>OY728162.1:1469950807-1472350807 GCA_963277665.1 Viscum album | reverse complement strand
AACCTGTTTTTATTTAGATTGTCTGCATTTTATGGGATTCCTTTATTTGGTGGATTTTAAACTGGCACAACAACCTTTAGATTACTTGTCACCCCACTTAAAAAACATAGATAGCGTATTGATTCTATGTTCTTTTTGGGCCCCTTTGGAGATGGTTCGTGGAAATGATTTGAATTATTCTAGTTGAATATGGAAATTTTATCTAAAATCAGTGGTTAAAGATTGGAAACATGGAAAGGTACCCAAGTTGGAGAACTCTGGGTTTGTACCTTCCTTCTTTGGAATAGAGAATTGCATTTGAAGAAGAGTTTTTTTTCATCTTTGAGAAGTTCCTACAATGATCCTTTTCATTCCTTGATGAGTTTTTCAATTTTCTATTGACTCGAATTGATGGTATGAGGATATGGATTTCAATGGTTGAAGTAATTAAAGGTAGATGAACATCTTGATCATATCTTTTTCACCTTAGGATTTTGTTTTTCTCATATTTTATTCCCCTCAATACTTTCTAGTGTAAGCGCTTTACACCCCATTCTTGTATTTTTACTTTTTATTTTAATAAATTTCATTGGGGGATGAATTGGGTGACCAGTTCATGTCACCAAATTTATTAAAAAATCCATCCAAACCATGAAAACTATATATCTTAGTAACTGTGGTTGGTCTGGTCTATTTCACAATAACTTCTATCTTTGAGGGATCCACTAATATACCATCACATAAGATTATATGACCCAGAAATGAAACTTTATAAATCAAAAATTCAAACTTGGTAAATTTTTTGTACAAATTTTCCTTCCTTAGGGTTTGAATTCAAATTATCAAATGATGTTCATTCTCTTCCTTTCCCTTTGAATATATAATAATAGAATCTATAAAGACTACCACAAAGTGATCAAGGTAATCTCTAAAGACTCTATTCATTAAATCTATGAAGATAACGGGGGGGTTTTTTAAGACCAAATGGAATCACTGTAAATTCATAGTTACGATACCTTGTACAAAATGTTATCTTAGGTGTGTCTCTATTTTTTACCCTCAACTGATAGTATCCTGATCAAAGATCAATTTTTGTAAAAGTATTGAACTCCTTCTAATTGATCAAACAAATCATCAATTTAAGGTAGGTCATACTTTTTATTAATAGTAATCTTGTTATGTTTTCAATAATCAATTAAAAGTTGTATTGATCCATCATTATTCATAAAAAATTGATGTACCCCAAGGTGATGCACTTGTCCAAATCAATCCTATTTAAAGATTCTCTTAGAGTTTCTTCTTTAATTCTTAAAACCCAATTGGGCCCATTCTATATGAATTCTTCAATATAGGTGTAGCACCATGTATGAGTTCAGTTGAAAACTCATCATCACAATTTAGTGTAAGACTAGGAAACTCTTTTGAAAATGAATTAATAGACTCCCACACAATAGAGATATCTTTGATATCAAGTTTTTCTCCAAAAATTTGAGATAAAAACACCTTTTTAATAGAAATCAAGACCCATATAGGGGATGTTATTTCCATTAGAGGATCATATTTATTGTCCCAGTGAAAGATGATCAAAGGTTGGTTCATAATATCAAACTTGACTTCCCTTCCATAAAAACTTATGTGGGATATATGTAGAGAAAGGAAATTAATTCCTAGGATAACATCGTATTTGACAAGAGGGTGATGAAAAATATTTTTAGGAACATATACTTCAATTAGAAATAAATCATAGACTTGATATGAAATAATCATAACATTTGCGGTTTTCACTATGAACACGACATCTAATCATTGAGGTGGTAATACGATACATTTATAAAATTCTTTATATATAAAATAGTGGGTAGAAATAGAATCAAATAAAACCTTTTCAATCATAGGTTTGATGATAAGTGTATCATTCACAACATCGTTAGGAACTTACACATTGGTTGTATTAATTGCATATTCTTACCCTCCTACCTTGGATTCTTTTTTTGTAAGTTCCCTTTATATTTGGGTAATTGGTTGGAATATATCCCCATATACTTTCAATTAAAGCATGGTACTTTGAGGGATTCCCCCTTAACCTTTCATTAATGAGAATGATGGCCTTTTTCTCCACATATATAGAAAACTCATTTACCTTTTAGGCATGTACCAAGGTGTTTCTTTCCAAAACTATCACATTTTGGGAAACTCCACTTTCTCTTCTTCCCCTAATCCATTTTATTCTATACCATCCTCTTATTCTATTTATTTCCTCTGAATCCATAAGAATTGGATAATTCTTTCTCTTTCTTGATATTGCATGATGTTATATCTTCATATTGTAAGAATGTTTTGGAAACTAGTTCCCTACAAAGAATTGACTTAAGCCCATACAATAAATAGTCAATCTTTCTATTCTAATTATGTATGTGGCCTGCAACATTCCTTGTTAACCTTGTAAAGTTAAATTCATTCTTATCAACATTTTCATCATCCTTTTATCTTAGAATCAAGAATTTCCTCTCCAGATCCACTCATTGTTCATGAAGAAAATTTTTTTTCCAAGAAAAGTTTCTAAAAATCCTTCCATTCCATTCTATTTATTTACTCCTCAACCTTAGTGTTTTGGAGTAATGACCACCATTGATCTTCATCCCCATAGTGATGATAAAATTCCATGACAACCTTTCCACTTTTGATACATCCCAAAGTGGTCAATTTTTTCTCTAAAGAACTATCCATTTCTCAACTACAAATGGATTTTTTTTCCAATTGAATGATAAAGTCTTCTAATGTATAAAAATATCTATCATTGTTTCGCCATGTTGTGGACCAACAAAATTCACTATATGGACATGGTTATTGTTCATGATAGTTCCAATAATAGCTCTAGATCCAACTTTATTATCATTGATTGGAGGGAAATCCTTATATAGGGTACATGTATTAATATGTTTCTCATTCCTTCCACTAGTATCCATTTCTAAAATATGGAATACACAATATTAGATCATAAAATTATGAAACATAATTTATAATCCTAAAACTAGTAAAACACCGAACATAAATTGAAAAATTTATACATATCTAATCACATAATAATAAATATGGTTGCATTGGGAAATTATCAAAATTATAGATATATTTTCAAATAATTTAATAAGGTTTGTAATGAAAATATGAATAAAACAAATCAAATCTCTAAGGATTGATAAACTATGTCTGCAGTAAGGCTCGATTTCAGGCACCATGTGATGAATGAGTCAAAATCTAATTCACCCTTTTCAGAGTTATTACCCCTAGGTAAAACTATGCAAAACCCACATCCACATATAATATAAAAACATGGGTTTATTGATAAGAAATACAAATAATATATACCTTACCAAGACTTTAGGATATAATTATATACATAGTCTTATCCTAAAAGTTAGTCATAGGATTACATTCCCTAATCTATGTTTTCCTAAATATTTCTCCCATGGTTTTTACTAAATTTACTCTTATATCAACTTTAAATATCACAACCCTAATATCCCATATTTGATGGTAACATAAATAAATGGGAACTATATACAACTTATTATATTTTTTTAGGACTGAATAGTTTAGTAGTCTTGGAAAAATAGATATATACTTGAATCTATTTTGATAATTGAAAACATAAAACACAACTTAGTATTTTCTTTTAGTGCATAATTATTTCATCAATAATAACCCTTAATACAAATAATAATACAAATATTTTCAAACTAAGAAAAATAAATATAATAAAAGTGTGATCTTAGATACTCAGTATGGGTATGCATATAACAGAAGCTAATAATGCATGAATAATATGATAATAATATCTTAAGATAAAATAATGAAAAACAAATAATCACTTGAGCTAGAAACTAAACAATGGATATCGTTAAAAAATCAAATAATCACATGTAAATAAAAAATGATATCATGATGATGTAATTCATAATATCGGATATCTATAACTTACTATTATGGACTTATTCCAATACATCTACACCGTTAAGGCCTCATAGTAAGACATATTACGTAAATGGGTAAGGCCTCAAATAAATATCCAAGATAGTTTGTATCATGAGGAATATTGATCCATTGAGGTGATATATAATTATATGCCACATACATCTCTTAATAATTGATGAATTTATCATATGAATAATCTATAAAACTTAATCATCATGGCTTAAAAATCAATAATTATCTATATTGGAAGAAGTGGCATATGGAATATCAATACATTATCCAGTCAAGTTGATCATAAACCAAAAAAAGAATGAATATTGATGGTATCAATAAATCTTCCCATAGTGTATCATATTTACAATAAATATTTGAAGTCATTGATGAATAGTAATTCAAAAAAATATCATCAAAAACATTCGTGTAGGAAATACCATTTTCACTTTAGAAAATTATATTTAAAAATGTCAAATTTCTAGAATATTGGGAAATACATATTATTTGAAAGAAACCTTATAAAATTGTACAGTAATATTCAAGGTAATTAGTGTTCATGATGGAATGTAATTTTATACATGTCATATAAGTTAAAAAACATTCCATTCTCACTATTGTAAAAAGGTTAAAAAGTACATAATTAGTAATGTGGAAAGAAGAATCCTTTCAAAAAATTTTGTAAAAATTAAAAAATGGGTTAAAATTTATTTAATAAACCATTTTAATAATTTAAAAACCATTATTAATAACATTTCTAGAAACATGGATATGTAAGAAACATATTTTCTATCGAAGATATATATAAACTCATATTTTCTTAAAAACAATTCTCAATCATTTGAAATACCAAAGATAGGGAATAAGGTACTAATATTTAAAAAAATCATTAATACCCATATGAGAAGAATATAAATTGGTTTCATGATATAGATACCAAAAAATTATCCTAATGGATACTTAAAGATAAACAATGTTGAATATTAATGAGATTGTGAAATAGACCCTTACCACATACTGGATTTCAATGGTACATGTTTTACCCTCATATATATTAAAAATATATTTATTATAAATATATTATAGAGAAATAATATTATATATCATTTCATATATTATTTACTTATAACCTTTTATCACCGGATTATTATTAATTCTTTATTAAAACCACAATTTTGGGTGATAAGTGCTCTATTTTTCATGTATTTTCTGATTTGATAGTTTTGGTCCCTATATTTTGATCATGGTTCCATAATCTCCAAAATGTTAACCCTGATATTATTAAAATATATATAAATTATAGTTTTATTTATATAAATCCATTAAAAATAGAAAAAAATTGCATCTTTAATGGAGATGGTAGGTCGTATGTACACGGTAACGTTGTTTCCATTTTTTAACAAATAAAGTGAAAGTAAGTAAAAAAGTATTACACCTTTATAGAATAATTATTATATATTATATATCATATATATTCATTAAACTATCACTATTACCATTCATGTAAAAATAAAATGAAAATTTTTTCATATATCTTTATGGAGGTGGTAGTCAACACCTACGAAAGATAAACGTTACCATTTTCCAAAGGATTGTGCATTAATATGTTATATGTGATATTATAATTATATAATTATATTAATGTCATAAATATCATATAAATATGTTAAATCAATAATTATATCTATCTGTGTAAGATGGTGATGGGAAATGAATGACATTGATTTGCAAGGTGGCAGTTTATCGTACACATGATCGATAGTTTCATTTCTCAATTGATGGAATAAGAGATGGATATAGGTTTTTACATTAATATAATAACATATAATTATATTTCAGATATTTAGGTTATAATTACATCATATATGGATAATATTTGAAGGATTTTGAAGAAGAAATAAAATAAAAATGCTCGATTAATAATGATAGCTCTTCTTTGCAAAACCTATTTAGGTTAGAAGAAAAATCCTTATTAGAAGGGTTTCATAATAAAAATGGAATATAGGATGTGTGTAGGGAATTAATTAAGGAATTATGGCTTTTCTTGGTTAAACCAAAATGATATTTAAGTGTGGATAATAGAAAATATGGGGTCTGATTTTATAAGTGGGGGAGAGGACCCACTTAGAAGTTTTAAAAATAATGGATTATAACCACATTATTCACACATAAAAATTCTCCAAAACGGACCATTATTGAACCAATAAAGATATAATATCCAAATATGTTCATAATATATAAATTAAAAAAATTATAGATCCTTTTAACCCTTATTATGTTTAGTTCAACCTCCTGGTAAACCGGTTTTAACCTTAACCGTGGTAATTGATTTTTACTATTTTTACTATTCTTATGACCAAAAATTAAGTTGTAATTTTTATATAATAATAATTAATATTATTAAAATTATTTAATCTATTTTTATAAATTAAATTTTTCTAAGTGGTTGAATTTAATTTAAAATTAAACTCATAGATGCAACAAAAAAATAGTTTTCCCAAAGAAAACTTTCCAAAACTATAAAAAAAATTAAATAATAATTGAACAAATAATTTATTAAAATATCCTAAATTAGATTAAATTTAATTTAATTAATTAATTATACTTTTAAAATAGTTTTAAAACAAAATATAACCTGAAAATCTGTAAATGAAAAGTAAATTTTTAATAAAAATAAGTAGTTTTCACTATTCATCCAAAAATTAACCATTTTAGAGGATTATAAATAATAAACTCTAAGATAAATTTGGAATGATAATCTCAATAATTAAATAAAATTTTCAAATAATTTTTCTAAAATTGGTAGAAATTAATTTTAAAATAAGTGCACAAAATGTGATAAAACTGTTTTTTAGAAGAGTGCGGTTTTTAAGCATAAAATTGGATTTATTATTTTTCCATACCAAGAAAAATACTAGATGAAGGATAAAAGATTTAATTGAATTTATAATAAATAAAATTAATTAAAGTAATTCAAAAATAGTAATTAATTTAATTTATTAAGATAAAAACACATTGTGTGCATAAAATAATATTTTAGGAAAACAATTCTTATACTTGTAAATAATTTTAATTTTTATTTCTGATCTATTGAAAACAAATGAATTTATTTTATACACATGTAAAACATATACTTTTCATAATTTATATAGTGTTATTTATAACCTCCAATTTAATTTCTAGGTTATAATATTCACTTTTAAATAATATTATGTATATCATGTTTTTTTTAACTCAGGTTTATGAGTATCGCAAGATATCAAAGAGATTAAATTTATTTTTTTAAAAAAATATCATAAAATCTCAATGAGTTTCCAGTTCCTAGGGATTACTTGAAGATTTGTGTGATATTTTGAGGCGTTTGGTTCTTAACATGACCTTCCCAAAGGCTTTGGGGATTGTTCAGTGTACTTTTTACCTTCTTAGAGTCTACGGGGATGGGTTATCATGCTTGTAACCTCCCAATAGTCTATGATGATGGGTTGGTGTGATTTTGGCCTCCCTAAATCCTAGGGTATGGGTCAGTGTACTTGTAACCTCCCTTGAGCTTGATGATATTGGTTGGTGAGGATGATTAACCATTCATGGGAGGCGTGGGTCATGGAAATGACCAATAGTGAGGGTCTACGTCATGGGACACCATGAGATGAGAGAAATGGACCATGATATGAGTGAATAGAATATGGTAATGATTTGGATGAATGAACCTGCATAGTTCATGCAGGTAACATGTCAAAAATTGGATTCCCCAAAACTAGGTGTCTTTGGGTACAAGATTGGAATCGATATGATGGTAGTATACGATGCGACATGGAGGATTATGAAATTGCACTGAATAAAGTATGATTAGGTTTCATGGTGGTTTGGTTGGAACATGGTTTCCTGACGTACGAGGAGTACTCACTACTACAAATACGCCCTTTATCAGCGCTAAAAATGGTTTTTAACAGCGCTAGAAAAGCGCTGTTAAAGCCGGCAAAGATAAAGGGGGGGTCCCCTTTATCAGTGCTGATAAAAGGGGTCTTTTTTTAGCGCTGATAAAGGGGTCCTATATAAGCACTTACTTTATCAGCGCTTTCGTTTTAGCGCTGATAAAAGTTAAAAAAAAATTAAAAAAAATTAGAAAAAAATAAAAAAAAAATAAAAAAATCATGCCAATCTGGGGGCTTTTATTAGTGCTTGAGCCCCACTTTTAATAGCGCTTTCCACCCCCTCCAGTGCCCCGCATGCACCCCTCCACCCTTTATCAGCGCTAGCCCCCCACATCCACCCCCATGCACGCGCCTCTCCCTCCAGGAGGTTTTGAACTCGAGACCACCCCGCTGCGCGTCTAATCCCTTACCACTACTCTATTTTGATTTTTTTACTATTTTATGATATCTCTATTTATATATATATATAGTTATATTTATTCGTATAGTAATATATATATATATATTAATATATATATATATATAGTTATATTAATATATATATATAGTTATATTAATATATATATAGTTATATTAATATATATATAGTTATATTAATATATATATAGTTATATTAATATATATATATAGTTATATTAATATATATATATAGTTATATTAATGTATGTATAGTTATATTAATATATATATATAGTTATATTAATATATGTATAGTTATATTAATATATATATAGTTAATTAATATATATATAGTTATATTAACATATATAGTTATATTAATATATATATATATAGTTATATTAATATATATATAGTTATATTAATATATATATAGTTATATTAATATATATATAGTTATATTAATATATATATATAGCTATATTAATATATATCTCTATTTATATATATATATATAGTTATATTTATTCGCATAGTAATATATATTTATATTAATATATATATATATAGTTATATTAATATATATCTCTGTTTATATATATATATATATATATATTTAGTTATATTTATTCATATATTAATATATATTTATATTAATATATATATAGTTATATGAATATATATATTTATAGTGATATTAATATATATATATAGTGACATTAATATATATATATAGTAATATTAATATATATGTAGTTATATTAATATATATATATAGTTAGATTAATATATAGATATATAAATATTCATATATTTGTATTTTAAATAAAATGGATATTAGTAATTATTTAGATAAAGATAATATATTTTATATGTAAATATATTTTAGTATTTATATTTATAATTAATTTTTATGTGTGAATATATAAAAAATATGTATATATTGTTATATATTTGATTATAAATAGCAGTGAATTATAAAAAATGATAAAATTTTAAAGGAATAATATCAATATGAATGTAATACCTTGAAATAAATTCATTCCCCACCCAAAAAAGTCAATAATACCCCCTTAAACGAGGCTGAAAATCCACAAAATGTTAAAACATCGGGGTACCCCGACTAAAAACTCAGTTTTGGAGGCCTTCTGAGCCTCTTTTGGCCTTAAAAACTCTTGACTAGGGACCCACCATGTTAGTGTGACGTAGAGCTCGTCGCAGGCTTTGATTTGATATGTGGTAGAGCTCAAACAGACACCCAAATCAAAAGTTATGGCCGTTTGAAGTTTGAGTTGCGTTTTAAACATATTTTGGATCTTTTTTTACTTTTTTTAATTTTTTTAGTCTTTATATTGTTATTAAATGACTATTACTCCATAATAATTAGCAAACTATTAATTAAAATATTTTTTTTAATTTTTTAAGAAGTCTTTTTCACTAAATATCTTATATATTAAGTATATTAAGTGTAAATGTACATTTATACTTATTTAAAATATATTTAAAAATTATATATTATATTTATATCAATATAACTATATTTATATATTAATATTTTAATATTTTTTTTTAAATTTTATTATTTTTTGAATTCTACCCTTTATCAGCGCTTTAAAAAAAACGCTCATAAAGGGGGGGCCTTTATCAGCGCTAAAAAAGCGCTCATAAAGGGGTATGTTTATCACCTCTTTTTCTAAGGCTGATAAAGGGACCCCCCCCCCCTTATCAGCGCTTTTTCGTTAGCGCTGATTAAGGGGGGTGCGGGAAAAACTTTTTTTATTATAAATATATTATAGAGAAATAATATTATATATCATTTTATATATTATTTACTTATAACCTTTTGTCACCTAATTATTAGTAATTCTTTATTAAAACCACTATTCTGGGTGATAACTGCTCTATTTTTCATGCATGTTCTGATTTGATAGTTTTGGTCCCTATATTTTGATCACAGTTCCATAATCTCCAAAATTTTAACCCTGATATTATTTAAATATATATACATTAAATTTTTATTTATATAAATCCATAAAAGATAGAAAAAAAATTGCATCGTTAATGGAGATGGTAGGTCGTATGTACACAGTAAGGTTGTTTCCATTATTTAAGAAATCAAGTGAAAGTAAGTAAAAAAATATTACACCATTATAGAATAATTATTATATCTTATATATCATATATAATCATTAAACTATCACTATTACCATTCATGTAAAAATAAAATGAAAAATGTTTCATATATCTTTATGGAGGTGGTAGTCCCCACCTACGAAAGAGAAATGTTACCATTTACCAAAGGATTGTGTCGTAATATGTTATATGTGATATTATAATTATAGAATTATATTAATGTCATAAATATCCTATAAATATGTTAAATCCATAATTATATCTATCTGTGTAAGATGGTGATGGGAAATGAATGACATTGATTTGCAAGGTGGTAGTCTGTCGTACACATGATCGATAGTTTCATTTCCCATTTGATGGAATAAGAGATGGATATAGGTTTTTCCATTAATATAACAACATATAATTATATTTCAGATATTTAGGTTATAATTACATCATATATGGATAATATTTGAAGGAGTTTCAAGAAGAAATAAAATAAAAACGCTCGAATAATATTGATAGCTCTTCTTTGCCAAACCAATTTAGGTTAGAAAAAAACGCCTTAATAGGAGAATTTCATAATAAAAATAGAATATAGGATGTGTATAGGGAATTAACTAAGGAATTAGGTCTTTTCTTGGTTAAACAAAAATGATATTTAAGTGTAGATAATAGAAAATATGGGGTCTGATTTTATAAGAGGGGGAGAGGACCCACTTAGAAGTTTTGAAAAGAATGAATTATAACCACATTATTCACACATAAAAATTCTCTAAAATGGACCATTATTGAACCAAGAAATATCTAATATCCAAATATGGTCATAATATATAAATTAAAAAAGTTTATAGATCCTTTTAACCCTGATTATGTTTAGTTCAACCTCCTGGTAAACCGGTTTTAACCTTAACCGCGGTAATTGATTTTTACTATTTTTACTATTCCTATGACCAAAAATTAAGTTGTAATTTTTATATAATATTAATTATTATTATTAAAATTATTTAATCTATTTTTAAAAATTAAATTTATATAATTGGTTGAATTTAATTTAAAATTAAACTCATAGATGCAACAAAAAAATAGTTTTCCAAAAGAAAAAATTCCAAAACTATAAAAAGTTTTTATATAATAATTGAACAAATAATTTATTAAAATATCCTAAATTAGATTAAATTTAATTTAATTAACTAATTATACTTTTAATATAGTTTTAAAACAAAATATAACATGAAAATTCTGTAGTAAATTTTTAATAAAAATAAGTAGTTTTCACTATTCATCCAAAAATTAATCATTTTAGAGGATTATAAATAATAAACTCTAAGATAAATTTAGAATGATAATCTCGAGAAATAAATAAAATTTTCAAAAATATTTTCTAAAATTGGTAAAAATTAATTTTAAAATAAGTGCACAAAATGTGATAAAATTGTTTTTTAGAAAAGTGCGGTTTTTAAGCATAAAACTGGATTTATTCTTTTTCCATACCGATGAAAATACTAGATGAAGGATAAAACATTTAATTGAATTTATAATAAATAAAATTCATTAAATTAATTCAAATATAGTAATTAATTTAATTTATTAAGATAAAAACACATTGTGCGCATAAAATAATATTTTAGGAAAACATTTCTTATACTTGTAAATGATTTTAATTTTTATTTCGGATCTATTGATAACAAATGAATTTATTTTATACACATGTAAAACAAATACTTTTCATAATTTATATAGTGTTATTTATAACCTCCAATTTAATTTCTAGGTTATAATATTCATTTTTGAATAATATTATGTATATCATGTTTTTTTAACTCATGTTTATGAGTATCGCAAGATATCAAAGAGATTAAATTTATTTTTAAAAAAATATATCATAAAATCTCAATGAGATTCCAGTTCCTAGGGATTACTTGAAGATTTGTGTTATATTTTTAGGTGTTTGGTTCTTAACCTTACATTCCCAAATGATTTGGGGATGGGTCAGTGTACTTGTTACCTTCTTAGAGTCTACGGGGATGGGTTATCATGCTTGTAACCTCCCCAGAGTCTATGATGATGGGTTGGTGTGATTTTGACCTCCCTAAATCCTAGGTCATGGGTCAGTGTACTTGTAACCTCCCTTGAGCATGAATGATATTGGTTGGTGAGGATGATTAACCATTCATGGGAGGCGTGGGTCATGGAAATGACCAATAGTGAGGGTCTAAGTCATGGGACAACATGAGATGAGAGCAATGGACCCTGCTATGAGTGAATATAATTTGGTCATGATTTGGAATTATAAACATGCATAGTTCGTACAGGTAACAGGTCAAAAATTGGATTCCCCAAAACCAGGTGTCTTTGGGTACAGGATTGGAATCGATGTGATGGTAGTATACGATGCGACATGAAGGATTATGACAATGCACCGAATAAAGTATGATTAGGTTTCATGGTGGTCTGGATGGAACATGGTGTGCTGATGTAAAAGGATTACTCAATACAACAAATATGCCCTTTATCAGTGCTAAAATTGGTCTTTAACAGCACTAGAAAAGCACTGTCAAATTCGGCGAAGATAAAGGGGGGGTCCCCTTTATGAGTGCTCAAAAAGCGCTGATAAAAGTACCCCTTTATCAGCGCTTTTTTGAGCACTGATAAAGGGGTCCTATATCAACGCTTCATTTATCAGCACATTCGTTTTAGCATTGATAAAGGACCCTTTTATCAGTGCTTTTAAAAAAGCGCTGATAAAAGAAAAAAAAATTAAAAAAATTAAAAAAATCATGACAATCTGAGGGCTTTTATTAGCGCTTGGGCCCCACTTTTAATAGCGCTTTCCACCCGCTCCAGCTCCCCGCACGCACCCCCTCCACCCATTATCAGTGCTAGCCCCCCACATCCACCCCCATGTGCGTGCATCTGCCTCCAGCAGGTTTTGAACTCGAGACCTCCCCCATGTGCGCCTAAGCCCTTACCACTACTCTATTTGGATTTGTTTACTATTTCATAATATCTCTCTATATATATATATAGTTATATTAATATATATATAGTTATATTAATATATATATAGTTATATTAATATATATATATATATAGTTATATTAATATATATATATATATAGTTATATTAATATATATATAGTTATATTAATATATATATATAGTTATATTAATATATATATATATAGTTATATTAATATATATATAGTTATATTAATATATATATATAGTTATATTAATATATGTATAGTTATATTAATATATGTATAGTTATATTAATATATATATAGTTATATTAATATATATATAGTTATATTAATATATATATATAGTTATATTAATATATATACAGTTATATTAATATATATATATAGTTATATTAATATATATGTATAGTTATATAAATAAATATATAGTTATATTAATATATATATATAGCTATATTAATATATATCTCTATTTATATATATATATATAGTTATATTTATTTGCATAGTAATATATATTTATATTAATATATATATAGATATATTAATATATATCTCTATTTATGTAAATATATATAGTTATATTTATTCGTATAGTAATATATATTTATATTAATATATATAGTTATAGTTATATGAATATATATATTTATAGTGATATTAATATATATTTATAGTGATATTAATATATATATAGTAATATTAATATATATGTAGTTATATTAATATATATATATAGCAAGATTAATATATATATATAGTTAGATTAATATATAGGTATATAAATAATCATATATTTATATTTTAAATAAAATGGGTATTAGTTATTATTTAGATAAAGCTAATATATTTTATATGTAAATATATTTTAGTATTTATATTTATAATTAATTTTTATGTGTGAATATATAAAAAAATATGTATATGTTATTATATATTTGATTATAAATAGCAGTGAATTATAAAAAACAATAAAATTTCAAAAACATAATATCAATATGAATTTAATACCTTGGAATAAATTCTGTCCCCATCAAAAAAAGTCAATAATACACCCTTAAACGAGGCTGAAAATCCATAAAATGTTAAAAAAATCGGGGTACCCTGACAAAAAACTCAGTTTTGGAGGCCTTCGGGCCTCTTTTGGCCTTGAAAAACCCCTGACTAGGGTCCCCCAGGGTTACAACGACGTAGAGCTCATTGCAGGCTTCGATTTGATATGTCGTAGAGCTCAAATGGACACCCGAATCAAAAGTTATGGCCGTTTGAAGTTTGAGTTGCGTTTTCAACATATTTTGGATCTTTTTTAAATTTTTTTAATTTTTTTAGTCTTCAAATTATTATTAAATGATTATTACTCCATAATAATTAGCAAATTATTAATTAAAAATATTTTTTTAATTTTTTAAGAATCCATTTTCACTAAATATCTTATATATTAAGTATATTAAGTGTAAATGTACATTTATACATATCTAAAATATATTTAAAAATTATATATTATATTTATATCAATATAACTATATTTATATATTAATATATATTTTTAATTTTTTTTTGAATTCGACCCTTTATTAGCGCTTTTAATAAAAGCGCTGATAAAGCCCCCCCTATCAGCGCTATTAAACAAGCGCTGATAAAGGGGGTCCTTTTATCAGTGCTAAAAAATCGCTGATAATGGGGGGTCCTTTATCAGCCCTAAAAAAAGCACTGATAAAGGCACCCTTTATCAGCACTTTTTTGAGTGATGATAAAGGCACCCCCCTTTATGAGCACTTTTTCGTTAGATCTGATTAAGGGGGTGCTGGGAAAAACTATTTTTATTATAAATATATTATAGAGAAATAATATTATATATCATTTCATATAGTATTTACTTATAACCTTTTATCATCTGATTATTAGTAATTCTTTATTAAAACCACTGTTCTGCGTGATAAATGCTCTATTTTTCATGTATGTTCTGATTTGATAGTTGTGGTCCCTATATTTTGATCACGGTTCCATAATCTCCAAAATGTTAACCCTGATATTATTAAAATATATATACATTATATTTTTATTTATATAAATCCATAAAAGATAGAAAAAAAATTGCATCGTTGATGGAGATGGTAGGTCGTATGTACACAATAACATTGTTTCCATTTTTTAACAAATCAAGTGAAAGTAAGTAAAAAAATATTACACCATTATAGAATAATTATTATATCTTATATATCATATATATTCATTAAATTATCACTATTACCATTCATGTAAAAATAAAATGAAAAATGTTTCATATATCTTTATGGAGGTGGTAGTCCACACCTATGAAAGAGCAACGTTACCATTTTCGAAAGGATTGTGCGGTAATATGTTATATGTGATATTATAATTATAGAATTATATTAATGTCATAAATAACATATAAATATGTTAAATCCATAATTATATCTATCTGTATATGATGGTGATGGAAAATGAATGAAATTGATTTGCAAGGTGGTAGTTTGTCGTACACATGATCGATAGTTTCATTTCCCATTTGATGGAATAAGATATGGATATAGGTTTTTCCATTAATATAATAACATATAATAATATTTCAGATATTTAGGTTATAATTACATTATATGTGGATAATATTTGAAGGAATTTCAAGAAGAAATAAAATAAAAACGCTCCATTAATAATGATAGCTCTTCTTTGAAAAACCTATTTAGGTTATAAGGAAAAGCCTTATTGGGAGGGCTTCATAATAAAATGGAATATAGGATGTGTGTAGGGAATTAATTAAGGAATTAGGGATTTTCTTGGTTAAACCAAAATGATATTTAAGTGTGGATAATAGAAAATATGGGGTCTGATTTTATAAAAGGGGGAGAGAACCCACTTAGAAGTTTTAAAAATAATAAATTATAACCACATTATTCACACATAAAAATTCTCAAAAACGGACCATTATTGAACCAAGAAAGATATACTATCCAAATATGGTCATAATATATAAATTAAAAAAGTTTATAGATCCTTTTAACCCTTATTATGTTTAGTTCAACCTCCTGGTAAACCGATTTTAACCTTAACCGCGGTAATTGATTTTTACTGTTTTTACTAGTATTATGACCAAAAAATAAGTTGTAATTTATATATAATATTAATTATTATTATTAAAATTATTTAATATATTTTTATAAATTAAATTTATTTAATTGGTTGAATTTAATTTAAAATTAAACTCATAGATGCAACAAAAAAATAGTTTTCCAAAAGAAAACTTTCCAAAACTATAAAGAGTTTTTATATAATAATTGAACAAATAATTTATTAAAATATCCTAAATTAGATTAAATTTAATTTAATTAACAAATTATACTTTTAAAATAGTTTTAAAACTAAATTTAACTTGAAAATTTTGTAAACGAAAAGTAAAATTTTAATAAAAATAAGTAGTTTTCACTATTCATCCAAAAACTAATCATCTTAGAGGATTATAAATAATAAACTCTAAGATAAATTTGGAATGATAATATCAAGAATTAAATAAAATTTTCAAATAAATTTTCTAAAATTTTCTTAGAAATTAATTTTAAAATAAGTGCACAAAATGTGATAAAACTGTTTTTTAGAAGAGTGCAGTTTTTAAGCATAAAACTGGATTTATTCTTTTTCCATACCAAGAAAAATACAAGATGAAGGATAAAAAATTTAATTGAATTTATAATAAATAAAATTCATTAAATTAATTCAAAAATAGTAATTAATTTAATTTATTAAGATAAAAACACTTTGTGCGCATAAAATAATTTTTTAGGAAAACATTTATTATACTTGTAAATGATTTTAATTTTTATTTCTAATCTATTGATAACAAATGAATTAATTTTATACACATTTAAAACATATACTTTTCATAAATTATATAGTGTTATTTATAACCTCCAATTTAATTTCTAGGTTATAATATTCACTTTTAAATAATATTATATATATCATGTTTTTTAACTCAGGTTTATGAGTATCGCAAGATATCAAAGAGATTAAATTTATTTTTTAAAAAATATATCATATAATCTCAATGAGTTTCCAGTTCCTAGGGATTACTTGAAGATTTTTGTGATATTTTGAGGCTTTTGGTTCTTAATATGACCTTCCCAAAGGCTTTGGGGATGGGTCAGTGTACTTGTTACCTTCTTAGAGTCTACGGGGATGGGTTATCATTCTTGTAACCTCCCCAGAGTCTATAATGATGGGTTGATGTGATTTTGACCACCCTAAATCCTAGGGTATGGGTCTGTGTACTTGTAACCTCCCTTGAGCTTGAAGATATTTCTTTGTGAGGATGATTAACCATTAATGGGAGGCGAGGGTATAAGGCCCCGGCCTTAAACCTTACTTAATATTGAATTAAATGAATAATTTACATTGAGGATCTTTTCAGGTTTAGAGTTTTAGAGAGTTATATCATAAATCATGAATTACATTCCACATTTAAACAAAGTTGTTACATAAAAGATAGTATTAATTTTTTCCCATCAACGGAAACATATTTAAAATAAAACATGGATTCTTTCTTGACACTTCCTTGACACTATAATCATATCATGCACCTTTCCCTTGACCTGGGAAAAACATTTCAAAAACATGGGATGAGCATAAAAATCTCAGTAAGGGATATAAAAGTACGAAAAGAAAACTTTAGTCCATGTATGAAATCATAATTTACTCATAAAACATAATCATTTTAACATACCTCATCAAATCATGAATAAATCATAGAAATCATAAGGCATAAAGGTAACTTGAGGCATTCATAACATTCTTACGTAGGGAGTAACCCTCTTGGTTACGTTTGGAATACCCATCACAGTATATTCCCCAAATCTTTTCAGAGAATCCTTAACGTTTAACTCCTTCGTGTTACCCAATGCATTGGAGAGCTATATCGGGCTCACCTGCCCTTAGTTTACCACGGAACCACCTGTATTCATAATAATTCCCAAGAACCATAACATAATCGTACCACATAAAACATGCATAAAGGAAACATAACATTTCCACTTTTCAATCACAAGATATCAATACAACACATTGGTATAAAAACATTATGAAAACCATTTTCAATACCGAAATAAAAGAAAAGTAAAACATGGTATTTATTTTTCATTGAAAAAAAGGTATGGCTTGTAGAGGAAGCCAAAACTCAAATAATGGTCACGGCGGCGGAGAAGTTATTGTCGCCGCATACGTACGACAAAAACATTCCCTTTTTTCGTTTAGTAAAACGCTTCATATAAAATGATTCCTTTTGGATAAACGTAAAAGTCAAAGGGTTTTATACACCGTATAAGAGAACAAAATATGCCTCAATGAAAGGAGATTGAGATGAAGTCCCATACAAAGACGGTAACCTTGGATTAAGGATAAATCAATTACACAATTATGTGTGACAAACGAATAATCCAAATATAAGTGGATATTAAGTGTAAAACAATCAGAGGTTATTCACACATATTCATAGAACGACATATTCAAGGAGTTCAAGTTTATCCCAAAGAATCAAAATTGGGTTAAGAATTTCCCTTGCAAAAATTCGACAGCCTAACGGCATCACTTAAAAATTCAGAAAATGAGTTGATGAGAGATAAAAAGGGTAAATCATCACTTGGACATAAAATTTACATCAATAAGGTTATATAAGAACATATCCCAATATTACCATATGTAAATTAAAAGACCCAACAAAATAAGTCTTTTAATAAGAGGAGGGTGAAAGGTTCCCATACCAACTTGGCTATCTTTCGAAAAATACACCCCATGAAAGAAGGACAATACAACATTGATGTAAATACTCATAAACAAAATTATATTACAAAAAAATTAAAATAATGGGTAGTACATATACCACTCAAAGGAAATGGTGGCAAATGTAGCATAAATCTCACGGGAATAAAAGTGAGATGAAAAACCCCTTACGAAAACTCGACAGCCTAACGACACCACTTAAAACATCCAAAAAAAATGGATTGATGAAATAAAATAGGTTATATAATCATATGAACATATAAATTACATTAATGGGAATATAAAAGAACATCCCCTAACAAATAAAGAGTATCTTAAAAGAAACGACGTAAAAGAGAGTACTTAAAAAGAAAGAGAGAGGTAGGATCCCTTACCTCGTGTCTGACATGACTCGATCGTTCTTTAATCTCCTGAATAATAAAATTTGGTCAATTTATAATTTCTTAAGGACATCCTTTAAATATTATTATTCCGTTCATATCACATATTATAATGTTATAATAATTGGTTAATAAAGTGAGTTCATATCAGACGTTTTTGTCGATGTTCGGTACATGAGTAAAAATTGAACATGTAGGAAAAGAATTTTCCATGTAGTTATAGGTACATCATATCCAGAATAGTATTGATGTTTTAAATATCATATATATCCAGTATATATTCATTATATACTATTCCATAGGATTTGGAGATAAAAAAAATTAAAATCATCGTTCATGGAGACTGTAGGTCGTACGTACGCATGAACGCTACTTTCATTTTTTGTCATATTAATGGAATTAAAACAAAATGAGAGAGATATATATTATAAATACAGAATGATATCCATAATTTAGATGTAATATATTACATATATATCCATTATATATATGTACTTATAATAGTACATAACATTTGGAGATAAGAAATGAAATGTACCGTTCATGGAGACGATAAGCCGTACGTACACATGAATGCTACTTTCATTTATTTTTTATTTGTATTCAATGGAATGAAATAATAATGATATAAAGGTATTTTATAATTCCAGTAGGATATCATATGTAATACCATTAATTTCATCCTTTATACATCCCACATATGACATTAACGAATCAAATCACTTTGAGGGGGCGGTAGTCCGCACTTCCTAAAATGAAGATATCACGTTTACACATAATGGAAACCATAAAGGTATTCCATAAATGAAAAATACAAAAGATTAAGGAATGAATAAACATATTATATATCATATATAAATATAGTGACATCTTAATGTCCACCTTTGAAGGTGTTAAAAGAATATTGAACAATCATCGTTTCGTGAGAGAGTAATTCACCATCCACAGAAACAGTATGTTCTTTAACCATTAGACGGAGGTTTCTGAAAGTGTAGCTCGGATATTTCTTATAACAACATACTAGTATATTTAAGATACTGGTTTTTTTACAAAAAAAAAATTAATAAAAAGAGTTTAGGGGTTTGGAGAAGCAAAATAAAACAAAAGAACACAAGGGAAGACATTACCTTTAAATCAGGTAACTCTCTTTGATTTAAGCTCAAAGGCTTCCTTGGAAAGGATTCTGCACAAAATGAGGCTTCAATGATGAAGAGAGGGATGTGGAGAGATGAAATGGGCAGGGTTTGGCCGATCCAATGGCTTGAGAGGTGTGTGTAAGGTGGTAGAGGTGGGGGCCTTTTATAAGAGGAGAGGAGGGGCACTCTTGGAAAGTTATAAAATATTACTTTATTATAAAATGATTTTCGGATTTTAAAGGTCCCAAAAGGATATATTTCAAGTATAAGGTGATAAGGTTTCTAAATCCACTCATCCAATAGGTTTTTGACAAGTGTAAGACTTAGATTTCACCCTATCTTCTCATTTTATTTAAATCGTTCATTTATGAGGTAATCACTGCATCGTCACAGTATCACAAATAAATTAATTTATTATTGTCTAAAAAAATATAAAACAAATATCATGATTTAGGAAATATTTTTATCTTTCTAATGAATATTTATAGTAAAAAATATGACTTATATAACCCCATTTAAAAATTGTTATAGTAAAAAAACACATGTTTGTGACATTTTAATTTTAACTTTAAATAAAAAGGTATTAATGTCATTTTCCAACCAAAGTTGTTCCATGGGGTCCCCAAGTTGACCCATGGATTTTCTTGGTCGGCCATGACTCATTAAATAAGGGTATAACATGTGTCTAGGTCATTTTATATTATTAAAACATTATTTTTACCTTAAATTACACTAATTCCTTTAATCATGATTAATAAAACTTAAAAGTTACTATTACCCACAAATTATTTTAATCCCATTGAATCATATTTTACATCCTAATGATAACCATGTATGTCAGATTTTTGAAATTCAATCCACAGAAGTGCTAAAGTTTCATTTAAACGAAAAAACAGTTTTTAAACTACCACATAGTGGTTTCACTATTCATCAAAAATTGAAGTTTTTCAGAAAAATATCAAAAATTTACCCTAAGCTATATTTTATATTCCAAATTCAAAAATTATGTATATTTTAAAAAATTCAAACCATATAAGTTTCATTAATTAATTTAATAATTAATTTCCGTTGTCAAAACAAATAGCGTGTGTTTAAGAAACAATAACTATTAAAAGATTGACACTAGTTTAAGTCCAATTTCAAAGTGAAATTGATTCCAATGACCACTATTGAATTAAATGGTAAAAATATATTCTAATTTCACTTTAAAAACAATTCAAAAGAAAATCCAATCATATAAATAAATTAGATTAAAAAGAGGTTTTGAATTAAAATACAACATTTTCACTATTCATTAAAAAAATGAACTTTATCGGAAAAATACAAAAAATTTACACAAAGTAAATTTTGATGTCTCGATTCTAAAGAAGAATTTTATTTTGTCAAATATAACACATAAAATTCTCAAAAAGTGGATTTAAAAGAGGTTCTCCATCAAAAGGCGGTTAATCGACCTTTTAAAGAATATTAGAATGTTTACGCTTAAAATTGGATTCATTCGCATTTTTAATCCTCTAACATTTATTGTAAAAAGTAAAAATATTTGACAAACATATATAATCATTTTGTAGTTAGTTCTGTTCATTCCTGCCATTAAAACGTCTAGGCGTTAACTACCTTTTAAAATAATATTATTTTATTATTAGAGTGCAACGTAAGATTCCCAAGAAACTCGTTGTTGCGTATTGGGTACGCCATCGAGCATAGAGTCCACTTTAATGTAATATTAATATTTTATTCAAAAATATTGATAAATGTGAAAATTTCATATTCTTTATTTACCTGGGGTGTTACATCCTTCCCCCTTTTGTGAATTGCATCCTCGCAATTTTAAAATTGGGCTTGGAAACATCATTGAAAGTCTTACATCGGAAGAAGAGTTGGTAAAACAATCACTTTAAAAGAAAGAAATAGAAGTACAGAGGTCACCCGAGTTAACCCATACTAGGATTCCATGTAGGAAAACATGGATATGGAAGAAAAATCAAAGGGTCATGTTCTGAGGGAGAGTGATAGTAAACATGTCTAGGAGAAAGTTAACCATAAGAAAATCACAAACTTGTGATGGGTTAAACGGTATTCGATTCCCCAGCAGGACAAGTTAACAGACAACATTTTTGTTTTAAGTTACTCTTCATTGAGGAATATATTTTTGATCTAAACTAAATCATAATGAAACATACTTACTTGTCACGTAGACTTTCAACTTTTACTAGATTCCTTAATCAAACTCATATTTTCTCCAAAAGACTAGTATTTAGGAAGACTTGTTCGCATTAAGAGTACTATAATCAACTTCTTGAGAATCACCTAATCCACAAAAGAGAAATGTATATTTCCCATGTCTTTAGAAAGAAACCAAAACCAAAATTTTTAGTATGAGATCAGATAATCCACAAAAGTAGAATCCTTTATAAAAATAAAATCTATTCTTAATCTCCAAAATTTGTCCAAAAAAACCCAAAGTTCAACGAAGACCATTCGATAAACAATTGCCCATAAAATTCATCAAAGTAAACCAAACTAAGATTGAAACCCAAATATTTGAAGGATTTAATCACATAGTCTTCTAAGGTAAAAATTAACTTTTATCTCCAAATAACATCAGTTGCTCTTAAATTCTCATATTGAAAAGTAATTAACCTAATCACATATCATCCATGATAGGTTAATCATTTCCATAGAAAACCCAAAATAAACTTACTCTTGATTCCTAAAATCATCTAACTAAAAATAATTAGTCAAACTAACTAGGGACTTCACGTAGTCCAGTGGTAGGCGATAAATACCAGTCGCACTTTGGTTGTGGGTTCGATTCCCGTAGCTTTGTCCGACGCGACGGGTTGTAACACGGTCTGCGTGTTTTCTTTTTTCCAAAACTATATAATTCTTAAAAAATGACCCAAAACGAGATAAAATCTTCAAAAATAATCATAACATATTTTAACCTCAAGTTTATCTCATGCCTTTCATTTTCCATCATATCATAGAGTAACCCTTAATTACCTAAAAAGTAAGGATCATATAAACCCTAATGGTTACCTTTATAATTATTACCTGAACATCCACATCGAGTTGGTCATCTCGTACATGATGCATTAGAGAACTCACCAATGTTTAAGTGGTTGATCATGACTCCTTGATAGTTGGTTTAGAACAACCACGATTTTCCTCATTGAATCCCCCATTTCATCTAGTCTCTTAATCAGAGAACCACCACAGTTTCCTTCAAACCTATTGTCACTTTGGTGCCTACTGGATCCATCCATTCACTAAAAACAGAAATGTCAGTGTGAGTATATCAACAAAACCATCATGTACTAATGAGGAAGATAAACACTAAGATATACTTACTCATTCACTTTATCTAAAACTAGGACTATTTTTGAAATCCTAACCATTTTGTTAATGTCACTTATGCTTAGATAATACCCTAACCTCTAAAGTTATCTAAACTGACCTTTGATGCCAACTATAAGGCCATGGCCTTAAACCTTACTTAATATTGAATTAAATGAATAATTCACATTGAGGATATTTTCAGGTTTAGAGTTTTAGAGAGTTAGATCATAAATCGTGAATTACATTCCACATTTAAATAAAGTGGTTACATAAAAGATAGTATTCGTTTTTCCCATCAACAGAAACATATTTAAAATAAAACAAGGATTATTTCTTGACACTTACTTTACACTATCATCATATCATGCACCTTTCCCTTGACCTGGGAAAAACATTTCAAAAACTTGGGATGAGCATAAAAAGCTCAGTAAGGGATATAAAAGTACGAAAAGAAAACATTAGTCCATGTATGAAATCATACTTTACTCATAAAACATAATCATTTTAATATACCTCATCAAATCATGAATAAATCATAGAAATCATGAGGAATAAAGGTAACGTGGGGCATTCATAACATTCTTACATAGGGAGTAACCCTCTTGGTTACGTTTGGAATACCCATCATAGTATATTCCCTAAATCTCTTGGGAGAAACCTTAAAATTTAACTCCTTCACGTTACCCAATGCATTGGAGAGCTATATCGGGCTCACCCACCCTTAGTTTATCACGGAACCACCTGTCTTCATAATAATGCCCAAGAACCATAACATAATCGTATCACATAAAACATGCATAAAGGAAACATAACATTTCCACTTTTCAATCACAAGATATCAATACAACACATTGTTATAAAAACATTATGAAAACCATTTTCAATACCAAAATAAAATAAAAGTAATACATTTTATTTATTTTTCATTTAAAAAAAAGGTATGGCTTGTAGAGGAAGCCAAAACTCAAACAATGGTCACGGTGGTAGAGAAGTTGTTGTCGCCGCATACGTACGAAAAAAACATTCCCTTTTGTCATTTAGTAAAACGCTTCGTATAAAAAGATTCCTTTTGGATAAACGTAAAAGTAAAAGGGGTTTATACACCGTATAAATGAACAAAATATGCCTCAATGAAAGGAGATTGAGACGAAGTCCCATACAAAGACGGTAACCTTGGATTAAGGATAAATCTGTTACATAATTTTGTGTGACAAATGAATACACCAAATATAAGTGGATATTAAGTGTAAAACAATCAGAGGTTATTCATAGATATTCATAGAATGACATATTCAAGGAGTGCAAGTTTATCCCAAAGAATCAAAATTGGGTTAAGAAGTTCCTTTGAAAAAATTCGATAGCCTAACGACATCACTTCAAAATTCATAAAATGAGTTGATGAGAGATAAAAAGGGTAACTCATCACTTGGACATAAAATTTAAATCAATAAAGATATATAATAACATATCCCAACATTAGAATATGTAAATAAAAAGACCCAACAAAAGAAGTCTTTTAATAAGAGGAGGGTGAAAGGTTCCCTTACCGACTTGGGTATCTTTCGAAACATACACCCCATGAAAGAATGACAATAAAAAATTGATGTAAATACTCATAAATGAAAGTATATTACACAAAAAGTAAAATAATGGGAAGTAAATATACCACTCAAAGGAAATGGTGGAAAACGTAGCATAAATCTCACGGGAATAAAAGTGAGATGAAAAACCCCTTACGAAAACTCGGCAGCCTAACGACACCACTTAAAACTTCCAAAAAATGGATTAATGAAATTAAATAGGGTATATGATCATATGAACATATAAATCATAGTAATAGTAATATAAAATAACATCCCCCAACTAAGAAAGATAAGCTTAAAAGAAATTACATAAAAGAGAGTACTTAAAAAGAAAGAGAGAGGTATGATCTCTTACATCGTGTCCAACATGACTCGATCATTCTTTAATCTCCTGAATAATAAAATTTGGTCAATTTATAATTTCATAAGGACATCTTTTAAATATTATTATTCAATTCATAGAACATATTATAATGTTATAATAATTGGTTAATAAAGTGAGTTCATATCAGACGTTTTTTTGATGTTCGGTACATTAGTAAAAATTGCACTTGTTGGAAAAGAATTTTCCATGTAGTTATAGGTACATCATATCCAGAATAGAATTGATGTTTTAAATATCATATATATCCAGTATATATTCATTTTATACTATTCCAAAGCATTTGGAGATAAAAAAAATTAAAAGCACCTTTCATGGAGACGGTAGGCTGTACGTACGCATGAACGCTACTTTCATTTTTTGTCATATTAATGGAATTAAAACAAAATGAGAGATATATATATTATAAATCCATAATGATATCCATAATTTAGATTTAATATATTAAATATATATCCATTATATATATGTACTTATAATTGTACATAACATTTGGAGATAAGAAATGAAATGTATCGTTCATGGAGACGGTAAACCGTACGTACGCATGAACGCTACTTTCATTTCATTTTTTTTGTATTAAATGGAATGAAATAATAATGATATAAAGGTATATTATAATTCTATTAGGATATCATATGTAATACCATTAATTATATCCTTTATACGTCCCACATATGGCATTAACAAATCAAATCACTTTGAGGGGGTGGTAGTCTGCACTTCCTAAAATGAAGATATCACGTTTACCCATAATGGAAACCATAAAGGTATGTCATAAATGAAAAATTCATAAGATTAAGGAAAACATAAACATATTATATATCATATATAAATATAGTGACATCTTAATGGTCACCTTTGAAGTTTTTAAAAGAATATTGAACAATCATCGTTTCGTGAGGCAGTAATTCACCATCCACAGAAACAGTATGTTCTTTAACCATTAGACGGAGGTGTGTGAAAGTGTGACTCGAATACTTCTTATAAAAACATCCTAGTATATTTAAGATACTGGTTTTGTTACAAAAAAAGTAATAAAAAGAGTTTAGGGGTTTGGAGAAGCAAAATAAAACAAAAGAACACAAGGGAAGACATTACCTTTAAATCGGGTAACTCTCTTTGATTTGAGCTCAAAGGCTTCCTTGGAAAGGATTCTGCCCAAATTGAGGCTTAAATGATGAAGAGAGGGTTGTGGAGAGATGAAATGGGCAGGGTTTGGCCAAGCCAAAGGCTTGAGAGGTGCGTGTAAGGTGGTAGAGGTGGGGGCCTTTTATAAGAGGAGAGGAGGGGCACTCTTGGAAAGTTATAAAATATTACTTTATTATAAAATGATTTTCCGATTTTAAAGGTCCCAAAGGGATATATTTCAAGTATAAGGTGATAAGGTTTCTAAATCCACCCATCCAATAGGTTTGTGACAAGTTTAAAACTTAGATTTCACCCTATCTTCTCATTTTATTTAAATAGTTCATTTATGAGGTAATCACTGCATCATCACGGTGTCATAAATAAATTATTTATTTAATGTCTAAAAAATTATAAAAAAATATCATTATATAGGAAATCGTTTTATATTTCTAATGAATATTTATAGTAAAAAATATGACTTATATAACCCCATGTAAAAATTGTTTTAGTAAAAAAACACATGTTTGTGAGATTTTAATTTTAACTTTAAATAAAAAGGTATTAATGTCATTTTCCAACCAAAGTGGCTCCATGGGGTCCCCAAGTAGACCCATGGATTTTTTTGGTCGGCCATTACTCATCCAATAAGGTTAGAACATGTTTTTAGGTCATTTCATATTATTAAAACATTATTTTTACCTTAGATTACACTAATTACTTTAATCACGATTAATAAAACTTAAAAGTTACTATTCACCAAAAATTGTTGTAATCCCATTGAATCACATTTTACATCCTAATGACAACCATTTATGTCGGATTTTTGAAATTCAATCCACATAAGTGGTAAAGTTTCATTTAAACGAAAAAATAGTTTTTAAACTACCACTTAGTGGTTTCACTATTCATCAAAAATTGAAGTTTTTCAGAAAAATATCAAAAATTCACCCTAAGCTATATTTGATATTCTGAATTCAAAAATGATTTCTATTTTACAAAATTCAAAACATATAAGTTGAATTAATTAATTTAATAACTAATTCCCGCTGTCAAAACAAATAGCGTGTTTTTAAAAAACAATATCTATTAAAAGATTGACACTAGTTTAAGTCCAATTTCAAAGTGAAATTTATTCCAATGAGGACTATTGGATTAAATGGTAAAAATATATTCTAATTTCACTTTAAAAACAATTAAAAAGTTAATCTCATCATATAAATAAATTAGATTAAATAGAGGTTTTGAATTAAAATACCACATTTTCACTATTCATTAAAAATGAACTTTATCGGAAAAATACCAAAAATTTACACAAAGTAAATTTTGATGTCCTGATCCTAAAGAAGAATTTTATTTTGTCAAATATAACACATAAAATTGTCAAAAAGTGGATTTAAAATAGGTTCGCCATCAAAAGGCGGTTAATCGACCTTTTAAAGAATATTAGAATGTTTATGCTTAAAATTGGATTCATTCGCATTTTTAATCCTCTAACATTTATTGTAAAAAGTAAAAATATTTGACAAACATATATAATCATTTTGTAGTTAGTTCTGTTCATTCCTACCATTAAAACGGCTAGGAATTAACTACCATTTAAAATAATATTATATTATTATTAGAGTGCAACGTAAGATTCCCAAGAAACTCATTGTTGTGTATTGGGTACGCCATCGAGCATAGCATGCCCAGTAAAGTAATATTAATATTTTATTCACAAATATGGATAAATGTGAAAATTTCATATTCTTTATTTACCTGGGGTGTTACAGTGGGTCATGGAAATGACCAATAGTGAGGGTCTACGTCATGGGACAACATGAGATGAGAGCAATGGACCCTGCTATGAGTGAATAGAATTTGGTCATGATTTGGATGAATGAACATGCATAGTTCATGTAGGTAACAGGTCAAAAATTGGATTCCCCAAAACCTGGTGTCTTTGGGTACAGGATTGGAATCGATGTGATGGTAGTATACAATGCGACATGGAGGATTATGACATTGCACCGAATAAATTATGATTAGGTTTCATGGTGGTCTGGTTGGAGCATGGTGTGCTGACGTACAAGGAGTACTCACGACTACAAATACGCCCTTTATCAGCGCTAAAAATGGTCTTTAACAGTGCTAGAAAAGCGTTGTTAAAGCTGGCGAAGATAAAGGGGGGGTCCCATTTATCAGCGCTCAAAAAAGCACTGATAAAGATCCCTTTTATTAGCGCTAAAAAAAGCACTGATAAATGGGGTCTTTTATGAGCGCTAAAAAAAGCGCTGATAAAAGTACTCCTTTATCAGCGCTTTTTTTAGCGCTGATAAAGGGGTCCTATATCATCGCTTCCTTTATCAGTGCTTTTGTTTTAGCGCTAATAAAGGACCCTTTGATCAGCGCTTTTAAAAAAGCGCTCATAAATGTTAAAAAAATTTAAAATTAAAAAAAAATTGAAAAAAAATTAAAAAACTTAAAAAAATTAAAAATATCATGCCAATCTGAGGGGGATTTTATTAGCGTTTAAGCCCCACTTTTAATTGCACTTTCCACCCCCTCCAGCACCCCGCACACACCCCCTCCACCCGTTATCAGCGCTAGCCCGCCACATCCACCCACATGCGCGCGCCTCTGCCTCCAGCAGGTTTTAAACTCGAGACCTCCCCCCTGCACACCTAAGCCCTTACCACTACTCTATTTTGATTTGTTTACTATTTCATGATATCTATATATATATATATAGTTATAATTATTTGTATAGTAATATATATTTATACTAATATATATATATATAGTTATATTAATATATATATATATAGTTATATTAATATATATAGTTATATTAATATATATATATAGTTACATTAATATATATATATATATAGTTATATTAATATATATAGTTATATTAATATATATATATATAGTTATATTAATATATGTATAGTTATATTAATATATGTATAGTTATATTAATATATATATATAGTTATATTAATATATGTATAGTTATATTAATATATATATAGTTAATTAATATATATATAGTTATATTAACATATATAGTTATATTAATATATATATAGTTATATTAATATATATATAGTTATATTAATATATATATAGTTATATTAATATATATATAGTTATATTAATATATATATATAGCTATATTAATATATATCTCTATTTATATATATATATATAGTTATATTTATTCGCATAGTAATATATATATATAGTTATATTAATATATATCTCTATTTATATATATATATATAGTTATATTTATTCGTATAGTAATATATATTTATATTAATATATATATATAGTTATATGAATATATATATTTATAGTGATATTAATATATATATAGTAATATTAATATATATGTAGTTATATTAATATATGTATAGCTAGATTAATATATATATATATATATAGTTAGATTAATATATAGGTATAGAAATATTCAAATATTTTTATTTAAAATAAAATGGATATTAGTTATTATTTAGATAAAGATAATATATTTTATATGTAAATTTATTTTAGTATTTATATTTATAATTAATTTTTATGTGTGAATATATAAAAAATATGTATATATTGTTATATATTTGATTATAAATAGCAGTGAATTATAAAAAATGATAAAAATTTCAAAGACATAATATCAATATGAATGTAATACCTTGGAATAAATTTAGTCCCCACCAAAAAAAGTCAATAATACCCCCTTAAACGAGCCTGAAAATCCACAAAATGTTAAAAAATCGGGGTATCCCGACTAAAAACTCAGCTTTGGGGGGCTTATGGTCCTCTTTTGGCCTCTAAAAACCCTTGAACATGTTTCCCCCAGGTCATAGCGACGTAGATCTCATCGCAGGATTCGATTTGATATGTGGTAGAGCTCAAATGGACACCTCGATCAAAAGTTATGGCCGTTTGAAGTTTGAGTTGCATTTTCAACATATTTTGGATTTTTTTTAATTTTTTTAATTTTTTTTAATTGTTTTAGTGTTCAAATTGTTATTAAATGACTATTAGTTCATAATAATTATCAAATTATTAATTAATTTTTTTTTGTTTTTTAAGAAGCCATTTTCACTAAATATCTTATATATTAAGTATATTAAGTGTAAATGTACATTTATACTTATCTAAAATATATTTAAAAATTATATATTATATTTATATCAATATAACTATATTTATATATTAATATATTAATTTTTTTTAATTTTTTTTTTTTAAATTGGACTCTTTATCAGTGCTTTTAAAAAAAGCGCCGATAAACCCCCCCCCCCTTTATCAGCGCTACTAAACAAGCGCTGATAAAGGGGGTCCCTTTATCAGCGCTAAAAAAAGGGCTGATAAAGGGGGAATTTTATCAGCACTTTTTTTAGTGCTGATAAAGGCACCCTTTATCAGTTCTTTTTTGAGCGCTGATAATGGTACCGCCCTTTATCAGCACCTTTTCGTTAGCACTGATTAAGGGGAGGCGCTGGGAAAACTGTTTTTATTGTAAATATATTATATAGAAATAATATTATATATCATTTCATATATTATTTACTTATAACCTTTTATCACCTGATTATTAGTAATTCTTTATTAAAACCACTATTCTGGGTGATAACGGCTCTATTTTTCATGTATGTTCTGATTTGAAAGTTTTGGTCCCTATATTTTGATCGCGGTTCCATAATCTCCAAAATGTTAACCCTGATATTATTAAAATATATATACATTATATTTTTATTTATATAAATCTATAAAAGATAGAAAAAAATTGCACCGTTAATGGAGATGGTAGGTCGTATGTACAAAGTAATGTTGTTTCCATTTTTTAACAAATAAAGTGAAAGTAAGTAAAAAAACATTACACCTTTATAGAATAATTATTATATCTTATATATCATATATATTCATTAAACTATCACTATTACCATTCATGTAAAAATAAATTGAAAAATGTTTCATATATCTTTATGGAGGTGGTAGTCCACACCTATGAAAGAGCAACATTACCATTTTCCAAAGGATTGTGCGGTAATATGTCATATGTGATATTATAATTATAGAATTATATTAATGTCATAAATATCATATAAATATTTTAAATCCATAATTTTATCTATCTCTGTAAGATGGTGATGGGAAATTAATGACATTGATTTGCAAGGTGGTAGTCTGTCGTACACATGATCGATAGTTTCATTTCCCATTTTTTGGAATAAGAGATGAATATAGGTTTTTCCATTAATATAAAAACATATAATTATATTTCATATATTTAGGTTATAATTACATCATATATGGATAATATTTGAAGGAGTTTGAAGAAGAAATAAAATAAAAATGCTCGACTAATAATGATAGTTATTCTTTGCAAAACCTATTTAGGTTAGAAGAAAAAGCCTTATTAGGAGGTTTTCATAATAAAAATGGAATATAGGATGTGTTTAGGGAATTAATTAGGGAATTAGGTATTTTCTTGGTTAAACCAAAATCATATTTAAGTGTGGATAATAAAAAATATGGGGTCTCATTTTATAAGAGGGGGAGATGACCCACTTAAAAGTTTTGAAAATAATGAATTATAACCACATTATTCACACATACAAATTCTCCAAAATGGACCATTATTGACCCAAGAAAGATATAATATCCAAATATGGTCATAATATATAAATTAAAAAAGTTTATATATCCTTTTAACCCTTATTATGTTTTGTTCAACCTCCTGGTAAACCGGTTTTAACCTTAACCGCGGTAACTGATTTTTACTATTTTTACTATTCTTATGAACAAAAATTAAGTTGTAATTTTTATATAATATTAATTATTTTTATTAAAATTATTTAATCTATTTTTATAAATTAAATTTATATAATTGTTTGAATTTAATTTAAAATTAAACTCATAGATGCAACAAAAAAATAGTTTTCCAAAAGAAAACATTCCAAAACTCTAAAAAGTTTTTATATAATAATTGAACAAATAATTTATTAAAATATCCTAAATTATATTAAATTTAATTTAATTAACTAATTATACTTTTAAAATAGTTTTAAAACAAAATATATCTTGAAAATTCTGTAAACGAAAAGTAAATTTTTAATAAAAATAAGTATTTTTCACTATTTGTCCAAAATTTAATCATTTTAGATGATTATAAATAATAAACTTTAAGATAATTTTGGAATGATAATATCAATAATTAAATAAATTTTTCATATAAATTTTCTAAAATTGGTAAAAATTAATTTTAAAATAAGTGCACAAAATGTGATAAAACTATTTTTTAGAAGAGTTCAGTTTTTAAGCATAAAACTGGATTTATTCTTTTTCCATACCAAGGAAAATACTAGATGAAGGATAAAACATTTAGTTGAATTTATAATAAATAAAATTCATTAAATTCATTCAAAAATAGTAATTAATTTAATTTATTAGATAAAAACACATTGTGTGCATAAAATAATATTTTAGCAAAACATTTCTTATACTTGTAAATAATTTTTATTTTTATTTATGATCTATTGATAACAAATGAATTTATTTTATACACATGTAAAACATATACTTTTCATAATTTATATAATGTTATTTAAAACCTCCAATTTAATTTCTAGGTTATAGTATTCAATTTTAAATAATATTATGTATATCATGTTTTTTAACTCGGGTTTATGAGTATCACAAGATATCAAAGAGATTAAATTTACTTTTTTAAAAAATATATCATAAAATCTCAATGAGTTTCCAGTTCCTAGGGATTACTTGAAGATTTGTGTGCTATTTTGAGGCATTTGGTTCTTAACATGACCTTCCCAAAGGCTTTGGGGATGGGTAAGTGTACTTGTTACCTTCTTAGAGTCTATGGGGATGGGTTATCATGCTTGTAACCTCCCCAGAGTCTATGATGATGGGTTGGTGTGATTTTGACCTCCCTAAATTCTAGGGTATGGGTCAATGTACTTGTAACCCCCCTTGAGCTTGAAGATATTGGTTGGTGAGGATGATTAACCATTCATGGGAGGCGTGGGTCATGGAAATGACCAATAGTGAGGGTCTAAGTCATGGGACAATATGAGATGAGAGCAATGGACCCTGCTATGAGTGAATATAATTTGGTCATGATTTGGATGAAAGAACATGCATAGTTCATGCAGGTAACAGGTCAAAAATTGGATTCCCCAAAACCAGGTGTCTTTGGGTACATGATTGGAATCGATGTGATGATAGTATACGATGCGACATGAAGGATTATGACATTTCACTGAATAAAGTATGATTAGGTTTCATGTTGGTCTGGTTGGAACATGGTGTGCTGACGTACAAGGAGTTTTGTTGTCCTATATAGCTCATAATGTGCAACACGCATGTGTGACATGTTTATTTTTTCCTTCATGCATACATTTATATGATGGCATATACTAGGGGAACTTAGTGGTAACCTACTGAGATGTATTTCTCACCCCCTACTTGGGAGACTCAATGTACATGCAGACCTTATGTTTGATTTCAAGTTCAAAACAAGGCAGACATTGGATTAGGCTAGTTTAGATTGATGGTATTTTAAGATAGGTTGTGTGAGGCCTAGGGATAAAAGTTGAGATAGTGTGTGAGCATTGTATTTTGTTTGTTTGTTTGTTTTGTATTTGGGATCGACCTAGGGGGCTATTAGTGTATGTATGATTGTACAAATTCCATAAGGAATTTATTATAGAATTGTGTTTATTTATCTATGTGTACTCTCATATTTTTTTTGTATGATTTTTGTTATTGTTTCACTCTTTCATAACTTTGATTTAAGGGCATAGTCCCCCCATTGTATAGATTGGTCTATCACTACTAGTTGACAGCCTTTGGAAAACGGGGTGGCGCACTTGAGGTTATGTGGTGACCTAGGCCCGGACATTGTCAAGTGGCCCAGGGCGAGGCGTCACAATAATATTAATTATATAATTAAAAAAATTATTAAAAAGGAATTATATTATATATTTAAAATACAAAAAAATAATAGAAAATACAATTAAAAAATATATTTTAAAAATTCCAAACATATAAAAATTATTAAAACATAATAAATAAAAATGAATCAATATTAATCATATAAATTATAAGCATATTGAAAATATTTAAACATAATATCTATATATATATATATATATTAAAAAAGGAATAAATACATAAAATATTAAAAAATTAATTAATATAAAAATGAATAAATTTAATAAAAATTTATAAATGAATAAATTAGAAAAATATTGAAAATGAATAAACAAAAATGATTTTGTTAAATATATTAAAGATATATGTCAATATTTTGATAAATTTTGTAATATTATGAAAAAAACATTATTACTAAATGTATAAGTGAATGTATTAATTATACGTAAAAACATTATTGTTTATATAAATAAATTAAACATTTACAAATATATCATTAATATAAATGTATAAATATTAATTATATATATATATGTATGTTTTTAATGATATATCAATAATTATGAAAATATAAAATTAAATATAAAATTTTTATTAATTGTATTTAAATATATTTAAAACTTATACATAGATATATATTATTATTCATAATTATAGATTTTTATATTGTATTGATTTTATTTAAAAAATATATTTATTTGTTAACTTTTAGGATTTTTAATTATAATTAAAAATATTATAATTAAATTAAATTTTAAATATTTTCAAAAAAAATAAAATATACATTAATAATTAGTGAAATTACTAAAGTTCTAATAACATAAATTCATTTAAGTATTTGAAATTTAATTTTTTAAATTGCTTATAAATAAATACAAACACACACACACACACACACATATATATATATATATATTCATATATATATATATACACATATTCAAGAAAGATATATCAAGAGGGTATAAACCTCGTGTGTGATGGGATGGGTCACCAATTGTTGACTTGACCTATCCCATTTAAGATTGACTGGCAGCATCATCCTCTTCATATAATTAACTATATTATTTTTTTATATCTAGTTATTTATTGTATATATGTGATTAATGTACATGTAATTATAAATATGTATAAATTTATATGTATATATAATGTGATGGGATCAAAGAAACATAATTATAGAAAAAAAACTAAAAATAGGAACAATGATGTCAGAAAATGCAATCCTACCCACAAACCCACAAGCAATAATGGAGTACAAAACATGGTCGAAAATTCAAGCTAAAAACCCATAACAAAGTGACCTAATATTGGTCCAACCTTACTCATAAAAACCTAAAAGTTCTTGTTAATAGTTGATTCTCACCAAATATGAATCAAATTTTCCAACCCCTATTGTATCATCCAAAAAATTTATTATAATTTCTAACATTTTTATGTCAGATAATTGTAAACCATTTTCCAGTCTATCCAGTTTTCTAAAAAACCACACATACCTATACCTTTTCAAAAGAACCACTCCCCCTTCCTAACATAATAACTACACAACCAAGAATGATTTTCAGGTACGTAGTCTTGAAACTAGTATCTATAATGTACAAAATATGAGTCCAGTGTCTCAGTACCAAAGTATATAGCTCGGAAGGAGGTGCCATCATAAATCCAAAAAAAACACTAAAACGAATTTTCTAAACTGAAAACCCAAATTCTTAAATAACGTTGATATTTTCTAGTCTCTAATATATTCTTATATACCTAAAACCCAACCGTATAAAGGAAAAACTCGTAAGACTGGGTCTGGGATTGAAGACTAATGTTGTAGTAGGCCCCACAACCCACTTCCCCCCAACCATGAGGTTTTCCACCGCTCCTATAGATTTTGACTAGATTTCACTAATTTCCTTGGCTGTCTAAGTTTTCCTCAAAGTTAAAATCCTCCACATTGGATACCACCACTTCCAACATGGAATTGACATAATTTTCAAGAGTTAAAATATTTCTTCAAATATAAAAACCTAAATCAAGAAAATAAAATGAGTTGAAAGTAGAGATTTGACTTATCACATTCACTTCAATAGGTTGATCAAGGTTATCAAGTCCCTGATAAGAACCCTTAGATGAAGAAAAATCAATTCCCCTATTTCTTGCATCAGATCAATCCATTAAAAATTCATTTGAATGGACAAAATATTGATCATCCAAAGAAACAGACTTGATTTCACTCCCACCCAGATAAAAAAAATCTCTATTCATTAAAATATTAGGACCTTCTATAAAGAAATACCTACCATGGGTGTTGTTGTTAATCATTATGTTCTTTGATCTATCCTCAAAGACCGGATTCACTTGTTAATTCCCAATAGAAATGTATTTCAAAACCACTACCCTATCAGTGGACATGAACTTCTCTTAAGCCCTATAGGGACTAATAAAATTTGAAAATATATAAATATGAATAAATAAATTAAATTATTCTAAAATCCTTTTAACCTTGATATTTCATCTCTCATAAAATTTATCCTTTATTAATACACAAAAAGCACTGATAAATCTTATAATTTTATGACCACTAAAAAATCATTGATAAACATTTCCTTTAATCAATTATTTTTTAACACTAATAAAATGAGATCTTAATTAGCGCTTTTAATTAGTGTTTATGTAACTAATACTTTATCAGTTATTTTAACTAGAATTGATAAATGTCACTATTGATAAAACAAAAATCTATAGTGGTGAAATTAATTCTATATAAATATCTAAACAATTAGAAACTAACTATATTTAAGGATTAAGTGGTTATTGATGATTAAAATTTCATATATGACTTTTTTTAGAGTCATGTCACCTATGATATTCATATCTGTTTTTCAACCTCTTTCATGATTTTTTGATTTAATTGAAATTAAATATATCTAAAGAGAAAAAAAATGGATGTGTTTAAATTGATGGAAGCAGTAATGTGATATATAATCAAGTGAAACAAAATTGATAGTAGTGAGTCATCCACACATGGAATTTAAAAAAATTGAGTCCATAGGTTTGTGGGCTATCCTATAACCATGTGGGTTTTCTTGCACATATACAATCTTGTTTTTAAGTACTAGTTTATATATGTTTTAAAAATGGGAAAAAATAGCTCATTTAGTGCCATATCCACAGGATTTATAAGGAATCCCAATAGCGTGGGCCATATTGACATGCCAAGCTGAGGTCATTCTAATTTTCTACACAATTTTTAAATAAAAAAATTTATAATTTTAATAATAAGATCATAATAATATATTTAAAAAATTAAAAGTCATGTTAAGCATTTTATATATGACGGTATGATAACCAGCATTGGATGTCAATAGTAGATTTCTGAGAAATAAAAAACCATTAATGAGTAAATGATTGTCTTCTAGATCCATTAATCATAATAAGATTTCTGTGTTTTTTTATAACAAAATGCATTGAAATATTATTTTTAGTCTCTCTGGTCATGGATTATCATTTATAACATTAAATATATCAATTCATATAGTACAAAATAAACTATCCTTAAATGGTGAATTTATAAATAAAATACAAATAAAACTGTTTATAAGCATTGTTATGGTAATTATTTTATAACGATAATTATGAAATGACTAAAAATGTTAGTAATTCATTAAGATTATTATCAATGGGAATTAAATAATTTTGACGATTTAATGAGGTTAATAATAATGGAAACAATTGAATAACATTGTTTTGATTACTTAATTTTCATAATTATATATAATCAATATAAATATTAATTTAATATATCTATTTAAATAAATATTAATTATATCATTAATGTTTATGATTTTATATTAAGTTTTTTTGCAAAAAGTTTATATTATTTAACAATATTTTTCTAATCCTTCCATAAATATATTTACATTTCATTTATTTTGAGTTAATTACATATTATATTTTTAAATGAATTCTAAATTCAAATCCAATTAAATTAGTAATTAGTAATCCATTAATAATAATAAAATTCATTCATTTTAGATTTAGAAAAAAAATGAAAATTTTAAATTTATAAATAATTTTTTAAAGTACTTAATTATGTATTTTCAAATATTATAAGATTTAGTTAATAAAAGGAGATTAAAAAATAAATGAAATCATTTAAAAATGATTATAATTTACAATGTATTGAAAAAATGTGTCCAAATGTAGAAAGTTATTTTTTTATTTTTATGAAATAATTTATTAGTAACACAAACAAAATTTTTAAATGAATGGACTCTTTAGTAAGTGTTAAATGATTTTAATTAAATACTTTCCAATGATGAGAGATAATAACTGTTTGATTAATTTTTACTAAGATTTTAGGTATACCAAATTTTTTTAATAAATATTAAATTTTATTTAATAATAGAAATCCTAAAAAAATCAATAATTTGAAAATAATGTTTAGAAAACAACAGATATAATAAAAAGTGTATTTCTTTATATATTAAATTTCTCAAAAAAATGACGAAAATATATTAAACAATAATTTAATGTGACCTATGAATCATGGAAACATAAAATCTATGAAGAATATTTGAAAAAAATGGAGAAAATATTTTAAATACATGTTACATTAAAAATTTATTTTTAAAATATAAAAACATTAATTAATTTTAAATTTTTTTAAATATATAAGTTATTTAAATTTAAAATACACTACTTATTTATTTTAAAATTAAAAAACATTAAATTATAATATTCACCATATTTTAAAATATAACAACATTAAAAGTTTTATTTTTTAATCAAAGGATTTATTTTAAATATTAAATGTATTTAAATTTTATTAATATATTATTTATTTTCATTATTCAATTAGTTATTTTACATTTTTCAATTTCTTTTTAAATAAATAAGTTTGAATGAAAAAATTAAATTTCATGAAAAATTAAAAAATAAATAAATAAATAAATAAAATTAATTAAATAATTAAAAATTTGAATATTTTATAAAAGTTATTTTTTAAGAAAATCAAATAAATTGATTAGCTAAATTTAATAAACAAGTTGAAAATTTTAGAATAATTTGAGTATTTTAAAATAATTTGAATTTCTCACAATATTGACATGGATTAAAAAACATATAAATGGATAATTTATTGATAAATTTAATGTTTTTAAATATTTTATTATGGTTATTTATTCAAAAAAATGAATATTTTAAATAATTGAAATTTTTCAGCATATCCTCACCCCTATATTTTTCATTTTTCTTTAAACATGGTTTCATCTCACCCATTATCCCAACACAATTTGACCTCATTGTCTCTCTCACCATTTTAAACTAGTTTTTTATTGTATATAATATCATGAAACCTTGTCATACGAGCACAAAATTGATCATGTCACCATGCTATGTTCGTGTGAGTTTGGCCCTCATTGTTAACAAAGTCTCGTTCTCCTCAAAAAGGGTCAAAAAATTAATCGACTCAATGAAAACAACTTTTCTATACATGGGGTCTTGCTACAATGTTAGAATTATATGAGAGATAACATTCCACAGAAACCCTTAGAGCTTGATCACCAGCAAGGCCACCATGGATTCGGTGTCAGGAAGTCTAAGTTTCATCCTGTCATCATGATAGGAATGGGTAGGTTTTAATCATTATTCAAGGGATGGATCAATGACCACTCACTCACCACTGCAAAATTGGGCACCTCCATCACCATCAATGAGTGAATGGTGAGTCATTTATTATAGCACCTTTGATATTATATGGAAACTTAATCATTTATTTTTATTTTGAAGCGGGGATGGATAACCTCTCCTTTGAATTACAGTCCAACATTCAGCCACATTCATTGAAATTCAGGAAAAATGTTGGGATTAGGTGGCCAAGGGGTTTGACTTTCACCAAAATTATGAAATTAACATCATTTATAGAGACATAAAGATATTGAACCTCTTTCTGGTTTCGATAGGGTGCATGTGCCTCCTTTTAACTCCTATCTTCTACTTATTTCCTTTAATCCTAAAACCATGTATGTTGATAAATCTCTACATAATTACAGCCTAATGTTTTCTGATTTTGGGTTTTCCAAGTCCAGGTCGAGCATGGGGGAGAGGTCACAGGAGACTAGAATAGCTCCTGTTTTCCAGTAATTAGACCTGGAAGAAGGGGTGTTGTTGATCCACGTTCTCAACAACAAGAAGATTTTTTATTCTACTATACTCTGAGTGAGGTTCCAAGAATATATCTTTTTTGTAATGAGGATCACCACTCATATTATTCACATTCACATATTCAACTATAGGAATAATTTTGATTGTACTAGAATCATAGTTATTACCTAAAGGATCAATTGATGTATCTTTTTTGGAATGAGTATCACCTTTCATATTCCCCATAGAAACATTCTAAACAATAGTTTCAGCTAACTCGTTGGTTGAACCTTGAGAATGTGGCTATGCAAAATATGAGTGATGATTATTTTTCTAAAAAAGATTCTTTGATGGATCCTCAAGGTAATGAATCCAAGTCCAATAGAATCAAAACTCTTATTATAGTTGAGAATGAGTTTTTACAGAACATGTGTAGTGATCCTCATCCCAAATAGTCTACTTACATGGATCCAAGATATAATGAATCTATGCCCAGTGTATTCCAAACTAATATTTCTATAGAGAATGTGGATATGGAAAAGATTATAATTTCATCTTCTATCAACAACATGAATGTGGTGTTTGTGTGTCCATGGGTGGGTATAATTTATAGCACTAAATCTGATGCTAGAAAGTATTTTGGTGATTGAAAATGCAAGAATACTTTTTCCATGAAAGGATTTGACTCTATGAAGGTTCAAACTTTTTGGAATTTGAAAGGTCCTTCTGGTCTCTTAGTTTTTTATTTTAGTAATGTAAATGGATGGGATGGGTTTAGGAATTTTTTTATGTTTGAAAAGAGGGTTCAAGGGAATCAGCATCATAGGATGGAATGGTACATGGAAATTCATAAAGATGGTCAGTTTTAAAGGTTGGTTGGAGAAAATAAGACTTTATTGATAATACCTTGATTTGTCAATATCTACGTAGGATTGTGTATGTGAGAAGTATCTCTAAATTCAAATCAGGGGTGGAAAGATAAAAACACAGTAAATGATGAAATTTAAGAGAAAAATATTCACTTTTATTATGTTTAATCTAAAATCTGTAAGAACATAAAATCACTCATTATGGTGATCTGAGAGAAGGATTAGATTCGCCAAAACTTTAATAAATGTATGAGACTTTTTCCAATATATTAATTCTAATGGGTATCATTTTTTGTGTCAATTAGATCAAAAAAATAAAATAGTTTGTATAAATTTCATTTACTAAATGTTTTATGTCAAATATGAGAATGATAAAGTAGCCTATTGGAGGCCATTTGAAGAAATTCCTTTTGGGAAATAAATTTCCATTAATCATTTATAAGCTCATAAAAAAGGTCTTTTTTACCGCTCTCAAAAACTATGTAGAAGGGAATCTTTGAATAAAATAGATAGAAAGAGAGAGGGAGAATCTTCATCATGAGAGGGAAATGGTATATACTCTTCATTCTTTCATAATGTATTCTACCAAAGAACCCAATTTACTTGTATAAATAAATCTAAACTATCATTAATGTGAAAAACCACACACCCTTTTTTATATAGGATTCTAAAAAAGAAAACCAATGGTGTCTCCAATATATTCTTTTTCTAAGATATTTTTTTTAATTTTATTCATTATAAATCCTTTTTATTTTAAAATATTATTAGCACATATCAATTTTCGTTTTTCTAAGTAACACGTGGAATAAGAAGTTTTTAGTAAGTGTTGTCAAGGTGATCCATAATTTTCTAGTCCGACCCCTATGGAAATAGTATCAATATTGGGGATATAATTTTTTTATTAACACATTATTTTTTTCTGTCTCTTGTTATTCAGAATATGTGGTAAACATTGGAGTAGAGAAAATATGTAATGAAATTGGAAAGAATCAAAAAGGTACTCATACATTTCCTTCTGTGTATCAACTTTTGGATATCTAATTATTTTTTTTGGAATCTGATCATGTATTTTTGTCATGGTATGATGAAAGGGGTAGAAGAATGAACTAAAGAAACAAATTATTAAGCTCAATAAAAAACTATAATCTAAACAAGAATTGTATCTTGAAATTGAATGCATGGGAGGGGTAGTGTAAGTTATGAGATCCATGAGTAAAGAAGAAGATGTTGATAGTATGAAAAGATTTAAAGAGAACATAGAACTAAAAGAGAAAGAAGAAGAGCATGAAGGCATGGAGGAATTAAACTATGCTTTGGTTACTAAATAAAAAGAGAAAATAAAAGGTGCAGAATTCTTGGAAATAAATAAAGGGTGTTGGTTTCAATTGGAATTAAATTTGTTATTTGGATTATGTATATGATATATTGTGACCTTTATGTAGATTCAGAACTATATTTACATGGATAATTACACTCCCATTTATCTTTTACATATAAGGAGAAATATTTGAACCATATTTAATTAAATAATGATTATCTCATGTACTCAGTGGGATGGATTTTAAGAACAATGATCTATGGGTATAGTCCATTCAGTCATCAATTTTGGGCCAGATTTTATTTTTTGGCTTTAATTCCCATAGGCCTGGCCAAAACAAAGTATGGTTACGGAGTTAGGAGAAATGATGTGTGATTTTGAGTGTGAGGAGATGTCATGGTGGTGGTATGGTGATGTTTTGGAGACTTGATGATGTTACAATATGTGATCAAGAGATGTTACCTCATGTCTACTGGGATACATAGTGGTGAAGTAGGTATATAAATAGATCGGTATTGTAGAAGGGTAAATATAGGAAAATAACTTCAATATTGACAAGGTTCCATTCATTTAGAAATTTCCACAAAAATCGTAAATGTATCTTCATTTGACATTGCAGTTAGTGTGTCGGGGATCTTGGCAGCCCCCATAATCTTCATGTTGGCCCTCTAATCAATTTTATTCAGTTGAACACATAAAAATCTATTTCAACTCAAATCTTTTCAAATATCACCATTTTATTGTTAAATCAACCAAGGTGTTGGCACGACTCAATTGGTATCTCATGAAGTTGAATTTATTAGCAGCTATCAAAAACACAGAAGTTAGTATAGAGATAACTTGAGGTGATTAGAAGAACAAAATATAGTAATATAAATACATTGGATTTTAATTTTTCAACTTTGAATGAAAAAATAAAACACATATCACACCCAACTTATATGGATACAAGAAATGAGAAAAAAAAACAATCAAAATAGAGGAAAAATAAAAGTCCACAAATTGGTTGTAGTAGGTGCCTCCCAAGCCTCTAAATCCAGACATGTCAATCAGCATAATTTTAGGTCCATTAAGCCTACATTATATCAGTGAAAGGTTGTTTCCATCCATAGAAAAATAGGTTTATTATTCGAATACCACCCTTATTAAAACATTTCTCATGATTTAGGCATTTTAATCATATCTAGGTGGATTACCAATAGGTGAAATAACCTCACCATAGCTAATGCCTTCCTTATACATGTAGCCTATGGTGGTGCTGATGTAATGCATTTCCTCATCAATCGCATTCCTCCAAATTTCTTCAGATTTGGCTTCCTTGAAGATAACTAGATTGAATGTCACTGAGAAATAATAAAAAACTACATACTCCTCTATTGGTTCTGTTATATCATCTATATCTACAAGGATTCAAAAACTTTGAGGAGATATATGATAAATTTCTCATTAAATATCTTCACATGTGGGATTATGTGGTATAGTTTCATTGGTTCTTCAATTAATCATTCATCTATTGGTAATTCTTCAACTCTTTCTTCATCTTTAAGAGGGGATTTATCCTTTCCAGAATCATCATCTTGATTCTATTTCAATGTCTTCTTTTCATCAAATATAACATCTCTATTATAAATAATATTCTTGGTGATGGGATTATGTAAGAGATATCCCACTACTTGGTCTTTTTATCCAATAAGGACACACTTCACTCATTTATCAGTGAACATTATATGTTTCCCTTTGGGATCCTGACATAGGAAATGGAACCAAAAACTCTAATTTGGATGACACTTGGTTTATGAGTAATCCATGCTTCATGTTGTTTCTTTACTTCAAGATTATTTTTTTGTCATCTATTCAGTAGACACACAACATGTAAATCCACATCATCCCATAAAGCCATGGGAACTCCTTTTTCATTCAACATGCTTCTCATCCTATTAATAATTGTACAATTTTTCCTTTCAACAACTACATTGAGTTGGGGTGAGTATGCCAGCTTCAGATGGAATTGAATTTCATGCTTCTTGAGGTACTCATGAAAAACATCAAAGGTTCTCTCCCCACCTCGATAAGATCGCAATGTTTGTATTGGCGACGGGTCCTGTCACAAAAATTCAAAAATACTATTTTCGACGAGACCCATCACAAATAGTAGAAAAAATAAAAAAATTAAAAAAAATAAAAAAAATTAAAATTGTTTTAATATTAATATTTTTGCAATAATGATATTACTATTAGTAAAATAACATAAATAATTAAATAATTAAATAATATTCATATAATAATAATAAAAATAATATTCATATAATAATAATAATGATAATATAATAATATTATTATTATTAATATTAATGAAATAATAATAATAATATTACTAATATAATAAAATATTATAAAATAATGAAAACCTCAATATTCGTGAAAAATATAATAAAATAATAAAAATAATATATTCAAAAATAATAATTAATAATAATATAATAATAATAATAATAAAGTAATAAATTAATAAAATAATAAAAAATGTAATATTCACAACAATAAAAAAACACATTATATAAAAATGTAGAGATTTCATATTACAAACAAAATTTACATTCAAATGTTTTATCATAAAAAAATAAATAGATCACTGAGGGGGAGGGTCGTCTGGAGAAGATGACAGAGGGAACTCTATCCCTAAACCACGAGTCATACGTCGCAAATACTCCAACTACTCATGTTCCTGCTATTGTCGTCATCAACCCATCTCCTCCTACATCTCCAACTATAGTTGTTTCCATAGGAGCTCTTCATGCTACTAGTACTTCCATTGACACATCTACTCATGCTCACTACGCATACTCTTTATAAGCTCGCTCTGAGCTCACAACTGCTCTTGATACTGTGCAGCAGATGATGATGACTCCTTATGAGATCCTCTCGAGCTAGATGCCAACATCGCAGGGATGTCATAATAATCCACAGTCGTCAATTGAGAGTTGATACCAACAACTCAACCTTTCTCAAAGACATATTGGGTCACCTGCATCCATCTTGTCTCATCAAATTGCTAGGCACTAGTCTTAGTGTCGGTCTCAACCTAACTCTCAGTCTATGTCTGAGACGTTGTGACCTCATATGACTCCTTCAATTGAAATTTATAATTAAAATATGTAACATATTATTTATAGTTAAATTTTAAACTCAAAAAGAAAATATATTGGCCACAATCTAACGTTAGCGAGAACCACTAATCTCTCTAGTGGTCGGATCACTGTACATCATCCTATAAATGTCAAACTTTGAAATATCATTTTCTTCGACTTCCTATATGAATATAAAATAAACTATTTACATTTAAATTTATATTAAAAACTTAAAAAATGAACTTACCATATGACCCCTATGCATACTAAATGTACGACTACTGGAATGATATATCACATCCTGTCTCCCTTGGTTTTGTCAACCTACCGATTATCTCCTCTAAAAATAACCACCCAACCAGTATGAACACAATCCATCCCAAACATTAGATTAAATGTAATCAAGTCGGTGGGCATGAAAAGACTCATAAAACTCTGTCACTCTTTCTTTATCCAGCTCTTTCCTTCTCAAATTATGTAAAAAATTACTGCAACGTTGAAACATAGTCCCCTTACATGCCTTCCAAATAGCTTCACGCATGCTCTCATTGATGGGATACCATAAATCCTAAAAATAAATTATAATACAAGTTATTAATTAAATTAATTTCAAAATAAATATTATTTATTTAGGTACCATCCAATGATCGAACATGCGAAGCTTCACATCATTGGGAATCTAATCCCATGATACCCATGCATCAAAAATATAATTGTGCAATATAGATCTCACCTATCTAGTAGATATATTTGTAAAGTTGTGAAAAAAAAGGAAAAATAATAAAAAATAGTATATAAATAAATTATTGAATCCAATGAAAAATACACTAGTAAACATGCCTATACACACGTGGATTGAAGATAAAACATAGACATCGCTCAGGGATAGGGTCAGGAATCATCATATGTGTAATACCATGCCCCCTTGAACTTCTAGTAATCTTAGGGTCAGATGAGCCAATATCCTTCTCATCCAAAGGAAGATCAACTTCCTCTAATATATAAAATATATCCTCATCCATCTGAAACACGAAATGAATATTGTTAACAAATAGTCAAAAACCACTATTATATATAGATATATATTATATATGATTACAACATGAACTTAAATTTGTCAATATTCATCTTCATCATCATCTTCATATCTAATGATGTAAATGTATTCATTTTCCTCCTCATCATCATAAATTTTCATATGAGTTTCAATTTCATCATCTCTTGTCATTTCAAATTCATTTGTAACATTATTAACATCATCGTCACAGTTGACCCTTAACTGTGGGGTGTCATCATCGATATTTGTGTCTCTTTATAAAAAAGTCTAATTTAGAGTAGTTTTGGAAATAATTCCATTCCTTCAACTTTAGTGGAACCACATGCACATTGATTAAACTGATTTTCCCAAGATTTAATTTTTATTATGCTCCACGAATCACTCAAATCTCTTGAAATAACACAATATTTTAAATAATAGATTTTATTTTCTTGATGATCCAATAAAAATGTTTCATTTACTGTAAGAAGACATTTATATTTAATATCAATGATTCCATGGGTTATATGAACATGCAAGCCTATATCAATATCCAACCACTAACATTTAAACATGGTTATGTAATGAAGTCCTATATAATATAGTTCAATAATTTTTCCAGCATGCCATAAAAGTCCACTTCATTTTCTCTATGATGAGATCCTCTCAAGAAAACACCACTATTTATTTGTGTTTTTGATTACCCATATGCACATGTATGAAATCAAAAACCATTCACCACATATGCATTATAATATTTAAATATTTTTTATTATGGATTGCTCAATACACACAATCAAATATCAGTTTTATCAGCATGTTGAGATACATGAAATTTTTTAAAACAATTATTAGTATAATAGATAATAAATTGATTTTGTATGTTAAACCAAAAATAATTTATGTTACTAGTTTTTAAAACCAGTTGAAAATGGTTTTTTGCTGACGTTCGTCAAGAGCAGCTGTTGTAATTTTTGGTAGTTGTTTTTGGATATTATTATCATATAACCCACCAATAAAATAAGATTAATTTACTATGAAAAATTATATAATAATTTATAAGGGAACTAATTATACAAATGTTGTCATTTATTTATAGTCGAGAAGAACATATGTATGAGCTTTGTGATATTGATCATCTAAAATCTGTCGTTCATGAACTCCACCAAAGCCATGTTTGGGCTGATTAAAAATTGATAATTGATATCCAATATCATCATCAAAATTTCCCTCATTATAGACAATATAGTTTTGTTTTAATGGATATTTAGATTTAAAGTAACGATGGAATAAAAAAGAAATTTCCTCTTAAAAATAAGATTCTACAATTGGACCTTCAACTAATGCTTTATTGCATAATTTTTTCATCAATTTCTATGTGCATATTTGAATGGGTACATCCAATGGAACTGTACCGAATCTCTACATTTTTTTCATGTGGAATATGTAATATAAAATGTTCCATTGATTTAAACAAAGTCGGTGGGGAGAATTTTTCTAGTTTACATAAAATTAAAATAATATCTTCTTGCATTCTGCTTAATGCATCGTAGTCACTTGTCACTACATAAACGTCTTAGAAAAAATATGATATGTTTTTTAGAGCATACCAAATCATATACTTCAAAAAATCTCTTAATCCAATTGGAATAATCCTTTCCATTATAATATTACAATCATGACTTTTTAATCCAGTAATATGACTATTTCTAACACATCTATCCAAATTGGAAGCATAACCATCTGGAAGTATGAAATCTATAATCCACTGACAAAATAATAATCCATTCTCTTTGGAGAGTTTATAATATTATTTTGGATTCATTAAATTCTATGATATGACATTTTCAAATAGTTCAAGTTCTAGTTGCCTACAAATTTTGGAAAGATCTAAACGTGCTTTAAATTTATCTGTGGTCTTACCTGGTGTATCCAAAACTGTATAAAATAAGTTATTGAAATATTTCTTCTCAATATTCATGACATCCAACATGTGATGGACTAAAAAATTAGACCAATATGACATATCCAAAAAATTTCTCAGTTTTATACAATTATTTTCTTTCCCAAAGCCATCAATTTTATGTTGGTTTATTACTAGTCCAAATATGATGAGAGGTAATGAAGAGGAAATTTATTTGAACTCTATACCTGAGATCATTGTTGGAGGTACATCTATTTCAATTTTTCCTTTTTCATAAATTATTTTTTTCTCTGAAAAGGATGATTAGTTGGAAGGAATCTACAAAGATAGTCGAAAAAACAAGATTTTTTTCCATTGACGGGTATAAATGATTTTTTGTCTCTCATACAATGTGGAGATGATTTTGGACAATGTGTACTCTAGCCAGATAACATTCCATATACTATTAAGTGACTAATTATCTACATCAACACAGCTTTCAACAAGAAATTGTTTTTCACCGCAACATCAAATGTACTGACACCATTAATCCACAATGAATTTAACTCATCAATCAATGGTTTCAAATAAATATCCATATAATTTTTTGGAGGTCCAGGAATTAATAAGGTCAATAAGATATATGGTTCCTTTATCAACATCTAAGAAGGTAAATTTTATTGAGGTATAAGGATAGACCAACATGAATATTGACTACCGTAAGATCCAAATGGACAAAAACCATCAGTAGAAAGACCCATTTGAACGTTTTGGGATTCTGAATCAAAAGAAGCATACACTTGGTAAAAATGTTTCCATAAATCACCATCATAGAGATGATTTCACAGTTTACTAGTGGGAATATTTTTTTTGTGCCATGACATCAATGCCTCTATGTTTTGAGACATAAATAAACACTACAATCTGAGTGTACATGGGAAATATCTCAATTGTATAATAGGAATCAATCTAGACTTCCCTTGTTGAGCCTCTTTATACCTCGATTGTCCACATGTGGGAAAACTATGAAATAACTCATTTTTACCATGATATAAGATGCAATCATTTGAACATGCATTAATCTTCTCAAAACCAAGACCCAGATTATGAGTTAGCCTATTTATATCATAGAAATTTGTAGGCAACACATTTCCATCAATTAAGGTGTTTTTAAAAAAGATAATATCTGATCAAAATATTTATTTGATATTCCATTATCTAATTTAACAACCATAAATTTAGCAACTACTTCAAATTTTCTTATCTTGCAACTAGGAAATAAGGTATCCTCATTGGACCTCAACAACTCATAAAAATGAGATGGTTCCAATTCCAGAGTTAAATTAATATCATCTTGAGTTTCTACTTGTTGAAAAGATGGACCTCCCACATCATATACTAAATTTTTAAATTGTTATGGATCTAGAACCAAATTATTTGTTTCTTATGTTGAACTGCATTCACCATGTTGATACCAAAAAATATAATCTAGTTGAAAAATAGAACGCAATGAATGATCCCCAATGTTTTCAAATGTGTCAAACATCCCCATTGAATATTTTTAAAAGGACACTTAATTTTCCTTTATGATACAAACTTTGGTTTTGATGATGACAATTATAATAAATCTTTAATACCCTCAATATATATAGGATTTAAACTAAAACCGTGGATTTTTGTGCTGATTTATCCAAGTGTGATCATCTAATAATGATTTTTGTCAACATCATTGTTCTATATTTCTCTAAAAAGTATAAATTAATTTGTTTTTTGTATAATTTTATATAACAAAAACAATTTCCAAAAAAGAGAAGACCATTAAATTCCCTTTTCTCTCAAATTATAATAATTTATTTTATTTTATACTTATTTATAGTGTTTTTTAAACTTTTATACTAATATACACTAACATAAAATAATTTATACTAATTAACACTAATTATTATTATTTACAACTAAGTTTTAATAATAATTTTTAATTATCAGTGACAGAATTTTCATCAGATTGGCAGTACCTCTTTTCCTTAATGACTCATCTCTACTACATTAGACTGAAATCACTATGAAAAATATGCTTAGGTGTATAGTTATCCATTTCTATATGCACAAAATATGAAGAGCAACATAGCAAGGCATCCCTACTATCAATCATCATGCATACATAAATGGATATTCATACGTCTTTCATAGTGATTTTAGTTGGAGATAATGGAGATGAGTCATTAGGAAAAATAACACCTTTTTCTAAATGAATCATCTCCATGCAACTTTCTATGAAAAAAATTAAAATGAAAGATCTGCTATGAAGTACGCATATCCATTTTCGTATGCACGAGAATAGAGAGCAAGAAGGACTCGTCATGTTGCTCTCCATTATCATGCATATGAAAATGGATATCCATACATGAGGAAAGATTTTTCATAGTGATTTCAGTGGGAGAAAATTGGAAGGAGATAAGGCGTCAGGAAAAAGGGAGCTGCCAATCCCCTAGAAATTAAGCCAATTTATAATAATTTATTATAATTGTTTACAATTTTTTTGCTACTATTGATAATTATTAGAATTTATTAATAATTATTAGAATTTATTAGTAACTATTACAATGTATTACTAATTGTTATAATTTATTACTAATTGTTTCAATTTAATACTAATTGTTACAATTTATTACTAATTATAACAATTTATTACTAATAATTACAATTTATTACTAAATATTGCATTTTATTACTAATTATTGAAATTTATTTCTAATTATTTAATTTTATTACTAATATTAAAATTTATTAGTAATTATAAGAATTTATTACTAATTATTATAATTTATCACTAATTATTTAATTTTTTACTAATTATTCCATTTTTTTACTAATTATTCAAGTTTATTTCTGGTTATTCAAATTTATTACTTATATTTGAATTTATTACTAATTATTGTAATTTATTAATAATTATTATTATTTATTACTCATTAATATAATTTATTACTAGTTATTAGAATTTATTTCTAATTATTAGAATTTATTACTAATTATTAGAATTTACTACTAATTATTAGAATTTATTACTATTTATTACTATTTATTACTAATTGTTTCTATTTATTACTAATTATAACCAAATATTACTAATTATTACAATTTATTAATAATTATTACTAATTATTTCAATTTATTACTAATTATTGCAGTTTATTACTAATTATTGAAATTTGTTACTATTTATTGCAATTTATTACTAATTATTGATTTTTTTAATAATTATTACAATTTATTACTAATTATAATAATTTATTACTAATTATTATAATTTGTTACTAATTATTATAATTTATTACTAATTAATAGAATTAATTCAATTTATTACTCATTATTATAATTTATTAATAATTATTGGAATTTATTACAAATTATCACAATTTATTACTAATTATTACAATTTATTACTAATTATTGCAATTTATTACTAATTATTACAATTTATTCCTCATTATTACAATTTCTAACTAATTATTTCAATTTATTACTTATTATTCCAATTTATTACTAATTATTTGAATTTATTACTAATTATTAGAATTTATTACTAATAATTAGAATCCATTAATAAATATAGGAATTTGTTGCTAATTATTTTAATTTATTACTTATTATTAGAATTTATTAATAATTGTTCATAATTATTACTAATTGTTTCAATTTATTACTAATTGTTAGAATTTATTACTAATTGTGGAAATTTATTTCTATTTATAGCAATTAATTTCTAATTGTTGGAATTTATTATTAATTGTTGCAATTTATTATTAATTGTTACAATTTTATTTCAAATTGTTGTAATTTATTACTAATTATTTCAATTTTTTACTAATTTTCAATTTATTATTAATTATTAAAATATTTTACTAATTATTTCAATTTATTACTAATTATTACAATTTTTACTAATAATTACAATTTATTACATTTTATTACTTATTATTATAATTATTGCAATTTATTACTAATTGTTTCCATTTATTACTAATTATTAGAATTTATTACAAATTATTAAAATTTATTACTAATTATTACAATTTGATACTAATTATTCGAATTTATTACTAATTATTCGAATTTATTACTAATTATTAGAATTTATTATTAATTATGTGAATTTATTACTAATTATTTGAATTTATTACTAATTGTTGAAATTTATTACTAATTTTTTCAATTTGTTACTAACTGTTGCAATTTATTACTAATTTTTGCAATTTATTACTTACCACTACAATTTTATTACTAATTATTGCAATTTATTACAATTTATTTCAATTTAATACAAATTATTACAATTTAATACTAATTATTACAATTTAATAGTAATTATTACAATTTTATACTAATTATTACAAATTAATATAATAATTAATACGAATTCATACTAATCACCCATAATTATTTGTAAAAATAAACATAAACAATGATAAATAAAATTATCTATTTCTAATTTAATTTAATTATAGCTAATTAATAATAATTATAACTAAAATAAAATAAAATGAATTAAGTAAAAAAATGTATAGATAAATACCTTAAAACTGAAGCTTTCGAAAGATATAAGCTGCGAATAATGCCCCGAATTAAAATTTTAAAGTGTGAAAATTTGTGAGAGAAAATATTCTGCTAGGGAGAGAGAGAGTAGATAATTGAGTTGATATAAAAAATAGGTGGGGGTATATATAGGTTAGATTAGTTGCAATGTGATTATTTGCAAGGGGACTACCATCACAAGTAATACCATTTGTGACGGGTCTCGTCGCAAATACACACCAGTTAAAAAGTCTTTTGCGATGGGCCCCATCACAAATACTAAAAACGCTGTCGAGTATTTGCGACGGGCTATAGTAGGTTTTCACAAATACCCTTTCCCACATGTTGGGTGTCATACCTTTTGCAACAAGTATTGTCACCTCAATGAAAAAAAGCCATATTATTTGTGATGGGAACCATCCTCCCTCACAAAAGACCTTTCTGAATGACTATTTGTGACATGACACTCGCCTGTCACAAATGGGCCGTCCTAAATGGCTGGTTTTCCATAAGTGACTACGAATCCATGTCCAGTATTCATCATCGCATACCATCATCATACACCATGGTACGTCGATTTGGATTATAAACATAATCTTGTGGTTTTTCACCATGGGTACTTCTGTGAGTTCCTGATTGAGTTTCTCAAACAAGGACCATTGTTTTGTGAGTTTTCCTTGTAGTGTCATGACTGCTCCAGCTTGATCAATAATGTTTTTCATAAGAATTTGTATGGTCATAATATGATGAGACCCAAACTCTGCAGCATAAATATGGGACTCAAGTGTGCCAACTTTCTCGCTAACCATGATCACCTACCTCATTATGTCATAAAAGTTGTGGTAATCAAATCCTCTAAACCCCATGACCAAAAACTAGTGACGTAACATTGGCGGCTTCATCAAAATATCAGCAAGTGGTGTTTGAGAAATCAATCTCCAGATGTTCTTCCATGCCATTTGATGGCAGTGTCGAAGGCTGACCAGGCCCTCTCAATCAGTCTCAGAATCACTCCTACATGAATAAATATATTCTGGAATAAACATCACTTGTGAGGGACTCGATTCAATTGCTGCAGTGCTACTCGATCCCTCAGTATCCTCACCCCTGAATGTTGCAATAGAGGGCAGGATCGAAGTCTCTATCAAAATTTCTAGTGCTGGTAGTTGTGATCCTAAAGTCGGAAATGAAGCGAGTACACACCCTTGATCCCTGAAAAGAATGAGTGAAAGAAAGGGTGGAGGTATGAGGATTGGGAATGTAAAATCGATTCCCTTAACTTCCATGCTGGAATTTCCGCCCGATGAAGATGGCATTGCATCTTAAATGTGAAATCGAGTTTTATGGACATCCAAGGGAACCCAAGACTCGGGGCCATACCCTACTGTACCAACAACCTCTAAAGAATCTTCCATAAGATCATTTATAGAAATTAGGCTTACAAGAATAATAAAACTAGAAAAAGGATTGATATCCATTTCTAAACCCATAGGAATTAGGGCCATGGCCACTCCTGTAGTCGTAGAAAGAGGAACAATGTCCTGTTGTAAATAGTCAGGATCTGGGAAAGAATCCTCCCCCGTGGGTGTGACTTCTGAGGAAGCATGATTAACAATATCAACTAGAGCATCAACCCCCGAATGTGTTCCCTCTACAAGGGAGAGTTCCATCTGGGATGGGGTGGTTGACTCCTCGGGAAATGGAGCCCATCTGGTAGCCTGAGGTAATTGGGGATCTCTACCCAATTCACCTTGTACTATCAAAGTCATCCCATCCTTCTCGATGGCAGTGAGATCAACACGCTCAATTGGGATTTCAACCTTTAAATTCTCCTCCCCTATCAGGGTAGAGTTTGTCTGATTTAGGGAAGGAATGTTCAGAGGGCACATAATACCCTCAGCTGGTCCTATCTTTCCACCATGTTCAACCAAGAATGCTAGTGGTCCTTCTTCTACCAAAGAAATAACATTATCCACATACTCCTGGGAAAATGACACCTAATTACTTATTGGTTATGAATCAAAATATGCATATGATAAGTGTTCATCAAGATAAAATCACTTGGTATGACAAATAGAAACCATGGGGATGGATTCCTAATGAGAATATCAAGTGGAGATGGAGGAAGGAATGCCCCATGCAGGATTTGAAATAAATGCCTCCATATGTTCAGAAACACTGGAAGAACATTCCCCCGCAATCCCCACATCCGAAGGGACATTCTCCTCAATTGTAGTGCCCTCAGGGGTGTATACTTGAGAATAAACTGTCTCCTAAGGCTCCTCAGGTTCCTATGTAAATAAAAGATGAGAGTTCAAAATCTTCACAATGAAGGAAATTAAATTAAGGGTTATAAAATAGAATGAACTCTCCTTCAATATTAATTGGATCTGAGAGTACCACCATCCACACCACCCAATCAGACCATTAAAGCCTGTCTTTGGAAGCATAGAGGCACCTGTCCATCTCACTCAAGAATGTGGCCACCTCGTCTATCTATTCTTCAATAGAAATAAATGTATGGTAAATGGATTCCCTAAAACCCAAGAGATCAATGTTCCCTCCTTGAAGTAGTTTCCAAATGTCTCCATTAGAAGTGTTCTCCCTTAAGTCATCACAGACCCTCCAAGCACTCGGAAATGCAGTTATAATGGGAATGACTAGTGATAGAGGATTTTCTTAGGGAAGTGAAGAGGGGTTCATCAAGCATAGTTGCTTCTTGGTTTCCACCAAATCCATGGGACCATTAGGATCTGAATTCTTATGAGGCCCCATGCACAAGGGAAGATCCTTTATCAGAATATTTCTCCCTTAAGTCATCCCAAATCCTCTTTTCTTCTTATCTAGTGCTTGAAAACACTTATGAGGCCTTATTCATGAGTGAGGAGAGGTAATTCTATTTGTTAACCCTGACATTAATTTACATCATTGTGAAGATTCTGAACTCTCCTCTTTTATTTCCCTAGAAACCTGAGGAGTCTCAGGAGAAAATTGCTTCTCTAGTATACACCCCTGAGGGAACTATAGTTGGGGAACATGTCCCTTCAAATGTGGAGATTATTCTGGAAGGTTCTCCCAGTGCTGCAGAAAATATGGAGGCAGTTATATCAAATCTTGTAGGGGGAATTCCTTCCTCCATATCCACTTGATATTCCCATCAGGGAGCCATCTCCAGGGTGTCTCATAGTTATAAAAAGTTCTTTAATCTTGTTGGCCACTTATCACATGCATATTTTGATGCATAACCAATAAATAATAGAGTGGAATTTCCCAAGAATCTGTGGATCAAGTTATTTCTATGGTAGAAGAAGGACCACTAGGAGTTGTGGTTGAACCAGGTGGAGAGACATGACCATCTGAGGAGACTGGGGGTATTCTAAGCCCTCTGAACATTCCTTCCCCAAATCAGAAAAACATTACTCCAATAGAGGGGGACTATTTAGAGGAAGATATCCCAATTGAGTGTGTTGATCTCACTGCCAGAGAAAAGTATGGGATGACTTTGATAGTAGAAGCTGAATTCAGTAAAGAGCCCCAATTTTCGCAGGCAACCATAAGGGCTCCATGTCCCGAGGAGTCAACCACCCCATGTCGGATGGACCTCTCCCTTGTAGAGGGAACACGTTCAGGGGTTTATGCTCTTGTTGATATTATTAATCATGCTTCCTCATAAGTCACACACACATGAGAGGTTGCTATCCTGAATCCTAATAATTTAGAACATGCCATTGTTCTTTTTTGTATGACTACCATAGTTTCCATGGACCTGATTCCTATGGGTTTAGAAATGGCTATCAAGCATTTTTCAGTCTGATTATTCTTGTAAGAATAATTTCTATAAGTGATATTCTGGAAGCTGCTTAAGAGGTTTTTTGTCCAGAAGGTCATTTCCCCAAGTCTTGGGTTCCCTTATATGTTGTTAAAAATGATTTCACATTGAATATGCAGTACCATCTTCAACGAGCAAAAATTATAGCATGGATGTTTAGGGAATCAATGCTTCGATAAGAGGAGTTTACATTCCCAATCCTCATATCAACACCATTTCTTTCCCCAATTATTTTTTGGGAGCAAGGGTGTTTAGTTTCTTCATTTCCCACTTTAGTATCACAATTTTAAGCACTATAAATTTAGATAGAGACTTCGATCCTACCCTCTATGGAAACATTCAGGGGTGAGGCTACTGAGGGAACTAGTCGTGATGCAGCCATTGAATCAGGTCGCTTCCTAGTGATGTTCATTCCAAAATATATTTCTTCACATGGGAGGGATTTTAAGACTAATTGAGAGGGAATGGTCAGCCATCGACCCAGTCCTCAAAGGGAATGGAAGAACAACTGGAGATTGATTTCTCAAACACCACTTTCCAATATATCGAGGAAGCTTCCAAGTTACGTCACTAGTTTTTGGTCCTCGGTTTTGGGGTATCTTCTTAACATAACTTTTATGAAATTATGAGATAGGTGTTCATGTATAGGTAGAAATTCAACACACTTGAGTCCCATATTAATTCTACAGTGTCCGTGGTTCATCAGGTTGTGGCAAGACAAATTCTTATGAATGACGCTGTTGATCAAGCTGGAGCAGTCATGATGTTGTAGAGTGAACTCATAAAACAGAGGTCCTTGTCATATCATCTCAATCAGGAACTAGAAAAGTGGATTATAAAACTGGAGCTTCTCAAATAGAAATGGACTTATGTTGTGGTTGCATTTGATGATGGGAAATGGATTGTAAAGGAAGTGGAAGAAGCCTACCTTGAGGTAATGCATGAGGTGGACGCAATGCGGGAAGGTGTAGGGGATGAGACTATGACATTGATAAATCTTCTCCAAACCATTGAAAATTAAAATTAGGTATTGATAAAAATTTTGAGTTCATTAACCATCTTTTGAATTGGTCATGTCCGGCCCATGTGGAAAGGCCCTGGGTTGTGAACGCCCTCCATACCTTTTTGTAATAGAATAAAAAAGTTTTATTTGTCCAATTATTCTTCATTAACTTTTCTATAATATCAATCATTTATGGTAAAGTTTATCTTTAACCATATATCAACTATATATTGATTTGAATCCTAATACATGATAAATAAAATAATCAAATCATGACCTAATTTTTTTCCCTGAGCGGAGGGGATCATCGAGCATTGTTTGAATCTTACTGGGGTAGCACGAAAACCCTACAAACTTTGTGCCTTTTTTTCACCATAATTGTTTCTTAAGCCTATTATGGTGTTTTCTTATAGGGTATAACTTGAATTTTTATTAGGCCACCATTTTCTGGTTTTTTACCTAACAAGATTTGTATCTCTTGATGTTTTGTGATTACTCGGTGTTTCTCCTACCCCATATGTAGTATAGGTTTATCAAGATGGTACTCGGATTTTGTCTAGGGTGACCTTTTTGGTTTTTCACCATGGAGAGTGTTGTGTCTTTTTCATTTGAATTTTAGATCCTTTAAAACTAAACTATCATTACTAAAGTTTTAGGTCGAACAACATCGACCATGACTTGCGGGGAAAGGTCCCCAATTTAGGACTCATTAACCAAGAATGTCCCGGAAACTTTTAGACATGGATGAGGGATTTTTCTTGACCCTAACATATGATTTATGGATATGGTACATGATATGGGGCATGGAATCCATGAGGCATATAGAAGTGGTAAAGGCCTCTCCGGAGGATGGATTTTCCCTTGGATGATAGGACATTATTGTGGGAAACATATGCAGAGCCACTAGGGCATTTTTTGCATTGTCGAACAAAGTTTTCCATAGGACATTGGTCGTCCATTTCTAATGGCCGTGAAATTTCTATATAATTACGGATTTTTTTTCTCTAGAGGTCCACAGTGAGTGTATTGTTGAGGGAACAATGTTTGAAATTAATAAACATATTTTTATAGGATTTAGAGCAGAAAACACTCCCTCATGAATTTTACTTGTGTAAAGGAGAGTTAGTGCATGGTGTAGTTTAACATTATACAACCAAGACATTTAAGATTTGTTTTTCCAAATCATTTCACTCTAACTAGAGGAGGGTAAGTGATTCACAATTTTAAAATTAGTTTGATTAGAAATGTCCTTTATCTTCAGGGACTAAAAAGGGGAAATATGTAAATCATGATCTAAGGGGTTTTTGAATCCAGGGATTAACGTGGGACATAAATTCCATAAGGGTGTGTGAAGTTAGGGAAATCCTCTATTGGGGATGAATTTTCATTTGGTTGACATGCCATTTTATGGGAAACATATGCAGATCCATCGAGGAATTGTTTTCATAGTCCAAAAAATAGTGTTCGTAAGACACTAGTCTTCTATTTCTGATGGCCAAGGATGGTTATGGGGATTCATAACTTTCTGGACATAGAATATGGTACGTGAAGTGGGGTACCTGATCATGAAAAGGGGGCATTTCAGGTTGAACGTTACTACGAATACTAGAAATAAGTGGATTCATTTTATCCTATACATATGTGTTTTTTCCTTACATAAGTCTGGCCTTTTTGAATGCAAGGATAGGACACTTCTATTTCTTGGTTAGACCCAAAAAATGAGATTCATGTGTCACTATATATCCTCTAAGGATAGGAATCAATCTATACATAGTTCTTTTAAGGCTCGTTCCTATACAGATATTATTCAAGCATATGGATTGGGAATTTTTTTAGATGCATATTCACTAATGAGGCGGGGCGTGTGTCGAAGATTCCTGTTCCTATTCATTTCTTACATTGGTTCATGGGGGAAAATACCCTTTAATGTGACATGTCCTATGTTAAGAACCAACCTGGGTCGACCCTGAATTGGTCACCCAAGTCGGCCCGAATTATGGCCTCAAGCGCATCTCCCCTTACGCTAGAGCCTACCGACTAGTGGCGAGGGTGTAAGGTAAGTCAGGGGGAGACTATACCCTCTTACCAAAGTGATGAAAAAGGAAAAAATATAGCAACAATGGAAGTAGTGTATAAAATAAGAAAGCAGCGGAAACATTTTCATTTACAAGGTTTGAACAAAATTGTCGAACGTCTGTTTGTATAGAAGATGCATGCACGACATGCTAATGATACAATAGAAGTAGTAAACGACACAATATACTTACACATCAATGCAAGAAGTAAATAAAAAATTACTCAAGCCCGAGGAAGATCTTCATAAGCATCCCGAGCCTTAGCTCAGTCCTTTGCTCCTAACTCCAAGTACAAGAAATAGCAACGACAAGGTCCTACAACCAAATAGAATCTACTCGGGTGACCTAATGCAATGGAGGCCTGAGTAGAGTGTGAGATATAAATATCAATAGGCCGGAACCACCAGGGTCTAGCCCACTCTAGACAATAAAATATAAATAAATAGTGTTCTGGTAATTCCTAACAATAACAATATAATACAAACGATAAACACCCATCCAGGTTCCAAAAAGGACACCTGAAGACAATACCTGCCTCAGCCCATAACCAGAATAAGAACCTACTTAAAACAAGACAAGTACATTTGGTTCAAGCATAAAGATACTTTTTATCATTTTTCTCACTTACTCTATTTTTTCACTTATCATTTCAACTCAGGTTTTAATCACATCTCTCATTCTTTTCATAAATCATTGTTATCATTAATTTGGTGTTGAATTCCATGTAAAGAACCCCAATTCTAATTTGGTGTATCTCACCATGTCTAACACCTCGAATCACATTTGGTGTAGATATCCTTTTTTAACACCTAGATAATTATTCGGTGTAGATTTCCATGTCTAGCACCCTATATCACAAGCTTGATTAACCAGTGGGGAGGAACGCCATGTCCAAACCCAACTTTTAAATCAGTCTAGAACGCCATGTCTAGGACCCAAAGTCTCATTCATTTATTACCATTTATCAACTAATTAATCAGTCAACAAAGTTCCCATTTTATAATTAATTTTTCACATTTAATCATCCAAATATGTTCTCAACTTTTCCTAGTTAATTCTCATAATTAATTATCTTTGATCAGCATTCTGGCACTTGCATGAGAAATAAAAGCTAAAAAAAAGCGTAAGGAATTAACATGCCTCAATGATAGGTTATTAAGGACATTAAATGGTACAAGAGAACAACTTGTTCAATAAAGGTATTCAATTAAAACTATTGTGTTACATTTATAACTTAAAGAACAAGGAAAAAGGGGCATTTAGGCAGGGCACACCCAAGGGGGTGCCCAAGAGGCAAGGCGAGCACCCAGGATGGGCTTCACCATAAACAAAGGCCACAATTGACATGAGAGAACCGCCTAAGAATTTTAATATGGGATAATGAGGCATCACCAACAGGTTGCGATAAGTGGCACAAGACGTGGCATGACATAAGCGTTGAAGTAAACAAAAAAGGGTAGACTCCCTACACTAAAAGTTCCAATTACATGCTAATCCATGAACTTAGGAGGTGTCTTGGCTCATTTATTATTTTTCAAGAAGAAACGTCATTTTTAGGTAACCAGTAAGGTACGTGTACAAGCATGTCATTTATCAAGTATAATGCCAAGCATAAAGAGTCATAAGACATTTAAGAAGACAAGCATAAAAATCTACTACTACTTTTTTATCTTGAAGATAGTTCACCTCTATTGGAGGAGTTTTATTAGAAAACATGTCATTACTTTATCAAACAAATCATTTGGTGATATTTAGCATTCATTTTAACACTCGTTCCACACTTAACAAAATTAAGAGGCCAAAAAATAAGGAAGGAAAACATGAAATGATATCACTACATTTTTATATTGAAGACAGTGCACATCAGAAGAGGGGTTTTATTATAAAACCATGACTTTTATTATGAGACAAGATTTTATTACCCTTACCACTTCTAATCTATGATTAATTTAAGAGCATAATTGTATTAATTTAAACAACAATTAATTTAAAGACTTAGTTTCATTAATTAAAATATAGTAAGAGTTTAGTGAGTAGTAAATTAATGAATTCATTAAATTAAATGGGAAAAAGAGAGGGATCCTACCTCAAGTAGAAATAGGCTGCCTGCACTGACTATCAATGCTTTCTAACTATGAGTAGTTGCTCGCTCGCTGAACACACCAGGAAACTATCGCCACACCATTGGATGATGAAAACTCACCAAAACTACCTTGCCTTCGACAGAGATTTTCGGAACACACACCAACCGGTCTTGAGTGGATCTTTGCACAACCTCAAAAGTCTGAAGTGGAGCCAACGCATGGAGAGGGACTCGGAGGGGGGGGGGGGTGGTCAGGGCACTGGTGCAAAAGAGCTGTGGCCGGACAGTGGTCGGAAGCGGACTAGACTACTAGAAAGGAGAAGGGTCAATGAGACGGAGAGGGGGAGGCTTCACCGGACTGGGGAAGGGGAGGGCGCAGCTTCACCAGACTGGGGAAGAGGAGGTTGCGACAAACAGAGGGTGACCGGAGGGCGAGGTGGACAGGGATGCGGGGTCACGGGGTCGTGAAGGGTGACCGAGATGGTTGATCCGGACGGGGATGCGGGGTCACAGAGGTGCGGATGGCGACCGGGGTGGGAAATCGGATTGGGGATGCGGGGTCGTGGAGGTTCTGGGTGAGCCGGTGAAGGGGAATGCAGGGAATACCCGAGGGAGACCCAGGTGGTGCGACTCGGAAAACAAGGGGGAGGGGCTTCAGGTACATTTAGGGTTTCCTCCCTTTTTTTATTAACCTACAATAATAATAATAATAATAATAATTATATTATTATTATTATAAATTATTATTATTAGTATTATTAAACACTTTATAAAAAAATAATTCAATTTATCCTACTTTACATCATTTATTTATTATTATTATTTTCCAATTTAATTCATTCCTCTAATTTTATTATTTATCTAAACAGTTCGGCACCCACTCACTCACTAGGTCCGAACACACGATCACTTCTAGCGGTGCGGCAACCGCGCACCCACCCGGACCAAATGCGCGGTGACTGTTAGCTACGCGGTGACCGCGTACTTGCCCGAGACCCACCAAAAACATCAAATCATCAAAAATTCAAACCCGGATCCAAAGACAACTCTTCCTAATGGAACAGGACCGATAAAATAATAAAACAATAGGCATCCATAGTTGGGGTGTGATAGCCTAAGGGTGAATATCAGGTATGTAAATACCCATACCCTAGTTTCCCAGAGTCGGTGCCTTATATTAATACGTTTTCATAATTACAAGAAAGTTGTATCCTAAAGGAATTATTTAGTTTAGTAGTTTTGGAAATCTATATACGTACATATGTTCAACATTACAACTTTAAATGAATTAATGTATGGAAATTCCATTGAAAACATCTATAACTCCTAGGTTTCCCATACAAGTCATTCATAATTTACTTATTCACATCCTGGGAAAATAAAACATAAGAAAGGGGTGAGATCAAATTCTTAGTAAGGGTAAGCAATATAGTGGAAGACATCATAACTATAAACATTATACATGTTTAATAATTAAAAACACATGACTTTAAAAATGTACTTGAACATAATATGGAGGGAATAAGGGTTGAATAGATAATTCTATAATAAATAATTATAATGGATATTCTACTAGTAGAATAACCTCATGGACTATCAATTAATTGTTTCATAATGATGGAAATAAATAATTATTAAAATTATAAAATCTATCGTCAAGGCCTCGTCTAAGACATCTGAAAATGATTAAGGCCTTGTCCAAAACCATATCAAAAAAATGCGCAAGGCCTCGACCAAGTCCATGTTTGTTTTGTCTCATGAGACCTACCGATGCATCGAGAGGATATAAAGGGCCTCAATCATAATTTAATAAGTCTAATTAATTCCTCATATGAATGGGGAAAAAATTAAAAATATATAAATTCATATTGAAACTAACATATGAAATGTAAATACCTTTCCCCAACCATAAACACTAACCATTCAGAGTAATATGGTGAATGGTTTCAAGATAGCACATCCATAGTCAAACTAATAATAAAGAATTAAATAGAATATGGTAGATGATATCATAAAATATTAGCCCCAAATATACATAATATTTAACATGAGTGTTGACATAGATAAAATTACTCTTATAAAATCATCGAGTAATTCTTGAGATAAATACTCTTTTACTATGAAAAGAAGAGTTCATTTAGAAAAATATTCTTAAAAAACCAATAGTGAAATAGTATAGTTTTATCATAATAAAAAGGGTGATTTTAGAAATATAATGTTTTCTAAAAATATATTATAAAGTGAACTTGATTAGGGGTAAGAATTTGAGAAGTTCCCTTGAAAAGGGCTTGTATTTCGGGAAAAAAATTTAAAGATCCATTTAAATCATATAAATACCCATAAAATAAAGAAGGTTTATGGTTGGTACCAATATATAGAACATTAAAAAATAATTTATGAGGAGTAAATAAGAATAAATAATAATTTTATTTAGGTAATTAGATAAGAGGAGTAACCTAAAGTAAAATGGAGGTTCGAGTAGAAAACTCTCACCTTATGTCTGAATGTATTCTGTACTTGACTTTAATGTCCTGGATAATAAAATTGAACACATTAATTAATTAATTAAGAACCTTATATACATATATTTTATTCATTTGAGTTTTATTAAGTTAATTTATGACCTTATTGATAAGTTATAATATTTAATTATGTCTTTTCATAGTGTTTGTTTCCTTGATTTCATGATCGGTTCACTTGATTATAAGTGTATGGAAGTTCATGTAAAATAGTAATTGAGTTACATAACTAAATTTATATGTTTATAATGATAATACAGAATTTGAAATGATAATATAAGTTAATTGGATATTTTGGGTGAGTATGAAACATTAGAAAAATTTTAATGATAATCACTTGGACTGTTTTGAGCAGTTTCGTTCACAACGAGCTTGTTTGGATTTATTATTTCACATCATGTGTATTTGATGATTCTAAATCATTAAATAAGTTGAAATACATATATTATTATTATTTTAATCCATATAAATATTTTCATGACTATCCATGAAGACTATAATATAAATTTAAAACTCTTCATCCTTAAATGCGATAAATTAACATATCTCAGACAGTGTTTTCATTTTTTGTATAAAAGGAGGGGAAATGATATATTATGATGAATTATTAAATTATAATAATAAAATTATAGAATATTTATGGTAATATAGTTATCATAAATTTTATATGAGGGGATGTTAGGAGATAAAAATAAAATAAACGAACTTGAAAGCAAAGAGAAGTTGAGAGATCCATTACAAAAATTCGATAGCTTAAGGAAATCACTTAAAAATTCATAAAATATAATGATGAGAGAAAAAGGTGTCAATAGTAATTTTTTAAATAATATGTAAAGTAAGGGGAATATGGAATTACATATCCCAACAAAAACCAATGGAAATTAAAAAGGAATAACATAAAAGGAGTGTTTGAAAAAGAGAACGGTAGTTGATTCCCTTACCTTGTAGAGTAACACATAAAACATGAATGTTGGGACCGTGGGGGCTTGAAAACACCTTGAAAGGACTCATATGAAGGTAAAACTACTATATCATTAAAGATTATGAATTTTTTATGAATGGTATGGAATTAATGGGTTGGTATTTATAGCAAATGTGAGGTAATGTTTTATTAATTTCCAAGGACACCTCAGCAGTGGTTTATGAAAATCCATGAGCTTGCCCATGGTATTAGCCACATGAGAAACCTCATATCATATTTTAATGTACAAAAGCAGACCATCATTTTATATTAATTATTACCTCATTATGATGTCATTAAACATATTGAAAAATCAAAACTGTATTGTCACTATTCATGAAAAACTAAAGTATTTTATAAAATTATCATAAATTCGACGTAACCAAATATAAACATTCTGAATTCAAAAATCACAATTATTTTATCATAATTATTAAATAAATATGAAAATTTAACTTTTATCTATGAAAATAATTATTTATTAAAAATAAGAGCAGACATAAAATGCATAGTGAAATGAAAAGTAAAATTTTCGAAACTTAAAATAAATAAAATTATTTTTTCATTTTTAATTAAATAAGAATTTTTTTCATAATAATTTTTCATTATAATAGACATTAATAAAATCTGAGTTTTATATAATAATTTAAATCTCCTTGAAATGTACAATTTTTACCTGAAAATTTAATTTATCAAATTCGTCATATTTTTAAGAAAAACGAAACTCAAAACAAAAATGATGGAAGAAAAAAAAAATTATACTTTTTTTGGTGATATTACCATTCCATTGGTCATATTACGATTCATAAGGGAAAAATTACTATTCTAAAGAGTCAAGTTACGATTTAACAAAAAATTAAGTTGAACCTATCAGGCCCTAAATATCTAATTGATCATAATGGTGTATGTCCTTTTTTCAAAACTCAAAACACAAAAGTGGAAAAAATATGTTTATCGTCTAAAATATAACTATCTCTTGCAAATAATAAAGTGTGTGTTTCATTGATACATAGTGTTTCATGCATTCCATGTTAAATTTATTTTTAAAACCATGGGGTGTTAGTTCTCCTCCCGTATAAAAATTCCATCCTCAAAATTACAAGAATGTAACCTCATAAAACTATTTGGGTAGTTCATCATAAGATCCTCAGGCTCCCACATCGCCTCTTCAATTTTATGATTTTTTCAAAGTACCTTTACCAGCTAAGTTTTCTAATCCCTAAACATTTGTTCTTCAGTTTCCAGAATCTGGATAGGTACTTCATAGTAAGAAAAGATATGTTCTAATTCTATGCCTTCAGAAGAGAGGACATGTCTTGGGTCTGGAATATACTTTCTCAACAACAATACATTTAACATGTTTTATATATTTGAAAGGCTAGGAATTATTGCTAAACAATATGCCATGGCTCCAATGTCCTCATGAATTTCAAAATGATCAATGTACCAGGGGCTAAGTTTCCCTTTCTTCCAAAATCTTATAAAAAACTTCTCTGGATATACTTTCAGGAAAAAATGATCTCCCTCTTGAAATTACAAATCCTTCCTTCTATTATCCGTATATCTCTTTTTCCTACTTTGAGATGCTTTGATATGGGTTGAATAGTCTTTACCTTTTTTATGGTTTCCTCCACAAGATTTGGGCCAAAAAGATTCCTTTCACAAACTTCATCCCAACATGTTGGTGTACTACATATCTTTCTATAAAGTGCTTAATATGGTGCTATTCAAATACTGTAATGGAAACTATTTTTTAATGAAAACTTCACTGAGGGAAAATACTAATCCCAAATACCTTGAAAGTTGAGCGACCCTGATCTCAATATGTCTTCTAAAGTTTGGATCATTCTTTATGACTGTACACTAGTTTGGGGGTGATAAGCAGTACTCAAATGAATCATAGTGTCCAAATAATTTTTATTAATTTTCTAGAATTTCAATTTAAATTGAGGATCATGATCAGGCACTATATAAATAGGTGCTCCATGATGTATTACAACTTCCTTAATATTGATTCGTACAAGGAGATCCAGTGGAAAATCCTCCCTTATAGAATGGAAATGTGCAGATTTTGTAAGTCGATGAACAATTACCCATATTAAATCATAATTTCATGGATATTTGGGTAATATAATGAAAAAACAATGGTGATGTCATCCCATTTCCAGGTAGGAATAGGTAGAGGTTGCATGACTCCTCTAGGATGCTATATTTTACCCTTAATCTGTTAACGGGCTAAACATCTTGATATATAATCAGAAATTCCCCTCTTCATGTTCTCCTAGTAGAAATCTTCCTTCAAATATGTATTCATCTTAGCGCTACCAGGATTTATAGATAAATTTTAACTATAGGAATAAACTAATAACTATTTATTTAGATCTAGTATAGTGGGAACCAAAAGCCTCTTCCCAAACATAATAATTCCATCTTCATATATGAATTTTGCCAACTTCCCATCATTCACAATATTAATTTTCTTTTGAATATTGTCTTCATCAGTAAAAAAACATTAAATCCTTTAAAATAATAATGGTTGGGAAACCAATTGAAAATTAATGATTTTTCACCTTCTTTAATGATTCCCATATCCATCCCCACTAGATCCATGTACATAAGATCCTTGTCAATTCTGATTTTGTTTAGAACTCCATGAACCTTCTTACTCAAGGAATCAACTACCTTATTTGTTATTTATGAGTTATAGTGTATGGAAAAATCATAATACCTCAGTAGCTCGAGCCATCTCCTTTGCCTCATGTTGAGTTTTTTTGTGAGAATATGTATTTTAAGTTCTTGTGATCAGTATATACCTCGTATCTTTCACCATAGAGATAATGTATCCATATCTTCAAAGAAAATATTATAGATATTAACTCAATATCATGAGTTGGATAGTTCTGTACATGAATTTTTATGTTCTTTGATGCATAGGAAATAACTCTATCATTCTGCATTAGGAAACATCCAAGTCTTTTCTTCGATGCATCACTAGATATCACAAATCCACCATTCCCTGGTGGAAGATTTAATATTGGATCATTCACTAATCTTCTATTATAGTCTAAAAAAAATTCATTAAATTATTTTTTCCATATGAACATAACCCATTTATGAGTAAGATTCGTTAATGGGTTGGCTAATTGAGCAATGTTCTAAATGAAACACTGATAATAACCTACTAAATCAATAAAATTATGTACCTAATTTATGTTCATTGGAGTAGGACATTCCTAAACTACCTTTTTCATTGTCATATCAACTAAGATTTCATCCTTAGAGACAATATGGCCAAGAAAAGAAACTATTTGAATCTATAATTCACACTTCCCAAAATTCCCATATAACTCACTTCTTCTAAGAGTCTTCAGAATAATGTTCAAGTGATTCTCACGATCTTAATATCTTTTTGATTATACCAAGACATCATCAATAAATACAACAACAAAGTCATCAAGATATTCCTTAAAAAATCTATTCATTAGATCCATGAAAATAGAGGGTGCATTAGAGAGTCCAAAAATTAATACTGTAAACTCGTAATATTCATACATGGTTCGAAATGCTATCCTTGGAATATCTTCCTTCCTCACACAAAACATATGATATCTAGATCGAATTTCAATCTTTGAAAAATATTGGGCTTCATGAAGTTGGTCAAATAAATCATCAATGCGAGGTAGGGGATACTTATTCTTTATTTCAATAGCATTGATCTCCCTGTAGTAAATGCACAACCTCATAGATCTATATTTCTTTTAATGAAAATAATAGGGGATCCCCATAGAGAAACACTAAGGTGAATAAATCCTTTATCACTCAATTATTCTAGTTGTTTCTTTAGTTTTTAAAATTCCACAGTGGCCAATATATAATGAGTCTTTGATATATTCCTTGAACTAAGAATTAAATCAATAGAGAACTCAACATCCCGCTCTGGAGGTTGTCTAGGTAAATCCTCTGAAAAAAACATCAATATATTCTTTCACAATAGGTGTATTATTAATTTTTAGATTTACTTCCTCACCCACTAATATTGCATTCTCATCCTTCCCAATAATTGAAATTAGTATAGTTAATTTGGGTGGATCTAGATAAGAATAAGGTGGTGATGTTTCTACTCTAAAGATAATGGATTCTATACCTTCCTCACATATCGAAATTTTCTTCTTTTTGGGAATAAATTTTCACATCATATTTTGAAATCCAATCCATGCCAAGGACTATGTCAAATTTAACCATAGGTATGATGATAAAATAACTAGAAAAAGCATATTTATATGACATCATGGGAACTGTCTAACACATCTTTGTTGCAATGATACTTCCCTTAGGGGTTTTGACCGATAACTCCCTTGTTAAGGAGAATTAGAAATTTGTGATTTTTAAAGCTATCTGGGAAGATATAAAGGAATGATATGATCCATAATCAAATAAATTATTGTACTAGTTTGAGGAAATGATTATAGTACCTTCCACCACATCATTAGGAACTTTAAATTCAACAGGTATGATTGAATAAGCTTGTTCTTTCACCACTGACCTTTTCTGAGGCTCGTTTCCTTGACGCTTTAGAAAATAATTATCATAGTGCCCCATCTCCCTACAATTATATCATTGAACATTTATAGATTCTTTCATTCCTTTTCAATCACCAACATGAGGAAAATTTTTTTCCAAATTGTAGCACACGCCTTTTCCTTTTATATAGGCACCAAGGTGTTTTCTTCCACAGGTATTTCATTTTTGAAAATACCCCTTTTTATTCTTCCCTTTATCCATTCTGTCCTCTTCCACACTCTTCTTGAATTATTTTACCTTAAAGTCATAAGACATAGAAAATTCTTTATCAGTCTTGATTGTACATGATATAATGTCTTCATATGATGAGAAACTTTGGGAGACTAGTTCCCTTCAGAGTAATGGTTTTAAACCATCAAAGAATTAATCAATATTTCCCCTTGTATTAAATATTTTGTCTAAAATATGCCTTTATACCCTTTTAAATTTGGATTTATACATTGAAAAATATTCATCCTCTTTCTATATGAGACTAAAGAATTTTCTCTCTATATCTGCTTTTTGTTCATGGGGAAAATATTTTTCTAGGAATTTTTTTTAAAATCCCTCCATTACATTTCTTCTATTTATTCATCCTCCTTTGTTTTATGAATTAACAACCACCACTGATCTGCATCTTCTGATAGGTGATAAAATACCATTGCAACCTTCTCTCTTTCGTTACATCCCAAACTGCGAAATATCTTCTCTAAATAACTTATCCACTACTATGATATGAATGGGTTTGTCTTAACATTGAATGATGGAGGTTATTGTTGCATAAAGAGGTCTAAAATTTATCCTCCATGTTGTGGATAATGATTCTCCATATAGGTAAGGTTATTTTTCATAACCTAATTCAGTTGTCCCAGTATAGTTATAAGCTACTCCACACCAGTTGCAGCTCCAGTACCAGTGTCATTATATTTCATAGGAGGAAAATCTCTAGATGGGATACGTGTGTTCATGCAGGTTCCAGTCCTTCCACTAGGTTCCATTTCTAAATAATTTCATACACTAAATTAGGTTATGAATCACACTGTATAATCCAAACTAAAAAAATACTTAACATAAATTGAAATCCTATGCATAGATAATCCCATAATCATAAACATGATTTCCTTGAGGAATAATTTATTTTTAAATTATTTATAGTGGCATGTAAAGAAGATGTGAATTATCCTTAGCATATCCCCTGAGAGTGTTAAAATAGGTGTGTAGTACCTAGTTACCCTAGGTCAAACCCAAAACACGTTGTCAAAGTTGTTACTCATAGGCACATCTATTCCTGAACCACATCCACTTGTAGTATCCTAACAGGGATGTATTTTCTAGGAAGACCCACATGATCTCTTCCTTACTAAAATTCTAGGATGTTCTTTTATTCTTATACTCAAAGTACACCTTAGGGTTTTTCCCTAATCTATATTTTTAAAACATATTTTCCAAGTTTTATATTAAACTTCGTTTGATACCAACTGTAAGATCCAAACCCCAATCTCCCAGAGTTGATGCCTTATATTAATATATTGGAATAATTACAAGGAAGGAGTATCCCGAAGGAAAAAAATTAGTTTTTTAGTTTTGGAAATGATGTTACATACATAAGTTCAACATTATAATTTAAAATAAAACATAGTATGTAAATTCCTTTGAAAACATCCATAACTACTAGGTTACCCCTACCGGTCATTTATAATTTACATCTTCACATCCCAGAAAAATAAATATAAGAAAGGGTTGAGATCAGATGATCATTAAGGGTAAGAAATATAGAAAAAGATATCATATACATAAAAATTAGACATGGTGAATAACTCAAAACACATGCCTTTAAAAATGAACTTGAACATAATATGGCAGGAATAAGAGATAAATAAATAATGTCATAATAAAGCATAATCATGGGTATTCTACTAGTCAAATAACCTCATGGGATATTAATTACTTGTTTCACAATAAGGTAAATTCATAATGGTTAACATTATGAAATATACCATCAAGTCCTTAGCCAATACATCTGAAAATTATTAAGGCCTCACCCAAAAACATATCTTAAAATGGGAAAGGCCTCATCCAAGACTATAATTGTTTTGTCTCATGAGACCTACCAATGCATCGAGGGGCTATAGAGGACCCAACCATCACTTAGTAAGTCTAATGCATTCCTAATATGAATGTGGTCAAACTAAAACAATATTTACATTTATATTTAAACTATCATATGAAATTTAAATAACTTTCCACAACCATAAACACTAACCATTCAGATTAATATGATGATTGGTTTCAAGATAGCACATCCATAGTCAAACTAATCATAAACCATTCAATAAAATATGATAGATGATATCATAAAATATTAGTCCCAATTATACAAAATATTCTATAAGAATATTGAAATAGATAAAATTACTCTTATATAATCATCAAGTAATTCTTGAGAAAAATACTTTTTTTCTTTGAAAATAAGACTTCTTTTGAAAAATATTTGTATAAAACCACAACTGAAATAATATAGTTTTCTAAAAATAAAATGACTGATTTTAGAAAAATTCATGTGAATATAAAGATTACATATCATTAAATAAGATAAAATACATATATTATGATCTATTTCAACCATAAAAATGGTTTCATGACCAGCCACGAAGACAGTAAAAGAGCTTGAAAACCCGTCATCCTTGAATGTGGTAAATTAAGACATCTAGGACAGTGTTTTCATTTATTTATAAAAGGAGGAGAAATAAGATATGATATTGAATTGTTCCATTAACATAAAAACATTCACATATATTTAAGTTACTTTATTTATTATACCTTTTCTATGAGAGGATTTGAGGAGATAAAAATAAAAAAAAAGGAACTTGAAAGAAAATATTAGTTGAGAAATCCCTTATGAAAATTTGGCAGCCTAACATTGTCACATAAAAATTCATAAAATATGTAGGTGATAGAAAAAGGGGTCTCGAATCATTTTTAAATAATATCAATGTTAAGGGGGATATATAATGAAATATCCCAACATAATCCCATGGAAATGAAAAAGTAATACCAAAAAATGAGTGCTTGAAAAAGAGAAGGGTGTTATATTACCTTACTTATAGAGTAACTCCTCAAACATGAAGGTTGGGACCATAAGGGGATTAAGAAAACCTTGGCAGGAATCCTAGGGAGGTAAAACTACTATATATTTGATGATGAAGAATTTTTATTGAAATTAATGGAATAAATTGGTGGGTGTTTATAGCTTATGTGTGGTATTTTTTTTAATTTCTGAAGACACCTCAATAACGGTATATGCAAAACTGTGGGATCTTCCATGGTATTTTCCCATGGTATTGGCTACTTGGGACACCTAATATCATATTTTAATGTAAAAATGTCTACAATAATATTATATTAATTATTACATCAATAATATTTCATTAAATATAGATAAAACTTAAAACTGTATTTTTATTATTAAAAAAAACTAAAGTATTTTATAAAATTCTCATAAATTCAGCATAACCTAATATAAACATTATTAATTCCAAAATGACATTTATTTTATCATAATAATTCTTTAAATATTAAAATTTTAACTTTTATCTATGAAAATACTTATTTATTAAAAATAATTTCGGACTTAAAATGTATAGTAAAATTTTCAACACTTAAAAAATATAATTATTTTATCATTTTTAACTAAAGAATATTGTATTGATAATATAATTTCATTAGAGTAAATATTAATAAAACCTTAGTCTGATATAATAACATAAATCTCTCTAAAATGTATAATTTTTACCAAAAAATCAATTTATCACATTCGTCATATTTTTAAGAAAACCTAAAATCAAAACAGAAATGATGGAACAACAATTTTATTTATAATTATATAGGTGAGATTACAATTATATTGGTCATATTTTTATTCATAAGAGTGATATTATTATTCCAATGGTTCATGTTACTATTCACCAAAAAATTAAGTTGATCCTATCAGACCCCAACAATCTTACTGATTGCAACCGTGTATGTCTATTTTTTCAAAATTAAAAACAAAACAAAAAGAAAAATTATGTTTAACATATTGGTTATAACTATCTCCTATAAATAACAAAGTTTTTTGTTTAAAATAGGCTCATTATTTCATGCCTTCTATATTAAATTTATTTTTAATACTTCTGGGTGTTACAGGGTATCGAGTATCGTGTAATTTAAACATCATGCAATTAAGATATTGATATAGAAGCCCCAAGTAACTATAGGGTAATCATGATAGGATGTTCTGACATTTCCAGAATGTGTATAGGAAGGAGAGTGTAAATCATGGTATTTAGGGCTCTTGGATTAGGAGAAATGGAATGGGTCTTGGAATTCATTAGGCATATAAAAATGGGAAAATCCTCTCTTGGGGATGAATTTTCTTTTGGCTGACAGGCTATTATTGTGGGAAACATATGCAGAGTCATTGGGGCATTGTGTGCATAGTCAAAAAAGGAGTTTATAGGACATTAGAGTTCCATTCTTGATGTCTATTAATATTATGATGATCCCAGATCACTCAAAAAATAATGTTCAATGAATTTATAGAGTTTTTTGGATATATCAGAAACACTCATGTCGTGATTATTATTGGAAATGGGAGTCTCTCTAAATAGATTTGACATACATGAGAGGTGGGAAATTTTGACTCCTTTGTTGGATTGAGGCACAGTTTTGAAGATGCATGTGTCCCAAGATCAGATTCTCTACATAGGATTTGTGTGTGAACAAGGAGTGGGGTATGTTTATTCCTTTGTTGGGGTTGGACCTGATCTTGGAGATCTATATGTCATGAAGTTAGTCCCCCCACATAGGATTGGTACATGTGCGAGGGGGGGGGGGGGATTTAGCTATATTTGGGGTACTTTTCAGTTTAATTTCATATGTTTAGGACTTTATGTTTCCCAATATGGAGGTGAAAATACTAATATTACTTTTAAATTAATTCAAGTAGGGTCAGTCATTATAGATTAATTATCCATGGATATGTGGGGAGTCCCTAGCTAAAATTCCTAAGCCCACATGAGCTATGCTCAGTGTGAGAAATAAGGGGTAGAAAGGGTTTCACTCAACCACCTAGGGATGGAAGGATGAACGAAAAGATCATTTTTGGACCATGCAATTTAATGTCATGTAGTGAGGACGTGGGTGAATCGATGTGAACAAGCTAGCAGTTGTGGGTCCATGTAGTTTTAGGTCTTGTAGAAATGATGTTGATAACATATTTTACTATTCATGTTGTAGGGATTAAATATCAAAAGTATTATGCATAAATATGAGATAACTAGGTCGGGATATTCCTGGTATGACCTAGACATGGGGGGGAAGAAGGTGTAAACCATTATTTTAGGAACCCTCAATTCAGGAGGTATAATGCGACACTTAGGAGCCAATGGGCATACGAAAGTAGGAACAAACTCTCCTGAGGATGGATTTTCCTATGGTTGGAAAAACATTTTTATTGGAAACATATGCAGAGTCGATGAGGCATTGTGTACATAGTCAAATAATGGTTTCTGCAAGACACTATCCATCCATTTTTGATAGCCGTGGGTGATTATGGGGATCTGAGATTTCCTAGGGCATGGAGTTTAATGGATGAAATGAAGATTTTTGGGAATATGAGAAATATCCCGGCCATGATTAGTTATGAGGTACAAGATCCTCTACATATATTTGATTCATATTTAAAGAGAATCATAATCTTTTGACACTCTCTGGATGTAAGAGTTGAGATTTTAAATCCCCTGCATCTATTTAAATTTCACATAGAGGGGGTTGAGGGAATTTTTTTCTTTATTTTATTCTATGTCAGTGGACCCAGGATTTCTAGATCGAGTGTCACTACATATCTCATTATACTTAGAATAAATACATATGTAGTTCTTGATATACCTTATTGTTTAATGTCATGTGTTTTAGACTTAATTTTTTATATATTTTAATGTCATACGGTAAGGAAAAAAGTGACCCGATGTGAAAAGGATGAGGTGAGCGAAGTGTCAGGCTTGAACCTCGTGGTATTTTCCTATATATCCCAGTGATTTTGGAATCAAATCTCATGTAGTTCTAAAAACATGGTCCCTCTGTTGGTCTGACCCATGCATAGAAAAGGAGAATTTTTTTGAATGGCGGCTAGATCGTGACATAGGTTCAATGTGTCTATACGTATCCTGTGAGGATAGGAATCAATCCATGTGTAGTTCTTGAAGAAAATTTACTGCATATGTATGATCCATATGAAGGGAAGAATGAATTTTTTTGTGGAAATTGGACAAGGATGAAGAATTTGGGCGTCACTATGTATCCTATAAGAGTATGAATTAAGCTACATGTAGTTCTAGAAACTCACTATGCCAGTGGGATCCATTCACAGAGAGGGGAAATATAAAAATTTTCCTTTTTTGATGGTGTATAGAGAAGAATGTAATATTTAGGAATCAAAACCTATCCCACATGGGAAAGAATCAAGCCTCACGTAGTTATAAAGTTGGCTCCCTGTATAGGTTTGGCTCATACACAGAGACAAATGCAATTTTTACCATTTTTTAATGGGATTATAAAATATCTGCATCCTCTATTTGTCTAGGGGAAACCTTTACTATAAGGACCCAGCCTTACACATTACATAGCAGAGGACCTTTTACCGATCTAGGTTCTGGAAAATAGATACAAACTTACAAATTATCAGAGTTGCAGAAAAAATAAAATAAAAAAATAAAAACACGATGTGCACTAACACCGAAAGTGAAGCGAATGCCTTTAGAAAACTCTGTGTGACCTGTGGAAAATCATTTTAAAGTAAAGGGGTGGGCACAAAAAAATGCCCAGTAAGGGGTTTAAAAAAACCTTCGATAAATCCATATAAAAAATTCTTTGAAAATAATTTAAGAAATACATAAAAAAATAACATTTTTAAAATACAATTTGAAATTACATACGGCTTAAAATACTAGGTCATTTTAGAAAATACTTACGTTCAAAATCGATTTAAACATAATCCAGTGTTTTACTAAAACCATACGCAAGCTTCTGAAAACAGAACACTATTTATAAGGTCACTTGAATCGTTGAAGGCTGTTTGGGCCTACCCGCTTAGAGAAGGATGGGTTCACCCCCCCCCCCCATGACCTTCCATATTTACAAAGATCAAGCGCCAGATTTTCTAAATACATCTCAAGATTGTTGTAGTTATGTATATATTTTCACTAGAGATTTTTGTTTTAAAAACAAGATGCTGATTTAAAATGAACATTCATAAATATATATATATATAACTATATATATATAAATACATGAACTTCCATGGCATCACATTCAAGTTTGGTTACAACCAAAACATATACCACATAGGCTTTGCATGGACCATCCAAGTATTTTATCATTTTTCTGTGAAATACATTTGCCACAATTGATCGTAATAATTGATTATGGATATTATAAAGGAATACTTTAAAATAAAATATGTTCAATGATATCCATGTACTTGTTTTTTTTTTGAAATTATACCTTAAAATTGAAACCATGTTTTTTTATAATACAAGGAGTGTCGATGAAGTGCACAATCGCATGGCCATGACTATTTGCAGGTGCAAAGTTTAAAATAACACGTCAACATGTTATGCGCATTTTTAGAAATATGATGATAAATCGAAGATAAAATTATAAACATGATAACAAATGATTTCATCCATATATATATATATATATATATATCATGGGTTGAGTAATTTATTCTAAAACCCTTCCAAATAAGTTTGAATTCAAAGAGGAGACTTATTTTCCAACATAAAATTAGAAATACGGTTTAAGGCATAAGAAACCCTTAATATATATATATATATAACAAATATATGTGTATATACACATGTATATACACATATATGTAAAATCTATTGTGAAAATATCATATAAATACACTCTTACAATGAAGAGGGTTTCTAAGAATAATCTCTTTGAATCAAGAACAACATATCACATATGAAAATTGAATTCCAAAGATATAATAATACTTGTTTATATATATATATATTATACATATATAGGTATAAGTTCACAAAACCAATTTCAAATAATGAAATCCCTTACAGGATTCTGAAAAAAAACATGAACTACAAGTAACATAAATACACCATTATAATGATAAGATTTAAAAAAATCCTTTAAATTTTAAAAAAAATCCATCGCATATGTATTTTGAATAAGAGAGAGATGAACTTACATAATATTATATATATATATATGTATACATATTTCTTTGCAAAGTATATACTCAAAAATTAATAGAATCCTTACAAAATTATAAAATCTTGAACACAAACATATATCATTTGAAAATATGAAATAGTTTGGATTTGAAATACAAATAAATATACCTATAAGTATCCGGAAAAAAACTTTATGATCAGTTTTATATAATAAAAACAATTTAAAAAGGCCCCTTACCTAGCTTAGATGAGAGGTTTGGACCAGAGAGGGATTACTGGAGATTTGGGGAAGAGAACCCTTAGGGTTTTAATGGAGGGTGTGGGCTTAGATTATACTTCGTCCAAATTTATAAAAGAAAGGAAGGATGTGAAAGCTTGTGGGAGAAGCTAAATAAAAATAAATAAATAAATAAAAATCTAATCAATGACTCAAACACAGGTGAATATATTTTTTTTTATTTTTTTATTCTTTGGTTTGTTTCACGTCACATTCAAGATATCATATTTTAACTCACATTTTTTATTTGTTTGAAAAAAAATCTCTCTCCAATCAATTCACCCTTGTTTTTAGTCAACACGTTATTTTTAGATTCAATCATTACACACATTAGTATTATATTTTTTATAAATATAATCATTAAAAAAACATTTTGAATAACATATATAGATATAAACGATATATATATATATATATTTTCAATACATATCTAAGGTGCATTTTTTATAACAAATTTATTAAAGACATTTGTAATTGAAAAAAATACAATAACGGTAAACCTATTTTTATATTATTATTATTACTTTTTCGTTTTTCAATCATCTCAATTTTTTCCACTTTTTTGTCAAGTTGTTCAAACATCTCGTTTGTACATTTTTTTTTATTTGAAAATATATTTTATCTTTTCTACTTTTTTCTATCATTTCAAGTATTGTGTTTGACACACCAACATGCAATCATTGATTGTATTATGTTGGACACACCAACATGAAATCATTGATTGTTTTTTAATAATATTTTCTATATTTAATATTTCATTCTTAATGGTCAAAGTGACGTTTTTTTTGTTTAACATATTTAAAAAGAAACACGTTTTTCTTTTTAGAAAAAGAAGAAAATGAAATTCATTTTTTTAATTAATTCAAAGCATGTTTTTAAACGAAACGTGCCCATTTTTTATATATGTATAAATTCGTTCTTTTAATAAAAATCACATTTTTGAAAAACATTATTTATATATACATTTTTTTAAATGTTTTATAAATATATATATATATATTTAGTAATAATATAATTATATATATTTAAAATTAAAAAAACACAATATATTTTAATATATTTAAAATAAAAAATATTGATAATAATTTTCTTAAAAAATGTTTCACAAGATATTATTATTATCGTTAAAATATTAAAAAAAATTATATTTATTTCAAAATAATGGTAAGACTATTATTAGTATCATAAGTAATAATTAGATACACACATATATATATAACAAATCATTAAATAATTAAATAATTTTTAGTAAGTTACTATTTAAATTTCGTGGGGTGTTATATTATTCCCCCTTAAAAGAATTGAGTCCCCACAATTCATTCCATCGGACAAAAATGAATATGGAAATTTGGTCTTCATAATTAAGAAAAAAAACTAAAACTGTTAAAGTTCTAGACTTCACAACATCTAATATCAAAAGTTGTCTAGAACCTCCCTCTAATACCAATTATAAGGACCCAGCCTTACACATTACATAGCAGAGGACCTTTTACCGGTCTAGGTTTTGGAGAATAAATACAAACTTACAAATTATCAGAGTTGCAGCAAAAATAAAAAAAAAACAAAAAAAAACACGACGTGCGCTAACACCGAAAGTGAAGTGAATGCCTTCAGAAAACTCTGTGTGACCTGTGGAAAATCATTTTAAAGCAAAGGGGTGAGTACAAAAAAATTCCCAGTAAGGGATTTAAAAAAACCTTCGATAAATCCATATAAAAAATTCTTTGAAAATAATTTAAGAAATACATAAAAAAATAACATTTTTAAAATACTATTTGAAATTACATTCGGCTTAAAATACTAGGTCATTTTAGAAAATACTTACGTTCAAAATCTATTTAAACATAATTAAGTGTTTTACTAAAACCATGCATAAGCTTCTGAAAACAAAACACTATTTATAAGGTCACTTGAATCGTTGAAGGCTGTTTGGGCCTACCTGCTTAGAGAAGGATGGGTTCACTCTCCAATGACCTTCCATATTTACAAAGATCAAGTGCCATATTTTCTAAATACATCTCATGTTTGTTGTAGTTATGTATATATTTTCACTGGAGATTTTTGTTTTAAAAAAAATCCGCTGATTTAAAATGCACATTCATAAATATATATATATAAATACATGAACTTCCATGGCATCACATTCAAGTTTGGTTACAACCAAAACATATACCACATAGGCTTCGCATGGACCATCCAAGTATTTTATCATTTTTCCGTGAAATACATTTGCCACAATTGATCGTAATAATTGATTATGGATATTATAAAGTAATAATTTAAAATAAAATATGTTCAATGATATCCATGTACCTGTTTTTTTTTTGAAATTATACCTTAAAATTGAAACCATGTTTTTATTATAATACAACGAGTGTCGATGATGTGCATAATCGCATGGCCATGACTATTTTCATGTGCAAAGTTTAAAATAACACGTCAACATGTTATGTGTATTTTTAGAAATATGATGATAAATCGACGATAAAATTATAAATATGATAAAAAATGATTTCATCCATATATATATATATATATATATATATATATATATATCATGGGTTGAGTAATTTATTCTAAAACCCTTCCAAATAAGTTTGAATTCAAAGTGGAGACTTATTTTCCAACATAAAATTAGAAATACGGTTTAAGGCATAAGATACCCTTAATATATATATATATAACAAATATATGTGTATATACACATGTATATACACATATATGTAAAATCTATTGTGAAAATATCATATAAATACACTCTTACAATGAAGAGGGTTTCTAAGAATAATCTCTTTGAATCAAGAACAACATATCACATATGAAAATTGAATTCCAAAGATATAATCATACATTTATATATATATATATATATATATTATACATATATAGGTATAAGTTCACAAAACCAATTTCAAATAATGAAATCCCTTACAGGATTCTAAAAAAACATGAACTACAAGTAACATAAATACACCGTTATAATGATAAGATTTAAAAAAATCCTTTAAATTTTAAAAAAATCCATCGCATATGCATTTTGAATAAGAGAGAGATGAACTTACATAATATTATATATATATGTATACATATTTCTTTGAAAAGTATATAATAAAAAATTAATAGAATCCTTACAACATTATAAAATCTTGAACACAAACATCCATCATTTGAATATATGAAATAGCTTGGATTTGAAATACAAATAAATATACCTATAAGTATCCAGAAAAAAACTTTATGATCAGTTTTATATAATAAAAACAATTTAAAAAGGCCCCTTACCTGGCTTAGATGAGAGGTTTGGACCAGAGAGGGATTGCTGAAGATTTGGGGAAGAGAACCCTTAGGGTTTTCATGCAGGGTGTGGGTTTAGATTATACTTTGTCCAAATTTATAAAATAAAGGAAGGATGTGCAAGCTTGTGGGAGAAGCTAAATAAAAAATAAATAAATAAAAATCTAATGAATGACTCAAACACAAGTGAATAGTTTTTTTTTGTTTTTTTATTCTTTGGTTTGTTTCACGTCACATTCAAGATATCATATTTTAACTCACATTTTTTTATTTGTTTCAAAAAAATTCTCTCTCCAATCAATTCACCCTTGTTTTTAGTCAACACGTTATTTTTAGATTCAATCATTACACACATTAGTATTATATTTTTTTATAAATATAATCATTAAAAAAACATTTTGAATAATATATATAGATATAAAAGATATATATATATATATATGAAATACATATCTAAGGTGCATTTTTTTGTAACAAATTTATTAAAGACATTTGTAATTGAAAAAAAATACAATAACGGTAAACATATTTTTATATTATTATTATTACTTTTTCGTTTTTCAATCATCTCAATTTTTTCCACGTTTTTGTCAAGTTGTTCAATCATCTCGTTTGTACATTTTTTTTTAATTTGAAAATATATTTTTATCTTTTCTATTTTTTTCTATCATTTCATGTATTGTGTTGGACACACCAACATGCAATCATTGATTGTATTGTGTTGGACACACCAACATGCAATCATTGATTGTTTTTTAATAATTTTTTTTATATTTAATATTTAATTCTAAATGGTCAAAGTGACGTTTTTTTGTTTAACATGTTTAAAAAGAAACATTTTTTTCTTTTTAGAAAAAGAAGAAAATGAAATTCATTTTTTTAATTAATTCAAAGCATGTTTTTAAACGAAACATGACCATTTTTTATATATGTATAAATTCATTCTTTCAATAAAAATCACATTTTTGAAAAACATTATTTATATATACATTGTTTTTTTAAATGTTTTATAAATATATGTATATATATATATATTGTTTTTTAGAAATAATATAATTATATATATTTACAATTAAAAAAACAAAATATATTTTGATATATTTAAAATAAAAAATATTGATAATAATTTTCTTAAAAAATGTTTCACAAGATATTATTATTACTAATATTATTATTATCGTTAAAATATTAAAAAAATTATATTTATTTCAAAATAATGGTAAGACTATTATTAGTATCATAAATAATAATTAGATACACAAACATATATATATATATAACAAATCATTAAATAATTAAATAATTTTTAGTAAGTTACTATTTAAATTTCGTGGGGTGTTATATTTACCACTATTATGAAGCTCACATGATCTATTCTTAGTGTGAGAAACAAGAAATATCTAGGGTCTCATCTCGTGAGGTAGTGGAAGTTGAGATTAAAATATAGGCATTTTGTTACCATGTGGTGGCTGGACTGAGATCTTGGATCGAGGCATCCCAATGTATCCTTAGGCATATGGGAATCAATTCATATGTAGTTATAAGACAATATATTCCCTGTACTGGTATGATCTGTGAAAATGAAAGGGGAATCATACTATTTTTATGGTTTTTGGACCATGATGAAAGTTCCTGATGTCACTACATATCTCATTGGTATATGGGACTCAAACCATATGTAGTTCGATAGCACTTCATGGTAGGTGAATGATGTTGGAGGGAATTTCCCCTTAGGTGAGAACATTTTTTGGGCCATGTAATTTAACATCATGTGGTAAGGATGAAGATGCTAAGCAGTTTAATTTCGTGTAGTATAGAAGAAGATGATGAGGAGTTTAATGTATTGCAGCATCGACAACTTCATCATGTAGTTTATTTTCATGTGATCATGATGACTTATATATATTTTAAAATCATGTGGAAAGGTCGTTCCATCATACAGTCTACCATCATGTGATTAGGACAACTTCTGTATAGTTTAACTTTATGTAGAAAGGACATCTTTAGCCATGTAACTTAACATAATGCGGTTAGGGTTCATGAATTTCCCTGTGAAAGTATGACCTATACGTAGGGAGAGGGGAATTTTTTATTTTTACTAGTTGATAGAGAAATATGTAGAATATAGGTGTCACTATGTATCAAATTTATGAATGGGAATCAATCTATACATATTTCTAAGATACAATCCCTATGCTGGTCTGACCCATACACAAAAAGTGGGAGAATTTTTACGTTTCCCTTGCACAGATTTGATTTATGTAAAATAAGTAATTGTACTAGAAAAAATGATCACCATAAAGTTTAATGTCTTTCCATAAGGACGAAGATGTTAAGAATTTTAATGACATACAACATGGATACATATGTTTCTATGGAGTTTAACATCTTGCAGCTAATATGAGGAAGTTAAGTGGTTTAATATCATGCACCATGTATGAATTCATTGTTCATTTTATTATCATGCGATCAGGATATAGTTCCATTATTTTGGCTACTTGAAATATTTCTTTATAAACTTGGCATTGGTGGGAACTATGGTGAGATTTTCATCCATTGAAATCAGGGAATATGCTCCATTGGAGTAAAAATATTGTATGATATACAGTCCTTCCCATTTCTACTCCATCTTTGGAGGCTTCTTCCTAAGTATCATCAGGGTTCTGAGGACCAACACTATTTTTTCTTCTAGGAAATATCGGAGGTGAACCTTCTTATTGAAGGCTCCTGCAATCTGATTTTAGTATATTTCCAAATGGTGCAAAGTCTTCAATATTTTCTCATCCAACCACTCTAGATTATTAAACTATTTTTTAGATTGATCATTTACAGATATTTGATCACATACAGTGATAAAGAGCGATGGTAGTTGAATTTAAATGGAATGAACCACCTCTGTCTTGTATACTAATGAGTACGTGGTTTCTTGGGTGGTGGTGCAGGTCATGGTCTGATAATCCCATATAGAATGAATGAGATTATCCAGCCATTATTTCTTATCCTTTTCTACCATATTTTATAATATGTTGGATAGGTTCTTGTTGAAAGAATCTATCTATCTGTTGGATGGTGTATGATAGCGGGATAAACAGTTGTCCTTGATGTCATACTCTTGGTAGTGTTTGTCCAATTTAACAAAGTAGAAATTGGTGTCGTTTTCCTTCAGTATTGTGTGAGGGATGTCACTCCTCGACACTGGTTATCCCAACTTAGTGCTTTATTACATAACATTGGATTGATACAAGGAATCATGTCCCAAAAGACATATCAGTTTAGTATTATTGGAAACAAGATATATACATAAGTTCAACATTACAACTTGAAAATAAATACAACAGTAATTTATTCTATTAGAAAATCCAAGCCTCCTAGATTATGCATGCAAGTCACTCATAACTAACTTCTTCATATCCTTGTAAAATGAAACATAAGAAAGGGGTGAGCTCAAATGCTTAATAAGGGTAAGCAATACAACAGAGGATAATATAAACATTAGGCATGATGAATAATTCAAAACACATGCCTTTAAAAATAATAAACATGAACACTTTATGGCAGGAATATGAGCTGAGTAAATAATGGCATACTAAAACATCATCATGGGTATTATACTAGTCGAATAACCACATTAACCATCATTATTATTTTCATAATGAGGGAATTTATAATTCTAGACATTCTGAAACATTTTTTCAAGGCCTCGGCCAAGGCATCTAAAAATGATTAAGGCCTCAGCCAAAACCATATATCAAATTGGGAAAGGCCTCATCCAATTTCAAGTCTAATTGTCTCATGATACCTATCGATGCATCGAGGAGCTATAGTGGGCTCCACCCATTACATACAAAGTCCAATACATTCCTCATATGAAAAGGTTGAAACATAACATAAACATTCGTATTAAAACTATCATACGAAATGTCAATACTTTGTCCATAAACCATGAATGGTAAAAAAATAACACATCCATAGTCAAGCATATCACAAAACCTTCAATACAATATAAAATATTTGTATCATAATGAATCAACTTCAAACAAGTTTAAAACCCATCAAATGATGTTAACATAGATGAAATGAAAACTATTTGAAAGAAATACATATTTCTATTTTGAAACCATTTAAGAGTAACATAATTATAAAATAAAAAAAAATTATTTTGAAAATATTATTATAAGATTGTAATAGAATCTTTGATGATGTTATAAAGGAAGAAAATACCTGCACCCACCGTATAAGTTAAAAAACATTCTTACCTTAATTTTGTCGAAAAGGTCCTAAAGTACATTGTTTGGAAAACGACGGAAAGATTCCTTTCAAAACATATGATGTCAAATAAGGGTATAAATGACTTTAAACCATATTCTAGTAAAAATTAAAAATGTTTTGAAATGCTTTTTTAAGAAAACATGGATGTGGATGATAAAGAGGTCCCAATAGATACTTACGTAAAAACAACCTTGGATAATTAAGAGATTGTGAAATTAACCCTTACCTTGTACTTTTCCTTAGTCAATGGTATGTTAAAATCCTGTATAATAGTTAAAACATTGTTATTAAATTATAAAATAACTGTATACATAAATATGATATCATATATGATCCTCTAATATTGATTTTTTAATAATATTTCAGTAATATCATCATTTCGGGTGTTAACTGATTCGTTTTCCTTTATATGCTTGGTTACGTAAACCATGTTTGTTATGGATAGGATGTATTTGATTCATATATAGAATTATATTATGTTAATAAACATTAGTTTTAATCATAAAATTAAAATTATTCTTGAATGATTATGATGGGGAATGAATCTCATCGTGTTTGTGGAGACAATAATCTGTACGTATGCATGAACGAAAATATCATTATATTGATGGTGAAATCATATGTAATTGGATATTATATCATATATGCAGAATAATTAACATGTCATATTTATTATTTAAATTAGTTATACTCATTATTATACCCATCCAAATAATGAAGTGTTTGAATAACAAACTACACCACGACGGGGAGACGGTATGTCGTACATACGCATGTATGGTGACTTTGGAATTCATATGATGGATAGAATAATTAATATGGTTGTAAAATTTTTATAATAATATCATAGTATATATAAGATACTGGTTTTATTATTTTAGAATGGAAACAACAAAGAAATAGGAAGTGGAAGAAGAAAAGAACTTGAAAGAGGTGATGAAATATTTACCTCTTCTTCAGGTTCTTCCTTTTGATTTGATCAAAATGGATCCTTAGGTTGGATTTATGACCGAAGAAAGGCCTCTAGGATTAAGGGAGGAATGTTTTGAAGATATTTGGTAGGGTTTGGACGATCCAAATGGTTTTGTAGGTTTGAAATTAATAGAAGGGGAAGTTCCCTTTTATAACAGAGATGATGGTCACTTTAGGAAAAGCTTGAAATATTATTTTATAATAAAATAATTTTAGGTTTCTAATGGATCCAAAATAATTTACTTAGAGTATAAGGTGGTTATGGGTCTAAAAAATATCAACCAATAGGTTTTAGTTAGGTTTAGGTCACCATATTAACCTTATCTTTTAGATTTAACTCTTAGTTAAATAGTTTGACATTAACCATGTCTCTTTGTATTTTAATATTATATGGTTAATAAACATACTATAAACTACCAAGAGAACCCCAAGTGGTTCATTATTAATATATATAAATTTATCTAAGTCCTTTGGATGAATTGTATATTTTTATGAATATTATATCAATTAATAATATAGTATTTGTTTTAAAAACTCAATTATGTCAATTTTGACACTATTTAGTATTTGATTTTTTTGAAAGCCATTAAAAATTTATCACTTCAAAGAAATTTATTTAACCAACCCTAACATGTAAAATTAACCTAGAAAATGTTTTTAATGCATCATAATTCTCAATTTACATTTATTTGGATATTTATAATATCAATTATTTTAATATTTCATTAATAAGGTAATTACTGCATCATCATTGTGTCATAAATAAATTAAATTATTTAATGTCTAAAAATTATAAATAAAATACCATTATGTGGGAAATATTTTCATATTTATAAATATTTTTTATAGTTGAATTTATATTGTGTGTAACTGTATATTAAAAATGGTTTAGTTATTAAACTTGGAATTTAATTCTTTTAACTCTTCTTTAAATAAAATAATAATAAATATCCTAATCTAATCCAAGTGGACCAAAGGGGGTCATATTTTATTCTTAAGGTTGTTTTTGGTCGAATTACACTTATCCAATGGAATTTGGACATGTGTTAGGGTAATTATGATATCATTTTTACCCTTAATTACCCTATTTACTTTTAACCGTGGAAAATAAAAGTCAATAATTAATATTCACCAAAAAATATTTTCAACTTATTGAACAACATTTTACTTATTAATAATAAATGTGTCTCTTGGATTTTTGAAATTCAACTCACAGAAGCGGTAAAATTAAGTTTTATGAAAATTTGAAAATGCTCCTAGGAGGTGGGTAAAAGACGGTAAAAAGATCAATAAAATTTTTATATATATAAACTTATTATAAAATGACTCCAAATAATTACATTGAACTTATATATTTATTATGTATATATATTTAACTAAAATAAATTTAAATAAAATAAATAATTATTTAAATAAAAAGTTGGTTTTAACCAATAACGCAGTGTTTTTCACTATTCATCAAAAATAGAAAGTTTTTAAAAAAATACAAAAAATTCACCCTGAGCTAATTTTGATTTTCCAAATTCAAAAATCAAGTCCATTTTGAAAAATAAAATTTCAAAATGTGGGTATTACTATTCATAACGGCTAGTTTGATTGGTCACGGTGTGTTAGAAACTCGAAGTTGCATACAATGCAAGCTATTGCATTATCCAAAGGGAAACATACCGTGGAATCTTGGGGTGTTACATTCTTCCCTACTTCAAATAATTATATCCTAGAAATTTCTAGAATACTACCACACAAAAAGATTCGGGTGGTTCTTCATCATAAGTTCCTCTTGTTCCCATATTGCCTCTTCCATCTTATGGTTTCTCCATAGAACTTTTACCAGATGAGTCGTCCAGTTTCTCAACACATTTTATCTGGCATCAAGAATCTTGATAGGCTCATCACAATAATATAAATCAGGTTCCAGTTCAATTTCCTCATAGGTGAGTACATGCTTTGGGTCAGGAATGTATTTTCACTACAGTGATACATGGAACACATCGTGAACTTTGGAGAGAGTTGGGGGCATTTCCAAATGGTAAGATATAGCCCCAATTTGTTCTAGAATTTTGAAAGGTCTGATGTACCTGAGAATTAATTTACCCTTCTTACCGAATAGTATAACTTCCTTCCCTGGAGATAACTTCAAGAAAACATGATCTCCTACATGAAATTCCAAATCCTTCCTTCAGTTATCGGGATAGATATTATGCCTTCTTTGAGCTTCTTTGATGTGGGTTTAGATAATATTCAGTTTTTCTATTGTTTCCTCAACAAGTTCTGGGCCTATGAGTTTTCTTTCACCAACATCATCCCAACAAGTTGGTGTGCGACATCTCTTTCCATATAACGCTTCATATGGTGCCATCTGAATACTTGAATGAAATATATTGTTATAGGAAAATTCTACTAGAGGAAAATATTGATCCCACATACCTTGAAAGTCAAGTAAGCAATGTATCAACATGTCTTCTAAGGTTTGAATAGTCTGTTCTGATTGTCCATCAGTTTGATGGTGGTAGGCAGTGCTCAAATAAAGTTTAGTATCCAGGGATTTCTGAATACTTTTCCAGAATCTTGATGTAAAACGGGGATCATGATCATAAAAAATCGATAGGGGTACTCCATGAAGTCTTACAACTTCATTAATATATAGAGTCTTGTTAAACATTCAAGTGGTAAATCTTCTCTTATAGCAAGAAAATGTGATTACTTGGTAAGACGATCAATAATGACCCATATTTCATCATTACTTCTAGGAGTCTTTGGTAGACCCATGACAAAGTCTATCGTAAGATCATCCCATTTCCACTCAGGTATGGGAAGAGGTTGCATGACTCCTCTATGATGTTGTCTTCCATCTTTCACTTGTTGGAAAACCATACATCTTGACACAAAATAAACAATATCCCTTTTCATGTTGTCCCTCCGAAAATGTTCCTTCAAATCTCTATACATCTTGGTGCTCCCATGGTGTATAGAGAAATTAGATCTAGGAGCATCATCCAACAATTCACTTTTTAGATCAAGTATATCGGGAACACAGTCTCTTCCCAAATTTCAAAATTCCATCTTCATATACGAAGTCACTCAATCTCTCATCATTTAAAACTTTAATCTTCTTTTGAAAATCATCATCATCAGTCTGAGAACTCTTTATCCTTTCTAGTAAATATGGTTTAGAAACCATTTGAAAAAGTATTTATGTTTCACTTTCCGTGGTTATTCACATAGCCATCTTTACTAGATCCATGAAAATAGGATCCCTTTCAACTCTCATCTTGTTCAAAACACCATGGTCCTTTCTACTCAAAGCATATTCCACCTTATTTTCCTTCCACAGGTGGTAGTGTATAGTGAAATCATAATCCTTGAGTAGTTCAATCCATCATCTTTGCCTCATGTTGAGTTCTTTCTGTGATAAACTATACTTCAAACTCTTGTGATCAATATAAATCTCACATTTTTCACCATAGAGATTGTGTCTCCATATCTCCAGAGCAAATATTATAGCTGCTAACTCAAGATCATGAGTGGGATATTTTTTATCATGAATTTTTAGCTATCGGGATGCATAAGAAATAACTCTATCATTTTTCATAAGGACACAACCAAGTCCTTTCTTTGAAGCATCACTATAAATAACAAACCCATCATTCCTAGATGGTAGAGTCAAGATAAGATAATTAACTAATCTTCTATTTAGTTATTCAAAACATTTTTCACACTCTTTTTTTCAAAAAAAAAAATTAACCCCTTTACTTATGATCTTGGTTAATGGGTTTGTCAATCGAGAAAAATTCTGGACAAAACGTCGATAATAACCTGCTAAACAAATAAAACTGTGTACCTCAGTTATACTCGTTGGTGTTATCTATTCTTGGATTTCCTTGATCTTTGAAGAATCAATATAGATTCCATCCTTAGAGACAATATGGACAAGAAAAGAAATCTCTTGAATCTAGAATTCATACTTGCTAAACTTACCATATAATTTATTTCTTCTAAGAGTCTTCAGAATAATGCAGAAGTAATTTTCATGATCTTCATAGCTTTTGGAGTATAACAAGATATCATCAATAAATACCACTAAAAATTCACCAATATATTCCTTGAAAACTCTATTCATTAAATCCATGAAGGAAGAGTAAGCATTAGTCAATCCAAAAGGCATTATTGTAAACTTGTAATTCTTGTACCTAGTTCGAAATGCTATTTTCAGAATGTCTTCTATCTTCACAGACAACTGATGATATCTAGATTGAAGATCAATGTTTTAAAAATATTGAGCTCCATGAAGATGGTCAAATAAATCATCAATGTGAGGTAGGGGATACATGTTCTTTATTGTTATAACATTGATCTCCCTATAGTCAATGCACAACCTCATAGATCTGTCTTTCTTCTTAACAAAAAGTACATGGGCTCTCCATGAAGAAACACTAGGGAGAATAAATCCCTTATTACTCAATTCCTATAGTTTTTTCTTTAGTTCCACTAATTCCATAGTGTCCATTCTATAAGAGGTCTTCGATATGGGACTTGAACCAGGAATTAAATCAATGGAAACTCAATTTCTCGTTCTAGAGGAGGTCCAGGTAAATCCTCTGGAAACACATCAATATAATCTTGAAAAATTGGTACATCCTCTATTTGAAAATTCTTTTCCTCACCCATAATTATTTCATTCTCATCCTCCCCAATAATTTAATTTAGTAGCGCTATTAGGGTTGGATCTAGATAAGAATCATATGGTGACGTTTCTATTTTAAAGATAAGGCACTCCTTATCATCATTGATAATTGTAACCTACTTCTTCTTACAATAAATTTCCGCATCATGGTCTGAAAGTCATTCCATAGAAAGGATTATATCAAATTAAATCATGGGTATGATGATTTGATAAGAAAATAAATATCATTTATATGCCTTAATGGGCACCGATTCACAAAACTTTGTTGCAATGATACATCCCTTAGGATTTTTGACTGACAACTCCCTTGTTAAATAAAATTGGAAATATTTAATTTTCTTAGAAAAATGGGAAGATATGAAACAATGCGATGATCCAGAATCAAATAAATCATTGGCTAAACTTGAGGAAACCATTATATTACCATCCACTACATCTTTCGGAGCTTCAACCTCTGTAGTAGTGAACGCATAAGCTTGGCCTTGATCCCTTGGATTTTTGTGAGTTAAGTTTCCATGACGCTTATGACATTCATTTTCATAATGTCCCATCTCCCTGAAATTGTAGCATTGAACATTGTTATCTTCTTTATTCCCCTTAGAATCACTAGAAAGATGGCCTTTCTATCCACATTTTTAGCATACTCTTTTTCCTTTTAGACATGCACCAGGGTGCTTCCTTCCACAATTATCACAGGGTGGAAATTCAACTCTTCCATAGTTCCTTATTTCCTTTACCAAAGTGTTCAACATATCTATTCTTCTCTTTATTTTCTTTAAAGTCATAAGACTTAGAGAATTCCTTTTCTGTCTTGATAGAACATGAGACAATATCTTCATACGATGAGAAGGATTGCGAGAAAAATGATCGATAGATAAATAGTTTTAACCTATAAAAGAAACGATCAATCTTACTTCTTGGGTTACGTATATAATCTCCAGCATGCCTTGCTAACCTTGTATAGTTATCTTCATACTTTGCAACATTCACATCCTCCTTTTTTCTTAAACTAAAAAATTTCCTTTCCATATCCGCTCGATGTTCACGAGGAAATTATTTTTCTAAGAAAATATATTTAAACTCTCTCCATTCCATACTTGAAACTTATTCATCTTCATTTGTGTTTTGAATTAATGACCACCATTGATCTGCATCTCCGGTGAGGTGATAAACTGTCATGAAAACTTTTTCTCTTTCTCTACTCACCAATGAATGAAATATTTTCTCTAAGGAACTTATCCATTGTTCAACTACAAATGGATTTTTAGACACATTTAATGATGTTGGTTGTTTCATTATGAAGTTATCTAACATTGATCCCCTGCATTGTGGACCAGGGTGCTCTATACGGGTAAGGTTATTATTCACAACCTGTGTGAGTTGTCCCAATATGGTGATAAACTGATCAGCACCATTTTCATTACTAGATTCGCTAAAATTATCTTGAGTAGGAGGGAAATCCCTACATGTATTACATGTGTTGATATGGTTTCCATTCCTTCCACTAGGTGACATTTCTAAACAATGGCATATAGTAGATTAGTTTATGAATCCCAGTACATAATTCTGAACTTGTAAACCACTTAACACAAATTGAGCAGTTTATGGATATAATCCTTAATCGTTAAAGTGTTTTCTTTGAGGAGGTATATACTCATAAATCCTTAATAATGGTTTTTAAAGAAAATTGGAATTATCCTAAGCATATCCCCTAGGAGTGTCGTAACCAAGAGTGTAGCAAGGCCCATTATCGTGCACCAGTTCCTGTTCGAGTCTAGATCAAAGTGGTGTTTTCGGGTTTTACCCCTAGGTACATTTATGCTAGAGCTGCCTCTACCTGCTCGTATCCAGACAGGGATGTATTTCTTGGAAAACTAACAAAATCTCTACAGTACCAAAATTCTTGGAAGTTCTTCAATACCAATCCCCAAAGTCTATCTTAGGGTAATGTTCTCTAATCATATTTTATCTATATCTAGTTTCCATGTTTTGTACTAAACTTAATCTGATACCAACTATAATACCTCGACCCCAATTACCCATAGTTGGTGCTTTATTACATAACATTGGCATGATACAAGGAATCATGTCCTGAAAGACCAATCAGTTTAGTATTATTGGAAACAAGATACATACATATGTTCAACATTATAATTTGAAAATAAATATAGCACTAATTTATTCCATTAGAAACATCAAAGCCTCCTAGATTATACCTGCAATTCACTCATAACTAACTTCTTCATATCCTAGGGAAATGAAACATAAGAAAGGGGTGAGCTTAAATTCTTATTAAGGGTAAGCAATACTGCAGAAGATAACATAAACATTAGGCATGATGAATAATTCAAAACACATGCCTTTACAAATAATAAACATGAACACTTTTTGGTAGGAATAAGAGTTGAGTAAATAATTCCATAATAAAACATAGTCATGGGTATTCTACTAGTTGAATAACCACATGAATCATCATTATTATTTTCATAATAAGAGAATGTATAATTCCAGACATTCTGAAACACTTTTTCAAGGCCTCTACCAAGACGTCTAAAAATGATTAAGGCCTTGGCCAAAACAATATATCAAATTGGGAAAGGCCTTGGCCAATTCCACATCTAATTGTCTCAAGATACCTACCAATGCATCGAGGAGCTATAGCGGGCTCCACCCATCGCATAAAAAGTCCAATACATTCTTCATATAAAAAGGTTGAAACATAACATAAACATTCATATTAAAACTAGTATACTAAAATGTCAATAATTTAACCATAAATCATGAATGGTATAAAAATAACACATCAAAAGAAAAACATTTCACAAAACCTTCAATACATTATGGAAGATTTTTATCATAACGAATCATCTTCAAACAAGTTTAAAATCCATCAAAGGATGTTGTCATAGATGAACTAGAAACTATTTGAAAGAAATAACTCTTTTTATTTTGAAACCATTTAAGAGTCACATAATTATAAAAGAAAATATTTATTTTTAAAATATTATTATAAGATTGTAAGAGAAGCTTTGATGATGTTATAATGGCAGAAAATAGCCGCGCCTTCTGTATAAGATAAAAAAACATTCTTACCTTAATTTTGTTGAAAAGGTCATAAAGTACCTTGTTTGGAAAATGACGGAAAGATTCTATTAAAAACATATGATGTCAAATAAGGGTATAAATAAATTTAAACCATAGTCTAGTAAATAATAAAAATGTTTTGAAATAAATTTTTAAGAAAACATGGATGTGGATGATAAAGAGGTCCCAGTAGATACTTACGTAAAAACATCCTTGGATAATAAAGATATTGTGAAATTAACCCTTACCTTGTAATTTTTCTTAGTAGATGGTATTTTAACCTCCTATATAATAGTTAAAACATTGTAATTAAATTATAAAATATCCATATACATAAATACGATATCATATATGATCCTCTAATATTGTTTTGTTAATAATATTTCAGTAGTATCATCATTTCGGGTGTTAACTGATTCGTTTTCCTTTATATGATTGGTTACGTAATCCATGTTTGTTATGGAGAGTATGTATTTGATTCATATACAGAATTATATTATGTTCATAAACATTATTTTTAATCATAAAATAAAAAATATTCTTGAATGCTTACGATGTGGAATGAATCTCATCGTGTTCGTGGACACAGTAATCCATACGTACACACGAGCAACAATATCATTATATTGATGGTGAAATAATATGTAATTGGATGCTATATAATATATACAGAATAATTAACATGTTATATTTATTATTTACATCAGTTATACTCATTATTATACCCATCCAAATAATAAAGTGTTTGAATAACAAACTACACCACGACGTGGAGACGGTAAGCCGTACTTACGCATGTATGGTGACTTTTTCATCCATATGATGGATAGAATAATGAATATGGTTGTATAGTTTTTATAATAACACCCCAGTATATAGAATATAATGGTTTTATTATTTTCTATTAGAAACAACAAAGAAATAGGAAGTGGCAGAAGAAAATAACTTGAAAGAGGTGATGAAATATTTACCTCTTCTTCCGGTTCTTCCTTTTGATTTGATCAAAAGGGATCCTTAGGTTGGATTTATGAGAAAAGGAAGGACTCTATGATAAAGAGAGGAAATGTTTGAGGATATTTCGTAGGGTTTGGCTGATCCAAATGGCTTTGGAGGTGTGAAATTAAGAGAAGGGGAAGTTCCCTTTTATAAGAGAGGTGAGGGTCACTTTAGGAAAAGCTTGAAATATTATTTTATAATAAAATCATTTTCTATTTATAACGGCTCAAAAATAATTTCTTTAGAGGATAAGGTGGTTATGGGTCAAAATACACTCAACCAATAGGTTTAAAATAGGTTTAGTTCACCATATTAACCTTATCTTTAAGATTTAACTCTTAGTTAAATAGTTTGGCATTTACCATGTCTGTTTGTATTTTTGTATTATATGGTCAATAAACTTACTATAAACTACCAAGAGAACCCCAAGTGTTTCATTATTAATATATATAACCTTATATAATTCATTTTTCCTAACCTTATATTTTTATGAATATTATATCAATTAATAATACAATATTTGTTTTAAAAATTCAATTATTTCAATTTTGACACTATTTAGTATTTAATTTTATTGAAAGACATTAAAAGTTTATCAATTCAAATAAAATTTATTTAATCAACCCTAACATGTCATATTAACCTATTAAATTAGTGTAATTCCTCATAAGTCTCAATTTACATTTATTTGGATATTTATAATATCAATTATTTTAATATCTCATTAATAATGTAATTACAACATCATCATTGTATCATAAATAAATTAAATTATTTAATGTCTAAAAATTAAAATAAAATACCATTGTGTAGGAAATATTTTTTTCTTTCTAAATAATATTTATAGTTAAATTTATATTGTGTGTAACCCTATATTAAAAATGGTTTAGTTATTAAACTTTGAATTTAACTCTTTTAACTCTTCTTTAAATAAAATAATAATAAATGTGCTAATCTAAACCAAGTGGACCAAAGGGGATCATATTTTATTCCTAAGGTTGTTTTTTGTCGAATTACACTTACCCAATAGAATTAGTATATATGTTAGGGTAATTATGATATCATTTTTACCCTTAATTACCCTATTTAATTTTAACTGTGGTAAATAAAAGTCAAAAGTTACTATTCACCAAAAAATATTTTCATCTTATTGAACCAAATTTTACTTACTAATATTAACCGTGTCTCTTGTATTTTTTAAATTCAACTCACATAAGCGATAAAATTACGTTTTATGCAAATTTGCAAATGCTCCTTGGAGGTGGGTAAAAGACGGTAAAAAGTTCAATAAATTTTTAATATATCTAAACTTATTATAAAATGACTCCAATGAATTACATTGAACTTATATAGGTATTATGTATCTATTTTTACCTAAAATAAATTTAAATAAAATAAATAATTATTTAAATAAAAATTCGGTTATAACTAATAACGCTGTGTTTTTCACTATTCCTCAAAAACTGAAAGTTTTCAAAAAAATAAAAAAAATAACCCTAAAATAATTTTGATATTATGAATTCAAAAATGATGTCCATTTTGAAAAATAAAATTTATAAAATTTCAAAAAGTGGGTATTAGTATTCATAACGGTTAGTTTGATTGGTCATAGTGTGTTAGAAGTTAGAATCTCGAAGTTGTGTACAATGAAAGCTATTGAATTATTCAAAGGGAAACGTATCATGGAAGGTTGGGGTGTTACAAGGGACACCAAACCTAATGAAGATATTTTATTTCAAAATTCTGACAATGCTTTTTATCTAACTTCTTTAATTGTCATTTCTTCTTCTCATTTGGAAAAGAACTTTGTTTCTGTGAAAATATATTTGAATTTTATGGCTGTGGCGGAAGGGTATTTTACCACAATGTCCATTCCACATATGGAAAATGGATAGGAATACTTGGATATGTCAAGTAACTTCAGGGGATGGTGGATTAAATTTGAATGAACTTGGAAGGAATTACACTTCCTGGTGAACGTGGCACAATCCTGCATCATGGTGGGCCAATAGTACCTAAGTCTTCAAATATGCTATGAGATCTTTAATGTTGAATGATGAGCTCTGCAATTTCTGACATGAAATTCTTTCATGACAGTAGTGGTCTCTTCTCCATCAATGAACCTGTTAAGGACTCCATAAAGGCCTCACTTATAAAGGACCTTTTTTCGATTTGTACCATCATGTAGCATGAAATTGAATACTTGTCTTATGATTATTTCCCTTCTAGACATATCTAGTGGGATTTATCTATTTGGAAGATAGTTCACAATGGGGCTATCCAGCTAGTAGTCTGGTAGTATAGCTCAAAGATGGGACTGATCTCATTTATTTCTTCCATCATGGCCTAAAAATTTGGTAAAACCATCTGTCACTGGGAAATGTTGATGATTGTTTCATTCTAATATGGATTATCTTGAGTTGTGGTTTTATTTGGGAATTCATAAGCTTTTGTATTCTATGACTGAGGTACATAAGATAATTTCATATCTAATGGGAATTTTTCTATCAATTATCGAATATGCTTCATCAAAGGGAACAAATACACTTTTTTTATAGTATAGTCACCACTGACTTTCTTGATGACTAGTTCAGAATCACCTTTATTCTTTAAGTGTTCTGATTTCCCTTAGATTGATAGTTCCAAGTCTGCGATAAGGGAAGGGCTTTCTACTTCATTGTTTGTGCACCCCTCTAATAGTAGGAATGAATAAGGCAAGAATAACTTTTCCAGGGATACAAGTATGACTCTTAGCCCCACTTTATTGTGTCTATGGTCTTCTATTATTTTTATTGTTGGGCTTCAAGACATGCTGTCTAAATTCATTTCCCACTCTGGGAGTTCTCTTGAATAGAGAAAACTTCCTCATCAGGTAGCTCAACATCTAATGGGGACACCTCTATCGAGGGATGATCTTCCAATAAATCTACAAATGTTTGGCCTTTGAGGTCTTTTATGGTATGAACCATATATAGAACTATTGTAGGATGACTTTCCACTGTGACATGCATCTAGTCAATATTTGATATCTGATAATGTACTTGAACAGTTTTCTATGAGAGACTAGGTGGACCTCGTGGTGTTTCAGATAATGCCTCAGCTTTTGAACCATAAAGATTAAGGCCATGAATCTCTTCTCAATATTTCAATACTGATTCTCTGTATTAATCATGGTTCTGCTGAAATAATAGAGACTATTATTGTGGTCGACATCATTCTTTTTGGCGAGGAAGGATCATAGGGATCATTCCAAGGAGGTTATGTACATAATGAGTGGTCTTCCTTAGACATGTGGAATTGGCACCAGTGAACTCAAGAGATATTTTTTGATATTTTTGAATGATTCCTGACAATCACCAGTCCATTGATATTCTACCTCTATCTTCATCAACCTAGTGAAGGGAAATATTTTTCCCTTGAGGTTGGATATGAAGTGTCGAATGTAGGCCAGATGTACTTGGATTCCTCTCAACTCAGTGAGGTTGTGAGGTGGTGACAAGCCAAATATAGCCTTTTTCATATCTAGGTCAACTTTGATTCCATGATGGCATACCACAAAGCTGTGGAATTTCCCAAAGGTGACACCGAAGAAAAATTTTAGGGGGTTAATTTTCAATCTATGTTGTCATAATTTGGTAAATTTTCTTCAAGATATGATAGGTGGTCTTAGTACCATCTTAATTTAACCACCAAATCATTCACATCTCATTCAAAAAAAATTCCCTATAAGGGTTTGAAGATGCATGCATGGTACGCTGATATGTGGCATCGACATTCGTCAAACCAAAGGAAACTACCCTGTAGAAAATTAATCCCTAGGAATCCTTGAAGGTGGTTATTATTCATCTTCTTAGCCTAGTTAGGTATGGTTATACCCTAAATAACCATCTAGGAAAGAGAGAGTCATATATATGATAGTTTCATCGATCAACAATTCTGTGACTGGGATTGGGAAATCATCTTTCAGGCAATTCTAGTTGAGGTCCCTCATATTGATGTAGACCCTAATCTACCCATTCTTATTTTTAATAGGGACAATATTTACTAGTTAGAAGGTATATTGGACCTCCTAAACAATATTGGCTCTGATGAGCTTGTTGAATTCAGCCTCTATTTTGGAATCATGTGTTGTATGTGTCCTTCTAGCAGCTTGTTTGTATCCATAGTGATCTTCTGGCAGGCCCAGGTGGTAAGTGTCCACCTTCTAATCGAGGCTTGGAATTTTAGTATAGTTCTAGGTAAAAAACATCCCAATTTTACTTTAGTAAATAGTTATATACCTATTTCTCTTCAGAATTCATCTCTGCACTAATCAGAGTCGGTCACGGGTCTTCTTCCGTACCCGAATCTATTTTCTTGAGTTCCTCAATGGTGGTAGAGACACCTTATTTGAATGCTATAGGGGAATCCATCAGGTCCTATTCTTATTCATCCTCTACATCCTCATCATGTTCCTCTTCATCGTCTTATGGGGAAAAAATTCTTGAAATGATCGTTCAATAATTTAGGAAAGGTCCATACTTTTGGTGTCTACAAAGTGAAGTCACCTCTTCTATCTCGGCCACCGGCAGAGGCTTCTCTAGAGAAGAGGGACATAGGGGTAAAAGAGTTTCCTCATATCCCCTAAGTGACAAGATACATCCTTCAACCTTATTGGGTGGGGTTGGGATTTCTTCAGGGTTTGATGATGGTTAGGTGAATTTTTATCCAAACCTTCTCTATTATATCAGGAGTAAATGAACTTTTTAACATTATCAGGATCAAAAATCGTAACTAAAATTATTAGGACTACTGAATAAACAACTGATTTTGTACTTTTGATTTCAATCAGATTGATGGTTAGTGAATATTCTTCCCCAAGCTTCATGAGAGGTTCATTAGGAGCTATTTACAATCTATTTTGGGTAGTGTCCCAATCGATTCCATTTGCTGAAGACTACTTCACTTCCTACTCATAGAATCCTACATCGATGTAGCGATATTTGCAAGATTAAAATGGGGATTTATTGATGAAAAACATCTCATTTTTCCCATTGATGATATATTTGATGCATTTATGTTGTGAAGAGTGAATTTACACATGTTGATTCATCTAGTTACTTCCTAGCAGGACAATGATGTTAGTATTTTTTTGGACCACAAGAAATTTTATGTTAGCCAGTAGGTTGCCTGGTCAGGTTTTAAGCTTGATTTTCCCTAATATCTTATGTGTAACACCCCAAGATTTTATGAAAATTATTATTTTTAATTTCATTAATGTCTTGTGTTGTATGATACACTAAAAGAAGCTTGAACAACACGCATCCTTGACTTTCCTTGCATTACACGCAATCACGACATTCCTCGATAGCGTGTGTAGTCCGCAATACCGAGTTTCACTAAACAACGATATGCTATTAAAATATTATTAAAACTAGCCATTATGAATAGTGTTAAATAAATTTTGAATTGTATAACATGATTATTCATCTTACACATTTCTAGAATACGGTATAAGAACAAAATAAATTTTTCAGGTAAAATAAGTATTTTTCAAAAAATGCAGTTTTGTCGCCTTTTGACGGTGCACCCACTTTAAATCTAGTTTTTGACATGTTTATAAGTGAAATTTGACAAAATAAAATTCTTATTTTGAATCAGGATATAAAAATTTACATTAGATAAAGTTTTGATATTTTTCCGATAACTTTCATATTTTAATGAATAGTAAAAACACGCTATATTTTAATTAAAAACAAATTTTTTCATCGTAAAATATTATGTGGTTAAATTATAATATTTAATGTTTTTAAAGTATAAATAGAATATATTTTTACCATTTAATATTATGTATGTCATTAGCATTGATTTTACCTTGAATTCGTAGGTTAAATCAATTCAATGTTTTGCAATGTTTTAAAGAAAAACTCGTTTTCTTTCGACAACGGGATTAATTTTAATTTAATTTCTGCATCTTTTGTGTATTGAATGTGGAAAAATGGATTCCATATTTAGAATCAGTGGGTACAAATTATGTTAATAAGCTACTTTTTATTTTTGGGCATTGTGAATAGTAACTACGGTAAATTTTATTTACTGTAGTTAAAGGTAAATCGGGTAATTAAGGGTAAATATAAGATTATAAAATTACCCTAACACTTGGAAAAATCCTATTGGATGGATAAAATTAGACCCATATTACCTAAGGGTCGGATGAGATTAATTTTATGGACTTTTGTCCATAAAAATAATTTAATTATTATTAAAACCAAAGAATGTGACAACATGTCACTTTCTTAAATCCTATAAGTATAATAATTTTACTTTAGTGATAAACTTCATGAAACTTCAAACCTTAATGATCTCCAGAAAGCTAATACAATTATCTACATCATAGGAATTTATTTATAATTTTTAGGGATTAAATAATTATCATTTATTATGACACAAATATGATGCAGTAATTGTCTTATTAATGAAATATTGACATAATTGATGTTATAAATGCCCAAATAAATGTAATTTGAGACTTTTTATGACTTACATTAGTTTTATAGGTTAATATGACATGTTATTGTTGATATAAGTAAATTGGTTCAAACTTATAATTCTTTTATAAATTTCATAAAAATCATGTACCAAATAGTGTCAAAATTGACATAAATTAGTTTTTAAAAAAAATATTATATTATTAATTGTTATTTAATTCCTAAAAATATAAGGTTCGGCCAAATGACTTAGATAAGAATAGATATATTAATAATAAAAAACTTGGGGTTCGGTTGGCTTGTTATGGTAAGTTTATTAACCATATAGTGTAAGAAAACAAAAAGACACGGTAAAAGTTAAATTATTTAACTTAGAGTTAAATCTAATTGATAAGGTTAAAATAATAACCTAAACTTGTCTAAATCCTATTGGATGAGAGGATTTCGACCCATCCCCACTTTATATTTGAAATAAGACCCTTTGGAACCATTATAAACCGAATTTGACCTTAATATAAAATAATATTTTGAGATTTTCCTAAGGTGCCCCTCTCCTCCCTTATAAAAGGGCACCTCCTCCCTCTCCTCCTCACACCAATTTGAGCATTCAAGCTCGGCCCACCCCTGCCAAAATCTCTTCTCCACTTCTCTAGTATCATCCTAGAGGTCCTGGTCTTCTTCAAATACCATCCTTAGTTCTTTAAGTGGAGGTTAAGTGAAGGCGCGTCAAAAAGAGGTAATATCCATTACCGATCTTTTTCAATTTGTTTCTTCTTCAACTTCTTCTTATTTAGTTGTTTCATGATAAATTAATAACATCAGTATTTATTATATACTGATATATTATTATAAATATGAAACAACTCTAATTAAACTTCTATCCATCCTACGGAAAAAGGAAATCACCGCGCATGCGTACGTATGGAATACCGTCTCCACGCCGTGGTGTAATCTATTTTCCACCACCACCTTACTTGGATGGGTATAATGGTGTAAATAATGACTATATATGACTATTATAAGGTGATATTGATTCTGAAATAGTATACATACACTCCAATACAATTCCACGATCATAGGAACGATATCATCACTCGTGCGTACGTACGGAATACCGTCTCCACGATGTGATGCGACTCGTTCTACATGATCTTCATTTCATAATGATTATATAAATGAATTGAATGAATGGATATTATATATGTTACACTAATAAAATTCTGGAAATGAGGTATCTATAACCTAAAGAGAAGAATAAGAATTTATTTGAAAAACACGCATAAGAACAAAAAGTAATAAACACCCGAATAACAAGTAGTAATGAAATATTACTAATAAGAAGATAAGAATATGAACATATATGATATCATAACAATAATTATGATTCTGGAATAAGTCAATAACATTATTTAAATCATTATACAGTAGGTTCGGTCACTTACAAAGCATATCGGACCTAAGGTAAGGGAAATATCACAATCTCATTTTTATCCGAGATTGTTTATACTTTAGTATTTACTGGGGTGTATTTTATCATCCACATCCATGTTTCCTCAATATTTAATATTATTTCCATCCACCTAAAATTGTTTAAATCCAATTTTACACTTCGGTGAGTTTTTAGTAAAAGATATGAAAAGAATCTTTTGTCGTTTTTCGTACGAGGTACTTTTTGACTTTTCCGACAAAAGTACGAAGAATTTTTTTTAACTTATACGGCATGAATGGATTTTTAAAAAATTATTTCCAAGAAGCTTACTTTACAAGCTTTCAAGTTTATTTTTAATCAACTTCTTTTAGTTTAGAATTGTATGACATGTTATGAAAGGAAAAGTGTTTTTGAAGTAGAAAGGATTTTTTCCTCAAGAATGGAGTTCAAGTGTTTTATCAAAATTATTTTCCATCTAAGATAATATAGGGTTCTGTTTCTATCCCTATTATTAAATTGATTTTATTATGTTGTTATGGAATTATTTTTATGAATTCCTTTATCTTATATGAATTTTTTTATGATGTCATGTTTTTAAGAATCCCATTTTTATTACATGGGTTATGCAATGATGTATGATTTATGATTTTGTGGCACACATAAGAATTTTATCATTATGAGATGGGTGGGACCTATATCTCCCTCCAATGAATTGGGTAAAGATTTTATATCTCATAAGATAGACATGTCTGGAACGGTAGGTTATACCAGTTCAGTGAAATAGGACTGAAACGAGGAATGAACTCGGTTCAAAAATGGACTTTGTCCACTAAGATAGTCTTGGCAATGAGTCTTGACTAACAAGAAATGATTCTCTATGATTATGTGTGTATGCCACAAAGTTTCATGTTTTAAGTTATGATTATTGGGATTACATTTCACTAATATTATTTATCCCATGTTATGAAATTATGATCTCTTTTTCAGGTTAAGATTTCCAAAAGATATGTTCTTATGAATATGATGTGATTGATATTTATTTTGTTTACCCTTACTGAGCATTTGAGCTCACCCTTTTATGTTTTCTTTTCCCCAGGATATAAAGAAAGGTTTTAGGTAAGAAAAAAGGGAAGATATTTATGGGAGATGTTGAAGATCTTTCACCACGATTAGAAGATTATATTCCGAGTTTCCAGAGACACTAAACTATTACGGTCCTTGTGTGTGTGTTTTTGTAATGTACTAAGTATTCCGTAAAAGTAATGTAATGTCCATGTACGTCAGGCTTCGGGTCTTTACAGTTGGTATCAGAGGAAAGGTTTAGTCAAACTTTGGAAACTAGGATGTGAGAACGTTAGTGAGATCCCTAGAGATATTTCTAAGGTATTTCTAGGGATGTCCCTAAGGATAAGTATACATATAGGATATAGTCCTAGAACTATGGTAATGATCTTAGAATTTAACCTAAGATGTTAGATATTGAGGGTACTCCCCCTTTACTATGTTGTTTTCTCTAGCATGATTTTTACCTCTCACAAGATTCTTTTTTTGTTTTAGTTAATGGAGGGAACCAGAAGGAATTCGGTTAACATTGAATCCAATGGACAAATTGGTGACTATGAGCAACAAAACTGTGTAATTCCTAGAGAGAAAGATATTGTGATTATGCCGAATCATTCATCGTGATATATGATTAACAAGGTGAAATTTAGTGGTATAACTAATTCATCAAAGAAGAGGAAGATAAACTATTATTTATGTTCGCATGTTGAGGAGCATAAAGAAAGGAAGATTGAGATTTCTAAAGAAGGGAAGAAGAACCTTGAGGAATACCTCAAATGGAGGGACCGATGTTATCTGTGTGGAGAAAAGGGTTATAGAGTGACAGACTGTTATGGTGTTCAATGTCTTATTTGCGGAGAACATGGGCATTACCCAACTCAATGCCCTGACCTAAAAAGTTACTTCTAAATCAAGGAAGGACTTATTCCAGGAAAATCATTGAAGTGGATAAACTGAAGTGTTTATGTATTGGTATTCAAGAATAATGTTGTTGAGGTAATTTTTATAGTGTATTGAAATATTTATGTATTGGTCTATTGTGGTTTTCAATAATTTTAAGGTACCGGTAACCATGAAAAGCGATTCAAATATTTTTGGAAAGTAGATGATATGCGCATAATGAAGGGATAAGGAGAAAATGAAATGTTTGACAGAATTCATGAGCTCATGATTGATATAAGGACTAAGTGATATCATGGTTTGAGTATATAGAATTTTGAGGATTTTGGTATGTGGAAAGTGTTAACTTTTAACTGCATTCATGTTTTCACTAAGGTTCAATGGGTATTCAAGAGAATACAAGATTAAGGCCTTTGAATGTTTGGAATGTGACCAACAAGACATATCTTATGATATATGGGGACCAACGATGGTATTAAATCTCAGATAATCATTTTCACTATATTATGAGAGTAGACTACAGTATTATGGATAAGCCTAAATATTGGAATGGATTATGTTGGACATAAGTTAGTATTGTTTAAGGATAGAAGTTTTTTCGATATTATTGATGGGATGTTATAGTAATATAGTTTTAGAAAAAGGACAACCTGCAGGATGGGTGACAACCCATCGCGTCGGACAAGGCCGTGGGAATCGAACCCACAACCGAAGTGTGACTGGCCTTTATCGCCTACCATTGGCCTACAGGAAGTCTCTGTTTAGTAGAAACTAGTTTTATTATATTAATTAGTATGATATATGAAGTATAAGTCCATTTTAGGAACCATATATCATTAATCTCACTATAGATGGACTTATGTTTTTTTTGATAACTTTTCTAACCTTTTGTTTTGAGACAGATGGAATGACCCATCATTCTATCACATGATCTGCTAACACATCACGAATGACAAATTCAACTTCATTTCTTTAAGAGATGAAGTGGAAATTATCCAAAGAATGACAAACGGTGAGACTATACCAAAATCACGAAAGTATTTCTTCTATTTCCAATTTCATCAACTTTAGGGAAATGATCTTGAAAAACCAAAAATGTTGTCCTACTGCACTTATATCCGATGAATCAGATGGTATCTTATATCACCACAAATCAATAGCTTTGTGATTGTTGGCTTTTTCATAGCCATGTTCTCTACCACTCTCCATCAGAACATGACGGTTAGATTTCTCTTCCATGTCCATATTTTCTCCTATATGGAAACCCAGTGATGAGTTCATTTGGGTAACCGTTATATTTCATACTTTAGTTTTGAAAGTTCAGTTTTGGTATTTCTTTTTACGATGTGGGTTTTTATGAATAGTAAACGATTTATAACCCCGACGAATTTCGAGGGAGAAATCCATTTTAAGGGGGGTAGAATGTAACACCCCGAGATTTTATGAAAAATATTCTTTTTAATTTAATTAATTTCTTGTGTTGTACGCTACACCAAAATAATCTTGCACAACACGCATCCTTGACTTGCCTTGCATTACACGCAATCACGGCCTTCCTCGATAGTGTGTGTAGTCCGCAATACTGAGTTTCAATAAACAACGATATGCTATTAAAATATTATTAAAACTAGCCATTATGAATAGTGTTAAATAAATTTTGAATTTTATAACATTATTATTCGTCTTACACATTTCTAGAACATGGTATAAGAACAAAATAATTTTTTGGGTAAAATAAGTATTTTTCAAAAAATGCAGTTTTGCCGCCTTTTGATGGCGCACCCACTTTAAATCTAGTTTTTTACATTTTTATAAGTTCAATTTGACAAAATAAAATTCTTCTTTTGAATCAGGATATAAAAATTTACATTAGATAAAGTTTTGATATTTTTCCGATAACTTTCATATTTTAATGAATAGTAAAAACATGCTATATTTTAATTAAAAACAACTTTTTTCATCGTAATATATTATGTGGTTAAATTATAATATTGAATGGTTTTAAAGTATAAATAGAATATATTTTTACTATTTAATATAATGTATGTCATTAGCATTGATTTTACCTTGAATTCGTAGGTTAAATCAATTAAATCTTTTGCAATGTTTTAAAGAAAAACCCATTTTCTTTCGACAACGGGATTAATTTTAATTTAATTTCTGCATCTTTTGTGTATTGAATTTGGAAAAATGGATTCCATATTTGGAATCAGTGGGTCCAAATTATGTTAATAAGCTACTTTTTTTTTGGGCATTGTGAATAGTAACTACGGTAAATTTTATTTACTATAGTTAAAGGTAAATCGGGTAATTAAGGGTAAATATAAGATTATAAAATTACCCTAACACTTGGAAAAATCCTATTGGATGGCTAAAAGTAGACTCATATAACCTAAGGGTCGGATTAGATTCATTTTATGTACTTTTGTCCATGAAAATAATTTAATTATTATTAAAACCAAAGAATGTGACAACGTGTCACTTTCTTAAATCCTATAAGTATAATAATTTTAATTTAGTGATAAACTTCATAAAACTTCGAAAATGAATAGTCTCCAGAAATATAATACAATTATATACATCGTAGGAATTTATTTATAATTTGTAGGGATTAAATAAGTATCATTTATTATGACACAAAGATGATTCAGTAATTGTATTATTAATGAAATATTGACATAATTGATGTTATAAATGCCCAAATAAATGTAATTTGAGACTTTTTATGACTTAAATTAATTTTCTAGGTTAATATAACATGTTATTGTTGATATAAGTAACTTTTTTCTAACTTATCATTCTTTTATTAATTTCATAAAAATCATGTACCAAATAGTGTCAAAATCGACATAAATTAGTTTTTAAAACAAATATTATATTATTAATTGTTATTTAATTCCTAAAAATCTACGGTTCGGCCAAATGACTTATATAAGGATATATATATTAATAATAAACATCTTGGAGTTCCTTTGGCTTGTTATGCTAAGTTTATTAACCATATAGTGTAAGAAAACAAAAAGACACGGTAAAAGTTAAATTATTTAACTTAGAGTTAAATCTAATTGATAAGGTTAAAATAATAACCTAAACTTGTCTAAATCCTATTTGATGAGAGTATTTCAACCCATATCCACTTTATTTTCGAAATAAGACCCTTTGGAACCATTATAAACCGAATTTTACCTTAATATAAAATAATATTTTGAGATTTTCCTAAGGTGCCCCTCTCCTCCCTTATAAAAGGGCACCTCCTCCCTCTCCTCCTCACACCAATTTGAGCATTCAAGCTCAGACAACCCCTACCAAAATCTCTTCTACACTTCCCTAGTATCATCCTAGAGGTCCTGGTCTTCTTCAAAGACCATCCTTAGTTCTTTAAGTGGAGGTTAAGTGAAGGCGCGTCAAAAAGAGGTAATATCCATTACCGATCTTTTTCAATTTCTTTCTTCTTAAACTTCTTCTTCTTTAGTTGTTTCATGATAAAGTAATAACATCAGTATTTATTATATACTGATATGTTATTATAAATAAGAAACAACTCTAATTAACCTTCTATCCATCCTACGGAAAAAGGAAATCACCGCGCGTGCGTACGTACGGAATACCGTCTCCACGCCGTGGTGTAATCTATTTTCCACCACCAACTTACATTGATGGGTATAATGGTGCAAATAATGACTATATATGACTATTATAAAGTGATATTTATTCTGAAAAAGTATACATACCCTCCAATACAATTCCACAATCATAGGAACGATATCATCACTCGTGCGTACGTACGGAATACCGTCTCCATAATGTGATGCGACTCGTTCTACATGATCTTCATTTCATAATGATTATATAAATGAATTGAATGAATTAATATGATATATGTTACACTAATACCATTATGGAAATGAGGTATCTATAACCTAAAGAGAAGAATAAGAATTTATTCGATAAACACGCATAAGAACAAAAAGTAATAAACACCCGAATAACAAGTAGTAATGAAATATTACTAATAAGAAGCTAATAATATGACCATATATGATATCATAACAATAAGTATGATTGTGGAATAAGTCAATAACATTATTTAAATCATTATACAAGAGGTCCAGACACTTATGAAGCATATCAGACCTAAGGTAAGGGAACTATCACAATCTCATTTTTATCCGAGATTGTTTATACTTTAGTATTTACTGAGGTGTATTTTATCATCCAAATCCATGTTTCCTCATTATGTAATATTATTTCCATCCACCTAAAATTGTTTAAATCCAATTTTACCCTTCGGTGAGTTTTTAGTAAAAGATATGAAAGGAATCTTTTTTCGTTTTTCGTACGAGGTGCTTTTTGACTTTTACGATAAAAGTACGAAGAATGTTTTTTTATCTTATACGGCATGAATGGATTTTTAAAAAATTATTTCCAAGAATATTCCTTTATAAGTTTTCAAGTTTATTTTTAATCAACTTTTTTTAGGTTAGAATTTTATGACATGTTATGAAAGGAAAAGTGTTTTGAATTAGAAAGGATATTTTCCTCAAGAATAGAGTTCAAGTGTTTTATAAAAATTATTTTCCATCTAAGATAATATAGGGTTCTGTTTCTATCCCTATTATTGAATTGATTTGATTATGTTGTGATGGAATTATTTTTATGAATTCCTTTATCTTATATGAATTGTTTTATGATGTCATGTTGTTTAAGAATCCCATTTTTATTACATGGGTTATGCAATGATGTATGATTTATGATTTTGTGGAACACATAAGAATGGTATCATTATGAGATGGGTGGGACCTATATCTCCCTCCAATGCATTGGGTAAAGATTTTATATCTCATGAGATAGACATGGCTGGAATGGTAGGTTATACTGGTTCAGTGAAACAGGACTGAAACGAGGAATGAACTCGGTTCAGAAATGGACTTTGTCCACTAAGATAGTCTTGGCAATGATTCTTGACTAACAAGAAATGATTATCTATGATTATGTGTGTATGCCACAAAGTTTCATGTTTTAAGTTATGATTATTGGGATTCCATTTCACTAATATGATTTATACCATGTTATGAAATTATGATCTCTTTTTCAGGTTAAGATTTCCAAAAGATATGTTCTTATGAATATGATGTGATTGATATTTATTTTGTTTACCCTTACTGAGAATTTGAGCTCACCCTTTTATGTTTTATTTTCCCCAGGATATAAAGAAAGGTTTTAGGTAAGAAAAAAAAGGGAAGATCTTTATTGGAGATGTTGAAGATCTTTCACTACGATTAGAAGATTATATTCCGAGTTTCCAAAGACACTAAACTATTACGGTCCGTGTGTGTGTGTTTTTGTAATGTACTAAGTATTACGCAAAATTAATGTAATGTCCATGTACGTCAGGCTTCGAGTCTTTACATTATGCTCACTTTTATCATACACTAACAAGATTTTGGTACCGGGTGTTATACTTTTTTCATCACAACCCATATGGTGAAGTGTCTATAGTGGAATGAGATTAACTCTAGATCCATTATTGATGAAGATTTTTCGAATATCGATTGAATTTATATTGCAAGATACATATAAAGGTGTGATGTGACCTTTCACAATGGCGTATTCATCTTTATTTGTGAAGGAGATGACTACATGGCATTATGTGGGGCCATTCTCTACCTGATAGACTTCATCAGCGTCCACTTTAGCTTCGAATTTCTAAGGACTTAAGAAAGCATCGATGAGAGCTTCCCTAAGATCTGATGATATATTAAATGCATCCAAGATCAATAACTTGGATGGAACTGAGGCTAATTGCTTCAAGATGTCATATTTATGGTATAAAGGACATCTATTTCTATCTTGGGGTGCTCTTTCATAGGCTCTTTATGGACTTTATCCTTTGATGTGGATGGTATATCCCCAAGAATAAGATATGGTGGTGCTTCTGCACTTTGTGGACTTCGCTGAGAATGCCTATCGACATGCCAGAAGAAGTTAGAAATATGTTATTCTTCTGATGGGTACTCCAAGATGACCCGTTCAAAGTTTCTTCCAATGTGTTTAGGGAAGATTTCATGTTCCTATTGGGTCCGCTGAAGGGCTCTTCTGCAAGTCTCTGCAACATTGACGGTTTGAGCGGGAGTGCAGACAGGGATTTGGTTTTGGTTGCTACTTTGTCTTCCTAGGTAACCTTGGATTTTGTAGCCTCTTACTCATATTCCCCAATTCAGTGGGGGACTCAGGTTCATAACCATGTTCATCATCATAGAAGGGATCCACTAAGTGGATGAAATTGATAGAGTTGAAAATCAATTGCTCATCTAATAAGAACTCTACCTGATTGACATCTGTCGATGGTGCCCTTTGGCAGGGCAGTGCATGTGTCTTCTAATTCAATGGCATTAAATCTGATAGTGTCCAATCGAAATTTGGATTTAGTGTAGGCTCATCCTCTTTCACCTGATTTCTACCTTTCTGGTCATATAATTTTCTAGAAAGTTGTTCCGTAGAGGATTGTGGAGCCGATGATTATGGTTATGTTTTATTAAGAGATATTGGAGGTAAAATTAGTTTCTTCTAATGTTCTTATAGTATTTTGTGTTCTCAGTTGATTGTTTTTTCGATTCAGCCAACTATCAAAAAAATTTATCCTTTTTTATAACTTTTTTCCACTCTCTCTCTTTGTCTAGATTAGTGTGGGAAACATATGCCACTTGTGCAGGTTGTGTTCCCAGCTTCTCTTTCCTAGAATATTTCATTTTTTTCAAGAGTTCCTTGAAGAGAATTCATTCTTGGATGTTGTTACCCAATATCCGGTGGAAGGGGCAGTAATCTGGCCAGTCATCAAGACCTAATTCATCAGCCCTATTTGACTCCAGAAGCCAAAGTAGGTTGCAATTCATGGCGGCTACAAAGCAGCCACGGACATGATCATATCGAAATGAGTAAAGGTTATTTTAATTTTTCTAAAATTTATTCCTTTTGGATCCTCAGAAATCATATTTCAAGGCAGGGGAGGTTTTTGGCATCCAGGGGGTCTGACACGGATCAGTGGATACCTTGTAGGTGGAGCTGGTGTCGAGGTGGCTTAAGCGTAACAGAGGCCACTTCATCTCTTCTATTTCATTTCCCTAGGGCCTATGGGACTACCCTAGACTTGAGATTAGTCTATTTTAATGAATATTTTATCCTTTGAGATATGGGGGTGATGTCTTGGAACTCTCTTGTATATTTCACCAGAATAAGTGGTGTTCGGAACTCATCACTTAGGTTATCCATGCACATGGCCAACATCTCATCTTGGGGGAATGGTCGGTTCAAGGAGCAATTCATGACTTTCCATCTAGAAATTATTTCTAAAACTCTATCATTGTCTCATTATTTTCAATTCATGAGGTCATTGACTATTATTTTTGGAAATGTCAAATGGAACTGGAATAGAAACAACCATCTAAGGTCTTCCCAGCCTATGATTGAATTAATCGGTAGACTAGTATACCAAAAAAATTCTGAGCCTTGCAGAGTCCTCATGAACCATCCATGTTTCACTTCTTATTGTTGATCTGGGGTTCCTATCATGAGGTCACAATAATAATATTAGTAAATCAGATTCTTATTCGGGTCCCCTGAGCCATTAAATACTGGGAATACGGGGTTACCAAAATTTAGTGGTGGGGGGACATTGCTTACCCAGTCAGGGTAGGGCTTCCATTCTGGTTTTATTGGAGTGATCTATCCTTTCATTTCTTTGATTATCATTTTCAATAACTATATGGTATTCAGGAGACCTTGATTCATGTCCTTTTGGACCTAATCCTAAGTATGTACAGTAGGGGGAATGATTGGATGTTTCAGGACTGCTAGAACTTGAGGTGGATACCCAACTAGGGGAATCCATTGTGGATTTTCCAGAATCTATTCTGGTTGCTTCCCCAGTGGAGGTAAATCTTGATATCCTATCAGGATTGGGTTTAGGTCGACAGATGGTCCTAGCACTTCCTTGAATGATATTTCCAGTCTTACATCATTTTTCGGGATGATCCTATGAGGATGAGGTACATCTGAAGGAAGTTTGGGTTGACACTCCACTAGAGGAACATACCAATTAGGATGGATTTATTTAAAAAACTCAGCATTGATTCATCTTATCTCTTTCATTTCCTCCTCTTGTTGAGAGAATATCTCCTCATGTGTGGGGGAATCATCTTCATAGGGAGGATAAGGTTCTTCATAGACAATGTCCTTATTCTTCTCCTTGTTGAGGATTTTCATGGGAGGTAATGGAGGATTAACTGAGGAGGTTCCCCAAATTTGGACAACTCTTTGGTTTTGGGTGTGCATGCCTCCACACTCTGTGTGGACCGTCTCTAGGAGGGAACCCTCTTCTCATATTTCCTCATTATTTATATTATTTTCAGTGAGTTATGTGGGGATTATGTTCATGATGTTATTTGATGCATACCACATTGGAGGTTTCATACCGGGTGATGAATGGTATAAGAGATTATTACATCCTTTATTGTATCGTATCCAGCCATTTTGTGATACTCTTTGTGTTTATTAGTGAATATTGACTCAAAGGGATCCCTCATATAACCTTTTAGTACATCTATGTGTTGGGTGATGTGAGTCATGATATGGGATGGAACAAGTGACCCATCTATCGGTTTTTCTCCCCAAAAGGGAGATGAAAAACATTTTCTAGGTAGGAATTTGAGGTAAAACTGTCTTTAGTCCTACAGTCTAGGGTTTCTCCCATTCTTATATTGATTCACCTCAGCCCGAATTTATTGATCTTATAGGGGATATTTTTTAAAAAATTCTTCCCCCCTGGCGGTCTGGAGTTGGTCCTATGTTGTGGAATCTTATACTTCTATTGTTGCCTTCTTAATATCACTCATTCTCATGTGGGTGTTATCCAGATATGGTGTCAGGTCTGCACGTGAATTCCTTGCCTCTGAGAACATGATCTGTTCTTTTTGATTTGATTCCCTTATATGTGAGGCCTTCTGTACATTTTTAGTGGACTGGTTTTAGAGATTCTTGATGGTTTTCTCCCATTGCGCATGATGCTTTTGTGACTTATTCAAGCTCGATTCTTATCAAGAATTATAACTTTCTTAAGTAGGGACTTTATTTGACTTTCCAATAGGGATGATGAAATTTCAGGATGTCACTTTTAGTGGGTTCTTCTGGACAAGAAGTGGTGTGAATATTAGAGCTCCATATTCTCCCCATCCCCAAATATGAACACTAGACGAGGCATTGCTGATAAGTAAATGCTACTTGTGTAGCGTATAGAGGTAGGCCAGCTCAAGGTATTTATTTCACCTTTTTTATTGTGGTTGTTTTATAGATGTAATTGATTATTAGTCAATTTTATGGTGAAGATCTCATGGGATGTTCACATGTTCTACATACCCATCGTAGGGAAAAAACATTTCCTTCAGCTAGTAGAGAGTTGTCTAGATAGTGAGGTAAATGTTATACATACATTCTTTAGGAAACATTCTTGGTATATTCAACTATGAAGTGGTCGTGGTCTAATACATCACTCTTTTTTCATCCTTAGATATTTTTCTTCTCACAAGAAACATATCTCATTGTTGTTCCTCCAGGGACTATTCTTCTTGATCTGCCTGATTTGACTACTCCTTAATGATTTCATTCCAAGCATCGGGGTTAGCAGAAGTCTCATTGACATGTGAACGGTACGAGTGTAGATGGGAAGATAAATGTGGCCCTGGTACATCCTCTAGTTGATAAAGGATATATCTTGTCCTAGAGAGAGTACCTAGCATATCACACTCCATTTATCCATGCGCCTCAGCATATGAGGGCTTTCTCACATTTGACCCGACGAGGGGAGGACCTTCTCACCAGAGTGAATTTGGACTATAGAAAGGACCTTCTCTTTCGGTACCATGATAGAGAGTACTACCATTGTAGCTTATTATTCCTCTATATAGAGGAATTCTATAGTGTATACCTTAGGGAGGACCTTCAGGTCGAACCAAAATAAGGGTAGGACTTTCTTACTTCTTGGCGTCATTGAGGGGAGGGCATTCGAAATGACTACTATCATTGAAAGGACTACCATCATAGATCTAGCTACAGGGAGAGTGTATGTAGTGTACATTTTGGGGAGGGCCTTTGGGATGTAATAAAATAAGGGGAGAACCTTCTTGTATACTGATGTCACTACGGGGAGGTCCTTCATAGTGACTATCGTCATGGTGAGGAATACAATCATAGATTGAGGTCTAACTACAGGGAGAAACATATCATTAGAGTATACCCTAGGGAGGACCATCTGGGTGGATGACATAAAGGGGTTGAACTTCTCCCTATTTGATCTTCTTGTAAAGTATATAGCTACCCAAACACACATCAAGAGATAGACACTCATGATCAATCATTTCTAGCCCACAGAGTAATCCCTTGTAGGTGCTCTGGGGAGGACCTACAGAGTTACTGGTAGAGAAATTGTAGGGAGTTCCTTTAGAACTACTACTATCACTTCTATAATTTGGTAATGAAATGAAAATATCTTGATCCTCTACTGATATATGTTTGATAGAGTCAAGAATGGGAACTTCCAGCAAAGTAGAATCATGAGTATATTATTCATTTTTCAGTTTCCTTTAGTGTGTTTCATTTTTATGTGCTCTCTTACAGGAAACTGGAGTCGCCTGCTATTGGTAATGACATTCATATATGGGTCCCTATTCGGTTGGTTCCTACGATGTCACCAAGATATGTTGACGAACATCTTGAATTCTAGTAGGGATATATGACTTCCCTAGAGTGGCCACCACATTGGCTGGTGTCCCCTAGTTGGAACATGTATTTGTTCTCGATCTGGTTTTCCATGTATCATGGAGTATATCCTTCAAAACTTTTGGACCGGATCAGGGATTAATTTCTACCTTGAGGTGACTATTTAATTTTTTGGATGAATCACCCCGCTTGAGTAGATCGGATCGTGGGACTGACTCCTCGCTTTTTCCACTGATGAAATAATGTCTTGACATATCTGGAGAATATAGTTTGGGATCGATGTATAATTCTCCATCGTGGACAAGATTTTTTGAGATGTGTCTTTGTATAAAATAGGTATGAATGCTCATTAATATATCAGAGTAGGATTTTGTGCCTACTCTGGTCCTCCATGAGTTTTCAGTGGGTATTTTTGGTTCTCTTGTGCATGGATAAAGAAAAGAGTCTACCACCAGCTGTATTCTCTAGTTTCCACCATATTTGGCCGATGGGATTTATATTCATCCATAGGAATTTGACTCAGGTCATATTGTACTACCACCATATTTTACTGGTGGTCTTTATATACATCAACAGTGTTATATGACATCCCATGGTTTTTCACCCTATTTGGATGGAAGGCATGGTGTGCATCAGTAGGGATTTGTGCCTTCTTATAGCAGGGTTTTTCCTATTTGTATGACATGATTCTTGTATATTGAAAGATATTTTCATCTGCCTATAATGTTATGTTATGTATGTGTAACAGGAGCGGAAAAACTGGCAAGAATGTGTGTTTAATCATATTTTCACCGGATTTTTGTTGTGGGATTCATACGAGCGAGCGATGATATTTATATACAGATAAATTAACATCATATTTATAAGGTGGGATTCAGTAGGAGGGTCATAATTTTATGTCTTCCCATTATATGTTGTTGTGTTTGAGTGGAGGACCTCTTCCTCAGGAACCAGCATGAAAAAATGCTCTTGATTATGCATTTTATGCCCTCAGTAGGTAGTCTGAGGGGCCCATGTCCTTTGTACATAATCAGGTTCCCTCAAAAAGGGATTCTATTTGTAACAAGGATATTTGGTTGTACGTTGCTACTGAAATCATCCTCTAGAGGGATCCCTCAAGCGACATTCTTGTGCAGCTTGGATGAATTCATCGGTGTCCACCCCATCTGCCTCCCTAAGATAAGGGATGTAATAATTGTCATTATCTAGGGATAGGATCCTGAATAGGTTGGAGACATCCAACGAGGCCATTCTATGTTGGGTTATCGGTCACTGCTAAAGAGGTGGCAGGTGATCTTTCACCGATTGGAGGGTCTGCCTTATATCCTCCACCATGGGGAGTGCACCACATTGGTGGTACTCTTTGATTAGTGTGTTTGAAACCTAGCATTGAAGATGATGGGTAGGCGATAGATTTCTATTCATCCAGAATCTGGTCACCTATGCAGACTCTGACACGCGTGTCTGAGAAATTTTTTGAGATTCTATTTAGATCGACAGGAGCTCTGTGAAACCTATAATACATGTAACAAGCACAGACTATGAAATCCTATCAAGGTAGCATCTCAGAACCACATGAATGATTGGTAATATTTCTCATACATCTTCCTTTTTAATGTGGAAGGGGATTTAGGTGGGGTGACCTGACTCCTGGTTTAAGGATTCACATTGTGTTCACCATTTTTGTTTCGATCCAATTCACATTGTACTAGGAAAAACAAAATGGTCTGATGGATAATATCTAATTTATTGGTATTACAGGGTTTCACTTCAGGTATGATTCTCTTGGATAGTCTCAAATGAGTTTATTCATGGAGATAGAAACACCCAACGAACCATTTATCCATGATTCATGGACCTAATTTCCAAAGGCAAGCACTCGTTGGACATCAATTTGGCCAACGACACTCAATGATTCCATCGAATGAGAGGATGGGAGGTTGGTCTCATGAAACCCTTTTTAGGGAATTATTACCTACTCTAAGACTCTTTTGTAGATTTAATAATTGTTCATATGTTCATGAATCCTTGGTTCTTTACCAAGCATGTGTTCACAAATTACCCCTAGGTTGCAATATTATCAAAAGGTACGCCCAGATTTAGAATCATCTATATGTATACTAGGTTCTCCACTGATGAATAAATCTTTATGCATTCGAGTTTCTTTATCGATGTTAAACTTTTAGGGATAAATTTTGGATTCCTTATTCTTTTGTCGAGATGATGATGATTTAATCCATATGATGATATTCTTTATAGTTTATCATCATATGAGGGAGATAGAGATTATTCTGATGTTAGGATTGAATCCATAAGATAAGATTCCAACATATCCTCCTGAGAAGAATCCAATTCAGCATAGTTTGGTTTCACTTTACAGGAAACATCACCTTTTAAGGTCATGTGATGAGGACCCACCCATGCATTTTAACATCACATGGTGAGGAAATCTAGGAAAAAGATTCCTAGTCAATATTTCATGGGGTACTTATGACAAATCAGTCTAAGATGGAAAAAAGTGATGTGGTCTCCTAGGTAGAAATTACCCTAATGGGGATATGGAAAACATAATATTAGGGTGGTTTTGGTGTTCGGTTTGGACCTTAGGGAGGCTTCCTACATATCTGAATCAGTTGGGAATCAAATCCCCCATAGTTTGGTTGGGTGGGGCATACGTATGGAGCTACCCACTAGAGGGGATATAGTTGGGACTTACATTGCAGAGGAGGCCTATTTGATCGTGGTCCTTCAAATAGGTGTCATGTATATCCTAGTTATAGAAGGAATCATAGTTCATGTAGTTCTTTTGGAGATGGTATATGATTGGGAATTGTGCATGGGAGATTCACATTTGAGCTCAGGCCCTCAGACAGGCATCCTATGTACCTTGGATAGAGCAGGAATTAGAGTTCTCGTAGTTTATTTGGGTTTGGGACTTATACCAGGGTGGAGGTCCATGATTCTGGAACCATGAAGTGGATCTCGACTTATGATGATTTGGTGGTTTTTTTAGGGCTTAAACCTAGGAGTATTCCCATTTTTGGGGGTTTTGCGGGTGTCATGGTCACCACCAACCTCTACACCCACATGAGTCATTCTCTCTGTGAGAAATGAGAGGAGGTAGTAGATCTGGAGTTCGTACATCTCACTTCATCTGCTGATAGATAGTAATAGCACCCAAGGGGGGGGGGAGATAGAGATAGGGTCTTGGAATATGGAAATTTTCTCACCTGTGTTGAAATCTAGGATAGTCACATTAGAAAATCTATCCAAAAAAATATTGGACAGAGCTTAAGAGGAGCTAGAGTGCCACCTCCCATAGAAAATTTTGGGGATTACCTTAGGGGTAGTGCCCTAAAATGATTTTTGGGAAAAAGGAGAATCATGGATCCTTGTCAAAGGGAAATAATGAATGATCCCTTTGGATTTTCACTATCCCTCATTAAATAGAAAAGCTAATGATTACCCTTGGTCCCTAGAATAGGGAGGTTCATATGAGTAATCCAAGGTTGGGCCTCAGGTTACTATGGGAAGGTAAACTTAATGAAATTATGGAGGTACACACCCTTACGAGGATTAACCATGTGATTCCACTTACCAAGGGTATGTAAACCTAGAAGGACATGTTGATGCGCCTGATGGGTTTATCATATGGGTCTAATGGCTTTGGAAGAGGCATTGGAAGGAAGCTGATGGACTTTTTAGAAGAGAGGATTCAAAGGATGGGATTGAAACTGAAAGACATGATTGGGACCAAAATTCATAAATGCTGAAGGTACCCCACTCCACATACCATTTTTTCATGTGGGTAGTGTACCATCTTCACGACGCATTGCTATGAGGGTGGAGGGGTCGTCTGCATACCGAAATGGTATACAGACCTGGATTTCATCTGTCTACTGAGGTGGTATACAGACCAGGATGTGGTCCACATACCGTAGTGGTATGCGGCATCAGGTTCCATATGTATATTGTGGTGGTATGTAGTGATAGAGTCCTTCTGTTAAGAGAAATGCTACATAGGACAGGGTTTTTTCTGCTAGAGCTGTGATATATGGTACGCCATATTGGAGAAGGGGCATCGGTACTATAGTTCACAAGAAGTTCATCCATAAAGGGAGTATGGTTTGTGGTTCACCAATTAGGTTCATGGTTTTCCCATATTATTATTCCTCCGTATTTTTATGTATTTTGATGGGTTTTTACCTACTGGAATTTTTTCATGATTCCGTACTTCATCGATTGTTTTTCTTTCAAAGTCTTCCATCAGTATACTTCGCGCTCTCTAAATAGAATCCTCTCTTCAGTTCCCCTAATGGTCCCTTTTATAGAGTGTTGGGGAAGCTGTATCTTTGGGTCATGTGGCACCATTTGTATAACCCAGGATCAAATCACCTGAACCTCAGATGACTCAGTCAACAGAGATTTGTAGGGATGTGGTTCGCAGCATCAGAAATCATTGCCTCGATCCTGCGAATGATGCATTTTTTTGGATGTCGCTGGCCTTGCCTTATCCCCAAACTAAGTTTGTGGGGATAGTGTAAGGGGCATACCTCTCCATCACGTTTTCTCCAACGACACAGTTCATGGGGTCATAGTTCTTGTGTGTAATTTCTGCACCTCCATTCCACAAAACAATGTGGTTCATGGGGGATCGACGCCATTCCTAATTTATTATGAAAATTGCCTATTTCAATGGCCAACACCTCATGGGACATTATTTCATGGGTTTTCTACGTACCGTTCGGTTTGTGGGAAATACCATTCACGTACCATTCCATGAAAGTAGTACATAGACCAATTTGGTCCTTTTCTGAATTCTATTTCTTAAATCTTCTTCTCATATTTTCAATCAAACCTGTGTCTTATCCCTTCATAAAATGTTTGGGAGTATTTTCCTTTCCTTTTATGAGTTTTCAAGACCCAAAAATGTTCTTCAAAAGACAAAAGATATCATCAAGGATATTTTGGACATATTTAAATGGGGATAAGAGAAGAGTTGGCACTGGTTAATATTAAAAGTTAGAATTTTCTTCCTTCAACAGATTAAACTCCATCTAGAAAAGATTTTTTTATTTTCTTTAATTGTATAAAATTTCTTTAGGGGTATTCATAAAATATAAATAATGTTGTTTCAATGAATAATTTTAAGTTACATGGACTAAAATCAAACGAATTTCATGTTTTTATTGAATATTTGTTTCTTATCACTTTAAGTTATACTATGATGAAAATGTACAACATATATTAACTAGAATATACTTCATTTTCAAACCCATGTCTAGTAATGTTATAGACTCAGAAAATATTCCATTAATGAATAAGGATTTTGCAGAATTAGTGATGTTCTTCCCACTATCATTTTTTGATATACTGGTCCACCTGATGGTTCATTTGGTAATAGGGGCTCAAATATATGGTCCTATACATTATATATGTATGTACCCCATTGAAAATTATATAAATATTTTGAAAGGGTGTGTCAAGAATCAAATTCATCCAGAAGGTTGTACTACAGAATGATATATTGTTGAATTAGTTTTTAAATTCTATACTAATTTCCTATAAAATGATTATATAATTGGGCTCCCAAATTATCATCATAGTGAACACCTGCTGGGAGAATGGATTTCAAGAATACATGTTGTTATAATTACCAACATAGATCAGAACAAATCCCACCTTTACATTTTACAAAATAAGGAAGATATTGATCCATACATTGCATCCCAAAAATTAATTCTTAGAGATTTTAATTCAATAAGGGATGAAGTGTGTATATCAAATACACTTAATCAATAGTTTATAGGATGGTTTTGAGATCATATTTATAAGAAGTTATCTAAAAATCAGAATTCAATTATTGAACAGATTTGATGGCTAGCCAGGGGACCAAATGAAAATGCTACATCTTATAATCATTTTTTAATTAATGGTTATAAGTTCTGTAAAAAGAACATGATAACTATAGTATGATGATAAATAACAGAGTTATGCTTGTAGTGGAAGAAATTCACATATATGTCTCTAAGGATATAAATCCAATTTATGAGAATATGTCATATTTTTTCATCATCAAAAAGATATACTATCTAGATTATAGAATATCTCGAGTTTTATTTTCCATTGAAAATGGTTTGATAAGATTATTTCTGTGAAATTTCATGAAAGGGATTCGTTAATGTGAATTTCAATGTGGAACATAAAATAGATGAGCCATTTATAATGGAATATCAAGCATTGTAGTTATTTTATGTCTCAAATCTAGCATATAGAAATTGTCCAATTGTAATAATAGTGACTAAAAAACCCGTATGATCATATGAAAGCTCAATCAAGGATGACCCTTTCATTGGGATATCAAAAACATTTCATGGTGGCCCCAATGTAGACAATGTCATGTATGTTATAGGATACTAAAAAAGGGGGATTTGGATTATTTATAGAGGATCAAAATCCCATTATCCTTTGAAGAAAATAAATATATTTCAATGAGTATGTTAAATTGTTTTTTAATATACTGTGATTTTCCTCATAATATTATTTATTATTTATTGTATTAACATGATATAAATAAAAGTTTTGACTACACGTGTAGAAAATTACTTTTTCACATAGTGATGTTACCAATATCAAAGAAGTATATATGGTTGACACTAAAAATGTAGAATTATTAGGGGATCATAAACATGTTAATTAAAAAAAGAAGAACAATGTAGCATCACTGTATTGCCTAAAATTATCAAGGAAATAAGAAAGGGTATAATATTTGAGGTTAGATGGAATCAACATGGACAACCTGTTGACCCTAAAATGTCAATGTTCATTAGTTATGTTTGGGAGAGAAGAATAATTAATATAAAATTGATATAGATTCATTAATCCCTTTCCATCCTGTAATGAAGGAATCCATTGGGAAGATATTAAGGTAATGTTATGATATTTTTTCTCTATTTTACTAAAAAATTATTTAGTGAAATGTTTATTTACTTTTCATTATCCCTTGAAGAGTTTGTTTATTTTAGATGATTTCTGTAAGAAATATGTCTGAATGTCCACTTTAATATCCCATAGAGGATTTTGGAAACTTCTTACCAAGTTTTTGTAGGGTCCTAAAACATCCGCATAGGAGAACGATGACCCCCTTTAACTCAAGGGAGATTCTGCCCAATTTCCCCTCAAAAGGTATGGGAAAATGTGGACAAAACTCAAGGATGGCGAAGGAGGAACCGGTCTGTGGATCGGTCTAATGTTAGTGATGCAGGTCCGGTTTCGTGAAGCGTCCTCCCCTCTGCGGACCATTGTTGTTCGTGGAATAGAGGTGGAGATCCTCCGCGGGCGCGAAGCAGGGTGGGCGCCAATCCGGTTCACCATCATGAACTGACCTAGCCGCGATACATGTCATCCGGCCTGAACTGCCTTGACTTTCGTTCTCAAAATGGAGGTGTAACCCTCCGCGGCCGTGAAGCACTCCCCTCATTCAGTTCGCGGGGGGGGGGAGGAGGCACTCAATATCCACCATGAATTACGGATTGACCAAGTCAGCCGTAAACCGGGTATTCGGTCAAGGGCCTCCACAAAAGGTGCCATGTGACTGCAGATATATCTCTTTTCCCACTCTAGAAAAGGAGACCTAGGGGGAATGGAGATGGGGATTCAAATTCAGAGAAATGAGACAGAGAGGAGATCGGTCAGATTTGGGTGGAAGGATTTCAAAGGAAGGCTTAGGATTTCTAAAGTTCTAGTTCGCGAACCGGAGCAGGTATGAACCTGGGAATGAACTAACAAGGAACCAAAAATGTATAATAATTTGGTGAACCACGAACTCAAAATAACATAAAAAGAGAAGACTGTGAACCATAGCCCCTCCGCGGATGCACTCCCCATAGACCAGGGAGTTTATGTCTCTTTTCCGATCCGTCATGCCGTGTAGTACCCCCCTACGTGGGAGAAGCCCCGACCAATGAACCCCAGACCGGCACCAAACTTGGCCGCCGCTTCTCGCGTGGAAACCCCCGCGTACCAACCTTGTACGCGGACTAAACCCGAAGCCGCAAACCCTCCTGGCTCGCGGGATGCCAATCAATCCGTGGACCCTCCTGGTTCACATACGACCTCTCAATCCACAGACCCTTCTGGTTTGCAGATGACCTCTCAGTCCGAGGACCTCCCTGGTTCGCGGATGACCTCTCAGTCCGCGGACCACCCTTGTTCGTGGACGACCTCTCAGTCTGCAGACCACCCTGGTTCATGGACGGCCTCTCCAGCCATGTAGCACTTCCCTACGTGAAGGGCGCCACCACCCATACCCCATGTGTGGTCCACCGAATCCTTCGGAGTTCCCATTCCCTGAGCCACATAAGATCCTCCCAATCTGGAATAATCCTTCGTGACTCCTTCACTGGCCTACTCATCGGCCCTGAGCCGAGGCCTCTACCAGAGCCACCAGATCTGTGTGCTGTTACCCTCAAGCACATCAGCATGCCATTTTGAGTTCACATAACCACGGTAAATAGAGGCGAAGGGGTTTCCCTGACCCTTGAGTAGATTCCTGAAGCATTCCTGGGTTCACATTCCCATGGTAATGTGGAGTCTGAGCTCAGGAGTCCCCTTTCTACCTTTCTACTTGTTAAGGGCTCCTCGGGGGTAGTAAAATACCCATCATAAGGAAGCCCTCATGCACTGCACGAGAGGAGAGGGGCACATGAGCACCCACTTTCCCTCTCCCTCTATGCTTTGTCTCCATGGGCCACCCTCATGCATAAGCCCCACTCCACTTCTCACAGACGCACCTTTCGTGATGTGATCCTCTGGTCCCTGCTGCATCTTGTTTCTCACACCAAGCATGACTCACGTGGGCTTAGAGTAAGCATCGACCATGAAATCCTCTTATGGGCCTCCTCAGAGTGTAAGCCTCAATCCATCGTCATGGGCCTCCTCAGAGTGTAAGCCCCAATCCATCGCCCTGGGCCTCCTCAGAGTGTAAGCCCCAATCCATCATTCTGGGCTGCCTCAGAGTGTAAGTCCCAAGCCAACGCGAACTACGAGGACTTTGGTTCCCTACCATAGGGATACGTAAGAAGCCTCCATGAGGTTCAAGCCCAATCACCAATGGACCCCTGGGTCCACCTTCACATCAGTTATCCAATGCTCTCCTTTCGAACTACATGCACTTTGATCCATGTCCCCTAGGAAGGGTACGTAGGAAGCCTCCATGAGGTTCAATCCAAAAAACCGGTCGATCCGACTATCTTCAAATCGGTTCACCGCACAACTCCTAGTGCCGCCTCAATGAGTTCTGACTCCATGGGGTCATTAATCCAACGAGGGATGGTACACCTCAGACCTAAATGATTTCGAACCCCCTGCGTCCAGTTGACCATTGCCTACCAGGGTTAAATCTGTGGATACTATGTTTGGGTATAAACCAAAGATTCGCGAACATATGAATACGTATTAAATCTAAAAGAGAGTCCCGGAACAGGCAATAATTCCCCCCAAAAGGGTGTTATGATCTCGAATTCCCATCGTCTCGACCAATGTGAGTTTTTAAGTGTCACTGATTAAACCATCTGGTGAATGTCTGCCTTTGGAAAGCAGGTCCACGCGTCATCGGATACGGAACCGTTGTGTGTTTCGAGACTGAAACCTGAAACAGAAATGGTAAACCCGATGTGAATCTTTAACCAAGCATGATAGATTTAACTTAATATTACCTTGTGCCCCCTTTTACTCACAAGGAGGGCCATGCAAGGTCATTAATTATGCATGGGATCATGAGATGCTTCTTTGACAGGTTTGCTGCTTGTATTTGCTAAAATGGTTTGCAGGTGCTACCTTCAGAACTCCCTTCGATCCAATGGCATCCCAAAGGAACTCACAAGTGTGTGCTTCCAACTACACAATGACTAGATGTCCTCACCTACGGAGGAACCCGTCACCCACCCAGCATCTTCAACGCTGGGTCTCGGACGTGCTGATCTGAGAGTACCACGTGAACGGTACTCTTACAATGGTGGAGGCGACCATGCACGCCCTCCAATCTGCCAGAACTCACCGGTCACCTGCCCAGCAGTGGCCGCAAAGGAAGATCAAGACATCCCATGTTGCTGTCTCCAACTGTTTCAGGAGTTTATCCCCGGAACGGGACATTGCTTACCCCCCTTATCTTAGGGAGGCGGGTGAGGTCGACATTGAGGACTCCATCCCCACCGAACGGGGGTTCCACTCCAAGTCCCCTGCCAATAGACGTCATCATAGTCACGCCGCGATTCAACATCATTGCCCTGAGGGGGATGTCTCCCCGAGGATCCAGGCCCATGCTCCCCGAGCTCCGGCCCCTCGGACCGCCCGACGAGGGCAGCGGACATACAATCAGGGACCAGTCATCATCCTGGCCCTTGAGGAGGAGCTTTGCTGCCCAACCACGGAGACGTACCATGAATAGGAACCTACACTTGTTCACTCCTCCTGAGCCCGCCATCCAGACATGGTGACATCATACAAGGCAGCGTGCATCCCCGCCGAGCTCCATCAAGCCTGTCGCTCACATAGGACGACACTTACCAGGCAGGCACCTCTCCCTGCCCAGGGTCCTGAAGCCCACCAACCTGACGTGGTGGTGACCCGACACCTATAGGACCAGCTCCTAGCAGTTTCTTCTGACGCCCGACATCCTGATATAGTGGTGATCAACAAAGCCCGCCACCTAGATGTGGCGGAAAATCATAGGTGGACACGTCTCCCCGCCAACAAAGGCCACTGACTTGATACGGTGGGAAACCAATATATGCAGGGCCAGCTCCCTATGGATTCAAGTAAAGTCCTCCATCCTGATGTGTCAGCAAATAGAGAGATAAACTGGTGTATCCCGGTATAGGGGCAGATTCGCTCACCTACCCCGACATAGAAGAATTGTCAGTACCCACTGACCACCGGAGGACCGGAGCAGGATATTCCTACTCCGATACCAGAATGGGCCTTCATACCCGTTATAGCCAAATATTTCTCTCTACATATCCTGGAAATGATGGAGGAGTAGGTATCGATCCCAGATCATATCTTGCAGACTTGCCAGAATGTAATTGCATCAGCGGCAATAGCAAGGACTCAGGCCCGTGAGCCCATCTCCCCAATTGAGGCGACTCATCTGCGAGACAAGATAGCCGCATCAGAGTAGATATGCATCCCTTCTTCTTCCCAGGAGGGTCTTCAGCCATATTCTATAATGCAAGGGCAACCGGATTGATAAGCTTCACTCGTTCCAACTGGGGGACACCCATCCATCACGGTGGATGCTCAAGAGCAGGCATATATCCCTGCTAAAATTCAATATGTTCTTCGTCATATCCTGACAACATCACGGGACCCAATTAGATAGGGAACTAAAGGTGAAGGCTGTTGTCAATAGCAGACGGTCCCCGCTGCTCGCAAAAGAGCACCCCGAACGCACCGAAGGTAGCCAGAAAATAAAGAGGGGGTTCATGACTCCGCTCTGCTGGAAGCTGGGGTTCCCAACACCGCTAAGCATACATCAAAGGCTCAGAACCCTGCCCACCCATTACCATATTATGGGAGTGGCAGTAGAAGTTGAAAAGGTCCTCCCCGCAATGTCGCTACCAGTAGCTCTGAAGGTCCTCCCCAGAGCACCCATGGGGGATTCCACCGTGGGCATATAATGATCGATCACGAGAGCTCCACTTTTGATGCGAGTCACAGAAACCCTCCACGTGACCAGAAGATCGAGCAGCAAGAAGGTCCTCCACTTGCTGAGGTCCACCCTGAAGGTCCTCCCTGTGGTATACACTACAATCAATCTCCATACAGTGAGACCACAGATTTTGATAGTAGTCCTCGGTATCATAGTCGCAACTATGGAGGCCATCCCCACAGTGACGTCTCATCACGACAAGAAGGTCCTCCCCTTGTCGTGGCCTACCCTGAAGGTCCTCCCCAGGGGTTACGCTACAACAGAACTCCACACAGCCATGCATCAGATCACGGTGGTAGTCCTCACCACCCTGATAATGGAGGTCCTCCCCGTAGAGACGTCGAGCAATGAGAATTCCCTTCCCTAGTTACGGTACATTCTAGAGGCCCTCTCCAGGATGTATCCCATAGATATTCTCCCTGCGGTAGAAGTAATGGTAGTCCTCTCCATTTCCACATCAGTAATGGTAGTCTTCGCCATTTCCACAGCTGTGATGGTAGTCCTCACCACCACGGCCGTCGTTGCGAAGGTCCTCCCTGCATTGGCCCCAAGTAACAAGAGGGTCCTCCGCTTGTTGCAGTGTGTCCTGAAGGTCCTCCCTAAGATAAACATCAAACTTCAAGCCATAATGGTAATCCTCACCATGATGGTCGTTGTTGCAAAGGTCCTCCCCGTAACAATGCTACGCAGCCAGAAGGTCCTCCCCTTACTGCAACACGCCTTGGAGGTCCTCCCTATTGTGTGCACTGCAAAAGTCCTCTATACGGTGAAGCATCAAGTAGTAATGGTAGTCTTCACCATTACAGCCACCATTGCAGAGGTCCCCCCCATGATGACATATCATATCGACAGGAAGGTCCTCCTCCTACCGAATCAAGCACCGAAAATCCCTCGTATGTCGAGGCACTCAGAAGGATGGGATCAAGCATGTCATATTCCCAGTTAGTTGCCGACGAAATCCTTATGAAATCAGGAGATGGTCCTGGTCCACGTTCATCCTTTGAACCACCTTAGAATCTCCCACATAATGATTCAGCACCTATCGGTCCCACTACCTCTGACTACACTGACAGCCAGCGTCTCAGTTGGGATGACCAAGTAGAGGAATCACTAGCGGAGGAGTATGCCGATATGATGCACCTGAGGAAATGACTGTCCAGGGATTATATACCAGTTATGTTTTAGCCTACGACCACCTCTCGGTTCAACATACCCAGAGAGTTGTCGGAAGAATGCATGCACGACATCCTCCATAATATATGGACAACCCTCTGCTGACTGAAATCAAGCTTCCTTCCCTATGAAGGGTATGTAGACCATGTCAAGACAATAGGAGAACTCCAGCGTCACATTGACCTGAAAGCTCTTCCTTCAGCACGACAACAGCGACCCGAGGGGCGTAAAGGAAACATGGAGATGGCCTGCCTCTGTGCGCTGCACCAGCTGCGCCGCCTCATCGGTGATGCTTTGACGGGATTCTATATCAGGGGATGGGGAGAACATGGAGCTTTGCATTTCACTCAGCTCTCCGCCTAGAAGAACCTGTTCGGCATGGTGTATTGCAACATCATCACATCAAGACAACAATCAAGTGGTCTCTCTATTCAGGAAAGGAAACACACACAGCAGAGTCAGGCCTTGAGTAAGTCCCCGAAGCGTCAGGCCCGACAGGAACAAGCCATTCAAGAACTCCCAAATCAGGCCACCGAGAGCATAAAACAGGCCTCTCTCCTAAGAGAGGCCAACCAGCGATCTTTGTCTGCCTCCCCAGAATGGATTGATTCACAGAAGAACTCAGTACCAAACCCAGTTCACCCCCGAATGGGGGAACACAAGATCAGGCAGGTTGCGATAGCCGCAACCACTACCACAATCTAGGGTCAACCACAGCCTGTAGGGCTGGGGGGATTTTTAACAACAAATTCCCCCATAAGACCAATAAAACTGGGAAGAGACTCAATGTCCAAGGAATAGAGCCAACCCCATCCCTCAGGGCTGGGGGAATTATTACCCCCTCAACAACAACCTCCCCCATGAGAGTCAGTATTATATCATCTAGGGAGGACAATCAGAAGAGGTGGTTCTTGTCCTATCCCATCATTTGAATCATCATCCCCTCCGAGAGGAAGGCACACCATAAGGTCTCACCAAAGAACCCTCCGCGTCACCCTTCTTCAAGAAGTCTGAAGGCAATCCCAAGTCACGAAAGGGAAGGCCAGCAGAAGACATGGGAGATCCTCTTCCCATTTGGAAGATGAAATCTTCTCCGCCCCACGATATGCATCTATCAACGTCATAGAGGTTAACCCCACGGGTGACACCATAGATACTGCAAATCAGGATGGATCAGGAGATGATAGTTTCGGTCAGGCTGTTACTCACAACGAACCACCAAGTGTGCACATCCAGAACCAGAGGGCCTCCCTAAATATGGTCATCCTTCCAGCCAACCCTCCTCCGCCAACCCTACGAGCTTCTAACAAGGATAAGAACAAAGGACTGGTTACCCTTAACCAGCCTCCTTCTCTCGACAAAGATGATCCACTCACACTCTAAGAGAGATTCGCTCGACAGGAAGAGGATATGAAATAATTGAGGCAGCTTAACGCCGAGCTACTCCAGAGGCACCGCCTTATCGAAAGTGAATCCCAGGAGGATCCACATCATGCACTCCCAACAAGTGCACATCAAAGACTAAGGTTTTCCCCTGCAAATGAAACACGGTCAGGGCTTCCGTCTAACAAGGAACTCGGCCCGTCCAACTACCTAAACGTAGATTTAGATGAATACCAAGACTTCCCTCCACTCAAGAATCAACCAGAGCATGTACTCTAGAACCCTCCGAAGGTGCCACAAATGGCACACACACCCCTGGTGCCGGCCAATCTGGATCCTCAGGCAATGCCTCGGGCTACGCCTACCCAGGACAGATCCCAACAGGATGTAAAACAAGGTCTCACCAACACCATCGAGGAACTAATAGCTCGATTGGAAGCGATGTAAGGTCTATGTGCTCCGATAAATCCATAGCGGAAACCCTACCCAGATTGGGAGAGAAACACACCGCCTCCACCCAATTTTGGGAGCCCTGTATTCCCTATCTTCAATGGATCGGGCGATCTGGAACAACATTTGATGCACTACGCATCCTATTGTGACCCTATGATGGGGAATCCTGAATAGAAAAAAGCAGTAAAACTTAGATTCTTCGTACGGACCTTGCAAGGATCTGCCTTCGTCTGGTACACGAGTCTGCCAGCCCAGTAAATAAAGAGTTGGGAAGACCTTCGACAATAGTTCATGTTCCAATTCAGCTCAACGTTACCTAAAACAACGGTCAGTGATCTCATGAACTGCAAGCAAAGGGAGAACGAGAGGGTCTCATATTTCATCACCAGATAGAAGGGTCTGACCTATTCCCTGAACAGGCCAATGCCTCAAGATGAGATTCTAGCCATATGCATCGATAATCTTTGAGATGATCTGCGAACACCGCTCATACCAGTGGAGTGCACCACTAGCTTCTGTCATCTCTCGGCCATTTCCCATAGAATTGAGGACTCCCTGAAGCAGACTAATTCGAAGTCTTGAATATCCTCACAGGCTCCTATGAAAAGAGCCCCTAGATCTGAAGTGTCCGCTGTCACACTCAAGCTGGCCCATGTGCCCGCTCCACCGCTCAAGCCTCCAAAAAATCATCAAGGGACTTCTTCATATCAGCGGCCACCTCCGCCTAAATGGGAAGATCAGCATGGACTGAATAGGAACCAATTTGACGAATGAAGACAAAAGGTATACTTGTTTCGGGACAATCAAGTCCGAGAATTCTTCTTCTTCAAATACCTCCTACAGAGGATGGTAGACTCTGGGAAGGTCGAGTTGGGACCACCCCCAGCACATGTGGCATGTATCTCTACCACCGACTCCGACAAAGAGGAGGGGTGGTAGAAATTCACCAGCAAGCAGGGGCAAAATTTTGAAAACTGGATGTCTCAGAAGACAACCAACCGAGCCTGGGGCATACTCCAAGCTCAACTACAGCAGATAGTGTTGCCACCAATAGCCCCTGAAGCCGTAGAGCCGACAGTATCGACCTCACAACCCTCCACGATCCGGTCATTCGGGCGTAATCGAAGGAGGAGGAAACAATCGCAAGAGGAGAAGTCCACGATGGGGCCAAAGTTAGTCCCGACCCTGGCAGATTATATGCCCTCGAATTTGGTGCCACGGGCACTGACCCACCAAATGGCACTATCAGGGACAACCAACCAGGTTGACCTGTCAGAGGATGAAGAGCCAATATTTGGTTCTATTAACATCATCCATATTATGGAATCATTCCCTGACGAAGGGTATGGTTATGAGCCCGAGTTCCCTGCACGAGGAGCCAGGAGGATGAATCGCAGAGGTAGGGGATACCAGGGGAGGCACAGCCACGGCCGAAACCAACCCTATGTTTGGACCCTAACCCAAACTGTTAGTATCATGGAAACCCGTGGGAGAGACCTTCAATGGACTCAGCAGGAGAAAGAATGTCCCTCCACCTCAAAAAGCAGCCACTCTTTCCCTATTGTTCTGCGATTCCCACTAGAGGAGGAGAAAGTGTCTGGCCGCCTAGTGTGCACAAACAGACCGGTCGGGCCAAGTCCTCAATACATGGGAGAGAAATCGATATCCGACCCCGTGGCTGATCCCTCCTCATCAAATGCCCCATCCCCTAAAGCACCCGCTAAGACTCTCCTGTCAACAGAGAAGCGTTGACCGCTGGGGAAGAAATATGATATCCTTAAGCAACTGGCATCGGTACCAACCAAGTTTTCAATCCTCAATGCCCTAAGTCTGTCAGCAGACCTCAGGGAGGTGCTTATAGAAGCTCTGATCAGCCCCTAGGAGTTTCAAGCCGAGCTATCCGCCGCTGAAATTTACTGGACAGAGATTGACCCAGATGAATGCAATGCAGTGATTTCCTTCACCGATCAGGATGAAGATGCCATCATACAAGGACACATCAGACCACTATATGTGTCCGACACACTGAATGGTATTTAGATATGGAAGTTCTTTATAGACAATGGATCTGGAGTTAACCTCATTCCCCTACGGACACTCCGTAAGTTGGGCTATAGTGAGGATGACCTAATTCCCTTGGCCACAACTCTGTTGGGTTACGAAAAGAGTGAGCAGAAACCAATAGGAAAAATTAAGCTAAAGACCCATTTTGGTGACCTGGTAGCCTACACAGAATTCCTGGTGGTCCGGTAGAGCACAAAATTCAATGCCCTGCTAGGAAGGCCATGGCTCCATAAGCACATGGTCGTTCCTTCATCCTACCACTAGTGTATCAAGTACTGCGTCAATGGAAAAAGTGGGACGTTGCATACCGACAATGCACCTTTATAGCTCTCTGAGTCACATTACATTGACGTCGGGTTCTATGAGAAAAAGAAAAAGAATACTTTGGTCGATGGTGTCGACTGGATCCCCGCTCTAAATGGCCTAGAAATGGTTCCTGATGACCCCCTCAGGCAGAGATTATATCCTGCCCATCAACCATGTTGAGAGTAGGAGTTCAAGAATGGACACACATTCAGATGTCATCATGACTTCAGCCATGATGACCGAGCATGACAATGCGGGAACATACACCAACCCTCGATTTGGGGAAGAATACTCAAGCGGGGATGCCCACGATGCCTCTCCCTCAAACCCTCGAAGGCTCAAACCAGAATATCTCTCCTCGTCGGATCAAGAAGATGAGGACTTGGGAGAAGAAGAGGGGGAAGATCTCAGGGATGCACCTCCTAAATTTGAGGAGGGTATCTCCACCACGGTAGACGAGCTCAGGGAAATAAACTTGGGTACCGAGGAAGATCCGAGGCTTACTCTCATTAGTACAGCTATGTCCCTTGAGGAGCACGAGGTATATACCTCTTTCCTAAGGCAACATCGGGATTTTTTTGCCTAGAATTACACAGAAATTCCGGGACTCGATCCCGAAGTGTCAACACACCACCTGGGTCTTCCAGAAGACCACCGGGGCTATAAACAGGCTGTCAGAAGGACGCATCCCTCACATGCCGCCAAAATAGAGGCTGAAGTTGATAAGATCATTAAAGCAGGCTTCATTCGAGAGGTCCAGTACCCCATTTGGTTGGACAACATCGTCACTGTCAAGAAAAAGAACAGACAAATCTGCATCTGCATTGACTTCAGAGATCTCAATCGGCATTGTCCCAAAGATGATTTCCTAGTCCCGATAACCGAATTATTAATCGATGTGACGGTCAGGTACGAGGCTTTATCCTTCATGGACGTCTATTCTGGATATAATCAAATCAATATGGCCTGAGAAGATGAGGAAGCCACTTCCTTCAGGGCCCCTCAAGGGGTATTCTATTACAGGGTCATGACCTTTGGTCTCAAGAACGCTGGCACCACATATAAGTGCTCCATGCATCGGATATTTAAACTGCTCTTGGGGAAATTCATTGAATGTTACGTAGATGACCTGGGGGTCAAGTCCAGACAGTTCTCGGATCACCTGTCAGACCTTGATACCATCTTCAACAAACTCCGACAACATATCTTGAATATATGAACCCCTTGAAATGCGCCTTTGGGGTTTCCTCAGGGAAATTCCTTGGCTTCGTCTTATGCCATCGTGGCATCGAAGTTGACCCTGAGAAGACAAAGGCCATCCTTGTCCTGAAACCTACCCGAAACCTCACCAAGTTGATGGGATTCCAAGGACACCTAGCCTATATTAGGTGTTTCATAGCCAACCTGGTAGGAAAATGTTTGCCCTTCACCAGGTTAATGAAGAAGGGGGTCACGTACCAATGGATGGATGACTTCCAAGAGGAGTTTGACAACTTAAAGAAGTACCTCTTAAGCCCACTGGTGCTCATGCCCCCGATTGAAGGAAGACCTCTCATCTTGTATGTGATAGCCTTAGAGTGGTCACTGGGAGACTTCCTTGCACAGAAGAATGATGCGGGCAGTGAAAATAGTCTCTATTACCTCAGCCAAACAATGATTGATGCTGAGACTCGATACTCAAATATCAAGAAGAGTTGTTTGGATTTAGTCTCCACGGTTCAAAAGTTGAGAAATTATCTGTAGCATAATGAGTTCAATTTTATCTCGCGGAGTAACCCGCTCAAGTACATCCTCAGCCGACCGATGCTAACCGGATGCCTATCCCAATGGGTGGTCATCCTGCAACAGTTTGACATCTGGTTTGTGCCTCAGAAATCCATCAAGGGTTTGGCATTAGCAAACTTTCTGGAAGAGCACCCTTCGACAGGGACCACTACACCAGACACCGAGCTACCTGATGAAGACATCTTCTCAGTTCAAGAGGAGTTCCCGGCATGGGAAATGTACTTTGACGGAGCATCCCAAAGCCCAACCGGGAAGAGGATGGAGGATACCAAATTCAACAAAGTGGGTTTAGGGATAATACTCGTGTCCCTAGAGAAGACAGTATTTCCATATTACATCCTCCTATCAGAAGGATGTATGAACAATGAAGCGGAATATTAAGCTCTCGTTACAGGCCTGGAACTCGCACTCCAGGCACAAGTACAACACCTTAAGGTAAAAGGTGGCTTGGAGATGGTCATCAAGCAAGTAAATGGTGACTACGCTATTAAAAAAGAGGATTTGATCCCTCTGTTTGACCATGTCTGAGGGTTAATGGAGGAATTATCCACAGAACCAACATTGACCTATATTCCCTGGTCTCAGAATGCTCAGGCTGATGCATTAGCCAACACGTCCACAACCCTAGCTGACCCAGGCCGGGATGAAACGGTTATCAGTATTGCTCACCGTCGAATGGTATTGCCATTTGTTTAGGCCAAGATAGAAGAAATACATGAATTCAGTCATGTCCCTGAGCCATATGCTCCTGCCACCGGCTAGATGACCCCCATTCCAAACTACCTTCAACGGGGAGAACTTCCATCAGACAGGGATGAACCAGAGAAAATACGGAGTAGGGAAATCAACTTTGTCATATATGGAGACGTGAGTCAGCAAGAGTTCCTCTATAAATGAGGCCTCAATGGATTTCTCCTCATATGAATTGATGGAGAAGAAACTGATGCCGCAATGAATGAAGTACATGTCGGAGCGTGTGGAGCACATCAGCCAGGCACCAAGCTTTCCCATCAGGTTAGAAGGCTTGGGTACTACTAGCCTAGAGTGGCACGAGATTACGAGCGCTTTACCACAAAATGCCACTCATTCCAGATTCATGCCAACTTCATACAGCAACCCCCGGAGTTACTTCATCAAGCCACGTAATCTTGGCCTTTTTCTGTCTGGGGAATGGACATCGTGGGACCATATCCTCCCGCCACGGCCAAAAAACTGAAGTATATACTCATGACAACCGAATTCTTTTCCAAATGGACAGAAGCCATACCCCTCAAGGAAGTCGGTGCAAGAAATATTGTCAGTTTTGTGAAGACCAATATCATCACCAGATTTGGTGTCCCTCATACCATATTGATGGAAAACAACACCAACTTCTGCTTTACTGAATTGGAGAAACTATACCACGAGTATGGTATCAAGGCTAACCACTCATCCCGTTACCATGCAGCGGCCAACAGACAGATAGAGGCTTTCAACAAGACCATGTCCAGAATTGTCCAGAAAATGGTGGACAAAGACAATAATTCATGGCCAGATAAACTCCTCCATGCATTGTGGGATTATCGAACCACAATCCACACCGCTACTCGGGCCACCCCGTACTCATTGGTGTACGGCACAGGGGCAGTCCTGCCCATTGAACTCCAACTTCCCTCACTCTGTGTTGCCATCTGTGATCAATTGTCCGATGATGAGTAGTCAGAAAAGCGGCTAGGTGAACTGGAACATCTAGACGAGAAGCGTTTGCACACTTTGCACCATCTGGAGGTATACCAGAACTGGATCTCACTAGCCTTCAAAAAAAAGGTTCATCTTCGGTCTTTCTTGGAAGGAGAATTAGTGTTGGTCCTCCAGACCCCAATGATACCTAGCAAGAAGCCTCCAAAGCTGGAGCCCAAGTGGGAGGGACCATATGTTGTATAGAAGGTATACTCCAATGGAGCATATACCCTGATCTCCATGGACGGACAATTTACAACTGCTCCTACAAATGCGAGATTCCGGAAGAAGTATTTCGCATAATAACTAAAGGTGTACTATTCATCATCTGAGTTGCATGACGTTAAACTGCCAAGCACCAAATGGTCCAAACTCTATGACCCTAAACTAAGAGTATCCAATCCTCACTGAATGACGTTAAACTGCACATAGTTCATCCTCACCGCATGATGTTAAACTGCATAGAATCTAATAGTATTCCTCGTCCTTTCTGCATGATGTTAAACTGCACGGAATCTAATAATACCCCTTGTCCTAACCACATGACGTTAAACTGTACGGCTTTCATCCTTACCGCATGACGTTAAATTGCACGGATTTCAGATAACTACTTACGGCTTGATTCCTGCCCTCGCAGGATACGTAGTGACGCCGGGATCCCCTATCATGGCCCAGCCACTCCCAAATAAAAGTTAAAAATGCCTTCTCACCCCGTGTATGGACCAGACCTGCACGAGGTGTACTTCTTTTATAGAACTACGTATGTCTTGATTCCTTCCATCATAGGATACGTAGTGACGCCAGGGTTCCCCATCCTGGCCCAGCCACCTCCAAATAAAATAAAATAGAAGTTAGACAATATCCCCTTCCCCCATATACGAACCATCCCTGCACGGGGTGTACTTCTTCCATAGAACTACGTGCGGCTTGATTACTGCCCTCGTAGGACACGTAGTGATGCCAAGGTTCCCAGTCCTGGCCCAAACCCCTGAATAAAATATAAAAAAGTCCCTTTCCCCTATGTACGGACCAGACTGGCATGGGGTGTACTTCTCGACCTTACCGCATGATGTAAAACTGCAAGAATATAAAGATTTAAAAATGCTCCCCTTTCCCCATGTATGGTCTAGACCTGCATGGGGTGTATTTTTTCATCTTTACCGCACAACATTAAACTTCACAGACAATAATGTTAAAAATTCCCCCTTCCCCCATGTACGGAACAGACCTGCACGGGGTGTATACTTCATCCTTACCGCATGATGATAAACTGCACGAACTTTGTCCTTACCGCATGACGATAAACTACACAGACCTCATCCTTACCACATGACGTTAAACTGCACAGACTTTGTCCTCAACGCATGAAGTTAAACTGCACGGACTTCGTCACAACCCTCCCAAGACACATGGCGATACGAGATGGAGATAATCCTTACACATTTGGATGTATCCTTTCTATGCATCATACTTCATGACCCGGATAATTATGGATCTTCATAACCACTCATGGCCATCGGAAGTGGAAAGTCATCGACCCGTAGAAACCTTTGCATGACTATGCATACCATTCCCTCAGTGGCTCTGCATATTGATAGCCCTTGGCCCATCTACCAAAGGCAAGATTTCCTCGGGCGACACTCTTCCTAGCTCGATACGCCTACTGGCCTCAGAGCCCCTATATCACATCTCTCGATCCAAAAATTTATGGAGCAGTGGTTTAAAATTTCATTTCCCTTTTCACATCCAAGTGTTTCCAGGGTATCCCTATCTGGCTAGCCCATGTCTCTTCCGGTGGTTCACATAGTGACCTGCATCAATGAACATCAAACCGGGACTAGGTTACTTTGACTCAACAGACAATTGTAGTGAAGATTTTTCTTGTATACTCAGACACCATTATCCCCACATGTCTAAATCTGCACTGTGAGCAATCGCAGATTCTCATAATCATTCATTGCCATCGGAAGTGGAAAGTTATTGACCTGGGGACACCTTTGTACGACTATGCATACCATGGCCTCAGCGGATCTGCATAATTATAGCCCCTAGATCGTCCATCAAAGGAAAGATTTCCTTGGGCGGTACTCTTCCTATATCCGTACGCTTACTGGCCTTAGATCCCCCACGCCACACATCCTGATCCGGGAAAACTCAAAGTTGTAGTTTACAACCTTCATCCCCCACCTTGTTCCAAGTATATCAGAACATGTTGAATCAGTTATCCTTCGAGTGACTGCAGTAATAGTCACCCAATGGTCCAAGCTCTATGACCTCTAAACTATGAGTACCTCGTCCTTACCACACGATGTTAAACTGCATGGAGTAAAGGTACACCCCCACGCGCAAAAATAAATTAGTGCAGGGAGCTCTCTAAGCTTTAACAATAACTAGGGATGAGTATTCCCAACATGTTCAGACATTTCCTTCCCCGATGACAGACTTTGTGGCCCGGACAATTGCGGATCTTCATAACCATTCATGGCCATAGGAAGTGGAAATTCATCGACCCGGAGACACCTTTGCATGACTATGCATACCATTCCCTTAGCAACTCTGTATATTGATATACCTTGGCCCGTCTACCAAAGTCAAGATTTTCCCGAGTGATACTCTTCCTAGCTCCATACGCTTACCGGCCCCAGAGCCTCCTCGACATCTCTCCTAATCCAAGAAGCCCCATAACCATGATTTACACCATCAACCCCCCCCCCTCCATGTCATGGACATGCCAGGATACTCAGGTCCAGTTACATTTTAATCAAGAGTGGCCTTTTAACTAAATCCTCACCGCGCGATGTTAAATTGCACGGTCAATCGTCCTTGCTTCATGACGTTAAACTACACAGCATTGGAAGAGGAAAGAAAAATTACCCTCATCCTCACTGCATGACGTTAAACTGCACAGGATACTTTAATAATACTCTTCATCTTTACCGCATGACGCTAAACTGCATAGTCAAACCCTCCACAGGTTCAGTAAGGAACATAGACTTTTCTCTATCCTTTAGTACATGGGTCAGACCGGAACAAACCACCGTCTCACACCTGCGTGAGAAGGGATTACTTCACCCATTCTCAGGAAGTTCGGTCTAGATGTTTCCCCCATATCCAGGAACCCTCTCATCATAAACTATACTCTGTACTTAGAAAAATCCGGACTCTCATAAGCCACCCCTGGTGGTCCCAAATCTCAACTTCCCTAAGGTTGCTTGGCTATCGGGGGAATACAATCATTGACCTGAGGATACCTTTGTACGACTATTCATACCATTCCCTCAGCGGCTCTGCATATTGATCACCCCTGGGCCATCTACCAAAGTAAATATTTCCTTAGGCAATGCTTCTCTCCGTACGCCTCTTGGCCTCCAATCCCCCATGTCTATCCCGGGATTTGGAAACCCTTTGAGTTACAGTTTACTAACCTCTTTCACAACCCAGCCTGAATATGGTGGAACGTCTCTGAAAAGATTACCAAGGACCAGGAGAAGTCGTTCCATTTTTAAATGATGTCCCACCTGCATGACTTTAAACTGCGCCAAGCATCAACCATCCCTTACGCTAACTAAATGCATAGGGAAGTGGTCTCTTGACCACACTGCTAATTAGTACGGATGTTCCCAAAACCCTTTTAGATGTCACTTTCCCCTTCTGAGCTACCCCTGGTGGTTTTCATGATTTTCCAATCCATCCATGGTGGTTTCCAAGAGCCAGACATCCATGAAGTCCCTGGGCCATCAGAAATGGACAGTCATTGACTTAAGGACACCATTGTATGACGCATACCATGCCCTCAGCAGCTCTGCATATTGATCGCCCCTAGACCATCTACCAAAGGCAAGATCCCCTTAGGCAATGCTCTTCCTACCTTTGTATGCCGACACGACTCCCATGCCTTGAGACATTCCCTGCATGTCGTTCAAATTTAAACACCCCCCCCATGTACATATGAATAGTATTGAGACATCTTTTAATCAGCTAAACCCCATTGGGGCCCTCTCCCCACTATATCTGGTCAAAACTGTTCGACCTAAAACATCAGTAATGATAGTCTTGACGGTGGGACTTTAAACTGCCCAAGAAAAAAGGCACAAATCTTGTTAGGCCGAAAACTCAAAAATGGAAACCTAAGAAAAAGTTAGGCCATACCCGCAGGGTTCACACTAAATGAGCCCAGGAAAAATTAAGGTATGAAAAGAGGAGACAAAAAAGTTTGTAGAGATTTTCTAAAAATCCCTATTAATTTTCAAACTATGCTTGCTGGACCCCATGGTCTAGGAAAAAGTTAGAGTTTGTTTTCCTGAGTTATGATTAATTCTGAATCAGTGAATTGTTATTTACACAACATTTGTTCTAGTAACAATCAAATTTCATAGCAACAAGTGATTGACAGAGACTGTGTTTCGTTCGAACAAAAAGGGAGGACATCCACAAGATGGGGTTTCTCCCTCGCAAGAAAAAATGGGGAGAGGGATAAGTAAAACAGAGGGTACAAGAGTGGCTCTAAAGGTCATAAAGGAGCCGAACTCTCTCTCTCTACCAGATCAGCGACCGTGCGGTGGAGGTCGTTGCAAGACCATTCCAACACGGCCTTATCCCTGGCTTCAACCTCAGCCACCGGATGAGTACACTCCATTGTTGTTTGGAGATCGTTGATCCCTTTTCTGGTGGCTTCAAGATGACCAGTCACAGCTAACAACTGATTCCTCAACATCGCTTCCCGTTCTTCACAATCTTGGAAATAGGAGGATAGGACGGCTGCCTGATCTCGAGAGGTCGCCTCCTATGCTATCAGTTGACGGAGATGTATCGTGGCTTCCTCCAGGGATCAGGTCCTGCAATGAGCGGCAGAAAAGTGATAAAGTTTGCATTCACTAATGGCAGCTTCCTCACGAGCCATGAAAACATGGAAAGAAAGAGAATGGAACTGTCGATAGTCAAAGCCACCTGACCCCAAACCCTGGAAGAGCTGTCGAAGAGCTTCGTATTAGTTTCCATCTTAACTAGAGGAGTTTCGGCAACGATCTCGCAAATCCAAGGCCAGGCCCACCTGCGCACCGCCCGGTGATCCGCCATGACATGAGGATCTTTGGTATCCTTGCCGGATAGCATGGGAATGAAATCTGGCATTACAACCAGCACAGGCATGTGCTCGCTAGAAGTTGGTTCCGGAGCTGGAAATTCTGGAGCCTCTAACCCCGGTTCAGGATTGTAGATCAAATTGCTAAGCCCTGTATCAACTAGAAAAACTTACAAGATTGCCTTGCTGGGACCTGAAACCATAGGTTCATCCTCATCCATTTCCAAGAAGGATGAACTCGTCTGAACTTCGGCCACCGCAGGACTGGGAGAGGAAAATCCCTTGAGCCGCTTTGATCGATGAGCCATCAGTCGATCCTCCTTTAGAGCTAATGAGGAAGGTGCAGTGGACACAACAACCGCATTACCTCCTGATTTGGGAACCTACTAGACGACCTTCCTTAGGATCACATCGGGATAGTATTTTCCCCACACCTTTTCATACTCCATGGAAAGGCTGGCAGCCACCCCCATGACAGGTAGGGGAATGATCGTGTCAGATCCCTCCCGCATCAGCATCAACCACCATTGATGAAGTATGGCCGGGTGCAGTCCTCGAGCCTGAGGAGGGGGAAGGGAAACTTGGAGTTGCATGCACCCAAACTGGGGATAAAAATGATATGGGACATACAACTCACACAGAGAAACCCTTTTGATCCGCGCATACAGAAATCCATTTCACAGAGAGATCATGTAAGAACACTCATCCAGGCTCCCCTGACAGTTGTCAACTAAGACTCCAGAAGGGGTGGGGTAGGGAGTGAAAGCAAACTGTGAAAAGTAACTCAGTAACTCGAGGACTTAACCAGGGCTAAGGGATTTCAAGCGAACTCCATCTATATTAAGAAGGGTAGGTTGAAAAGTAGGAAGCGGGATGACCGTGTTGTGACGATACTCATAAAAGCGATAATGATCCGCTACCCGACCATACAAAAATTGAAATGTCCCACTCAGATAGAAGGGTGAACCTCCCTTCTGCATGTGACCCAGTAGTTCATAAATACGAGCCAATGTGGGCATGGAAAAATTCACCAGGTGTCCCTCTTCCAGCTCAACTGCCATCATCAGGGTGCAAGCCCTGATGCCAGGATTAATATCCTAATAAGGGAATAGCCACCCGCTTAGGAACATAGCAAACAAACCCGCCAGCTGGAGCATAGGTGGCACACCAGGGCGCACCTCGTAACCCCATGAAAGGTAGTCGCCCGCCTCCAGAACCACCTAGTAGGAACCTGGGGAGGTTCATGACTGTTGAGAGGGATGAGTCCTGGGGCGCTTGATCTTCGGCACAGGACTAGTGGTGTTCATAAATAACCCTATCCAGGTACTATAGGGAATAAGAGAGCGGGCACGCAGGGCCTGACCCAGTGATTTCTCCGCCATAACCAACAGATATCTCACCAATAAAGGCACTGGTTCTACATCGTCCCACACGTCAGGGGCAGGCAGAAATTCGTCATACATTTCACCGATAACTGGGAGCCCTCCCAATTGATGGATATCGCACAGACTAATGCCAACTTCACCATGGGCAAGGAGGAAAGTATTAGTGCTTGAACACTAGTGACTGAGTAGGTCTGGAAGGACCAAGGATGGTGGGTTAATAGCAAATTGGGAAGCCCACACTACGGAGTATAAATTGACTACTTCCAGTGATTCAGGAGACTCTCGATAGTGATGATGGACCCAGAAAGCCTAGGCCCAGTCATTTAAGAAGAGCTCGCTAGACTGAAGATCCCACCTAGGAATCCACCCCGCATCGGGATCTACTCAAGCAAGGTTGATAATAGGAGGGCAACTCTTGAAGACAGCTTCCTAAGAAAAGTTTCGGGTGTGCTGAACACTTTGGGTCCAAATAGATCCTCTCAAAATAAAGGTGCCTTTTTGGTCAGAGTCGGAAACCATCTCCCCCGATTGGGTAGGGTTCGCCGGAATTCGCTTGGGAGACGCTTCCAAGAAAGGAGAAGGAAGACCTGAGAAAGTGGGGGAATAGGGACATCATCTTGAAGACCGAATCCATGGAGAACAAGCCGATTTGTTAGTGGATAATTCAAGAGCTCAGGAGGGAGCAAGTCTTTCAAGACGCCATCGTCAGGAATGATGGACTGACTAGGGTCCTCTTGGATGTTCTCCGCTCTGCGAATCATAGCTAAACGTATCCCTGAACCAATTGGGAGCGGCTATGTAGTGGGCCTCAAGGTAAAACGAGGGGGAACCATATTTTCTTCCTGCATGACAAGAGCCAACTAGCGGTTAGTCCGGAATAAAACTTTTCAGACAAAAATACCAGTTATATGGCTGAGGATCAGTTGAGGAGCCTTCATAAGCAAAGTCTGTGAGGAGGCCTCAAAGGATGGTTTGCGATGACAGAATCCCGTGAACCAGCCCTTCACGAAAGTAGTCCGTGAAACCCTATCCTGCAGAGCGTTGGCCAGGAAACTGCGGACCAGGTTGCTTCATGGAATTTCAATCCCGAATTTAAGTGGTTAAGTTCAGAAAACTTAGAAACTTTTAAAGTTCAGAAGATTTTAGTCCGTGGAGAATCGAAACCACGGAGCATCGAAACCACGAAGCGAGTTCGTACATGGTCCGAAGTAACTTAATTTTTATTTAATTAAAAGTGTTAGTTCGTGGCTGGGACATCGGTCCACAGATGAAGAACGGAGTGAACAAGAAATGGTTTGTGGAAGTAGCATCCGGTTCGCGAACGAAGTGTTTTGCGAAGGAACAAGCACGTGCATGCAAAAAAATAGTTGGTTTGGTGAAGAATCCAATAAAAAGAAAAATGAAGGCCCCCTGTATTTATAGGTGTGGTCCCTTAATGGGTCCACCTCTCTACTACGAACCACCTGAGTTTCAGGACCACTCTACATCAGAATAGCCTCCTCTTCGTTCCGATCGGACCCCATTCCGATGGGGGGCATTTGTAGGGTCATGAAAAATTCACAAAGGAGAATGATGATCCCCTTTAACTCAAGGGATATTTTTTCCAATTTTTCCTCAAAAGGGATGGGCAAATGTGTACAAAACTCAAGGATGGTGAAGGAGGAACCGGTCCACGGACCGGTCTAATGTTAGCGATGCACGGCCAGTTCCGCAAAGCATCCCACCCTCTGCGGACCGTTTTCATTTGCAGAATGGAGGCAGAGATCCTCTATGGGCGCGAAGTAGGGAAGGTGCCAATCCGGTTCACCATCATGAACCGCCCTAGCCGTGAGCCGTGTCAGCCGGCCCGAACCACTTCTACTGTCATTCACGAAATAGAGGCGGAACCCTCCGCGGCTGGGAAGCACTTCCATCGTTCGGTTCACGGGGGGGGGGGGAGGAGAACCACTTAATACCCACCGCAAATTATAGACTAACCAAGTCAGCCATAAACTGGGTATTCATTCACGGGCCTCTGCAAAAGGTGTCGCGTGACTGCAGATACATTTCTTTCCCCACTCTATAAAAGGAGACCGAGGGGGAAAGGAGATGGGGATTCAGATTCAGATAAAGGAGACTGAGAGGAGATCAACCAGATTCGGGTGGAAGGATTTCAAAGGAAGGCTTAGGATTTCGAAAGTTCCAGTTCGCGAACCAGAGCAGGTATGAACCTGGGAACGAACTAATAAGGAACCAAAAACGCATAATAATTTGGTGAACCACGAACTCAAAATAACATAAAAAGAGAAGACCGTGAACTATAGCCCCTCCACGGATGCACTCTCCATGTACCAGGGAGTTTATGACTCTTTTATGATCCGTCACACCACGTAGAAACCTCCTATGCATGCGAAGCCCCGACCGATGAACCCCTAATCGGTGCCAACCTTGGCCGCCGTTTCTCGCGTGGAACCCTCTGCATACCAACCTTGTACGCGGACCAAACCCGAAGCTACGAACCGTCTTGGTTCACGGGATGCCAATAAATCTGCAGACCCTCCTGGTTCGCGGATAACCTCTCAATCTGTGGACCCTCTTGGTTCATGAATGGCCTCTCAGTCTGCGGACCACCCTGGTTTGTGGGCGGCCTCTTAGTCCGCAGACCACCCTGGTTTGCGGAAGGCCTCTCAGTCCGCGGACCACCCTGGTTCATGGACGACCTCTCTAGCTACGTAGCACTTCTATACACGAAGGGCGCCACCACCCACACCCCTGTGTGGTCCGCCGAATCCTTCGGAGTTCCCATTCCCCGAGCCACATAAGATCCTACTAATCTGGCCTGATCCTCCATGACTCCTTCACTGGCCTACTCATCGGCCTCGATCTGAGGGCTCCACCAGAGCCACCGGATCTGTGTGGTGTAACCCTCAGGTGCATCAGCGTGCCGTTTTGAGTTCACATACCCACGGTAAATAGAGGCGAAGGGGTTACCCCCACCCTTGAGCAGATTTCCGAAGCATTCATGGGTTCACATTCCCACGGTAATGTGGAGTCTGAGCTCAGGAGTCGCATTTCTGCCCCTCTACTTGTTAAGGGCTCCTCGGGGGTAGTAAAATACCCATCAGAAGGAAGCCCTCACGCACTGAAAGAGAGGAGAGGGGAACAGGAGCACCCCCTTTCCCTGTCCCACTACGCTTTGTTTCCATGGGCCACCCTCATGCGTAAGCCCCACTCCACTTCTCACAGACGCACCTTTCGTGACGTGATCCCCTGGTCCCTGCTGCCTCTTGTTACTCACACCGAGCATGACTTGCGTGGTCTTAGAGTATGCATCGACCATGACATCCTCTTATGGGCCCCCTCAGAGTGTAATCCCCAATCCATCGCCATGGGCCTCCTCAGAGTGTAACCCCCAATCCATCGCCCTGGGCCTCCTCATAGTGTAAGCCCCAATCCATCATTATGGGCTACCTCAGAGTGTAAGTCCCAAGCCAATGTGAACTATGAGGAATTTTATTCCCTACCACAGGGATATTTTGGAAGCCTCCATGAGGTTCATGCCCGATCACCAATGGACCCCCGGGTCCACCTTCATGTTAGTTCTCTGATGCTCTCTTTTCAAACTACGTGGACTTTGATCCCTGTCCCCTAGGCAGGGTACGTAGGAAGTCTCCATGAGGTTCAAGCCCAACAAACAGTCGATCCGACTATCTTCACATCAGTTCACCGCACCACTCCTAGTGCCGCCTCAATGAGTTCAGACTCCACAGGGTCATTAATCCAATGAGGGATGGTAAACCTCAGGCCTAAATGATTCCGAACCCCCTACGTCCAGTTGACCATTGCCTACTAGGGTTAAATCCGTGGATACTATGTTTGGGTATAAACCAAAGATTCACAAACATATAAATACGTCTTAAATCTATAAGAGAGTCCCAGAACAGGCAATAATTCCCCCCAAAAGGGTGCGATGAGCCCGACTTACCATCCTTTCGACCAATGTGAGTTCTTAAGAGTCGTTGGTCAGACCATCCTGCGAACGCCTGCCTTTGGAAAGCAGGTCCACGCGTCATTGGATACGGAACCGTTGGGCGTTTCGAGACCGAAACCTGAAACAATTTTCTATTAAGGATGTTGATGGTAAAGTAAATCCCCACCAACCAATTACTTATACACCCATTATAAACTAGGAAACATGGAATTATTTCATCAAGAATCGTGAAGAGAAATAATTTTAGGTGCATAAAGATAATATATTTTTTGATATTACATATTTAATCCAATTTGATTCAAAAAAAATTAATTTATGAAATATTAAATGATTTCTATAAAGAAACAATGTGCCTAAAAACCAATGTAACCCAATCACAAATCAAGGATGGGGTACACTTCACAAGATAAGAAAATGGTATATATTTTAAATTTATAATAAAAATTTTATGTGATATGAAATAACATATTTTACTTTATTTATATGCATATTGATGAATTAAATTTTGAAACCACTTTTTTCCCACCTCATGTGCTATGAAGGAGGCTCGTGTAAATAGAGAGGGAAAACAAGTTAATGAAAATAAAAAATCATTATGGGAAATATGTGTAAGTAAGACATAATAGTAATTACTTATGATTTATAATAGTATTACATAAAAATATATATTAATATTCATATGATTTTTATATGGTTTAAAAATAAGAATTAGAAGTGACCAGACCTGAATTAAAACTAATTTTATTAGATTCAATGTAACTGGAACAATATGGTTATGTTTGAGGTGTAGATTTTGCATTGATACGATGAACATATTTCAAAAAGAAAAACTATAAGAAGATATAATTCAAATGAAGAAGGGATTGCATATAAAAATAGATTATTTTCAAGATGTTATTTTATGGTTTATTTTGGAAAATTAATATATGTGAAAGGATCAAAGAGAATTATCATGGAACAAAGATCAGCACATGAACTTCCAAAAGATCCCATTGTCTTTGAGGCTTGTCATTCCCATCAACTTCATACCTTTATCGAGGTAATAAATTTTATCATTACTCTTTCTCTTAAATATAAATCAATAAACTTTAAAGAACATTATATTACAAAAATTCTACAGGGAAAAGTTTTATGTTATTTCTATTTTTCAACACCCATGAACCAAATATTTGGGAGGGTTACGGTGTATAATATCCTAGGAGACATAATACACAATAAATAACTACTAAAATATCACATGAGAGTGGGGATTGAATTATCTCAGGATCTCATCACTAATTTTCCTATTCCAATTGATGATCTAGATATTACAACGATCAATGATTCTATTGGAACTTTTTTAACATGGCTGTATAGTCTTATAAATATATATGAGGTATGCCCTTAATAATTTTTTTCAATTGAGAAACCTGTAAAAATTTAAGAAAAAATGTCTGAAGTGTTTTATGGTATTATACATGAATAAAATAATTGGTAAACTGAAGGTCTAATCAAGGAAATCCAGTTAATGGACCAAGAAAAAAAAGGACCTTCTAGGAGTACCTTATCCCCTTCAGTTCTACTATAGTGGGTATTAACCTAACAACTTTATGTAGATACAAAATTCAGTGATGGTGATTTTTTCAACATTTAAAATGAAAAATATGTATTTGGAATAATCATTACATACATGTTTGGTATTTAATGTATAATTGATATTATCAAGTTTAAATGGTTGGGGGGTCTCAGTTGTGAATAAATACATAAGGTATATATCTATAATCTTTCGATCCAAAAAAATGATCTATTATATTCACTAAAGTTAAAAAAATCATATTTTCTATATGAATTTAAATTACTACCATATAAATGGAAAACTTTGTGAAGTATGATTTCGATTCATTAATCCATATAACATTTCTATGAAACCGATTTCTTTGGGATTAAAAAAAATTAATAAGAAAAGAGATTAACTATGTGAGGTTTCTGGGAATAAAATAACATATCATAGAATCTTATTGATACCTAGAATGCAGAGGTAAAACTATTCAATCTAATCATATAAAACATATTTTTTTCATTATATAATTTTTTTTTGTTTTTTAGGAATCACTGGGTTCTGATCTCAATCAATTTGGATACCCCAAATGTTTTTTTGCATATAATGCAAGTATTTTCCATAAAACTACCAAACATGTTGTAACACCCCATGATTTTATATTTTAAATATTTTTAAATCTGATTTCTTCGATATCTTATGCTACACAGAACACCGAGCTTAAACAAAATATTAAAATATTATTATTTAATTATAATAGTTATCACCTATCCATGGGAATGTTGGGAATGAATGAAATTAAATAAATTATAAAAATATATTTTACACATTTTTATAAAATGAATTCATTGGTTACCAATTATTATAAATTAAAATAAAATTCAATTGAACATAAAGGATGTGTTTCTATAAAAACAACTATTTTTATGCCAAAATGGCATTTTATCTTAAAAAATTAGATTAATAAGTATTAGTGAAATATATTAAATTATATGTTATGTATTTAATAAATCATTTTAACTTCTTCTAATATTTTTTATAGGCTTAAGATAATAATAAATCTAATTTTAGGCATAAATCACTATAAATTTATAAAGGCGATTTTGTCGCCTTTTGATGGAACACCTATTTTAAATATAAATTTGGAAACTTTAATAATTTTTATTTGAAAAAATAAAGTTCATTTTTTAAATATGAATTTCAAAATTATCTTAGGATAAAATTTTGGTATTTTTGGGAGAAGTTCATTTTTGATGAATAGTAAAAAATATTGAATTTTAATTACAAAACTGCGTTTTCGTCTAATTTATTAATATAGTTAAATTATATTTTAAATTGTTTTTAATGTGTAATTAGTTAAATTAAAAATAATTCAGTCTAATATATGTCATTCTAATCAATTTAACGTTGAAATTGGTTATTAAAACATTTCAAAATTTTGAACTTTTCACTTTAAAAACTTGTTTTTTCATTGTGTCTATAGAATTAATTTTAAATCTAATTTTTTCAATTTTTTAATTGAATGTGGTAAAAATGGATTCTATATTTGGAATAAAAAGGTCTTAATTATTTTTTATGGTCATTTTAATTTTTTTTGAAAACTTTCTCGTGCTAAAAAAATTATTTACCACAGTATAGGTAAAATAGTTATGAGGTTTAAGTTAAAATGTAAAAGCTTAACATACCTAAAAATTAAAAACATTAATTTTTGTTTGATGTGTTTATTGAACCTAAACAGCCTCTAAAATATTAATTTCTAGTAAATTCTATGGTAATTAATTCCACCTCAATGTGATTGGTTTTAATTATAAATAAATTGTTATTTTAATGACTTAAACCCACCACTCCACAAGTATAAATACCACCCATCGCCAACTCACTTCAACCCAAAATCCTTGTAGATACTGAAATATCTTCCCAAACCTCTCTAACTCACTCTACCAATATTAAAGTGAATCTGGTATCACTAAAAGTTCAAATTTATGATCCTCAAGGGTCTCTTAAGGATGTGATATTCAAGAGGTAATTTTCTCAAAACACCTCTCTTAATTTCTTTTCTCCATCTACATTATCCTAATTTATTTCATAAGTTAATGAATAATAATTATAGATTAATTTACATACTGAAATTTTATGTTTATAATGGAATATCATATATCCACACCTTTTATTACCTTCTCTTATTTAAGGAAATGAAACTACTGTCCAAGTTATGTCGGTTAATCACCTTTGTGAATGGTGTTTTTGTTCATTTTCCATCACAACCATCATGTCTGGTCATAAAATTTTTATTATTGTTAAATAATATTATAATGATTATATTATGTCCTATTTCATATTATTTAACAAATATATAATCAAAATAGTAAATAAAATGAAACTAATTTGTAGTGTTTAGAAAAACCACCAAAATAAACTAAACGCTTATCATTAACATTTTATCTAGTGAATGATCCTCAGGTAAGAAATAAAAATTATATATAGGACCATTTATACTTATTTATGTAAATTAATATTATTTCACTACATTTCTAGAGTTTTAATATTATTTTACAAGAACATCTATAATTTTACACAAATGAGATGATCATGAAACTATGAAACAAACGCTCCTGAAACCATGAAAAGAAAGAAATAATATTAATTAATGGGTCATAATAGGTCATAAAATCATAATATAAGTTACTATAATCTGAATATAGTTATATAATGAATTAATAATATTCTTTAGACCATTATACAGGAGGTTAAAGTATGCACTACTAAAGGGAAGTGTGAGGTAAAGATTTATCATCTCACTTTTACTTCGGCAAGATATATGACTTCTTCGCCACTTATATTTTTGTATCTATAACTCCCTTTGATATATAATATCATGAATCTAATTATCTACATGGGATTAAATGTTTCATTTTATATTATTACTTTTATGGGGCATATGATTTAACTGATTACAAGTGGTGAGGGATTTCTTAACTCAATTTTCATTCATTAGGTTAAACTTTTATTTCATTGATTATGTCATGCTAAGGTTATGTGTGAAATGAAATATAATTATATAAAGTTTTATTTATTTATTTTATGTGTATTTATATTGAATACAAATAATCATTCCACTTAATTGATGAAATGGTATTTTGGGGGGGACTTCATCTAAATCTCCTTTCATTGAGGCATATTTTGATGTTATACACCCACCTTGTTTTATGAGGTGTATATACAGCCCACTTGACATATCTTATAATTATCATTTTATTTAAATTTTCTTTAAATGATATTCCTTCAATGTTCTTATAATTCAAATGTTTCAAAGTGGTATGGGACACTTTGGAATATTTAAATATTATTTTCCTTAAGAATATTTCAATGATCTCATTTAAAGTATTTTCATCTATGTCAACGTCCTTTGTTCAATCTTGTACTTTATTAAAATTTATCCCTTATGATACCATATTATATAATTTAGTAAATGGTTTATGTTTATTCAAATTTATCAAAGAGGTATTAAGAACATTATTTAAAAATTTATTTTTAAAATATAATTCAATATATAAGGAATGCTTTGGATTGGAAATGAAGGGTGGGGCCAAAACATTATGTAGCTCATTGATTCATCGATAGGATATCGTGATAAAAATAAGTTTTCCAAATTATATGGGTGTCTACCTATGTTTTTAAACCATATTGTGAAAGGTATAGATGTTATAGGTTTTCATGAGCCTCAAACATGATATCCAATAATTAAGAAATTCCTTCATAGATATTTCAGTTATCATTATTATTATCCATGAGGTTTTAATATGATAAAATATACGGATGAATGTCATTATCATTTTACTAATTAAATGGAATGTGTTATCATTTTTATACCTTACCATGTTGACTATTCTCATTTATTTATTATTTTTTCCATTGTACTTAACCCTTATAATGGTAATCAGTTTATGTATAAAGTATTTGAGGAGTTTCCTTTGGAAGAAAATTTTTGGTTTTGACTATAATAAACCACTAAAATGAATATCAGAACCCTTGGTAAAAAAACATCCTTCCATATTCAATTTTTACCATGATTTTCCTTAGAATGAATATGAATACCAATTTTAGAATCGAATACATTTTCGTAAGTGGTTCAAGTATGTTAGGAACAAAGACTCTATGGTATTTTCTAGTGCATCATCATAATCTTCCTCATCTGAGTAATCCCCATCATCCTCTTCATAATCTTCATTTGAAACACTTTTGTATCCCATAAAGTAAACATTTTCATTCTTCTAATCATGTGATATCTTGAAATCATTCTTAATCACTAGGACAATATCTAGAGAATTACTCTCAATGGAAAGAATTCTAAGAACAAGTTATTCATTGACAATATTCAATAAAATGGATACTTCTTTAATTCATGTATCAGCCTTAAATTCACCAAGAGTAACATGATAATGATGAAAGAGATTATTAGCCTCCATATTGACCTGAAAAAATTGTCTACCTTTCATGTTTTAATAATTTTATTTTCTACATAATAAAGATCATTCATTAATATGAAAGGGAAAGGATTTAACACGACATTCTTATCCATTATAGATAATTTATCATTAATATCATATAATTATCATGTTCAAATGATTTTAAAATCTTTTTAAACATTAAAATCACATGCAAGAAATTATTTGACCAATCCAATACATCTTCATTTCTTCAAAATTTCAATGGATCATGGAGTCTCTTTTATATTTTTTAAGAACCATAATTTAGTAATCTCATTCGACAAGGGAAATACCACCATGGAATTTAATATTTATTTTCTAGAGATATGGATTTCATGTTGAAGGATAAAGGATACCTCAATATCATAATAGAATACATCGATTTCTGGATTTAAGGTATGGAATATTTTCTTATAATATAATAATTATAAAAATTGGGTTGATGAATCATAATGATATATTTCATATCATTGATTTATAGAGGGATATAACAAAAAATAATGGTTAAAGGTATATTAAAGATATTAAGTAAAGGATATCTTATCCATGATATTCTGATATATCCTAAATATCATGAGAATCATGAAACACTAAAAGGATATTATATAATAGGTTATGTTCTCAAACTCTGTAAACATATGTTATATGAAATAAATACCTTTTAAAATTGGTCCAGTAGAAATTTGATAATATGTAGGAGAAATTTATTGAGTTTTGATAAATTTTTTAGGTTTATGTAACCCTTAAGTTTCACAAGTGAAAATGGGGTTTTTCAAGAATAATGACTTTACTTTATGTATAAATATGTTTAAAGGTATAGATAACATTTAAGGTTCATATGATATTTGATTTTAAGTTTATTAGGGTTTATTATATTTTGATAATTCACAATGAAATTTATTAGATAACCTTTAAGGTTAAAAAATTTCATTAATGATGAATATAATAAGGTTATTTTAAAAAACATAATCACATTTTTGGGAATTGTGTTTTGATTATATTAATATTAATTTGAAAAGAGGGAAACCCACAGGTAGGGAGACAACATGTCATGTTCAAAAAGGCCATGGGAATTGAACGCACAACTGAAGTTCTATAAGGGTATAACTCCTACCATTGACCCATATGAAGTCTTGATAAGTATGACATTTTCGTTTTAGTTAAATGATTTGATGGATAAAGAATAAGTTCATTACAAAAACACTATATGATTAAGGTAAATATAATGTTATTGAATTTAATTTTAGGAATAAAGTTTGTAAGGTATTTTTAGGAATATATGATTTTATAATGAATTGGAAAAAGTTTATGTATCTTGGAGATTATATGTTTAGGGCATGCACATTTTTGGAGATAAGTATTAAATTTCTCTTCGTAGATAATGTAATCAAATCCTTTTAATTTTTGGGTTTCAATCAATGGCTATAATATATTTTTTCAAATTTAAGGATACTAATTTATTAAATGTTCTAAGTAGAATTTAGGGTATTACTATTGTATTTTGGGAGATTAAAGTAGCTTTCTTCATATAAAGGTTTATTTATTTGGGAATTATCTTATCATATTCTAACCATTTTGGTTTCAGAAAATATTTAATGTCTTATGGAATGAATTGTGGATATTATGATTCATTTAAGTGATTTAGGTATAAAAAATCAACTTGAATATCAATTTCCCTGTGTAAGAGATGAAGTGAGAATACATCGAAACACAAACAAAGGATAATATTTTTCCTATGACAGGGAAATAACAAGTAATTTTATTTTATAAATTTCTTATCTAGATAGTAAAATAATTCCTCAAATCTGGGAAATTAATTTGGAATAAAAATTCTATTAATTTAATTTTTATATTGATAAATCAATTTCCTCTTTAAATTGTAAAAAATTTATGGTTTTGTGAAGGTAAACTTTATTATGACCATGCCCTCTATCACTCTCCATCAGAACATGATAGTTTGATTTCACTTCTATGTCCCAGTTTTCACTTTACACTAATGATATACTATTTGAAAGCCTGATATTTCTGTGACCTTAACATTTTCTTTTTCCTCTTATAAAGGGGGTGTTTTATTAACCCTATTTACGTTTTGGGTTTTTGACAAAGAAATTTTCAAGTATCAACATTTGTTTTTCAAAATGAAATTTTAAATTGTGAGGAATAAATTTATTAAAGGACGGTAGAATTTAACACCCCGTGATTTTATGGTATTCCTTTTTTAAATTCAATTTCTTCGATAGCTTTTGTTACATAGAACATCGAGCTTAAACAAACTATTAAAGTATTATTAATTTACTTATGACAGTTATCACCTAGTTGTTCAAATGGTGTGACTAAATGAGATAAAATAAATTATGAAAATTAGTTTACACATGTCTATAAAATGAATTCATTGGTTACCAATTAATTATAAATGAAAATAAATTCAATTGAATATAAAGGATATGTTTTTTAAAAACTATTTCTATAACCCAAATGATATTTTAAAATAATATATTGAATTAGTCACTGTTGATGAAATATATTAATGAAACATATAAGTTATACATTTAATAATTAAATTTAAACTTCCTAAAATATTTTTTATAGGCATAAGGTAGGAATAAAAATAATTTTAAGCATAAAAAACTATATATTTATAAAGGCAGTTTTGCCACATTTTGACGACGCACCTATTTTGAATCGAATTTTTGAAACATTTATATGTTTTACTTGAAATAATAAGTTTCATTTTCTAAATATAAATATCAAAATTATATTAGGTTAAAATTTGGGTATTTTTTGAAAAATATTCATTTTTTGATGAATAGTGAAAAATATGGAATTCTAATTAAAAAATGCATTTTTGTTTGATTTATAAATATAGTTAAATTATATCTTAATTTTATTTTAAGGACTAATTAATTAAATTATAAATAATTAATTATAATTTAGGTTATTTTAATCAATTTTACATTGAAATTGTATAGAAAAACATTTCAAACTTTTGAACTTTTCACAATAAAACCCTCTTTTTCATTGTGTATGTGGGATTAATTTTAAATATAATTTTCCCAATTATATGAAATTATTTAGGAAAAATAGATACCATGTTTGAAATCATAAGGTCCAAATTATTTTTTATGTTTATTTTTTTTTAGATATAAAATATTTACCATGGTAAAGAAATTATTTTCCGCAATATAGGTAAAATAGTAACAAATGATAAAGTTAAGAGGTAAAAGCTTAACATACCAAAAAAATTACAAAATTTAATGGTATTTTGAGGTGTGGGTAGACCCTAACCATCCTATTCAATATTAATTTCCAGAAAAGTTTTGGAAATTAATTCCACCTCAATGTGGTTGGCTTTAATTTCAAATTAATAATTATTTTAATCACTTAAACCCACCTCTCCTCAAGTATAAATATCATCCCTCACCACCCCATTTCGACCTAAAATCATTTTAGATCCTCAAGTATCTACCCTAAAATCTCCTCATCACTATACCCACATAAAAATGTTTTTTATCATCAAATGAAAAAATCCTGTCTCCTTAAGCATCTCTCATGGAGGTGATATTCAAGAGGTAATTTTCTCAAAACACCTCTCTTAATTTCTTTTCTTCTTCTACTTTATATTTGTATATTTCATCCATCAAGGTATAATAATTATATAATCATGTAAATAATATAATTTTATTTTTATAATGGAATATATTATATCCACACCATTTATTACCTCCTATTATAGAAAGAAACAAAACTATTGTCCAAGTTATGTCGGTTAATAACCTCCATGAATAATGTTTTTATTCATTTTCCATTACCTCCTTAATAAAATTTCATAAAACTATTATTATTTTTAATTAATATTTTAATAGTTGTATTATTTCCTAGTTTTTTCTAGAACTAATATATACTCATAATATTAAATAAAATGAAACTAGTTCATGGTCTTTAAAAAAACCACTAAAATAAACTAAATGTTTATCATCAACCTTTCATATAATGAATAATCCTCATATAAGAAATAAAAATGATATATGGGACCATTTATAATTATATAAGTAAATTAATAATATTTCATTATACTACTATAGTTTTAATCTCATTTTACATGAACATCCATAATTTTACAATAATGAATCGATCATGAAACTATGAAACAAAAACACATGAAACCATGAAAATAACAAAATATTATTATTGAATGGGTCATAAGATGTTATAAAATAATCATATAAGGTACCATAAATATAAATATATCTCTATAATGTGTTAATAATATTCTCTAAACCATTATATAAGAGGTTAAAGTATGCACCACTAAAGGGAAGCATGAGTTAAGTATTTCTCATCTCACTTTTACTTCTATGAGATATATGATTTATTTACAAATTATTTTTTGTGTGTAGTGTATTTATACTTCCCTTTTACATATAGTATCATTAATATAATTATATTTATGATATTAAATGTTTCATTTGATAACTATTAATTTTATGGGGCATATGATTTGACTGATTATAGGTGGTTAGGGATTACATAACTCAATTTTCATTCATTGGGTTAAACTTATATTTCATTGATTATGCCATGCTAAGTTTATGTATGAAATGACTTATGGTTATATCATGTTTTATTTCTATTTTTTGTGAATTTTTAGTTAATTGACATAATTGATCTATTTGATTAATGAAATGATCTTCGTAAGGGACTTCATCTCAATCATTTTTTATTGACATATATTTTGATGTTATACACCCATCTTATTTTATGAGGTGTATATACAACCTCTTTGACATATAATATAATTAACATGTTATTTAATGTTTTTTAAATTCTATTACTTCATCATTATTATAATTTAATTGTTAAAATGTATAATGAGACACTTTGGAATGTTTAAAGATTATTTTCCTCAAGAATATTTCAATGATATAATTTAATGTATTCTCATCTATGTCAAAATCCTTTATTAGATCATATAGTTCCCTAAAGTTTATCTATTATGATACCATATTCTTTACTTTATTAAATGGTTTATCTTTATTCAAATTCTTCAATGTGGTATGGGACACTTTTATTGAAAAATATCTTTTTAAAATCGATTATTCAAAATATGAGGAATGCTTTGGACTGGAAGTGGCATGTGGGGATTTGGCATTATATAGACCCTTGATGAATCAATAGGTTCTCATGAGATATAATTTTTCAAATTTACATGGTTTTCTACAATGGTTTTAAACCTTATTTAGAAATTTCTTGATAGTATCGGTTTTCATGTGCCACAAACATGACATCTAGTAATTAAGCATTTCATTTATAGATATTTTAGTTATCATTATTATTATCCATGATATTTTTATATGAAAAAATATATAGATTTATTTAATTTTAATTATATTGGTTAAATTTAATGTTTTAACAGTAATCTACATTTCCATGTTGACTATGCTCATTGATTCATTATTGTTTCTGATGTATTTAACCCTTACTGAGCATTTGATATCACCCATTTCTTATGTTTTATTTTCCCTAGGATTCAAAGAAGTTTATTATGATTGATATATTGGTTTTTGAAAAGGGAAATGATGTTATTATCAAAGAAAATACTTTTTTATATTTTTTATCCAAAATGTAATTTGAATTTCAAATATGTATCTAGTTTACCAAGACTACTAAACTATTTGGTCATTTGGGATGTGATCTCATGTATCTTATGAAAATGTAATAAAATAAGGCACTATATCTAGGATTCTATTGGTGGAGTCATTAAAAGTGATGTTTATTTTGAATTTTTAATGAACTTTAATCATGATTTTATAGAAAAACATTAAACTATAGGTTTCAGTTTGTGTTTTAAAAAGAATCTCATTATGATCAGTCAGTCTGTGACTATAGGTTAAAACATGGTATGAGGTTGGTTACTAAACATAAAAATCTTATGGATTTATTTAAATTTAAATATATTAAGGTATATATTTAAATATTTAACTATCAAAAATTATTTCAAAAAAATATTTATTATTTTCATTTTTTTACATTGCTCAAAGAGAGATAGCAGTAGTAATTATGGATATTAATTTTGGATATTTATGAAAGATATCATATACCATCAAAATAATAGAATACTATAACATGTTATTTATTAATGTAATTAAAATTTAATTAAAAAAATTTCATTATTTTTTTTGTATATTTTTCCAATACTAGCAATATTTTCAACAATCTATGTATTCAGAAGAAGAATTAAATTTGTATAGAGACGAGTGGGAAGAGTACACGGTGTTATAATATTTCCTGGCATCAAATTTAGGTTATTACCAATTATTTTTATGATCTAGTATGAGCTGTGACCTTATAAATAAATTTGGTATGTGAAGCACCAGTATCATAATGCTTATATATTATTTTTTATCTATTTCTAAATGAGAAGTATAATGGAGGAAACTAATTTATTTTGATTTGAACGGGTAGAATACATGGTGAAATAATGTATACAAAACTCATGAAGTGGTGACTTCATACTACTTATTTTGTTAATTTTCTCATAATTTTTTATTCTTTTTAGTTAATTTTCATATAATTTTAATGACATACTTATTTTGTTATATTTACACCTAATTTCAAAACACACATCGTATTCTCAAAACCAAGTAAAAAAATTAATATTGTTTTAATACTTCATGGAAATGGTTTATTCTTCATTTATGACTTATATTAATTGAACACACACCAATATTACAAATAATGTAGTTGGTATGTCTCAAAGTGCATGTTTTAAATAAAAAAGTGTCATTTTAGTTTGAAACATGTTTCACTTAGCCAAAAATGAGAAAATGATTTTATATTGTTTTCAAATATTATAAAAAGGATCCACAATTCATTTTTCACATGTAGGTATTTAAATCACACCAATATGACACACTATTTGTTCAGTATGATCAGAAGTACACGTTTTCAATATAAAAATGTCATTTTAGTTGAAAACATGTGTTACATAACCAAAAATCATTAAAAGGAGATATGGTTATATTCAAAAATTAGTAAAATAATCCATAATTCATTTTCATGTGTATAAATCAAACAAAAATCAATATGACACCTTATTTGGTTGTATAACTCAAATTATGTGTTTTCAATACAAAAGTGTAATTTTAGTTTAAAACATGCATCAAATCGGAAAAAATGATCAAACAAGATAGGATCATTTCCAAACTATATCAAAATAATCCAAAACTCATTTTTTTATGTGTAATAATTGACTTACTTTCAATATAAGACATGATATAATCGATATGATACAAAGTGAATTTTTTTCAATAGAAATGTGTCATTTTAGTTTAAAATACATGTCACGTAACCAAAAATGATAAAATGAGCTCATATTGTTTTAAAAATTTAGAAAAATGATCCATAAATCATTTTTTACAAGTATTAATTAACCACATTCCAATACAACTCATGATGTGGTTTATATGACTCTAAATATATGCTTTCAATATAAAAGTTCCATTTTAGTGTAAAAATCCTCACATATCCAAAACAAAGAAAATGACCTCATATAGTTTTCAAACATTAGGAAAATGGTCCACAATTAATTTTTGAGTTTTGTAAATCATCCATGTATCAATCTGAAATTGATGTGGTCGGTATGAAATGAAGTGAATGTTTTCAAAAAAAAATATTATTTTAATTTAAAACCCACATCAAATATCAAAAACTGACCAAAAAATCATAGATTGTTTTCAAAATTTAGGAAAATGGTTTATATTTTATTTGTGATGTGTAAGAATAAACCTCACATTAATTCAACTTAGGATGTGACTAATTTGACTCAGAGTGCATGTTTTTAATTGAAATGTGTTATTTTAGTTCAAAACATGTTTCACATCACCAAAACTTATAAAAAAGAATTAATTGTTTTCAAACTTTTTTAAAACTATCATTTATTTATTTTTCATATTTATAAATTGACCTCACTCCAATATGACACATGATTTGGTTGATATGACTCACATTTCATGTTTTTAATATAAAGTTTGCATTTTATTTTAAAACACATCACATAGGAAAAACTGAGAAAATGAGATTTAATTATTTTCAAACATTATAAAAATGGTCTATAATTCATTTATGACCTATAATAATTAACCAAACCTCAATATGACACTTGATGTGGTCGCTATGGAATAAAGTGTGTGTTTTAATACAAAAGTGTCATTTTAGTTTAAAACACGCATCAAATAGACAAAACCAAGAAAACAAGATTGGATTATTATCAAACATTACTAAAATAGTCCACAATTAATATTTGATTTTTAATAATCTATATAACATCAATTTGATATATGATGTGACCGATATGAATCAGATTTTATGTTTTCAATAAAAACATGCCATTTAGTTTAAAATGAATGTCACTTTTCCAAAACTAATCAAACTATATTATATTGTTTTTAAACCTTATAAAAATTATACTTAATTCATTTTTGACATATATTAATTGATTGCATGCCAATTTGAGACATGATATGGTCAATATGAATCAAAGTTTTTTCATTATAAATATGTCATTTTAGTTTAAAATGAATTACATATGAAAAACTGAGAAAATGATCTTTTATTATTTTCAAAATTTTGGAAAATGGCCCATAATATATTTTTAATATACAAGAATTGACCACATGAAAATCTGACACATGATGTGGTTAATATGACTTGAAGTGTGTGTTTTCAATAAAAAAGTGTCATTTGAGTTTAAAACACGCATAAAATATCCAAAATAGAGAGAAAAAGATTATATTGTTTTCAAACAATTTAGTATAATAGTCAGTAATTTAGTTTTAGTGTGTAAGAATTGATCACACATCAATTTGACACATTATTTGACCAATATGACTCCAAATGTGTGTTTTTAATAGAATGGTGTCATTTTAGTTTAAAATGCATGTCACATTAGAAAAACTGAGAAAACTAGCTCATACTGTTTTCAAACTTTATTAAAACAATCCATAATTCATTTCTCATGTGAATGAATTTATTGCACACCAATATGACACATGATATGGTCTATATGACTCGATGTATGTGTTTTCAATATAAAATTTTCAATTTAGTTTAAAACACATTACATATAAAAATCTAATAAAACAATCTTATATTATTTTTCAATATTTATAAAACGGTTCCATAATTCATTTGTGACTTGTATGAATTGAACACACATCAATATGAAAACCGATGTGGCCGGTATGACTCATTGTGTCTGTTTTCAATATAAAGGTGTCATTTTTTTTAAAACAGACATCAAATGGATGAAAGTGATAAAACAATCTTAGATTGTTTTAAAAATTTATAAAAAAAGTCCATAATTCATGTTTTACACGTAAGAATCAACCACACATAAATTTGACACATTATGTCAAGGATATGACTCAAAGTGTACATTTTCAATAGAAAGTGTCATTTTAGTTTAAAACGCATGTCATATCTCCAAAACTAAGCAAGCGAGGTGGGATTATTTTTAAATTTTGGGAAAATGTTCTATAATTCATTTTTTATGTGTAGGAATTGACTGAACATCAATCCAACACATGACATGGTCAATATGACTTAAAAGTCTTATTTTCAATATAAAAGTGACATTTTAGTTTAAAACACGCATCAAAGAGGAAAAACTGAGAAAATGAGCTCAATTATTTCTCAAACTTTAGGAAAATAGTTAATAATTTATTTGTGATGTGTAATAAATTAACACACATTAATCTGATACACCATGTAACTGATATGACTCAAAGTGTATTTTTTTAATATAAATTTTTCATTTTAGTTTAAAATGTATGTCACTAGACAAAACTAATAAAATGATCTTGTATTGTTTTAAAAATTTAATATCATGATCCATAATTCATTTGTGACTTATAGAAATTTACCGTACACCAATCTAACACATGATGTGGTTAATGTGACTTAAATTTCATATTTTCAATATATAAGTTCAACTTTTGTAAAACATTCATCATGACGTCAAAATTGAGAAAACAATCTCAAAATTTTTTCTCATCATTATATTATAAATTGATTAATTAATTTCCTTATCATTTTTATATAATACTTATTTATTTAATTTTAATAGATATATTGTTTGAATACAAACAAGAAATGGTGTGACGTTTGAAGGGTTGTTCTCTAAATGAAAGTCCTCTTGAACCAGATCCTATCCGTGGTTAGTTTCTTATCACCACAGATGAGATCCAATTTAATAGGATATTATTTTGAGAATAAAAAGAAATGGTGTAATGTATAATAATCAACCACAACTCAACTCGATACATGGTGTTACTCATATGACTCAAAGTATTTGTTTTTAGTTTAAAATTGACATTTTGTGTTTAAATTATTTATTTATATTATATCTAATATAAGAAATGTTTTCTTATATAAGTGAAATATTATTCTTAATATTGGGTTGTTGTTTTCCACTAATAATAATACTAAGGGTAAGGGTCCAAAGAAAATGGAACAATTATGTTTTTGAATTTCTATGATAATTTTTACTTACTCATGTAGTTGCAAAAACCAATGTTTAAAATGTTTATAATACAATGTCTTTTTCTTAATTTTTTTATTAAATTTTATTTCACTCAAATTATATATTTTATATTATATTTTCTCATGTATTTTCTATTTTTACTGATACTATTCCATGTAACTTTAATAACACTCTGCAGTAGTATGCCCCCTTTATCAGTGCTAGTAATAGCACTGGTAAACGAACCCTTTATCGGTGCTATAAAAAGAACGGATAAAGGGATCCATAATTAGAACTACTAAAAGTGTTGATAAAGGGATATTTTATCAATGTTAAACTAGAAATGATAATGTACCACCTTTATTGGTGTTATTTTTAGTGGTGATAGAGGCCTGAGTATTTTTTATCACGGTCTAATTCCCAATGCTTTTTTGTACTAACAAAGGCCTATTATAGGATTATTGATGGCCTTATGTGTAGTAGTTGAATTTTAATGGATTGGTACACCATTTTAAGAAACTATAAGTTCTTTTTCAAGTTCTATATGAGAATTTTTATATATCTAAAAACTATTTTTAATTTTAAAATAACTATTTTGGAATCTGATAAAATTTATACTAGTAACAAGTTTCATTGATGTTTGACCACTATTGAAAGGAACAGAAAAAATGTTCTTTGAATGGTAATGTGGCTTGTTTGGTATTTGACACCACTTCTATTATATGATATCATTATTTCATTCCATTTTATATTAAAAAAACTATTAATATTCCAAATATTGGAACTAAGATAGGAACCTACAAAAATATTCAATTCCAGTTTCATGTCCCACCCATAAAACTAGGCTATTTAATTTTCTATGTCAATTTTGGTGGCACTAAATCTAATAGAAAACTCTTGATACTAAAAGATTTTTCTGACTATTTTTTAACAGAGTTGGTAAGAAATTAGTGTTCCATATAAAGTCATAGTTCATCAGCTTCTTCTTAGACTAGGTTCTTTTTATATGATTGATTTGTCACCAAATTTTCCATGTGATAGAAAAATATTATTTAATATTCCAAGATTACATCAGACTATTTAAGAGTATATTCCACTATAAATTTGGGACTATTCTTAACTATTAAATTAGGTCTTCATCGATGATTTTTTCGATAAATGCTTTCTGTAATTTGTACAAATTTAAATATCTCATTTTGTTTATTTTAAAATATATCTCATGTGGAATAGGAGAAAATGTACAATTACTAATGCATCCTTATAATAAATAACATTTCTACCACCACATAATTGAGGATACATAATATTTTAGGATGAAATATTTTTTATCCATACTGAAAATGACAAATGTCTAATGTACATTTGTGGTGTTTATGGGGATGAAAGGTTTTCCATTTAACTATAATGCATCTCTAAATAGTTTCTCTACCAATATATGAATCAAATTTTACTTTTTCCTAGAAATTAATCCCTAAAATATGAATAAATTTAAACTAACTATTTATTATTTCACTTTCAAATTAAACAATGTGGATAATAATATACTCACTATGGTAGCACTTGTAATAATTGACAATTTATCAAGTAAAATTCCAGTTTGCCTCCCCATTTTATACTTTTATTTCATTATTTGACCATATTTATCTATTACTTGATATCATTGAAAATTATTTAAATATGTGACACTAATTAAATATTGTTTTACAATAATCTCGGTTCACTTAAATACTAACACTGGTACGTTTCATTGTTTTTTTAAGAGAGAAACTTTTATCCATTTATACTGAATATAACTTGTTTTTAGATTCCAAGACATAATCAATATAGAATAATAATAGTTATTTATAATAAAACATGTACAATTAAGGGTAATTAAATACAAAATTTTAAATTAAGGTTGGTTATTCCCTTTGTTCCTAACAATATACCCGGCCAGCTCTAACTCCAGAATCATCTAAAGGTGCTCGTAGTATATTTTTTGGAGTTTCTAACTCTATCTGGTCCATTTTGGTATAGTATACATACCTATAATATCCTTTCTAGGTTTTAGTTTCTATGAAATATAGGTTTGGTCAATTGGTTTTTTTACATCTCATCTGAATCTTCTACTAACTTTGATTATGGTGCTACTTCTATTCTTCTTCTTATTTAGGTGTCATAAACGTATGTCAAATCCAATTTATTTTCTATTATTTTTCTTGATTTCATATTTATAATCAATGATATAGTTCATTGAGTATGTTATTTTCTATTCATCTTGGTTGTTATCTAGAAGTGATGCGGTTTTTTCAACAGGCTCATCTAGGTGTTCTTCCTCCTCTTAAATCCTAGTTTTATTGGGACCTACTTTATGATTTATCTCTATTACAACATAGGTCATTTCTTCTCCATAAATAATATTTTTTATTCTTCTTTCCTCTTTTTTTGGGTTTTCACTTATCAAAATCTTCAATTGTTTTAATTTTTTCAACTTTTAATAATAACATTCATGATATAACGTTTCAAAGGAAAGTATATACATTATATAAAATTGAATTGGTGTATAACAACAAATATGTCTTAATAGAATGTAAATTGAGATGAAATCTATTACCTCGAGTTGGACTTATCATGTGTGCCATTATATTCTTCAATAATAAGATTATATTAATTATTTACATTATTTAGAACCATTTTCATGTTCATTATTACATTTACATCACTTATTACAATGTTTTATACAACTACTTAAATAATTATGTTTATGTTGGGTGTTTTGACAAAATTCGGTTCGTGTGTTAAAAATGACATTGGTAGGTAAACTATGGTAAAATGGGTCATTATATAAACATATCTATAATAATAATAATGAAATAATTATCATATTTATACATAAATTATACTTTTAAAACCAATTATGAAATATGGTTATGAAAAAAGAACCAATGTTACAATCATGGAGGTGGTAGGTCGTACATATGCATGAGTAACATTCCCATTTTTCAATAATCATTATTGAAATAAGGTAAAAAAACATAATATATTTCTAGAATGATAATTATATCATATATACCATTTTATTTAATAATATATACTTATATATAAAATTCTTGTGATGTAAAAGGAATCACATCATATTGTGGAGGTAGTAGTCCACACGTCTATGACTGATGTTATCACTTTTTTGTTTATGAAAAGGGTAATAAAGATAATGTATATTATATTTAAATAAAGGTAATTATGTAATTAATATAATATATATATATATATATATATATTCTTTATTACACATATTTTTAATTAAAACCATTCCTTATACATTCCATGTATTGCGTGAATGAATCACATCGCTTTGAGGAGGCAGTAGTCCACACTTCCACAAATGATGTTATCGTATTCCCATAAAATGGAAATCATAAAAGAATGTGTTATATAATAATTAAAAAAGAATAAAGACATTATAAATATCATATTTATCAAATATAAATGTATTTTATATCATAATTCTCAACCATGAAAAGTGGTAAAGGAAGAACGAACGACATCGTTTCAGAGGCGGTAGTTCGTTATACACCAGAACAGTAAGTTAATTACTCATTAGATGGATTTATGTGTAATTTTAGGTTTAAAACTTATAATAAAAACATATAATTATATTTTTAATACTTATCTTATTATATAATGATGGAATAAATATATTTTAGGGGGTGGAAAATGAAAATAAATCAAAGGAGCTTGAGGAAAGATGTTACATCTTCTTTAGGAAACTCCTTTTAGTTTGCACTAAAGGGATTCATTGGAAGGATTTATACTAAAATGGAGGATTATAGTATGAGGTGATGTATTTTATCTTCTTATTTGATCGTATTTTTTTTATCAAAATGTCTTGAGAAGTGTATGGAACTTAGAGGGGTGAGCACCTTTTTATAGTGGAGGAGGAGCGACATGCTTGTAAATTTTTTGAAAGGGAATTACACCAATGTTATTCCAATGTAATGTGGACCCAATAATGGTCCAAATTTTATACAATGGAGTATAGGGTCAAAATGTCAATATAAAATGGATTTTGAACAAGTTTCTTGGTTATTTTGGGCCTTGGTTTTAATGTTCAGTCCTTCGTTAAGTTAATTTTCCTCTAAATCGATGTAAATTATTTTAATCACTTTTATAAATATTTTTGGTAAATAATAAGTTAAATTTTTTAGAAATTATAAAATATGATAATTAAAAATATTTTATCCATTTTTTCCAAATTCCAATCACAGAAGTGGTAGAAATTAATTTAAAATTAATACCGTAGAGGGGACGCCAATCTGAGTTTTTAAACTAAAAATGTTCAAGAGATTGATAATTTTTTATATCAAATTTCAATTTTAAATTTATTCTAATGACCTAAATGGGATAAATATATTCAAAATTTATTGTATTAACATTTAAAACCAATAAAAATTTTAATTTAATCTTATAAATAAATTAGATGAAAAATCAGTTTTGAATTAAAATTCAGTATTTTTTACTATTCATAAAAAATGAAATTTCACAGAAAAACACAAATAAATAACCCTAAGGTTATTTTTTTCTTCCAATATAAAATATTAAGTGTTTGTTAACATAAAAAAAATTAATGTTCCAAAAATTGTATTTAAAATTGGTTCACCATTAAAAAGAGGAAAAAGTACCTTTAGAAAAATATATATTTTTATGTGAAATATGGGGTTTATTCTTATCTTATGATTATAAAATCTATTATATGAGTATAAAAAATAATTTATTATATATATAATATATAAATTTCATTAATATCATTCAATAATAGTAATAAATTTAATTTATTAGTATAAAACACTATTATGAACATAAAAGTAACAATATTTCTTTCATATTCAATTGGTTTATACTTTTGTTTATGATTAATTGGAAACCAATGAGTTTATAATATATTTTTGTAATAAATATATTTTCATAATTTAGTTAATAATATTAGTAAACACTAATTTAATAGCTAGGTTATAACTTATTATATTAAATAATAATATTGTTAATAATATATTATGGTTTGGTAAAACTCAGTGTTGTGTGTTACGCATAACATCGAGGAGAGTTAGTTTTATGTGTAATGTAAGATAACCTTTGTGTTCCATAAAGAAAAATATAAACATTATTTTTCATGTAACATAATTTAACTTGTTTTTTCTTATAAATCCTTCTTGTCACAAAAATTAAATTTATTATAAAAGGAAAATATTGTAAAGTCTTTGGATGTTAAATTTTCCCCACCTTAAATAATTTGTGTCCTCAAAATTTAAACTTGATCTTGGTAATAAATAGATTGATATTTGAAAATAATCTATTTTTAAACTCCCCCTCCCCATCATGGATAGGGCTAATAATACATATTCTTAATAAGAGATAAAGGAATATAAAATGTTCATGTAACTAGGTTCCCAAATAGGAGAACATAGGTGTGAAATAAAAACATGGATATAGAATAAACATATAACAATAAAGTTTTTATAGAGAGTGCTAGAGAACATATTTAACTGAAATATGATTACCATAATGAATTAAACCACTATTATGAAAAAGGACATTGATATCATAAAAAATGATGATAATAGGACACCATTTTTGTTTGGAAGACTATTATTCCAATAGTGGTTAATTAATTCACTCTATAAGAATATTTGTAAATATACATTTCTATTTCATAAACATGATATTATCCTTTAGTTGTGCCTTGAACTATTTCTACATTATTTCTTAACATAGGATGCATCATATGGTGAAGTAATACATTATCCTCTAAAACCTCATACAGTGATCAACTTAAACCATTTCTTAAATGGATAATTTTTCCAAAATATTATGATCCAACACTTTAAAATAAGGTCACTGAATATCCAAAATAAACTTACCAAATAACATGAAGTGGATTTTAATCATCACATACCAAACATGTGAATATGGTAATAACTTTAATTACCATAAAACCTTATTACAAATATTGATTCTTCTTATTCATTAAATAGAACATATATTATTGGATATATTCCATAAAATCCATTAATGATAGTATAAAACACTTTGTGAATAAAACATTAATCGGTTCAAAGTTAGTCAACACATATCTGATTTACTTTATCTAAACCAAACATTTCTTTATCCAAACATCATTTTCTTAATATTAATAACATATTAATGGTTATCTTTCCCGAAACCATGTTTTTTCCAAAAAGATTTACTTTATACTGAATAAATTTTATTTATACCATTCAGAATATGATCTCAAATCATTAACAAAAAAAGTAATGTAGTAAAATCCTTATATAATTCATAAATCATATGATGAGAAAATAACAAATAAATAAATTTTTAAACATATTTATTAGATCTAAATACATAAGTAAATTAGTTATTCCATTCCATTTGTGTCAATAACATATACATGACCTTGACCCCTTATCTTCTTTAGAGGAATATTCTTTTGATGCTTGGGGAATTTTTTTGCATGGTGATCCATCTCCTTATAGTTGTAACACTAAATAATAGTGTTTTTCTTCTTCCCTTTGCAATATTTTTCCTGGTGACCCTTTTCCCCAATCTTAAAAAAAACTCCCAATCCATTCAAGAATTTACCAGGGGGATTCTTTCCATAGTTATCACATGTGTAAAAATACTTCTTTCCCTTAATCCCTTTATCTTCCATTTTCTATTATTTTTTATTATTATCTTGATTCCCTTTGAAACTTTAGGACTTGGAGAATTATTTCTCTATCATGATAGAAAATAAAAATATTTCACCGTATGAAAAAAAAAATTGAGACACGAAATCCCTTTGGATAATTGGCTTAAGTCATTCAAATAAATGATCAATATTGAATTTTGTGTTGCATATGAAATCTGTAGCATAACTTTCTTACCTGGTAAAGGTATCTTCATACTCTGAAACACTGTCTTCCTCCTTTTTCTATAAACTATGTAAATTTTTATTCATCTTGTTTTTTTTCTCATGAGGGAATTATTTATCAAATAATGTCTCTTTAAAAGTTATATATTCCATGATCTATATTTCTTATTCCTTTATAGTATTATTGATCAAGTATACCATTGATCCACATCATCATTCAGACAATATAATATAAGTGTAACCTTTTCCTTTTCACCACATCCCAATCCATAAATATCTCTACAAAGACTTAATTCATTGCTCTTCCTCCATTGGGTTAGTAGTCCCACTAAATTATGGGGGCCTCTATTTCCCAAACTAATCCACCATCGGAGAATATCATTGTAGAATGGGTTGCTCTAGCTAAGAAAGATTATGTGTCATAACCTAATTAAGATACCCTAATATTTCCATAACATTCTCAGTTCTAATACCAGCTATATTGGTTTTCTTAGTAGGTAAATCTCTTCATTTTCCATGATTATTGATATCATTCTTCTTCTAAACAATGAAATAAAGTGGATTAGATCATAACATTATGTAACAAAATATATAATCCCAAAACTAGATAAACACTAATCATAATTGAAAGTGTTTTTCATAACTAATCTAATAATAATAAACATTGTTTCTTTTGGGAAATCTTTAAATTGAAATCCATCATAATGGATTGTAAATAAATTATGAATTATCTTAAGTGTATCCCCTAGGATTGTAAAAAAAGTTCATAGTAAGGATCATTTTTGTATACCATGTTATTCTAAGTCAGGCCCGACACACCTTGTCATATTTGTTACCCCTAGGTACATCTGTTCCAGAACCACATCTATATGGAGTATCCAGATAAGGATGTATTACTAGGAAGACCCACATAATCTCTACCTTACCAAAATTCTAGGATGATCTTCTATACTTATCCTCAAATTCTATGTTTGGGTTATCTTACCTAATATATGTTTTCTAAATCTAGTTTCTAAGGTTGTTTCTAAACCCACACTAACACTAAATATAACACCCTAACCCTAGAATGACCAAAGTCAGTGCATTACATTTTTACATTAGCATAGATACAAACTTTAAATCCCAAGGGGCCAAATAGTCTAACAATTTTGGAAAACCAAATTACATACCTAATACCTATAATGCATTGGGAAAACAAAATAAAATATAACATAAGTAAAATTCCATCATCCATGAAAGCTTATTCGAATATTTCTTCTTCATATCCTAGGGAAAGGAAAAAAAATAAGGGTGAGTTCAAATGCTCAGTATGGGTAAGTATAGAAAAATAAATAATGAATTGATGAGATTAAATCAATATGGAAAAGTAAATAACTGATAACACATGCCATTAAAATAAATGGATAAGGAATAATCAATATAAAATGGTAAACAACTGAAATAACATTTCATTTAATCAATAAAATAATATATAAATTAATCCATATATATGTTGACTCGATAATCTCATGGATAATAATAATAAATGAATTCTCAATAAAGGAAATGCTTAATTATTGGACTTCATGTTTCCCAGACACATGATACCTTTACCATCAAGATAATATAGTTTAAACTATTCTAAATTTTTCAATTGATTTGTCTCATGAGACTATTGATGCATCGAGGGGCTTTCATTAACTGGTCCCTAGTCTGCAGGTCTTTCATTAAATGGTCCCCTATACATGTATTGTGTGTCCAATGAATTCCTTATATATCAAATAATTGATTTAATTAAAAAATAATGTGCCTTTTCAAAATGTATCCACATTTAATAGAAGATTTTTATTTATCAATAATTCCTTAGTGGATGATAATTTACAATAATGTTTGTTGATGTTAATGAATGAAAATACCATTTAAATATCATTAAATCATTCCTCAGTAAAAATAATCTTTAAACATTCCAAAGTGTACCATACCACTTTAAAACATTTGAATCGTAATACCTGTGAAATAATGAAATTAAATAAAACATAAAATATCCTTATAATAATTATATTTATGATATAACATGTATAAGGGTAGTATATACACCCTATAAAAGTGAATTAGTGCATAACAACAAATAAGTCTTAATGTAATGTAAATTGAGACGAAATACCTTACCTTGAGTCCGACCTGTCATATGTGTACTTTTATTTCTAGATAATAAACTCGTGTTAATTATTTACTTTGTTCATAACCATTTTAAATTTTTATACTATTTTTACTTCACTTATTACATTGTTTTGTACAACTACTTAAAAAATTATGTTTACATCAAGTGTTTTGACCAAATTCGGTTTGTGTGTTAAAAATGAATTTGGTAGGTTAACTATGGTCAAAGGGGTCAATATATAAACATATAAAAATAATTATCATGAAATAATTATCATATTTATACATAAATTATACTTTTAAAACTATTCATAAATTATGGTTATGATAAATAAACCAACATTACAATCATGGAGCTCGTAGGTCGTACGTACGCATGAGTAACATTCACATTTTTCAATGATCGTTTTGGAAAGAAGGTAAGAAATATTATATCATTCTTTAAATATCATTATATCATAAATAAAATTTTATTTTATCATATATACATATATATATAATTCTTGTGATGTAAAAGTAATCACATCATGTTGAGGAGGCGGAAGTCTACACGTCCAAGACCGACATTATCACTTTTTAGTGTATGAAAAGGGTAACAATGAAAATGTTATATTATATTTATATAAATTTAATTATTTAATTAATATCATATATATTTAATTTATTTCACATATATTTACCTGAAACCATCCTTTATAAATTATACGTATCACGTGAACGAATCATATTGCTTTGAGGAGGGTAGTCCACACTTCTAGAAATGATGTTATCGTATTCCCAAAAAAATGAAATCATAATGGTATGTGTTATATATGAATTAAAAAATCATAGAGACATTATAAATATAATATATATCATATATAAATAGTTTTTCCATTATAATTTCAAACCATGAAAGGTGGTCAAGGAAAAACGAATGACATCGTTTTGTGAGGAGGTAGTTCGTCGTTCATAATAATAGTCTGTTTGTTACCCGTTAGATGAAATTGTGTGTAATTGTAGGTATAAAACTTATAATAAAAACATATAATTATATTTAGGATATTTATTTTATTATATTATCATGTAATAAAAATATTTTATGGGAGGATAATGAAGATATAACAAAGTATCTTGAGGAAGAATAATACCTCTTCTTTGGGTAACTCTTTTTGGTTTGCACCATAGGGATTCCTTAGATTGATTTATTCACAATTAGAGGGATATAGGTTTAAGGTAGGTATTTTGAGATCTTATTTGATTATACATTTTGTGATAAAAAGTACTTGATAGGTGTGAGGAAGTGTGAGGGGTGAATTCCTTTTTATAGGGAATGAGGAGTAGCATTCTTGTAAATTTTTGGAAAGGGGGTTCCACCAAATTTTTTCTCATGTAAAGTGCCTAAAATAATGACAAATATTCTAAAAAATGGATTATAGGGTCTAAATATGGTTATATAATATATTTAATATAAGTTTCTAGGTCATTTGGGGCCTTATGTTTAAGATTTAGTCCCTAGTTCAGCTAATTTTTCTCTAAATCGGTGTAATTAATTTTAATCACTTTCACTAATATTTTTTGTCAAAAATGAAGTTGAAATTTTTATAAATTATAAATTATTATAATTATAAATGTGGAATTCATTTTTTTTAATTTAAATTTAATAATGGGAAGAAAATAATTTAAAATTAATCCCATAGACAAGACGATAATATGGGTTTTAAAGTAAAAAATGTTTAAAGGTTTGCTACATTTTTATGTCCAATATCAACGTGAAATTGATTTAAATGACCAAAATTGGATAAACTGAAGTAAAATTAATCTAATTAATATTTAAATCCAATAAAAATTTTAATTTAACCTTATAAATAAATTATATGAAAAAGCGGTTTTGAATTAAAATTCTTTATTTTCACTACTTATCAAAAAAATGAAAATTCACATAAAAACACAAACAATTTACTCTAAGATAATTTTTATGTTCCAATTTAAAATATGATGTTTATTTTTTCATATAAAATCAATAAAATTTCTAAAATTGGATTTAAAATAGGTTCTCTATTAGAAGGTGGTAAAAGTGCCTTTAGAAAAATATTGATTTTTATGAGAAATATTGGGATTGTTCTTATCTTATACATATAAAATCTATTAGATTAGTATCAAAAATATTTGTTTTAATGTATAATATATAAGTTAATTAATATAATTAAATAATATAAATTAATTTAATTTATTAGGATAAAACACATTTATGGGCATAAAAATAAAAAAAATCCTTTATATTCAATTGGTATATATTTTCATTTCTCATTAATTGGAAACCAATGAATTAATATTAGATTTTTGTAATCTATATATTTTCATAATTATGTTAATTATATTCATAATCATTAATTTAACAGCTTGGTTATATATTATTATATTAAATAATATTATTTTTAATAATATATTATTGTTGAGTAAAAATTAGTCTTGCAAGTTATGTTATCCATCGAGGATAATCAGTCTTGAATGTAATATAATAGATCCTTAGTATTCCATGTAGAGAAAGATAAGCTTTATTTTGGGTGTAACATAAGTTTAACCTAGCATTTCATATAAGGAAATCTAGGAATAAAAAATAAATTTATTCTAAAAGGAAAATATTATAAAGTCTTGGGGTGTTACATCTAAACCCATTTGTTATGTTTTCCCCCACACTGGTTATTTTTTATTTACTGATAGGTGTTAACAATTTAAAAACATATTTTCCATTATACCAAGAAATCAAGGAATCATATTGATGTGCGGTTCTTTCCTACAAATCAAAAGTGATTCAAAGATCATTTTATTATGTTTCTATGATAATATTTATTCTTCTACTTGAGTTTGACCCCTTGATGAGTGATATTTCATTTTAATAAAAATAAAATGGTGAAATTGTACTTTTCATCATATAGAGAAATATAATATTTATATTTATTCTCAATTTATTCATTCAGATCACAGATGACCCAAGGATTCTTTTCTTATGTTTCTAAACTAATTTGAAATCACCTTCTTGGTTTTGACCCCCTGATGGGTGATATGTAATTTTAATAAAGATACAAAGGTAAAATTTTACATTGGACCATACCAATAAATACAGGCATTATATTAATACTTTATTGATTTCTATAGATCAAAATTGACCAAAGGAATTAGAGCATCAGATTAATGTGTGTAACATTTATATCAAAAATGTCCTAAGGATTATTATACAATGATTCCATGGAAATATGAACACATTTTCATGGTTTTAACCCCTTTTAGGTGATTTGTTACTTTAATAATAATATAGAGATGAAACTATAAATTCAATCATTCTATTATATGTATGTATTAAATTGATGTGTGATTGATTCCAACATATCATAAATGAATAAAATATTATTTTCCTAAGTTTTTAGGCCAATCCAAGTTTTTTTTCTTAGTTATGACCACTACATAATTAAAACCTTAAATAGAAATTATACTAAAACTTCCACTGGAAAATTATTGTGTTAACTCCAACTTCGACTTGAAAATTTCATTTAAAACATTTACTAGAAATTTGAGTAAAACTTCCATGGGAAATTATAGTTAAAATTTAAATGGAAATTCTAGTGAAAATTCCATCAGAACATTCTAATTAAATCTTCTATTTGAAATTTTTAGTGGTAACATCAACTTCCACTTGAAAGTTTCCATTAAAACCTCCAGGATATATTTTTGGTGGAAACATAAACTGAAAAATTCTAATTGTAACCTCAACATCTACTTGAAAATTTATGTTGAAACTTTCCCTAAAAATTCAAGTGAAACTTCCACTCAAAATTATAGTTAAAAAACTGCAAGAACATTCAAGTGGAAGATCCCACTAGAAAATTATAGTGGTAGCTTCAACATTCAATTGAAAATTATAGTGAAAATTTCCATTAAAAATCCAGTTGAAACGTTAAATGAACAATTATTATGAAAGTTCCTATGGAAAATATATTATATTTCCATTGGAACATTTTAGTGGAAACCTACACTAATTTTCAATTGAAACTTTCATTATATAATTATTTACGTATTTACTACTCATTTATTTATGTTATTATTTAAATAAGTAAATAAGTAAATGAGTAACTAGTGAAAGTTTCCATTGAATACCAGAGTAAGTTTCCACTAGAATTTTCTAGTGGAAGTCTACTAGAATATTTCATCGGAATTTTCAATATAATTTATCAATTTATTTTTTAACTTGATTTTTTAGTGGAAGTTTCTAGTGATATTTTCATGTGTCAGTTGAAGTTTCCATTATAATTTTAAAATATAATATTATACTTGGATTTTATTGTAGAAGTTTAACTATAATTTATAAATTAAGTTTCACTAGAAATTATATAAAATGTTTCACTCGAATTTCCAATGAAATTTTCAAACGAAATTTTCAAATGAAACTTTCAAGTAAAAGTTCAATTTACCACTATAATTTTTCAGTTTATATTTCCCCCAAAATGTTCTATTGGATTTTTTAATGGGAATATTCTAGTGGAAGGTAAAGTTACAAATAGAATTTTTCAGTGGAGTCTTCCATCAGAATGGCCTAGTAGAAGTTTCATTGGAATCTTAATTAGATGTTTCTCTATAATTTCGAGTGGAATTTTCATTGGAATTTCTGGTGAAAGTTTCCACTAAAATTTTCAAGTGGAGGTTGAATTTTCTACTATCTTTTTCTCTTGGATGTTGAGACTATAATTTTCTGGTGGAAATTTTGACTTGAATATTTTTTTGGAATATTCATGTGGGGTTTTTTAATGTGAGTTTCAAGTTTATTTTTTTAGTCAAAGGTTCAACTAATTTTCTTTTATGGAAGTTATATCTAGTAATTTTTAGTGGATGATGACACTGTAGTTTCTTTCCACAATAATTTTTTATTGAATGATTCAAGGGGAATTTTCTAGTGGGAGTTTCCATAGGAATTTTAGATTAGAAGTTCCCACTATATTTCTCCATTGTATGTTTCCACTTTAATTTTTCATTTGAATTATCCACTAGAATAATCTATTGAAATTTGATAGTGAAATTGTTCAATAAAATTTTTAACTAGAGTTTTCTGATGGATGTCTCGGTTATAATTTTCCAGAGGATCTTTCCACTGAAATTTTATATAGGGAATATTATCCTTTTAACTATAATTTACCTTTCAAAATTCTCATATGTAGTGTGATTTTTAGCGTACTTTTTCATGTAAATTTCTAGTCAAAAAATCTAGAATAATTTTTTACTACAGATTTTGAGATAATTTTCTAACTAGAATTTTACAATGAAATTTTATAGTTTAATTTTATAAAGAATTTTTTATAATGTGATTTTATAATATAAAATCACAGTAAAACTTTATGAAGTATTTTCTTAATTTATTAAATGGAATTTTTGTGTACTTATAAAATGAAATATTCTATAAAAAAATTTCAATAAAATTTTTATTATAAAATTATCATCATTTTTTTGAAGTTTATTTATATATTTTTACATGATATTGAGTTGATTTTTTTATATATTTATAAAATATTTTTTTTAAAATTCTTAAAAATTTATTAAATATTTCAAAAGGTGAAAAATATTATTGGTAACAATTTTTTACTATTTTAATAATTTCAAAATTGTAATTTTTTAAAATATTTTTTTCATTATTTTTTAATTTATTTTAAAAAATATATATTTTTAACATATAAATAAAAATTATTAAATTTTTATGGTTTTGAAAATTATTAAGTAATGCTAATAATAGAAAATATTTTTTTACACTAACAAAAAAATTATTTCCTTTTAAAATGATTTATAATTTTTTAATTTGTTCAAAATATTTATACAATTTTTTAAGAATTTAGTTACAAAATATTTTAATAATTTTTAATTAAAAATTATTTATATTTTAAAGTTTCTAAAAATTAATTGTTAAATATAAATATTTTTTTACTATATAGATAAAATATTTATTATATTTAAAGATTTTATAATTTTATATAATTTTTAAATTATTTTCAGACTATTTTTTAAGTGTAATACACATGTATGCCAGTAAGGCCATAACTGGGTATTTAAAAAAGTATGAGAATTCTACTTTATTAATTATTTTCAATCCAATTTTAAAATTATTTTAACTAGATTTTTTACACATGGAATATTCTCTATTATAATAGATATTCTAGTAAAATAGGTTAACTTGAGATGATTCTAATCCTAGGAATGTGTGGTCGATTGATGGGCATGTGGTTAATGTTGAAGTCTTCTAGCATTAGCATGATCGACCAAGAGAGGGGAACTATTATTTAATAAATTCACTAAATTTTCATGCATGGTCTCTCCTGGAATGATAAGGGGATCAACCATAGGCTAGGAGATCCCGAAAAATCACAAAAATAGAAATAATGAAAAAAATGATTGAGGAAAAATCTTTGAAAAAAATAAATCAATTATGTTTCTAAGAAGTTAATTTCAATAAATTGATTAGAGTTTCATGCATTCAAAATTAAAAATAAAATTTTATTAAAATCCAAAATTGATCTAGTTTCTTCAAAACAAAATTAATTCAAGTTTATCATTCTAAAACATATTTAAATTCTAAACTCACTATTCAAAACTCACAATTTTAAACCAAATTCTATTTATTCATAAAAAACTCAGATGTTCATTTTAAAAACATGTTTTTCTATAATTATTATCCAAATTACTTCCAAGATGAAATATTTTCTATTAAAAACCTTAAATTATGCTTAATTATAATTCTTTCCCTACAAACACATGATGTCACAAAAATGTGAATTTTACCCAGGTTTTAAAATGAATTAAAGAGATTTTAATAGTGAATTGAAAAATAAAATTTATAATAACATACATTATCATATCTATTTGATTACAAAATATATTAAATGACTTTTAGATCATTTCCCTATTTTTTACACAAATATGAACCATTTTTCTCAGTATTGACCCCTATACTGAAGATTTTGCATTCATTAATAAGTGTTAACAATTTAAAATCACATTTTCCATCATATCAACCAATATAAGAATTATATTGATGCATTATTAATTATTAAAGATCAAAAATGATTCTGAGATCATTTTCTTATGTTTCTACAGAAATCCAAACTTGAATGTTTGGTTTTGACTATTTGATGGATGATATGTCATTTTAATAAAAAATTCAAAAGTGGACTTTTACTTTGGATCAAATTGAGAAATCCAAGCATCAGATTTATTTTTGATTAATTCATATTCATTATATAAAAATATTAGATCATTTTCTTATGTTTATTTACCAGTTTAAACTCACTTACTTGGTTTTGACCCCTTGACGGTGACAAATCATTTTGGTAAAAATAAAAAGTATAAATTCTACTTTGGTTTGTACTAAGAATTCCAAGAATCATGTTGATAGGAGATTGATTTATATATATCAAAAATGACCAAAGGATCATTTTAATAAGTTTTCATGTCAATATTATGTCATTTTTAAGGTTTCTCCCCATGATGGGTGATATGTCATTTTAATAAAAATACCAAGGGGAAATAGTCCTTTGGATCATACCGAGTAATCTAACCATAAAATTTATTCACAATTGATTCACATAAATAAAAAATTACCCAAGGATCATTCTCCTATGTTTTGTGAAAATGAGAACTTATTTTTTTATTTTTACCCTCGTTTAGGTGCTTTTTTCTTTAATAACAATGTAAAAGTGAAACGTCACATTCAATCAGTCCAAAGAATTTGGGTATAACATTGATGTATGTTTGATTCAAATAGATCAGAAATTTATAAAATATTGTTTTCATATGTTTTAATTCCATTACGATCATGTTTTCTCAATTCTTAACCCAACATAAGTGATTTGTCATCTATTAATAAGTGTTAACAATATGAAATCGTGTTTTCCATCATACCATGAAATAGGAGCATCATATTAATGTGTTCTTGATTCTTATAGATAAAAAATTATTCAAGGATGTTTGAATTTAGTTTTCACATCAATAAGGACTCATTTTCTTGGTTTTGACCCCTTTATTGGTGATATGTCATTTTAATAAAAATAGAATGGTGAAATGGTACTTTTGATCATATCAAGTAATCCGGATATCATATTGATGTACGATTAATTTTTATAGATAATAACTGATTTTTGGGTCATATTTCTATGTTTTTATAGTAATTAAGACCTGTTTTCATATTTTTGGACACCTTTAGGTGGACTAACACTTAAATAACAATATGAATGTCAAAAAACACTTTTGATCATATTGATTAATGTAGTAATTTAATTGACTTGTGCTTCATTACTAAAATAAAAAAGGACTTTAAGAACCTTGAACTATTTTTTTACACCAATCTGAACCCATTTTCTCAATTTTGACCCCTACACAGGTGAATTTTTATTTATTAATAAGTGTTAAAAATTCAAAATCATGTATTTTATCACATTGAGAAATTCAAGCATCATAATGATGTACTTTTGATTTATATGGATAAAAAATGATTTGAGGATCATTTTATAATGTTTATATGTTAATCCAAAATCACAATATTGGTTTTTACCCCCTGATGGGTGAGGTTTCATTTTAATAAAAATAAAAATGTTAGATTTTACTTTGGATAACAATGAGGAATTCAAGATTTAGATTGATACTCAATAGATTTCTATATATCAAAATGACTCGATGATCATTTTACTAAGATTTCATGTCAATTGGATTTTATTTTCTAATTTTTAACCCTCTTTAATGGAGATATATCATTTTAGAAACTATAAAAGGATGAATGATAATTTGTATCATACTGAGAAATCCAAAAATTATATTCATGAGCATTCAATTCCTAGAAATAATTTTTTTTCAAGGGTCATTATCATAAGTATACATGAAAATATGATCTCATTTTATTGGTTTTCACTACTTGAATGTGATTTGTAACTTTGATGAAACTATAGAGGTGAAATGATACTTTTCATCATGCTGGTCAACTCATCATGATATCTATGAAATAAAAATAATAATAATATGTAATAGGAAATCACCTCTTTATGATTTATACAAAAAAAATTATGTCATGTACTCTACCTACTCATTTACAATCAAATATATGTATTCTTATGAATATGTGGACTATTAAGAATGCTGGTGTTATATGAAAAATATATACAAACAAACAATTAATAAATATTTTAAATGAAAGTGTAATTACCTTTATTAATACCTCTTTTAAGATGATAGTTTATTGATGGAATATGACATATTTCATAAATTTAAAACTCTCACATCTATACTCACTGTCATTATTTTGTTTCTAACCCTGAAAAAGAATTTAAAAAAATAAATAATTTGTTTTGATATGTTATTTGATAGTGAAATATTATTATATATACCGTTATCTGTACCCATATGTAGAAATACATAATCTTCTTTTTCTTTTTCACCATCCTCATACCATGATTTTATTGATATTAAAATATCTCCCTATCATAAAAAATTCCCATTAAAACATCATATAAAATTTATAATTTAATTTTTATCTATAAAATGTTTTTTTTGGTGCTTTAAAAAATAACAACTGAAATCATGTGTGTTTGATTTGTTAAAAGTTAGTGCTTTGGATCCAAAAAATATAAACCTTCAAAGTAATTAAATTGGATATAATTAGTATTCAATTCTTCCTAAAAAATGAATAAGTAATGAAAAATAACAATATATTTTATATAATTAGATTATAGAGTTTTACTCTTTCATTATAGATATCAAGGATATCCCATATTATGTTATTTTCTATTCAAATGTTGTGGCTAGTTCATATTTTTTTCAATTTCTTCATTATCCAATGATATTTCTTTGTAGAAATGATAGCAAGATTGATGGGTCTAAATTTTTCATCACTGGGCTTTCCTTTTTTATAGTTGTGATATATAAACCTATAGAAAATATGAATAGTTATTAACTATAATTAAAATAATAGATCAGTTATTATGAAAATGGATTATGAAAAGGTACCTCATGTGTACCAACAAAATTTGGATTCCCAACCATTCATGCTTAAGAATTTTATTTATACTCTCAAGACCAATCATGTTTGTAATGAATACTCCAAATATTTTTTTATCCAAATTAAATATTGGTCATATTTATATCTTTAAAAAAAATTTCTAAAATAGAACACAATGTTAATAAATATGGTAGTGTAATTGGGGGAGTAAAGGTATTCTCATAAGTTCCTTTTGATTTATTATATTATCTAAAAGACTGTTTTTGACAGACCTTCTGCTTCCCCCTCTCTTTCTTGATATATAATAGCATACCTCATTTCATACCTTTTTCCAAAAAAATTTAAAAAATTTCTTTTGAAAAATATTATTAATGATATATCACATTATCATCATGCATATTTATAAGACTAAACATCCATGTGAAGAAATTTTCAATAACATGATTGACTACCATAACATCTAAGTCATCAAGGGGAACATGCAACATGGTGCTAAATTCATGAGTAATGTGAATCCCCACTCCCATGTAATATTTTAGGATTTTTTTTTGTACATCAAATATCCTTCGATATTGTATAGTTTATCCCTTTCAAAAAAGAAATGGGAAATATCTAATAGATATAAATCACAATCACTTTCACCTCGAATATGTTTTTTATAAGAAAGTTATCGGTAGTTTTTTGATTCAAATTTAGAAAAAAAGTGTTATGTTAAATTAGATTACCTTGTGTAAGATATATGGTTGATGTCATGACCCCAAACCACCATCTACTAGTTCCCCTCTTGGGATAGTGGTGAAGAGAATGAGTGACCCCCTATTTCTTCCACCATTAGGTCCTGAGCTGGTGTCTGGTTCCAAGGTTATAAAACACTCAAATAAGAGGAATTACCCTTAATATAATAGAACTTATTGAAAGATAATATGATAAACTACCCAATAAATCCATCATATAATATAAAAGAACAAATATCCTGTATAAATAATATATCACATTTATTAATATGAAACAAATATAAACATCTACAAAGATAAAAAAATACTAATAGAAAATATTATCGAATAAACTAGAACTACTCCAAACTCTGAGCTAGTACTGTCTGGACCGATTATGAAAGTCTTTATGTAAAACTGAAAAATAGTTTATATATATGTGGGTGAGAATATAATGTATACATAGTAGGATCATACCAAAGGTCTCTTATTAAAAAGTGAAAAACATTCTATTTCCCAAGTGAACAAATATAAGAACTAACAAGCACCTATACAATTCAACTATCCCCTCAACCTCGCCAAGGATAACTCACTAAATAATGTATCCAAGTATAATAAGATAATAATAGGAAGAATATAATAAAAGGCACATCATAACCAATTCACACTAGTTTTCTACTTTCTTCCAACAATAAGACTTCCTTTTCTCTCATTCCTTCCATATCCATTAATAATAACACCAACTGTATATCATTACTCGTGGTACCCACCACACATCACATCTGGGGTAACTACTTGTATACCTCATACAAAATAACTAGGTTTGTAGGGTATCATGAACTTATATGACATCAACTTCCTGGTCTCCTCCTACTATGCATAACCCCAACCACATATATCACTATCCACCACTTATATCACCATAATCTGCTACTAAAGGGAGAGTAATCATGCGTATAACACAATTCGTGAATCAATAAGATTTATATTTACTCATAATGAATCCTAGTGGATGATCATAATCTTATATCTAGTATTAGGGTTTGTGTGATTCACTTATCCCAATACTTATTTTTCCCATAATTTTTAAATAAAAATAAAATATGAGTTTTGTGATTTCGTGAATGAAAACAGGGAAGTAAAATGGAAATTTAGGATAGTGTCGATGCAAGAAAGTGAGATTCAACTTTTTGATTCTTCCTTGTATCACAACCTTGACCCTTAGATTATATTTTCTATTTGTGTCCATCAGCCATGCACAACCTTAATTTTAAAATTTTCTGAATGAACATCACACTCCCGGATAGTCTCTTAAGTAGTGGTCTCATTACCTTCTAAAATGGGTCAGAGTCATGATCTCATCCTCATCACTAATCCCATTGTACAACTATAATCGAATAGTGGGAGAGGAAAGAGTGTTCATAAGTATGAAAGGAAATTGAAGGTGATATACATGAGGTATGATCATAACCATATTCTCTCACTATCGAAAGATAATTAGTAAAAATTAAAAGAAATTAGGTTGGGTGCGTGGATTTTTTATCACTAGTTTTCATCTGACAGGTGATCCTCAGGTTATCCTATCATCATCGATGAGAGTTTGAGATATCACAGGACTTCACAGTCTGTGAGAAATATTATGAATTGGTGGGGACAAAGAACAAGAAAAAATAATATTAAAACATTATGGAATAGAAATTAAAATGAAAAAATACAAAAAAAAATAATTATAGTCACTGGATGTTGAATGATCCTTACTAGGATAAGGGGAGAATGTATTTAAATTTATTTCATAATCTTCTTCATTCGTACCCTCACCTTTAATGATGTGATTAGTGGGTTGAATTTTTAGCTGGATGAGTGGAATTTATTATACACGATGCTTGAGATTAATTCATTTTAAAGTATATTTTTTCCACGATCATGCTTTTCACTTCTTCGAATAGATGATATCCACATGGACAACCTGATGGTTGTGATTTTTTCAAACCAGTGTGTGAATCATTTTTGTTGAATCACTATTATTGCACCATCAATAACCAAACTCCTTTAAATAGATGATATCCATGTGGAAATATTTTTGGAGAATTACCCAATTTGGATGAACCAGTAGAATGTATACCTATGTTGCTATGGGTTTCTTTGATAACCATGATGCATCCCTTCAAAACAATTTAGGTACCCTTAATAAGTAGTGTATTACCCTTATGTCATCAAATTATCATTGATTGTGCTAGAATAAGTGACTTTGGATCTTTAATTCTTGTAAATAGTGGCTCTATTCTAGAGTACTTAATCAGAACATGTTGTGTCCGGATCTTCATCTCTATAATTTAACTTCAACTTCATTGGTAAGCACATGTCATCTTCTTTATCGGTAGGTGCACAAGGGTTCATATATAATCAGTGTGGTAATAATTTTAATGCTTTAATTCTATATTATTTCATCTAAGTTTGAGATTCTTCAATAGACCTGGTGATATTCTTTGTTTGGCTTCAATTCTTTGGAGATCAATGTTTAAGGTTTTCTAATCCCAAAAATTCATCAACTTCAAGAACCTGAAAAGTTTCCATATTTAGTTTGTGAGAAAACATAGGTGTAAGGATATCTTTCACAATCACATATTCATCCCTCATATAGATTTGGGTAAACTTAGACAAAAAAAATAAATCTTATGCATTATGAGGTTAATCTTCCAAACATTGGCATCATCTTCACAAATATGGGGTTCATCAAGTTGGTTCGAGATTGATCTGTACTACTTACTTTATTCCATTTATGGAATGGAATGTAAAACATAGTAGAGGGTCACTCCCACCTGAATGGTCTCTAACATATCACCATGAAAGAAAGTGAGGAATCAGTAACATAATAATCAGGCATAATGATCATGTAAGTAATGATCTCCCAAATTTTAGGTTCTCGAACCTAACATTCCACTGAAACATGGGGTTTATTTTCCAAACATTAAGTTCATGAACATAACTTTCCTCTTAAACATGAGGTTCATCTTTCAAACATGGGGTTCAAAAAACATGAAGTAAACCTACTTGGAATAGTCATTTCGTCCCTTTGATGAACTTTCAGTTGTGGTCAATTGCACATGGAAATTTTGTTTGATCCTTTATTTTAATAAATTCTTGATTCCATTACATAAAACAACAATATTTTTTAAGAAGAAACATTTTTTTAATAAATTAAAGAAATAAGGACGTCAAAATTTGTATTCACTTTTTCATTACAAGATTAATAAATCATTAAAAATATATTTAGATCCAATTAATAATTATGATCATAATTCACAAAGTCACAAAAAAACGTTAATTTACCTTAGACCTTAATTAAATTATGGGGTATTTTCAATGAATAATAGAAAAAGTATTTTTAAATTTTCAACTTATGTTATAGAGAAAGGGGGAGGGAATAGTCATCCATTTGTATCCTCATCATCCTGGATGTTAGGTAAAATTCCCACCTGGTCTACTGAGGGTCGATTAGGTTATCTGAATCATTTGGGGTGTATAATAGAAACTCAATAAAATATAGGTATATAGTCATATCGTGCAATCCCATACCTATGGGTTCACACAAGAAAAGCTTCCATAACCACTATCCATACACTATTTATATCATGGCACCAATAATTGAATCTAATGTTGAACAACTAGCCATAACCATCATACAAAGGGTCACAACCTGAGTTACATTTCTTATTATTCTATTTAACAATTCATCCCCCAATCTTTACCCATTAAATTATCTATTTAAATTATCACTAATGAATTCTTTAACCATTACCAAATTATTATATAATATGATATTATTCTATTTCTACCAAGATATTAAAAATAAACCACCACATCAAGACACTACATCCTAACCAAGGCCCCAATCCACTAGCAACTAATACCACCAAAACACACACAACCAAGGCCACCAAGACACTAATAACGAAGTCCACCATGTCGAACATAACCATGACCACTAAGATATAAAAAATCATCAAATCATAGAACATTCATATTCAACTTTGATTTTTCATTTATAAAATTTAAATAATTATCCATATAAATGGTATTATCAAATAAATCCAACACTATAAGGAATTATTTCATAATAATAATATAGCATGGAAAATCAAAATCAAAATCATGTAAATCCAATATCCACAATAATATAACACCATAATCTTTTGGTTTAATTAGTACTATTATTTATATTCATTATTCTATTTTATAAAATTCAAAAAACAAAAATAAAAATCATGATAATCTCATATATGCACATGTAAGTGAGAAAACTCAAATAAACTACCTCAAAAGAAGCTTTCTGGTTCACTATAAAAATACAAATCAAGATAGGATGAACCATGGTTTCACAACCACAAAGGGAATCCTTTAATCAATTGGAAATGTAATGATGTCTCATCAAAATCACAGACCAACAATACCTCGACTAAAAAAAATATTCAATGTGAAACCTCTGAAGAAACATAGAATAACTCTAATAGAAATAGAAGGACTCACCCAGAATCATTGATATCAAATATCCAAAAACTAAGGATGAATGTCAAAGGTAAGATGTTGTCAGGGATCCCAAAATCACCTAGGGATCACTTAATTTTTTAGAGGAATTATGGGAGAATTAAAGAAATTTGATGGAGGTTGGTACATATGGACAGCCTATAAATCATCTCATTCATGGCGTGAATGGAGGGTTCATGATATGAATCTCACATGATTCACATCCACCTAAAATAAGGTTCTCAGTATAACAACCCTAGGAGGAGTTTCAAATTATGAATATATCATTTAATACCATCAAACCTTCAAATATAGAACCACTAAAAACTCCACGATGAACATTCATGCTAAAAACAAAAAATTCACACCATGAATTACTCCAAGATAGAAATTACATATTCAAGGTAGTCTAAGATACAATCAGTTATTCACATCGTGAACGGGTATTTCATGATTTGAGTCACCACCTGTAGTTACTGATTTAACTCTAAATCCTCCTCTCCCTTCCGCTATCTCATCCAGAGGTTCTAAACACCCCAAAATTACAAAGTAACGGACCAGAAGGGTTTCAGAAAATAAATTAGTTACATCTCAAATGTTTCTAATCCTTAATAATCAAAACTAATAAAAAAAGGAAGACACCAATCACATGAAAACATAAAACACTCCCCCCAAGACATACATTTTAAATAAGGATGAAACTATACCTCAAAACATAAACAAGGTCTCAAAACCTAATAGTTAAAATCCAAGTACAATCATAAAAGTATAATATCAAGAAATAAAAACAAAAAAGACAACAAACAACTCTAATTTCTGGCCACACATCTATGAAATACACTTTTTAGTACTCTCTTCTAGACCAAAATCCCTCTATAGGACTCACATAAAAGGGATAACACTCCCTCTAAAAACCTTCTCTTGATGTTCTTAAACCTCAGTCTATCATTCCATGATCTTCACATCATCCTTGATATCCAAACCCCAAATCAATGATTTTGGAATCAATATAAAGGTACTAATGAATTTTGAACATGTTGAAGAACTTATGAACTTTTTCTACCTATAAGGTAATAAAAACAAATAAAACACTCCACAAACACTCCCTAATAACTCAAATGGTCTAAAAACTAGGTTGAGAGCTTACTCCCTAGACCAAACCTCCCTTACCTTTAGTCAAGGGAAACATTTAGGAAACCCTAGTCCTTGACCTCAAATTCCAAATTCCTCCTCCCCTAATCATCATAACACTTCCATTGATCCTATATTGCCTTCATATTCTCATTAATCACTTGATACTTATTTTTTATGTTTTATACCACATCAGGACCAAGAACCAATACCTCCCCAATATTGATCCATCTTAATGGGGATCTACATTACTCCTATGAAATGTCTCAAATGGGTATATACTGATAGATTAGTGAAATGTTTTATTATAATAAAAAATAGCCAAAGGTAGGTGTCACAATAATGATCCACTTAAATCTAAGATATGCACCCATGGTATATCCTATAACATCCAGATATACTACTCCATCTTCTAATACATATAGGAACAAAGAGAAGGGTTAATACATAAGTGTGATCCAAATTCATGTTTCAATCCCCTACAGAATCATAAATTAAACTAAGGATCTTAATTGAAAATTATGGTTCTTAGAGCTCCATAAAGCCTTACCACATCATCCACATACCATATCACTAGAACATCCATGTTAATAAACTCTCGAATAATCATAAACTGAACCAAATTCATCATCCAATCCATAATAACCTATATCATCATATTCCCCTTGATTCATGGGTAACTCTATGAAAAGATCCATCACGAGTCCCCCCCACTTCCACTCAGGGATATCCAAAAGTTATAGTAGACCATCTGGGACATAATGTTCTACCTTCTATAGCTAGAATACTAGGAATCACTCCATTAAGTCCACCACTAACCACTTCATTATCAGCCACTAAAACTTCCTCCTTAAGCCATGATACATCTTAGATACATGGGGGTGCACTGCCAGAGTTGATTTATGAATCTCAAAGAGGACTCTCACACACATCCCCAATAGGATGAACATCCTTCCTTAGAACATAACATAATTATAGTCATAATCTAACAATCCCTCAAGAGTATCACCATTAATGGCCCAATCATACAACACCTATACCATTGAATCTCCCCATTAAGACTCCTCCATAAACTATAGTAAAGCAGGGTCTAACAACATTGGGATCAAGTATCCTTGTCTATAAATCTCCTTAGATCCGAGATGCATGGCTCCTAACTCCTACACCACCCTCCAGGTATCCTCATATTATATAATGGCTACCTATAACTTCCTACTCAATGCATATACCAAGAAATTTCATCCCTTTATGGATTCAAATGCATAATAATTTATTTATGGTATTCAACATATGAAGAAAACAATATACTATTATATAAAATTTAAAGGTTTGATTTCTCCTACTCTTTAATGATAATTGTAACAATATCTCTTCTATAAATCCCTTTACCCATAAATAATCTATTGTGTCAATATTTAGAGAGACCAATGCCATCAATATCTGATAGGATATCAGTGCAGAATTTAGAAACTTATTCAAAAATATATCAATCTATAATAAAACCCTTAAGAGGACTTTTTATTTTAGATGCACCCTTTAAAAATATCTATATATCATTCAATAAGGTACGTACATTTATAATGTATATGACCACATAGTCGGGTCTATCTAACCAAGTTAACTATCAAGTGAACCATTGTATCAAGGAATGATGGTAGGAAATGCATTTACAAATCACTTAATATGATATTAATTTACATTTTCATTGTTGGAAACTTTTTCTGGTGTATAAATTTTCCACATATATCTTTTAAAAAGAAACAAATCTTGGTTAATTTATGTTGATCATTTTTAGGAATAATGAATAATAAATATAAAAATGTTAAATATTACATAAAAACATGATAGTCATGGGATTTTAGTCCCTTAAACATGAAAATAATTCATTGAAATGACATTCTTGATATTTAGGGAATACACCTCTTGAACCTTTATATCATTCAAAAAGTATTAAAAATTATATATCTCTTTCCTGGAAAGAGTGTAATTTGATGGAGGAAGAAAATTCAACAATTCACCCTCCACTCGTGTCAAATATTCTTTTATACCCAAGTTAATCATTTCCAACCTGGACTTAATTTCATCCTTTGTTTTTTTGTAAAATTTATTAATGTTCCAATGACAATATCACAAATGTTTTTTATAAATTCATGACATCCAAAAGATTTATGACATTAAAAAAATTCATGTGTAGTAATTCAAAAAAATTGATCTATTTTATAACTGTTTTTTCATATGATTTTTTAAGAAGGTTTATCAAATATAAATACAATATACTATCCTTTCTCAAACTTTTTATTAGATATTAATGGAGAAGGTTAAGTACCTCATTCTATATTCCGATCAAATGATGTCATCTAAGATCAGAATTTTTGAAATTATTTTAAAAAAAATTGATGTCGTAAAGACATTGTGTTCAAGGAATGTTTCAACCTATCTAAGTGTATACCTTATTTAGATATGGGACACTATAACATTCCTTTAATTTTATATCTTTATAAATTTACATAACAAGTAAATTCATCTATCATCCCATAAAACATGGATCTCAAAGTGAACTCTTCACTTCTATGAACATCATGAAATGTAATACATGTATCCAACATCAATTTTATATCTTTGATCAATTAATCCAATTAAAAATAAATATAATTACCCAGTTATTTTGGTCTAGATATAAGTAGAGACAACATAATGTATTTTTGCTTCCTGAATAACCATGGTGGAAAATAAGAATTTACCAACATAATCTGTCTTGTGATGTGATTAATACATTTTACACCAAAATGATTCAATCCATCTATATATATCACAAGACAAAGGTATCTCAACTCTTTTCCAATTTCTAGATACTCATGATTAATATTCTTCCACTAAGGAGAGTTTTTTAGGTAATATCTTTCCCATATTGAATTATTATATCAATATGAAAGACCAGTTTTATAGTAGTATCCTCATATTCATATAGACATCTCAACATTCAAATGATTGAAAAGTAGCATGAAATATGTAAAGGACATGAATCAACATTCTTGTATCAAGCCACAGCACACTTAGGGAATTTGTTAAGTGATTCATGGTCCTTGAAAAACAATATACTTTCATTTGTATTGGCATGTATTCTTGTAGTGATCATACCCACTGAACATAGAATTCATTTAGAATCATATGTTTGATGAGGAGGATAATTTTAATCTAGTATCATATCATTCAGGAGACCATGTAGTTTTTTAATGTTGGTGTCACTTTATCAACTTCCATAATTCAAACTGTATAGATTCAGAATATCTAAAAATACTATATATTCATATGGTTCGAGGTGAAGTATAAGTGTCTGATGGGAGCTAAACCATAAAGGTATTATTTCAGATCTTATGGGTCATTAACCTATGATGCAGGACATAAATATCATGACCGATTAAATTATTTCTGTTAGATTTTGAAATTTTAAAATCCTAGAACCTGGAGAGGATATTTGGATGTTAAATTTATAATTAATTTATATTATATCTGAAGAAAATATACCTAGTCTAAGGATATTTCTTCAATTAATCTGTTCATCATACCAAAAACACTTTTCATATTACATTCATTGTGCTTATTGGGTCTAATTATATAATCCCTATAGTGGTGATCCACATGTTCTCCTTTGATCTCTAAGAAACACAAATGGAATTTCATGTGCTAGAATGATGGATCTATCATCCTTTTTCATTCATCTTGAATGTTTCTAGTTGCATCGGTCATAAAGGATTCTTGCTTGTTCTTCTCATTCCTAAGTGGAGGAGAGAAGGACGAATTTGAGAGGGAAGTCCATTATGCATAATGATTCTTAATTATAGATTAACCTTACCTAAGAGACATACCATCTTTTTATATAGTTACGTTTTAGGATAAAATGTTATTTAATTACATAATTTCCTTTAAATAATATAATAAATCTAATATTACACCATTATATATGATAATAATATTATTATTATCATTTTATGTTTTGTGCTAACTAGAGCAACAATAAATATTATTTTATTGACATGTATATTAATATTTATCACCAAAAATGATCTTGCTCCAATCAAATTCTCTGACATTTATAGAATACCTAAATAATTATTTATTGATAAATATATATTTAATTCACATTTTTGTTAATAAATATTTATTAAATATTCAATAGATAAAATAAATATTCATTTTCACAAATTGGTGAATAAATATTTTTTAAATATTTGTGATCAATAAAAATTGAATAAAAATATTCCTTGATCAGGAGAATAATTTTTATTCCAAAAATTAAATTCAAATATAATTTAATAAAAATCAATGAAAACACTTAGTGTGTGTGACCCTCTATGATTCTTTCTCATTGTCATTAGGAGGGCTTTCCTAAAGTCCATAATTACTATCTTGCAATGGGTAAAGGTACCAAAGAGAAAGAAATTAATTTTTTAATGTCAAAAATCACATACAAGTTCTCATAATGTAATATAATACCTTTGTCACAATAACTCATAAAGTAGGTTTCACATAAGTGTCATCAACCTAGGTGATTGATATTTCTTCCATTGAATATCTAAAATAAACTCATTGTTACACCATGGTCATGGAATTTAATGTGAAAGTTCTATTTCAATTAATGTAATGAGATATCATCTTCCATAAATATAGAAGGTAAAATTACTTCTTCAACTTATTTATTAATAATCGGTCACTCATGACACACCCAACATATATAACATTTACATGAACTACATCATAAAGGTTTACAAAATACATCTAAGTTCTTGATTCGTAACATGAATTAATAATAAAATTAAAGGTTAAGGATCATTACACATGCTATATGATAGGAATATCTAATTCACATAAACATGTAGAATTCTTACCAGAGGGACTATTCTCATAACCTCCCATGTTAGAGATTACCCAGTATGAACTTGATGATATGAAGTATCATCCAATTACATATACTCACACATGACAGTCAACATACTATACTCCCCATCATATAATGTTATCTAACCATAGAAAATCTATTTAAGAATATTTTCATGGTATTTCAAGGTACTCATCATAGTGGGGAACTACTACAATATTATCAATGAGCCATATATCCTAGGACCTTATAACATCAAAGTCATACTTAACAATGAAAAATATGTAATGATATTTTTTATTAATATTCAAATCCTCGAAAATACATGTAATATAAAATATAAATAGTAGGTTCTAGAACACCAACTCCAACAAAATTCCACTTGGGCTAGGGCCAGCTGCCTGTGACTTTCAGACTGCTAGACCTCATGTGATGATCATGTTTCTTATGAGAGTCATGGGGTTCACTGCATTATCTTTGGTGGATATTCATCTTGTTGTAACATCACCCCTTTGTTAAAACTCCTATAAGAGATGATACTTCCAAATTATGTGCTTCATCTATTAATGTTACCTTATCTCATTTTTTTAGACCCACCGCTATAGTATTATCACAATAGAATGTGATATGATCTTTATTTTTAGGTACCACACCAAAATCTTAAATGAAGATTCATAACCAAACTACTTCTTTGGCTACCTTAGAAGAATTAATATACTCAATATCTACTATAGAATCTTCAACCATAGATTTCTTTAAGCTCTTACATCTCATAACACCTCTATTGAGAGTGAAGATGAATCCTGTATGTGAATCCATATTGTCTTGATCTATTTGGAAACTATCATCTGTATATCCTCTGATAACTACTTCGTAATATCCTCCATAGACCAAGAAAATATCCTTAGTATACCTCATAAACTTAAATATAGTCGTGAATTATTTCCAATAGAATACACCCAGGTCATCTTGATACTACACTCAAGGCATATGAAATATTCGTCCCAGTTCAAAGCATAACATAAATGATTGGCTCAATCGCTGAGGCATGTGAAATCATTATCATCCCATATCTTTCCTCATGTTTATAAGGAAACTTTTTCCTAGAAAGATGAATTCCATGTGACCTTGGCAGCAATACCTTCTTGGATAGTTCCATACTGAATCTCTTGAGTATCTTATCAATATAAGTACCTTGACTGAGAATCCTCTTTGGTCTATCATGATGGATCTTGATCCCAAGAATATATTTTCTTATGTACTTCACAGAGAATCGTTTATTCAACCATTCTTTAACTGATCATAATACTGGTATTTAATTTCCAATAAGTATTATATTCTAAACACATACTATTATGAAAATGATCACACTCCCACTAAACCATTTATAAACACAAGGATCAGATCCATTCATTATGAAACCAAATCCTATTACATCTTTATAAAACTGAATATTCTATGACCTTGATTCTTTCTTCAAACCATAAATTAATATTTTCAATTTTCATAAATTTTTTAAATCCTTTGTAGTCACAACCCTTTCAGTTTTTTTATATAGATATCTTCATAAAGGTTCTCATTAAGGAAATATTCTTTGAAATCCATTTTCCAAATCTCATAATCATGGAAATATATAATGGAATGTAAAATTATGATAGATTTCATCATAACAACTAGTGAAAATGTTTTATCATATTATATTCCTTGACACTATTTGAACCCTTTTTCAACTATTCATACCTTATTAGTAGTGACTTATCCATCCATATCCAGTTCTTCCAAAATAACCATTTACAAAAAAAGGGATTTACATCAAATAGAGTATCTACCAAAATCCAAACATGGTTTTGGTACATGGGATCTATTTCATAATTCATGTATTCTTTCCACTTGGAAACATTTATTCCACTTACTAATTCCTTATATTTTATAGTATAATTATTATCAACTCGTAATGAGTCACCATATTCGATGACTAAAAGCCATATCATTATAGTTCTTTAACCTCTCTTATACTCATACGTAGTACTTGTGTCTATGGAACGTCTTCTTCCATTGGGATTTGTGGAATTTGTTCTTATTCTAAATCTTGTATATCTTGACCCTGGACTTCATCTAATTATATCTCACCCCCACTATCTCCTTTATATATGTGATCCCTATTAAGGAATTCATGACATTTGTTAACCAAAACATTCATATTCACAGTTTCATATAGGTAATATCCTTTAGTTTCCTTAAGATACCATTTAAATATACACTTATTGCCTCATGGTGTATGTTTGTTTCAAAAATGGGCTTAATAAATGCATCAAAACCCTATAATCATATAATTGATAACATGGGTTTATTTCTATATCAAATTTTTTATATAATACCAATTACTTCTTATGTTGGCACTTGGTTTAGTATGTATAATATTGTTTGTAAATCATATCCCTAAAACGATAATAGAATACTTATATGACTCATCAATGATCTCATTGTGTCTTATATATTTTGGTTCCTCCATTCTCTTACACTATTCCACTGAGGTGCATAAGGAGAAGTGGGTAGAAATAGAATCTCAAACTACTATAAAAAAATCAATTAATCCTTGATTAAGTAATTCTCCACCACAGTTTGGGTAGAGTTTCTTAATATTCTTACCAATATGGTTCTCTAATTTATTCTTGTATTCCATGAATCTATCAAAGGAATATGATTTATACCTAATAAATTAGGCATATGTATATCTAATAAAATCATTAATAAAAGATATGAGGAATGAGTACCCACCCCTTGCTTCAACTGAAATAGTCCACACACGTCGGTATAAACTAATTAAAGAAAATATTTGGACCTTTTACAATGTCCACTAAATAGATATTAGGTCATTCCTCCTATTATATATGCATTAGATACACCAAGTGGTTTTAGTTACATGGAATATAAAATTATATCTTGAAATAATTTAGTTAAAAAAACATTTACATAAACCAGCCAAGGATTCTATAGTTTGGTGCACTGTGAGTCATGTGATATAATTTTTTTATTGATTTTCATTAATTTATTTTTGTAATCCAACACATAAAGACTATTATTTAAATTTTCCTTAACATAAAATATGTTTTTTTATAATATAAATAACATGTATTCTCAAACCTAAAAATAAATCCATCTGTATCAAGTCTAGAGAGAAATATTTTTTTTGGTAATAAATGGAACATAATAAAAACCATTTAAAACCAAGAACACAATTATCAGTAAAACTAGGTGGTAGTCCCCAATATCCACATCAATATGTTTGGAACCATTGAATTAGTATATATATTCATCCCCTTAGTCATTCTTCCTATATCTACTTGGTTTCTATATTTTAATTCATATGTGAGAACTTTATGCTATATCTAATACCCAATTTTTAGAAACAAATAAATTTCACTTGAAAAAAATTGCACCAGAAGCTTCACCTTTCTTTTTTGAACAAGTGAAATTTTTCTTCTAGTGGGCCTTCGTACCACATTTTAAACACACAACATCATTCTCCCTTGATTTCCCATTGATCGTTCTCTTTTTGGAAGAGAATTAAAATGAAGATTTGGGGTAATAGATCTTATCCTGAAATTTCTTTTTATTTACCATAAGGACGGAAGTATTTTTGAACTTCATGTCCTTTTAAAGTAAGATGAGAAGATCTGGGAGGGACTTCTCAATGTTTTTCATGTTAAATTTAACAAAAAAATATGAATAAACACTGATAGTATAATTCAAGAATGAGATCGGTGGACAGTTCATCATGTAGTTTAAACACAAGAACCTCCAGGTGCTTAATGTATGTAACAAATTTTACTATGTGAGTCCCAACAGGTGTACCCTATCCATGATTACCCTAAAAGAGAAACTTTGACATATCAAATCATTCTTATCTATCTCTATAATGATATAAACCATGGAGATTTTGAAGCATGCTATAAGAATTCATCTCTTCGTGAGTCTTCATGGGATAACTAGACATATATGAAATCATTAAATAGGGACCATTGATCATGTCACATATGTGTTTATCATATACATCAAACTCTTCATCACTCACCTTCTTTTCAGGCATATTAGGTAGTGTGGATTTTATCATGTAATATTTCAGTTCATGGCACAACACAACCCATGGGCATCTAAACCATTCCTAGAAGTTACTACAAGTAAGGATATAGAATTTCTCCAATATTTACCATATTTATAATGTTCATGATGAGATTTCAATTATTCTAAAATTAAATGAGAATATTATTATTACTTTTCTAGAATAAAAATTATATGTGTCATGATAATAATTTCAATTTTATTAAGTCTCACACTATATTATCAAGTATCATTGGCCCTCACCATTGAACTCAAAATTTCCCTTAACTCAATAAATACTTGCAATAAGGATCAATATTTCCTTCCATTATGATCTAAATTATGTAAATGAGAACCGTAAGAAGTTATTTAGGTAGGCGGCCTGGCCAACTATAAATTGGAAACCCCTTGATTCATTGAGTGGACTCCCTAATCCCAAAATAATAACTGGGATTTCCTCAACACCTACCATAAAATTTTTATTGAGAAGACTGTGTCTGTTAAATTCAATACAATTTTGGTTAATTCAACCTAAAACCCTTATTATAACTCCCCAGTAAAAGAAAGTTTCTATTCTATGGACATGTAAACACCTAATTATATAGTTGTATTAACAATTAATTAATGGAAGATTTAGTCTAGATTAATATTAATTTGAGGGATTTTTTTATTATAAGTAAATATTTCTTGTTTTATCTTGTACATGTATTTATAATATTAATTGGATATTACTTAAGTTATTAACCATGTTTTGAAAAATAAATTATGCACAATTCATTTATTTAAATTCCGTATTTTCACATTAGTCCATTTGTTGATGTGATCATGGTCATACATCCATAAAATAAATAATGCATAAGAAAAATAAAGAAATAAATAAATGATCTGATCATAATCTTATCTAATAGTTTATTTATTAATTGGACATTAAATTAAACTAATACTTAGGGAAAACTCATTTTTTCAGTCTTGTAATGAGTTATAGAATTCCACTTATCCACCTCTATGTCATCTGGGTTGGTATCATCTTGGTTGCACATTGAACTCCATCTAAATGCCTTGGTATAATCCTTTTATTACATGTATTTATAACTCATATGTAGGTGAGGATAATAAAAGTATTGGTTAATGGGAATTACATAAATAACCTTGGACATATATATCCTACATAATAATGGAGGGAGGGATGACTCATAATACATCATATTTAATTTAATAATTAATCACTAAAAAACTCATGTAATAAATTAAATTAAATAAAAACAATGGATACACATGTCTTGGTCAAACTCATGAACATTCATACACATGTTATGAATTTGAAAAATTATATTGGTTACCATTCCTTCAAATTCATTATTTATTATTAAGATGAACATTTTTTTATTAATTAATTAATTAATTTTCTTTATCATTAATGACCATATAAATTCCCTTAGAGATACACATCATTAATGATTTCATGGAAAATAAATGGAAAACCCAATAATTACACATAATTGCATTAAATTAATTGAGAATTTTTAATTTCGTTAAAAATATTATTACATTGACAAACACATATAATTATGATAGTGTAATTATTTTTTAATACTATAATTAATTATTTAATATAATTTAATTCTTTCCTTTATTTGAAGAGTACATAGTGTGTACTTATGAGATATATGATGTGTAGCTCGATTCTTATATACCCAGGATAAACACATGGTGATTCGGCATGTACCTTTCCCGGACTACATGACTTGTACTATGTAGATCCATTCTATGAATCATTCATTTTTTGTGCCTATAAAACCCATTGAAGGACTCAGCATGTTCTTTGGATATGGAACCACATGCCTTTTACATCCGTCACATGCCACGTGTTCTACTGGTTGTGTGTCCACATAACCCACTGAATGACTCGACATGTATTTTAGAGATAATAATTAAGGATTTAAACACCATGTACACCAAATATACACCATGAATTTAATTAATTACATAGGATATCAGTCTCACTCGGTAAGAAATCATGTATTTGACCACACAACTAGTGTAACTTTTTCACTAAACATGGTAGACTACATTACGTGTACACCAACTACACATACTATAATCTGACATGTCATATGCTGGGTTGGACCAGTCTATATGTGGTGTGCAATAAATTCATCATGTGTAGTTATTACTTGGGATTCTATGTATCCCATGCCATGTCTAAGTGAAGTTCACTTGGGTACAAAGGTTGTACTCCTACTACACACCGTGTAACATAGTCTCACAGACCAGAATCCTGAACACTTTCTGATGGAATCTCCGATCATTATCTATCATTTCCTAGTATTTTAAAAAAAACCTTGAATGGTGATAATTGATAAGATTAAATAATGTTAAATAAAATATATATTAAAGAAATAATATTCTAGAAATGAAATATCTAACCACTATTATGCACAATCGATCAACAATCAAATAAATAATTATATATTTAAATTGTGACCCCTATAATACAACTTGAATGTTTTGAGTGTAGAGGAAGTGGCTAGTGGGTGGTAAACCATTAAGGTTTTTCTTAGATCCAATGTATCATTAACCTATTATTCAAGATGCAAATAACACGACCACCAGAATTCTTCTATCAAATATTGACATTTAAAAAAATCTTAAAATATAGATAGGATCTTTACATGTTAAATATATAATTAATTTATATTACATATAAATAAAGGACACCTTGTTTTTTGATATTTATATGATGAAGATATTTATTTCCCTAAAACCCTTTTCATGTTACCTTCATTTCACCTGTAGGATCCATGTCTAGAATCCCTCTAGTGGTGATCCACATGTGTTCCTTTGATATCCAAGGGATACTGATGGATTTTCGGGTGCTAGCATGGTGGATCAATTACCTTGCATCATTCATCTTGATCACTTATAATTACTTATAACTTGAAGGATTATATCTTGTTCATATCATTCATGATTGGAGGAGAGAAGTAATAATTCAAGAGAGATGTTAGTTGTGCACAACGATTCTCAATTCATAATTAACCCTACACAATACACATTGTTATGTCTTTATAGAGTTATAGTTTAGGTTAAAATATTATTTTAATTTTCAAAAATCATTAAATGATATAAAACAGATTATATTACAAGATCAAATATAATAATATTTTTATTTTTATTATCATTTTATGGTTTGTTCTAACTGTTGAAGTAATAAATGTTATTTTACAGACTTGTAACTTAAAATTTATCACAAGACATGGTCTTGGTCTGCTCAAGTTCTTCAGCATTTTTTGAATTTCTGAATACATTTTTATTGAATATTTATTCATAAATAAATATTCTATTTGTAGTATTGTGAATAAATATTTATTAAATATTCAATAAATATTATAATTATTCTTATTCACAAACTGGTGAATAAATATTTATTAAGTATTTGCAATCAATAAAAACTGAATAAAATTATTCCTTGATCCTGATAAAAATATTTATTCTAATAGGTAATTTAAATATAATTTAATCGTGATAAATATAAACACTTAGTGTGTGACCCAATAGAATTATTTCTCATTTTCATTAGGTTTTCTTGCCTAAAGTCGAAGATTACTCTCTATCCATGAGTCAGAAACCCAAGAGAAAAAAACATAATTTCATGGAATCAAAAACCACATAAGATATCTCACTATATAATATAATCCTTTTTTCACAATATATCATTAAGAAGGTCCCACATTTGTTTCATCAACATATGTGTTTGATAATTTTTTACTTGACTATCTGAAATAAACTTGTTGTTACAAATGGCCATTAAATTTAATGTGGTAGTTCCATTTCAATCAAAGAGTTGAGATATTTTCTTCCATGAAGATATAAGGGGAAATCATTCCTCGACTTATTCATTAATAACTTATCACTCATGACATATCCAAGATATCCAACTTCCCCATGAACTGTTTCATAAAGGTTTATGAAATACATCATAGTGTGAAAGTCATAACATAAATTAATAATAATATTAAAGTGTAAGGAATAGTGTACATGCTTGTAGATAATAATATTTGATGATACATAAACATGAAGAATTATTACAAGTAGGTACGTTCTCATAATCTCCCATATTGGAGAATACTAAGTGAAAACTTCATGAGAAGAAGTCTCATCCACTTATAAATACTCATACCTAATAATCAACATAATATATGACCCATAATATAATTTTATCCAGTTGTAGAACTATATTTAATAATTTCATCATGGCATTCCAATGTTCTCATCATAGCGGGGAACTGTTATGACCTTATCAATGTGACATATATCCAAGGACATTATTACATAAAAGTTGTGAAAAAAAGTGAACTCTATATAGTAATATGTTTTATTAATATTTAAATCCTCAAATATATCTGTAATCCATATTATAGACTTCTGGTTTTAGAACACCAACTCTAAAATATTTAGTACAACTTATATACAATGGTATATTTATATAACTCTTCGAATTATCAAATAGATTTGGACAATCTTAGAGTTCTTCTTAAATTTTCTTTGGCATCTCTTCAATATAATCTCCATCATCATTTAAACTTGTAATCATATCAAATGATCTATAAATGGTTGTATCATCTTTTTCGGTATCTATATTCATTTATTCCCTAGGTTTATTCCAAAATTTATAGCTTCGATAAACTTTGTGACAGATCAACAATTCTTCCAATTTCTTTGGAATGATTTCTCTTGAATAAAAACAACATAAACATGGGCAAAGGATTTTATAAGGGTCAAATGATTGCTCTGTTGCAAACTTGCTGAACATATTAATCCATCCTCATAATACCTTATCATATGATTAAAATCCATCCATTTTTTATACATATCTATATTATTTGGTTTAACAATATTCATATTTTATAAAAAATAAATAAATATACACTAGGTATGAATGTAATGTATCATTTTTTATATCTATAAATTATAAAAATTTTAACTTTAAAAAATATAATTATAAATCCTAGTACATGAATATATAATTTATATAAAATAATATATATTTATATATATATATATATAACCTATATTTTAGAATAAAATTCAAAATATATACATATAATAGAACCTATGTTTTGGAAATAATTAAGTCTACTCTCTTTGTGTAGATTTTTTCTGAGTGTGACGTAGTTAACTTTACGCACAATGTGGTTATATAATTTGATGGGTTTTTTCATGGTAATTTAAGGATTTTAATATATAAATGTATATATTTATATACACACACACATATATATATACACATAGATATATAAATAATAAAACAAAAATAAATAAAAATATATATTCAAATATACTTATACATATAAATACAAATTAAATAGAAATTTATGTGTATATATATATATATAGAAAAACATCATATCTCAAGTCATGATTCTATAAAAGACCATTAATCATTCTCTTAGATCATTGCCATTTTCAATATAGTTGCTAGAATGACCCAAACCATAACCCAATGAATAATCTCGAATCTGTTAATATTTATACTGCCTAAACTTATTTATTAAATTAATATCATTTATTTATTATCTAAAAATTACCCAAGTTATTAATTCATCACGTATTTGACTAATTAATTCTTTGTTATGTGGCTAGAAAATGTCATTTAATCGATAAAAACCATTTTCATTCCACTAAACCCCATTTAAATTTTCAATTAAATTAAAATAATAAAAAGATTATTTTTTGGGAAATCCTTATATATAGTCTTCATTTATATATAAAAATAAGAATAAAAACCTAAAAATAAATAAAACCAAGAAATATTGGTGAACCAAAATTGAAAGCACCCATAAATAATCGATTCATCCAAAAAATAGGGAAGAATAGTGCAAAAAACTATTTACCAATAAACATGTAGGGGAAAACCCATTACCTATAGTCATGGGAAGATAAAATCAAAAAATCATGAAAAACACATGAATTATTGATTGATATTTTAAAAAAAGTTCAAAATATCATACATTCATATTTGTGGTTTGATTTGTCAAAACAAAAATAGTTTGTCTACTATAAAGGATTAACTCCCTGAGATCTTGAATGTAGTGTGGGGAGATAAGTGATATGCTAAGGTAATTTTTAAAGAGGGTTAAGGGTTTTATTAATAAAAAAGAACCGATGAAATATCATTTTATTCGTGCTAAAAGAATAAGCACTCATAATAAATCATTCATTAACTCTTTTTTAGAACTGGTAAATCATTACCTTTATCAATGCTAAAAAACACTGATAAAATCAAAAATTGTGAGTGTTAATTTTTATAGAAGTGATAAAATATACTTTTATCAGTGCATAATCTTACTCTGAAAAAAATTAAAAAATGAATATGTAAATAATATTAATTACATAAATAAAAAAAATATCAAGAATGATTTATACAAACTATTAAAATTAAAAAAAATTAAAAATATATTTAAATAAATCAATATTATAAATTAAAAACATATTAAAAATATAAAAAATTAATAAATGAAAATTAGAAAACATTAATCGTATCAATTACAAAAAAAATGAGAATATTAAAAATAAATAAAAATAATACTGAAAATGAATGAATATTAAAAAAGAATAAATAAAAAAATTATTAAAAAAGAATACATAAAAAAATTATTAAAAAATAATAAATTACAAAAATAATTAATAAATGATAAATTAAAAAAAATTATAAAAATGAATAAATAAATACTATTATTTATATTAATAAAAAAATAATTAAAAAAGAATTATATTAACTATTTAAATTACAAAAAATACTAGAAAAATAATTTAAATAAATTGATTAAATAAATTTCAAATATACTGAAATTATTAAAACTAGAGAAATCAAAATTTATAAATATTGATCATATAAATAAAAAACATATTAAAAACATTAAAACTTATTAAATATGTATGTATAAAGAAATATTAAAAAATAAATAAATTCCAAAAATATTAAAAATCAATAAATATTAAAAATCAATAGAAAATATTAAATAAACGAATATTGTAAATGAATAAATAAAATTGAACAAATTACAGAAATGTTTATACAAAAATTAATGCATAACATTAATTACATGAATTGAAACACATAAAAATGAATAGAAATAATAAATAAATTATGGTAAAGACCCTTAGATTTTTGGGTCATTTTTTTAGATATAATTTTGAACATTTTCATTTAGTGGGTGGTTTGTTTTGAAAATCTAGTCTCTAAATGAGATTTTAAGTGTTTTTAATCCCTTTAAAGGTGTTTTTGGATGTGTTTTGAGGCATCTTAGGGGAAATTGGTGCTTAGGGGAGCGCTAGAGGATGGACGGGTGGTCAGAATACCAAAAAACACCAAAAACCCCCATTAATGGTGTGAACTAGTTTTCATGCTATTAAAGGCTTGGGATAGGCGGACCCATATACCTTGGTGGTTCACACTATGAAACGTGAAACCTTGATTTTAAATAAATTGGGCTGACATATTTGGGTTATAACCCCTCCCTCTTTTGGTTTTTTGGGTGAGACATACATAAGAGGGCCAAATTGACTGGTTCTCCTCTCCCTTCATTCCCCCTTAATGCCAATTGGTTTTTGGTGGTGTTTTATAGATATTATAGGTAAGTCTCTTCCTTAGTTCTCATTTCTCTTCACTTCATGTTGATTTAAGTGATTTTTTTTAGATTTTTGATTCTAGTTCCATCAGAGTATGATAGAATCAAATGATTTTCATGGGGATTTAGTGTTCAGTGGCTAAAGGAGGACCAAAGATGTTTTAAGCACATCATTTATTGTTATTTTAGTTTAGGTAAGTTTTTATCCTATTTTATTTATTCTTTTTTGTAAAATTGGATGAAATTGATAGTTTTCTAGGTGATACATGATTGTTCTTTTGATTAGGATCATCCCAAGATGTGACATGGACCTTTTGAGGGTGGTTGGTTAAGGTTTTGATGTGATGGAGATTCCTGAAGGGTTTTCCTTTATTTATTCCTCTTTGTTTTAAACTAAATAATTAGTTATAAAATTTTATAAATAATTATTTATTTTTCATGGTGTGGGGAATGATCTTGGGAGTTGATATGGTCCTGGTCTCGGTTTTTATGGACTTGGCCAAGGTGTTTTAGAGCTTGGAATGGGTGGTAACTCCTATATGAAGGTAGGTGGTTAAAATCCTCAGAATTTGGTTCCCGGTATGATAATCCTTGTTTCCATATTCTCTTTAAATTTTTTTGGGTTGATCTATACTTGGGTAATGTATGGTGAGATTTTAAGTAGCTTTTGAGGTGTCTTGGGTACTCTTTTGTTAAATACAAGCTAAATAATGGTTGTGGTACATGTCATGGTGGCCTATAGTGGGCCCCTTATACAATATTGGGAAGGAAAAGCCATGGCCATGGGCATGGAGTGTTGGTGAAACACCTATGGGATATGACCATAGTGACCTCAACACACCTGTGGTTAAGGTAAATGGCTAGGATCTTGTAAAAACATCATACGGTGGTTTTTATGTCTAGCTACTTGGTTCAGTGTGCTCGAGGTCACCATGGATATGGTGAAGGTCATGTTAAAGTTCAAAGAGATAAAACAACCCCCATTCATCATGGATATCAATAATTTTAAATTAGAAACATGTGAGACTTCAATAAGGGATCATGAATGTGATTTTGATTTTCTCTATTAATCAATCCAAGATCCTTCCCTTAATCATTCCTAGATATGAAATCAATTCCAGATGATTTTGGACATTTTTTATATGGTCCTAGGGTGAAATATTTAATGATATTATTCTCCGAATAATATCCCATGGTGATTCATTTTTTAAGGGTATTCTTTTTATTGATCTAAATTTGTGTGTATCTTAGGCCTTCTTCTCTAATAACTGTTCTAGGGGTGGAAAGTTATTCTCATTCAACTAAACCAAGATCAAGATATTTTTTGTAGATTTTGAGATGTATATTGGTTTATATCCAATACCTTATATTATTTAATTCTTTATTCTCGTTCTATAACCCTTTTTATGTTGGTATAGAATCAGTTCTAGCGACCCTTGACATGTGAGTTTGATCTGGTGGTGCATAGGTGAGTTTTGTGAATTGGTTCTTGGTTAATCTTGATTTTGATGTCATCAAGATTAGGTTAGGAAGTTACTTAAAATGTAGATTCCATATATATGTTTTTTGGATTGATATGTTGTTGTTTGATTATGTTCTTTTAGACCATATTTGATGTCTGATCACATGTGTGTCTGTGTGTGGCATGTAAGAGTTTGTTTGATGTTTGATCACAAAGGTGTTCATGTGTAGCCCATGGGACCATATTTTACTGTTATCACATTGTGTGTGTGCGTGTGTGAATACTGATACTCAATATTTTTAAGCTTTGTTTCCAATATGTGTTATGCTTATTGTGTGTGATGTATAGATTTTGAGGTTTCATTTTTATTAGTGAAAGATAGGTGGATAGTCATGGCTTGGTTAGCCCTTAAGGTGGGAGAATGTTGACATGTGATGTTAAATAAATTGTAGTAAAGAAAATATATGGGTATGATATCATTGAGGCTTGACCTAAGGCATTATCAGGATATGATGACCATGTGGCTCGACTTGAGGTAGAAATAGGGTATGATAACCATGTTGTCTGTTCTGTGACTACGATGAGGTTTGAGAGACTTAGGGATCAAACAAAGACTTGTTATCCTTGTGGTTTCTGGGAGTCATTTTCCCCATGTATTTTTTGGGATACATGTGGTGCCCTTGTAGTTAACTCTAGTTTATTACTTCCATCATGGTTTTCATTTTGGTATGGGGATGAAGAAAGTATGGTCATGGGTTTCTAGAGGATTGGTCATTGCACAATATCTTTATGCATTATTGTTTGTTACTTTTTGGAAATTTACTTATTTTCATGTCATACACTCTTATTCATGTACAATTGTGTTAAGGTTGTATTGGTGTAGTTCTATTGGTTTTATACTCACACCATGCATGGTCATGTTAGTGTATGTGCAAATTTCATGATTATGGATACAATAAAGTTCAAGGCCCCAATGACAGGAATTTAGGTGATGGAACCTAGTGTTTAGATGTGGTATCAGGTTGGAATTTGGAGTGATTTGATAGTGTTTTATTTACTTACCTATCTTCATCGTACTTTTTTTGGTTTATCACTTTGGGGGTATTTGTTTTATTATTCTCTATGACTTAAGATACCTTTCATTCCATTTTTTATAAAATTTATTATTTATTCCATTACATTATCCCATGATAAAATTTATACTTTTCTTTATTTATACTAATATTATATTATCCCCATTGACGACGTTCATACCCTTATCACTAGTCGATATCCTCTTGCATATATGTAGGTATGCATGATGCCATGTGGAAATATGAATCATATCTGATGATTTGGGTTAGGGATTCAAAAAATGGTATCAGAGGCTTGATGTTCTTTTATTTTCTTCATTTGGGGTTATATAAGAAAGGAGATAGGCTGTGTGGAACTCATGTAGGGTAGTTATCATGTGCCAGGCCAACTCATGTGTAACGGACATCTGAGTTACTAGTGATGGGATTGTTTTTACAATTTTTGTGGATTTAGATGCATTCATGGATCATGATTAGGAACATAGGATTACATGTCATATATAAATATATACATGTTTCATGTTTAATGGTAATTCATTAATTAAATTCCTTGATATGTGATAACTTTTTGGTGATATGTCTATTTTCTCTACTTTTTTGATATATATTTTTGGCATCAGTTAGTTTAACCTATTTATAAAGTTTTGTAATGTTATATATATATATATATATATATGATTATGACTAATGTACAGGTATAGAGATCCTTGAGTAGTACTAGGAGTGTTATACCTTCTTATTGTGGGTAGCCTCATAATATAGGTTTCTATGGAAATCCCTCTTGTGTTCCTTATAAATACTTAGGTTTTTATAATAATCAATTTTTTATGCATTTTAAACATTCATTTGTAATTTTAGAAAATGATTCCTTATGAATTATTGATTGGAACTCTTGGAGAAGTACTGCAAAACACTCCTACAAGTGGAGGATGTTCTAGTTCCACCACTATACAAGTAGAAGCATGCTCTCACACCTACTCCAGTGATTCAGGAAGAAGGGCCACTTCATCCAAGAGTCTTTTACATAGTATGTATTCAAGTTGAGGGAATTTCTAATACTATATTCAATTATTATTAGGATTTTCAAATCTAGAACCCTCCATCCTTATAGTTCATAGGAGGCCCTCAATATGTTAAGGACTAGATTTACATTATTTAGTGAATCTTCGATATAGTGGAGACTCCATAGGATCTTCAAGTGAATCTAGATGCCTTAATACTACAGGTAAATTCTATTATGTGGTTAGGTGTTAAGAATTTAGTTGGGAGACGTGAAATTATGACTTATACGACCTTTAAAGTCCTTTTATTCAAGGATTTATTTTTTAGTACACTAAATTTAGACTATACAAACCATTATTCAATTATAGTAAGTGAAAATTTTATTTTCATGAAACCATGGTAAAATTCATATTTTGATATTTCATGGGATAACTAGACATAGATGAAATCATTAAATATGGACCATTGATCATGTCACATATGTGTTTATCATATACATCAAACTCTTCATCACTCGCCTTCTTTTTAGGCAGATTAGGTAGTGTGGATTTTATCATGTAATATTTCAATTCATGGCACAACACAACCCATGGGCATCTAAACTATTCCTAGAAGTTACTACAAGTAAGGATATAGAATTTCTCCAATATTTACCATATTTATAATGTGAATGATGAGATTTCAATTATTCTAAAATTAAAAGAGCATATTATTATTACTTTTCTAGAATAAAAATTATATGTTTCATGATAATAATTTCAATTTTATTAAGTCTCACACTATATTATCAAGTATCATTGGCCCTCACCATTGAACTCAAAATTTCCCTTAACTCAATAAATACTTGCAGTAAGGATCCATATTTCCTTCCATTATGATCTAAATTATGTAAATGAGAACTATAAGAAGTTATTTAGGTAGGTGGCCTGGCCAACTATAAATTGGAAACCCCTTGATTCATTTAGTGGACTCTCTAATCCCAAAATAATAACTGGGATTTCCTCAACACCTACCATCAAATTTTTATTGAGAAGATTGTGTCTGTTAAATTAAATAAAATTTTGGTTAATTCAACCTAAAACCCTTATGATAACTCCCCTGTAAAAGAAATTTTTTATTCTATGTCCATGTAAACACTTAATTATATAGTTGTATTAACAATTAATTAAGGGAAGATTTAGTCTGGATTAATATTAATTTGAGCGATTTTTTTATTATAAGTAAATATTTCTTGTTTTATCTTGTACATGTATTTACAATATTAGTTGGATATTACTTAAGTTATTAACCATGTTTTGATAAATAAATTATGCATAATTCATTTATTTAAATTCCATATTTCCACATTAGTCCATTTGTTGATGTGATCATGGTCATACATCTATAAAATAAATAATGCATAAGAAAAACAAAGAAATAAATAAATGACCTGATCATGATCTTATCTAATAGTTTATTTATTAAGTGGACATTAAATTTAACTAATAATTAGGGAAAACTCATTTTTTTAGTCTTGTAATGAGTTATAAAATTCCACTTATCCACCTCTATGTTATATGGGTTCGTATCATCTCGGTTTCACATTGAACTCCCTCTAAATGCCTTGGTATAATCCTTTTATTACATGTATTTATAACTCATATGTAGGTGAGGATAATAAAAGTATTGGTTAGTGGGAATTACATAAATAACCTTGGACATGTAGATCCTACATAATAATGGAGGGAGGGATGACTCATAAGACATCATATTTAATTTAATAATTAATCACTAAAAAACTCATCTAATAAATTAAATTAAATAAAAACAACGGATACACATGTCTTGGTCAAACTCATGAATAGTTATACACATGCTATTAATTTGAAAAATTATATTGGTTACCATTCCTTCAAATTCATTATTTATTATTAAGATGAACATTTTTTTATTAATTAATTAATTAATTAATTTTATTTATCATTAATGACCATCTAAATTCCCTTAGAGATACACATAATTAATGAGTTCATGGAAAATAAATGGAAAACCCAATAATTACACATAATTACATTAAATTAATTGAGAATTTTTAATTTCATTAAAAACATTATTACATTGGCAAACACATATAATTATGATAGTGTAATTATTTTTTGATACTATAATTAATTATGTAATGTAATTTAATTCTTTCCTTTATTTGAAGAGTACATAGTGTGTACTTATAAGCTATATGATGTGTACCTCAATTCTTATATACCCAGGATAAACACATGGTACTTCGGCATGTAACTTTCCCGGACTACATGACTTGTACTATGTAGATCCATTCTATGAATCATTCATTTTTTGTGCCTATAAAACCCACTGAAGGACTCAACATGTTCTTTGGATATGGAACCACATGCCTTTCACATCCGTCACATGCCATGTGTTCTACTGGTTTTGTGTCCACATAACCCACTGAATGACTCGACAAGTATTTTTGAGACAATAATTAAGGATTTAAACACCATGTACACCAAATATACACCATGAATTTCATTAATTACATAGGCTATCAATCTCACTCGGTAATAAATCATGTATTTGACCACACAACTAGTGTAACTTTTTCACTAAACATGGTAGAATACATTACGTGTACACCAACTACACATACTATAATTTGACATGTCATATGCTGGGTTAGACCAGTATATATGTGGTGTGCAATAAATTCATCATGTGTAGTTATTACTTGGGATTATATGTATCCCATGCCATGTCTAAGTGAAGTTCACTTGGGTACAGAGGTTTTACTCCTACTACACACCGTGTAACATAGTCTCACAGACCAGAATCCTTAACTCTTTCTGATGGAATCTCCGGTCATTATCTGCTATTTCATAGTCTTTTAAGAAAAAAACATTGAATTGTGATAATTTATATGATGAAATAATGTTAAATAAAATATATATTAAAGAAATAATATTCTAGAAATGAAATATCTAACCATTATTATGCACAATCGATCAACAATCAAATAAATAATTATAAATTTAAATTGTGACCCCTATAATACAACTTGAATGTTTTGAGTGTAGAGGAAGTGGCTAGTGGGTGGTAAACCATTAAGGTTTTTCTTAGATCCAATGGATCATTAACCTATTATTCAAGATGCAAATAACACGACCAGCGGAATTCTTCTATCAAATATTGACATTTGACAAATCTTAAAATATAGATAGGATCTTTACATGTTAAATATATAATTAATTTATATTATATCTAAATAAAGGAAACCTTGTTTTTTGATATTTATATGATGAAGATATTAATTTCCCTAAAACCCTTTTAATGTTACCTTCATTTCACCTATAGTATCCATGTCTAGAATCCCTCTAGTGGTGATCCACATGTGTTCCTTTGATCTTCAAGGGATACTGATGGATTTTCGGGTGCTAGAATGGTGGATCAATTATCTTGCATCATTCATCTTGATCACTTCTAATAACTTATAACTTGAAGGATTATATCTTGTTCATATCATTCATGATTGGAGGAGAGAAGTAAGAATTCAAGAGAGATGTTAGTTGCGCACAACGATTCTCAATTCATGATTAACCCTACACAATACACATAGTTATGTCTTTATAGAGTTATAGTTTAGGTTAAAATATTATTTTATTTTTCAAAAATCATTAAATGATATAAAAAAATTATATTACCAGATCAAATATAATAATATTTTTATTTTTATTATCATTTTATGGTTTATTCTAACTGGTGAAGTAATAAATGTTATTTTACAGACTTGTAACTTAAAAGTTATCACAAGACATGGTCTTGGTCTTCTAAAGTTCTTCAGCATTTTTTGAATTTCTGAATACATTTTTATTGAATATTTATTCATAAATAAATATTCTATTTGTAGTCTTTTGAATAAATATTTATTAAATATTCAATAAATAATATAATTATTCTTACTCACAAACTGGTGAATAAATATTTATTAAGTATTTCCAATCAATAAAAACTGAATAAAATTATTCCTTGATCGTGATAAAAATATTTATTCTAATAGGGAATTTAAATATAATTTAATCGAGATAAATATAAATACTTGGTCTGTGATCCAATATAATTATTTCTTAATTTCATTAGGTTGTCTTGCCTAAAGTCGAAGATTACTCTCTATCAATGAGTCAGAAACCCAAGAGAAAAAAACATAATTTCATGGAATCAAAAACCACATAAGAGATCTCACTATATAATATAATCCTTTTTCCACAATATATCATCAAGAAGTTCCCACATTTGTTTAATTAACATATGTGTTTGTTACTTTTTTCCTTAAATATCTGAAATAAACTTGTTGTTACACATGGCCATTAAATTTTATGTGGTAGTTCCATTTCAATCAAAGGGTTGAGATATTTTCTTCCATGAAGATATAAGGGGAAATCATTCCTCAACTTATTCATTAATAACTTATCACTCATGACATATCCAAGATATCCAACTTCCCCATGAACTGTTTCATCAAGGTTAATGAAATACATCATAGTGTGCAAGTCATAACATAAATTAATAGTAATATTAAAGTACAAGGAATAGTTTACATGCTCGTAGATAATAATATTTGATGAGACATAAACATGAAGAATTATTACTAGTAGGTACGTTCTCATAATCTCCCATATTGGAGAATACTAAGTGAAAACTTCGTGAGAAGAAGTCTCATCCACTTATAAATACTCATACCTGATAATTAACATAATATATGACCCATAATATAATTTTATCCAGTTGTAGAACTATATTTAATAATTTCATCATGGAATTCCAATGTTCTCATCATAGAGGGGAACTATTATGACCTTATCAATGTGACATATATCCAAGGACATTATTACATAAAAGCTGTGAAAAAAAGTGAACTCTATATAGTAATATGTTTTATTAATATTTAAATCCTCAAATATATCTGTAATCCATAGTATAGACTGCTGGTTTTAGAACACCAACTCTAAAATATTTAGTACAACTTATATACAATGGTATATTTATATAACTTTTCGAATTCTGAAATAGCTTTGGACAATCTTAAAGGTCTTCTTCAATTTTCATTGGTATCTCTTCAATACAATCTCCATCATCATTTAAACTTGTAATCATATCAAATGATCTATAAATGGTTGTATCATCTTTTTCGGTATCTATATTCATTTATTCCCTAGGTTTATTCCAAAATTTATAGCTTCGATAAAATTTGTGACAGATCAACTATTCTTCCAATTTCTTTGGAATGATTTTTCTTGAATAAAAACAATATAAACATGGACAAAGGATTTTATAAGGGTCAAATGTGTGCTCAGTTGCAAACTTACTGAACACAATAAATCCATCCTCATAATACCTTATCATATGATTAAAATCCATCCATTTTTAATACATATCTATAATATTTGGTTTAACAATATTCATATTTTATAAAAAAATAAATAAATATACACTAGGTATGAATGTAAAGTATCATTTTTTATATCTATAAATTATAAAAAAATTAACTTTAAAAAATATAATTATAAATCTAGTACATGAATATATAATTTATATAAAATAATATATATATATAACTTATATTTTAGAATAAAATTCAAAACATATATATATAATAGAACCTATGTTTTGGAAATAATTAATTCTACTCTCTTTGTGTAGATTTTTTATAGAGTGTGACATAGTTAACTTTACGCACAATGTGGTTATATAATTTGATGGGTTTTTTCATGGTAATTTAAGGATTTTAATATATAAATGTACATATTTATATATATACACACACATATATATATATACACATATATATATAAATACTCAAACAAAAATAAATAAAAATATATATTCAACTATACTTATACATATAAATACAAATTAAATAGAAATTTATGTATATATATATAAATATAGAAAAACATCATATCTTAAGTCATGATTCTATAAAAGACCACTAATCATTCTCTTAGATCATTACCATTTTCAATATAGTTGTTATCATGACCCAAACTATAACCCAATGAATAATCTTGAATCTGTTAGTATTTATAATTCCTAAACTTATTTATTAAATTAATATCATTTATTTATTATCTAAGAATTACCCAAGTTATTAATTCATCACGTATTTGACTAATTAATTATTTGTTATGTGGCTAGAAAATGTCATTTAATCGATAAAAACCATTTTAATTCCACTAAACCCCATTTAAATTTTCAATTAAATTAAAATAATAAAAAGATTATTTTTTGGGAAATCCTTATATATAGTATTCATTTATATATAAAAATAAGAATAAAAACCTAAAAATAAATAAAACCAAAAAATATTGGTGAACCAAAATTGAAAGCACCCATAAATAATCGATTCATCCAAAAAATAGGGAAGAATAGTGCAAAAAACTATTTACAGATAAGCATGTAGGGGAAAAACCATTACTGACAGTCAGGGGAAGATAAAATAAAAAAAATCATGAAAAACACATGAATTATTGATTGATATTTTAAAAAAAGTCCAAAATATCATACATTCAGATTTGTGGTTTGATTTCTCAAAACAAAAATAGTTTGGCTACTGTAAAGGATTAACTCCATGAGATCTTGAATGTAGTGTGTGGAGATAAGTGATATATTAAGGTTATTTTTAAAGAGGGTTAAGGGTTTTATTAATAAAAAAGCACTGATGAAATATCATTTTATTAGTGCTAAAAGAATAAGAACTCATAATAAATTATTCATTAACTATTTTTTAGAACTGGTAAACCATTACCTTTATCAATGCTAAAAAACACCGATAAAATCAAAAATTGTGAGTGTTAATTTTTATAAAAGTGATAAAATATAATTTTATCAGTGCATAATCTTACTCTGAAAAAAATTAAAAAATGAATAAGTAAATAATATTAATTACATAAATAAAAAAATATCAATAATGATTAATACAAACTATTTAAATTAAAAAAATATTTAAATAATTCAATATTATAAATTAAAAACATATTAAAAATATAAAAAATTAATAAATGAAAATTAGAAAACATTAATCGTATCAATTAAAAAAATATTGAGAATATTAAAAATAAATAAAAATAATACTAAAAATGAATGAATATTAAAAAAGAATAAATAAAAAAATTATTAAAAAATTACATAAAAAAATTATTAAAAAATAATAAATTACAAAAATAATTAATAAATGATAAATTAAAAAAATATAAAAATGCATAAATAAATACTATTATTTATATTAATAAAAAAATTATTAAAAAAAATTATATTGACTATTTAAATTACAAAAAATACTTGAAAAATCATTTAAATAAATTGATTAAATAAATTTCAAATATACTAAAATTATTAAAACTAGAGAAATAAAAATTTATAAATATTGATCATATAAATAAAAACATATTAAAAACATTAAAACTTAATAAATATGTATAAATAAATAAATATTAAAAAATAAATAAATTCCAAAAATATTAAAAATCAATAAATATTAAAAATGAATAGATAATATTAAATAAAAGAATATTGTAAATGAATAAATAAAATTGAACAAATTACAGAAATGTTTACAAAAAAATTAATGCATAACATTAATTGCATGAATTGAAACACATAAAAATGAATAGAAAATAATAAATAAATTATGGTAAAGACCCTTAGATTTTTGGGTCATTTTTTTAGATATAATTTGAACATTTTCATTTAGTGGGTGGTTTGTTTTGAAAATATAGTCTATAAATCAGATTTTAAGAGTTTCGAATCCCTTTAAAGGTGTTTTTGGATGTGTTTTGAGGCATCTTAGGGGAAATGGGTGCTTAGGGGAGCAACAGAGGATGGACGGGTGGTCAGAATACCAAAAAGCACCAAAAACCCCCATTAATGGTGTGAACTAGTATTCATGCTATTAAAGGCTTGGGATAGGCGGACCCATATACCTTGGTGGTTCACACTATGAAAAGTGAAACATTGATTTTAAATAAATTGGGCTGACATATTTGGGTTCTAACCCCTCCCTCTTTTGGTTTTTTGGGTGAGACATACATAAGAGTGCCAAATTGACTGGTTCTCCTCTCCCTTCATTCCCCCTTAATGCAAATTGGTTTTTGGTGGTGTTTTATAGATATTATAGGTAAGTCTCTTCCTTAGTTCTCATTTCTCTTCACTTCATGTTGATTTAAGTGATTTTGTTTAGAGTTTTGATTCTAGTTCCATCAGAGTATGATATAATTAGATGATTTTCATGGGGATTTAGTGTTCAGTGGCTAAAGGAGGACAAAAGATTTTTTACGCACATCATTTATCATTATTTTAGTTTAGGTAAGTTTTTATCCTATTTTATTTATTCTTTTTTGTAAAATTGGATGAAATTGATAGTTTTCTAGGTGATACATGATTGTTCTTTTGATTAGGATCATTCCAAGATGTGACATGGACCTTTTGAGGGTGGTTGGTTAAGGTTTTGATGTGATGGAGATTCCTGAACGGTTTTCCATTATTTATTACTCTTTGTTTTAACCTAAATAATTAGTTATAAAATTTTATAAATAATTATTTATTTTTCATGGTGTGGGGCATGATCTTGGGAGTTGATATGGTCTTGGTCTCGCTTTGTATGGACTTGGCCAATGTGTTTTAGAGCTTGGAATGGGTGGTAACTCCTATATGAAGGTAGGTGGTTAAAAGCCTCAGAATTTGGTTCCCGGTATGATAATCCTTGTTTCCGTATTCTCTTTAAATTTTTTGGGTTGATCTATACTTGGGTAATGTATGGTGAGATTTTAAGTAGCTTTTGAGGTGTCTTGGGTACTCTTTGGTTAAATACAAGATATATCATGGTTGTGGTACATGTCATGGTGCCCTATAGTGGGCCCCTTATACAATATTGGGAAGGCAAAGCCATGGCCATGGGCATGGAGTGCTGGTGAAACACCTATGGGATATGACCATAGTGACCTCAACACACCTGTGGTTAGGGTAAATGGCTAGGATCTTGTAAAAACATCATAAGGTGGTATTTATGTCTAGCTACTTGGTTCGGTGTGCTCGAGGTCACCATGGCTATGGTGAAGGTCATGTTAAAGTTCAAAGAGATAAAACAACCACCATTCGTCATAGATGTCAATAATTTTAAATTAGAAACATGTGAGACTTCAATAAGGGATCAGGAATGTGATTTCGATTTTCTCTATTAATCAATCCAAGATCCTTCCCTTAATCATTCCTAGAAATGAAATCAATTCCAGATGATTTTTGGACGTTTTTTATATGGTCCTAGGGTGAAATATTTAATGATATTATTCTCCGAATAATATCCCATGGTGATTCATTTTTTAAGGGTATTCTTTTTATTGATCTGAATTTGTGTGTATCTTAGGCCTTCTTCTCTAATAACTGTTCTAGGGGTGGCAAGTTATTCTCATTCAACTAAACCTAGATCAAGATATTTTGGTAGATTTTTATATTTATATTGGTTTATATCCAATACCTTATATTATTTACTTCTTTATTCTCATTCTATAACCCTTTTTATGTTGGTATAGAGTCAGTTCTAGGGACCCTTGACATGTGAGTTTGATCTGGTGGTGCATAGGTGAGTTTTGGGAATTGGTTCTTGGTTAATCTTGATTTTAATGTCATCAAGATTAGGTTAGGAAGTTACTTACAATGTAGATTCCATATATATGTTTTTTGGATTGATTTTTTGTTGTTTGATTGTGTTCTTTTAGACCATATTTGATGTTTGATCACATGTGTGTCTGTGTGTGGCATGTAAGAGTTTATTTGATGTTTGATCACAAAGGTGTTCATGTGTAGCCCATGGGACCATATTTTAGTGTGATCACATTGTGTGTGTGCGTGTGTGAATACTGATACTCAATATTTTTAATCTTTGTTTCCAATATGTGTTATGATTATTGTGTGTGATGTATGGATTTTGAGGTTTAATTTCTATTAGTGAAAGATAGGTGGATAGTCATGGCTTGGTTAGCCCTTAAAGTGGGAGAATGTTGACATGTGATGTTAAATAAATTGTACTAAAGAAAATATAGGGGTGTGATATCATTGAGGCTTGACCTAAGGCAGTATTAGGATATGATGACCATGTGGTTCGACTTGAGGTATAAATAGGGTATGATAACCATGTTGTCTGTTCTGTGACTATGATGAGGTTTGGCAGACTTAGGGATCAAAAAAAGACTTGTTATCCTTGTGGTTTCTGGGAGTCATTTTCCCCATGTATTTTGTGGGATACATGTGGTGACCTTGTAGTTAACTCTAGTTTATTACTTCCATCATGGTTTTCATTTTGGTATGGGGATGAAGAAAGTATGGTCATGGGTTTCTAGAGGATTGGTCATTGCACAACAGCTTGATGCATTATTGTTTGTTACATTTTGGAAATTTACTTATTTTCATGTCATACACTCTTATTCATGTACACTTGTGTTAAGTTTGTATTGGTGTAGTCCTATTGGTTTTATACTCACAACATGCATGGTCATGTTAGTGTATGTGCAAACTTCATGATTATGGATACAATAAAGTTCAAGGCCCCAATGACCAGAATTTAGGTGATGGAACCTAGTGTTTAGATGTGGTATCAGGTTGAAATTTGGAGTGATTTGATAGTGTCTTATTTACTTCCCTATCTTCATCGTACTTTTTTTGGTTTATCACTTTGGGGATATTTTTTTAATTATTCTCTATGACTTAAGATACCTTTCATTCCATTTTTTATAAAATTTATTATTTATTACATTACATTATCCCATGATAAAATTTATACATTTCTTTATTTATAATAAGGTTATATTATCCCCATTGATGATGTTCAGACCCTTATCACTAGTCGATATCCTCTTGCATATTTGGAGGTATGCATGATGCCATGTGGAAATATGGATCATATATGATGATTTGGGTTAGGGATTCAAAAAATGGTATCAGAGGCTTGATGCTCTTTTATTTTCTTCATTTGGGGTTATATAAGAAAGTAGATAGGCTGTGTGGAACTCATGTAGGGTAGTTATCCTGTGCTAGGCCAACTCATGTGTAACAGACATCTGAGTTACTAGTGATGGGATTGTTTTTACAATTTTTGTGGATTTGGATGCATTCATGGATCATGATTAGGAACATAGGATTACATGTCATATATAAATATATACATGTTTCATGTTTAATGGTAATTCATTAATTAAATTACTTGATATGTGATAACTGTTTGGTGATATGTCTATTTTCTCTACTTTTTTGATATATTTTTTTGGCATCAGTTAGTTTAACTTATTCATAATGTTTTGTAATGTTTTATATATATATATATATATGATTATGACTAATGTATAGGTATAGAGATCCTTGAGTAGTACTAGGAGTGTTATACCTTCTTATTGTGGGTAGCCTCATAATATAGGTTTCTATGGAATCCCTCTTGTGTTCCTTATAACTACTTAGGTTTTTATAATAATCAATTTGTTATGCATTCTAAACATTCATTTGTAATTTTAGAAAATGATTCCTTATGAATTATTGATTGGACCTCTTGGAGAAGTACTACAAAACACTCCTACAAGGAAGGATGTTCTAGTTCCACCACTAGACAAGTAGAATCTTTCTCTCACACCTACTCCAGTGATTCAGGAAGAAGGGCCACTTCATCCAAGAGTCTTTTACATAGTATGTATTCAAGTTGAGGTAATTTCTAATACTATATTCCACTATTATTAGGATTTTCAACTCTAGAACCCTCCATCCTTATAGTTCATAGGAGGCCCTCAATATGTTAAGGACTAAATTTGCATTATTTAGTGAATCTTCGATATAATGGAGACTACATAGGATCTTTAAGTGAATCTAGATGCCTTAATACTACAGGTAAATTCTATGATGTGGTTTGGTGTTAAGACTTTAGTTGGGAGACGTGAAAGTATGACTTATACGACCTTCAAAGACCTTTTATTCAAGGAGTTATTTTTTAGTACACTAAATTTAGACTATACAAACCATTATTCAATTATAGGAAGTGAAAATTTTATTTTCATGAAACCATGGTAAAATGCATATTTTGATATTTCATGGTTGAAAATTCTAATTTTATAAGATGGATATTGATTTAGAACTTACTATTTCAAAATAATCCTACAATGAATTTTCTAAAATTTCCCTTTAAAATAAGATTTAAGAAATAATTTAAAATATAGTATTTAACTATTTCTCATTTTATTTATAATAATTTTTTATATTATATATAATTAACCATTTATTTATTTTCAATTTGATATAAATAAAACAAGGAAATTTGGAGGTAAAATGGATATTTCTCATTAGTTGTTTTTATTTATACCATAACATTATAAAATTTGAATATGATTCATTTTGGAGCCATTTTTCTTGATTAATACATTAATATATTTTAATCATTTGAAAAATTCCAAGTGTGTACTCTCTCTCACTTATAAAAGGAAACATCCTCCCCTATCTTCTTCACACCCCATGAGACATTTATCTGGAAAAAAACCTACCAAAATCTCTCCCAAACATCCTTATCCATGTTCTATAGGGGTTTTTATTCCCAACATACCAAACCTAGGATTTAAAAGAGGAGATCTAAAGGATTTTTTTTCAAAGAATAAGTAATCGTCTTAACCGAACACATTCATTTATTATTATTATTTTAATACATTCAATTATATCCTAACCATTCCTATATAGTAACATGAGTATCTACCATATACTGGTATATTATTGTGTTTATGTAATAATATTTATCCATCTCATTCACCATCAAATGTGAAACAAAAATATTACCTGTGTGTACGGCAGACTATCACCTCGTGAACTGATGAAATTTTTTTCCATCACCACCACACATGGATGGTCATAATGATGGAAATATTTAATATATATAATTTTATGAAATTATTATTATTATTTAAATGTAATATTTCATCTAATTACTAACCCTTCAACATATTTAAAAATCATAACATCGCTCATGCATACGTGTGGAATACCACCTTCATAATATGATGTGATTCATTTTTCATTCTCACTTATCCACATATGAATTTAAATAGATATATAATCAATATTTATAATCTTTTTAAAATTATTAAAATTATTTATTTTATATAATAATTCTCAAGAAATAAGGAACATAACTTCCAAATTAAACCATACATAAAAAATGAAGTAGTTAACAGCTAAAACAATGATAATAATGAAAGATTGATAAAAATGGGTGATAATATGTTATAAGTGGATCATATAATAATTTATATGGTTATTTTAGGTAATTAAAATAAATTTTAATTTATTATATATGTGCTTAATGAATTTTCAACTAAGTTTAAATGTGAGGTAAGATATCTCATCTCAATTTCCACTATATTTAGAAATATTTTTATTAAGAAACTATTTTATTTTATGTGGTGTACATACTACCCATATGATTTATATAACATGAATATATATTTATTCAGGGTAATTAATGTTTCAATTAAATTTTAACCTTTCAAAGGGTTATAATTTAAAAGTTACTAAAGGGGGAAAAATTATTTTATAATCTCAATTTTTGGGATTGCTTTTATTTTTGTTAAATGAATTTTATAATGTATCCTTCATAAACTCCATATATTTTTTTATAAACTATATATTTAATGATTTTACAAGTTTAATAACAAATTTTTCTACCTTTGAAACATAAATCATTTAATGAAATGTTTAAAATAAAAACTGAACTTATTTCTCTTTTTGATCAAGTATATATTTCTTCCATGTCCATATTTTTTAAAATTGATTTACAAAAGTCATTTTTATTCACCCAAATGATTCATGGAGGAAATTATTTGTTATCTAATAATTTTATAAGGATTTAAATAAATATTTATAATTTTTTATGAAGGGTTCATTTTCATATTTCTTTATAAAAAGTCAAAGAGAATGTTTCTTTTTAACATATATAGCTTTAACACATTTTACCACCACTATAACTATTTTAAACTATTTAGATTATTTTAAAAGTGTTCAATGATTTTAAAAATAAAATTTTTTAATGAAACTTTATTTTAAATGTTTCACTTCCATTTTCTTCTATTATCATAAAGACATGATTTTATTACTAAACCTATATTTCTAATGTATCAATATTAATTTTTTGGTAATTAGTTGTCCCTTAGAACATTCACTTTATTTTGATCGTCTTTCAAGGGATATTAAATATATCTTCCATATACATATTATTTGTGTCATGTATATTCTTATTTATTAAACCTTATACCATTTCTATATATAGTTTTTTACTATGAAAGATATATGATTGAGTTGGGAAATATTGATATTACATATTCTTTACTAAATATGGATATTTATTGATAGGGCATGTTGTTTATGAATTATATTTTTTTCATTATATGAGTAATGAATTGGATATGTATTTGTGTTTGGGTCCTAATTATAGATATACTCTTAATGAATTGATAGGTCTCAAGGGACAAACTGCTTAGATACCCTTATTAAATGAGTTTTGGTGCATACCTGGCCATATTTGAAAATATCTTAGAACAAGACATTGATCAAGATTTTTGATATTATGTATTTCCTTCATTTATATTTTAGTTATTATTATTCATGAGATTAGTATGTTTATATTATCCATGTAAGTATTTAATACTCAATCTAATGATTAAATTGAATTTTTTAGTTATTTACCTTTCCATATAGAATATTATTTATTTACTCATGATATATTTTGTGGTATTAAACCCCTATTGGGAGGTTGTGGTAATGATTATTTTGTTTTCCTTCCCCATGGATTTGAAGAAGGAATCTATGAATGATTTTCAAGGATGTAGAATATTTAATTTTACTATTTTTTACTTTATTTACAATGTAAAATAGGAATAATGTATGTATATAGTTCTTCAATACTACTATAATAATCAATTCTTGGTGATGTGATACCTTGTATCTAATTCCAATGTAATAAAGAAAACAACGAATCTGGGTTACGAGAGTTGGGGTTATTATAGTTGGTATCCAAGAAAGTTTAGTAGAAACCTTAGGAACTATATTTAGTAAAATATAGATTATAGAACATATCCCTATAACAGACTATGAAGACAAGTCTATGTATAAAATAATATCATTATTTTTTGGTAAAGTAGAGATTATGTGGTTTTCCTAGAAAATACATCCTTGTCTAGATACTATAAGTGGATGCAATTTTGGAATAGATTAGTTTAGGTGTAATAACTACAAAAATAGTTGGGTGAGTATATCTTGGACATCATTCTAGTGCATGGTGAATGGGACCATACTACACACCGAGTTTGAAAATCTGGGGGATATGCTTTGTTTGATTCACAAACAATTTATAGAACATTATAAAATATTTAAAAATATTTTTATGATTTAAGATATTCCCAAAGAAACCAATTTTATGATTTTGAGATTAGCGATGCATATATTTCCAATTTATTTTAAGAATTATAGAAAATATATAGTGTGATTTAGAATTTATAGTTTTATGATAAAATTTAATTTGTTCCTTTGTTCGAAAATGGATACTGGAATAAATAATGGTATCAATACTCATGGAAAATGTAAAAATTTACATATTCATTTATACAACATAATTAGTGTTGGATTTGATAATATCATGACCATATTAGTGAAGATAACATAGTTTACGAAAAATGAAATTACACATATTCAAAAACGTGATATTCCATGACATGATACACCTATATTGGATCATTTCAAATGATAGAAGCCTATATATCTTAGTGGAACTACTATTAAAGTGGTATTTAAGAAATGTATTAAGTCCCCTGAAAAGATATTTTTGGTATTGGGATGCAATGAATGGGAAAAGGTTATACTTGTAGTGTATTACCCTAAAGATGATTATGATCAATGGTGTTTTGTAGATCTAGAATATTATAAAATAAGATTAAATATAATATATTGAATAGATTAATTTTAAAGTAACATTATTTGATAAACATCTCCCTATTGATAAATAAACTAAAATTAATTGAAAGTTAATTGGATTAAAAAAGGAAGAGGAAAGTGTTAGAGAGTATGTGATCACATTTATAATACTATTTAGGTATTTTATGGATTATATATGTAATCAAAAAAGAAAAAAAATCCATTTATTTGAAGGTATGGATCCAAGTCTCTCAAGGTAACTTATATCTAAAAAAATTCATCATATAATGAAGTAGTATTATGTTCCATCGAAAAAAATAATGAATTTCCTAGACTATATATCTTCAGTGAAATAATGAAAAAGAAGAGGTTGACTAAACACTACGAAAAAGGGAACTCGTCAATGAATAAGAAGGGAATCAAGCAATATCCATCATTTGAAAATTATATAAAGAAATACCTTTGAAAATAAATGAAGATCTTGGGATTTTTTTTACAAGTTTGGAGATAAGAGTAATTTAGATAATGAATGTAGGGGAAAAAATACACTACTTATATCCATTGTTTCAATAATATATATAAATGGGGAATTATACAAATGAATGTCTCATGCATTATGGGAAATTATCGTAGAGCATTCCAAGGGGGGATTCTACACTTATGTGATCACTATAACTCAGGTTAAATTTCAAAAAGATGTGGTGGAAGGTAATTTAATAATATCCTCATATTTATCTAATGATTATTTAATTCTGGATATTCGCACTCTTTTATATCTTCCATGTTTTCCATGAAAATTAGATATTACCCAAGAAACATTAGAAGAGTGCTATCAATGAAGAATCTTAATGAAAATATCACTACAATAAGGATATTTTAGTCAGTTCCCATTGTAACACATAAAAATACCCAATATGTAGACTTGATTATTATACATATGTTTACCTTTTATATAATCCTTGGTATGGATTGAATTTTAAAATATAATGCAAAAAACAATTACCAAGTGAAAAAAATTATGATTTGTGATAAAGATATGGAATTCCTTATCTTTATAAGGGATACATAATCAACTATTTCATGTTAATATCCACCTCTAGTAGCTATTATAAATTAAATTATTGGGGATAAAGAGATGATATAATCTTCAAATGAGAAAGTTAATATTAAAAGTTAGGATGTACCTATTTAGTAAGAATAAATTTATGTATTTATGAAGAAATTATTTTTATATCCACCAAATAATTAAGTTGAGTTTTCTATTTATTTAATATGTGATTTGAAACCTATATCAAATATTCCATATAAAATGGGCACTGTGGAATTAGTGGAGTAGAAGAAACAACTAAAGTAATTTTGTGATAAGGGATTTATATTTTTCCAAGCATTTCACTTTGTGGATCCCCTATTCTTTTCAGTAATAATAAACATGGATCTATGAGGTTGTGAATTAATTATATATAAATCAATGTTGTTACTAAAAAAATGTATCATCTACCTCATATTGATGTCTTTATTGATCAAATTCAAGGATCTCAATGTTTTTTAAATATTTACCTTCATTAAAGGTATCATAAATTGTTATTAAATAAGGAATATATTCCAAATACTGCATTTCATACAAGGTATGGGCATTATAAATATATATTAATGATATTTAGATTAACTAATTCAACATATATTTTTATATATTTAATTAATAGATTATTCATGGAATACCTTGATAATTTTTTTGTTGTATTTACTGTTGATTTATTGGTGTACTCTAAATGTTATAATTACCTTGAGAATCAGTTGGGGATTATTCTTGAGACTCTTAGAGGAACTGTGTTATATGGAAAATTTAGATATTGTAAATTTTGGATTCAAAAAGTTTCTTTTCTTGGTTGTATTATATTTAAGGATATAATCTATACAAATCCTTAAAAGGAAAATATAGTCCAAGAATGGGATATACTGATGAACATAAATGAGGTATTTAGTTTACCTAGATTGGAAAGTTACTATTGTAGATTTGTTCAAAAGAAATTCTGGCTAGTTAACCTGCTAACCAAACATACACAAAAAGGGGTTAAGTTCAAATAGAAAAAGTAATGTGAATAATTTTTTTTAATAATTAAAGAGGATATTAGTAAATTATATGATATTTACTCTACCATTGGTAAAGGATGTATTTGTGATATATAGTATTGCATCAAATAAGGGACTTTTTGTGTCCTTATACAGAATGATAAATTTATTATATATGCATCAAGGTAGTTAAAGACTCATGAATAAAATTATCCAACCCATGATCATGAATTGGAATTAGTAATGTTTTCTTTGAATTTATAGATATATTAATACTATATAGAAGTATGTTATGTATACATAGATCATAAGAGTCTAAAATACATCTTTTCATAGATATATCTCAACCTGACGAAAATTGTATGGCTCGAGCTACTCAAGGATTATGATTTATCAATACACTACCACCTAGGAATTGAAAATAAGGTAGTGGATCCATGGAGAGGTAAAGATCATGGAGTACTGACCAAAATTAGGATTAATAGGGATACTATGTTTATTTATTTAGTAATTATGGATATGGTAATTATTAAGGAAGGGGAAACATTGCTCCTTTTTCAAGTCATTTTCAAACCATATTTATTAGAAAAGATAAAACTTTATCAACCTAATGAAGAGAATTTCCAAAAGAAAATCAAAGCCATGAATGATGGTAAATTATCAGACTTCATTTATGAATATGGTGTTATAAAATTTGGAAAGAGGTTATGTGATCCATATATAGCTGAGATAAAAAGGGTGTTTTTAGATGATTATCATAGCTTGAATTTCTCTATACACCCTAGTATCAAAAATATGTATTGGGATTTTAATGAACATTTTTAGTGAGATAATATGAATTGGAAATTTTTTGATTATCTATCAAGATGTTTGGTTTTTTAGAAAGTTGAGGATAATATAAAATAACCTAAAGGGGTTTAAAAAACCTCTTCCTACTTATATGTAGAAATAGGATGAAATTATTTTAAACATTGTCAATGTATTTTTAAATACTCCCATAAAGAATGATTTGATACAGGTTATTTTTGAACACCTTACCAAATACACTCATTTATACACTATAAGAAAACATTTTCCACTTGATCACCTCCCACATATCTATATTAATGAATGTGTAATACTTCATGGTGAAACTATTTAAATTATTTCTGATCATGATCTATAATTTTCATAGAAATTCTAGAAAAGTATTCAAAGGGATCTTAAAACCTAGATTCATTTGAGCATCGCCTATCATCCTCAAATTGATGGATAGTCCAAAAGTACTATTCAAGTATTAGAAGATATGTTGAGGTTATGATAACATGAATTTCAAGGTATGTGGGATCATTATTTTCCTTTGGAAGAGATTTACAATGACAATATCTTTTAGTAAAGTATTTAAATGGTTCATTATAAATCAATATAAGGTAATATATGTCATACTGCAACGTGTTGTGATGAAGTTGGTGAAAGTAATATTCTAGGACTAGAACTTTTTGGGGAGAAAACAATAAAGGTATAGACTATTAAGACCCATCTTAATGTATCTAAAAGTGGTAAAAATAGTAATGCCTATAACTAAAGTAAATATTTCAAATTCCAAGTTGGATATCATTTTTTCTTAAAATCATCTCCATGAAAGGGTATTATAAGGTTCAAAAAGAAATTAAAAATGATCCCTATGTACATCGAACCTTTTGAAATTATGGAAAGGATTAAATATATGGATTATAATTTTTAAATTACACTAAGACTATCTGATGTACGTTATGTGTTTCATATCTCATTGTTAAGGATGTATATTCCATACACATGCATGTCCTCACATATGAATAAATGAAATTGGAATCAGATCAATCATACTATGAAGAGTCTATCCTAATTATTGAAAGTAGAGAACAAGTGTTATATAATTGGATGGTTTTAATGGTAAAGGTACTTTAGATAAATCAAAAAAAAATAATTAAGAAATGTGGAGATATGAGTATGTTATAGAGAAAAGCCACCCTCGTTTCTTATAAAGTTATATCTATGAAACATTCAAGGATGAAATTTTTGAAGGAGGGAAGAATGTAACACCCAAGAGTCAATTATAGTAGGTGAAAATTTTATTTTAATAAAACTATAATACAATTTATATTTTAATATTTCATCTCAAAAAATTTTTAGTTTTATAATATGAATATCGATTTTGAACTTACTATGTCAAAATTATCCTAGAATGAATTTTTTAAAATTTCCCTTAAAAATAAGTTTTTATGAATAATTGAAAATATATTATTTAACTAATAATAATTTTATTTATAATAATGTTTTATAATATATATAATTTACTATTTATTTATTTTCAATTTCATATAAATAAAGACAATATCATTTAGTGGTAAAAAATAATATTTTTCATAAAACGGTTTTTAAGTGCATAATGTTTTTCCATTTTAATTAATTAAAATAATATCCAATAATGAATGATAAAATTGAAATTAATATATTATATATCTAAATATATTAATTTTAATCCATATAATTATTATTACTAGTCAAATATCTAATGTAATATCATCTTATGCTTGAAAAAATCATTTTCATGAAAAATAGTTTTTCGTCATGTTTTGCAGGAATATTTTTAAATTAATTTCTACCACTTATAAGAATGAAATTTATTAAAAAAATTACATATTTATAATCAGTATGTAAAATTTTGGTAATGTGGTCACTTTTATTTTTTTCATTATGAATACTAAAAATGGAAAATATTAGTTACCACTGTGAAGGGTAAAATGGGTTAAAAGTGTTAAAAATAAAGGGATAAGGCTTCAAGATAACACAAAACACTTGATCAAACCTCATTTGTTGGTTTTATATAGACCATAACTTTAGAAAATTTTAATATGTGTCATTTTTTATCCATGTTTTTATTAATAAACTATTATGTTTTAATTTTTGAAAAATTCCAAGGGTGTCCTCACCCTCACTTATAAAAGGGAACCTCCTCCACTATCTTCTTCAAACATCATGAACTATTTAGCTCAACAAAAACCATCCAAAGTCTCTCCCCAAAATCTATAGAAACATTCTATTGGTTTTTTTCATCCAAAAATACATCATGATCTTACCATCAAGGCCATATTATGAAAAATCATTCTAGGATATCTAAATGGGGTCTTTCAAAGAAGACGTAACCATCTTAACTACAAAAAAAATTATTTTTTCTTATTCTTTTACCAGCATCATCTATGTATTAACAATTAAAATTAAATAACACCATTATATCCCATATAATGATATTTTATTATTTTTTTGGAATAATATTTTTCCATATCCTTCGGCATCAAATGAGAAACAAAATCATCACTCGTATATACAGTAGACCACTACCTCACGAACCAATGTAATTTTTTTCCCACCACCTCATCACATGGCCTCAAAAAATGATAAAACTTATGAATATAAATTATATTTATGAAATAATTATTATTATATATATTTAATATATCTTCTAATTTCATACCCTTCTACCTAATAATAAATGACATCATTGCACATGTGTACGTGTGGACCACCACCTCCATGAAGCGATGTGATTCATTTTTCAGGATCGATTTTAATGATAATTTATAAATATGTATATAATTAATATTGTGATTTTTATATAATGATTAAAAAAACTTATATGATATAACGATGATCAAGATACAAGGATCATAACTTCCAAATCAAAAAATACATAAAAACCAAATATGGTAACACCCAAAACAATGATAATAATGAAAAAATTAATAGGTGATAAAATTTTATAAGTGGATCATATAGATATTAATATAGTTTTTTTATATAATTATAATAAATATAAATTTATTATATAGGAGGTTAAAGTACATTCAACTAAGTGGTAGTTTGAGGTAATGGATTCCATTTCAATTTTTACTCCATTGATACAAATTTGGTATTAAGAAACTTTTTTATTTTATATGGTGTTTATACCGAACATTTTATGTATATAAGACTAATATCAATTTATTCATACTAATAAAAGTTTCAATTGATGTTTAATCTTTTAAGGGTTTATTATTTAAATTTTTCTAGATCGGTAAGATTTTTTTTTACAATCTCATTTTTTTACAATCTCATTTTTTTTATTTATTATATTTTCATTTAAGGAATATTATAAGTTATCCTTCATAAAATTCATTTATTTTATAATAATATTTATATTTAATGAGTTTATATGATTTATTACAACTTTTCCTCTCTCTAAAACATAAATAAAGAAAAATATATATTTAAAATTAATATTTCCTTTTTTGATAGGGTATGTTTTACTTCCATTAACTTATTTTTAAAAATCATTTTACAAAAATCATTTTTACTTACTCCAATTATTTATTAAGTAAATTTATATTATATTTTAATATGAAAATGATTTAAATGAATCTTTCTAAGGTTTTTTAAAGGTTCATTTTTGAATTTCTATATAAAAATTCAAAAGGAATGTTTCTTTTTAACATATATAGATTTAATGGGTTTCTCACCACCATAACCATTTTACAATATTTAGATTATTATATAAGTTTTCACTGGTTTTACAAAGAAAATTATTTAATGAAAATTTATTTTAAATGCTTCACTTTCGTTTTCTTATATTGTTCTAAATACATGATTTTAATACAAAAAATATATTTATGATGAATCCATTGTCATCTTATATTAATTTTGTGGTCATTAACTTTATCTTAAAACATTTATATCCTTATGATCATATCTTTTTAAACATAATATTTAACTTCATTATTTATATTCATCATATCATTGATATTCTTATTTCCTAAACTATATATAATATATACATATAGTGTTTTACTATGAATGTTATTTGATTGACCAGAGAAATATTGATATTCAGTATTTTTTAATCAATATAGATATTTATTGATAAGGCATAATGTTTATGAATTAAATTTATTATTCAATATATGTGTAATTCATTGGACATGAAGTAATGGGTGGGCCCAATTATAAATATCCCATTATGCATTGACATATCTCATGAGATAAATCAGTTTTCTAGCCTTATTAAATTTGTTTTGGTGTATACCTACCCATATTTAAAAATATATTAGAATAAGGCCTTGATCAATAGGATTATCATTATTCATTTCCTTATTATGATATTATTATCCATGAGATTATTACATTGATATTATCTATGTATTAATTTCATTCTCAAGTTAGTGATTCAATGGAATGTGTTTTTAGTTATTCAACTATCCATATTTTTTATGCCTTATTTACTCATGATAGATTCTATTTTATGAAACCCTTACTGAGCATTTAATATCACCCTTATTTTTTCCATTCCCTAGGATAAAGAAAAATGAATCTATGAATGAGTTTCAAGGATATAGAATATTTACTTTTTATATATATTATATTTTATTTCCATTATAAAATGGGAATAATATAATTATATGGTTTTTAAAGACTAAAAAATTGATCAATCCTTGGTGATTTTATCCCTTGTATCATATGTCATTGTAATAAGGTAGACACTAACTATGGGTTACTAGAGTTGGGGTTGTTATAAAGACCTAACTCAAGAGTTCATGGAGCTTTTACTGGACTTTATATTGGTGTATAATTACTCATAATATTTTAAAGAGTTACTTTTCTTCACTCTTATATTGGATAGGAACAAGGAATAAAGGGAAAGAAAGTTTAAGATCTTCCTCTAACCAGATTTGGGGCTTCAGGTCAAGAGCTTAAACCTGGTGAAATATACGGAGGTTCTTCACTAGGCCTTGATAATTGAGAAGGGTATAAAGGAGGATATATATTATGGTATTATTTAATACTTTAATATACTTTCAAGTGATACTTCCATTAGTATGAAGAGGAAGGGTGAGTATTCTTCCTATTGTGGCAGCAAAAACCCAGAGTAGAGAAGTGTTTTTTAACATATTCAATGGGAGAAGAAGTTTCTCAGTGTTTCAACTATGGATAAAGTGGGTAATATCATAAATTTTTCCTAAGTCCTAAGATTAAGTCCCATTGGTGTGTCAATATGGGAATTTTTTATAACTTTTGTGCAAGGTAATTATAGGTAGGTTCTCATAGGGACATAAATTAGATATATTCTATGACCCAGTAGTCTGTTCGGGGTCCTCATCAACTACTTCAGACCCCATAAACTTCGGAACCCTAGGAGAGTCAAATTTCAAAGGGGAAATTTCATAGTCTATAAGAATTAAGTATGTATAAAATATTCCAAGTTTCAGCTGGCATTGGTGAGGGGGCATTGATTATTCGAGGTGTGGTCTTGATTACATCAACAGTTTTTACTTCCTTGTTTGATATAGGTTCTTCACATATGTTTATATGTACTCAATTTCTTCATTGTATTGACTTATAATAAAAATATATTATTAATTTTTTTATCTTGATACACCAATGGGGAAGAAATCATATTGTCTTCATAGATATTCAGGATGTACCATAATAGTCATTTCCTATGAACATATATGGGATTTCACGATCTTTAAGATTACTAGTTTTGATGTGATTTTTATCATGGATCGGTTGACTAGTAATAAAGCACAAATTTAATATTATAGGATACTTATATCCTTTACTACATAAAAGGGAAATAATCTTGTGATAACCAGTTAATGAGAAATTAGATAAGGAATAATTTGACCATGCTTCTGCCATATCAGATCTATTACGACACAAGTGGTTGTCTTGGGTCCTATGAAAATGCTAATACTAGCCTCTTTCTTTCCACCAGTGGTGGTCCTTTATCAATATATCATCCAAAAAGACTTTTTAGGTCTCCCTAAAAGGATTGGAATTTAATTTTATATTAAAATAATTTCAGGATCACAACCTATATCGATTTCTCCATATCATTTGGTGTCAACTAAGTAGAAGAAAATAAAAGTACATGTCAATTATTTAGAGGTGAAAGGTTTTATCAAGATAAGAACATCTCTCTAGGGTGATCTAGTGTTTTTTTCAAAGAATTAAGATTGTGGCATGTGATTGTGTGTAGACTACAGAAAGATGAACTAAGTGATCGTAAATAATTGATGTCCATTTTCAAGGATCGATGACTTCTTTGACTAGCTATAGGGAGCCTGATGCTTCTCGAAGATTGAATAAGAGTCAGGATACCACCATATTCAATTCAAAAATTAATATATTCCTAAGACAATGTTTAGGAGTATATATAGATTGTGTGAGTACCTTGTCTGTCCCTTTAGGTTGACAAATTCACCATAGATGATCATGACTCTCATGAATAGGATTTTCCCTCTGTATCATGACTTCTTATTGTGGTTTTTATTGATGATATCCTTATATACTCATGGATTTCATAAATATATGCAAGGTTCCCTAATATTATACTAAGATCATGTTGATCACATCGGATTAGTGTCAAACTATCAAAGTGTCACTTTTAGATTCAGTAAGTGTGGTTCCTTGGGCATGTGATATCTAAGGTGGGAATTTCTATGGACCTAGAGAAGTCTTAGGTTGTGATGACCTGGAAATTTCCTTGGTATGTATTTGAGATCAAGATATTCCTTATCTTATCTAGGTACTATAGATGGTTAATACAGTACTTATCCTATTTGAAAGCATCTATAACTGGGCATACAAAGAAAGGAGTGAAGTTTTAGTGGATAGATCCTTGTGAAGAGTCCTTCCTCAAGCTAAAGATTATATTTAAAATAAAACATATTCTAACATTTCGAGAACCTAGGATTGGATATTCAGTTTACTATGATGCCTCAAGTGTTTATTTAGATGTTTTACATATGTAGAGGGAGGAGGTATTATCTTATGAGTCACTTCATTTGCAACCCCATGAGTATATTTACTTAACACATGACATAGATATTTCATCCTTGGTCCATGATATAAAGTGTTGGAAATATTATCTCTTCTGTGATAGGTTTTTATTTACACGGACCACAAGATCCTCTATTATAACTTCTCTTAGTGGGACCTGATCTTGAGGAAGAGGTGTTGCATGGAGTATATATATACATTTGACCTATAGATGACCTATACTCTGGGGAAGGATATTTTCATTATAGATGCTCTTAGTAGGAAAACACTAGAGACTTAAGAACATAGAGAGAGAAATTCATAGGATAAATAAAATATAATGGGTTTTATGGTTGAGTGGTTTGTGAATGCATCAGAGGATAATGGGTTTATGAATTATGAACCTTTTATTATCAAGTAAACATTAGTAGATCATACAAGAACAATTTTAAGATAGTGACCAGTTCCAGGATGGTCATTATATGGTGATAATGTGATCATAATACATGGGTGAATTGTAGTTCTAGACTCCTTGATAGAGGATCTGATGAGAGACTCTCATACTTTAAAATAGTACATGCATTCATGGATGAAAAATATATACCATGACATCTAATTTTATTTCTGGTGGATGAGAATAAAGAGAGACATTATTTTTTCCTCAAAATTTGTTAATTACTAGTGGAGGAAGCTTGGGCATCATCTTCCTAGTGGTTTTATAGAAACTTTTGGTTCACATATAGAAGTGAGGCAACATGATGATGGACTTCCTAATAAGGTCGCCTAGGACCCTAGGGAACCAAGATATCATTTGGGAGATATCTGATTGGCTAATTAAAGTATCTCATTTATTTCTAATCTGAGTGACTCATTATATATATGTATTGGGAAATATTTATGTGTGGGAAATTGTATAACTACATGGAGTTCCTTCCAGTATCATATAGGATAAGGACATTAATTGTATATTGAGGATTTGGTAAGTCTTGATTAAGGTTGTATAGACTCTTTTGAAGTTATGTACATTATATCATCCACTGACCAATAGATAGTCAGATAGGATGATTCAGATCCATAAGGATTAACTTTAGGAATGTATCCTAGACTTCAATGGAGCATGGGATGAGAACCTAGTCTTGGTAGAGTTTCATACAACAATAAATTCTAGGATTATATTAATATAGAAACTTTTGAGTCTATCTATGGATAGTTGTTCTTATCACCACTGTATTGGCATGCAATTATTGAGGTAGTAGTTTTTGGTCTGAGTATAGTGCAGGATACCTCAAATAGAGTGTAGTTAGTCAGGAAGCAGTAAGTTACCACTCAGAATAGAATGAAATCATATGTTGAATAGATGAGATGACCTTTGGAGATCTTTGTTGGTGGTCAGTTTTTTAGGGTGTCACCTCAGTTGGGGCATCATCATTTATAGAACTAGGGAAAGAAGGCACATTGGTATTTTGAGCTATTAGGGATTATAGAAATTAACAGAGTAGTAACCTACCAATTGAAACTTTATATTTTTTATTGAGTAATTCGTGATGTGTTACACATTTTTTATCTTTATAGGTATATGCCTAATCTTGAACATGAGATATACTATAAGAATATATATTTAGAAATAGATGCATCTTTTGTGGAGTGCCTTGTGTATATCATAGATTTGAGAAATAAGGTGCTAAGGGGGAATACAGTTCCACTTGTTTGAGTATTATAGAAGCATAGATAGATCCAGGAGGAAACATGGGGGTGGGAGTCTAATTTTTTGATCTCAGGGGTCTGAGTTATTTTATAAGGGCTTCTAGGGACACTTCATGAGGATGATAATCCCTATAGTGGGAATCTTAAAGTCTCAGAATTTTATTCCCAATATGTTATTCTTTTATCAATATTATCTATAATTTATTGGGATTGTTTCATTATTAGGTAAGGTATTGTGATATTTTGAGTAGATTTTTTGGTGTTTTAATACTATTTAGTTAAACATGGGCTACACCATGGCTATAAAACAATACACGGTGGTCTTTGGTGATCCCCTATACAAAATAAGAAATGTGAAATGGGGAAGACCAAGACATGGCCACGAGAACATATTAGTGGTGCATATCCTATGGGACATGTATATAGTGACCTCACCATACCTGTGATAGAGGCCAAGGTGAGGAAAAATAGAAAGTATCGCAGAAACATTCCTAGTAGTAGCATCAGGCTACCTAGACAAATTTGCTCTAGACCACCATGGTCATGGTGGAGATCATGGTGATAGTCATGTTGGAGTTCAAATAGATGAAATGGCCATTATTCTTTGTAGAACTGAATAATTTTAATGAGGAAACATGTGAGGCTTCAATAAGGTATCTTGAATGTGATTTTAATTAGAATGTTACCTCTATTAATAAGTCCACACTCCTTCAATTGATTTTTTCATGGAATGAGATGAATTTTAAATATGTTCTATAACTTTTTTGGTAGACCAAGGGTGAAACATTGAACGATATTCTTCTCTGAACAGAAGTCAAGTATGATTCCTTCCATCAAGGGTATTTTTCATTTTGATCTAAATTCATGGGGGTCTTGGTTCATATTCTCCAATCACTATTTGAGTAGTGAGGATTTCTTCTCCTTTTTCCAAACCTAGATCAAGTGCCATTGGCAGATTTAAAGAGGTGTGTTGGCATAGATCTAATCCATTGGATTTTTTAATTCATGAGTCTCATTTTAGAATGATTTTTATATTGGTATGTAATTGGTTCTAGGGAACTTCAACATGTTAGTTTGATCCAGTGGTGCATGTGGGGGATTTTGGAATCAACACTTGGAGAATATTAACATTAAAGTCATCAATATTAATTTTAGAAGTTCTTTAACATGTATATTACATGTATAAGATTATTGTATTGATATGGTTTTCTATTACAATGTTATTTTATACCATGTTTTATGTTTGGTCACATGTGTGTGCATGTGTAGCCTATGAGACCATGATTAGTGTTTGATCACAAGTGTGTGTGTGTGTGTGTGTGTGGTCCGTGGGACCATGTTTGAGTATGATCACATATGTTTGTATATGGAATCTAATACTCATTATTGTTATAATTTTTATGCCTCTAGGTGTTATGCTTGTTGTATGTGATGTTTGTAATTTGTATGTTTTTCTTATAATAGTGAATGACATGTGGATCACCATGGATTAGTTATCCCTCAATGTGGGGGCATGTTGGCATGTGATAAAGATGATGGTGGTCTAAGACATAAGAAAGGGTTTTATATCCTTTAGGATTGACCCAAGGAAATGTTGGGATATGATAACCATGTTTCTTAAACCAAGGTATAAATAAGACATGATGAAATTATGGTTTGACCTATTATTGTGATGGGGTTTGATGACCTTGTGTCTCAACTCGAGATTCAATAGCCTTATGGAATAAGGGAGTCATTATCCTTGTGGATACTATGGGATACATGTGGTGACATAATGGTCAAATCTAGTTCCCAAATTCTTTTATGATTTTCCATCTGGAATATGGATGAAGCAGGTATGGTCAAGGGTTTTTGGTGGCTTGTACAACACATGGATTCTCAGTACATTTTTGTTTGATTATTTCTTGTTCAATTACTTATTATCAGGACATATATTCTATGCTTGTGCATGTATGTTAATGATAATTTGGTGGTGTCCTATTGGGTTTATAAGAACACCCTACACAAGAATCTTGATGTGCATTCAGACTTCGTGATCAAGGATATAGGAAAGTAATATTCCCCAACAACATAGAATTAGGTGATGGAGTATGGTTTTTGGAGATGGTATCAGGATGGCCTCTAAAGTGATTTCATAGAGTTTTATTTACTTATATATCTCTATCATTCTATTGTTTTTCTTGAAACTTTTTTGGGTCCTTAGTTTATTGTTCTATATGACTTGAGATACTTACCATGCCATTTATTATATCATTGCTTATTTATTCTGCTATGTTATCTTGTGTTATTATGTATACATGCCTTTAATGATACTGGGGTCATAGTCTCACCACTAATAGTATTCGAACTATAAATTATAGTCAGAAACCTATTGGGTATGAGGATACATGCATGATGCCATGTTTTATTATTGTTAAGTATAGATGTATAAATTGTATTGATTGTAGATAAAAAAATATAGTTAATTATTAACATTAATATTTTTTATTTATAACTAACTATATTATTATTTAATTAAATTTATGAATATTTGAAAAAAAATACATTACTAATTAGTGGAATTACTAAAATAATAATAAGTTAATTTTATAATTTAAATCCATTTAAATATTTGAATTTTCATTTTTCAATCACTTACACACACACACACACATATATATATATATATATGCACAGATTCATGAAAGATATATCAAGTGGGTATAAACCTCATATGTGACAGGATGGGATGGCATTCGCTGACTTTCCCTAACCCGTTTAAGTTATGAGTTGTAGCACTATCCTATTCATCTAGTTAAATGTATTCTTTGTTTCTTCCTAGTTAATTACTATATGTACGTGATTAATATATATATAATTATAAATAAGTAACAATTAATATATATATATATATATATATAAGAATGGGGTAAAATCCCCATTAGTAAATAAAAGAAAAAAACCTAGGAAGAATGGGGTCAGATAATGCAATTCTATCCTCAATCCCAAGAGAAAGAAAAGAGTGAAATATAAGTTCTATAATTCAAGATAAAAATCCATAATAAAGCTGCCCATGATTGGTCCAAAATTTATCATACTAACCTATAATGTCTTGTTAATAAATGATTTCACTGGACCTGAATTAAAGATCCCACCCTCAATTATATCATGCTCAAATCTTATTGCAAGTCCTAACAATTGTATGTAAGATCATTATGAAACATCTTCCAGTATATCAGGTTACCTAAAATCCACATAGACACAGCCCTGTATAAAAGAAGAAATTCTGGTTCTTAAATCAAGAACCACATAACTGAAAATGTTTTACAGGTATATAATCATTAAACTAATATCTTTAATGTACATAATCTGAGTCTATTAGATCGATAAAAAATTCCATAGCTCATAAATTTGTTCCAACACAAATCCAAAAAAACACCAAAATCATTTTGTAGAATTGTACACCAAAATACATCAATATTCTTTATGTTTTCATCTCTCACATATATCCAAACATGTCTTATGCCCAACCAGAGAAAGGAAAAACTCTTAATACTATGTCCAATATCAAAGACTCGTGTTGTGGTAGACCCCATTCCCCCCAACCATAAGGGAATAAGCCTATCCTCTAGGTTTTATCTTGTTACCACTGATTTCCTTGTACATCTAAGTCTTCCTCAATGGGAACATCCTCAATAGTTGAAGCCACCACTGGCAACATGGAAGTGACATAGTTTTTTGGAGATAATAGTTTTCTTCGAATATCATAATCTATATCAAGAAAATCAAATTATATTTATGTAGAAACATAACATATCACCTACCCTTTAATAGGTTGATCAAGTTCATAAAGTCCCTTAGAAGAGTTCTAAGTTGAGGAAGAAGCAGTTCCCCTCTTTCTAGAATTATATAAAACCATTTTTAAATCATTTTAATGACCAAAATATTTATTATTCACAACAACAGACATGATTTTTCTCCGACCTAATGAAAACCATCGTTCTTCACCAAAATTGTTAGAAATTACAAAATGACAGACATGTCTTGGGTGTTATTGCAAATATACATGTGATTTGATGTTCCCTCAAAGACCTAATGATCTTATTGATTCCCAACAAAAATATATTCCACAAACACATCCCTATCAGTGGACATGCACTTGTCATGAATCCTCCCAGGACTAATCACATTTAAAAATATATAAATATATATAAATAAATCAAATTATTATGAATGAATTTTAACAGTTCTATTTCTATGCTAAAAAATACATCATTTATAGATGATCAAAAGGTGTAGCTCTTACTTTTATTAAAAATAAAAAAAGAACTGATAAATGAAACCTTTAATCAATACCTTTTTATCAAAAATATAGGGTAACCTTTATCAGTGCTTCTAATTAGTGTTGATATTAGTAAACCATTATTAGCACTTTTAACTAGTGCTGATAAAATCCAAAACTGATATAATTTAATTTAGTAGTAGTTAAATTAATTTTATACAAATATTTAAATAAAAAAAATAGATTTAATGATTATGTGGTTATTGAAGTTAGAAATTTTATATATGAATTAAGTTTGATTCATGACAGCTATGTTATTTGACCTGTTTTTTCCTACATCTTTCATCAATTGTTAATTTAATTAAATTTAAAAAGAAATTAGAGAATAAAAAAATGGATGTCTTCACATTAATGGAAGCAATAATATTATATATATTACAGTGAAAAATTTGATAGTAGTGAGTCACCCACATGTGGAATTTAAAAAAATGAATCTTACAGGACCACAGGCAAGCTTGTGAGCATCTGGGTTTTCTTTCATGAATACGGTCTTGTTTTGAAATGCTAATTTAGGCCTATTTTTAAATGGGAAACAAAATTTAAACCTTTTATTATTCTATATCCATTGGCTTTATGATAGATCTCTCTATCTTAGGATGTATTGACATATCTAATTGGAATGAGTCCAATTTTATAAAATTGTTTTTAAATTGAAACATTGATATTTTCAATAATAGGATAATAATAATATATTCAAAAAATTAAAAATCATGTCTAGATGTTTATATATGAGAGCATGGTAACCAATGACAGATGTTAGAATAAGATTTGGGAGAAATATAGAAAGACTCATGAGTAAATGTTTGGCTTCAAGATCTATTAAGCATAGTTAGTATTCCATTTGTTTTTTCAAACAAATCACATTGAATTATTATTTATAGTCTTAAGTACTACATTATCATTGATACCATTAAATATATTAGTTTAAATAGTTCAAAATAAATTATCATAAAATGAAATTTTTATAAAAAATACAAATAAAATTGTTTACAAATATTTTTATGGTAATTATTTTATAACACAAATTATGATATAATTAAAAAATGATAATCATTAATTAAGATTATTTGTAATGATAATTAAATAATTTTAATCAATTAATGTGTTTAATAATAATGGTAATAATTGAAGATCATTTTTTGATTGCTTAATGTTTATAATTGTATATAATTAATTTAACTATTAATTTAATGTATTTATTTAAATAAATAATAGTAATATCATTAAAGTTCAGAATTGTATATAATTTTTTAAACAGAAAATTACTATTATTTAACAATATTTATCAAATCATTTGAAAAATAAATTTATGTATCTTTTATTTTATGTTAAGTACAAATTGGATTTATAAATGAATTTTCAATTCAAATTCAATTAAATTACTTATAATTAATCTATTAATAATAATAAAATTAATTCATTTAATATTTACAAATTAATTTTAAAATTTTAAAATTTTAAATATTTTTTTAAATTAGTTGAATAACTATTTCGATATATAATAATAATGAGTTAAGAGAAGAAGGTTAAAAAATTGAAAAACGTATATAAAAATATTATAATTTCTAAAAAATAGACAAACAAATGATTATTAAATATTTTAAATGAAAGTGTAATTACCTTCAAAAATTATTTTTTGAGGATGATAGTTTGTTGATAGAATGTATGATATTTCATAAATTTATAAATATAATTTCTATTATCATTTTCATTATTTTGTTTCAAGAACTACCGAAACATTGAGAAAAATAAATAATTTTTTTGAAATGTTTTTTGATAGTGAAATATTATTATATATACCATATTTTGTATTCATGTGTCGAAATCTAAAGGCTTATTTATCTCAGTAACCATCCTCATACCACAATTTTGTTGATATTTGAAGATCACCCTTTTATAAAAAAAATTACCATTAAAACATAATATAAGACTTATAATTTAAATTTTATCTATAAAATGTTGAATGTAGTTCATTAAAAATTCACAATCAACATCATGTGGGGTTTATTTTTAGGAATTTCATTCTTTGGATAAAGAAAACCTTCATATTATTCAAATTCACTACAATGAGTATAGAGTTATCCCTAAAAAATAAAAAAGAAATAAGTAATGAAAAATAATAATGTATTTTATATGATTAGATTATAGAGTTTTACCCCTGGATTGTAGACATTTAGAATATCCCATTTTTAAAATTTTATGACTATTTTAGCTATTTTTTCAATTTATTCTTTATCCAATGAAGTTTTTTCAATAAAAACGATATCATGATTAATTTGTTCAAAATTTTCTTTGCATGTTTTTCCATTTCTATATTTATGACATATACACCTATAGAAAATATGAATAGTTATTAACTTCAATTAATATGAAATATCAATTATTATAAAAAAAGGATTATGGTAATGTACCTCATGTATACATTCATAATCAAGAATCCCAGTTGTTTATGCTTGATAATTTCATTTATACTCTCAAGAACTATCATGCGTGTAATAAACACTCCAAACTTTTTTTCATGAAATTCAATGTAAGTCATATTTTTATCTTTTAATTTTGTATCTATAAGAACCTGTAACGTTAATAAATGAAGAAGTGTAATTAGTGGGGTATAGGTACTCTCAGAATTTACTTTTTATTTTTCAGTTAATCCACTGGATTATTTTGGTCTGACCATCCATTTCCCCCTCTCTTTCTCTATCTGTTATAGAATAACTCATTTCATACCTTTTTTTAGAAATTGTTAAAGGGTTTTCATTTGAAAAAAAATTATGAAGGGGGAACTATATTATATTCATTTATCTTTAAAAGATTAAATAGTCATATAATGAACGTTCCTATAGTATTTTTTACTATGGTAACATTCACACCATCAAGGTTAATAGGTATCATGGCACTCAACTCATTAGCTACTTGAATGTCCACTCTAATGGTAACTTTTTGGGTTTTTTTATTATAAAACATATCTATTTGGATATTGGGAATTCTATTATTTATAATATGGAAATGGGTGGGTGATAATAGATATAAATCATTGTCACTTTCACCCTGTATAATTTTAGCATAAGAAACTTATCAGTAGTTTTTTTATTCACATTTAGAAAAAAAATATAATCACAAAATTCATTACCTTGGGTAAGGAAAAAAATTATCTCACAACCCCACATCCACTACTATCCCTCCTTGGATGGATGTGAGGAGAAGTAATGTCCCTCTAATCTTTCCTTCAGTGGGCCCTGAGTTGGTGACGAGCACTAAGGGTATTAAACACTCAAATGTGAGATATTACCCTTAATATAATAAAAAGGATTAATAGATAATATGATTAACCACCCAAAACCCCCATCATATAATATAAAAGAACCTATAACCCATAAAAAAATTCCCCATATGCATGAATATGAAACAAATACGAACATCTCAAATGATAAAATAATACCAAAAGAAAATATTATGGTAGCAACCATAAAAAATCCAAACTCTGAGCTATTGTTGTCCAACCTAATTACCAAATCCCTCTTCGAAACATGAAAATAGTTTATATATATATATATGGGTGTGGGTGGGGGTGAGAATAACATGTATACTCTATAGGATCATACCCAAGGCCTCTCATATAAAATTTAGAAGCACATACTAATGCCTCAGTGAAAAAATAGTAGAACTAACTAGTACCTAAACATGAAAACTAGTATACCAACCTCACCAAGGATCACTCACCAAATAATGAATCCATGTATAATAAGATAATAATTGGAATAATATAATCATATACACCCAAAAACCACTTCCTCTCTGATTTTCCACTCTCTCCCAATTATAATACATCCTTTACTCCCATACCTTCCATATCCATGAATGGAAGAACCAATTATATATCATTTATCACGGAATAAACCACACATAAGATCTAGGTAAACTAACTACAAACCCTATATAATATAAATTGGGTGGTGTATTTTTATGAATTCCTATGAAATCGTCATCATTCCACCTTTATACCACACATGACCCCCATAACATATCTCATCATCCACCACTGGTATCACAAAAAACTATTGCTAAAGAGGGAGTGATCCTAAAGTCATCATGGGTTGCAGTAAAAAATTTATTTACCCCTAATATAGCCTAATGTTTAATCATGGTAATATCTTAAGGAGTAGATTTTAAGAGTTTCACTTATCTTATAACTTATGAATTTTTTATTTTTTTCATTTTTAAATAAAAAAGAAAAATGATTAGGATTCTAAAAAATGTAATTAGGGAAGTAAAATGAAAATAAAGGATGGGATGGATGTATGAAAGGGAGAAAAATCTAGATTCAAATTTGGGATCCTTCATTGTATCAAAACTTCAAAACTTTAGTTTAATTCTCTATGAGTGTTAATCATCTACACACGGAATTTCTATTTAAATTGTGTGAGTGAACATCACACTCAAGGAGAAACTCCTAAGTGATCATCTCGTTACTCTCTCAACTATGTCATAATCTTTATCACATCCTCCAATCACATCACTTCTCCAATCATACAATATTGATCCAAATAGTTGTAGTGGAATGATTGTTTAGTAGTATGAAAGGAAATTGGAAGGAAAGAGACATTATGTGTGATCGTATTCTAAGCCTCTCACTGTCTAGAGATCATCAAGACAAATTTCATGGAATTCAATCAGGTGTGTGGACTCTACATCCCCTATTTTCATCCATTGGGTGATCCTCCTGATAGCCTCTCATCATCAATGAGATCCTTAGAGATCACAGGACTTTATAGTGTGTGAGAAACATGAAGAATAGGGGTAGAGAAATAACAACATAGAATAATAGTAAAACATGATAGAATTGTAATTAAAATACATAAATATAGAAATTAATAAAAAGTGTTATATACTGATTGATCTTTTCTGGGATAAGGGGAACATGCATTTAAAAGGCATCAAGACATATTATTCATTCCTCCCCTAAACTTCAGTGCACTGGAAAATGGATAACTTTTTCAACTGGATGATTTTCACATGTCACACCCGACAGTTGAGATCAATTTAGTTATAAGTATATTTTTCCCATGATCTCACTCTATACTCTATTGAAAGGATTATTTCCACATGGAAAACTCAACGATTGGGATTTATTAAAATCAATACTCAAATATATTTTGATAAATCATTCTCTTACCATGATCAAGATTTGTAATCCTTCAAATGAGTGATCTTCATATGGAATTTGTTTTGGGAAATTCCATAATTTGGAAAATCTATTGGAATATACACCTACATAGATCTAAGGTTCTTTGATGACCTTGATATAGACATTTGAAGCACTAGAGGTACCCTTACATGGTATTCCTCATGTCATACTATGTTCTTTGATGCGACTAGAATATGTGACTTCTGTTCTTTACCTTTTACAAATCGTGACTCAAATCTTCAGTATTTGATTATAAATTAGTGTGTCCTGAGAATTGGCTTGGTATTTTGGTTTCACCTTCATCGTTGAGCACAGGTTGTCTTATTCAATGGTAGGTGCACAAGGGTTCTTCTTCAATCAGTGTGGAGAGCTTCACAATGCTTTGGTTCTGTTTTCTTCTAACTTGGTTCGAGATTATTCACCGGCCCCAATGAGATTATCTTTTCAGGTTCAATTTTTTAGATATTGAGTTTGAGGTTTTTTTATCCAAAAAAAATCATCATCTTTGATCTCTTGCAGAGTTCCCACATCGAGTTTGATTCAAACCACGGGTAGAATAATCTCATTTAAGAGTCCATATTCATTTCTTTTATAGATTAGGTAACATGGTGACAACAACATCAAGATTATTCACTATGAGTTTCATCGTACAAACATTGGGATAATATTCAGAAACTATGTTTCATTAACATGGCTTTCATATCCTATACATTACATTCTCAAACCTAATGTCCCACTGAAACATGGGGTTCATTTTCTTAACGTAAGGTTCCCAAACTCAACATTCCTCTTAAATGTTGGTTTCATATTCCAAACATAGGGTTCAACTTCCAAATGTGGGGGGTTCTTAAAACATGAAATAAACCCATTGGGTGGTTAATTTATCCCCTTTTTTAAAATTTTAGTAGTTTTTGGTTACACAAGGAACTTGTGGTCGATCCTTTCATTTTCAAAATTCCCAATTACACTACACAAAGAAAAAAAATAAGTGAAAACATTTTTCTAATAAATTATAGAGATTAAAAAAACAAAATTTTTCTTCATATTGTAATTCCAAAAATTAATAAATATGTAGAAACCATATTTTTATCCAATTAACAATTATGTTCACAATTCCAAAAGTCACAAAAATATTACTAATTGGCCCTGTATTTTAATTAAATTAACTGGTAATTTAAAATAATAATAAAAAAAATATTTTCAAATTTTTATCTCATATAACTACCCCATACATAAATAATTTCACTCCAATAAAATTTTAACATTTAATTTAATTTTTAAAAAATAGAAACAAAACATTCATCTTTACAATATTTAAATATACAAGCCAAAGAATAATATATTCACAGGTCCCTCTATTATTTAAAATATCATGCCTCTTTTCTGATTCAATTCCCTCCTCACTTCAACCCAATCAAAGTTCCATGTCCAGAAGTGGAAAAAATTAGATTTAAGTGGAATAAAAATTTTGACAAGAAGCACTTCCATTTATCCTTTTCTCATTTGTTTCTTAAAAAATGTTCAATTTTTCAATTCATTGATACAACTTAAATGAAGTTTTTATATGTTAATTACTCTATTCTTCATCAAGATTTGATATTCCCCACACTTGAATGAACTATTTTTTGAATATTAGGTACTTATTCATTTTTATTTTTTAACATTTTTCCCTGTCATGAATAGTTATATCTTTGTGAAAGAAAATTATTGGATATGTACAGTAGTCTTTAACTCACACGCCTGGTGACTAATGCCTCATAGATTTACCATGGTATCCCAATTTTCCATTTTAATCTAGTTTTTAAATTCTTATATCATATTATTTTTATATGGATCCCTAATATGTTATTTTTCATAGAGTTCAAGTTTCCTTGGAGTAAGTTCAAAAATTCTAGTGACTTTAAGTAATAATTCTTATTTCACAAACATATTTTCACTCACACTCCCTTGCCTAGTTCTAAGATCAAATATTCATAAAGTTTATGAAAATTTCACTCAAAATTCATCTAATTATTACTATGTTAAAACCAATGAAATTCTTAACTCAAGCAATAAATTTATACCTGGAAGTCCAACATTCAGCTCAATGAAAAAACTATTCAAAAGATATATATAAAATATTAATAAGAAGATGATTTTTTTAGTTTGTTTTTAGATAAGAGAATAGTTTTTAAAATTCATTTAAAAATTAGTTAAATATGATTTAATTACATCCCCCATACTTTTTCAACATTTTAAACTTAATTTCTAGAAAACATACAAAAAAATTAATGAATAAACAATCTTAAAGGATACACACAAGCTGTGTTATTTGTTCAGCATGTTTAAGTTAAACTCTCCCCTGGGTGAAAATGTTAAAAACATAATCTATTCTGTTAAGTTCTTATCCACTTACTTAAAACCAATATAAAATATAATTAAACATTGGAAAAAATAATAATTAAAATGAAAATGGTAAAATAAATATAAAATAAGAGAGGCTTTGGTTTTCCCTCCCAAGAGGGGCTATATTTAGACTGTCCACAGTTGGAAAGTCTTGTGACTATACCCAATACTCCATAGGATAGGGTTTATGTAATTGGAGTTACCATATATGGTTCTTTATATAACTTCTCATCTTTAGTTCAACTTAGAGGTCCCTTTCTTAGAGTTCTTCAGATCCCCCCCCCCCAGTATTGGGATGTATTATATTACATAAGGGTGGAAAGAGAATTTATGATTATTCCCCTATTTATATCATATATTTCATGGACTCTTCATTATCCAGTGGTGTCTCCATTAATACTTCTTTTTCATTCTTAAATAAGGGTGAGTCAGTAAATAATTTAAATTGTATATATTTAAAATATGTTGATTTTATATTAATGTTTCCCCTCATATGTAGTAGCTTTTACTTTTGATTCCTCATGAGCATCCTCTAGGTGTTCTTACTATATTTTTCCTCCCTCTATTTTATACTCAAGGTGATGTTGATGGTGTATTTTATTCACCATAGTTCCCAATATATCTTCATCTTATTCTTCTATTGGATTTCCAGCAACTGGTGAGTCTTCTTCTTGAGTGGATCTGAGTAGGTTGTCAAAGTAATCCTCATCTAGTTTTTCTTCTTCATTTTTGGGTGCTATGTTCTACTATTTAAATCTTCCTCTTTTTATTCTAAGGTAAATCCATCATTTTATTCATCTTCTATAAGGGTAAGCAAAAAAGATCATGGTTTTGGAATCTAAAAATTGGGGAGATGAAGTTGTAGAAAAAGATTTTAAAAATTCAAACAAGATTGAGAGTTGATTTTCTCCCTCATATAACCATGGTTGAAACTCCTATATCTCATGTAACACCCTTGTAAGGTCATTTGAAATAACTATGTCTTGTAGTTCTTCTATTTATACTCCATAGTAATATCCCTCGCATCCTTCTTCTTCATCATCTAAGATAAGCATTAATTGGGCTAAATATTTAAAATTACATCTAGTGAGATTTATAGATAATTCAAAATTCATAAACATAAAATGAAATAAAACAAGTTAAATGGTATCCCCTCATCAATTATATCATGTAGTTCATTTTATAGGTGTAATTCCACATTGCAGTTTTCTTATATGGATGTTAGAGCTGTGGATATTCTATATTTCTTCAATGATGAGTCCTTCCATTTTATCTTTAATATCCAAGGACCACAAGTGTATTTATGATAATTTGATTTTATTTATATTATTATGGATATAAATATAAAATTATGTTTTAAAAAATTATATAATTAAAAGTTCAATAAAGAGTCTCTCTCAATAGTTTCAACTTTTAGTTTCATTTGAAGGTACACCAGCTCTGAGCAGATGTACTCAATGGAAAACAATATAAAGGTCTTACACTTTTAAAAATTAACCCTCATTATCTATAATATATTTTTTATAAAATACCATGGGAACTAATTGCTCATGTTCTTATTGTTCTCTTATATTTTGGAGAGTTGAAATGACTTCATCAAGTTGGTTATTCATCTCTTCCAAATAGGTATTTTCAACTCGATTTCTTTCTAGATCAATGGATATTTGTTAATTTTATCTATTTTATCCATCAATTCTTGAATCTTTCTCCCATTGGTTTCTTTTTCTTGAATTCATCCCCAAATATGGTGGTTTTTTATTGGTTATTGTGTGTGGTTCTCCACCCTAAGAACTTATGGGAATGTAAATTGGGAATATATGTAGGGATACATCCAAGAATCATCACAGTATAGTGATTATCATAGTTGGAGATAAACGAGAGAAATCATAAAATAAAAAATAAAATAAAAACAAGAAAACTCTAATTTCATATGTGTTAAATATAGTGAAAACTCAACCCTTCTCTCGAGAAATGATTACAAGTTTATCACATAGTTTTCATGTATAACATTTAAGTAAAAGTTTTATTTATTACTAATGTATCCTAGTGTCTAACCATGGTTATCTTATGGTTTTGGAGTTTCACTTATCCTATAACTTATTTATTTTGGGTTTTTTTCTTAATTTTTAAATAAAGAGAAAAAATGAGGTTGATTCTTTAATGAATGAAAACTAAGAAGTAAAATGGAAATGCCAAATATGATAGATCCAAGAAAGGGAGACACCCTTGTATTCAACATTGTGATACTTACATGTCTCACAATCTTGACCCTTCAATTATACTCTCTATGTGTGTCTATAATCTATCCACATCCTTATTAAATTATGTGAATGAACATCACACTTAATGAGAAGATCCTAAGTGGATAGCTCATTAATATCTCTAATGGATCATAATCATGATCCCATTATCCATTCACATTACTTATTTTATAACACAACATTGAACTGAATAGTGGGAGAGGATACAATGTTTATCAGTATGAAAGTAAATCGGAAGGTGTGATACATGTGGTACGGTCATCTCCTCCTCCTCCTCTCACTATACAGAGCTCCTGAGGACAAATTAGAATGAACCAGGTCAAGTGTGTAAACTCTGCATCATTGGTTTTCATCCAAATTCTAGTCCTTAGGTTAGCCTCTCATCATTTATGAGACCTTAAGAGAACATAGTAATTTACAATGGGTGAAAAACATGAAGAATAAGGGGGTAAAAAGAACAACATATAAGACTAATAAAAAATAACATATATGGAATTAAAATGAAAAATGTGGAAATTAATTACAATCATAAGATATTAGATGATATTTATTAGGATAAGGGGAAATTTATTTAAAGGTATCAAGGAATCTTCTTCATGCATCCCCTCACCTTCAGTGTAGTGAGAAATCAATAACTTATTCAGATGGGTGAATTCCACATGTCATACCCAATCATTGATATTAATTCTATTCTAAGTATCCTTTTAACATGATCATGATATGTACTATTTTGAATTGATTATAACCAAATGGACATCTTGACAATCAATATTTCTTTAAATTATCACTAAAAATATTTTTGTTATGATTTCTCCTCCCATGATTGAGTTTTGTACTCCTTCAAATGGATTATCTCCATGTGGAATGTTTTTTGGGGAATTTCATGATTTAGCTAAACCAGTGGAATGTACACCTATATAGCCCTAGGGTTCTTTTATTTTCTTGACATATTCCTTTGAAATAATTTAAGTTCTCTTAGGTAGTAGTGAATTACCCTTACACCATTGTTTGTTCTTCAATTCATCCAGAACTACTGACTTTTGGTCTTTAACATTTGCAAATCGTGGATCGGGTCTAAAGTATTTGATTAAAACATATTTTATCCATAAATTCATCTTGGTATTTCAACTTCACCTCCACCAGTAAGAATGGTACATATTCTATTTTGGCATGCAATAAATGTTTTTTCTTCAATTGGCATTGAAATATTTCTAATGCTTTGGTTTAATATTATTCCATCTCAGTTTGTGATTATTTAGTGGCTAAGGTTATCTAAATCAGGTTGGGTGTATAATAAAAACAAAATATATGTATATATTAGTCCCACAGAAGCCTATACCTATGTTATCACACAAAAAATACTACCAAAACCACCATCAAGACACTACTAATATTATTCCTTCAATTGATGCCTCTAATGCAGAATAACTAACCATAAGAATCACATAAAGGGTCACAAATCAGGTTCTATTTCCTATTATTTTTTAAAAAAATACATCCCCTAAGATTTTCCCATTTAATTATCAATTTTAAATTCACACCAATGAAGTGGTTAGCCATTACCATATTTTTATATATGTTGATATTATTCCTTTTCTACTGAACTGTTACCAAGAAACCACCACATCATGCCACTACAACACAACCAAGGACATTGAGATGCTAACAACCAAGATCACCAAGCCGTATACAACCAAGGCCACCAAGCCACTAAAAACCAAGGCCACCAATCCACACAAAACCAATACCACAAAGTGGAAAAAAACATGTAAATCCTAGAATAAGCATGTTCAACATTGACTTTTTGTACTATATTTAAGTAATTAACCATTTATAGAGTGTTCTTTAATCAATACAAAGCAACATTATATTATTCCATAACAAACATATATCATGAAAAAATAAAAAAATTATCATGGAAATCCATTATCCATATGTGTATCAAACTATCCCTTGGTAGTTTCTTTAGTCTAGTTATATATATTTATTATGAAAATTCATAATAATCTCCCAATAGAATATAAAATCTTGATAATCTCATAGATGCACATAAAATGGAGATAACATGAATACCTTTCCTCAAAAGAAGCTTCCCAATTAAATTTACAAATCCAAAGAAATAAAGGATTAACCCCAATACCACAACCACACAATGAATCCTAGAATCAATCTAAAACGAAATGATGTCGTATCAAAATCATAGACCACCAATAGACCCCCAACTCCAAAAAAATCTATTGTAAAACCTCTAAAGGGAAAAATAAATAACTCAAAGATAATGAGAATAAGTCACTCAGAATCATCGATATCAAGTCTTCAAAATCCAAGGATGAACACCAAAGATCATATAATGTTAGGGCTCAAAAAATCAATTATGAATTGCCTGAAGTTTCAGAATAATTATGAGACAATGAGGGAAATTGGATGGAGGCTTGAACTTATATTCATCTTTGAATTTTTCCCATCCATGGCATAAATGGCCAATTCAATCCAAGAACCTCACTTGGTTCACATCTACCAAAAAAAAGGCACTCGGACTAAAAAATCCAGGTGGGGTTTCACATCAAGAATATATCATTTCATTATATGAAACATTAAAATACAAAACCACCAAAAACTCCACAAAAAACATTTATTCTAGGAAAAAAATTTACACCATGAACTACTCCTAGATAGAAATTCTAGAAACCAGGTCTCCTAAGATACAAACATACATTCACACCATGAACTAGTGATTCAATATGTGGATCACCACCTATAATTGAAAATTCAACTCCAAATACTCCTCTCCATTCCTCCATCCCATCTCAATGATACCAACACATAAAAATAAAAAAATAATGGGATGAAAGGGTCTAGTTGTAACACCCCAAGATTTCATAGTAAGTAATTTTCTTTAAAGTAATTAAATAGCTTGCACTACACGCAACACCGAGTTTGAGTGCACCACGACTTACCAAACTAGATGTTAAAAAAGAAGTTATGAATAGTATTAACTTAATTTTTAATTTAATATACTCCATATAATTTTATAATTCTAATTATTTGTTTCTTAGACATAATATAAGACCAAATTCATTTTTTCAGATAAAAGAATTATCTTTTAAAAAATGAAATTTTACCACCTCTTAATGGAAAACCCTTTTTAAAACCAATATTTGACACTTTTATATATTCAATTTAATGAAATTTAATTATTCTTTAGAATAATGGCATAAAAAATCATTTTGGAAAAAATTTTGGTACTTTTGTGATAACATTCATATTTTGATGAATGGTGAAAAATACTAAATTTAAATTGAAAACAACTTTTTTAATAAAAATAATTTATAGTGTTATATTTTTCATTTGAATGGTTAGTAAGTACAATAAGATTGTATTTTTACCATTTCATACAATTTAGGTCATTATAAGTTATTTCACATTTAAATTTGACATAAACACATGTCAATCTTTCGATAGTTTTTACTTCTTAAAAAACCATCTTTTTGGTTTTGAAAACGGGAATTTATTTTAAATTAATTAATGATACTTCTATGTTTTTAATTTTCTAAAATATAATTCATTTTTTAATTTTTAATATCAAAATTAGCTTAGGGTGAATTTTTGGTATTTTTCTGAAAACATTCAATTTTTTATGAATAGTGAAAAACACTGCGTTATTGTATCAAAACACACTTTTTATTTAAATAATTATTTATTTTATTTATTTAAGTCAATATAGATACATAATACCTATATTAGTTCAATTTGATTCATTGGTGTCATTTTTATAATAAAATTACATGTATAAAATTTTATTGAACTCTTTACTATCTTTTACCAACCTTCTTGGAGCATTTGCAAATTTTCTTAAAACATAATTTTACCATTTTTGTGAATTTAATTTCCAAAATATGAGAGATATGGTTGATATCATTAAGTAAAATTTGATTCAATAAGATGAAAATATTTTTGGTGAATAGTAACTTTTAACTTTTATTTACCACGGTTAAAAGTAAATAGGGTAATTAAAGATAAAAATGGTATTATTATTACCCTAACACATGTCCTAATTATATTGGATAAGTGTATTTCGACCAAAATCAACCTTTGGAAAAAATATATGATCCTTTTGGTCCACTTGGATTAGATTAGGACATTTATTATTATTTTATTTAAAAAAGAGTTAAAAGTGTTAAATTCAATGTTTAATAACTAAACCATTTTTAATATAGGGTTATACATAAGATAAATTAGACTATAAATATTCATTAGAAATATAAAAATATTTCTTACATAATTTTATTTTATTTATAATTTTTAGACATCAAATAATTAAATTTATTTATGAAAAAATGATGATGCAGTAATAACTTTATTAATAAAAGATTAAAATAATTGATATTATAAATATACAAATAAATGTAATTTTAGACTTTTGATGAATTAAACTAATTTTATAGGTTAATATGACCTGATAGGGTTGATTATATAATTTTTTTTCGAATTAATCATGTTATTATGATTTTCACAAAAAACAAATACTAAATAGTTACAAAATTGACCTAAATGAGTTTTTAAAACAAATACTATATTATTGGTTGATATAATAATCCTAAAAATATATGGTTTGTCCAAATATCTTAAATAATATAATATATGTAATTAATTAACCACTTTATGTTCTCTTGGAAGTTTATAGTAATTTTATTAACCATATAGTGTAAGAATACAAGAAGACACTGTAAAAGTAAAACTATTTAACTAATAGTTAAATCTAAAAGATAATGTTAATATGGTAACCTAAACTTGTATAAAACCTATTGGTTGAGAGGGTTTCAACCCATAATCACCTTATATTCTAAATAAATCAATTTTTATCCATTATAAATTGAAAATGATTTATAATAAAATAATATTTCAAGGTTTTCCTAAAGTGACCATCACCACTCTTATAAAAGGGTATTTCCCCTAATCTTAATTTCACACATCCAAAGCTATTTGGTTTGGAAAATCCCTGCCCAAATATCATCTCAACTATCCTCCCTTCAACCTATAGGCCTTAATTTTATCATAAATCCATCCTAAAGAGACCTTTTGATCAAATCAAAAGGAAACACCTGAAGAAGAGATAATAATTTCACCACCCTCTTCCAAGTTCTTTTCTTCTTCCACATCCGCTTTCTTTGTTTTTTCAATAAAAAAATAATAAATCCAGAACCTTATACATACTGTGATGTTATTATAAATATGGTACAACCATATTTGTTATTCTATCCATCCTTAAAATGACAAATTCACCATACGTGCTTACGTACGGCTTACCGTCTCCATGTCATGGTGTAGTTTGTCATTCAAACACTTCATTATTTGTATGGGTATAATAATGAGTATAAGTGATGTAAATAATAAATATAACATGTTAATGATTCTTTATATATGATATAACATTCAATTACATACTATTTCACCATAAATATAATGATATTGCCGCTTGTGCGTACGTACGGATTACTGTCTCCACGAACGTGATGAGATTCATTCCCCATTGTAATCATTCAAGAATAATTTTCATTTTCAGATTAAAAATAATGTTTAATAACATAATATCATTTTGGATATTAATCAAATAAATCCTATTCATAACAAACATGGATTACGTAACCAAGCATATAAGGGAAAACGAATCAGTTAACACCTGAAACAATCATACTACTAAATTATTATTAGAAAAACAATATTAAAAGATCATATATGATATCATATTTATGTATGTGGTTATTTTATGATTCAATAAATATTATTTAACTATTATAAAATATTTTAACGTACTCTCGACTAAGGAAAAGTACAAGGTAAGGGGTTTCTAATCTCACTTTTAATTCTATGAGATTTCCATTGTTTGCCACTTATTTCTTGCATGGGGTGTATTTGGTACTGCCATTTGATATATATTATCATGATTATATTTCTATTTATGGAATTATGTGATTCATTTGGTGGTTATTAACTTCTATTCATATGACTCAATTGATTACAACCTGGTAAGAGGTTTTCATCTCACTTCTTATTCCCGTGAGATTTGTGCTATATTTCCACTATTTCCTTTTGTGTAGTGTATGTACTACCCATCATTGTATTATTTGTGTAATATTCTTTAATTTATGGGTATTTAAATCTTCATTTTATGATACTTATTTCATGGGGTGTCTGTTTCATAAGTTACCAAATCGGTAAGGTAATTTCAAATTTCAATTTCCACTCATTGGGCTTTACACATACTTCATTGGTTATTTTACTCTAATATTATGTGTGGAATCACTATTTATTATTTATGTAGTAATTGCCACTCCCCTTTCTTTGGATATACCTTTGATATACATAATCAATCCATTTATAAATTCACATTCCATTGATATGAACTTTTTAAGGGTAATATTAACTCAATTTCCATTCATTGAGTTAAACATCCAAGTCATTGGTTATATTTTTATAAGAATATGTGTGAATGTAATCTAATTGATTTACACTGAATATTGAGTGTATTTATATTTTTCACACAGAACTATTTGATTTATTTTTCCTTAATCTAAGGATACTGTCTTTATAAGGTTTTTCGTCAAAATTTGCATTCCTTTGAGTCCTCTTTGTCATTATGCACCAATTAACTTTTATATGGTTTATATACTGTCCATTGACATATTATATCTTGAATCCCTTTATTCTCATGATATTATAATGTTTTGATTAATGTTATTCATCAATTACTGGTATTCAAGCATCCCTTATTTGGTTAGGAACTCTTTAACTAAAATATTGTTTTAAATGTTTTAAATATTTATTCTTATAAATCTTTCTAATTAATGTCCATATTTTAAAAATGGTTTTAATTATTTATTTATATGGACATAAATGTTTTGAAATTAAAATTCCTTTTCAAAGTTTCAAAGTGTTATGGGACAGTTTGATTCAAAAATCTCTTATAAACGACTTCTTTGATAAATAGTGCGGCATTTAAATATTTTCAAGAAAAAGGGGATATTTCTCTCAAATAGTTTTAATGACTATTTTCATCTATGTCAATATCCTTCAGTATATTTTATTCTTGATTGAGGTTGATTTATCATAATACCATCATCTATTTTGCATTGAATGAGTTATGTGATTGTGGATGTGGATGTGCTATTTTTATGCCATTAAGGGTTTGTGGTTAAAATATTGACATTTCGTATACTAGTTTTAATATGAATGTTTAGATTATGTTTCACCCTTTCATATGAGGAATTAATTGAACATAGTAAGTGATGGGTGGAGCCCTCTATAGCTCCTTGATGCATCGGTAGGTCGCATGAGACAAACTAGTGTCTTATTATAAGGCCTTGACAAAATATTATTTGTAGTCTTGGCACGAGGCCTTTACTATGTACTTATAAAGTCTTCCATTATGCATTACATCATTATAAAATTGTATATTTATATTACATGTGATTATTTAACTTGTATAGAATCCATGCGAATAATTAAATAGAATTATTTGATTTTTCTTTGCCATATTATGCTGAAGTTTAAGTTAAAAAGTCTTTTGTTTTAGTCTTATACATTGCTTTAAATTTTTATGCTTATTTATAAAAGTTTTTGCTATATTTTTATCCTTACTGAGCATCTGAGCTCACCCCTTTCTATGTTTTATTTTTTCCAATATGCGAATAAGTATATTATGAATGACCTGCAGGGATAGTCTAAGGGATATGAATGTGTTCAATGGAGAAAATGTTGATGTTGTTTTTCATTTTATAATGTAATGTTAACCTTATGAATGTATCTAGTACTTCCAAGGCTACTAAACTGATCATTCATTTGGGATTTGATCTCTTGTGATCATTTCAATGTTATGTAATAATGCACCGAGTCTGGGTAACTGGGGTCGAGGCGTTATAGTTGGTATCAAAGGAAGTTTAGTATAAACCTTGGAAGCTATATTTAGAAAAACAAAATCTGATTTTAAAACACTGCCCTAATATAGACATTGAGGATTAGTATATAAGAACATCCAAAAATTTTGTTAATGTAAATATTATGTGGGTTTTCCAAGAAATACATCCCTGTTTGGATATGATCAGGTAGAGGCGGCTCTGGAACAGATGTACCTAGGAGTTAAAACTCCAACAAGGAGTATCAGGTTTGACCCGGGGTATCCTAGTACATGAAAACAGGCTTTGTTGTACTCTTGGTCATGACACTCCCGGGAGATATTCTTAGGATAATTCATATTTTCATTACAAACCAATTTGAATTATTTTAATATAAGATGAGAATAAATAAACTTGGTTAATCCTAACGTGTTTTAGATTGAAAATAAGGTGTTATGATATTCTCTAAATGATTTTATGACTCAAATAAATGTAATTTGAGACTTTTGATTAATTCCACTAATTTTATAGGTTAATATGAAATTTTATGGTTGATTAAATAATTTTTTTCAAAGTAATCATGCTATTATGATTTTCAAAAAAACCAAATACTAAATAGTGTCAAAATTGACCTAAATGAGTTTTTAAAACCAATACTATATTATTGGTTGGTATAATATTCCGAAAAATCTAATGTTCAACAAAAGGGATTAAATAATATTATATATGTCATTACTGAACCACTTGATGTTCTCCTGGAAGTTTAGAGTAAGTTTATTCACCATATTGTGTAGGAATACAAGAATACATGGTAAAAGTTAAACTATTTAATTAATAGTTAAATCTAAAATATAAGGTTTATTATGGTGACCAAAACATGTCTAAAACCTATTGTTTGAGAATATTTTTACCCATAACCACCTCATATTTGAAATAAATCAATTTGGATCCATTATAAACTGAAAATGATTTATAATAAAATAATATTTCAAGGTTTTCCTAAAGTGACCATCACCTCTCTTATAAATGGGTACTTCCAATTCTCTTAATTTCACATCCCCAAAGCCATTTGGATTGGCCAACCCCTACCCAAATATCCTTTAAAATATCCTTCCTTCAACCTATAGGACTTACTTTGATCAGAAATCCATCCTAAGGATCCCTTTTGATCAACTCAAAAGGAAACACCTGAAGAAAGATAATAATTTCACCACCCTCTTTCAAGTTCTTTTCTTCTTCCACTTCCTCTTTATTAGCTGTTTCCATAACAAAATAATAAATTCAATAAATTCTACATACTGTGATGTTATTATAAATATGGTACAACCATATTCTTTATTCTATCCATCTTATAAATGACAAAGTCTCCATACGTGTGTACGTACGGCTTACCATCTCCACGTCGTGGGGTAGTTTTTTATTCAAACACTTCATTATTTGGATGGGTATAATAATGAGTATAACTGATGTAAATAATAAATATAACATGTTAATGATTATTTATATATGATATAACATCCAATTACATATGATTTCACCATCAATATAATGATATTTTCACTTGTGCGTACGTAAGGATTATCGTCTCCACGAATGCGATGAGATTCATTCCCCATCGTAATCATTCAAGAATAAATTTCATTTTATGATTAAAAATAATGTTTAGAAACTTAATATAATTATATATATTAATAAAATACATCCTATTCATAACAAATATGGCTTACGTAACCAAGCATATAAGAGAAAACGAATCAGTTAACACCTGAAACAATGATACTACTAAAATATTATTAACAAAGCAATATTAGAAGATCGTATATGATATTATATTTATGTATGTGGTTATTTTATAATTTAATAATTATTATTTAACTATTATAACGAAGGTTAACGTACCCTCGACTAAGGAAAAGTACAAGGTGAGGGGTTTCTTATCTCACTTTTAATTCCTTGAGATTTCCATTGCTCACCACTTATTTCTTGAATGTGGTGTATTGGGTACTACCATTTGATATATATTATCATGATTTTATTTATATTCATGGTATTCTGTGATTCATTTGGTGGTTATTAACTTTTTTTCATACGAATCCATTGATTACAACGTGTTAAGGGGTTTTCATCTCACTTCTTATTCCCATGAGATTCATGTTATATTGCCACTATTTTTTTTGTGTGGTGTATGTACTTACCATGATTGTATTATTTTCATAATATAATTTAATTTATGGGTATTTTCATCTGCATTTTCTGATACTTCTTTCATGGGGTGTGTGTTTCGTAAGTTACCAAATTGGTAAGAGAATTTCAAATTTCAATTTCCACTCATTGGGCTTTACGCATACTTCATTGATTATTTTACTCCAATATTATCTGTGGAATCACTATTTATTATTTATGTAGTAATTTACACTCCCATTTTTGTGTATATACCTTTGATACACATAATCACTCCATTGATAAATTCACATTCCATTGATATGAACTTTTTAAGTGTAATCTTAACTCAATTTCTATTCATTGAGTTAAATATCCAAGTCATTGGTTATGTTTTTACAAGAATATGTGTGAATGTAATCTGATTGATTTACAATTAATATCTAATTATTTTGAGTGTATTTATATTTTTCACAGATAATTATTTCATTGAATCATCCTTAATCTAAGGATGCGGTCGTTATAAGATGTTTCGTCTGAAATTACATTCCTTTGAGACCTCTTTGTCATTATGCACAAATTATCTTTAATATAGTGTATATACTATCATTTGAAATATTATATCATGAATCCATTTATTGTCATGATATTATAATGTTTTGATTAATTTTATTCTTCAATTACTTTAATTCAAGAATATCTTATTTGGTTAGGAACTCTTTAACTAAAATATTATTTTAAATGTTTTAAATATTTATTCTTCTAAATCTTTCTCATTAATGTCCATATTTTAAAATTTGTTTTAAGTATTTATTTATATGGAAATAAATGTTTTGAAATTAAAATTCCTTTTAGAATATTCAAAGTGTTATGGTACACATTGATTCAAAAATCTCTTTTAAATGACTTCTTTGATAAATAGTGAGACATTTAAATGTTTTCAAGAAAAAGGGGATATTTATCTCAAATAGCTGTAATGACTATTTTCATCTATTCCAATATCCTTCAGGGTATTTTATTCTTTATTGAGGTTTATTTATCATAATATAATCATCCATATTGTATGTAATGAGTTATGTTTGACTGTGGATATGCTATTTTTAGGCCATTCAGGGTTTGCGGTTAAAATATTGACATTTCGTATGCTAGTTTTAATATGAATGTTTAGATTATGTTTCACCCTTTCATATGAGGAATTCATTGGACTTAGTAAGTAATGGGTGGAGCCCGCTATAGCTCCTAGACACATTGGTAGGTCTCATGAGACAAACTAGTGTCTTAGCACAAGGCCTTAACAAAATCTTATTTGTAGTCTTGGCATGAGGCCTTGACTATGTGGTTATGAAGTCTAGCATTATGAATTACATAATTATGAAATTGGATATTGATATTACATGTGATTATTCAACTAGTAGAATATCCATGTGAATAATTAAATGGCATTTTTTGATTTATCATTGCCATATTATACTGAAGTTTAAGTTTAAAAGGATTTTTTTAGTCTTAGGCATTGCCTTAAATGTTTATGATTATTTATGAAAGTCACCACTGTATTGTTATCCTCACTGAGCATCTGAGCTCACCCCTTTCTATGTTTTATTTTTACCAGGATGCGAAGAAGTATATTATGACTGACTTGTAGGGATAGTCTAAGAGGTATGAATGTGGTCAATGGAGATAATGTTGATGTTGTTTTTATATTTATAATTTAATGTAAAACTTATAAATGTATCTATTACTTACATGGATACTAAACTGATCGGTCTTTCAGGATTTGATCGCTTGTGATCATGCCAATGTTATGTAATAATGCACCGACTCTGGGTAAATGGGGTTGGGGCGTTACACTTGTAAATTACATGAGATACCTATCAAATGATTATCATTCCCAAGAATAAAAACAAACTAGAGATGGTAAGCATCGATCACCAAAACCACTAAAAAAATCCCCTTAGGAGATACCTCTAAAACAATGATGAAACCATTAATCCAAACAAAACCATAGGATCTCAAAACCTAATATAAAGTATCCAAATGAACTTCCCAAATTTCTAAAAAAAAAAAACCAAAACATCATAGAATAAAAAACTATGGGTACTAGGCATGTATATATAACTCAAGCTCTAAATTACACTACTATAGACCACCATGCCTCCATAAGGATTAAACCAAGGGGATATCATTCCCTCGCAACACCTTCTCTTAATGGTCTCAAACCTCAATCATTCATTCCATGAACTTTGTGTCATCCCTGATATCCAACCCCACTCATTTGATGATGTGGGAATCATCATGAATGTGTCAATGAAGCTAGTACATGTAGAAGACATTATAAAATTTTCAAACTATAGGGGAAGCGAAATTGATAATACACATCACCAATACTCCCCAAAACCTCAAAGGGTCTAACAAACAAGGGTGAGATATTTCTCTCGGGACCAAACCAACACTACCTATGCCAAGGGGAAACCTTTAGGAGAATGTATTCCCTATCATAAAATTCCAAAGGATTCCTCCAATGATTTACATAATCCTTATGGTGGTCCTAAACCACCTTCATCTTCTTATGAACCATCAGAATCTTCTTTTTCATGCTCTGCACCACATCATGACCAAGAACTATTGCCTCCCCAATCTTATTCTAGCTTAAACGGGATAAACATGACATAAATTATAATTCCATAAAGGGTAAAATAATGATGGATAAGTTATTATAATAAAAATTAACAAAAGTATGTGTCACATCCATGATCCACTAAAATCCAATATGCACACCCATGGTATATCCTATAGTGTTCAGATGGTCTTCTCCATCTATGAGTCCTTTTGGGTACTGAAATAACTTCTAAGGCATAAGTGAAATCCAAAGGCATACTATAATCCCCTATGAACTCATATAGTAAACTAAGGATATTATTCATAAATTATGTTCATTGGATATCCATTAATCCTTACAACTTCATCCATATATCGTCTCACTAAAACATCCATATTACTTGACTCTTGGATCACCAGAGAGTGAGCTAACTTTGTTAGCCTATCTATAATCATCTAGATAAAATCATATCCCACCTGATCGAGGGATAACATTGAATCAAAATCCATCTATATTCCATCACACTTCTACTCAGGGACATATAAATTCTATAGCATGCCACTAGGGATATAATTTTATGCCTTCACCTACTAGAAGACTAGGCATCGCAACATGAACTCTGCCACCAATTTCTTGATTCTCAACCACCAAAACATCCTTATCAATACACGATACATATTTGATATGTTGGGATGAACCAAAAAAGGAAAACCATAAAACACATAGAGGGATCCCTCACACATCAACAATAGGATGAACATCCTTCCTTGGAAAAAAAATCTGGTGTTGATTATTCTATGACCATACCTCAGGAGCATTTTTATAAATGGCCTGATCAAATATCACCTCTACCTCTGAGTCTCCCCACTAATAACCCTCCACTATCTAAAAAAAGATTTATCTACCATCATCTAGAACAATTATCTTTTTCCATCAATCTTCTCTAATTCGAGAAGAAAGGCCACTAAATCTACCACACTTCAAGTGTCCCCATATTCTCAAACGGATCCATGTAACTTCCTACTCATCACATCATCCATGTAGTTTCATCCCTTAATGGATTAAAATGCTTAAGCATTACTTTTTGGGATTAAAAATATGGAGAAACACTTTTTTAAAATGTAAGTTTGTGCCTTCTTCCAATATATAATGGTAATTGTAACGACATCTCTTTTGGAAATCCCTTTACCCACAAGGCATCCTTTGTGATAAGATTTTTGGAGACTAATGTTTTCAACATATGATAGGTAGTAATTGCACAATTCAATAACTTCTTCAAAAATATATCACCTTTTAATACAGATGTTTTGAATAATTAAATTTTTGATGTACCCTTTAATAATATCTATATATCATTCTATAGGGTACATATATTTATAATTTATTAGAACACATATCCATATCTCTCTATCCAAGTGTACCATTAATAAAACCATCATATCAATGAATAATTATAGGAAATACATTTCCAAATCACTTAATATGATAGTAATTTTGATTTCCATAGTTTGAAAATTTTTCAGGTGTATAACATTATGGAATATAGATTTGAAAAATAAAAAAAATCTTGGTTAATGTGTGTTGATCGCTTTTTAGGCAGAATGCAACATAAAGCTAAAAGAATTAAATATTGCATCAAAACACGATATTCAATTGATTTTCGGAAATTTAACTTCGAATAAATCCTTGAAATGATGTTCTTTATATTTTAATAATACCCCATTGGAACCTTTACATCATTTAGAAAGTTTCAAAATTGATATCTCTCTTTCCTTGAAAGAGTGTAAGCTACTATAAGAAGAAAATTAATCATTTCACACTCTACTAGTGTCAAATATTTCTTTCTCCCCATGTCAATCATGTCCAACCAAGCCTTAATTCAATCATTTCTTAGGGGTAAAATTTATAATGTGATAATAAAACTATCACATAAATTTATTTTTATATACATAAAATCAATAAAATTTCTAATGTGCAAAAAATTCTAGTATATTAATTCAAAAAGACTTATCTAATTTTCCAAAAAAACATAAGATTTTTTTAAGAAGGTTTATTGAATGAAAGGAAAATATCCTTTACTTTCTCAAACTATAGATCACTCATTAATGGATATGGTGATGTACCTTGTTCTATATTCCCATCAAATAATTCCATTGAAGATCAGTATTTATGTTTTAATTATAAAAAATTATGATAACATAAAAAAAAGTCTTCAAGGAACCAAACTAAGTGTGTACCTTCTTAAAATATGGGACACTCTAGCATTCCTTTAATTCTATATCCAAACAAATTTACATAAGAAAGAATTTAATTTATCATGTTGTACAATATGGGTCTCAAAGTTAACTATTCACTTCTTTGAGTATCATAAAATGTAACACATGTATCCCATATCAATTTTAGATCTTTAGTTAGTGGATCCAAATAAATGGAAATATCATTACTAGCTTATTTTGGCTTAGATATAAGTTGAAAAAATATAATTTGTTTGTTCTTCATATATAACCAAGGTTAAAAGTTATAATTTAACAACATAATTGGGCATGTATTTTGAACACCACTTTATACACCAAAAGTATTCACTCAGCCTATAAATAGTGAAAGACATAGGTTTTTTACTCATTTCAAAATTTGGTATACCCATGATCATTCTTCTTTCACTCAAGAGAGTATGTTGGGTGCTATATTTTCCCAACTTGAATTCTTGTAACTTTGTATCACATCAAATTTATAGAAGTATCCTCACATCCATATATCCATCTAAACCTTGAAATGATTGGAAAGTACCAAACAATTTTTGAAGGACTTTATTTATCTTTCTTGTATCAATTTTCACCACACTTAGGTAATTTTTTAAGTGATTCATGGTCCTTTTGAAACAATAAATAGTCATTTACACATTAATATATTATTTCAAATATCATAACCATTGAATATAGTATCTGAATAGTGTTATATTTCTAATAAGGAAGCTCATTTTCTTTTGGTAGTGTATCATTAAAGAGACCAAGTAGTTATGTAAAGATTGGCCACTCCATCTATATCCAGTTTTCAAACTATATAGATTTGGAAAAGGTAAAAATGTTGTATCTTTAGTAAAAATTATATACAATGATATCTTTTCACAACTCTTTATCTTCTCAAAAAAATTTGGGAAATTATATATGTCTTATTCAATTTCCATTTTCATTTTTTCAATATAATCTAGATCACCATTTAAACTTTTAATCATATAAGATTATCCATAAATTGAATTATTATCTTATTCAGTATATTCATTTAGTTATTCCCCAGGTTTAGTCCAACATTTATAGCATTGATCAATTTCATGATAGATCTAATGGTATTACAACTCCTTCAGAATAATTTTTCTTGAATAACAACAACATAAAATGAGACAGAGGATTTGATAAGGGTTATATACTTGATCTATTGAAAACATGATGAACTCTTTAACCGCATCCTCATACTTTTTTATCATACAATTAGCATCCATCCATTTTTTATTCATATACATCCTATTTGGTTTAATAATACACATTTTTATAAAAAATAAATAAATATAAATTTAGTATGCATATAATGTATCATTTTTAATATTTATAAACTATATAAAGTATAACTTTTAAAAATATAATTATAAGTTATAATACATACATATATAAGTTTTATAAAAGAATAGATATAAAAATTATGTTTTATAATTCAATTATAAATGTATACATATAATAAAACCTATGTTTTGGAAAGAATTAAATCTTCTACCACGGTGCATATTGTTTAAGTAGTGCTAAAAATGTAACTTCATGTACAATTTGATGATATAATGTGATAGAACTTTTCATTAAAATTTATGTATTTAAATATAATATAATATTATATTAATATATAAATATATATATATATATACACTCTCACAAACCATCCTGAATACCCTGTTACATGGGAACTCAATCTATCATTAACATGACCTGAAGGGCATTCCCGGTCCCCATGGGGTAGAGAATAAAACATAGGCACTAACAAAAAGGTTAGAGGGAACTATTTCACCCCAAGAACAATAATAAAGATATAATAGTAGATGATAAATAAAAGAATAATCAGTATGCCAAACACTCCTCAAGAATAAAAGTACCATAAGTTAACAGATATCCCAAAGTAAAACATCATCAAAAATATGACACAACATCCATCAAGAAAAAACTCAGAATCACCATGTAAGGAGTGGATCATACTCCACTAGTCACAATCATCACCCCAAATCCCATGTATCAAATTCTCCCACCACCTCCAAGTAGAGTTTTCCCTTTTTTTAGACCTGAAATAATATAATCTATAAACCCTTGAAGGTAAAGGTAGGTTTTGAGAAAAATATCCTAGTAGGACTTCACCAAAAGTTCCATAAGAAATAATATAACAAATAAACCATATATTCATAAATTTAAATAAAAATAGGCATACGAGATCATTTTTAAATTTATCATTCAAATTAGATTTCAAGACAATTAGATGGAAAATATATATAAAAAATGTTCTAAATGAACATTTCAATAAGACAAAGGGGTATGAGTAAAAATAGTTCTATAATCATTGACATGTAATAATCATATCATAACAATGAAAATAATCATCCCCATATTCTCTGAGGTTATTTAATTTCAGGTTTTAATATTCTCTTAATACTCAGTCAATCAATACATATCAAGTGTGTGTGAGCACGTACCTAAGGCCCAAGTCATCGAGATAAAATCTATAAACACCCAATCTGGGGAAAATTAGGCTAAACTTGGTTCAATTAGAATTTTCATCATCAATAAAATACTAGGGAGTTTGATTCCTAGTGTTCTTGTCCCAATCACACACTAATTACTCAGGATCACATGTAATTTCAATCATTCAATCAATCATGAGAACTCATTACAATTAAAATATTCATTCATAATTCAATTTTGCAATATCATGTTTCAATGTGAAATTTAAATTTTAAAACCAAATCATAGGATTTCATCAAGTTTGTGACTTTCAAAATAAATCATTCATTAAAATCCATTTTTCTCAAGAACCAACATCAAATCATTTCAATCCTTATTTTCTGAAAATCACAACATACATCCAAAGCCTTCAAAAATAGGCTTTAATTTTACAAATCTCATGAATTTGAAATCAATCATAAAAAATTATCATAATTTTAGGTTTAAGAAATATTTCAAAAAACAATTCAATTCAAGAAAGAAAACAAGGTTTTAATTCTATGGAAAAACCTTACAGAACCACCTACCTTTTATCACATGATCAAATGATCAGTCTACTAAAATGAGAATCTCCAACCATGTTCCAACCATGCCAACCCTCATTATCCCAAGTTATATAGTTTGGAGGGGAGGTTAAAGAGTTTTCACAAACCATGCACTACTATCTAGAACCACAACATAGGGCATGTAGTTTTCTTGGATAAACTACATAATTTTCCTTAATTTTATTCCCATCATATACAACCCTTAAAAATTCAAAAAAAATTATAAGTCCTCATATTTAACCCAAAAAAATACCCAAAAAGGATAATAAAAACAAGGGTAAAGAAGTACCTAAAATATGATATCATGATGTTATAATATCCCTACCATTAAAGCTTTCTGATCCTAGAAATTCTATCAAGAAGAATCCATATCAAATAGATGAGGCCACTAATCTCTCATAATTTCTTCATGCTACCAAGTCTCATGTGAATCAAAATTATGTTTCCAAATCACAAAAACAAAAGGTATAGAGATTCCATTAATAACCTTCATTTCATACTCAAAAATATTAATTGGATGCTCAATTATAGATAAATCTGGTTCAACATCATGGCCTTCCCATCTCAAAAAATGAGATGGGTAAGAGCTATACTTTCTAAGATACAATACATGGGACATGTTATGAATATATTTCAAATGAGGTGGAAATTATAAATGATAAAACACCTTACCAATATTCTTATGAACTTCAAACAATCCCATATATCTTGGAGATAACTTTCCCTATTTTCCAAGTGGTCAGAGAACCAACTGAGGTGAAACTCTCAAAAACACCTGGTAACTCACTAAAAATTCCAAAGGCTACTAATGATGATTAGAATGGGATTTTTACCAGCTCTGTTCTATCATAATTCTCCTAAAAATCATCTAAATCTTAGTTTTCTTCTCTTAGACCAATCTTAGTCCAACCAAGGAAGGTTCACTAATCTCTTACCAACATAATAAATATTTACATGGTCAGTCATACAAGGCCTCAAAGGGATCCATCCTGATGGATGACTGGTGACATTTGTTAAAGGAAAAACTAAAAATGTCCCAAGGGGATATCCAATGTTCCAAAAAAATAAATAACAAAAATATAAATCATTTATTCCAAAAAAAAATTATATATCATTATGGATGGAAATACATCAGCGGATGATATTTCATTCTCAAATTAAACAGAGTTCACATTATCTCTGAGATCCCTCTCCAAAAACAAGAATTGAATCTTGGATACCTATCAAAAACTATTACATATGGAACTCCATGAAATATAACAACATATTGTACATACAAACTATCCATGTCCTCAACATTTTTTATATCCTGAAAGTGGATGAATTGAGCCAATTGTTTTATCTAATCGATCACAAAACATATTTAATTCTTCCCTTGATGTGTACAGGGAAACCCAACCATGAAATCCATTGAAATATCATCCCACTTAAAAGTTGGAACTGAAAGGAGATGAAGAAAACTTGAATGCCTCTAGTACTCGGCCTTAACTCGCTGATAGGTATTATAATAATAAATGAAACATATAACGCCACATCTCATAGCTGGAAATAAAAATCATTATCATATGATATATAGCATCTTCATGGTGTTGGGGTGCACATCCCACTCATAATTATAGAAATTCTACATCACATATTTCCTTATGGTAAAAATTATTATGTGCTAATTACAAAATCATAGGATACCCTTAAGTGATAGAGAAAACTCTCTGATGGTCTCCCCGCTATAAATGGAGTCCATAATTCAATAGAATTCATCATCGAGCTACTTCTCCAGAAGAACCATCTCAAGAAGATGGGATTTCCTCTGAACACAAGTCAATCCAATCTTGGTCATATCCACTCGATCTCCCAAATTTATGCAAGAAAATAGGAAAATGATATTACACTCTTCTAATAATTGTTTCATGGATAGGGTTGGGAGTTTCCCACTCAAGGAATCAACTATGGAATTTCCCTTACACATATTATTTCATAATTTTAATAAAAATTAACAACCAACTACAAACCAAGGATTATAAATTCTAGTGTCTTTGGAAAACTAGGTATGTAGAATAAAATAATTTTCTATCAATTTCTGATAATGAGATCCTAACTTCCATTGATATCCTACATCTTGATAGGATAACTTTATGAATACATATACAAAAGGTATGAGCTAAAATTCCTAGTAAGGGAATCAACATAGAAATAAATCATTACACATGAGTTAGAAGTCATAATATGATGCCATAAAAAGGAATATAACATGAATAAAAATATGGAAGAATAAAATTTAGAACATGGGATCATGTGATCATGGAAACATTGTAATGAGGAGGTAATATATAACATGAAATAAACATGAGTTGAGGCTAACTACCAAGACTATATCAAATGGTGTAAAAAGTCCCATAATGGATTAAGATTACTCCCCAATCCCATAAATGACATATCATGAGACTAAAAATTAACCAATGAATTGGGGTGCTATCTTGGAACACCCATAATAACAATTTCATGCATATATGTTCAACATAAATAATAAAACACAAGTAATCAACATAAAGGTTAGCCATGGAAAGTAATGGGTATCGTAATCATGTCATAAGGCATTACCAAAAAGTGTATCATAATTGTTTCCATAAAATAATGGATTTAAATAATACTTGAACATTTATAAGGTAAAATAGGCATAGATAATGATAAATGATGTCTAACTTAAGTGAAAACATTTAAAAATTGTTTTTAAGAAACTTTAGAAATGAAACACTTTAGTGTTTTTTAAAGGAAAATATTAAAGATACTTTTAAGAGGACAAAGGAAAATTGGTTTTTATAAAATAACAAATTAAATAAAATTGGTATTCATGATAAAATGGGTTATTTTTGAAAAATAATGGTATATTATAATATTTTATGTAGTGTGATTGAAAATGGGTAAGAAATTGGGATGTTCCCTTTAATTAGGCTTTCTTATTAGGAGGAATTGAAAAGGGAAGATTTTTAAACATGTATTTACCTTAAAAAATGGATGAATTGATCTGCATACATAATTTTTTAACATATAAACATAATTTATAATAATTATATAATAATAATGAATAAATAAAATGGTGTTAAGAGAGATAAAGTATAAACTAAAGGTAATTTGGTGGTTTGGAGAGATCCCTTACCTTATGTCCCAATGTGATCTACACTTGAAATTAATGTCCTTTATAATAAAATTAGATTCATTTATAATTTAATTTAGAAAATATAAAGACATATATTATAATTATTATAATTTTATTAAGTTCATTTATGGTAATTTTGATGATTTATATGGTTTAATTTTTTTGTTTTGGGAGCATTTGTTTCAATATTTTATGGTCGGTTCTATAGAGTTTAATTATGGGAGTTCTTGTCAAATGGAAGAAAAAATATAGTAGTGGAATGAAATGGTATTAATTTACTTCCATAATTTTAAATTTTCCCATATATCATTTTTTTTCTTATGAGTATGATTCACTTGATAAAATTTTAATGATAAACGTTTATTTTATTTTGGCGGTTTTTCGATCATTACGAACTAGTTTTATTATATTATTTAATATTATGAATATATATTAGTTAAAGAAAATGATACAAGTGATAATATAAATTTTAGAATATTTTTAACCTTTATAATTGTAGTACGATCAATCTTGAAAGTGGTAATGGAAAATAAAAAATCGCCATCCACGAAGGTGGTGAATCGACATATCACGGACGATGTTTTCATTTATCAGATAAAAGGGAAAAAAGATATTTGATGATGTTTATTCCATTAAAATGATAAAATTATTGTATATATATTTAATGGAGTTATCATGATGCTTTTTATAGGGGATATGAGGATAAGGTAAAAGAAATAAAGAATTTAAAAGAATATGGAGGATTTTACCACTCAAATATCATCTCCTTGAGAACCTCCTTAAGGCACTTTGGTTTGGTATTTTGGTGATAAAAATATTTATTATAAATGGTAAATATAATATATAAATTAATTGAGTGGAATTTATATAATCTAAAAATCATATGAGGTGTGAGGAGAAGGGGTGGTGAGGGGTGATATTTATAAGGGTAGAGGGGTGTTTTTTATTATTATATTCATTAGTTTATTATTTTGAATTAAGAAGATAAATATTATTTATTCCTATAACTAAACAAAGTAAATGGTTAATAATAGTTATAAACAATGGGTGATTTGATCATGCATGACCCAAAAATAATTGTATTTGTTTTATATGGTTAAAAATTGTAAATTACCGTATTTCACTATTCACCAAAAATTCAATTATTTTAGAAAAATACAAAAATGTCAACCTAACCATTTTTTTCATGTAGATTTAAAAAATGGAATATATTTTATGAAAATAATTTTCTAAATATGATAAATTTTATTTTTAATTAAAATCATCATTTATTCGAAAAATATCGATTTTAATATTAAAACTGATTTTATGACACTTTGAAAAATTAAATAAGGTCTCTTAAAATTATATTATAATTATAATAAAATAAATTATTAATTTATGGATATATTTTATGAAAATAAATTTTCTTTTAAATCATTGTTTTAATTATAAAATTGTAAATAAACATGTACATTTCACAAAATTACCAATGCATAATTTATCATTTTTATAACATTTATTTACTTATTCCATGATATAAATATATCATATTTTCATTTATAAGATAATTAAATTTTATTTATACTTTCATAGGTGAGGTTACTATTCTAACGGCTAGATTACTATTCCTAACGGTCACATTGCTATTACAACGGTCAGGTTATTATTCCAACGGTCATAAGGGTTTACTAATTTCTATAAATACATTTTATTCCATTCATCAGTCACTTATATTTTATCCTAATGTTATATATACATTATTATTTTAAATAAATATTTTATTATTAACATTATTTTTTATTTCTACATCTTTGTTCGTGAGTGTAGTCATTCTAGTGGATCGAGCATATCCAAATTTTCCAATTCCTAGTATATTATTTTCTATCTACTATCCTACTATAATATTTGGATTTTTTATGGTTTTTTTATGAATAATGTATAATTATTCATTTATTATGATAATATTTTTATTGGTTTATGTATGTGATGCATATATTTTATACTAATAGACATAATTATAAAAAGGAAAATTTCATTCAAAAAATTATGGATTATTACATTCTTCCCCCTGATGAAATTTTTCCTTTGAAATTTATTTTTACATACTAAGGTGAAAATAGGTGAGGATAATTATCCTTCATCACTTCCTCCAGTTCCGATGTCACATCTTTGTAATTATTATTCTTCTATAGTACTTCGACCAGGTGAGTAGTCTTGTTGTGTAGAACATTATCTCTATGGTCCAAGATCTTCACCAGATGCTCCTCATAAGAGAGATCATTTTCCAGCTCTACCACCTATAAATTTAGTAAATGTGAGGGATTTAGTATGTAATTCCGTAAGATGGATACATATAATACATCATGTACTTGATATATGGTTGGTGGAAGTTCTAGTCGATAAGACACATCTCCAATATGGTCATGAATCCTGATGTGGTCAATGTACTGGGGACTTAGCCTTCCTTTCTTCCCAAATATCATGAATATCTTCCATGGAGATATGTGTAGGAATACCTTTTCATTAACCTCAAACTCTAAGTCCCATTTAAGATTATCTTCAAATCTCTTTTGTCAAATTTGGGATTCCCTAATGTTATGTTAAATGGTTTTCACATTTTCTACCATTTCTTCAACTATTTTAGGTCACAATGGCTTATGTTCATCGAATTAATCCTATCATGTACGTGTTCTGCATTTTTCTCCATAAAGGGCTTCATATGGAGCCATTTGGATGCTCAAGTTGAAACTATTATTATAAGGGAACTCAACCAAAGAAATATGTTGGTCCCATCCTCTATTGATGTTCATAGAACACGCTCTCAACATGTATTCCAAATTCTGAATAGTCTGCTCAGATTGTACATCGGTATGAGGATGATAACCTGTACTAAATTTTATATCTATGTTTATAGAGTGTTGGAAGCATTTTCATAACATGGAGATAAATCTCAGATCATGATCAAATATAATCGATAATAGTACTCCATGCAGCCTCACCACTTCTCTTATGTATATATGTGCAAGATGATTAAGTGAGAAGTCCTCTTAAATCACAATAAAGTGTGATATATTTGTAAAATAATCCATAATGACCTATATAGTATTATTTACTCTGAATGTATTTAGAAGTTTGGTGAAAAATTACACAGTGATGTTTTCCCATTTCCATGTAGGTATGGGTAATGGTTACATCATCCCCTTAGACTTTTTCCTTTAAACCTCCACTCACTAACATACTGGTCACTTTGATGTATATTTAGTGATCTCCTTCTTCATATTGTCCCACTAATAGTGTTCTCGGTGATCCCGATAAATTTTTGTGCTCCTTGGGTGAATGGAGATGGTCGAGCTATGTGAATCATTAAAAATCTCCCTCTTTATCTCAAGATTTGATGGTACACATAGTCATAAACCTAGTCTTACGAATCCTTCCTCATAATTTTTGCACTCTGAGTATTTCTCTAATCTGATAACTTCTACATTCTTCTAAATCTTGATATCATCTCTTTTATCATCCATTATTTTTCCTAAAAGTTTTGGTTGAGAAATCATTTGTGAAAAGAATGAAGATGTACCTTCATTCATGATTCTAATATCCATCCTTTTCATGTCTAAAAAGATTGAATCCTTTTCAATTATCATAATTATTAAAGTTATAGGGTCCTTTCTACTTAGTTCATCTTCCACATTATGTGATTTACCAGGATGGTAGTGGATTAAGCATTCATAATCCTTGATTATCTATAACAAACTTTATTAGTTCAAATTAATATCCATTTGTGAGAATATATATTTAAGGATTATATGATCAGTATATATCTCATGTTTCTCTCCATATAGATAATACCGCTATATTTTCAATGTGAAGATAACAGCTGCCAACTCAAGATCATGCCCAGGTTAGTTTTTCTCATGAACTTTCAATTTCCTTAAGGTATAGGATATCACTTTATCATTTTATTTTTGTATTCATCCTAATCCATTCTTTAAATCATTTTTGTACACTGAAAAAAGTTCCCCACTTATCAGTATTGTAAGTACTAGTGCAATGATAAGCCTCTTTTTTAACTCTTTCAAGCAGTCTTCACATTCACTGGTCTAGAAAAATATTAATCCCTTCCAGTTCAGCTTGGTTAATGGGTTTTATAATCATAAAAAGTTCCTTACAAATCATTGGTAATACCAATCTAGGCCAAGGAAACTACAGATCTTGTAAGAACCCGGATCTTCGTTCAGGTATGTTTTTCCTTTTTCTGGAGTTTTTAAGAAAATTAAATTTTCTAGAAATTTTCGAAGTACACGTCATGTACTTTCTGAGTACACACCGTGTACTCTTCTCCGTATCGAAGTCGTGTGTTGTCCATGCCCGGGCCACACACACGGTGTGTAAGGGTGACATGGAGGCCGATTTTGGTGGAGTACGGAAAAACCCACTACATGTCGTGTACCTTAAAAGTACACGCCATTTACTTTTCTTTTTTTCACTAAATGAACTGGGGTCGCGTCCCATCGTGATTTTTATCTTCATTTAGGTCTCATTCGCCCGGGAGCAACCCGTACGGCCGAATCTTCCCCAATCTTCTGTCTCGTCGTCCGTTCTCCGATTCAATCACGGTCGATTGCGTTGGAAGCGCAGCGGTGAGTTCTTACTTCTCCTTCAGCCTTGTTTCTTGTTTCCTATTTGTTTTCAAGTTATCGTAGGTTGAGTGTTTTGTGCGTTTTCTCAGATCTACGTCATTATAAGGTGAATCTGTTATCTTGGTTCACGTATATCAATCTCATAGGATCGAGGTAGGTGGTTTGTTCATTTCTATTGAAAGTCGATGAGTATTTTGTGCAAATTCCACAAATTCACTTGGGCGGGGAATCATGGGTTTCCTGTTCTGCCCTTATTGTTTGTCTGCTTTGCTTGATTTCTATAGTAGAGGTTTATGCTTATGATTAGAGTAATTTATTTTGTGCTCAGGTTGTTTTTCCATGCTTGTTCTTCCTGTTTGGCATTCTGCCAGTTGCCATGCTTAGTCGTAAGACAGTGGAACTGCTACCTTGTTATGCTGCTGAGCCTTAGTTGATAGCCAAGTAGTTCTTGAGGTTTACTTGGATGATGTACACACACTGAGCATGTATTACCTTTCACTCAGGACTATGAGAACCTAGAGTAGTGGACCAAAGAGAGAATTGATGGAAGGGCTTCTCCAGAGTGTCTTTTAATTACGATGCAAGACCACAAGGGGAATTAACGTTGAGTGCTTCCTCAGAGAGTCTGTAGTTCCTCGACGTAGGCCACATGGTGAATAGACATTGAGTGCTTCCCCAGAGATCCTTTAGCATGATATGAGACTATATGGGGAATTGACAGTGAGTTCTTCCCCATAGAGTCTGTTAATTTCATAGCTGAACCAGAGGAGTGAGACTGTGTGTGCCTCCTAGAGGGTTTCTAGAACTTATAGGTTGAACCATAGGGGTTAGGTTGTGAGAGCTACCCAGAGGATTACCTGTTTTCTTATTGTTGCTGGTTGTTTACTAGTGTACTCTATTGTTAGAACTGTGGTTTCTAGCTGCTTGTGTTTTCCTGCTTACTACTTCTTGTTTTATTTACTGCCAGATATTCATTGACTGTTGGGCACAGATCTTTGGGTGATTTCCTACTGGGATTGTATCTCACACCCAGTTTGGTCCATGATTTTGGGACCGAGAAGACTATGTTGTTGCAGGTATAGATAAGGGAAAGTTCCCTTCTACTTTAGGTTCTTGATTGCGCTGGAGCTGGAGAGCATGGGACCGAGCCAGGGCTCGCGATGCTGAGGAGTTTATTTTTTTCCTTTGCACTTGTTTTTGGTTGTATTCCATCACGTTGTTGTGTTTTCTAATTTCCATAGATACTTGTACCTGCTGCATATTTTTCATCATTTCTATATATATTCATTGCTTCCTCCGTTTGGTTTCTTTTGTTAGGCATGTTTTTACTGCTTCTGCTATTGACTATTGTTTTCTATTGTATACCTTACCGAATGAGGGAATAGTTTCCCCACCGACTCACCAAGGCCCTCGCTGCTAGTCAGAATCCTATAGCGTTTGGGGAAACGCGCTTGAGGTCATGTGGAGAACCAGGTACGGGGCACCAGTGGAGGGGCTCTAGATTTGGGTCATTACAAAGTGGTATAAAAGGAGTTATTTTCTCTTGCTTTACTATTTGGAGACTTTATCTAGGGATAGGATGAACTCGGTACTTGGTATTAAGCTGTACTCGAGAGTAGTTAACCCGTGTACAGGGAAAATCCATACAACCTCATTAATTTCAATTTGCTGGTTTTGAGTTTTTTTTATGGTTGATATGTTTTCACCTAGAGTGATTCGCATGACTTGTGCAGTTATTGTCTTGATATTTCGGTTTTATTTCTGTCGCAACCTGATGAGATGAGGGTATTCCATCTCATGCATCATATAGGTACTGGTATAAATCACATGCCATGCATTCGTTCCATGCCATCTAGGGCGCATTAGCGATTGGATGATGTTGTGATAGACTTCGTGTAGATTATGCATGCTGTTGTGAAAGATTCTTGATAGAATCCATGTTGTTATTTTATAGAGCTGTTTTTTTTCTTGTATATGACTGTAGAAGATGACAAGCTTTGATTCATGGGGAGTATGGTCCCTCACGGATCGGAATTTGGCACCTCTTTGCCTTGTTTTTAGTATTTCTGGAGTTCTGCAGACTTTCTGAGCTACTGCCCAGAAAAAACCCAAAATACACGGCGTGTACTTTTTGGATACATGTTGTGTAGTTTTCAGTCCGTGTTATTGACCATGTGAGCAGAACACGGTGTCATGAAAGTAACTTTAGGAACACGCCTTGTATGGTAGGTACACGCCGTGTAAGTTCAGAGTCGTGTACTCGGCCATGTCACTAACAACACAGGTCGGGGAAGCTCGGGTAGAACACGTCGTGTCCTTAGGGAACACGTCATGTAGTCTTGTCCAAGTACCTATTCGTGTCACGAACAACACGGGACAGTGTTACCTTCTTTTCCACATGCCGTTTTTATTCAGAACACGTCGTGTAGTCTGGTCTAGGTACCTGGTCGTGTCACGAACAACACGGGACGGGGTCACCTCGCCTATGCATGTCGTGTTTGTTCGGAGCACGCCGTGTAAGGATCAGCCATGTAGACGGCCGTGTGTTTCACAAACACGGGCCACCGAAGCCTTTTCTAGTACACGTCGTGTGTGTTAAGAACATGTCGTGTAGTCTCGGGTTAAGTCGGACTGTGTGGGTTAGCCATATAAGGAGACTCGGGAAGGGGAATAGTTTCAAGTACACGTCATCTGTGGGTGCAACACGCCATGTATTTTGAAGTGTACACGACTTGTAGGGAAGGAGTACACGCCCATGTTAGTGGGTTAAGAAGACATGCCGTGTAGTTTTATACACTCTGTGTAGTCGAGTTTTGTAAAATTGTGTGTTTTTCTTCCCCTGTTTCCATTTTGTACTCCTGTGTTCTCTGTCCTTGTTTTCCTGATCTAAGGTGTGCTTTTGATCTTTCATAGTTATGCCTCATAGATGTCCTCCGGCTGTATGTCTGTCATCTGGAAGTGATTAGATGCCAGATATGGAAGATCAGAGACTTCCTGCCGATCCTCTAGTCGAGCCAACCTTGTCACCGGCTGTTATACCAGTTTCAGGCGCTGATGTGCAGTTTAGGGAAGGTTTCATGAGGATGATGCAGACCTTCCAGGGAGCGCCACCTCCTACCATGACTATGCCAGACTTGAACACAGGTTTTTCAGTAGTAGCATCCTCCTACTTTCTCGGGGGAGGGAGGACCTCAGGCTGCAGAGTCATGGATGGAATCCATGTTAACTATCTTCGAGCATCTAGAGATGCCTCCAGAGAGGCGGGTCAAGCTCGCTGCCTACATGCTCTGAGACTTAGCCAAGAGGTGGTGGGACGTGATCTCATAGGCAGGTAAGTAGTAGGCTACATCTTGGTAGGAGTTCCAGCGTGTGTTTGATGACTACTTCTACTCAGAGACCCTGAGGGCCGACCGAGCCTGAGAGTTCATGAGCTTAGAGCAGGGTACTCTTTCTATCACGGAGTACTCTGCTCGTTTCACCGAGTTGCAGCGCTTCACACCCATCCGGAATGGGAGTGGGGTGTTCTAAGCAAGAAAGTTTGAGGATAGTCTCGGGCAGGAGATCCGCTCACAGGTGAATATCTTCCAGCTGACTTCCATTACTTCCATCGTCAATCAGGCACTGATTGTGGAGCACAATCTGAGAGACTCTGGAGCTGTGAGCCAGGGTGGTTCTGCTTCCAGAGCTAGTTTTTCTTTAGATGATAGCAAGAAGCACTATAGAGATCCTACACGTGGGGATCCGAGGAAGCGAGATGCATTTCCAGGAAGCCATGTGATATGCTACCAGTGTGGTCGGTCAGGGCACACGAGGCCGCAATGCCAGAGGGACCCCGTGGAGTGCCGATCGTGTGGCAAGATGGATCACCTCCAGCGTTTCTGTCAGGTTTTCTCACCAGAATCTGGTGACCGGGGTTCTTCCATGACTCCTCGTTCAGGAGCAGCACCACCAGTTTCTCACCAGTCGGGGAACTGGAGTTCTTCCAGCTATTCGGGTCGAGGTGGAGGTCGAGGCCGTGGCCGTCATCCACTAGTTCCTCAGCACCAGCAGGGAGGTTCAGTTCAGAGTGGCCAGCCAGGGACGCAGGGCCGTGGTACAGGTCAGTCTTTTGCCGTGGAGTAGACTTATCAGGAGCAGGATCCCAGCCCTTATACTGCTCGAGGTACGATTTTAGTAGCCTCAGTTTTATCTTCATCCCTTTTCGAAACCGGTGCTATGCATAGCTATATCTATGTTTCTATTGTGGAGAGCCTTGGACTCTGCATCTTTTATTCTGCTGACTCATTGACACTAGACACACCTTTGGGGGTGAGGACATCTAGTGTACGCCAGTGTAGAGAGTTCCCTCTTTAGGTTGCAGGGTATCGCTTCTTATGGGATCTCTATATCCTAGAGATGACAGGCTATGATTTCATCCTTGGCATGGACTAGTTGATTCCCTTCTAGGAAGTCGTCGACTATTATCGCCACAGAGTGAGTTTCGTCTCACCAGAGGGTGAATCTTTTCTGCATAAAGGCGAGTGGGATGTTTGGGCGAGTCGGGCAGGACTCGAGCATCTTGGGCTAGGAGGGGTGACAGCCCAGATTGCTAGTCTTTATCTGGATGACCAGGGGACTCTACAGTTATACTTTCCTCTAGTGGTGGATCGCTTCAGGGATGTCTTTCCAGAGGACTTTTCAGGTCTGCCTCTGGAGCCTGAGGTAGACTTGTCTATTGAGCTCGTGCCAGGAGAGGCACCGGTGTCCATTACTCCCTATAGGATGGCTACACCTGAGTTGCAGGAGCTCAATAAGTATTTGGAGGAGCTACAGGCTAAGGGTTTCATCCGACCTAGTACTTCTCCCTGGGGTTCGCCCGTCCTGTTTGCAAAGAAGGCAGACAGTACCATTCGGCTTTGTGTGGATTATCAGAAGCTGAACCAATTGACGGTCAAGAACTGATATCCCTTATCGAGGATCGATGACCTCTTTGATAAGCTTTGAGGAGCCTGGGTGTTCTCGAAGATCTATTTTAGATCCGATTATCATCAGTTCCACGTTAGACCATCAGATATAACTCTGACAGCCTTTAGGATATGGTATGGTCTATACGAGTATACAGTCATGCCATTCGGTCTCACGAACGCACCTACAGTTTTCATGGCACTGATGAACCGAGTGTTCCATCCTTATTTGAACTCCTTTTTCGTGGTCTTCATGGACGATATCTTGGTGTACTCTCACACTCGACACGACCATGCCACACATCTTGAGATCATTCTGAGTACACTGAGAGAGCATCGGCTTTATGCTAAACTCTCGAAGTTCCACTTCTAGATGGATCAGATTCACTTCTTGGGTCATGTCATCTCAGAGGTAGAAGTATCTGTGGACCCAGAGAAAGTGAGAGCTGTAGTTTCCTGGGAGCATCCAAAGAACGTCTTTGAGGTACGGAGTTTCCTAGAGCTAGATGGATACTACAGACGCTTCATTCATGACTTCTCTCATCTAGAAGCACCTTTGATAGGTCTGACCAAGAAGGGGGCGAAATTCTTATGGTCAGATTCTTGTGAGTCATCCTTTCAGGAGCTGAAAGAGAGGTTGATGTCAGCACTGATACTTATCTTGCCAGATCCAGGAAAGAACTACACTATTTACTGTAATGCTTCAGGTATCAGGCTGGGAGCTGTGATTATGCAGGGGGGTGGAGTCATTGCATACGGGTCTCGGTAGTTGAGGTCGCATGAGAGGAACTACCCGATGCACGATCTGGAGTTGGAAGCTATTGTTCATGCCTTACGCTATTGGAGACACTATCTGTTGGGGGATCACTTTGTGGTCTTCACTAACCATAAGAGTCTCAAGTATATCTTCACTCAGCATGATCTGAATTTGAGGCAGCGCAGGTGGGTTGAGTATCTACAGTCTTTTTACTTCGAGCTCGCCTATACGCCAGGGAAGGGAAACGCAGTGGTAGATGCGCTGAGCAGGAGAACTCAGATTCAGGCATTTCAGGAGGCCAATAGTGAGTGGCAGCTAATGGATCTGTTCTCTGAGATGCATCTAGAGGTGCACGATAGATAGGGACAGACCTTTCTATCTTCTGAAGTTGTTACCTCTACACTTCTTGATCGGGTACGGATGAGGCATCTATCAGACTCTGAAGGCTTAGTCCTGCAGGAGAGTGTGTCAGGAGAGTACCCTCTTCCCAGATGGATAGTGGGCGAGGATGAGATCTTGCATTTCTAGGGATGTGTATGGGTTCCAGCAGACATACGTGAGAAGCTGATGCGGGATTTTCATTCCTATGTTTGGGCAGTTCATCCTGGCGTCACCAAGATGTATCGAGATCTTCATTGCCAGTACTAGTGGCCAGGTATGAAGAAGGATGTTGTTGGTTTAATCATGAGATGTTCTACTTGTCAGCAGGTGAAGACATATCATCGACAACCAGCAGGCATTTTACAGCAGCTACCCATTCCGGAGTGGAAGTGGAACGACGTCGCAATGGACTTCATGACTGGGTTGTCGAGGTCGTCTCGAGGGAACGATGTTGTTTGGGTCATCATCGATAGGCTCATGAAGGTTTCCCACTTCTTTCCAATCAAGGAAACCTTCAGTGTTAATGATCTGGGACAAATTTACGTCTATGAGATTGTTTGTCTGCATGGATTTCCACACTCCATTATTTCAGACAGGGATGTGTGTTTCACTTCTCGGTTCTGGTAGGGACTTCAGAAGGCATTGGGTACACAGGTACTTTTGAGTACAGCATACCATCCCCAGACTGATGGCCAGTCCGAGCGCACGATCTAGGTGCTTGAGGATATGCTTCGAGCATGCATCCTGGACTTTGGCGGTTCTTGGGAGAAGCATATTCCTCTGGTGGAGTTCGCCTACAACAACAGTTTCTAGGTGACCATTCAGATGGTTCCATACGAGTATTTGTACGGTAGGCCATGCCGATCACCCTTATACTGGCTGGAGTCAGGAGAGGCAGCTTTGTTGGGACCTCGTCTCATTCAGGAGACCTCAGAGCAGATTGAGCTGATTCGGAAACGGATGGCTACAGCACAGTCTCGGCAGAAGTCTTATGTCGATCAGAAGAGACGACCTCTAGAGTTTGAGGTCGGTGATCAGGTTTTCCGGCGTGTCGCACCGAGGTTGGGACACAAGAGGATTTGGAGATAGGTTAAGCTTTCACCGCGGTACGTCAGGCCGTTTGAGGTCTTGGAGAGAGTAGGGTCAATCGCCTATCGGTTTCAGCTACCTCAGAGGTACCGGGCCATGTACTACGTCTTCCACGTCTCTCAGCTCCGACATTACTTTTCAAACCCGTCTCACATATTTCATCCTGAGGAAGTTGAGCTTAAAGAGGATTCATCGTTCGAGGATCATCCTATCTGGATTGTCGATCGCAGTACGAAGGTTCTCCATGGGCAGTTTGTTCCTCTAGTACGAGTGCTATGGCAGCATGGGCGAGTACAGGACAAGACTTGGGAGAGGGAGGCCGATGTAGGATCACAATGGCCGGAGCTGTTCGGGGTTTCTTCTTCTCCGACTCAATAGGGAAATTCAAGGAAGAATTTCTTTAAGGGGGGAAGTTTGTAAGAACTCGGATCTTCATTCAGGTATGTTTTTCCTTTTTCTGGAGTTTTTAATAAAATTAAATTTTCTGGAAATTTTCAAAGTACACGCCATGTACTTTATGAGTACACGCCGTGTACTCTTCTCCGGCTCGAATTCTAGTGATGGCCATGCCCGGGCCACACACACAGTGTGTAAAGGTGACGTGGAGGCTGATTTTGGCGGAGTACGGAAAAACCCATTACACGTTGTGTACCTTAAAAGTACACGCCGTGTACTTTTCTTTTTTTCACTAAATGAACCGGGGTCGCATCCCATCGTGATTTTTATCTTATTTTAGGTATTGTTCACCTGGGAGCGACTCGTACGGCCGAATCTTCCCCAAGATCTCGTCTTGTCGTCCGTTCTCTGATTCAAGCACGGTCGATTGCATTGGAAGCGCAACGGTGAGTTCTTCCTTCTGTTTGAGCCTTGTTTCTTATTTCCTCCTTGTTTTCAAGTTATCGTAGGTTGAGCGTTTTATTTTTTTTCTCAGATCTATGTCATTATAAGGGGAATCTGTCATCATAGTTCATGTATATCAATCTCCTAGGATCGAGGTAGGTGTTTTGTGCCTTTATGTTGAAATTCAATGAGTATTTTGTGAAAATTCCACAAATTTCCTTGGGCGGGGAATCGTGGGTTTTCTATTTTGCCCTTGTTGTTTGCCTTCTTTGCTTTATTGTTGTAGTATAGGTTTATGCTTGTGATTAGAGTAATTTATTTCATGATCAGGTTGTTTTTTCATGCTTTTTATGCCTGTTTGGCATTCTTCCAATTGCCATGCTTAGTCGTTGGACAGTGGAACTGCTACCTTGTTATGTTGTTGAGCCTTAGTTGATATCCAAGTAGTTCTTGAGGTTTACTTGGACAATGTAAGCACGCTGAGAATGTATTACCTTTCACTCAGGACTGTGAGAACCTAGAGTAGTTGACCAAAGGGATAATTGATGGAAGGGATTCTCCAGAGTGTCTTTTAATTACGATGCGAGACCACAGGGGGAATTGACGTTGAGTGCTTCCTCAGAGAGTTTATAGTTCCTCGATGCGGGCCACAGGGGGAATAGACATTAAGTGCTTCCCCAGAGAGCCTTTATCATGATACAAGACTATAGGGGGAATTGACAGTGAGTGTTTCCCTAGAGAGTCTGTTAATTTCATAGTTGAACCAGAGAGGTGAGACTGTGTATGCCTCCTAGAGGGTTTATAGTACTTATAGGTTGAACCATAGGGTTTAGGCTGTGAGAGCTACCCAGAGGGTTGCCTGTTTTCTTCTTGTTGCTGGTTGTTTACTTGTATACTCTATTGTTAGAACTGTGGTTTGTAGCTGCTTGTGTTTTCTTGCTTACTACTTCTTGTTTTATTTCTTGCCAGATATTCATTGATTGTTGGGCACAGATCTTTGGGTGATTGCCTACTGGGATTGTATCTCACACCCTGTTTGGGCCATGCTTTTGGGCCCAAGCAGACTATGTTGTTGCAGGTATAGATAAGGGCCAGCGCCCTTCTACTTCAGGTTCTTGATTGCGCTGGAGCTGGAGAGCATGGGACTGATCCGGGGCTCGTGATGCTGAGGAGTTTATTTTGTTTTCCTTTGCACTTGTTTTCGGTTGTATTCCAGTACGTTGTTGTGTTTAATAATTTCCATAAATACTTGTACCTTCTGAATATTTGTCATCATTGCTATATATATTCATTGCTTCCGACGTTTGGTTTCTGTTGTTATGCATGTTGTTACTGCTTCCGTTGTTGACTGTTGTTTTCCACTGTATACCTTAGCGAATGAGGGAATAGTTTCCCCACCGACTCACCAAGTCCCTCACTGCTAGTCGGCAGCCTCTGGTGTTTGGGGAAACGTTCTTGAGGTCATGTGGTGAACCGGGTATGGGGCACCAGTGGAGGGGCTCCAGATTCGGGTCGTTACATTTCTCTATTACAAATGCTGGTCTGGACCTCTTCTCAATTGCCTTTGTTTTATAAGGGTCCAAATATATTCATTTTTTGGTGATAACATTCCCTAAGAAACGAACTTTATCCATTGATAAATCAAATTTAATGTAATTTTATATAGTTTTTCTATACATACAATCTTTAGCACAATATTTAAATCCTCCTCATGTTCCTCCTTTCTCTGGGAGTATATAAAAATATCATCAATAAAGTCAACCAAACTTTTTTCAAGATAATATCTAAAGACTATATTCATTAAGTCTAGGAATATTTTTGGATCATTAGTGATTCTAAATGTAATCTTTCTGAACTCATAGTGTCTATACCTCATTTGAAAGGTAGTCTGGGGAATATTTTCCTACCTCTCCTTTAATTGGTGATATCCTGACTAAAGTTCCACCTTAAAGAGATTCTTTACCCTATATAGTTGATCAAATAAGTCATATATCTGTGGTAGGGGATACTTGTTCTTTATTTTGGTTTTTTTAAGCTCTAGATAATAAATGTAGAGGCGCATTGATCCATCCTTCTTCTTTACAAAGAGGACTAGTGAACCCCATCATTAAGAACTCAGGCATATGAAACCCTTTCTCAGTTTCTCTTGTTAATTATTCTTTAGTTCCTCTGACTCAATGGTATCCATCCAATAAGGATTCTTTGATATATGTAGATATTTAGGTATAAGATTAATTTAGAACTCAACCTCTCTAACTGGAGGAAGTCTGAGAGATTATTTGGGGAATTCAATAGTATAGTCCCTCAAAATGTACATGTCTTTGAGCATGAAACTCTGTTTGGTATCAATAATTTGTGTTATATATGCTTGATCACATTGAAATTATATACACAACTGAGATGATGATTATAAAGGTGATTCATATTTCTCCTTACACTTGAATGGAATTGGAGGATACCTTAGGATGTGGATGTTAGATTTATATAAATATATCCAATCCATGCCCAATATAGAATCAAACTCTACTAAAGGAAGATAGATAATATTTTCTAGGAGGTACAGTCTAAAAACATTGACCAGGGAGAAGATATATACTTTAGATACAATAATTTAACCATTTTTTTCTTACAGATAACTCAGCCTCCATGTTTTGAGGTGTTGTTTGAATAGTTCTAAAAAACTTGTAGGATATGAATGAATTCATAGAACCAAAATCAAATAATATGTTCACTATTATTAAATGAATAACTAATATACCTATAACCACATCATTTTTAGGATCCACCTTAGAAGTAATGAGAGAATATGACCTTCCTTGATTCCTTATAGGTTTTTGTTGTTGATTTCCTCTGAAAACCCTAGGATTAAGGCATTCCCTCGCATAATGCCCAAATTGTTTATAGTTAAATAAATACTTAACTGGAATATTGTTCATCTAAACCTTCTTTTCCATTTCCTCATTTGTTGGTTTCTTCATTTAACTTCAGAATTTATTAGATTTTTGCCCCTATTTTTCACACTTAAAACACCTTCTAGTTCCCCTTACGTAGTTTCTAGAATGATTCTTCGCATGTGTGATGTAGGGTTTTCTTACCTCCATAATATTTTTCTGTTGGACCTCCTGAAGATAATTTCATATTATTTTTCTTATCTCTAATCCCATGATACCACTGAGAATCAATGATCTCCATCTCAAAATTAAGGTCACAATGAAAAATCTCTTCATAACTATCAAAATCCCAAATTTTAAAGGCCTTTCATAGACTTTGTTTCAACTCTATAAAGAATTGGTTCACCTTACATTCAGTTCTGATGACATCATCAGAAGCATACTGTGAAAACCATCTGAATTTTGAATCATATACTCTGATAGTCTCATATTTTTTTCTTTAGACTGGGGAACTTTTTATCCATCTTAAGATAGAGATCTAAGGGAAAATATTTATTGAAAAATATTTTATTGAATTCATCCAATTCCATGGAATATATTACCTATTTATACTTTGTGTTCTTTATCAGTGTCAACCACTGATCATCTTCCCCATCAAAATGATAGACTGATATCATGACTTTCCCTTCCTATGATCATTGGAGGATAGATAATATCTTCTCAATAGAGTTAGTCCATTATTTTGTGACGAGGGGTTCAGAATATCCACTAAATATAAGAGTCCTTCTCTATAAAGAGGATTTGACCACAACTTTCTTTTTCCTAGAAGAAGGAGAGTGTTCCACATGATTAAATTTATTATTAATAACTTTAGATAGTTATTCCATTATTATCATGAAGTTTTTAGCTTTTTCCTATGATATTTGGAATTTCATTAGGGAAATTGACACATTTCCTATCACATTTATTATTGTAACAGGTTCTCAAATTTCCATCAATTAAATAATAAAAATAAATCATAATTATAGATATTGAATAATTATTTAATAAGTATATAAAAAATGAAACTTTTAACATAGAAGTATAAACTTGTAAACGAAAATTATATCCTAACTTGTGATTCTCTAAGTTTCAATCAAGGTTATATGTGGTGATAGAATTATCCCTAGGGTTATTAATAAAGTTTTTTATTCCTAATCACCAAAAATAACTAGACCATGCTCTGATACCAACTATATATACCCTATCCTTTTACACATATTATTACATTTTTGTGAGTATATTTAACCATCAAATACAAACCAAGGATCATAAATTATAGTGTCTTTGGAAGACTAGGTACAAAGAATAAAACATCTTTATATTAATCTTTAATAATTATCTTCTTACTTTAATTGATCTCCTACATCTACATAGGATAACCAGGGGAATACATAGACAAAAGGGATGAGCTAAAAATCCCAGTAAGATAATAAACATAGGAATAAAGAATATCACATGAGTTAGAAGTCATAATATTATGACATAAAAAGGAATGTCACATGAATAAACATATGGATTCATAAAATATAGAACATGTGATCATATGATCATACGATCATGGAAACATAGGAATGTTGAATCAACATATAACATGACATAAACATGAGTTGAGGCTAACTACCAAAACTATATCAAATGGTGGAAAAAGTATCATAATGGATTAGTTTTACTCCTTAATCCCATATATTATATATCATGACACTAAAAATTACCTAATTTATTGAAGAATTATCTGGAAACACCCATAATAACATGTTCATTTATATTTTTTCCACCTAAAGAATCAAACATAAGGAATCAATATAAAGGTTACCCATGTAAAGAACTGGGTATCGTAGTCATGTCATAAGGCATGACCAAAAGGTGTATCATAATGGTATCCATGAAATAATGGATTTAAGTCATACTTGGACATTCAAAATGTAAAATACTAATATATAGTACTAAATTTGTCCAACTTAAGTGAAAACATGTAAAAATAATATTCAATAAACTTTATAAATGAAACACTTTAGTGTGGTTTGAGGTAAAATATTAGAGTCTTTTAAGAGGAAAAAATGAAATATTGTTTGTATAGAACCATAAATGAACTAAAATAGTTTTTCATGATAAAATTATTTTTTTTGGAAAAACAATTTTGGCTTAAAACATTTTATGGGGTGTACTTGAAAATGGGTAATAAATTGGAAATTTCACTTTAATCGGGCATGCTAATCAGAATGAATTGAGAAGGGAACCATTTTAAACATGTATTTCACATAAAATAAGGATGAATTAATATAGGTACATAATTTTGAAACATATAAAACGAAATTATAATAATTTTATAAGAATTATGAATAAATACAATGGTTTAAAGAGAGAAAAACCATAACCCAAAGGTAATTTGGAGGTTCAGAGAGATCTCTTACCTTATCTCTAAATGTTCTATGAACTTGCACTTAATTTCCTTGATAATAATATTAGACTCGTTAATAATTTAATTACAAACCTATTAAACATATATTTTATTTATTATAATTTTATTAAGTTCATTTATTGTCATTTTTATGAGTTATAATTTTTAATTTCTTAGTTCGCAGATTTTTCAATTCATGGTTTTATAGTCGGTTCCCTTGAGTTTAATTTTGGGAGTTCTTGTCAAAGAGAAAAAAATTAAAAAAGTGGAATGAAATGGTATTGATGTAATTTCATAATTTTAATCGGTCTTATAAATCATTTTTTATTATATGAGGATGATTCAATTGATAAAATGTTAATGATAAACATTTTGTTTATTTTGGCATTTTTTCGATCATCACAGACTAGTTTTGTTTTATTATTTAATATTATGAATATATATTAGTTCCAGAACATGAGAATAGTTGTAATATAAATTTTAAAATCTATTATAACTTTTATAATGGTTTTATGACCAGCCTTGAAGGTTATAATGGAAAACAAAAAAATCATCATCCATGAAGTTAGTGAATCGACATATCACAGATGATGTTTTCATTTTTAAGATAAAAGGGGAAGAGGAGAGATTTGATGATGGATATTAAATTAACATAATAAAATTACAATATTTATATTATATTAGAGTTATCATGATATTTTTGGATAGGTGAGTTGAGGATAAGGTTGAAGAAAGAAAGAATCTAAAAGAAAAAGGAGGAGGATTTTACCTCTCGAATATCATCTCCTTGAGAAACTCTTTAAGGCACTTGGGTTTGGTATTTTTGTGAGTCCAAGTGATCTTGTAAATGGATAAGAGAATTTTAAAGGGAATTGTACATAATTTATACAGAATAAAAATCTTATGAGGTGTGAGGAGAAGGGGTGGTGTGGTTGGTATTTATAGGGGGAGATGGGTGTTTTTGATTATTATATTCATTAGTTTATTATTTTGGATCAAGACTATTAGTAGTGTTGATTACTATGAATAAATATATTAAATTGTTTAGGAGAGTTTGGATAAATGTTTTATTACATCATGAATGGCCCAAAAATTCATGTATTTGGCTTATAATGTTAAATACCGTAAATTATCACATTTCACTATTAAAAAATCAACTATTTTAGAAAAATCCCAAAAATTATCCCTAACCATTTTTAAACATGTAGATTTAAAAAATGGACACTATTTTATGAATATAATTTTCTAAATTTAATAAATTTAATTTTTAATTAAAATTAACATTTTTTTAAAAAAACTAATTTTAATATTATAACAGATTTTATGACACTTTGAAAAATTAATTAATGTCTCATAAAATTATATTTTAATTATAATAAAACAAAATATCAATTTATTAATATATTTTATGAAAATAAATGTTTTTTAATCATTATTTTAATTATAAAATTGTAAATAAAAATTTATGTTTCACAAAAATACCAACACTTAATTTATCATTTTTAAAACATTTATTTTTTTATTCCAAGATATAAATATATAATATTTTCATTCATAAGATACCTAAATTTTATTTATACTTTCATAGGTGAGGTTACTACTCTAATATCCATATTACTATTCCTAATGGCCACATTATTATTCCAACGGTCAGATTACTATTCAAACACACATAAGGTTTTACTACTTCCTATGAATACTTATTATTCCATTCATTAGTCAATTATATTTTCTCATAAGGTTATATTTACTTTCATAATTTAAATTAATATGTTATTATTAACATTATGTTTTATTTTTACATCTTTTTTCATGAGTGCAGTCATTCTAGTGGATCAAGGTGATCCAAATTTTCTTTTTCTTATTATCTTATTTTCTATTTATCATCCCATTGTAATATTTTTCATTCATATTGGCTTGTTTGATAACTAATGTATCATTATTAATTTATTATGATGATGTTTTTATTGGGTTCTCTATGTGACATATGTTCTTTATACTACAAGACATAATTATAAGAACGGATATTTATTTGATAAAATTTTGGGTTGTTACAATATAACTCAGAATTTTGTGAGAAGGATAAATGGAAAACCTTTATTTGAAAATATAATTTTTCCAATGATTAAGATCATGCCTCATAGATTCATTTTCAATGTTGGGATTCGTATAGCTCTTATCATGTATCCTAAGTTGTCAGAAACTGTAGATCACTATGTAATAACCCTGCATGATAACATAGCCCAAACCCAAACCCTATATATCACAAAAGACCACATAGACCCACCCTACCTATAGAAGATTCATCATTGGTTCATAAGTTAAAAGAGTATTTATATAATAAAAATAATTCTAACATTTCAAGTCCCATAATAATTTTACTCCCTTCTTATTGACAGTGGTAATTGGAGATTCCAACTTTCAGAAATATTTGAAAACCCAATGGGAATACCCTACTAAACCCAAGAATATATGTATCCATAAAACACTATACATTTTTTACCATATCATAACATCCTTCACCCTCTTAGGATTGGCTGATATTCCATGTTCTTAGACCACATTTCCTAGGAACTTCACTTTTCAAAACCAAAACATATATTTTGATAGCTTAGAATAATGTCGGTGATCCTTAAAAATTTATAGAACTTCTATTAGATGAAAACCATGGTCCTCATTAGTATTATAGTAAACCAAGATGTAATCCATAAATAATACCATGAACAATTCAAGGTACTCAAGGAATTTATTGTTCATTAATACCATAAAAATTGTAGGATCATGGGTTAGACCCAAAGGCGTCATAAGGTACTCATAAGGTCCACACCGACTCCTGAAGGCGGTCTATGAGATATAATTTTTTTTTAATTCTCAACTAGCGGAAACCATACCAAAGATCAATCTTCAATAACCACTTAAACCCCTTTAACTAGTCAAAAAATCATCAATCCAAGGTAATTAATACTTGTTCGTTTCCATAACTTGGTTAAGTCCTTCGTAATCAACACAAAGGAAATGTACCCATCATATTTCATTTCAAAAAGAATAGGTGCCACCCAAGGTGACACACTATGTAGAATGAATCCCTTATCCAAAAATTCATCAAGTTGAGTCTTCAAATATTTTAATTTAGCTAGTTCCATATGGTAATAAAGAATATAGATAGGCTTAGTACCCAGTTCCAAGTCAATAGAGAACTCTACTTACCTTACTAATGGCTAACTAGAAAATTAAGATGGAAAAATATCAGAAAACTCAACAATCACTGGAGGAAGATTTATGCCCAAAGATTCTCACTCTATATCAAAAGAAAACAAAAATATCACCCTACCTAACCCATAAAAATTTTGTCTTTCTTAGCTCAACTTCATGTCCAATTCTCCCTAGAAAACATGAAACACCCCATCAGGGGTCATAAAGAAGACCTATAAAGACAGTGGTAAATATTGGATATATTGGAAATTATATAATCCATAAAAGGAATTAAATATAAAGGTTTCATGTCGAGAAATAGAAAATATTAGGTGAGCTTAATCTATAATAGAGAGAAGGCAGAGACAGACATCAGAGACCCTATTCTCTCTTCATTCTGAGGGGTATAGCAATATCCATCATATAAGAAAAAAAATCATGGAATGAATTATGAGATTTTAAACATTATTATACTTGACATAATGAGATGAATCTATATCAAATAAAGTAGTCAATAATGATGAAGCTATAATGATGGTACCTCTCTCTATAATCAAACTCATATCAGTTTCCTCTAGAAAATATTCTACTATGTAAAGGAACTTATTTCTATATTTCTAGGGTTGGGAGACATTATTTGTTTAAGAATATGATTTTAATTTATTAACATTCAGTTCTTATGACATTTTACCATTATACAAGGTAGAAAAAACTGGACAAAACTTCTCCAAATGGCCTGAGAGACCGCATAAACCACAGATATTTAGATCCTCAATAAAAACTAAATAGAATGACTAACCTTTCCACATTAAAATAAAGTCAAATGGACTCTTCCATATTCCATGGAATATCTAGATGATTAATTCTATCATGATCCACCATAAGACTTATCCCACTTTTTTCCCATTAGAGGAACTAATAAAACAACTGCTGAGAGTGAGAGGAACTCCCGTCAACCCTAACTTACCATCATGGTCAAGCTGAGCCATCAATGATATATCTGACATGTATGTATAAAAAATGAGATTAATCATGAAAACTTGACATTAGATATCATCCATAAACTTATCATTCAACAATACCTCAAGAAAAAAACCGAACAAGTTCAGAAAAGAGGTTCACATACTGAATCATGGTTCTATCTCATTACTGGAAGCTGAGAAACTCTATAGCATTTATCAAACCCATCGACTATGGATAGAAATATTGGATAAAATGTCCTATAAAGTCATTCCACTCTAGTACTTCTGGTTTCTTAATTGTAACCATCAAATCCCTCAACCTCTTGTTAGGCCCTTCGTTCTTGAAGGTAGAACACTTCACTTTTATTGAGTCAAGTGTTTCCAAGAACTCCAAAAGAAGCTTAATATTTTGTAACCAATCCTATACCTCTTGTAAATTAGTTAATCCTTATATATCTGGTGGTTTCTACCAAATAAACTCTTTATCATGATCTCTAATTTCATCCCTTTAAGTATCCCCTATCAAAGACTGAATGGGAAAGGGTGAAGCTACTTGTCCCCGAGCTTGGATAGTACACACCACTATCTCAATTATATTATGATCAACTAGTGGGTTTTCTTTCCATGGTTCATTAGCAACTCCATCTTGAGGTTTGTTAAAACATATTATTGCGGTAATGGTACTGCACAAAATCAATATGAAATTCCAAAAAAAATCAAAAAATATAACTAGATCATGACCTCAATCAAGAGATACAAGAACATCAATTCCATAAAATAAAATTCAACTTTCAGGGATGTTAAAAATAATCAGATCATGTTTGTAAAAAAACTATAATTAAAATAATTCAATCCTCAAAGATGTTTATCCCTAACACCCATAATGACTTAAGTCAAGTTATGATGATATTTAGCTAGGAACTCGCTCGTAACTACCCCTAAATTATTGAAAATCCTACATCCTGACTACAATGTGATCCTAGATTACATATAGAAATCAAGAAATAATGATAAAATTTCCTTTGTACAATATTATCATAAACCAACTCAAATACCATGGTACATTAGTACTTGATCTGGCACTGACACGACATGAAGGGAATTCACAATCCCCACAGGCTGGAGACTAATGCCTGTAAATCATCAAAAATGTAATAGGGAATGATTTCCTCCCAAGAACAACAATCAAGAAAAAATAGTGGAAAATAAATCAATGAACAGTTGATATGCCAAACACTCCTCAAGGAGAAACATACCATAAAAATAATATATCCTAAAGTAATACTTTATCCAAAAGATAAAAACAACATCTACCAAGACAAAAACTCAGAATATCTAGGTAACGAGTGGTTCATAGATCTACTTTTCACCATCATCAAACCAGATCCCATGAATCAAGCACACCTTCCACCTCCAAGTGTAACTTTCCATCTTCCTGGACCTGGCATAATATTATCTATAAACATTCAAAGGAAAAGATAGGGTGTGAGAAAAAAAACACTTTAGGATTTCACCAAATATTCCATAAGCAATTACATATAAAATAAACCATATATGTTATAGTTTAAATAAAACAAGGCATAGAATATCATTTTTTTCATTTATCTATAAAATGAGCTTTCAAGTCAAATAGATTGAAAATATATCAAAAACTAACTTAAATGAATATTTCAATAAAACACATGGGAATGATTAAAAAAAGTTATATAATCATATTCATGTAATAATAAAATCATAACAGAGGAAAGTACCATGGTCATATTCCCTGAGGATTGTTAATTATAGGTTCTAGGATCCTTACACTACTTAGTAAATAAACATGGATCAAGTGTGTGTGTGTGTGTGTGTGCATGCCCCTTAAGGCTCATTCCATTAGGATAAAATCAATTAACACCCCATCTAGGTATAATAATGCCAAACATGATTTAGTTAGGGTTATCACCATAAATAAAGTGATAGGGAGTCAAATTCCTATCATGAATGTCCCAATTACCCACAAATTACTCATACTCACATGTGATTTTATTTAATCAAGAAATCAATCATGGAAAGTAATTTCAATTCAAATTTTCATTCGTAGTTCTATTTACCAATATAAAGTTTCAACACTCCATTTCAATTTCAAAAACAAATTAGAGGTTTTCATCAAGTTCATGCATTTTAAAATAAGTCTATTATTTAATTTAATTTTTCTTGATAATCAACATCAAATCATTTCAATTTATATTTTCTCAAAATCACAAAATATTTAAAAAACCTTTGAAAATAAGTTTTAAATTCACAAATATCATGGGTTTGAAATCTATATTCAAAATAATCACAATTCAAGGATTATAAAAAATTGAGAACACATTTAAATTCTAGAAAAAAAAGTATTAGTTGTAGGGAAAGGCATTATGGAACCACTTACTTTTTATCACAAGATAAAATTATCATTAATCCAAAACAAGAATAGCCAATAGAGAATCAAAGATGAGGAATATCAAGAAGGAATCCCTAGAATCATAATCCATCAAATCAGTGTTTAGATTCACCAACAACATGAGAATCCATCATTATCAAGGAAAAAGATAAGGGAAAAATAGAGGATTTCAAATCAATGATAATTAATTTAACATAGAGAGATCAAATTCATTCACTAACACTTTAATATAAGAAGAAGATAGGTTGGAGGAGCCAAAAAATCTCTTAAGAGCCTCAAAAATCCAGAGGATCAAATTAGGCTCTAATGAGAGGTGCTTAGGAGTTACAATAAAGGTTATGGGATTTTAATTGAAATTATTAGGGGATTGAAAACCTATTCACATGGTTTACTAGGTTAGGCCACACAATTAGTACTAACTATGTGCCTAATTGTGCGCCCTTACTAGGATTCGGGAAAGGGTACACAGTTTGGATGCATGGTTAGATTATCAATTCACCCTCATTGTCCCAAGCCACATGGTTTGGAAGTGAGGTCGTATGGTTAGCACTAATCATGCACCAATTGTGAACCACCCTCCAAAACTAACACATATGGAACACAATTTTCTGGGATAAACCACATGGTTTTCCCTAACCATGCATCAATTGTGCACAACCCCAAAAACAACCAAAACATTTCAAGAATCCACAGAAAAGACCTAGAAAAAGACCCAAACAAAGGATGATTAAAACAATAGTTAAGAAATACCTGAAAGTCAGTAATGTGATGTTACACACTCATCAATATATAAATACTCAAACACACATAAACAAAAGTATATATACAAATATACTAATACACATAAAAACAAAGAAAATATGCATATATAAATATCTAATAAAACATCATATCTCATGTCAAATTCTATAAAAAAAATAAATCATATTGTTCGATCATTCCCATTTCAAATATAATTACTAGCTTGACCCAAACCATAACCTAATGAGTAATATTGAATCCATTAATATTTATAAGGCCTATACTTATTTATAAATGTACTAACATTGATTTATTATCTAAACATTATCCAAGTTATTAATTCACCGCCTAATTTTCCAATTAATTCTTCATAATGTGGCTACCAAATGTCATTTAATTGATAAAAACCATTTTCATTCCACTGATCCCCATTTAAATTTTCAAATAATATCAAATAAAAAATAATATTTTTTTTTGAAATCCTTCTATATACTCTATATTTATATATAAAATGGTAATAACAACCTAAAAATAAAGAAAATAAAGAAAGATCGAAAAAACAAAAATGGAAAGGACCCTAAAAGATTCAATTCATCGTAATAATATAGAAGAATAGTGAAAAAAACTGGTTACAGACAAACATGTAGTGAAAGAACCGTTACCGAAAAATAGTGGAAGATAAACTAAAAAAATCGTGAAAAACACATGAGAGATCGAATGAGAATACTTTGAAATAAGTTTAGAATATCATTCTTTGGGTTTTGTGGTTCGATTTGTCCAAAAAAATCTATTTCATCTACTATAAATGTTTGATTCTATGAGAGCTTAAAAGTGGTACAAGGAGAGAAGCAATCTACTGGGGTTCATTTTAAAAAATGTGAAGGGTTTTATTAGCATAAAAACACTGATAAATCCCTTTTTATTAACCCTAAAAGAATAAGTGCACATACATAAAGCATTCATTGATGCTTTCTAGCGTTGATAAATTAATACCCTTATCTGTGCTAAAAGAAGTTGATAAAACTGATATCTATGAGTGCCAATTTTTTAGTACTGATAAAATATAATTTTAAGAGTATGTAATCTACAGTAGATTAAAATAAAATAAAATTAATAAAAAATAATAAATAAATAACATTAATTATATATATATAAAATTTATTAAAAATGAATTAAACTAACTATTTAAATTAAAAAAATATTAAAAAAATGAATTTAAATAAATTAATGATATAAATTACAAACTTATTAAAAATATTAAAACTTAGTAAATAAATATTTATTGATAAATACTAAAAATAATGAAATTCTAAAAATAATAAAAATGAATCAATAATAAAAATGAATAAATAATACTAAATGGATGAATATTAAAAATGAATTAAAAAATTTGTATAAATTACAAAAAAATATTACAAAATTGAATTCATAAAATTAATTACATAAATTAAAAACAGAAAAAATGGATAAAAATGAATAAATTAATAATATTAATTATAAAAAACAACAAAATTATTAAAAATGAATTATATTAACAATTTAAAACATAAAAAATATTTAAAAATTAATTTAAATAAATTAATTATATAAATTTCAAATATATTAAAAATATTAAGACTAAATAAATAAATAATAATATATATAGATCATATAAATTACAAAAATATTTAAAATATTAAAACATAGTAAATAAATTTATATAAATAAATATTAAAAAATTAAAAATTCCAAAAATTATAAATATTAAAAATTAATAAATAATATTAAATGAAAGAATAATAAAATTGAATAAATTAAAAAAAATATTTAAAAATTGATAACATATTTTATATGAATTACACACACATGAAAATGAATAGAAATGAATAAATTAATTATTATAACAACCATGGATTTATAGGTTCTTGTTTTTGAGATGGAATTTGAATGTTTTCATCTTATGGGTGGTTCATTTTGATAATTAAGACTCAAAATGGTATTCTAAGAGTCTGTAAACCCTTAAAAGGTATTTTTGGATGTTTTTTGAGGCCTTGTATGTACAATGAGTTCTCAGGATAGTGTTTGAGGAAGGACAAGTGATTAGACTGTTGAAAAGCAGCACCAGCAACCCATTAATGGTGTAAATAGGTATTCACATCGTCAAAGGCTTGGGTGAAAGGTGAATACCCATCTGCCTTGGTGGTTCATAGTGTGAACTAGAGGTTCACACCATGAAATATGATATCTGGTTTTTAAAAAAATTGGGTTCCAACCCATTTGGGGGTCATCCCCTTCCCCTCTAGGATTTAGGGTGAGGCATGTATGAGAGGGATAAATCAGTCATCTCTTCTATCCCTTTGATCCTCCTTCATGTGGGATGGTTGTTGGTGGTGTTTTGTATATATTTTGGGTAAGTACCTCCCTCTGTTCTTGTTTCACCTCCTTGCGTGTTGATTTGGTGATTCTTTTTAGAGTTTTGATTTGGATTCCATCAGAGCATAATGAAATTATCTAATATGGATGTGGTTTTAGTGTGTGGTGGTTATAGGAGGATCGGAGATGTTTTTTACATGTTGTTCATCATTATTATTGTTAAGGGAATCTTTTTACCATTTTAATTATGGTTTTTTGTAAAATTGTATGAAATTTATATATTTTTTTTAAAGGTAATGCCTTGGTCAAAGACTGAGACACAATTTATTAAAAATCTTGAAATGAACTACATGAGTCTAAATAAGGGGATCTTATCACAGTCTCTTTCATAAAGAGGGAGAAGATCAATAGACAGATCATCGCTCCACAAAATGCCCTGGTTGATTCCTTTATTGGAAATATAATCAGCCACCATGTTTGCTTCATGATATGCATGAGTGACAATGTATCTAAGCTCCTTAAGTGAATCAAGGTAGCTCATCCATCAAGTAGTAAGCAGCCAGGAAAGGTGGACCACCCCATTCCAAATAGATTTCACAATGTTGGTAGAGTCTATTTCAATACAGATGTCATTCCAGACTTTTATTTTAACAAAGTTAATATCCTGGATCATTGCCATAATTTCTGCTTCTACAGAAGATGTGGTACCGCAGCTGCTATAGAAATATCCATGACAATGACCCAGGAAATATCTGAAAATGGCTCCATAGCCCGCAGGTCCCGGATTTCCTTTGGAATCTACATTAACATTTATTTTGATCCATCCAGGAAGCAGGGCTTGCCAAAACACCTCCAATGAGTGTCTTGGATTTTTGTAGAGCCCTTCGATTCTAAAACATCGGAGGATCACAATGTTCCCAACAGAGTTATCATAATGAGCCTTTTATATCGAGGCGGCATCCCTAATGGCAATGAGAATTATCGTCTGACCTGCATTAAGATTAAGTGAGTAGTTGTTATGAATAATATAATTTCTATCATACTAGATAATGTGGAGGAGCTCAACAACAGCGGAAAGTAAAATATTCTTCATTTTTCATGAGGTATCCAGCTCCACACAACATTTTATTTGGGAGTGAATAGAGTCATATCATAACTATCTCCCCACATTGTTTTAGTTATTATATGGATTTTGGATGAAATCATTATAGGGTGTGTCATGTTCCTTCTATGGGTGGTTGGTTGAGGTTTTGATGTGATGGCAATGCACAATGATTTTTCTAGTAGTTATTTATCTATGGTTTAAATTAAATAATTAATTATAAATTTTTATAATTAATTTTTTATGTTTCATGGTGTGAGGAAGGATCTCAAGAGTTGATATAGGATCAATCTAGTTTCAAAAGAACTTATCCAATGTATTATGGAGATTGGATTGGGTGATTATTTCTATGAAAAGGTGCATTGTTTAAATCTTTAGAATTTTTTTTCCTAATATGTTATACCTTATTTCAATCTTCTCCTAAATTTTTTTGGGTTGATCCATACTTGGGTAATTTCTCATGATATTTTGAGTAGCTTTTTGGGTGTTTTAGAGCCTCTTTGGTTCAATACGGGACACACCATGACCATGATACAAGATGTAGTGGTCTCCTATTATACCTTTTGCAAAATGGACAATGATAAATAGAGGATTCCAAGGTGTGGACACGAGAATAGAGTGTTGGGTAAACACCTCTGGTCCATAGCCATAGCGACCTCACCATGCCCATGGTTGAGACTTTGGTGAGGGAAAACCACCAGGATCTCGACAATATGCTATAAGGGGTAGTCATGTTATGATATCAGGGCTAGTGTGCTCAAGACCACCATTACCATGGTGGAGGTCGTGGTGATTGTCATGTTGAAGTTTGAATAGATGAAATGGTTGTGGTTCTTTGAGGATCTTGAGCATTTCAAATAGTGAATTCTTGAAGATTCAATGAGGGTTCCTAATGCGACTTTAATTTGATTATTCCTTATATTAATCAATCCATGATCCCTCCCTTGATCTATCCATTGAATGAAATGAATTCCAAATGAGTTTCATATGTTTTGTTTGATGGAACTAGATTGAAACCTTGAATGATATTCTTCTCTGAATAGTATCCCATGGTGATTCCTTCCATTAAGGGGCTTTTTCATATTGATGTAAATTTCTATTAATCTTGGGTCCTCTTCTCTAATCATTGTTCTAGGGGCAACGGGTTATTCTTGTTCAACCAAACTTGGATTATAGCAGTATTAGAAAATTATGAGAACTATTTTGGTGTAGATCCAATACCTTGGATTGTTTCCTTTTGAGTCTCATTCTAGAATCCTTGTTATTTTTGTATGGAATCAGTTCTAGGGACCTTTTTCATGATAGTTTCATCTGTTGGTGCATGGGTGAAATTTTTTAACTAACTATGGGTGAATATTTATTTTGACATCATCAAGATTAATGTAGGATGTTCCTTACCGTGTAGAGTCCATTTATATGATTATTGTCTCTATATATTGCTATGTGTGTGTGATTTTAGACCATGTTTTATGTTTGATCAAATGTGTATATATTTGTAGCTCGTGAGACCTTGTTTTATGATTCATCATAAGTGTGTGCATGTGTAGAATATGTGGCCATGTTTGAGTGTGATCTCATGTGTGTGTATGGATACTAATACTCATGCTTGTTATGCTTTTTGTGTGTGATGTATGTCTTTTGGAGGTTTTTCTTCTAGTAGAAAATGATAGGTGGACCTTCATGGATTGTTTATCTATTAGAAGTGGTTTGTGTTGACATGTCATGTTGACAATAGTAGACTATAAAACAGACAAAGGTATGGTTTCCTTGAGGCTTGACCCATGGCAGTTCTTGGATATGACCACCATATGGCTTGACCCAAGGTAGAAATAGGGTATGATGACCATATTTTCTTACCTATGATTGCGATGGGGTTTGAGGGTCTTATGGATTAACCTGATACATTATCCATGTGGTTACTGGGAGTTATTGGCCTTGTGAATGTTGTGGGATACATGTGGTGACCTTGTGGTTTGACTCTAGTTCATGACTTCAGTTGTGATTAACCTTTCATCATGGAGTTGAAGTGGGTATGGCAGGTAGTTTGTGGAATCTTGGTCAATACATGGTAGATTGATACATTATTGTTTGTTACATTCTTGTAAATTTATTTATATTAATGTCATACTCTCATATGCACATGTGCTGGTGTTAAGGATGCATTGGTGGTGTCTTGTTGAGTTTATACACACACCCTACATGGGAATATTAATCTATGTGTGGAAATTATGATCTAGGATATAGGAAAGGGAAAGTCATCTGCTATAAGTAGCTAGGTGATGAAGCATATTGTTCATAGGTTCTATTATAATGGAATCTGAAGTGACGTTATAGTTTTTTATTTACTTACATATCTTACTAATACTCTTGTTTATCCTATAACTTTGGGGGTCCTTGGTTTATTATTCGATATGACTTAAGATACATTTCATACCATTTTTTATATAATTTCTTATTTATTCCATTACATTATCCTATGTTACTATTTATATTTTTCTTTACTAATACTATGGGTATAGTCTTCTTACTGACGGTGTTCGAACCCTCACTGCTAGTCAGCAACCTCTTGTACATTGGGAGGCATGCATGAGGCCATGTGGCACTCCGAATAGGGTCCAATGATTTAGTTTGTGGATTTAAAAAATGGTATCAAAGTCCTTAAGTTCTTTTCTTCTTTTTATTTTGGGGTTATGTAAGAAAGGAGATAGGTTGTGTGGAAATCAAGTAGGAGAGTTTTCATGTGCCTAGATAACTCATGTGTAACAAAGCTATGGGTTACCAATTATGGGGTTAATATTAAAGTTTTATAGGATTTTGGTGCATTCATTCATTTTGAGTATGAACATAGTATCACATGTAATATATATTTTCTAATTGAGTGTCCCTTGGTAATTATTTAATTAAATTCCTTAATAGTCGACAACTCTTTGTTGATATATATGTTTTTCCCTATAGTTGTAATATATCTATTCTGTAATTAGTTAGTTGAACCTGATCATGTTTTTGAATTTTATTATATACATATATATATATATATATATATATTATTGTGACTAATGTGCAGGTATATATAGCCTTGAGTAGTTCAAGTAGGGTTGTTCTTTCTTATTGTGGGTAGCCTCATAGGATAGGTTTCCATAGAAATTAATAATGTGTGCCATATAACTATTTAGGTTGTTATAGTAAGAAAGTTTTTTAGGAATTATAAACACTCGTTTGGAGTTTTAGAAAACACTACCATGGAAATGATTGACTAGATCACTTGGATAATCATACCAGAACACCCCTACAAGGGAGGACATTCTAGTTCTACCACCAAATGTGTTGGACCACGTGCCCGCACTTTCTTTAGTTGTTAAAGGAGGACCACATCAGCCAAGAGTCTTCCACTTAGTTCTTATTCAAGGAAAGGGAGTTTCTAATATTATAGTTGTATATTCTTGGGACTTATAACTCCATCACCCTCCACCATTCAAAGGAATTAGAGGCTCACAACAAACTAAGGAATGGATTAACATCATTAAAGGAATAATTAATCTAGTGGATAATTCAAAGGTCTATCGAGTGCAACTAGATTCATTTATGATGTAGGGACCCACTATGAGGAAGTGGGGTGTTATGATTCAGTCTGAGAGACATAAATTTCTGACTTGGATGACCTTCAAAGACCTTTTATTTGAGGATTTCATTCCAAGTACCCTAAATCTAGACTATTATACCCAAGCTTCAATTATAGTAAGTGAAAATTTAATTTTCATAAAACCATATTATAATTCCAATTTTAATATTTTATGGCACAATAATTATAATTTTATAGGATGAATATTGATTTGAACTTACTATATCAAAAAAATCCTAGAATAGATTTTTGAAATTTTCCTATTTAAATAAGATTTTATGAATAAATGAAAATATAGTATTTAAAAAAATATTTTTTTAATTTAAAATAATGTGTTATAATATTTATATTTAACCATGTATTGATTTTAAATTTTATATAAATAAATACAAGACCATTTGGAGGTAAAATGGGATATTTTTCAAAAAAATATTTTTAAGTGCATAATACTTTTCCATTTTAAATAATTCTAATAATATCTAGTAATGAGTGATTTAATTGAAATGAATAGATTATATATATAAATATATTAAATTAAATATATATAATTTTTATTACTATTTATATAGTTAATTTATGATCATTCTATTCTTGAAAATGTATTTTCATAAAAAAATGTTTTTGTCACATTTTATGGATTTATTTTTAAATTAATTTATGCCACTTATAAGAATGGAATTTAATTAAATGGGTTCTATATTTGGAATATAAATTTAAATATTTATTATTGAGTTTAATTTCATTTTTTCATTATGAATTGTAAAAATGCTAAAAATTTGTTACCATGGTTAAGGATAAAATGGGTTAGAAGGGTTAAAAATAAAGGGATAAGTTTTTTAGACAACACAACCCACTTTTTTAAACCTATATAGTTGGTTTTATTTCTACCATACCCATATAAACTTTTAATATGATTCATTTTGGTCCATTTTTCTTGAGTAAGATAGTAATATATTTTAAACTTTGGAAAACTCATAAGTGTGTTCTCTCCCTCGCATATAAAAGGGAGCCTTCTACCCTGTATTCTTTACACCTATTGAATAATTTATCTTTCCCAAAACCTAGAAACATATCTCCCCAAAATTATTATACATGTTATATAGGTTATTTTATTCCAAAAATAGCATTCCTAGGGACCTTAAGAGGATATCTAAAAGATATATTTCAAAGAAGAGGTAATCATATTAACTAAAAACATTCATTTTTTTATCTTATTTTACCCCATTTAATTTTGTATTAACCATTTAAATATAACAATACTGGTATCTACCATTTATTAGGATATAATTATATTGATTTAATAATATTTATCCCTCTCTTTCTCCAAAAAATGATAAACAAAACAATTGCTTGTGTATACGGTGGACTATCGGCCAGTGAACTGATGTAATTTGTTTTCCATTACCTACTAACATGGATGGTAATAATTATGGAAATAATAAATATATATGATATTTATTAAATAATTATTATTCTTTAAATGTAATATTTCATTTTCTTTCTTACCTTTCCACCCATTAAAATATTATAACATCGCTCGTGTGTACGTGTGGACTACCACCTCCACAAAGTGATGTGATTCATTTATCATACCCTATTTTCATGAATGGTTATAAATATGTATATAAATAATATGTATTATTTTTATATATTTATTAAAATTATTTTGATGATAGAACCATGATCAATATTCCTAGGCCATAACTGTTGAATCAAAATATACATGAAAAACGAAGTAATTTACACTCGAAATAATGATAATAATGAAATTTTGTTAACAAACTAGGGATAAGATGTTATAAGTGAATCATATATACATTTATATACTTATATTATTTAATTATAGTAAAAAATAATTTATTATATATGATGTTAAATAATTTTCAACTAAGAGTAAGTGTGAAGTATGTGATTTCATCTCAATTTCCACTCCTTTGAGATATATTTGGTATTAAGCACCTATTTTATTTTATGTGGTTTATATACTACCCATATGATTTATATCACATTAATATATATATTTTAATGGTAATTAATGTTTCAATTTAGGTTTACTCTTTCAAGGGGTTATAATTTAAAAGTTACCAAATAAATAATAATTTATTTTACTATCTCATTTTTTTGAGACTACTTATATCTTTTTGAAGGAATTATATAATTTATCCTTCATAAACTCTATATATTTTATTTTAATCTAGATATTTAATTAGTTTCCATTTTTTATTCCAAATTTTCATCTTTTTTTAACTTTAAACAAGAAATTAAATGTTTAAAATAAAATCTTATATTATTTCTCTTTTTGATCAGGTATATTTTTCTTCCATGTCCATATTTTTCAAATTTATTTTAAAATTTTAATTTTTTTTAATAAAATAAATTATTAATGAAATCTTATGTTATTATTTACTTTTAAAAGTATTGAAAAAAATATTTCTAGTGTTTTTTTTAAGGTTCATTTTTTACTTTCTTTACAAAGAAGTAAAAATGAATCTTTCTTTTTAACATATACATCTTTAATTAATTTTCTTGCTACCATAACTGTTTTAAACTATCTAAATTTTTATATAGGTTTTCAATGGTTTACGAAGAAAATTGTTTAATGAAAACTTTTTTTAAATTCTTAACTTCTATTTTCTTATATTATCCTAAATGCATGGTCTTATTAAAAAAATCTATATTTCTTTTGAATTAATGGTTTTATTTTTTTAATTTTGTGGTCATTAACTCTCTCTTAAAACAATCACTTTATTATGATAATATTTCATCAAACATTACATTTTTCTTCCATGTCCATATTATTTATATCTTGGGTATCCTTGTTTCATAAACCATATATCATTTCAACATATTCTATTTTACTATAAAAGTTATTTGATTAACTGGGGAAATATTGATATTCCATATTATTTACTCAATACGGATATTTATTTATAAGTCATATTATCTATGAAAAAAATGATCATTCAATATATGAGGAATACATTGGGAAAGCAGTTATAGGTGGGTCCTGATTATAGATAAACCATTGATGCATCAAGAGGTTTCATAAGAAAAACTAGTTGCCTAGCCTTATTAAATGATTTTTCTTTTATACCTACCTATATTTGAAAATATCTTTACATAATGCATTGATCATGATGTGTGAAATTATGTATTTCCTTAATTGATATTTTATTAGTATTCATTATATTATTATATTTATATTATCTATGGATTCATTGTATGATCAAGTTATTGATTAAATGGAATGTGTTTTTAGTTATTTACCTTAAAATATATATTATAATTTATTTATTCATGATAACTTATCCTAAATACAAACCTTACCAATAGTTTTACCCCACCATAATTTTTTTTTGTGTTCCCTAAGATGTAAATATTGAATTTGTGAATGAGTTTCAAGGAATAAGAATGTTTACATTTACTATGTTATATATTTTATATCCAATGTAAAATGGGAATCATGTATATATATAGTTCTATAAGAAAAAAAAACCTATAAATCCTTGATGATTTGATCCCTTGTATATTATTTCAATATAATAAAGTAGACATCAACTCTGGGTTACTAGATTTGGGGTTGTTATATAGACCATGCTTAGGAGTTCATGGAGCTTCAGTAAGACTCGATGATGGTGTCTTCTTTCTCATAATGTTTCATCGAGTTACTTCACTTCACTCCTCTCTTGGAATGGAATGAGTAATATAAGGACATGAAGTTTGAGAATAGCCTCTGATTATAGTTTAGGTGTCGGTTTAGGAGCTTTGACCTGACGACATTTATGGATTTTCTTCACAGGTCCCTAACAATTGAGAAGTGACTGGAGGAAGATAGAGTTGCAGGTATTTTTTGAGACTTTAGAGGAATTCCTAATGATACTTCCATTTTTAGGAAGAGTAAGGTTGGGGATTATTTTTAGAGTATCAGCAAACACCTAGAGTAGAGCAGAGGTTTTTCATCATCTTATATGGTAGAAAGAGGTCATTGGTGTTTTAACTGTGAATGGAGTAGGAATTATCAAAAAAAATTCCCAATGCCTCAGATAAAGTGTCATCAGTGTAGAAATATGGGTAATATTTATATGTTTTTTGTGAGTTCATTGCAGACATTTTCTCATAGGGAAACAGAACAGACACGAGCTGCCACTCAAGGTCCTAGTTGGGGTCCCCAGTAGCAACTTCAAACCCCATAGACTTCGGTATCCCAGTTGAGTCACATACTATTGGGAAAGGTAATTGTATAGAAGTAATAATTATATATGAAATATACTAGGTTCTAGATAATGGTGTTGAGGTACCATCAACTATTTGAGGTATTATCTTTATTATATCTATGTTTTCTATTGCCTTGTTTGATATGGGTACTTCCCATGAATTTATATATGTTCAAATTGTTCTTAGTCTTGACTTAATGGTCAAGCTATATTTTAAATTTATAACTCTTAAAAACCCATGGGTAAGAAAGTGTATTTTGTTTAGAGATTTCAAATATCTACCATAATAGTTATTGGTTATAAACATCTATGGGATTTCATGATCAATAAGATGACTAGCTTCGATGTGATCTTTGACATGCCCCAGTTGACTAGTTATCAGGAACACATTTAATACTATAGGATATGTGTATCCTTTACTATACCCAAGAGGGATATTTTTGTGATGAATGGTGAATGGGATGTTAGATTAGGAAAAATGGGACTAGACCTGAGCCAAATTGGAGCTATTACGACACAAGTAGCAGGCATAGATCTTGCAATGTAGCTAGTAGTAGCCTCTTTCTTTCCTCTAGTGGTGGACCTTTATCAGGATGGTTTCTTATTTGAGTTTTTAGGTCTCCCTCCTAATAGAGTGATTTACTTTCATATTTAACACAAGCTAGTATCACAACCTATATAGATCCCCCCATATGTATAGTGTCTCCTGAATTTAAGTAACTCAAAGTACAACTTGAGGATTTAGTGGTGAATGGTTTTATTAATCCAAGAACATATCCTTTTGGTGATCTAGTTTTTTTACAAAAAATAGTAGATTGTAGTTTTTTATTATGTCTATAATATAGAAATTTGAACCAAAAGACCATGAAATTGATACCCATTGTCAAGGATTGATGACTTGTTTGACCAATTACGGGGAGCCCGGTGGTTCTCCGAGATAGAATTTTGGTCAGGTTACTAACATTATTTATTTAGAGAAGTGTATATTCATAGGAAAATGTTTAGGATTAGATAAAAACTATATGAGTTCCTTTTCATTCCCTTTGGGTTGAAAATACACCAGCGGTGTTCATAAATCTCATGAATAGGATTTTCTATCCATATCATGACTCCTTCATTTTGTTTTTTATTGATGATATCCTAATATACTCATAGGATTAAGAAATACATGAAAGGAACCTTGATATCATACTGATCATAGTCCATAAACATCTCCTTTATGCCAATCCGTCAAAGTTTCACTTTTGGATTCATAAATTACGGTTCCTTGGGCATATAATCTCTGAGGAAATAATTTTTGTGGACTTAGAGAATTTTTAGTTTGTAATGTCTAGGGAACACCCCAGGAATGTGTTTAAGATAAATAAATTCCTTTTTTTATGGGTATTAAAAATGGTTCATACATGACTAATCTTATTTGGAAGCACCTATGAATGAGCTTTCAAATAAAGGAGTGAAGATCGAGTAGACATATCCTTGTGAAGAGACCTTCCTAGATATGAATAAATTGTTAAAAATCGTCCTGATTCAATTATTTATAGAGGGTAGGATTGGATATGTAGTTTACTATGATGATTCAGGTGTTTTATTTTATTTTTACTAATGCAAAGTGGTTAGGTAGTAGCTCATGAGTCACATCAGTTGTGACCCCATGAGTGTAACTACCTGACGCAAGACTTGGAGTTGGTAGCTTAAGTCCTCACTCTAAAGTGTGGGAAGTATTATCTATTTGGTGAGAGTTTTTTTGTTTAAAAATACCATAAGAGACTCTAATATTTCTTCTCTCAATGGGATATGAACTTTTGCTAGAGGCATTGGGTGGAGTGTCTACAAAAATTTTACTTTGAGAAGGCCTATTGTCTGGGGAAGGTTATTTTTGTTATAGATTATCTCAGTAGTGAAACACTAGAGATACATGAACTTAGAGAGTGTATTTTATAGGATGAATGTAATTTGATGAGTTTAATGTTGGATAGTTTATGGATACATTTTAAGATCATGGATTTATTACTTGTGTACCTTTTTTTATCACCTCAAAATTAGTGGACCGGGTGAAGACTAACCAAGAGTCATATCTTGCATGTGTGGTGAAGTGAGAAAAATTGTCATGTGGTGACCCAGTTCCAAGATGTTCAGTATATGCGGATAACATAATCAACGTACATGGGATAATTATATTTTCTAGCTCTTTGTGAGAGGATCTAATGAGAGATTCTCATTCATCAAAATAGGTTGTGTATCTATGGTCAGAGAAGATATATCATGAAATCTGATGTCAATTATGTTGTCCAAGTATAAAGAAGGATATCATTGGTTTTGTTTCAGGATTCCTTACCTTTCAATGGGAAAAGACTAAGCATCATGTTCCTTGTTGTTTCCTTTAGCCACTTATGGTGACTATGTGGAAGTGAGACAACATGATGATGAAAATCGTGATGGGGTTACCCATGACCCTAGCGAACAAAGTTGTTTTTTGGGTGATATTTGATCAGTTAGTGAAATTATACCATTTCTTTCCAATCAGAGAGACTCATTCTATAGATGAGTTGGGCAAGATTTATTTCTAAGAGATTATATGAACCTATGGAGTGACTTCCAGTATCATATCAAATAAGGATGTTCATTTTATATCCTAGATTTATAAAGTCTCTTTGAAGTCTTTAGGGACTCATCTGAAGTTATGTATAGTGTATCATCCACAGACTAATGGATAATTGAAGAGGATGATTTGAATCCTTGAGTATATGCTTCATGTATGCGTCCTAAACTTCAGTGTAACATGAGAAGAGATCCTATCCTTGGTAGAGTTCATGTAAAACAATATTTTATATTATTTTATTTAGATAGTAACTTTTTAGGATCTCTATAAATGGTTGTTCTGATCACCATTGTGTTGGTATAAGGTGGGTGAGGTAGAAATTATTGGGCTAAGTATAGTGAAAGATACCTTTGATAGATTTTAGTTAGTCAGGAAGTGGTTTGTTACCATTCGGATTATCTAATGATCGTATGTCGACTAAAGGAGGTGGCCTTTGGATTTTATTATTAAAAATTGGGTTTTCTTTCAGGTGTCACATCAACTAGGGAATCATCATTTGTGGAAGTATTGGAACTTGGCTACATGTCTTGTGAGAATTTTTTGATCACCTAACATATCAATTAGTGGCTTATAGAATAGACCTACCTCTATGTTATCAAGTCATGAATTATTTCTCCCATGTTTTTCATCTTTGGAGGTATATTATTGATCATGTACATGTGATCAACTATGAGGATGTAGATTTCAAACCAAATGCTTCTTTTGTGGGGCACCTGGTGTGAATCGTAGACCTGAGCAACAAGGTGTTGAGGGGGAAGACGCTCTCACTTGTTTAAGTCTTATGGGATTATAGATGGATTCAAGAGGAAACATGGGACTGGGAGTCTAATGTTTGAGCTCAATAGCTTGAGTTGTCCAAGTAGGACCACTAGAGAAACTTCTTAATTATGATAATCCCTATAGGTGGATATTTAAAATCCTAAAAAAATTATTCCTGATATGTTAAACCTTGTTTCAATCCTCTTCTTAAATATTTTGGGTTGATCCATGCTTGGGTAAAGTACGGTGATATTTTGAGTAGATTTTTGGGTGTTCTGAAGCCTCTCTAGTTCAACATAGTCTACACTATGGTTTTGGTACTATCCATGGTGGTCCCTGGTAATCCCCTTTGAAAAAAAAGAGAAAGAGAAAATGGGGAAATCTAAGGCATGGGCATGGTAATGGAGAGTTGGAGAAGAACATGTGGCCCATGGTTGTAGCGACCTTGCCATGCCCTTGATGTAGGCCATGGTAATGGGAAAATGTAGGATCTCAGAAACATTTCATAGGCAGTATCGGTGTCGGGATACCTAGGTTGATGTTCTCAAGGCCACCACAACCATAGTGGATGTTGTGGTGATGATCATGCTGGAGTTTAAACAGTTGAAATGACTAGTGTACTTCACATATCTTAAGAATTTCAAAGGTGAAACACATATGAATTCAATGTGGGGTCTTGAATGTGATTATTATTTGATTATTCTTTATATAAATTAATCCATAATCCTTACCTTGATAATTCCTTGGATTGAGATGAATTTCAGATGATTTTAGACCTTTTAAGGATAGACCTATGTGAAACCTTAAACAATATTCTTCTATGACCATAAGCCCATATTGATTCCTTCCTTTAAGGGGAATTTTTATATTGATATAAATTTGTGGGTATCTTAGGTCCTCTTTTCTAATAATTGTTCTTGGAGTGACAAGTTCATATCCTTCGACCGGATCTGGATATAGCAACATTGGCCTATTTTGAGTGGTATGTTGGTGTGGATCCAATCCCTTGGCTTGTTTTATTATTTTGTCTCATTGTAGAACCCTTATTACATTGATATGGAATAAATTATAGGTACCCTTGATGTTTGAGTTTGATCCAGTGGTACATGAGCGAGATTTGGGAAATGGAACATGGTGAATTTTGATGTTGATGTCATCAAGCATAAGGTCAGAAGTTCCTTACCATGTAGAAGACATGTATATGACTTTTTCTTGATGTGGGATTTTGTTTCTATGTGAGTTTAGACCATTTTTTTTGTTTGATCACATGTGTGTGTGTGCACGTGTGTGTATCCCATGAGACCATATTTGATGTTTGATCACGGTTGTGTGCATGTGTAACCCCTATGACCATGTTTGAGTATGATCACATGTGTGTGTGTATGAATTCTAATAATCATTATTGTTGTGATTATTGTTCCTATATGTGTTATGCCTATTTTGTGTGATGTATATTATTTGGAGGGTTTTCTTCTAGTAGAAAATGATAGGTGAACCATAGTGGCTTAGTTATCCCTTAGAGGGGGAGCGTGTTGATATGTGATGAAGATGATGGTGGATTGAGACACAGGAAGGGATAAGATAGACTTGAGTCTTAACCCAAGGTATTTATTGGACGATAATACCATATGTCTCTACCTGAGTTAGAAATAGGTTATAATGACCTTATGGCCTAACTTTTGATTACTACAAGGTTTGGCGGCCTTATATCTCCACCTGGGAATTGTTAGCCTTATGGCTACTGGGAGTCATTGGCTATGTGGATACTATGGTATACATGTGGTGGCCATATGGTCAACTCTAGTTCATTAATTTCATTATTATTTTCCTTTTGTAATGTAGTTTAAGTAGGTACAGTTGAGGGTTTGGGCATCTTGGTCAACTCACAATCGTTGAGTACATTATTTTTTGATGATTTCTTATGAATTTACTTATTGTCATGGCGTACAATCTTATGCATATACACTCATTTAAATGATGCATTGGTAGTTCTTTACTAGATTTATACTCAAACCCTACATGGGTATCTTTATGCACATATAGAGTTCATGATCAAGGATATAGGAAAGGTAAAGGCCACACCAACAAGAAGTTATGTGATGGATTATGGTCTTCAAAGGCGGTATTAGGATGGACTCAAAAGTGATGTCACAGTGTTTTATTTATATACATGTATTTCTCATTATCTTATTTTTACTTCCACTTTGGGGTCCTTCGTTTATTATTCTATGTGAATTGATATAATTTGCTTTCCTTTTTTTATCGCATTTTTTATTTATTCAGATGTGTTGTTCTATATTACAATTTATATGTGTTTTTACTGATATCGAGGGTTTAGTATCTACACTTATGGGGTTTGAATCATCTCTGCTAGTCATAAACCACTTATGTATGGGGAGGTGTGAATGATTCCATGTGGAACTATGGCTTAGATCTTGAGATTTGGGTTGGGGTGTTATAGGTAATTCCATTAATAAAAAGCCACGTATTTTTTTATATATAGAACTGTATACTTACATGAATGTTTCATATGATTGGGTAGATGTTTAGGGATTAGATATTCCTTGGTAAGAAGATATATGATGTTTTTTCAACCTCCTATGCCTGAAATAAGTTCTCTTTAGCACATAAGTGAATTAAGATCGTCTAAAAATAATGTCTCTAGGGGATGGGGGTGTCATTTGAGATCTCATGAGACCTTGGGTAGGTCTCAAGGTAAGAGATAAGATATATGTATCCTTGGAAACGTTTTTTAGAAAATAATTGGTTGGATGAGAGATTCTCCATCCTAGTGATAATTGATGATAAGATTATTCATCTCACGCATGATGATTGACATCCATAAACTACAGTATCATACCAATCAGTGTGAAAATTTAGTTTTTCCTCGTGTATAGTCCATGATTTATAGATCTAATCTATTCTGTGATAAATTAAATATTCTTCCTAATCTTTTACACTAATTTTACTAAATAAAAACAACATAAACATAGACAAAGGATTTGAGAAAGGTCGTATGCATTCTCAATTGATAACTCGATGAACTCTTTAACTCCATATTCATACTCTTTTATCATATGATTAAAATGCATCCATTTTCAATTCATATTAATCCTATTAGGTTCATAAAATATTCATTTTTTATAAAAACAAACAAATACATATAAGATATTCATAATCAAAATAGAAAGTTATATATGATTATAATATGGGGAACCAAACATTTGAATGTTATTGGTGATGATTCCTGATAGGCTATCATTTTACACATAAGTTACATGAAAAGAAACAACTTGGGGTAAACTTGTGGTTGTTGGTATAGGTTAATGATTTGATGTTGTTTGGGACAAAAAGTTAGTAATTCTATGATGGTTTTTGTAACTGTGATTAGTGGGATACCAACAAGAGATAAGAGTTAATGTTTATTCATTTCTTCACTTGGTACATGGTTGGTCAGGTGGTGTTTCATTTATAGGGTGCTTAAGAATTGAATTTTATGATCTTTTATAAAATTATGGAATAATAAACTTCACCAAAAGTTAAATAAGTGTCCTAGTGGGATCAACAGAAAGCCTCATATCAAACTAATGATTGGATTATAATCCCAACTACATGGGACCACCTCAAAATGAAACTCAACCTTAGTGGAACCAATAGTGATAAGAAACTATGGAAAAATTTCTTAGTATAAACTGGAATAAAGTTTTTAAAAAGAGATAAGTAGATATGGATGTTTTGAATGATGGTCGTGAAACCAATTTAAATATTGATGGAAAATCTAAGTGGAACATTAAATAGAGTTCTGGGAGTCCTTATCTTAAACTAATATTGGTATCTATTCCAATTTTTTCTATAAACATAAGTATTCCCACACCTTAATCATATCAAAGTTATCTCAATAATCTTACTTTTTTTTATTCAATAACTCACAAATGGTTTCTATAACTTTTATTGGTGGGAGTACTATAAGGGGGAGGATTTGGCTATAAAGTATCCTTAAGGATCCTTTAACTTTTTTACTTTCACCTTTTTATTGGATATCATTATAAATTTTATAATTTGTATATAGGTCATAAGAGGTGTAGAGAGTCTTATTTGATAATCAAGTTTTATTTTTATCATGATCACTTCATACCCTATGCACTAGAAAAAAAATTCCTACATATCATTTAAAATCACCACCTTATATAAGATAAGTGGGTAGAGTTTTTATAATGCATAGATGGTCATTTCATCAATGAAGGCTTCTATATCTTATCCACAACCTCATTTAGTTGGGTGCTCCATGTAATCGGAATGATAAATTTATAATAGTGGCCTGAAAAATTCAAGTGGGAAAAAAATCAAGAAAACACTAAAAATAAAGACCCACTTATTAATTGGAATCAAATTTGAAATGAAAGTGGAAGGAATCCTTAATGGGGTAAGTGGGTGGAAGAAACTACTATGAGTGAAAATTTACAGAATTGGGATGCTACAAATGAAAAAGAAGGTAAATTAACCTATTTAATAATGATATGAAACTTTCTAATGTAATTAATCTACGTGATTTTAAAAAATAATTTTCATTATATTTAAAGTTGAAAACCATATAAATTTGAAAAATAAAAATTTAAAACTATTTTTATATAATTTTTTATGTGGTGATCAATAAATATTTTAAATATTATAAATTAAATTAATATGATAAATTTAACTATTAGAAATATTTACAAACATGATTTATATAATATATGCTATTATAGGATTTTATAAAGATTTTTTCTAAATATATCAATATTTGAAGAACATATTAATATATTAAAGAAACTAAATGAATCAACTCTTTGGTTTAATCTCTCTCTGATCAACATTTTTGGAATTTGAAATTACTTTTCAATTTTAAGGGTCATTTGGAGTAATACAGAGAATGGATCAAGGATGGAGGGTGTGGTGGATTATAGAGAAAGGAGGAATCATATAAAAACATGTGAGAAGGGTTTGTTTTTATTTTTAAATATAAGAAAGTACATGCATTCAAATTTTAATTCTTATTTATTAAAAGTAGAAAAAAAATAAAAAAAATGATGTTGGGGAAAGAAGTGGCTTAAATTTGGATAAGTAAATCACATAAGAGAGTCCAGTGTAGGAGGATTCAATAGAGGAAAAAATCCTAAGCGTGGATCGACACTAGAAAATAAAAAGATGACCGGGCATGTGGTAGTACTGGTAGAAACCATGCTAGTGGGATGGTGTGTACTAGATTATAAACTGGTATCTAGAAATAGAACAAAGTTGATATAGGATTGTAGAATCAGAAGTTAGATTGAGGAAAAATAAACAAGAGGGTGAGAAAGAGGGTGAAGCAACAATAGCACAAGGTGGGGGAGATTTGTTAGAGAATTATGGATTTAGATCGTAGAAAATGAGATTGTTTGCACACACCATTGAAACCCTTTGAGAAATTAAAAACATATAAAGAAAAACTAAAAATGCTAAAACAATGCTAGAGTTTGAACAGAAAATCCCAAGTCGCATACCATGGGTTTCGAAAGCAATGATTCATTCAATATGTTTTATGGGGAGTGATTTCCAAAATATTACAAAATGAACAAGTGTTATTAATTATAAAGATTATTAAAAAGGTAAAAAATGAATATATGTTAAAATGAAAATGAATATATATATATATAAATATATATATTAAAACCAAATTAAAAACATTAAATTTTAATGATTAAACATGTATAAATATATATCAAAAATGTATAAAGTTTCAAAAATATTGAACGATGAAAAATTGAAGATGAACAAATTACAAAAATATTAAAAAAACAATCAAGATTATTAATGAAAAAATAATATTAAAAATGAATAAATTAAAAAAAAAATTAAAAAGAAATAAATACTATATATTTAATACAAATATAAAAAATGAATAAAATCTACAGATTAGAAATGTATGAAATTTTTATAAATATATATTAATAAATATTCCAAATGAATAAATTTAAAATAATATTAAACGAATAAAATTTAAAAACAAATTTAATATATATATCAATTAAAAATCAATAAATTGTGTGAGTATATATATAAATATATATTTATGTATTTCAATTAATAATTTAATTATGAATAAATTATAAAAATGAATAAAATTAAAAAAAATATTAAGCAAATAAAAATTAAAATATATATATATACTAGATTTAAAAGCAATCAATATTGTGTGTGAGTGTACACATGTCAATATATATATATATTTCTATATATTAAATAAGAATTAAATTATGAATAAATATTAAAAATGAATAATATTAAATAAATATTAAATAAATAAAAATTAAAAATGAATAAATTTTATATATATTGATATACTAATTAAAAACAATAAATATTGTGTCTGTGTCTATATATAAATATATATTTTTATATAAGATATTAGAATTTAATTATGAAATTATTGGAATTATACCTAAATTGCTTATACGTTTTAGGAAAAAATATCCAACTGAGTTAGCCATCAACCTGAAGGTCGGCCTAACAGAGAAGGCCTACAAAGTAGCACTAGAAGAGTGGGTTGTGAACTATGCATTGAGGATAGGGTGGTCCAAGGCTCGCGGGGACCCATGCATGTCAACATAGGCCCATTTTAGTTTGTATAGGGTATATATAGGGGCACATCCCTACAGAAGGATTTTAAGGTAACAGTGGCATGAGATCATATATAAAAAATCCGTCAAATGTCCAAAAATTTGATGTAGAACTCATATGCGTAGATCGATTTAGTTTTATCATCACTTTAACTAATGTTATAAATACCAGCTTTATCAGCACTAAAAATGCGCTAATAAATGTGATATTTTATCAGTATTTTCTTTTAATGTTGATGAAAGGTACCCTTTATCAATTCTTTTTTAGTGCTGATAGAGGTGGTCATTATTGGTGATTTTAGCTAACGCTGCTAAAAGCTAGTACTAGATTAATCCCAATATCTAGTGGTGAAGAAAGAATATCGATCCTATATTTCATTTTCTTAGAGATCATATTAATAAGGTTGATAATGTTTTAGAATTTATCCCTACTTAAAATCAGCTAGAAAACATATTTACTAATCCTTTAGACATTGATCAGTTTGAAAAAATTAAATTTGAGCTTGAGATATTGGAAGCTTAATTGATTTATCTTTTCATATGTATAGGGAGGGTTTCTGTTTTATCATTTTTTTTATTTAAAAAAAGGGGATAAAATAAAATGATCTTGGTTTTAAGTGTTCGGGTTTTGTAATAAAAAAAGGGAATATTTTTTTCCATGTTCTTATGTATATTTCTATTTTTTTTATTGCATGTTGTTAGTTTATGTTTTGAAATATTCCAAACCCTCTTATTATATTATGTGAAACTCAATTCTAATTATCTCTCAGTATTTTTAGTGTATCTTGATATATAGTGATCGGAATTTTACACTTCTTGGTTTATATAAAATATAATAAGTTTTTATAACTTTTATTAAACTAAGAAAAAGTATAAATCATTCTCTATCATGTTCTTGTTTTTATCTGAACATATTGTATGTTTTTTTGTTTGGATTATATTTTTCAATCTATAGTTTTTTAAATTTATCATTAGTTATTATAAAATAATTTTATCTTTCAATATTAGATTCTTTCAAAACTTGTTTTTTAGATAGAAAATATATTTTTTACATTTCATTAAAATAAATGAAATTCTTAAATTCTTTTCTTAATGATCTAAAATTTTCCTGAATTTAATGTAATAGTTCTAGAATTTTGGAATTTCTAAAATTCAAAATCATTTTAATTTCAATGATATTTATTTGAATATATATCATAATTGAATGTCATTTATTTAATTGTAAATATAATAAGTTTTTTTTACATTTCATTCAAATACATAAAAATCTAAAAATTCCATTTAGATTCCTTAAAAATGACTGAAGTTCTATAACATTTCAATTAATTCTTCTGAAGTTCTAGTTTATATATTTCAGTGTTTTTTATGATATCTCATGATATACATGTATGTTTGATGTAGTTTTTTTCCATTTTAAATTTATAGAAATTATATCAATATAAGTCTTTAGGACATTTGGAAAATTATTCCTTTAAGTTGGGATAAAAAATCTCCAATTTTTATGTGTCAAGCTTTACATGAAATGTTGCACTATTCATCATCTTATACCTCTGACCACTCCTTCTTCTTCAACATCATCACCTTAAACATCTTCAACCATGGAAGCACCACCTTCAAATCACTCTTTTTTTATCACTTTATACTTCAGAAAGCTAGACAACACAAGTATTATGATCACTAGCATTTCACATTAGCAACACCAATAATGGATCTTCTTCAGCTCGCCTAGTTCTCAGAATCAATTCCAACAGTATATTTTCCATCAACGGTAGATTTCATTACCAATATTAGATTTAATTTTCAATGGTAAATTTCATTACTCATAGTATATGTTTCTTCTGCCATGGTAGATATCATTTACTCTGTAACAATATATCTCTTTTTCACTACCATGGTAGATCTTCTTCACTACGACGATAACACTTCATCCACTCAGACAGCAATAGTAGTTCCTACTTTGTAGTATATCTTCTCATATCTATCATGGTATTACTGCTCAGTCTTCAATGATATAACGCATGCATCCTAGTAGTAGTAAGGTTTTCCAATAGAAGGGTAGTAGGATTGATCTCTTTTTCCATCAATATCATCCAACTCCATGTGATGGTAGCATGTTATCACCACTCAATGGTAGTTCTGGTGTTGTAATGTCTCAGAATTTCTATGTATGTTTTTAGTTATATGGAATTATTTTGAGACCAAACACTCTTATGGAACTTTATTTCGAGGCCTGGTGAGTCTGGAATATAATTTTTAAAAAAATTAAGTTTATTTCAGTAAACATGTGAGTAGGTTTTTCTAACTTTTAAACCGGTGCTCAGATCAAAAATATGAGGGCGTCGTTGAACTCATAATGGTAAGATTTTCCTAGAATGAACCGAACCTCAACCAGCACAGGTTGAGGAAAAAAGTTATTTTTCAGAGTTTTTAAATAAAAAGTAAAAAAAATAAACTTGTTTATTTTATTATGTCTGAATTTTCAAATTGTTGCAGCTCAATGGTTTTCCAACCAAGAGAAACTGAATATGATATTTCATTAAATGAAACAATGTAATTTATTCGTTGTAACACCCCAAGGTTTTGAAAATAAATATAGAATTCAATTTTATAATCTATCCTCTTCTATGTTTTGAATTTTAAGAAATGGTCATCTAGAGTTGTGTTCAGTAAGTCATTTGGAGTCTGATAGAACAAACTTGATTTTTAGTGAATAGTAACATACCCTTATGAATAGTAATATGACCTCATGAATAGTAAATAATATCATTATTTTATTTTCTTAAGGCAATAGGATAATGGGATCTTAATTAATTTTCCAATGTCACATAAAACTAATTGCACTTCAAGATTGTTATTTTTCGAATTAACTGTGACCTTATTTAAAAATTAAATTAATAATATTTAAAAAATTATTTTTGAAAAATGGATTTCACTTTTGAATTATACATGTCAAAAAATGGTATGGGTGAATTTTTGGGATTTTTCTAAAATACTTGAATTTTTCAGGAATAGTGAAAAATACAGTTTTGAGTATTCAATAGTTTAATGACATCATAATGACATAATAATTAAAATAAAAGGCAGGTCGACTTGTGTATATTAACTTATGACATGAGGTGTCCCAAGTGTCTTAAACCATGGGAAAATTCCATGGGCAATCCCATGGTTTGGAAAAAACCACTAATGAGGTGTCCCTTTGAAATTATTAAAAAATTACCTCTCTTTTTGTATAAATACCCACTCCTCCATTCATTTTATTTCATTCCAAATACCTCATCCTAGAAACTCTGGTGGTTTTACCTCTCTAAGAGTCCTCCCAAGGTGTCCTTAATCCCCCAAGGTTCCATCCTTCATGATCTAGCAGTTATTCTACAAGGTAAGGGAATTCTTCATTCTCTTCTTCAAGTCGACACTTCTTTTATGTTATCTATTTGAATTTCCATTCTAATATGTTGGGGTTTGATTTTATGTATTATTCTTACATTCCTTTTGATTTCAATATGATGAGGTACCATTTTGATCTCATCATTTCATTTTATGAAATATTAAGCGACGCCGCTAGGCTGCCGAATTTTCATAAGGGATCTCTCACCTTTTCTCTTATTTTAAAGATCATCTCTATTATTTTTCTATCCTCAACTCCTCTATACCAATGACTATGATAGCTCCAGTAACATCTATATATTGGAATTATATCATGTGAATGGAAGAACCATCATAAATATTTTTACTCCCTCCCTTTTATTTTTATAAACGAAATCAACATCCATGAGGTTCCAATTTACAGCCTTCATGGACGACGAAGTTTTGTTCTTCAATTTATTCTTCATTAATAGTTAGGAAACCATATTTATGGTTGAACCAGACTATAATATATTTATTATAACCTAATCAATATCAAGGAACCAGAATATGTACATATAAATAAGTTATATGACAAAACTACTTCATAATAATCCAAATACCGCCAAATAATCGAAGTGGTTGTTATCTAATGATTCATCCTCATTCGATGTAACCAAATGAAAGAAATAACCATTATCAATTCTGTATGTTCATAAATAATTTTTAATTTCAATTCAGGATATTTATAACCATTCCACATGAACTTCATTACTTAAAAACAAGTGAACCGAATATGAAAATAAAGGAAACGAACACTCCAGAACGACGAAATTCAATAAATTAACTTATGAATAAAGACATAAATGAACTAACCAGAATTATGGTAAACTAAATACATGTCTAATAGTTTCTTAAATAAGTTATTAAAAAGTATAATTTCATATTCTAGGAGCTTAATTACAAGCACAGAACACATTTGGAGTTAAGGTAAGGGTTTTTCACCCGAACTTCCATTTTCATTCGGGTTACTTTCATTGTCTAATTACCTCAATCAAATTATTATTTATTGTTATTTACTCATCATATATTATGTTTGAGTATAATATATATGTTTACAAACCATAAACCTTCCTTATTTTATGGATAGTTACATGTTTTAAAAGGAACTTTCAAAATTGCTTCCAAAATAGAAGCCTGATTCAAGGTAATTTCTCCAATTCATATCTATTTACACGGGCACTCTATAATATGTTTTTGGAAAGAATTATATTTATAAAAATACTCATTTTATTATGAAAATACTATCTTACTTCACTTCTGGTTTTATACAATGATTTTCCAAAAGAACTCTTCTTTTCAAAATAAAAGAGTATTTATCTCAAAATTGCTTAATGATTTTATAAGAGTACTTTCATTCAATGCTCTTATTGATTCCATGGTATTATTGGGTTTAATCATTTATGAAGTCATATACCATATTTTATTTAATGGTTTATGACTAAATTTATTGTGGATGATCTATCCTAAAACCATTCATCATATTATTCTGAATGGTTAGTGTTTATGTTCAATAATTGGTGAAAGTTAGTTACATTTCATATGATAGTTTCAATATGAATGTATATGTTGTTTATGTTGATCCCCTATTATATGAGGAATGCATTGGACTTATTATGTTATGGTTGGAGCCCTCTATAGCCCCTCGATGCATCTGTAGGTCTCATGAGACAAATTGTGGTCTTGGCACGAGGCATTGACAAAATGATTATTTTATGGTCCTAGAACGAGGCTTGGACGGTATGGTTATGATGTTTGGAATATGCACTTCCCTCATTATGATGCTATTATTTTAAGTTCATGTGATTATTCAACTATTAGAATACCCATGATTATGTTTAATTATGGAATTATTTATTTAGCTCATATTCCTACCATAATATGCTTCAAGTTTATTATTAAAGGCATGTGTTTTAAATTATTCACCATGTCTAATGTTTATATTATCTTCTGCTGTATTTCTTACTCTTACTAAGCGTTTGAGCTAACCCCTTTCTTATGTTTCATTTTATCAGGACATTAAGAAGTAATTTATGAATTACTTTCAAGCATAATCTAGTAGACGTGATGTTTCTGGTGGATTAAATTAGTGTTTTTTTCCTTCATGTTGTAATGTTAAACTTATGTATGTAACTTGTTTCCAATAATACTAAACTAATCGGTCTTTCAGGATTTGTATTCCTTGTATGTATTTCAACGAAATCAAATAAGGCACCATCTCCGGGCAACTTGGGTCGGGATCTTACATTCATAACATAAATGTAACAGAAACTTTGATTCGCATTTCATTATTTAACAGTAAAGAAAACAATGTAGGATTGTTGGCACAATCATGGTTCTCCTCAGAAGATCAGGTGGGTGATGACGTTGAACGCCAACCCCCCTTCGAACGAATCATCACCAATAATGATCGACCAAGGACCGTATATAGAGGATCACAAAGTGATGAACACAACAATACCGTTCATCACAAATGAACGATCCAAACCAAGTAGGGGTTTAATATTTTTATGTTTTCCTCATTATTATTCTAAAACAATGAATTTTTATCAACAAATGAATAGGTTTATCCGTGGATCATGTGTTCTTGTGGGAGGGTGAATTTCATGGGGTTTTTCACTGGGATTGATTATTTTTTGTTGGTAATGTAATCCCAACCTCCTCTCATTTTTAAAACTCTAACATAGAGGGTGAGGGCTGATACGAACAAGGATCGAGCCCCTCTTCTTGTGTGTTTGTCGTGGTTGAGAATTCAAATCAATAGCAAGAAAAATTTGAGGCCTTCGTAGGGAAGGAGACACCCCATGAAGTCTGAAAGTGTAGGCGGCGTGAAGAACGGACCATCGGTGCGGACCTAGTGGTCTGTGAAAGATCCTCCCGGTGCACCAACGTCGGCGCCAGTGCCAATGATCGTTGGTGGTGGCTGTGGGCGGGTGGGGGAGCACCACGATGGTGCGCCGAAAGGAAATTCCACGGCCGTCTCAGGATCCAGAGGATCAGAAGTAGCTTTCGGCATCTATGTTGGCGGCAGGTTGAAGCGGCCACCCGACCACATCGGTGTACCGCAGACACAGCACCATGCCACGTCACATGCGAAAGGTCACGGTCCACCAACCGTGGTGGAGTTGTTGGCCCCGTGGATGACCCATAGGGCAAAGGGGAGACAGACGTGGAATCCAACCACATCCTGACCATGAAAACCAGGTAGGGCATGGGCTGCCGCAGTAAGCCAAACCCAAGCCAGGTAGGGTCTGGGTCAGATCAGCAGTCCTGGGTCGTCCCGACTGGGTTGGACCGGACCCAGACCCAACCAACCCCTTTTTAGAAAAACCCCAATATCTTTCAAACTGGGAAACCATTTGATGATCTATTTTCGGTGTTGGAACCCTCACGACGAGGTACATATTTTGATATAATCTATGGTGGTTTTCATTTAAGTTTAATAAAAAGAATGGATTGGTGAGAGATTTTCCCGAGATCAAGCATGCTACATGCGGAATCCCTACAGTTGAATGAGGCCTAAAGACTACTAACAAGAAACCCTGTGTGGATTGACTACTATGGCCTAGTACGAAGCAGCTTCTGTGTGACCCAGTAGGCCAATAGTGGGAAGTGGCTTCTGTGTGACCCAGTAGGCCAACAGTGGGAAGTGGCTTCTGTGTGACCCAATAGGCCAACAAGGGGAAGTGGATTCTGTGTGACCCAGTAGACCCACGGTACTTGATAGGAAGAGTACTTAAATATAACCAAGGTAGAAAGAGGATTATGTGTGATCTGGAATACCCACAGTAGGGAGAGGATTCTGTGTGACCTAAAATACCCACAGTACTTATCACGGATTAGTACCACAGTAGTCCAATGTTGGTGGGAACCAGCTTCTGTGTTACCCAACATGCCCACTGTACTCATTGAGGTGGAGTTCTCCAGCAGCCCAATGTGTTCGATGGGGTGAATAATGGTCCTACTTTCCTACTCTAAATTATACCTGGTGTGAGGTTTCATGTGTCGTGATCATGCTTCATGATCATGTTTCATGGTTTTCTCTATGGATTTCATTTTGGTATTTCCTTTGTGTTTTAGGGTCCCTACTGAGTATATGGTTACTCACCCCTGCACGGGCTTCACCCGCACGTGTTGTGTCTGGTGCAAACGACTGCCGCCTTGATAGATTACTTGGTGGCCCAGGACCCAGTGGTTCCCAATGAGACTAAGCAGGTCGGGCGTACTTATACAGCTTCTAGTAGCTACTTTGTACTGACCCATCAGGTGGGGTTTCCAACGAATCGCTTTCAGGGTTTTCCTTATACTTTTCTATTTTCATTTTATCTTTTGTTGGGTTTGTATTCTGGACCATTTGACCTATAGTTTTCACTTTTACTCATTGGTTTTTTAGTGAAATTCATGTTTACTCTTCCATCTTTGGGACATAGTAGTGTGTTTGTGTGGGTACATGTACTCAGGAAAATGCCTCCCACATGTAGGTTGACTCCTTCAATACTGGTTACCAACCCATGGCCTTCGGGAGGAGGTAATGGGGTATGTTATGGCAAGGACCCTAGGGGATGGGTCATGAAAAAGTGGTATCAAAGGTGATTGGTTCTACCTCAAAGACTGAGGGTCTGTTGTTTTATTTTTTGTAAATAGTGTTAAATGTTTCAAGTTCAACTTTTAAATTTGGGGAGTCCAGGTGTGATGACTGACGTATCCATACACCAGGACCTTGAATTATTCTTTACGACTCTATACATGAAAACACTGGTTGCATAAGTGTCTCCTTATTGTCTTCTTGAATAAGAGTCAGATCACCAGGAATAATCTTTTGACTATGGTATATCTTGATCTATTTCATGATTTCTCTATGTAGATAGCCATCTAGGATTCTGATACGTGATCATGTGGACAGACTGCTTAGCGATGAGGTTTCGGTTTAGGGACCAGTTCTCTAGATGGCCCTGTCGAGTGGTGCACATGTGTTTCCACCACTCTTTGATCAGTAATTACTGTCATCATTATTGGTAGAGGACGTATGAAAAATCAGTGTCTTGAATGAGTTTCAAAGACAGAGACTTCCCAGGTTCAAGGGAGAGATAGATCCTTAGGTTGCTAAGGACTGGCTAGAGGCAGTGATGCGAGTCTTCCACTTAGTGAGGACACCTCTTGACCAGATGTAATTCTTGGCTGCAAGACTTCTATGGGGATCGGTAGGGAGATGGTGGAGTTTGAGCATCCAAAACCAAGATGAGGCGACCCTCACCTAGATATATTTCGAATGGATTTTTCTGGATGAGTTTTTTTTCATGAATTTGTGCTTTGTGCACATATATGAGCTACATCACCTATTGCAGGGTAGCATATCAATGGTTGAGTACTCTCCAAGGTTTATAGACCTCACTCTCTACTCCACAGACATGGTGAGAGACCCTTTCTTCAAGGCCTGGACCTTTGAGAAGGGACTTATACAGGAGATCAAGGAATCCATGGTGTCTCTCAACATCCCCACTCAGGCTGGAGTGTTGGACTGATCCCTTCTTGTGGAGAGCTTCCTAGCAGAGCAGGAACCGACAACCAGAGCTACTATCAGACCTCAGGTGGTAGAGTCTTCAGGGGTGAGTAGAAGCCAGTAGAAAAGGGGACCCAAGAAGGTTAGATATTTTAGGGGATAACCCCAGGACTCGAGGTCAGTAGTTCAAGGATCCCAGAGCAGAGGGAGTCAGCAGGGAACCAGGTTATGCTTCACGTGCGGTGGGTAGGGACACATGGCTCATGACTGCTCGACCCGCTAGACAGACGATCAGCATACTGTCAAGGGACCGCCAAGGCAGAGGTAGAGGTTCTATAGAGGAGGTCTGCATGGTAGTAGACGTGCCAGGGGGGCATGCCAAGTGGAAGGCGGTGGACGACGGTTTTAGGTGTTACCACCACCTCCCCCAGGTGGTTCAGCATGGGCTTAGGAAGCAGGCCGATAGGTGTGAGACCAACTTCAGGTGATGGGGGCCTACGACTACAGCACTACATAGATGATTAGAGGTATGATCTGTGACTTCTCCACCTTTTCTATAGTTCTTATAGACATTGGTTTTAGTCACTCTTTCCTTTCCACTAACGTCATTCGTGTCTCAGAGATTCTGATGAAGTCGTTGGCTCGATCCTTATGATTAGAGACTTCTACGGGAAGGGATTAGACCCTTACACGCTGGTTCCAGTAGTGTTAGATTACTCTAGGAGGCGAGAGCTTCAACTGGAATCTCTTAATAGTGGTGTTTAGGCCTTACGATGTTATCTTGGGTTTGGAATGGTTATCTACAGTCCATGATCATATAAACTATATTAGGTTCAAGGTGTGGTGTGTCCACAAGGATGGGACCAGGTTTTCCTTAACCAGTGATAAGGGACCTTTTGCAGCACATGATAGACTTTCCCAGAGGAGGGTGTAGTCGATCACTCATCAATTGGCTAGCCTCAACCTCAGTGTAGTAGAAAAGAGGATTCCAAGATTTACTGTAGTGGTGGAAAAGTATGAGGATGTGTTTCATACAGATGTTTTGGGACTACCTCCTCGCAGGGAGTTAGACTTAAATATCGAACTGTACCCTGGGATGGCACTGATATCCACACCGACATATCATATAGCTTCCACGGAGCTTCATGAGTTGAGGTTATAGTTGGAGGACTTGTAGGATAAGGACTTCGTGAGGCCCAGTGTTTCTCCATGGGCTGCCCTAGTGTTGTTTTCCAAGAAACAATACAGGATCTTGAGGATATGTGTGGACTTCCGACACCTGAACTAGGTGACCATGAAAAAAAGTATCCACTATCAAGGATTGATGACCTCAATGATAAGCTGAAGAGGTAGATGTGGTTCTTGAATATATACCTCAGATCAGACTATCATTAGCTTTGGGTATGGGATGAGGACATATCGAAGAAATCCTTTAGATGTTGGTATGGACATTAAGAGCTCTTGGTGATTCCCATCAGTAAGACTAATGCCCCAACAGTGTTCATGGGGCTCATGAATAGGATCCCCCATCCTTAACTCGATCATTTCATGGTGGTCTTCATTGATGACATCTTGGTGTACTCGGCGTCATATGAGGAGCATGATACACACATGTGGATAGTTCTGGTTACACTCTGATAACACCAAATTTACAGTAAGCTCTCGAAGTGCTAGTTCTAGATTCGGGAGGTCCAATTTCTGGGACATGTCATCTTGGAGGCTGGAGTTGTAGTGGATCCAATAAATATATAGGCAGTGCTTTCTTGGGATCCACCCAGGAGTGTGACTGAGGTGTGTAGTTTCTTGGGGTTGGTTGGATACTACTGGAGGTTTGTGCCTAACTTTTCTAGTGTAACAGTACCTTTATCAACCTTTAAAAGGAAGGTAAATCCCTTTTTGTGGATGGATAAGTTCCAGCAAAGTTTTCAGGTGCTAAGGTTGAGACTGACGAGTGCCCCTATCTTGAGACTACCAGAAGAGGTCATTGGGTATGTATTTTTCTATGAAGAATCAGGGACCAGACGGGATTGAGTCCTGATGCAGGAGTGAGTGGTGATCGCCTACATCCCACAGCAGTTGAGGCATCATGAGAAGAACTATGTGACTGATGACCTAGAGTTAGAAACATTGGTCTTTGCCTTGAACATGTGGTGGAACTGCTTGATGGGTGAATGATTTACCATCTACTATGACCACAAGAGTCTCAGGTATATACTTCTCATAGAAGGACCATAACATGAGATAGTAGAGATGGTTGGAGTTCCTCTAGGACTATGACTTTGAGATAGTCTATACTCTAGGGAAGGGGAACATGGTGGGAGAGGCGCTCACCCGGAGGTCTGGCTTACAGTTGCTGAGTGAGGCAATGGAGTAGTTAGCTGTGATGCAGATATCCTTTGTGGATAATGATTGAGAAGCATAACTTGAGTCAATTATTTTCACTCCCCTACTCTTACAATGATTTAGGGAGGCACAACTTGTGAATGTTGATTGTGAGGCCCGACGTGCTAAGTTATCCTCAGGACAATCTCTTAATGAATTTTAAATGGGTGGGGAGAACATTATAATTTTCAGAGGATGCACCGTAGTACCAGTGATGTTACAGGAGGAGGTGTTGAGGTAGTTACATACATCCCCTTTGGTGGTATATCCTGGTGTAGTAAAGATTTACCAAGACCTCCGACTTCAGTACATGTGGTCAGGGATAAAAAAAGTGGTGGCAGAGTTCGTTTCATGATGCCTCATTTGTCAGGATGTGAAGGTAGAGCATCAGGTCCTAGCAGGCTTGGCACATCCATTTGAGGTACCGGAATGGAAGTGGGATGGTATCTCCATGGACATTGTGATGGGGTTACCATGCACATCCAGGGGCCATGATTCTATTTGGGTGATCGTTGACCAACTCGCTAAGTCTTCTCACTTCCTATCCATCTGGGATAAGAGATATATAGAGGGCCTAGGAAACCTCTAGTTCTAGGAGATAGTGAGGCTACACGGGGTTCCTTCAATTATCATCTTGGACTATGATGCACGCTTTACATCCCAGTTGTGGAAGGGATTACAGGAGGCATTCAGGACTTAACTGTGCTTCAGCACAGTATTTCACCCCTACATAGATGGTCAGACGGAGAAGACTATACAGACCTTGGAGGACATGCTTCATGTGTAACGACCCAAACATTCAATAATGGAAATCCCTCTTGATCTAATTAAATGTCTCTTTATGTAAAATGTTTATATTAAATGTCAACTTCTTTGGTTTTATGTTTTTGGATTTCAAAATACTGTTAAGAATTGTGACCATTGCTAATATAGCCATTGAACAGTGATCACATGATTAGTATAAATATAGGGCTTTAACAAATCCAATTTACTCAGAAAAATGAAGAGATAGCCTCATCCAGTAGACATTCCCCATATGAAGCCAATTTTTTAGAGCTCGTAAAGGAGGTTGCGTCTTTGGGCTTCGCTCTTGACCAATCCCAGTCTGAGCTTGAATATGTTAATCTCAAGTGGTACCTCCTACGAGAGAAGTGGAAGTTGATAGAGATTACCACCCGAGCAATATTATCCGAGCCACCTCAAGAGTCTGTCACCATCGCATACCTTACCCTTCGGTTTTATATAGGTTTTATAATGGTTTATGTAACAAGACCCTAGCATAATGACTATGTACATTACTTTTGTATAAATAATGTGCATTCATTTTATTATTTTTACTTTGTAAATAGACTTTAAAGCACAAATAGTATTTTTATTTAATATTCAACTAAGAAATCTATTTTGATGAATTAATGGATTTTTGAATTAAATATTATTTTAATAAAATATTATTATAATTAAATTTCTTTTTACTAAATATAAATGATCATATAATTTTATGAATGAAATTGTAATTTTTATAAAGGTTTGAAAGTTGTTTTTGTCAAAACCCATGAATTTTTGGTAAATATTGGTTTTAATTTTAAAAGTAAAAATTCAAATATTTATAAAATTATTTAGATAAAATTAATATTATTTTTGGAATCAGGATGTCAAAATTATCCAACAGTGAATTTTTCATAATTTTCTGAGACAGTTGAATTTTTGGGTAAAAAATAAATACCGTTAAAATATATAATGTGTTTTATGACATAATAATGACCCAATAGTGATGTAATAAAATACTATAAACATTATGTTCGGAAAATATATGTTTTATCATTAAAATGATGTGATTTTATGTTTGTTTTATTTATTTTACAAAGCTTTAGTGGACCCTTCAAGACTTACTAAACATTTTATATTTTTAAATTGTTTTCCTTTGGAGTGTGACTCGCCTTCACATAAGCAACCCCATTATTTTAAGAAGTTTAGAATTTTTCCTTATAAAATATTGTTTTCCACTTCCCTTTGGAAAAAACCATGGTCTGGTTTGTGTTTTGGATTAGTTTAATGTGAGGTGTCTCAAACCTAAATAATAAAGAATTCCCTCACTTTTCCTATATAAACTCACCCAAGATCCCATTTCCTCCTCACTCAAAGACTTTGGAGTTCATCCAAACACTGCCCTACTCTCTCTATAATCCTCCCAAGGTGCCACAAGCTCCCAAGAAGCCTCTCTCAAGCCTCTCTCAAGCCTTTTGAATCACACTTCCAAGTAAGGGTTTTTTCTTCCTTTCTCATTTTTGTCCAATATTCTTTAAATTGTTATGACATTTTTTCAATTATAAATGTTGGGGTATGGTTTCTCACCTCCCCCATACTGCCCTATTTATGTTTGAATGATGGGATACCCCTTTCTCTCTCATTAAATTCCTCCCATGTACACCTGTTACTATGCTGAATTTCCGAAAGGAATTTCTCTCTCCTCATTTACATTCAAGCAATTCTTTTGTATCATGAATCTCAATTCCATTACATTTGTTAGGATATGTATCTATATGACCCCCTTACTATCCATTTCATGTAAATATGATGAGACACCTCTTTATCTCTCATCGACCATTTTTATGAGTTCTTATGTCACGCCGTTATGCTGCCGAAATTACACCGTGCTTTTCCAAGCCAAAGTCGTTATGTAGTGAATACCATGCTCATTTCTCTATTAAGGGTATTACCCTTTATGCACATTTACATATTGTTTAAATAGTTTCATTTATTTATTCCACATTCTTTTATTGTGGAATAAATTATTATGTTGAATGATTCAATGTTTTATGATTCATGTGGCACACTTATGCATGAAATGAAATGTTTAAGAAGGGTGTGCCCTGATAGCGCTCCAATGCATTGGGTAAAGTATAGTATCATGATACATCATGTGAAATGGGTTTTTACTCATTCTAATTCAAGTGAAACTAGGGTTTACTCATGATTCATGTGCAATAAGGGTTTACTCATTCTCTATGTGCAATGAGCTTTGGCTCATGCTAATTTCATGTTAAGTGTTGTTGCCACATTTCCAAGTTATGATTATCATGCTTTATCATGCCTTTATGTTTATGCTTATATTGTGATCTATTGATATGACTATTTTATAACATGTATTGTATTCCTCATGTTATTCCATGATTATTCCCTTACTGGGCTTTATAGCTCACCCTTTTCTTATTCATGTCCTCAAGTTATCTCATGCAATGCTAAGTACGAGGGAATGTAGTGGTCATATAAAGGAAGTTTTCAATAAAGATGTTGTATTTCATTATTTAAGTTGTTATGTAATGATCCTAAGCCCCAAATACACTATAATTATCTATCTTCTATGTTGTATCAAGTTAAGTTTATGTAATAAATTATGTTTAATTATGTAATAAAAAGATCAGGGTTGTCATAGTTGGTATCAGAGGATAGGTTTAGTTATTTTTGGGATTAGGATTAGAAAAACCTAGTAAATCCTTAGAGACAAGACTGAGTATAATAAAAACATCCCTAAGTTTTGGTGAGTATTTTGTAAGTGGTTTATCAAGAAAATACATCCCTATATGGATACGAGCAGGTAGAGGTAGATCTCGAACAGATGTATCCTAGGGGTAAACCCCGAAAACACCGCTTTAAGCTGGACTTGAATGGGAACTGGTACATGACAATGGGCCTTGCTGCACTCTTGGTTATGACACTCCCAGAGGATATTCTTTGGTAAATTCAAAAGCTTAGTATGAACCATTATTAAGGGACTAAAAAAATTCCCTAAGAATATATGTTAGAAATTAGATCATGGATAACATAGACTGAAGCCAATAGATTCATATGTTAAGGAAATAAAAGTTATTTATAAGTCAGCAGTTTTTTCCTTGGATTACCCTTTATGTGTTACCCCTAACTTTCCTTTTATTCCAGTCAATGGCCGGTAATAGGAGTACTCAGGTTAACAACCGATGTGAAGATCAATGTGATGACTGTACTAATGAGATGCTCAATCCAATGGGAGCGGGAATCGCAAACTTTTTCATGCTTCTCTCTTAGATAACTCATGATTTGAATAGAAACATGGGTTAAGAGGAATGTTCAACCCCCCCCCCCCCAAGAAATAACAGGTTTCTATCGAGAGATTCATGAGACAAAGGCCTCCTACTTTTAATGGATCACATGATACCTCAATCGTTGAACAACGGATCAACTCCATTGAAACAATATTCTTCGTCCTTCAATGTTCTGAACAAGAGAAGGTTCTCCTGGATGCTTATTGTATGGAGGGTGAAGCTGATCAATGGTGGACATTGATCAAAAATATGATGCCTGAGGAGGAGATTGAGGTGTTGGAATGGAAGGATTTCTAGAAGATTTTTTTTGATAAATATTTTTCGTGCACCCTCCAACTTAAGATAGAAAGGGACTTCCTTGCCCTCAAACAAAAAGACGATGAATCTATTGGAGTGTATGAGGAAAACTTCACAAGGCTTGTACGATACGCGTCTGGCTTTGTCGTTACCCCCAAATGCAAGGTTGACCGCTTCTTTGGTGGGCTGAAGCCTAGCCTGTGGAAAGCGCTGGCGATCCGTGACTTCGACAGCTATGAGGAAATTGTCTGATGTGCCCTCATGGTTGAAATGGAGATTGTATAATCTCAAGGTCATCATGGGGATAAATAGCGTAAGGTGGAATTCAATATAGTCGGTCCTATGGATAAATATAATGGTGCTAAGAAGATCCAACGCCCCACTTGCCAAAGGTGTGGAAAAAAGCACCCTAGAAATTTCCTGAAGGGTATGAGAAAATTCTTTAGGTGTGGAAGAGAAGGACACCTGGCTATTAAATATCAGAAAGAAAAACCCATGACTGAAATAGAGAAGAGGAATGCTCCGTTTCGAACCTCAATGAGTTGTTCACTGCTACAACTACAAAGAACCAGGGCATCTTGCAAATCAGTTCCCTAAGCCAAGGGTTTTTGAAGGCAACCAACAACCTCCAAGGCAGTAAGGGAGAGCTTTTTCAATCAATATTGTCGAATTGAACCCCAACAATGAAGTAGTGAAAGGTACTCTAGTTATTAATTCAAGAATAGAAAACATACTTTTTGATTCAAGTTCTATGCATTCTTTTATAACTCAAAATTTTAGAAGAACAATCCCAACACCACCACAAATCATGGAAGTGAAGATATCGGTGAGTACGGAAAATGGGGAAATCATTGTATCCCATGAATATAACTCTTCCCCTGTCATAATTTGTGGATTGAACTTCTTGGAAAACCTCGTAATACTACCTCTAGTGTAATTTGAAGCAATTCTTGGTAGGTATTGGCTTTACTTATATAGATCCAACATAAATTGTAGTGAGAGGGAAATCACTCTCCATGTGGAGAATCGGCCCCCGATTCTTTACGAGTGCAAGGAGGAAGATGAATCTTATTTAGACCTATCATCTCATGCTTGGATATTATTTCCCTATGACCACACGTTTCTGGATCAGATGATTGAGTCCAAGGAAGCAACCATCCTTTAAGACATGCTTATTGTGAGGGAATTTGATGAAGTGTTTCCCAAGGAATTTTTTGGTCTTCCTCCTAGAAGAGATGTTGAATTCTCAATTGATATTATACCTGGGGCTTTTACAATATCCAAGACTTCATATATAATGGTTTTTGTGGAGCTTAAGGATCTAAAGAAACAACTACAAGAGAATCTAGATAAATGGTTTATAGGCCCAAGTGCTTCAACATGGGGTGCACTAGTCCTCTTTGTCAAGAAGAGGGATGGGACAATGCGCCTTTGCATCGATTATCGTGAGCTCAAAAAAATAATGATAAAGAACAAGTATCCTCTCCCACTAATTGATGACTTATTCGATCAGATTCATGGATCACAATACTTCTCCAAGGTGGATTTGCGGTCGGTATATTATCAAGTAAGGGTGAAAAAGGAAGATATCCCCAAGACTGTTTTTCGTACAAGATACGGGCACTATGAATTCATAGTAATGTCGTTTGGACTCACTAATGCTCTAGAAATATTCATGTACATGATGAATAGAGTCTTTAGAGATTACCTCAAAAGATATTTGGTAGTATTTATAGATGTTATTCTGATTTACTCTAAAACCAAGGAGGATCATGAGGAGAATCTAAGAACTGTACTAGAGACCTTGTGGAAGGAGAAGCTCTATGCAAAGTACAGTAAATGTGAGTTCTGGTTGAAGGAGGTCTCATTCGTGGTCCATATCATCACAAGCAATGGGATATTTGTGGATACCTCCAAAACAGATGCAATTGAGGGATGGATGAGGCCAACATCAGTAATGGATATTCATAGCTTCTTGGGTTTAGCTATATATTATCGACGATTTATGAGAAATTTCTCATGATTGTCCAGTCCTCTTACTAAGCTAACTCGGAATGGAGTAAAGTTTTCTTAGAGTGATGAATATGAAGAAAGCTTCAAGGAGTTGAAAAATAGGCTTATCACTACGCTCGTGCTCACTTTACCCACAAGTGGAGAACTTTTTGTGGTATTTAGTGATGCTTCGAAGAAGGGCCTGGGATGTGCGTTGATGCAAAATGACAAAGTCATTGCCTATGATTCAAGTCAATTGAAAGTTCATGAACAAAACTATCCAACACATGACCTCAAGTTGGTTTTAATGATCTTATCTTTGAAAATTTGGTGGCATTATCTCTTTGGGGAGAAGTGTGAAATATATACGAACCAAAAAATTCTCAAGTATAAATTCACATAGAAAGAGTTGAACATGCACCAATGAAGATGGTTAGAGATAATCAAAGACTATAACTGCTCAATTCATTACAACCCTAGGAAAGTGAACAAGGTGGTAGATTCCCTAAGTAGAAAGGACCTAGAGATTTTATCATTGATGAGAACTTAAAATGATCCAATCTTCTTAGATTTGATGAAGATAGACATGGGATTAATAAAGAAGGTAACATCATCAATCCTTTCACAAATGATTGATCAACCATCACTTTTGGAAAGGTTAAAGGATGCTAAAAAGGATGATGTGGGAATTTAGGAAAAAGTGAAAGCTATCGGAAAAAAGAAATCCTTAGATTTTAATGTTAATAAAGAATAAATTGTGAGATTTGGTAAAAGACTGTGTGTTTCATCATGTCTGGAGCTGAAGAAGGAACTTTTTGATGATGCAAATAGTTCAAATTTATCGATTCACCCAGGAAACACAAAGATGTATCGAGATCTCCGAGAGCATTATTGGTGGTATAATATGAAGAAGGATATCGCTGAATATACATTAAAGTGCTTGGTGTGTCAGCAAGTGAAGGAAGAGAGGCAGATGTCTAAGGGGATGATGCAACCATTGCCCATACCAGAATGAAAATGGGAGAACATAACCATGGACTTTTTCACCAGAATTCTGAAGACATACAAAAGCAAAAATGTAATATGGGTTATTGTGGATCATCTTACAAAGTTTTCACACTTCATTGCTATTTGTGAGGATTTCTCAATGGATCAACTGAAACAGATATATATCATGGAAGTGGTAAGACTGCATGGAGTTCCACTATCTATTGTGTCCGATCGAGATCCAAGATTCACCTCTAAGTTTTAGAAGAGTCTTCAACATGATCTGAATACTGAACTAAAATTTAGTACGACCTATCATCCTCAAACTGATGGCCAATCTGAGTGGTATATCCAAACACTTGAGGACATGTTGAGAGAATTCTCAATGGACATTAAAGGGGTATGGGATCAACATATTCCTATGGTTGAGTTCTCTTATAATAACAGTTTCCACTCGAGCATCCAAATGGCACCATATGAATCCCTTTATGGTAAAAGGTGAAGAACACTGGCATGTTGGGATGAGGTCAGTGAGAATAAGATTATTGGACCAGAAATGGTCGAAGAAATTGTGGAGAAGGTTAAAACCATTCAGTAGCATATCAAGGCAGTCCAGAGTCGACATAAGAGTTATGCAGATAACAGTAAATAGGACCTTGAGTTAAAAGTTGGAGAAATGGTATTTCTACACATATCTCTGAGGAATGCGTTCATGAGGTTTGGAAAGAAAGTTACGTCCAAGGTAAATCATCCAGTTTGAGATTCTTGATCTTTTTGGGGCCATGGCCTATCGACTACCACTTCCACATACCATGGACAAAGTACATGATGTATTTAATGTGTCCCTCTTAAGGAAGTACATATCGGACCATTCACATGTACTCTCTTCAGAGGTGGTACAGTTTTAGGATGATCTTTCTTATGAGGATAAACCAGTAAATATCTTAGATCATTGAGAAAAAGTTCAACGAAATAAGACAATTCCCCTCGTCAAGGTGTTGTAACGAAACTAAAAGTTTGAAGAAGAGACGTGGGAATCAGCGGAAATGATGAAGAAGATTTACCCACATCTGTTTTAGTGTGGGAAAACGAAATTTTGAGGGCAAAATTTCTTAAGGGGATAATATTGTAAAGACCCAAACATTCATTAATGGAAATCCCTCTTGATCTAATTAAATTTTTCTTTATGTAAAATGTTTATATAAAATGTAAACTTCTTTGGTTTCATGTTTTTGGATTTTAAAATACTATTAAGAATTTTGACCATTTCTAATATATCCATTGAACAGTGATCACATGATTAGTATAAATATAGGGATTTAACAAATCCAATTTACTCAGACAAAGGAAGCAATGGCCTCATCCAGTAGACGTGCCCCATACGAAGCCCATTTTTCAGAGCTCATAAAGGAGGTTTCATATTTGGGCTTCTCTCTTAACCAAGCCCAAGCCGAGTTTGAATATTTTAATCTCAATAGGGACCGCCTACGAGAGAAGTGGAAGTTGATAGAGATTACCACCCGAGCAATGTTATCCGAGCCACCCCAAGAGTCTGTCACCATCGCACATCTTACCTTTCGGTCTTATGCGGGTGTTAAAAGGGGTTATGTAACAATACCCTAGCACAATGACTATGTACATTATTTTTTTATAAAGAATGTGAATTCATTTTATTATTGTTACTTTGTAAATAGATTTTAAAGCACAAATAGTATTTTTAGTTAATATTCAACTAAGAAATCTATTTTGATGAATTAATGGATTTTTGAATTAAATAATATTTTAATAAAATATTATTATAATTAAATTACTTGTTTTTAAATATAAATGATCATATAATTTTATGAATGAAATTGTAATTTTTATTAAGGTTTGAAAGCTGTTTTTGTCAAAACCCATGAATTTTCGATAAATGTTGGTTTTTATTTTAAAAGTAAAAATTCAAATATTTATAAAATTATTTATATAAAATGAATATTATTTTTGGAATTAGGACATCGAAATTATCCAAAAGTTAATTTTTCATAATTTTCTGAGGCAGTTGAATTTTTGGGTAAAAATTAAATACCGTTTAAATATATAATGTGTTTTATGACATCATAAGGACTCAATAGTGATGTAATAAAATACTATAAACAATATTTTCTGACAATATATGTTTTATAATTAAAATAATGTGATTTTATATTTGTTTTATTTATTTTAAAAATCTTTAGTGGACCCTTCAAGACTTATTAAACATCTTGTCTCTTTAAATTGTTTTTCTTGGGAGTGTGACTCGCCTCCACAGAAGAAACCCCATTATTTTAAGAAGTTCAGACTTTGGACTTATAAAATATTGTTTTCCACTTACCTTTGGAAAAAATCATGGTCTGGTTTGTGGTTTGGATTAGTTTAATGTGAGGTGTCCCAAACCTAAATAATAAAGAATTCCCTCACCTTTCCTATATAAACCCACCCAAGCTCCCACTTCCTCCTCACTCAAAGCCTTTATAGTTCTTCCAACCTCTTCCCTCATCTCTCTAGAATCCTCCCAAGGTTCCTCAATCTCCCATGAAGCCTCTCTCATGCCTCTCTCAAGCCTTTGGAAGCACACTTACAAGTAAGGGTTTTTTCTTCCTTTCTCATTTTTTGTCCAATATTCTTTAAATTGTTATGCCCTTTTTTCAATTATAAATGTTGGGGTATGATTTAGAACCTCCCCGTACTTTCCTATTTATGTTTTAATGATGGGAGACCCATTTATCTCTCATTAAATGCCTCCCATGTACACTCGTTACTATGCCAAAATTCCGAATTGATTTTCTCTCTCCTCATTTACATTCAAGCAATTATTTTGTTTCATGAATCTAAATTCCATTACATTTGTTGGGAAATGTATCTATATGACCCCATTACTTTCCATGTCATGTAAATATGATGATACACCCCTTTCTCTCCCATCATCCATTTTTTGAGTTCTTATGTCACGTTGTTATGATGCCGAAATTACACCGAGCTTTTCCAAGACAAAGTCATTGTGTAGTGAATACCATGACCATTTTTCTATCAAGTGTATTCACCTTTATGCACATTTACTTATTGTTTAAAGAGTTTCATGTATTTATTCCACATTTTTTTATCATGTAATAAATGATCATGTTGAATGATTCAATGTTTTATGATCCATGTGACACACTTATGCATGAAGTGAAATGTTTAAGAAGGGTGTGCCCTGATAGCGCTCTAATGCATTGGGTAATGTATATTATCATGATAAGTCATGTGAAATGGGTGTTTAATCATTCTAATTCAAGTGCAATAAGGGTCTAATCATGCTTCATGTGCAATGAGGGTTTACTCATGCTCCATGTGCAATGAGATTTGGCTCATGTTAATTCCATGTTAAGTGTTGTTGCCACATTTCCATGTTATGATTATCATGATTTATCATGCCTTTATGTTTATTATTATCTTGTTCTCTATTGATATGACTATTGTCTAACATGTATAGTATTCCTCATGTTATTCCATAATTATTCCCTTACTGGGCTTTATAACTCACCATTTTCTTATACATGTCCTCAGGTTATCCCATGCAATGCTAAGTACGAGGGAATGTAGTGGTAATGTAAAGGAAGTTTCCAATAAAGATATTTTATTACATGTTTTAAGTTGTTATGTAATGATTCTAATCCCCAAAGACACTAGACCTCTCGATCTTCTATGTTGTATCAAGTGAAGTTTATGTAATAAATTATGTTTAATTATGTAATAAAAAGATCAGGGTTGTCATATCGTGTTTGTGTCCTTGATTTTGGTCACAGTTGGGGGGACCACATACCACTGGTGGTTTTTTCATATGGAAACAACTATCACTCCACCATTGTAATGGAACTATTTGAGGCCTTATACACGTGGACTTTCAGATCACCTCTATGCTGGACAGACCAAGGGGAGTCCATACTCATTGGTCTAAAGTTGGTATGGCCTACAACTGAGAAGGTGCAGATCATTAAAGAGTAGATGAGGACTGTACAGAGTAGGAAAAAATCCTATATTGATATAATAAAAAGACCCTTGTAGTTTGATGAGGGAGACCATGTGTTCTTTCGGGTCTCACTGTGATGGGGTTTACGAAGATTTGGCTAGGGTGGAAAGTTATATCTCAGGTTCATCATACCTTTTCAGATTCATAGTAGAGTTGTTGAGGTGGCATACCATCTATCTCTCCCCCCACATATTCACCAGGTGCATAATTTTTTCACGTTTCATGGCTAGGAAGATAAGTGGATGATCTATCACACATCATCTGCTAGGGAGAGCTAGACATTGATGATGGGGAAATGATTGTGGAGTTTCTAGTGAAGATAGAGGATCAATAGGAGTGGGTACTTTGTGGATGGTCGATTCCTATGGTGTGTGTTCGGTGGAATCATAGGAATCTCCAGAAGAGAACATGGGAGTGGGAGGCTCATATTCATGCTCAGTACCTCCATTTGTTTTGTTTAGCCTTGTTTTGGCTTACAATGAAGTGAATCCCAAAAATGGGGGAGAAATGTAATGTCCCGAAATTTTTGTGTAATTTTTTTTGAAAATTATATGCGATTATTTCTAGACTAGACGCTCTGACAGGACTTGATTTCGAGGCCTAGTGTGACCTGAATAGAATTTTAAATTTTTTTAAGTTCATTTAAGTAAACATTTGAGCCATTTTTTCTAACTGTTAAACCGGTGTTCAGATCAAAAATCTGAGGGCACCGTTGAACTTAGAATAGTAGGATTTTCCTAGAATGAACCTAACCTCGACTGGGGAAGGTTGAGGGAAAATTTTATTTTTCAAACATTTTAAAGCAAATGTTAAAAATAAAATAAACTTGTTTATTTTATTTTTTCTGAATTTTAAAATCGTTGCAGCTGAACGGTTTTCCTACCAACCGAAACTGGATATGTTGTTTCATTAAATAAAATAGTGTAATGACTTTGTAACAAAAATGTAATAGAAATACTGATTCATGTTCCATCCTTTAATGTCCAAGAAAATGATGCATGATTGTTGGCACAATCCTAGTTCTGCTCTGAAGCTCTGGTGGGTGATGATGATGAATGCCAACCCCCCTTCAAATAGATCATCACCAACGAAGATCGACCAATGACTGTAAATAGAGGATCACATAGTGATGAATGCAGCAACACCATTCATCACCAATGAATGATCCAACCCAGGTAGGGGTTTAATTATTTTACGTTTTCCCTATTCTTATTATAAAACATTGAAAGCGGATCAACCCACGAACGGGTTGATCTGCGGATCGTGTGTTCTTGTGGGAGGGTGTTTTTGTTGTTGTTTTAAATTGGGATTGATTATTATCTGTTGGAATTGTAATCCCAACCTCCTTCTATTTTTAAAACTCTAATGTGGAGGGAATGTGCCGACAAGAACAAGGCCCGATCCCCTATGCTTGTGCATTATTCATGTCCGATCATTCCAATTTTTGGAAAGGAAAATTTGAGGCCTTTTTAGTGAAGGGGACACCCCACGGAGGCCAAAGGCATAGGCGGCACAAAGATTGGACCACCGATGAGGACCCTGTGGTCCGTGGAAGAGACCATCGGCACACTGACACCGAAAATCGCTAGGGGTGGCCTACGGTAGTGGCTGCGGGTGGGTGGCTGTGTGCCATGACAGTGCGTCGGAAGTAACTGTCGTGGTCGGCTCAGGCTACGGCGGAGTGGCAATAGCCATCGTCCTCCATTCTTGTGGCTTGCGGGGGTGGATGCGGTTACCCGGCCGCGTTGGTGCAACGCAGATGTGGCACCGCGCCACTTCGCACATAGTGGAGGCACTGGACCCGCAGATGACCCACGGGGGAAAGGGTATCAGGATGTGGCTTCTAGCCGTTTCCCAGCCAGGCGGACCAGGCTAGGCACGGGCCGCCTCAGTGGGAAGGGCGCGGTCTGTCCAAATGGGTAGGGTACAGGCCACCCCAGCGGGCCAGACCTGAATCCCAACGGTCGAACCAGGCTGGACGTAGTCCGGGCCGGGTCTGAGTTAGGTTAGTAGACCCGGGATGAGTCGGTGGACCCTAGACCGGGTCGGGTTGGGTCGGTCCGACCGAGTCTGATCGGACCCAAACCCAACCAACCCCTTTTGTAAAAACGCCAATATCTTTATAACTGTTCATCCATTTGACGAGCCATTTGAATCATTTGAATCCTCATGATAAGGAAGATATTTTGATATACTCTATAGAGGTTTTCATGGAATTTGAATATAATGAATGGCTCGGGTGCGGTTCTCCTAAGATCAAGCGTGCTACATGTGAAACCCTACGATTAGCTAAGAACTAAAGACTGCTGACAAGTGACCTTGTGTGGATCAGCTACTATGGCCTAGTGGGAAGTAGCTTTTGTGAGACCCGGTAGGCCCACAATGGGAAGCAGCATCTTTATGACCTGGAAAACCCACGGTACTCAACAGGACGAGTACCTCAGTATAGACAAGGTGGTAAGAAGCTTCTGTGTGACCCGACCTATCCATAGTGGGCAGCATCTTTTTTCTGGCCCAGCATACCCATGTTACTAATCAGGTATGAGTACCATAATAGCCCAAGGTTAGTGAGAAGAATCTTCTATGTGACCCGATAGGCCCACTATAGTCATTGAGGATGAGTTCTCCAGCAGCCCAAGGTGTTCGATGATGTGACTAATGGTCCTACTTTACAACTCTAAATTACACCTGTTGTGGGTTTTCTTGTGTCATGATCATGCTTCGTGATCAAGTTTCGTGGTATTCTCTATGTATTTATTTTTGTTCTTTCCTTTGTGTTTTGAGGTCTCTACTGAGTATATTATTACTCACCCCTTCACGGGCTTCACCCGCACGTGTTGTGTCTGGTGCAGATGAACACTACCTTGATGAAGGACATGGTAGCCCAGGACACGGTGGTGCCTAGTGAGACTAAGAAGGCAGGGTGTACTTCTACGTCTTCCAATAGCTACTCTATACTTACCTATCAGGTGAGGTTTCCAGTAGATGACTTTCAGAGTTTTCCTTTTACATTCCTATTTTTATTTTATCTTTTTTTGGGGTTGTATTCTGGCCCATTTGACCTATAGTTTGTACTTTTACTCAGTGGTTGTTTAGTGGAATGCATGTTTACTCTTATAGCTTTGGGACGTGGTTGTGTGTGTGTGGGTGAAGGTACTTAGGAAAATGCCTCCCACTTTCAAGTCGACACCTTCAGTGGCAGTCGCCAACCCCTGGCCTTCAGGAGGCGGGCTTGTGGTATGTCATGGCATGGGCCCCAGGGGACTAGTTGTGATAGGTGCAACAACGATAGTACCATTCTCCTGCCCGACGGTTGCACTGTATGTGGTTCTTGGCAGTAGCGGCAGCTCTACCTTCGCACTCAATGGTAGAAAGTTCCTCAACTAGCGGTAGTTCCTCTGTTTTTCACATGAAGGAATAAAATTCTTGTTACCTATAGTTATTATTTTATCCTACCATAAGTTATAAAAATTATGAGACCATCAATTTATTTTTTTTCTCTCATGTCATTTCAAAAAAAATCATGCAATGTTTTTCATTATTTTTTATATATTAATTAACTACATACTTATTTTTAATTATTTTATTTGTTTAATTGTTTTCTAAAATGAAAATATATTATATGAATGTCATGCAAAGAAACTTTAAAGTATTTTAATCAGTTATAAAATATGTTTTAAATTATTCTTCATTGTCCGTAGAAAGATATATCATTTATGTAAAAAACTTTCTTTCTTATATTCGTTGTTTTAGTTATTTCAAAAATATTTATTAATATTGGTAAATATTTTCAAAATTATTTTTTTGTATTAAATGCATGAAAAATATGTCTTTATATTTTATGTATTTATACATATTGTATTCTAAAGTTTTTATTGACAATCAATTTGGGGCGATATTCATGGAATTATTTGACTTAGTTTGAACGGTTTATTTCAAATTATGTTTGAACTATTATTATAGAGATTGTTTGAATTATTTAATGGATAATAAAAATTAGTTTGAATTGGACTTTATTCTTTGAATTAAAAAATTATTGTTATGTGGTTATTTATGAATAAAATTTGATCTATGACATAAGTTTGAGTCATGTCACATGTGATGTTTTATATGTTTTTTCCACCTATTACATGGGTTATTGATTTAATTGAAATTAAAAATATCCAAAGGAAATAATTGGATGTGTTCACAATTATGGAAGTTTTAATGTGATATATATATATTAAAGTGAAAAAAATTATAGTATTGAGTCACCCACACAAGGAATTTATGAGCAAGCTCGCGAGCTCGAGTGGTATTGACATGTGTAGTTGGGGTGAGTCCTAATTTTTAAAATAATTTTTAAAGAATGATATTTTTAATAATAAGATAATAACAATAATATATTCATAAAATTAAAAATCATTTATAGCATTTTATATATGAGGTAATGATAATCAACGACGTTAACAATGGATTTGGAAGAAATAAATAATGATCCATGAGTAAATGTTTGTCTTCTGGATCCAATTATCATTATAATTTTTCTATATTTTTTCAAATAAAACTTATCAAAATATTATTTATAATCTCTCTGGTCATGCATTATCATTGATACCATTAAATATATCATTTTTTATAGTTAAAAATAAAAAAAATCCTTAAATGGTGTGTTTGTAAAAAATACAAATAAAACTATTTACGAGCATTGTTATGGTAATTATTTTATAATACAGATTGGGGTATGATTAAAAAAATTTAATAATTCATTACTATTCTTGAAAATGGGAATTAAATAATTTTAATCATTTAATGGGGTTAATAATGATGGTAATAATTGAAGAATATTGTTTTGATTACTTAATATTCATAATTGTATATAATTAATATAAGTATAAATTTAACAAATCTATTTAAAAAAATATGAATTATTTCATTAATGTTCATGGTCTTATATAATTTTTTGTACAAAAAATCACTATTATTTAAAAATATTCACCTAATCCTTTCATAAATATATTTATGTTGCTTTTATTTTGAGTTAATTACATATTGGATATATAAATGAATCTTAAATTCAAGTACAATTAAATTAGCTATTATTAATCCATTAATAGTCATAAAATTCATTAATTTTATATTTACAAATTAATTTTAAAATTTTAAAAATATAAATAATTTTTAAAGTAGTTAAATATGTATTTTGATATATAATAATAATGAGTTAATAAAAGGATCTTAAAAATGAAAGTATTTAAAAAAGAATATAATTTTCAAAATATTAAATAAATGTGTTAAATTATAGAAAATTAATTTTTATTTTTAAGAAATAATTTATTATTAACACAACCAAAATTATTAAATGAATGAACTCTTTAGTAATTGTGAAATTATTTGACTATATACTTTCCAATGATGAGTGATAATATCCTTTTCGTTTAATGGGTATAAATATTTTAATTATATGAATCAATTCTTAATAAATAATTTAATTTAACTTAATAAGATAAATCTTTACAAAATGTAATAATTTGATAATAGTATTTGGAAAAAATTAATACAATAAAATGTATATTTTCTTATATATTAAATTTAAAAAAATAAAAAAGGAATATATTAAACTGGAAAGAAATTTGATTGAGGAATTGGAGCAACACGAGATCTACTGAGAATATCTACAAAAACTGAAGGAACTATTTTACGAACTTATAACATTAAAAAATTATTTTTAAAATAAAGAAATTTATTTCTAGAAAATATTTAAATATAAAAGTTAATTATATTTTAAATTATCTCTTTATTTATATTATTTTTTTAAATAACTTACAATATTTAATGTATTTTAAAATATAACAACATTAATAATTTTAATTTTTTAATAAACTAAATGTTTTTATTATTTAAGGTCTTTACATTTAAAATATATTATAATTTTAAAAATGTTAAATATTTGTGTTAAATTATAGAAAATTATTTTTTTAACCAAGAATTAATTATTAACATAACCAAAATTCTTAAATAAATGAACTCTTTAGTAATTGTGAAATGATTCAGCTATATTATTTCTAATGATGAGTGATAATATATTTTCAGTTTAATGTGTATATACCTTTTAAGTATATGAATCAATTCAAAATAAATAAATAATTTTAATTTAATATGATAAATCTTACAAAAACTAATTTGAAAATAATATTTGGAAAAAGATGAATACAATAAAATGTATATTTTCTGATATATTAAATGTCACAAAAAAATAAAGGAAATATATTAAATAGTAAAGAAATTTAATCGAGGAACTAGAGAAATACGAGATCTGTGGAAATTATCTAAAAAATTTGAAGGAAATATATTAAGAACCTATAACATTAAAAGAATATTTTTAATATGCATCAATTAATTTCTAAAAAAAATAAATATCCAAGATATCTAAATTTCAAATGCTCTACTTATTTATTTTAAAATATAAAAAAATAAAATAAATTTTTAATGTATTTTAAAATATAACAACTTTAAAAATTTTAAATTTTTTATCAACTAATTTATTTTTATTATTCAATGTATTTCAATTTAAAAAAATTATAATTTTTAAAATATTAAATAAATGTATTAAATTATAGAAAATTATTTTTTATTTTTAAACAATAATTTAATATTAACACAACCAAAATTCTCGAATGAATGAACTCTTTAGTAATTGTGAGATTATTTGAATAGATAATTTTTAATGATGAGTGATAATATTTTTTTAGTTTAATGTTTATATACATTTTAAGTAAATTAATCAATTATTAATAAATAATTTATTTAAATTTAATACAATAAATCATAACAAAGTTTAATAATTAGACAATAATATTTTGCAAAAAAATACAATTGATTTTTTATTTTTTTATATATTAAATTTTTTTAAAAAAATAAAGGAAATATATTAAATAGAAAATAAATGTGATCAAGGAATTAGAGAAATAATAGATTTATGGAGAATATCTGTAAAAAATGATGGAAATATTTTAAGAACCTATAACATTAAAAAAATATTTTTAAAATACAGAAATTTATTTCTAAAAAAATAAATATCTAAGTTAATTAAATTTTAAAATTATCTACTTATTTATTTTAAATTATTTTAAAAAAAATAAAATATTCAATGTATTTTTAAATATAACAACATTATATTTTTTTAATTTTTTAATCAACTAATTTACTTTTATTATTCAAGTTCTTTAAATTTAAAAAAGATTATAATTTTCAAAATATTAAATAATTATGTTAGATTATAAAAAATTATTTTTTTATGCAAGAATTTAATATTAACATAATCGAAATTATTAAATGAATGAACTCGTATAATTGTGAAAAGATGTGACTAGATACTTTCCAATGATGACTGATAATATATTTTCAGTTTAATTAATGTATATATACTTTTTAAGTGTATGAATCAATTCTTAAAAAATAATTTATTTTAATTTAATACGAGAAATCTTAACAAAATGAAATAATTTGAAAATAATATTCGGAAAATATAAATGCAATAAAATATATATTTTATTATATATTAAATTTCACAAAAAAAATAAATGAAATGTATTAAATAGTAAAGAAATGTGATCGGGGAACTAGAGAAATATGAGATCTACAGAGAATATCTGCAAAAAATGAAAGAAATTTATTAAAAACCTAAAACATTAAAAATTATTTTTAATATGAAGCAATTTATTTTCAAAAAAATTAAATATTCAAGATATTTAAATTTTAAATGCTCTACTTATTTATTTTAACATTTAAATAAAATAACTTAAAATATTCAATGTATTTTAAAATATAAAAACATTAAAAAAATAATTTTTTAATCAACTAATTTATTTTTATTATTCAATGTATTTACATTTAAAAGTAACACCAATAACAAGCCAATAAGTATACAACTAGATACAATCGAGATAAAGTATACATGTCAAGAATTCATACAAAAATTGACATGCAAGATCATTAGTGGTCGATCGTATAAGAGCACACTCGAGTACCCCAAAAAAAACTCAAACACAATGTAAAGAACCATCATGGTCCATTTTCCATTAATCCCATGCACATGTGCATCACTATCACTATGGTCCAAATCATGATCTAGTCCCTGACCTGATCTCAAAACCATAAAGTCTACACGCATCATGAGGGGCATGTGTAGGGTGTGAGTATGAACTCAATATCCCACCACCAACATGTGCCTATTTTACATCATTATTTATACATGTGTATGCATATTTAAATAAATAAAAATTTAACTCATGCATAAAATACATAACCCACTTTTCTCATGTTGAACAGCCATGAGGAAGCATTTACCTACTTCGGCCAACATTAGAGTGGAACGATATATCCATGGCCAGTCATATCAGAAGAACCTTAGTGTCTCATCCACATATATGTCACCTGACACCTCATTCCATGTAATACCACATACCCCATATATCAAGTAATACCAGCATCCCATTGGGATTCCAATAAGTGCATCACAAGTTCCCCAGACTTCTATTTGAACAGACACCATCGAATCAACAGCCCAACATCTTGAGGAATAGTGAGATCAGTCCTTTAGTGAATAATAAACCACCATTGGATCAATGGTTTTATTTCCTGGGGCATGATGAGATCTGTACTCCCATATGATGGTGTCACTCACCATTAACCCAGCCCATCGGCCTTCAATGTCAGGGAAATCCCCAACCCCCATATGAAGTTCTAACTCACTATCAGTTTTGTCTTTCTATGGTGAGCACCACCTCCATAACCAGTGGTCAAAACCATCCTCCAATCCACTAAAACTATAGAGGCATCTACCCAAAATGAGTGGTCAACACCACCTCAACTAAGTCCTCATATGTGGTCACATGAATCCAATGATGCTATTGTCTAATCACGGTGAGCAGCAATCACCAACCATACTTAAGCCACACCAACTAGCAGTCTCGTTACCACATGCAAACCTCATTTCATATCTACAACATGGTCATCACCATCCACCTAAACCTAATGATCACATCACTTTGATTTTGATAGTCATCACCATCCTTGATATCTTGGTCCATGCCCTTATCCTAAAAAACCTCACCATCTCAATCCCAGTGATCACATCATCCCATGTATTCTGGGTCATTCCCAACATGTTCCCAAGGAACCATTTCCACCATAAAACAATATTTATAATTAAATTAAAGCATCCAACATAATCTGACCAAACAAATAAAGGCTCTAAACTCGGCTTAAAACATTTAAAGAGACATGAGTATGCCCGTACACTATAAAAAGGAAACCCCCTTTAAAATGGGTCACACATTTTGGCTAACTATGCACCAACCATGTGGTTCCACTATCTAAAGGCACCTCCACCTTGTACGGCTTAGCGAATGATTTTTCAAAATATGTGTAGCCCGTGCAGATCACCTCAACTAAAAATGAAAATATTTTTTATGATCATGTTCCACACCACGTATAGTTTTTCTAATGATTCTCTAGTTCAAATGGGCCACATGGTTTGGGCGACACAGTTAGCACTAATCGCACGACAATTGTGCACCCAGTGTCATGTCTCCCAAACTTTGGTTTTCGAAGCCTGACGCTCTCAAAACTAAACCAAACCTACAAGAAACTCATTGAGCTTTAAAACCAGTCTAAAAATGTACCAATGCATTGTAATTATCAAAATTATGCTCTGAATCCCAATTTAAATGTTGTCCCATCCACCAAACATTAAATTCAAATTTACCCAGGAATTCAAACTCATTCAAAAACCCATGATGTTATGCTGTGATGATATTGAACATACAGATACTATAAACATCACCCTAGACTTACCTGGTTACTCAGACACAGATCAATTCCTCTTGTGGCTCCCCACCTTAGGAATTACCTACCCAGTTTCTCCCCAGGACAAAATGACATTCTGATGATTCCTCCAACCACCCTTCAGAAATATATGTCCCTGTAGAATATACCATAATTACTACACCTCGTCAGATGATCAATTCATACCCATGTCATACATGACACCCATAAAATATTACATTGTAGCTGATGCCCAAGAGTCAGGCATCACATTAATGCTCAAAATCAATCTCTCGTCCTATATATATATGCATTCCCATTAAATTTATCAATTCCTACACATCTCATAAAAACACACATCATACTTGATGCCCACATACTAACTAGTTTCTGGTTAATTTAGTTTCAACATGTGCAACTTATGGACCCATATTAGTCATATAAAAACAAAATGAAACCATGACCATGCTCACAACATACCTCTAACCATTATCAACTCCTCAAGATACTATGAACCTACCAGATCAACAAAATATACCTAGACCAAATCCTAACTACCCAAGGCCTAACCTCCCTATAGGGTTTCACCAACTAGCAAATACAAACCCCACAATTGGGTCTCTCTCCCTCTCTCTACCTTGACCCACGCACGTAGTAGAATCATAGCTTCCATATCCTAGTACTACTTCTAGTCCTACCTCAGATCCCTAAGTTTGACCTAATCCCTAACATCCATTTTTCTAATAATTCATCCTGTAGAACATATCCATGCACCACATAGGGGCACATGACCGACACTCCTTCAGAGATCACTCACATTAGGTCTGATCATGACCCAACTATCCACACTAGAAGAAAACCATTAATGACTCACTCCTTAGTGGTTTGACTAAATATCTAACTGGAATATTCTGTTAAGACTCTTTATAGTTCTACATATGGCTACCCAAGGTACCACTGCCTAACTCACCTGACACTGCCACCTGGATCGAGTAAGTCATATAAATAAAATTACCATTAGTTATCAGTGCTTGATTTACTACCTCCAAGAATAAGGTCAACCTGAATATATTCAACTGCACCCTGATGGAATGTTATAAACTATCCTCAAACCATCTCACCCAAGAGATTTCATCACCTACAATAGAAGTTTCAAATAGGTATAGTTCCCTGAAATTCCTTGCATAATACATAACGGATGTATCCCCTAATTTTGGTTCATGAACTCGTGGGATTGGTCCATCTCAACATATTTAGGAAGAAATGCTCGAAGAATATGGTCTCAAAATCCATATATGTCAGTCCCTCATGTCTTCCAACCTATATTTTTATGTCCCACCAGGTCTTTTCTAGTCCTTTGAGCATATAATTATCCATCTTTACCCTCAGACTAGGGGGTGTCTTGAGATGGTCAAATATGATTAGTACTAACTCAATCCAGATATCTAATGTATGTGGTCCACCCTCACCCTGAAATAATTCTTGGTGATAATATTGGAACTCCCGCGTTATATATTCTAGGAATGACTCAACTACTTGAGATCCCCTATCAATACTTTGTATGACTTGTACCAATATATCCTTGAGATTACAATCTAGACATGTCCCAAAATCATCCATCTGTCATAGATGCCCCGCATGCATCAAAGCCTATACCTATAGATTAAGATAATTCTGACCTTCAGGGGCCTCATCCTATGCATTTTATAGTGGTACCACATATCCACCCTTCTAATTATCTATTTGATTTTGTCTAGGTGGCATCACACTGATGACCAAATACCATTGTCCATAACTACAATAACAGTCATATATCATAAATAGTGAAATCTATAATAGGCATCACATCTCACCACAATTAGACTTCCCTACCACACACATATCACATATCATCCATCCTCATAGCCCCTACCTACCCACGTCAAAGTTAGGTATCACATATCATGCATATCATATATCATTATCCTGGTGCGGCTAAGTAGAATACCGCTGAGAATCTATACAAGATAACACTATTTATATTTTTATTAAAGTTTTAAACAAATATACCCATTTATTTATTACATACAACCCATATTAGAGTCATAACCACATGCATCACACACATAAGATCGCATATCATCATGTTTTGAACCGCATACATTGGCTGGCTGAGTAGAATTCCCCCAAAAAACTATGCAGGAAAATATTGTTTAGATTTTTATTTGACACTTTAAACAACATCAAAAACTTTTAAAGTATTCCATTTTCTTGGAAAATATCACAAGAACATACACATATCATATGATTCTATGTTCCTACCATTTTACATAAATACTCCTCCCTTTCCATGTCAGTCCAAGGGTCAAAATCCCATAAAACTATAACATCACACCCAAGTGCACCACTCAAGGTGGAAATTAATTAATTGTAATAGAACAAAGCATAAAAATCAATTTCCCAACTCTGGAAACTTGTTTTATCCCTATTTTAGGGTGATTTAAGCACCCAAACATGATATCATTACCCAGTTTCAACTGGGCCCTAGTCTCTAATCTTCCATAGCTTAAATAATAAGAAAAAATAAAACATTCATACCATTTAAAACTAGTAGAAAATAATTACTATTTTACACCCATGCCTTATGATGTTGAAAGAAAAACCCAACAAAGAAACTCCTTTTATACCATTTTTAGTGCCTCAACATGGGATCCACATAACTGATTCTCTATGTCGGTGGACCATTGGGCCTTAGGCATGCCTCCCTATACACCAAAGGCTACCAACTAGTAGCGAGGGTTTAATTAGGTGATAGTGGGGAGAATATACCTTTTTGTGATGATAATAATAAAATTCATAATACTATAACTTAGCAGAAGTAATTTACCAAAAATAGGGGAAGCTTTAAAATATAATAAAAATAATAAGAAAATAAGTATACAACTAGATACAAGATAGATAAAGTAAACATGTCATAAAGTAATATAAAAATAGACATGCAAGACCGCACATGGAAAATCATATAAGATCTCACTCAAAATACCCAAAAATAAACTCTATCTCAATAAAAAGAACCACCATGGTCCATCTTCTATCCATCAGATACATTTGTGCATCCTTGATCACTATGGTCCATAGCACGATCCTGGTATCTTACTTGATCTCAAAACCAAAAATTCTACATGTGTCCTGAGGGGACCATGTAAGGTGTGAGAATGATCTTAGTAGAATACCACAAACATGTTTCTATCTTACATCCATCTTTATACAAGTGTATTCATATGTAGATAAATAGAAACTTCACTCATGAATAAAATACAAAACATTCTTTACTCATGTTCAACATCCACAAGGAAGTGTTTACCTACTTCGACCAATTCTAGAGTGAAATGATATATACACAGTCAGTCATATCATAAGAAACAGGGTATCTCATCCATATATATTTCACCTAAAATCTCATTCCAACTAAAACAACATATACTACATATTGATTAATACTAGTATCCCATCAATACGCCTAATAAGTGCATCACAAGTCCCTCAAACTTCCATTTGAACAAACACAATCAATTCAGCAACCTTTCATCCAAGGACACAGCGAGATTCATCCTTCAATGAATAATAAAACATCATTGACTCAACAACCCCAAATCCCAAGGCACGACAAGATCCATCCTCCAATCTGATGGTCTCACTCACCATCAACTTGGCCTATCGTCCTTCAATGTCATGACAAGCTGTAACGACCCAAACATTCATTAATGGAAATTCCTCATGATCTAATTAAATGTCTTATTATGGTTATATAAAATTTGAACTTCATTGGTTTTATGTTTCTGGATTTTAAAATACCGTCATGAATTATGACCATTGTTAATATAGTCGTTGAACAGTGATCACATGATTAGTACAAATATAGGGCTTTAACAAAACCAATTTACTCAGAAAAAGGAAGTGATGGCCTCATCCAGTAGACTTTCCCCATATGAAGCCCATTTGTTGGAGCTCAGAAAGGAGGTGGCGTCATTGGGCTTCACTCTTGACCAAGTCCAAGTTGATCTTGAACACATTAAGCTTGAGCGGAACCAACTACGGGAGAAGTGGAAGTTAATAGAGATTACCACCCGAGCGATGTTATTCAAGCCAACTCAAGAGTCTGTCACCATCACACACCTTACCCTTAAATCTTATGCAGGTGTTATAAGGGGTTATGTAACAAGACCCTAGAACTATGACTATTTACATTATTTTTTTATAAATAATATGCATTCATTTTATTATTGTTACTTTGTAAATAGTTTGTAAAGCACAAATATTATTTTTAGTTAATATTAAACTAAGAAATATATTTTGATAAATTAATGTATTTTTTGAATTAAATAATATTTTAATAAAATATTATTATTATTATTATTAAATTACATTTTAATAAATATAAATTATTATATAATTTTATGAATGCAATTGTAATTTTTATTAAGGTTTGAAAGCATTTTTTGTTAAAACCCATTAATTTTTGATAAATGTCGGTTTTTATTTTAAAAGTAAAAAATTAAAATATATAGAAAATTATTTAGATAAAATGAATACTATTTTTGGAATCAGGATGTTGAAATTATCCAATGGTGAATTTTTCATAATTTTCTGAGACAGTTGAATTTTTTGGTAAAAATTAAATACCGTTTAAATATATAATATGTTTTATGACATCATAATGACCCAATAGTGATGTAACAAAATAACATAAACATTATGTTCGGAAAATATATGTTTTACCATTAAAATAATTTGATTTTGGTTTTGTTTGATTTATTTTACAAAACTTTAGTGGACCCTTCAAGGCTTATAAAACATTTTGTCTTTTTAAATTGTTTTCCTTGAGAGTGTGACTCACCTCCCCATAAGAAACCCTATTATTTTAATAATTTATTCAATTTTCCTCATAAAATATTTTTTCCACTCTCCTTTGGCAAAAAACATGGGAAACAAACATGGGATGGTTTGTGGTTTTGATTAGTTTAATGTGTGGTGTGCCAAACCTAAATAATAAAGAATTCCCTCTCCTTTCCTATATAAACCCACACAAGATCCCTCTTCCTCTTCAATAAAATCCTTTGGAGTTCATACAACCCATTCCATACTCTCTCTATAATCCTACCAAGGTTTCCCAAGCTCCCAAGAATCCTCCCTAAAGCCTCTCCCAAGCCTTTGGGATCACACTTCCAAGTAAGGGATTTCTTCATTTCTCATTTTTGTCCAATTTTATTTAAGTTGTTATGCCCTTTTGTTTTCAATTAAAAATTTTGGGGTATGATTTCACACCTCCCCCATACTACCCAATTTATGTTTGAGTGATGAGATACCCCATTCTCTCTCATTAAATGTCTCCCATGTACACCTGTTACCATGCCGAAATTCCGTAAGGAATTTCTCTCTCCTCATTTACATTCAAGTAATTATTTTGTATAATGAATCTAAATTCCATTAAAATTGTTGGTACATGTATCTATATTACCCCCTTACTTTCCATTTCATGTAAATATGATGAGACACCCTTTTCTCTCTCATCAACCATTTTTATGAATTCTTATGTCACGCCGTTATGCTACCAAAATTGCACTGCGATTTTTCAATCCAAAGTCATTGTGTAGTGAATACCATGCCCATTTATCTATCAAGTTTATTCACATTTATGTACATTAAATTATTGTTTAAATAGTTTCATGTATGAATTACACACTCTTTTATCATATAATAAATGATTATGTTTAATGAATCCATGTTTTATGATCCATGTGGCACACTTATGCATGAAATGAAATGATTAAGAAGGGTGCACCATGATTGCGCTCTAATTCATTAGGTAAAGTATAGTATCATGATACTTCATGTTCAATGAGTTTTGACTCATGATAATTCAAGTGAAATGATTATTTACTCATGATTCATGTGCAATGAGGGTTTACTCATTCTCTATGCGCAATGAGCCTTGGCTCATGCTAATTCCATATTAAGTGTTGGGGCCACATTTCCATGTTATGATTATCATGATTTATCATGCCTTTATGTTTATGTTTATCTTATGCTCTATTGATATTCCTGTTGACTAACATGTATTGTATTTCTCATGTTATTCCATGTTTATTCCCTTACTAGGATTTATGGCTCACCCTTTTCTTCTGCATGTCCTCAGGTTATCCCATGCAATGCTAAGTACGAGGGAATGTAGTGGTCATGTAAAGGAATTTTTCAATAAAGATGTTGTGTGTTTTATGTTTTAAGCTATTATGAAATGTTCCTAAGCCCCAAATACATTGGACCTCTCAATATTCCATGTTGTATCAAGTGAAGATTTTATGTAATAAATCATGTTTAAGTTTGTAATAAAAGAGCAGGGTTGTTATAGTTGGTATCAGAGGGAGGTTTAGTTATTTTTTGGATTAGGATTAGAAAACTCTAGTGAAGACTTAGAGACAAGAATAAGTATAATAAAAACATCACTAAGTATTGGTGAATATTGAGTAAGTGGTTTATCATGAAAATACATCCATGTCTAGATACAAGCAGGTAGAGGCGGCTCTGGCATAGATTTTTCCTAGGGGTAAAACCCGAAAACACCGTTTTGAGCTAGAATCAAACAGAAATAGGTGCACGATAACAGGCCTTGCTACACTCTTGGTTATGACACTCCTAGGGGATATGCTTTGGTAAATTTATAAGCTTGGTATGAACCCTTATTAAGGGAATTTAAAAAATTCCCCTAAGAATATATGTTAGAAAATAGATCATGAATAAAATATATTGAAGCCTATGGATTCATAAGTTAAGGAAATCAAAGTTATTTATAGGTCATCAGTTTTTTCCTTGGATTACCCTTTATGTGTTACCCCTAACTTTCCTTTTATTCTATCCAATGGCTGGTAATAGGAGGACCCGGGCTAACATCTGATGTGAAGATCAATGTGATGAATGTGCTGACGAGATGCCCAATCCGATGGGAGAAGGAATCACAAACTTTTTCATGCTTATCTCTCAGTTAACTCAAGATTTGAATAGAAACATGGGTCAATAGGAACATTCAACCCCCCCCCCAATAAAAAACATGTCGCTATCAAGGTCTTCATGAGACAAAAGCCTCCTACTTTTAATGGATCATCTGATCCCTCAATCCCTAAATAATGGATCAACTCCATTGAAAATATCTTCTCCATACTTCAATGTTCTAAACAAGAGAAGGTTCTCTTGGATGCTTATCGTATGGAGGGTTAAGCTGATAAATGATGGATGTTGATCAAAAATACGAAGCCTGAGGAGGAGATCGAGGTGTTGGAATGGACGGATTTCCGAAATATGTTTTTTGATAAATATTTTCCACACACCCTCTAACTTAAAATGTAAAGGGAATTACATTCCCTCAAGAAAAAAGAAAATGAATCTATCAAAGTGTATGAGGAAAACTTCAAAAGGCTTGCACGATATGCCTACGGCTTTTTCGTTACCCCTGAATGCATGGTTGACTGCTTATTTGGTGGGCTGAAACCTATCCTACAGAAAGCGTTTGTGATCCATGACTTCGATAGCTATGAGGAAATTGTCCAATGTTCCCTCAAAGTTGAAATGGAGATCAGATAATATCAGAGGTATCATGTGGATAAGAAGCATAAGGTGGAATTCAATGCTGGTAGTTTAATGGATAAATCTAATGGTGCTAAGAAGATCCAGCACCCTACTTTCCAAAGGTTCAGAAAGAAGCACCTCGGAAATTGCCTGAAGGGGACGAGGAAATTCTTTAGGTGTGAAAGAGAAGGGAACCAAGTTGTTAACTGCCAACAAGAAAAACCCGCGGTTGCAACAGAGGAGAGGAATTATCCGTTAGAACCTCAACATGTTGTTCATTGCTACAACTACAAAGAACCAGGGCATCTTGAAAATTAGTGCCCTAAGCCAGGTGTTTTCAGAGGCAACCAACAACCTCCAACGAAGCAAGGGAGATCTTTTTCCATCACTACTGTCGAAGTGAACTCCGAAAATGAATTAGTTATAGGTGCACTAGTTATTTATTCAAGAATAGCGAACGTACTTTTTATTCAGGTTCTACACATTCTTTTATATCCCAAAATTTTAGTAGAACAATCCCATCACCACCAAAAATCATGGAAGTAAAGATGTCGGTGAGTATAGAAAATGGGGAAATCATTGCATCCCATGCATATAAATCCTCCACTATTTTAATCGGTGTATTTAATTTCCCTGAGAACCTCAACATACTCCCTCTAATGGAATTTTATGAAATTATTGTCATGGATTTTCTTTCCTTATATAGAGCCAACATAAATTTCCATGAGAGGGAAATCACACTCCATGTGGAGAATCAACCACAATTCTATACAAGTGAAATGTGGAAGATTAATCTTCTTTAGCTCCATCATCTCAAGAATGGATATTACTATCCTATGAGAATGCATATTTGGCCCAGATGATTGAGTCTAAAGAGGACACCATCCTTGAAGACATGCCTATTGTGAGGTAATTTGCTGAAGTGTTTCCCGAGGAATTGCCTGGTCTTCCTCCTATAAGAGATATAGAATTATCAATTGATCTTATACCTGGGGAGTTTCCAATATCCAAGACTCCATATAGAATGGTTTTTGTAGAGCTTTAGGAGATGAAGAAACAACTACAGCAGAATTTGGATAAAGGTTTTATACGCCCAAGTGCTTCACCATGGGCTGCACCAGTCCTCTTCATCAAGAAGAAGTATGGGTTAATGCGCCTTTACATCAATTATCATGAGCTTAACAAAATCACGATAAAGAACAAGTATCCTATCCCAAAAATTGATGACTTGTTTGATCAGTTGTGTGGAGCACAATACTTTTCCAAGGTAGATTTGCGGTCGGGATATTATCAAGTAAGGGTGAAGAAGGAAGATATCCCCAAGACTGATTTTCATACATGATACGGGCACTATGAATTCATAGTAATTCCTTTCGGACTCACTAATGCTCCAGCAATATCCATGGACTTGATGAATAGAGTATTTATAGATTACCTTGACAAATTTGTGGTAGTATTTATAGATGATATTTTTATATACTCTAAAACCAAGGAGGATCATGAGGAGCATCAAAGAACTATACTAGAGACCTTGCGGAAGGATAAGCTCTATACAAAGTACAGTAGGTGTGAGTTCTGGTTGAAGGACATCTCATTCTTGGGCCATATAATCACAAGAAATGGGATATCTATGGATCCCTTCAAGATAGCTGCAATTGAGGGATGGATGAGGCCAACATCAGTAACGGATATCCGTAGCTTCTTGGGGTTAGCTAGATATTATCGACGATTTGTGAGAAATTTATCACGATTGTCCAACCCTCTTACCAAGATAACTCGGAAGGGAGTAAAGTTTTCTGGGATTGATAAATGTGAATAAAGCTTCAAGGGGTTGAAAATGAAGCTTATCACTGCGCATGTGCTCACTTTACCCACAAGTGGAGAACTTTTTGTGGTATTCAGTGATTCTTTAAAGAATGTCTAGGGATGTGTGTTTAAGAAAAATGACAAATTCATTGCATATTCTTCAAGTAAATTTAATGTTAATGAGAAAAATTATACAACATGTGATTTGGAGTTGGCTGCTGTGATCTTCGATTTAAAATTTTGGCGGTATTATCTCTTTGGGGAGAAGTGTGAAATATATATGGACCAAAAAATCCTCAAGTATATATTCACAAAGAAAGAGTTGAACATGTGCTAGTGAAGATGGTTAGATCTGATCAAAGACTATGACTTCTCAATCCATTATAACCATGGGTAAGAGAACATGGTGGAGGATGCTCTAAATAGAAAGTACCCAATGATTCTATCATTGATGAGAATTGAAAAGGGTCAAATCTTATTATATTTGATTAAGATGGACATGGGAATCATAAATAAGGGAACATCATCAATCCTTTCACAAATGATTGCTCAACCATCTCTTTTGAAAAGGTTTAAGGATGCTCAAAAGGATGATGTGGGAATTCAGAAGAAAGTGGAAGTTATCATAAAAGGGAAATCCTAGGAGTTAAATGTTAATGAAGAAGTAATTTTGAGATTTGGGAAAATACTATGTGTTCTATCAAGTCTAGAGCTGAAGAAGGAACTTTTGGATGATGCACATAGTTCAAATTTCTCTATTAACCCTGGAAACACAAAGATGTATCGAGATCTCTGAGAGAATTATTGGTGGGATGATATGAAGAAGGATATCGCTGAGTATACATCAAAGTTTTTGGTGTGTCAGCAAGTGAAGGTAAAGAGGCAGAAGTCTAAGGGGATGACGTAACCATTTCCCAACAAGCATATAAAATGGGAGAACATCACCATGGACTTTGTCATCGGACATTCGAAGACATCCAAAGGAAACAATGAAATCTGGGTTGTTGCAGATCATCTTAAAAAGTCTTCACACTTTATAGAAATTTGGGAGGATTTCTCATTGGATCAACTGGAATGGATATATATCAGGGAAGTGGTAAGGCTGCATGGAGTACCACTATCTATTGTATCCGATCGAGATCCCAGATTCACCTATAAGTTTTGGAAGAGTCATCAACATGCTCTGGATACTGAAATGAACTTCAGTACGGCCTATCAACTTCAAACTGATGGCCAAACTGAGAAAACTATTCAGACACTGGAAGATATGTTAAGATCATGATCAATAGAATATAAAGGAGGTTGAGATCAACATCTTCCTCTGGTTTAATTCTCCTATAATAACAGTTTCCACTCGAGCATCCAAATGGCACCTTATGAAGCCCTATATGGGAAGAGGTGTAGAACACTGGTATGTTGGGATGAAGTTGGTGAGCGTAAGCTGCTAGGACCAGAAATGGTCGAAGAAATGGTGAAGGTGAAAACCATTCAGCTACATATCAAGGCAGCCCAGAATTGATAGAAGAGTTATGCAGATAACCATCGATGATACCTTGAGTTTAAAGTTGGATAAATGGTATATCTATTCATATCTCCATGGAATAAGGTCATGAGGTTTGGAAAGAAAGGGAAGTTCAGTCATAGGTACATCGTCCCCTTCGAGATTCTTGATCGTGTTGGGGTTGTGGCCTATCGACTAGCACTTCCACCTAACATGGCCAAAGTACATGATGTATTTCATGTATCCCTATTAAGTAAGTACATACCATACCCTTCACATTTACTCTCTTCAGAGGTTGTACAGCTAGAGGATGATCTTTCTTGCAAGGAGCTACTAGTGAAGATCTTAGATCATAGAGAAAAAGTTCTACTAAATTAGACAATGCCCCTCATAAAGGTGTTGTGGAAAAACCACATGTTTGAAGAAGCGATGTGGAAATAGGAGGAAGTGATGAATCAAAGTTAACTACATTTTTTTAGAGTGGGAAAAAGAAATTTTTAGGGTGAAATTTCTAAGGGGGGAGATTGTAATGACCCAAACTTTCATTAATGAAAATTCATCTTGATCTAATTAAATGTCTTATTATGGTTTTATAAAATGTTAAATTCATTGATTTTATATTTCTGTATTTTAAAATACCATTATGAATTGTTACTATTTCTAATATAGTCAGTTAACAGTGATCATATGATTAGTATAAATACAGGGCTTTAACAAATCCAATTTACTCAGACAAAGGAAGCGATGCCTTCATCCAATAGACTTTCCCCATACGAAGGCCATTTGTCAGAGCTCAGAAAGGAGGTGGTGTCATTGGGATTCACTCTTGACCAATCTCAAACTGAGCTTGAACACATTAAGCTTGAGCAGAACCGACTATGGGAGAAGTGTAAGTTAATAGAGATTACCACCAGAGCGATGTTATCCAAACCACCCCAAGAGTCTGTCACCATCGCACACCTTACCCTTCGGTCTTATGCGGGTTTTATAAGGGTTTATGTAACAATACCCTAGAACTATGACTATGTACATTATTCTTTGTATAAATAATGTTCATTCATTTTATTATTGTTATTTTGTAAATAGTTTTTAAAGCACAAATAGTATTTTTAGTTAATATTCAACTATGAAATCTATTTTGATGAATTAATGGATTTTTGAATTAAATAATATTTTAATAAAATATTATTATTATTATTAAATTAATTTTTATCAAATATAAATGATCATATAATTTTATGAATGCAGTTGTAATTTTTATTAAGGTTTGAAAGTAGTTTTTTTCAAAACCCATGAATTTTTGATAAATGGTAGTTTTTATTTTAAAAGTAAAAATTCAAATATATAGAAAATTATTTAGATAAAATGAATATTATTTTTTTAATTAGGATGTCAAAATTATCCAACGGTGACTTTTTCATAATTTTCTCAGACAATCAAATTTTTGGGTAAAAATTAAATACGTTTAAATATATAATGTGTTTTATGACATCATAATGACCCAAAAGTGATGTAATAAAATAATATAAACATTATTTTAGGCCAATATATGTTTTACCATTAAAATAATGTGATTTTGGATTTGTTTTATTTATTTTAAAAAGCTTTAGTGGACCCTTCAAGGTTTATAAAACATTTTGTCTTTTTAAATTGTTTTCCTTGAGAGTGTGACTCACCTCCACATAGGCAACCCAATTATTTTAAGAAGTTCAACCATTTTCCTCATAAAATATTCTTTTACACTCCCCTTTGGAAAAAACCATGGGAAAACCATGGTTTGGTTTGTGGTTTGGATTAGTTTAATGTGTGGTGTCCCAAACCTAAATAATAAAGAATCCCCTCTCATTTCCTATATAAACCCACCCAAGCTCCCACTTCCTCTTCACTCAAAGCCTTTGGATTTATTCCAACCCCTTCCCTACTATCTCTAGAATCATCCCAAGGTTCACCAAGCTCCCAATAAGACTCTCTCAATCCTCTCCCAATCCTTTGAGATCACACTTCCAAGTAAGGGATTTCTTCCTTTCTCATTTTTGTCCAATTTTCCTTAAGTTGTTATGCCCTTTTTTTCAATTAAAAATGTGGGGGTATTATTTCACACCTACCCCATACTTCCCTCTTTATTTTTTAGTGATTATAGTCTCATTTCTCTCTCATTAAATTCCTCCCATGTACACCTTTTATCATGCCAAAATTTCGTATGGAATTTCTCTCTCCTCATTTACATTCAAGTAATTATTTTGTATCATGAATCTAAATTCTATTACAATTGTTGGGACATGTATCTATATAACCCCATTACTATAAATTTCATGTAAATATTATGAGACATCCCTTTATCTCTCATCAAACATTTTTATGATTTCTTATGTCACACTTTTATGCTGCCAAAATTGCACCATGATTTTCCAAGACAAAGTCATTATGTAGTGAATAACATTCCCATTCCTCTATCAAGGGTATTCACCTTTATACACATTTACTTATTTTTTAAAAAGTTTCATGTATAAATTCTACACTCCTTTATCATGGAATAAATGGTTATGTTTAATGAATCCATTTTGTATGATCCATGTGGCACACTTATGCATGAAATTAAATGATTACAAAGGGTGTGCCCTGATAGTGATCTAATGCATTGGGTAAAGTATAGTATCATGATACATCATGTTCAATGAGTTTTCACTCATGATAATTAAAGTGCAACTAGGTTTTACTCGTGCTTCATGTGCAATGAGGGTTTACTCATGCTCTATGTGCAATGAGCCTTGGCTCATGCTAATTCCATGTTAAGTGTTGTGGCCGCATTTCCATGTTATGATTATCATGCTTTATCATGCCTTTATGTTTATGTTTCTCTTATGCTCCATTTATATGCATGTTGACTAACATGTATTTTATTCCTCATGTTATTCCATGTTTATTCCCTTACTGGGCTTTATAGCTCACCATTTTCTTATGCATGTCCTTAGGTTATCCCATGGAATGTTAAGTATGAGGGAATCAAGTGGTCAGGTAAAGGAAGTTTTCAATAAAGATGTTATGTGTTTTATGTTCTAAGATGTTATGTAATGTTCCTAAGACCCAAAGTCACTAGACCTCTCGATCTTCTATGTATTATCAAGTGAAGAGTTTATATAATAAATCATGTTTAAGTTTGTAATAAAAGAGGAGGGTTGTTATACAAGATACACCCCCATCTAATGGTACCACTCACCATCAACCATGACTTTCTATTGTGATCACCTCCTCTATAACAGTGGTCAATACCATCCCCTAATCTACTAAATCTAAAAAGGCCTCCACCCATAGTGAGTGGTCAACACCACCTCAACTGAGTCATCATCTATGTTCAAATGACTTCAACAGTGCTATTATCCAATCATGGTGAGTAGAAATCACCAACCATACCTAATCCACACCAACCAGAAACCTCATTTCCACATGAAAACCTCATCACCCATTCATGACAAGGTCATCACCATCTTTCAAAACCTGATGATCACATCGCCTCAATTTTTATGGTCAATACCTTCCCACATTTCTCAGTCTATTGCCTTATTCTGAAAAACCTTGTTATCTCAATCCCAATGATCACATAACCTAATTTATTCTAGGCCATTACCAACATGTTCCCAAGGAACCATTTAAATTATAGCACAATATTAATAATTAAATTAAAACAACCAGTATAATCTTCACAGCCCACTAAAATTCCCAAAACTATCTTAACACATTTAAAGAGACAAGATCATGCCCATCATCATCCCACAATATCAATTAAATTTTCTTAATACAAGAATTATTTTATTAATAGGTTCACCCAGACAACCCACAGATGTATATTCATGTAAACATTCAATAACACACATATATTTAAGGAGAAATATAGGAAACATCTACCTTATTATTGTAGGTGTTTTCTAATTGAATATGAGGTTCTAATTCTCACCTAAATGAGAGAAGTTGGGATTTTATAAAAACACCTTAAAATAGGAAAAATATATCTCATGGAATAAACATTCCAAATGGTGATAGAAATGAAGAAATAATCAAGAGTATAGGTAGAATTATCATTACCTATCCAATGCACCTGATGGATCTTGAATTCGAGCTTGGATAAATGATTTAAAAAGGAAGCTAGGAGAGGATAAGGGAGGAACCCACTTTTATAGGGTGGTTCATGAATGGGAGAAGAAAGGAGGAAGAAGAAAGAAAAAAGGGGAGGAGTAATAAGGTAATTTCACCCTCTCTAATTAACTGCATGGTTTGGATGAGCAGTTTGGATAATCGGGCACCAACAGTTTTGTTCCACTATAGAAATGGAATCCCTTTTAAAATAGGTCACATAGTTTGGATACACAGTTTGGCTAAACATAAACCAACCACACTATTCCATTTCCCAAAGGAATCTTCACCTCACAGGGCATGGAACATAGTTTTTCAAACATTGCATAGCCCATGTAGATCACCCATTCTAAAAACTATAGAAATTTCACACAACCATGTGCCCCACGTCAAATTTTTTGTTTAAATATACTCCAGTTTTAATGGTCCACGCGATTTGGGATACACTGTTAGCACTATCCATGTTCTAACCATGCACCCAGTGTTGTGTCTATATACCTTTGGTAGTTGAAGCCTGACACTCCTGAAACCAAACCGGACCTTTGAGAGACTTATCGGACTTTAAACCCCATTTAAAGACAATATAATAATGTGTTTTAATTCTCAAAATTACTCTTTGAATCCCAATTTAAAAGTTGTCTCATCCACCAAAATTTAAATTGAAATTTACCTAGGAATTTTGACCCGTTCAAAAACCTGAGATGTTAAAACCTCGCCACCTTAATATATCTCATCCTTGAACTATGTGGTCACACATTAAGATTATATCAAATATACCCACCCATTAACATCACCAAGATCTTCCTCAATTACTGATTCATAGTTCAATTCCTCTCATGGATCCCCATCTTAGGAATTACCTACCCAATAGCTCCCTGACCCAAAATGATATTTTGATGGTTTCTATATCCACCCTACGAACATACATGTCCCTATATGACATACTTTCATTCCTGAACCTCATCATATTCTCATTTTCATACATGTGTCATGCATGACACACATAAAGTCCCCCATCACAACTGATGCCCAAAACATGCATCATACCTTATTCCCACATACTAAACATCGTATGTTTAGTTCAATTGCAACACATGCAGCTTGTGTACCCATATAAGTCATAAAAAATCATGGGTGCACTCATGGAATACCTATAAATATCACCAGCTCCACTACTCTCTATGACCCTACCAGCTCAATAACATGTACCTGTCTTGAAGCCTAACTACCTAAGGCCTGACCTCTATGTGAAGCTACACCATATATTGGCCATTGACCCCAAAACGGGGTCTATATCTCTCTTAATTGACCCATGTGTGCTGTAGAATACTTGCTACTAACTCCTAGTATCAGTCCAAGTCCAACCTTAGATCCCTAAGTCTGACCTGATCCTTGACTTCCAGCTATCTGAGAATCCTTCCTACAAAACCTCTTCAAGTTCCCCATCTGGCTGCATTCCTGGCACACCTTTGTTGGTCACTCACATTTGGTCTGAACATGACCCAGATTCCCATACTATAAGAACACCATTGGTGACCTACATCTCTATAGACTACCCAAATCTATGGGCTGACTTCCCTACTAAGACTCCTCATGATCCCTTTTTCATCTACCTAAGGCACCACTTCCTAACTTACCTGACACCACCACCTAGCTCAATTATGTCATGTATATCAGATTCCTATTGGCTATCAATGCCTTGTTTACTTCCTCTAAGAATGAGATCAACCTGAATATATTCACCTACACCCTGATGGAATATCGTAAGCCAAACTCGATCTGTCTCACCCTGATAATTTCATCGCCTACCATTGAAGATACAAATCAATTCAAGCATATGAAATTATCTACATAATCCATAATGGATGTATCCCCCTACTTTATGTTCATGGACTTGTGGTATCAATCCACACTCAATGTCTTTGAGGAGAAAAGTTCAAATAACCTGGTCTCTAAATCCTTCCATTCTAGTCCAGCATTCCTTTCAGCATGTACCTATACATCCCACCATCGCTTTAACGGTCCTCTAATCATATAAGTAGCCAGCTTCACCCTCTAACCTGGGGGTGTCTTGAGCTGGTTAAATATCATCTACATAGACTTGAACCAATTCTTTGTTTCTTGTATTCCCCCCTCTCCCTAAAACAATTATGGGTGCTAATACTAGAACTCCCACATTAGATATTCCATGGACAGCTCATCACCCTAAGCTCCCCGGTCAATACTCTATATGAATCATACCAAGATCACTATGATCTACTCATATCAACATGGCCCAAAATCATTCATCTATCATGGTTTCCCCACCTACCTCAAATCCCCTACTTGTGTATCAAGATCATCTTGACCCCCAAGGGCCTCATCCGGACCCTCAAGGGTCTCATCACATGAATTCTATATAAACATCGCATCTATGTCTTCTTTATGATCCACCATAACCCATCTAGATGGTATCATACTGAATACCAAATACTATGGTCAATAACATCAATAATAGTCATATATTGAAAATAAGGAAAGTAGTACACTAATGGGAAAATAGCCTATACTAATAGTTTGGAACAATTGGTATAGGCCCTCAAACCATTGTTATGGGCTATCCCAATGGTTTGGAGGACTGTTGTCCTATTTTCCATTGGTATAGACCTATACCAATGGTTTCCAAAACTTTTGGTATAGATAATTTAAAAAAAAACATGGCTGGATTTGATCCAATCACATCCGACTTATATTTCAACAGACTAATCACTAAGCTACCATAACTTTTATGAACATAATATGATAAATATATAAATTTATATTAAAAATTAATTTAAAATTTTATTTATTGAATTTTATTTGATAAAATAATACGTAAAAAATCTAAATACCTACACCAATGGTTTTACAAACTGTTGGTATAGATATTTGGAATTTTGGGACCTATACCAATTGTTTTTTCAAAACTATTGGTATAGGGGCATATTATGGAAGTTATACCAATAGTTTTGGACAAACCGTTGGTATATTTATGACCTATACTAATGTTTTTTCAAAAATAATTGGTATAGGGTCTTATTATAGAATCTATACCAACGGTTTTGGCCAAACCATTGGTATAACTCTGACTTATACCTATAGTTTGTCCAAAATCGTTGTTATAGGGTCTTATTGAGGAAGTTCTAACAATGGTTTGGCCAAAAATGTTGGTATAGGGTCTCTCTATGATGCCTATACTAACGGTTTTGGCCAAACCATTGGTATATGTCTATTGGTATAGTTCAAATTTCTAGTAGTGGTAATAAGCAACACATTTCACCCCCTTACACTTCCCTACCACACCCATATCTCATATTGTCCAACCTCATCAATCCTGACCCTACCTATATTAGATTCAATCATCACATATCATGCATATAAGATATCATCGGTTTTGGAAAGTTGAGTGGAATGCCACTATGAAGCTATACAAGAAAACATTATTTATCTTTTTATTGATATTTTAAACAAATAACCCCATTTAAGTATTCCTTCATACCCATACCAAATTCAAGACCACATGCATCACACACATAGGATCATAGATCATCATTTCTATAACCACATACATGGGTGGGCTGAGTAGAATGCCACCAAAAATCTATGTAGAAAAATGTTGTTTGTCTTTTTTTTTAAAAACTTTAAACATACCAACCCCTTTTCATGTATTCCATGTTCCAATAAATAGTCATAATCACATAAACATATCATATAATTCTAAGTGTCTACAATGATACATAAATACTTATCCCTTTATATGATAGACCATGGGTCAAAATCATATAAAGTAATAATATCATACCCAAGTGTTCCACTCAAGGTGGAAATTAATCAACTCTAATAGTAAAAAACATAACATCAATTTCCTACCACTAGAAACTTGTTATATACTCATGCATGGGGATGTAGGCACCCAAACATGGGATCTTTACCCATTTACGACTAGAACCTAGTCTCTGATCTACCATAGCCCAAATAATAAAACAAAATAAAATATTGATACCATTTGTAACCAGAAAAATGTGGTTACCATTTTATACTTAGGCCTTGTGATGTTTTAAGGAAACACCATTATATAACCTCCTCTGATTCCATTTGTAGCGCCCCAAACCAAGAATCATTTAACTGGTGCTCTGGGTTGTTGGGCTAATAGGCCTTAGGTGTGCCTCCCTATATACCAAAGGATGATGACTATCTGTGAGGATCTAATTAGGAAATAGTTGAAAGACTATACCCTCTTGTGATGATGATAATAAAGGTCATAATATCATAACTCAAAATAATAAATTTACCAAAATCTGTAGAAGTGGTCATAAGTAACAATAATAACAATCCTATAAGCATACAACTAGATACATGTAAGATAAATTATACAATTCAGACAGTCATTCAAAAATAGACATGCAAGATTTCTCATGGATGATCATATAGGAGTGTACTCAAAATCCCCAAAAAGAAACCCCATCTTGATGAAAAGAACCACTATGGTCCATTTTCCATTTATCACATTCACATGTGTATCCCTGATCACTATGGTCTAGATCATGATCTCGATCCTTGACCTGATCTCAAAACCATAAAGTTAAAATGCGTCCTGAGGGGCCTATATAGGGTGTGAGTATGAACATAGTAGGCCACCACCAATGTGTTCCTATATTACATCCATATTTATAACACTGTATACATACCTAAATAAATAGAAATTAAACTGATTCATAAAATATGTAACCTACTTTACTTTTTCTCAATACCCATGAGGAAGCGTTTACCTACTTCGGACAACGTCGGAGTGGAACGATTTATCCACTGTCAGTTGTACTAGAAGAACCTTAGTTTCTCATCCACGTACATTTCACCCAATACCTCATTACATATGATAACACATACACCACATATCGAGAAAAAATATCTTCCCATTGAGACATCCAATAAGTGCATCACATGTCCCTCAAACTTCCATTTCAAAAAACACCTTTGTCTGAACAACCCAACATCCCAAGGCATGATGAGATAAATTCTTCAATGAATAATAAACCATCATCATATCAACATCCCTACATCCTAAGGCATATAAAGATCCACCCTCTCATCTGATGGTCTCACTCACCATCAACCTATCCCATTTGACTTAAATGTCAGGACAAGCCTTCTCCCTTATATGATGGTCTCACACACCATCAATTGTGCTTTCTATAGTGAGAGCCTCCCCCATAACTGATGGTCCGCACTATCCCCTAATTTTCTAAAACTATGGAGACATCAATCAATAAATAGTGGTCAACACCACCTCAACTGAGTCCACATCTAATTGCAGATGACTCCATGTTTTTTGTTGAAACTCATTTTTCAAAAGTTGGCCTTAACTAAAATTTTACATCAAAACAATATGGTGCATCTAAGTTAATGGTCCTAAAGCCACTAAGAATATTAACATATATTCAATACTAACTATATTTCCTTAAAGTAATCATATCTCATTAAATATAGTGGTAACATATATAAATTACATGGGTTAAGTCTCAGGATTCACATGAGTTGGCATGTGTATATTGGACTCCACTGAGCTTAGTGAGAGGAGTAGTTCTAGAGACACATATTACATAGGAATTTATAACCAAATAGGTTTTTTATGTTCACCATAAATGGTGATATTTGTATTATTATTTTAGAATTATAATTCCTCAAAATAAACAGTAAATGTTAATATTATAAGGTTAAAATTTATATATATATAAATTCAAGTAATGGACACCATGTATCAAAATTTGGGGACCCTTTCTTTGAATGTTTCAAAGACTTGATACTACTGGTGATTATTCCAAAAAAACTATAAATGTATGGTACAAGATGACTCCAATAAAGCATCATTGATTATCAAATGGTTTAGTCTTTGACAAAACATATTCACCACTGATCATGACTAAAATCCTTTTTTAATTCTACTTGTAAAATAATATTTTTATGATCATCATATTGGGAAATTGATTTTAAAGGAAACATTATTTAGAGGATTCATTATGGAATATGTCTATATGACGTGACCAAAAATGAGACCCTATGGTATATGTCTACTTGGCATAACTAAAAGTTTTGGTGACATCAATAAATTCCAATAATATTTATAGATTTTACATATTAATTTATGAATAAATCATGCATAGTTATTATATAATATTCATTTATGAAATAATGGGTGGCATGTATCTTTAATTGGTTAGTGGAAGAATTATTGGTTTTCAAGATAAATATGTTGATAACATATAGAAAAAAAAATATTTCTTACAAATATGTTAAGACTAAGGAATGATATTTCTCTAAGTATGACTTAAAGTAGCAATTATGTTATGGGTAACATGATCTAAAAAAATAGATATAGGAGTTTTTTAATCTAGTCATAATACATATATTAACAAAGTATTGAAAAATAAAAGTTGAAATAATTCAAGACTGAATTGTTATTGGTGTATAATACTTCTAGAAGAACATGAATGGACATATGAAAATATTGTAGAGATTAAAATAATTTCACAAGATTAAGTCCTAGGAATTCATCTCATGTTTAATGATATGTACTGATGTTTTATATTAATGATACATAAATCATAAAATGTGAATATTAAATAGATTCAACACAACTATATAGACTTGTTGTTAGTACTATCTGACAGTACTTGGAAAGGTAGAATTGAATGAGTTCATGGTATCTAAAGAATTAGGAATACTAGTAATCAAGTAATTAAACTCATTTCTATACTTATTTTGATTTTATATAGTATCATAAAAAATAGATAACATAATATGAAATAAATTATAATTACAACCATTGGTTGAAAAATCTATAATATCTGAGTTCATTGAATCTTCTGGTGTAGCTTAAGAATCAGTTTAGAAATGTCACGTTCCAAGTCTATGTTATACCAAAAGAAATAGATTTATCATTTTATGAAAATATTTGACTATTTATTTAGTTAGGATGTCAGTATTATGACATGGGAAAAAGAGGTTGTTACTTGATTATATCACTACTTGGCGGATTTTATCAATATAGAAATGTTGTAGTAAATTGATTTTCTGCATAGAAATGTGCATTTTCTATCCCTATCCACGAAAACAGGGTACACATATCAGCTATAACCACACTCATTAGAAGCATGTTTAACATGTTAGGACTAAACAATCATTAGTAGTTGTCACTAGTTCAAGTTGGATTTTGTTGGAGTTGATTCCCTAAAACCAATTTCTTTGTACTTTATATTACTTGTATATTCAAAGAAGTGGATATTAATTTAAATATATTATAACATATTGATTTTTATTCTTCATAACATTGATGTGATAATGTACCATAGTATTTGTTTCATTGATAAGGTCATAGTAGTTCCTTGCAATAATGATAACCTTTAGATGATATGAAAATATCTCTTGAATATAGTTTTATTGTCGAATAATGTACTATAATAGGGAATGTAGTACATAGACTATTAGGTGTGAGTACTCGTAAGAGGATAACGCTTCTTCTCATGAAGTTCACAATAATCTTCAAGATAAGAGGTTATGATAATAGACCTTCCTGTAGGAATTATGCATGTTTTTGTGTCATCAGATATTCCTATCTGCGAGCATGTATAATGGTCCTTATACTTTAAGATTATTATTAATGAATGTTCTAAATCATGCAATTAGACGTATTTCATAAACCATGATGATAACATTTCACAAAAAAGTTGTATACATTGGGTGTGTCATGAATGACATGTTGTTAAGTAATAAGTTGAGAAAGGATTTGTCTCTTCCATCTTTATGGAAGTTAATATCTCATCCCTTTGGTTGAAATATGATTTTTTCATTAAATTCCATAGACATGGGGTAACAATGTTTATTTCAGATAGTCAAAGAAATATGTATCGAGCACATAGATTGATGGAATATATGTGAGACCTACTTGATGATATATTTTGACAAAGGTTTTATATTACACAATGATCATTAAATTATGGTTGTCATCGTTGCAACATTAAGTTCTTTCTCTTGGGTGTCTTAGCCCATTAATAGATGGTAATCTTGGACTTTAAGCATACCTGTCTAATACCAATGAGAAATAATCCTAGAGAGTTACACACTAAGTGTTTCTGTTTATCTCAATTAAATTCTAGTTGAATTTAATTAATAGAATAAATATTATTCTCAAGACCAAGGAATAATTTTATTCAAGTTTTATAGATCGTATAAATTAAAAAATATTAATTCATCAGATTGTGAATAAAATATATTTATATATTTCATTGAATATTTAATAAATTTTTATTTATTGGTTGGCGAATAAAATATTTATTTATGAGAATATTTTTTTTATTCGGGTATTCAATAAATTTTATGGAGTTCAAATGGACTAAGACCATGTCTAGTGATGAATATTTATCTTCAAACTGGTAAATACTATTCATCACTGTGCATGTTAGCACACACCATAAAATAATAATATTATTATTATTATTATTATTATTTTATGACCTGATGCTTTATGATGGTTATTATATTATTTAAGGTCTGATAAGAAATTAAATAATATTTTAAGATAAACCCTATAACTATAAATAGATGGTTATGTCTATTATGTAGGTAATTGAGATATAGTGAATTTTTATGCACAATGAATTTTCTCTTGAATTATTTTTTCTCTATCCCTATCAATAAGGAGAAACACAATAGATATTCATTCAAGATCAAAGTATGAACAATCAACATGAATGATTCAAGAAAAATTATTCACTGTACTAACACCTAAAAAATCAATTGGCATTGCTCGGAGATCAAAAGACCGCTTGTGGATCATTATTTGAGGGATTATATCCTTGGATAATAACATCATGACAAAGGAAATCCCAAAAGGGTCTTTGGGAAGATAAAAAACATCATTAAAGAAAGGATCCTAACACAAGGTATTAATTTTCTTTAGATCTAAAAAAAATTGAAAGATCCTCACTCGGGGTTTCAATAATCTAAATATTAAAATAAATTTTAATATATCTCCAACCACCGCTCTCTTACACTACATCGAGAACCATAAAAAAATAGAATTCAATTTAAATTAAAATAAAAAATGTATAAATTAATTATAGTCGAAAGATGCTAAATGATATTTATTGGGTGAAGGGGAACATGTATTTAAAGGTATTGAGGCATATTCTTCATTTGTACCCTCTACTTTAGTACAACAATTAGTGAGTTAATTTTTCAATGTGGTGAGTTCCATGTGTCACACCTGATGGTTGAGATCAATTTAGTTATAAGTATATTTCCCATAATCACTCTCCATACTCCTTCGAATGGATGATCACTGCATGGATAGATAAAAGGTCAAGATTTATTCAAATCATCACTCAAATTTTTTTCAATAAGTCTTTATCCTCTCATGACCAAGCTCTGTACTCCTTCAAATAGATGATTTCTGCATGGAAAGTTTGTTGGGGAATTCCTCGATTTGTATGATCCAGTGGAATGTAAACCTATATAGCTCTAGGTTTCCTTGATGACCTTAACATATACCTTTGAAACATTAAAGGTTCCCTTATATATAAGTGAATTAACATTATGTAATCGGATGTTCTTTGATCTAGCCAGATCATGAGACTTTTGGTATTTTCCTTATACAAATCATGTATTGGGTCTAGATTATTATATTAGAACATGGTTTGGTCAGATATTTAGATTAGTATTTCAGCTTCAGCTTCATCAGTGCGCATGGGTCATCTTCTTCATCGATATGCACATGAGGTTTTATCTTCAATCGGTATGGTGAGGTTAGTAATGATTATGTTTTATCTTCTTCTATATCGATTCAAGGGTCTTCAGTATCCCTGATGAGATTATTCATTTAAATCCAGTTCTTTAATGATCCGAGTTTGAGGTTTTTCAATCCCAAAACATCATCAACTTTAAGCTCATGGAAATTTTCAACATTGAGTTTGATAGAAAATTCCAGCAGAAAGCTCTCATGCATGATCCCCTATTTATCAATCATGTGGTGTCATGCACACAATGATAGAAATGTTAATCTTATACAGTGTGAGGCACATCTTATAAATTTTTGGATCATATTTACCAGTGTGGGGTTCGTTAATGTGGGGTTAATATTCCAAATGTTAGGTTCCTGAACCTATTTTCCCACATAAACACAGGGTTCATTTTCAAAATATTAAGTTCTTGAACCTAAAATTCCACTTAAACATGGGATTAAGGTTCCAAACATGGGGTTTAATAAAAATTAAATAAAACCATTAAGCATAATCATTTGGCCCCTTTTATAAACTTTCAGTTGTAATCGATTTTATAGGGAACTTGTGGTCAATCCTTTCCTTTAAAAAATTCCTGATTCCACTATAGAAGAAAATACTTTTTTTAAACATAGAATTGTTTTCTAATAAGTTAAATAGATAAAGAAATAAAATTTTAGATTTACAAAGTAATTTAAAAAAACTAATAAATCATGAAAACACATATTTTGAGAAAATTAATGATTATGTTCAAAATTCACAAAGTCATGAAAAAAACATCTAATTTAACATGAATTTTAATTAAATTACTAGATATTTTTAATGAATAAAATATAAAATATTTTTAAATTTTCAGCTCACATCACTCCATATACTAAAAAATCACTCTTGAAAATTTTATCATAAATTTAATTTATTAAAAATAAAAACAAAATAGATTCATCCTACCTTGATTTAAATATATAATATATAGAAGAAGATATTCATAGGTCCCTCTATTGTTTGAATTATCACACATCTTATGTGATTCAATTCACTTTTCACTTTAACTCAATCAGAGTTCCAAATCCAGCAGTGGATCAAATTACATTTAAGTTGAATCAAATTTTTAACAAGAAGAATTCCATTTATCTCTTTCTCCTGTGTTTCTTAAACAAAAGTTGAATTTTCCACTTCATTAATACAACTCAGTTGAATTTTTTATAATTAAATTTCTCCCTTCTATATCGAGGTTTGATATTCCTCTTACCTGAATGAATTTGATTTTTATTATTATGTACTTATTCTTTTCTTTTTGAATTTTTCTCAACCATGTATGTATAGAGTTCTATGAAAATTCACTTATTGGATATGTACATAGGGATTAAACTCACATACCTAGTGCCTAATATCTCATAGATTCACCATGGTATCTAAATATCACATTTTTACTCCAAGTTTAAAGGATTTTTATCAATTTATTTTGAGTTGGATCCATAAGGTTCTCTTTTTCACAGATTTTATGTTTCGTCATAATAATTTAAAAAAAATCTAGTGAATTGAATTTATAATTCTGATCCCATAAAAATATTTTCATGTATACTCCCTTTCCTATTTCTAAGAATATATATCCATGAATTCCATGAAAATTTCACTAAACACTCATCTAATTATTACTATTATAGAACCAATAAAATTCTCAACTCTAGAATTAAATTTAAACTGGGTAGGAAAGCATTCATCTCAACAAAAACAATATTCAAAATATCTATGCACAAAATTCACAAGAATATCAATTTTTTTATTTATATATTTTAGAATAGTTCCTAAAAAGAGTTTAAAAATTATTCAAATAGGATTGAATCACCTACCCCATACTTGTTCAACACTTTTATATTAAGTTCCAACAAACATGCACAAAAATGTCAATGAATAAATAGTGTAAAATGATGGGTACAACCTTGTGTTATTTTCCAACATGTTTGAGGTAAACTATCCCCTGGGTTCACTTGTAGACAACTTGAGCTATTCTTCTGGGTTTTTTCCACTTAGGGAAAACCTCTATAAAAAGAATTAAACATTAGAAAATTTTTATTAAAATGAAAATGGAAAAAAGAAAAAATAAGATAGGGTTGGGTTTTTTCCAAGAGGGTTTGTATTTATACATTCTATTGCTGGAAAGTCCTGTAACTACCCCCAAACTTCTAGAGTATGGGGATATTGTGATTGGAACCACCACATATGGTTCCTTCTATAACTGCTCATCTTTAATTTAACTTGAATGTCCCATTTTTCATAGTTATTCAGATCCATCCCCTCATCATTAAGATATATTATGTTACATGAGGGTAGTAGTATAATATATGAGGTTTCATCCATTTTCACCACATCTATCTGGCCTATTCAACATCTAATAGAAGCTCTAGTAATTCTTCTTGGTCATAGTCAAATAAGGATGAGTTAGTAAAAAATTGAAATTGTATAGAATTAAAATAGGTTGAGTTCATCTCAAATTATTTCCATCATATAAAATAACTTGTAAATGTGTTCCTAAGGATAATCCTCTAGGTCATTTGTGATCAATAGGAATCAATCATGTATCAATATGATGATCAGATTGTTTTGTATGATCCAAAGTATAATTTCACATTTGTATTTTTTATTAAAGTGACATTTCACCCATCAAGGGATTAAAACCAAGAATACAAGTTCATATTAGTGTAGAAACATTGGACAAGGATCCTTGGGTCATTTTTGATTTATAGGAATAAATTGAGAGTCAATTTGATGATCAGGTTTCGGAGTATGATCCAAAGTATAGATTTACCTTTAATTATTTATTAAAATGAAATATCACTTATCAAGGGGTTAAAATCAAGAAAACGAATTTATATTGCCATATAATCTTAGGAAATCCATCTTTAAGTCATTTTTGATATGTAGGAATCAAAGATGCATCAATATGATTCCTTCATTTCTTGGTGTTATGGAAAATATGATTTTAAATTGTTAAGACTTTCTAATAAATAAAAAATCACCAACATAGGGGATAGAACTGATCAAGCAGGTTCAGATTAGTGGAAAAAAGGAAAATGATGTTAAATTAATTCTGAATCAGTAGGAATCAGATTCACATGATAAAGTGATATTTTATTGAAAATTTCTTTTAAATTCATTGTTAAAATACCCTCAATCAATCTTAAAAACTAGGTAAAATTCATATTTTTGTACCATCGTGTGTTTCAAGGGAAAGAATTAGAATTTACCTGAATCCAAGGTTTTAATAAAATTTTCATCATCATAAAAATAATTTAGATAATAATTTTAAAAAAATATATTTTTTTAATATATACATATTATTTTTTGAGGAATAAATTGAAGTTGGTTTAAAAATATGAATTATGAATAGTAAATTTGGAATTTAAATGTTTTTTAAATGATGAAACTGAATTAATTTCATTTTGAAAAACTTGGGTTAATTATTTATTTTAATAAAATTTCAATTTTAATTATAATTTTAGAACCTCAAATCCATTTATTGAAATTAACTTCTTAAAAATGTGATTGTTTTATTTTTATAATGATTTTTCTTCAAAAAAATTTATTGTTTCTTCTTTTTGAATTGTGTAGATCTCTCAGTGTATCCAATTACTATTCCAAGAGTGACCGTGCGTCAAAATTTAGAAAAGGTAATAAACTATCATGCATTTTCAATCAAGTTATCATCACATCCAGGCATTATCATCTCTAGTTCCATAAATTATAGTATTATCTGGTGATGGAACGAGATGTAGACATCTAGGGATTTCTACATTCATTAAGATTGGAGGAAGAGAGAGAGTAGAGGGTATTCTGGTCCAATGATAATTTTAGGGAATGGTCAACAATTGTGTTGGTACTGATTTCTTATTTTTTAAAAACAAAAATTTTGAGTGTCTAAAAAATGAAAATGGGTTAAATAATTTTTTTATATAAAAAATTCCAATTTTTGGATTTAGGAATGAAAAATTACTTTATGTTATAATTTTTTAAATTTTTAATCATTCCAAAAAAATCAATAATTTGTAATTTTTCTAAAAATGGTATACGAATTTTTTTGAAGATATAAAAAATTATAACATTTTATAATGAAATTAGTCTTAAAATTATTTAATTATTATTATTATTTTTGTAAATACCGATGAAATTATTTTTTAAAGTCATAAAACCTAATAATTCTTTTACAAACATAGAAATTTATTATTTATATGAAAACCATTAAAAATAAAATTTAAAATTTATTATAATTTTACTAATCATCTTAAAAAATACTATTTTTATAGAAGCATAAAAAATATATATTTTAATGAAAAAAATATAGGAGATATTTTTTATAAACATACAACATTATTATTTCTTTAAAAATAATTAAATTTTAATTTTAAATTTATAAAGAAATTATTATTCATTGTATAAAATACTATTTGTAAAAATTTATTAATAATAAGTCAAAACTAAAAAATTATGATTCATTTAAAATTTCCACATGATAATTACAAGGCATTTTTATCAATATATTATGCATTTTTTCAATATTATTTACATTGAAAGTTCCACAATAATTTCCAGTGGAAGTTCCACCAGAATTTCCCATGGAAGTTTCCCTAAAATTTCCAATGGATGTTTCAATAGAATGTGTAACACTCCAAGAATTTACAAATAGATTTAATATAGAATGAATGAAACAATGATTCTCTACAAAACACCAATTTGTTATAACCTAGTCAGTAAACATAATTTTTCCACCTTTGGGATTTTAATTTTAAAAAACTGATATACATAGTTGCGTTCAGTAAGATATTTATAGTCTGATAAGACAAACTTGATTTTAACGAATAATAACACACCCTTATGAATAGTAACATACCCTTATGAATATTCATGAATACTATTGAATAGTGATGAATAGTAAATCTTCCAAAAAATAGAAACTTCACCCATGAATGTATAAATACAGATTAGACATCTTATAAGTGAAAAAACGATCATAATATAAGTATTGGTATTTTTATATGTCATAAATATTTTAATTACAATTTTATGATTAATTTAATAATTTAAAATGGAAATTTATTTTCATAAAATGTAATCATATATTGTTACTTTATTATCTTATGGCTATAATATAATTTTATGGTACCTTGATTAAGTCCTCAAGCTGTTATAAAACGGGTTATTGTTTTAAAGTTGTTTTTTGGAATAAATTATGATTTTATATAAAAATTAAATTATAAATATTTAGAAAATTATTTTCAAAAAATGGATTTCATTTTTGAATTCTAAACATCAAAAAATGATTGTGGTGAATTTTTTGTATTTTTCTAATATACTGGAATTTTTCATGAATAGTAAAAATACAGTTTTGAGTTTTTAGTATGTTTAATGACATCATAATGATGTAATAATTAATAAAAAATTATGGGTGAATTTTGTATATTAAAATATGATATTAGGTTTCCCATGTGGCTAATACCATGGGAAAATACCATGCAACGTCCTGGTTTTAGGTGCCGCCCAAAGGTGTCCTGTACTCGGTTGGTCACATGGCCTCAAGAGCATTTTCCCAAACGCCAAAGGCTTCCGACTAGCAGCATGGTCCTTGGGTGTGATGATGGGGAAAATATTCCCTCATTATTATAGTAATAGAGAAGAATAAAAACAATATACAATAGCAAAAGTAGTAATATCATACAATAAATAAACCGTGGAAGACTGAAGGTAAATAAACAACTGGAGCACATATACAAATGATGCATGGAACATATGTCTAGGAAAACATCCAAACAAGTCAAAATGTCGGAAATATAGTACTAAACCAAAGTACAAAGAAAAAAAGTAAACTCTTACAGCATCACAAGCCTCATCTTGGTCCCATGGTCTCCATCTCCACAGCAATCAAGTACCGGAAGTAAAAGGGCTCTTTCCCTTACTTATACTTGAAAAAAGATAATCTTTTCGGGCCCAAAAGCATGACCCAAATAGGTCTGGGACGAATCCCAGTAGGCAACCACCAAAATTCTTGTTCTTAAATATCATTGAATATATATATATATATATATAATAGGAAAATTTTCATAATGAAGTAATAAACAAGGAAGTACTCAAAGTAAACAATCCTACAGTTTCAACTACATTCATTTACATCTACCAATTATTCAACCAAACAACACAAGCAACTCTCTAAGAATTTCTCATAGTCTAACCCCTTTGATTCATTTTAGACAAAAACTCTTTGATGAAACACTCACCATCAATTATTCTTGTGGTATTTTAACAGTAAATTATAGACTCTCTGAGGGAGCATTCAACATCCAATTCCCCCTGTGGTCTCACAACGGTATACTACAGACACTCTGAGGGGGAACTCTATATCCATCCCCCCTAAGGTCTCACAACATGTAAGGTAAGAGACACTCTTGGGAAGCCCTCAGCGCCCATTCCCCCTATTGTCTCATGAAGCCAGGTTCCCACAGCCCTGTGTAATTCAATCGTGCACAAATGATATCTAGTAGCCAAAGTAAAACTCAAATACTACTTGGATAAATAGCTACAATTCATATCACAAGAATGTCATATAAACTACTCCATCCTAATAGCACTAGGCATGAAAAAAAAAGCTTCCTAACAGGCAGTTCTAGAACCAACGGCCAATATCAAACAAGTATGGGAAAACACATCCATAAGAAAGGTAATAAACCCTATTCATAATCAAAATCCCTTTCTCAAGAAAAAAAAAGAATAGCAGGCAAAAAAAATGTTTAAATTTCCTCAAAATGAAATACCCTAAACTGAGGTATTTGGAACATATTACAAATATAATTAAACGACATCTACAGAAAGGCACAAACCACCTACCTTGATGTTGTACAATCGATATTGTTAAACCTCAGCCCATTTAATCAACCTAGAACATCGTAGATCAACAACAATTTCAAAAATGTTCAACCTTGAATAAATAAATAGAGAGAATAAAATAGGAGGAGAGGATCTAGAAGAAGAAAGGACTCACTGGTGGGATTCCAATGCACTCACCAGAGATCAAATCAGAGAACAGATGACAAATTGGTGGCTCGGAGAAGAATCGTCACTCTCAACCGCTCTAGAACGAGACAGGGTTAGAAGAAGTTGTTTCTGTCGATGAGACGCAACCATGGTCTGATATAAAAATTAAAAATAAAAATACACGACGTGTTCCCTAAGGATACACAGCATGTATAGGACTTTACTGGGTCCTACTTTAGGCGGTCTCCATGTCACCTCACACGGCCATGTACTCGGCTGTTATATGGCCAGTACACGACTACCAGTGGCAACTAAGTACATGGCCTGTACTTATAAAATTTCCAAAACTCCACTTTTCCTCAAAAATACCATAAAACTAATCCATATATGAAAATAAGATCCGGGTTATTACAAACTTCCCCCCTTAAATAAATTCTTACTCGAATTTCCCTAAGAAGGTGGCGAAGAAGAATCTTCGAACAACTCCAGCCACTACAATCACACATCAGTCGCCCTCTCCCAAGTCTCATCTTGTACTCACCCATATTTCCATAGCACTCGTACTAGAAGAACAGATTGACCATGGAGAACCTTTTCACTTCGATCATCAATCCAGATAGGATTCTCCTCGAACAAAGAATCTACCTTTAACTCGAACTCCTCAGGTTGGAAAACATGAGATGGGTCTGAGAAGTAATGTTGTAGCTGAGAAAGGTAGAAGGTGTCATGCGTAGACCGATACCTCAGAGGTAACTGTAATCGATAGGCAACCGGACCGACTCTCTCAAAAACCTCAAATGGACCAACGTATCTCAGTGAAATATTTCCATGTCTCCTAATCCTTTTATGTCCCAACCTCGGTGTGACACGTAGGAAAACCTGATCTTTGAACTCGAACTCCAGAGGACATCGTTGTCAGTCATCATAAGACTTATTTTGTGAATGTGTAATAGCCATCCTCTTCTGAATCAACTCCACCTGCTTTGTGGTCTCCTGGTTAATACGAGGCCCCAGCATAGCTGCCTTTCCTACTTCCATCCAATATAGGGGTGATTGGCATGGCCTACGATACAAATCCTTATAAGGTTCCATATAAAAGGTTTCCTGAAAACTATTATTGTAATAAATCTACACCAAAGGTATGTGATTCTCCCAAGATCCTTTAAAATCTAGTATTCATGCTAGAATCATGTTCTCCAACACCCAAATTGTATGCTTAGACTGGCCATCTGTCTAGGGATGGTAAATTGTACTCATAAGTACCTGTATACCCAAAGCCCTCTGTAGTCCCTAACAGACCCGAGAAGTAAAATAGGCTTTTGTGTCTGAAATGATAGAGTGTAGAACCCCGTGTAAATGTACAATCTCCCAGATGGACAACCTTTCCAGATCATTGACAATGAAGGCCTCCTTGATCAGTAATAAGTACACAACCTTCGTGAGTCTGTCAATGAAAACCCAAACTTCATCGTTCCATTGAGGTGACCTCAGAAAACCTATAATGAAGTCCATCATGACATCATTCCACTTACACTTAAGAATGGGAAACTGATGCAAAAGCCCTACTGGTTGTTGATGCTCTACCCTCACCTGCTGACAGGTGAAACACCTCATCACAAAACCAGCGACATCTCTCTTTATACATGGCCACCAATACTAATGGTGTAGATCTCGATACATCTTTGTGACACCAGGATTAACTTCCCAAAATAAAGAATGAAAAACCCACAAAATCTCCTTAGGTATGTCTTCTGACACCCATACACATCCATGAAAGTGAAAGATCTCATCCTCGCCTATGGTTCGTCCAGGAATAGGGTCATCTCTTGATACACTCTCCCATAGAACTAGGCCTTCAGAATCTAATAGCTTCCTTATTTTCACTCGATCAAGAAGAGTATAGGTAACAACTATAGAAGAAAGAAACATCTTCCCCTATCTATTGTGCACCTCCAAATGCATCTCAGAGAATATAGCCACAAGCTTCCACTCACTACTGGCCTCTTGAACTACCTGTATCTGAGTCCTCCTACTCAATGAATCATCCACTTAATTGTCTCTCCCAGACATGTAGGTAAGCTCAAAATAAAAGGACTGAAGGAACTCAACCCACCTCTGCTGTCTCAAATTCAGATCACGTTGGGTAAAGATATACTTCAGACTTTTGTTGTCAGTGTATACCACAAAATTCTCTCCCAAAATATATTGTCTTCAATAGCTCAAGGCATGAACAACTACAGCCAACTCAGGATCATGCCTTGGATAATTACTCTCATGTGGCCTTAACTTCTGAGACCCATATGCAACGAATCCTTCCCCATATGTATGCACAGTTCCCAGCCCGATACTTGATGCATCACAGTAAACAGTGTAACTATTTCCCTTATTTGGAAAAACTATAATCAGTTCTGAAGTAAACCTCCCTTTCAACTCCTAAAAGGCTGAATTGCAGGAATTTGTCCATAGGTACTCCACAACCTTCTTAGTCAGGCCCGTCAGTGGTGCGGCAAATCATGAAAAGTCCTATATGAAATGTCTCTAGAAACCATCCAGCCCGAGAAAACTCCATACCTCAAAGACGTTATTTGGATTCTCCTGGGAAACTACTACTCTCACTTTATCTGGGTCTACTAATAATTCTATCTCTGAGATAACATGACCCAAGAAGTGAATCTGGTCCATCAAAAAGTGTAATTTAGAGAGCTTATCATATAAATGATTCTCTCTCATTGTACTCAAAATGATCTCAAGATGTGTGTCATGGACATGTCGAGTGCAAGAGTACACCAAAATATCATCCACAAAAACCACTACAAAGGAGTCTAAGTATGGATGTAACACTCATTTCATCAGTGACATAAAAACTATAGGCATGTTCATAAGACTGAATGGCATAAACACATACTCGTATAGACCATACCTGCTCTGAAAGGCTATAAGAGGTATATTAGACGGTCTAACACACAACTGGTGATAACCGAATCTCAAGTCAATCTTTGAGAACACCCGGGCTCCTTGAAGATGACCAAATAGATCATCAATCCTTGGGAAGGGATATCGGTTCTTGACCATCAGCTGGTTCAAATTTTGATAATCCACACAAAGTCTAAGGGTATCGTCTTCCTTATTTGTAAAAAGGATAGGTGAACCAAAAGAAGAAGTAATGGGTCCGATGAAACCATTTTCCTATAACTCTTCCAACTACTTCTTGAGCTCCTGTAACTCTGGTGAAACCATCCTATAAGGAGGAATGGACACTGGTGCCACTCCTGGCACAAGCTCAATAGAGAAATATACCTCTCTCTCTAGAGGAAAACCTGAAAGTCTTATGGAAAGACATCTCTAAATGATCCACCACTTGAGTAAAGTCCATCTTGAAGTCCCCTAGTCATCCAGATGCAGACTAGAAATCTAGGTTGTAACTCCTCTCAACCCATGATGCTCGGGTCCAGCTCTTCTCTCCTGGACATCCCATTCACCCTTATGTAGAAATGACCTTCCCTTTGGTGATGTGAAACTCACCCTACAATGATATCAATCAACAACATCCTGAAAGGGAACCAACCATTCTATTCTGAGAATGAAATCATAGCTCATCATCTCTAAGTCATAAAGGTCACATATGAAGTGACACCCAGCAACCTCAAGGGAGCACTCCTTGCACTAACACACACTAGTTGTTCTAGTCCCCAACGGAGTTTCTATTATAAAGATATCGGTAGAAGTAAAGATACAGATCCCAAGGATCTCTACAACAGCAATATATATGAAAGTATGGGAATCCCCTGTATTGAAAAATTAAGAATCTAAAACCGAGGTAACTATAATCATACCTCTAACTATAGAGGTTCTGATATCTTGCTTCTACTGGGTTTGTTCTATCACAAAATCCTGACCTGCGTCGCGGCCTTGTGAAGATGTTTGTGATCCTTGAGATGATCCACCCTGCGACTGTCAAAAACTTGGTGTCTGACCACTACGGCCACAACCTTCACCTCAGCTTGAACAGCCTAAAGAACTCTTGTTCCCTAACTAATGTGTGACTGGTGGTCCTGCTCCGGTGCAAGGATTCGAAACATAAACCTTATCACCAGCTACTAGTTAGTGAGAAAATCTAACATAAACGCTAAAGATGGCCCATCTTTCCACTAGATCTGCACTCAACTGGGTCTCTCAATAAATGTGACATTGTATTCCCAATATTTATGTATTGTTATCATACCACCTGTCTACCTGAAGGAGTATCTCTCCTAATCAGATCTCCACATGTAGACTCCCTGCAGAATTTCCTGCTGTCAGTCGGAGGGGTACCAATTCTGGGTACTGAGCCACCATGGATCACAACTCTAGAATCCCTCAAGTTTCACTCTCTGATTAGCGCCTGGTTGACTTTATAAGTGATGAAATTCAACCTGAATATGTTAACCCGATATCAGATATTATTTTTGATGTTATCCTCAAACTTCCTCACCAGAAGTAACTCATCACCCTCTATAATGGGCATGTAGCGCTGCAGCTCTATGAAGCGAGAAGAATGCTCCATGACTGAAAAGAGTACCATGTTCTAGATTCATGAACTCTCAGGCTCGATCGGCCCTCAAATCTCCAGGTAGAAGTAATCATAGAAGGTATGTTGGAACTCCTCCCAATCCATAACTCATTGGAGTACCGGCTGTGATATCACATACCACCATCTCTTGGCAGAATCCCAAAGTATCTACGTAGCGAGATTTACCCTCCTCTCTGGAGGTGTCTCTTGATTCTCAAAGATAAACAACATGGATTCTAACCATGAATATAGAGCATGGGGTCCTCCATCCCCTGAGAATGTCGAAGGATGTTGCTGGTAAAAAACCTGCATCAACTCTACCATAGATGGAGCAGGATGCGGTGCTCCCTGGAAGGTCTTCATAAACCTCATGAAGCCTTCTCAGAACTATGCATCGGCACATGTATCCGAAATGACGGTCAGTCCCAAGACCGTCATGATGGGAGGATCTTATGGTAGTCCCTAATATTTCATGTATGGTGTTGAATCATTGCCCTATATTTGGTATACAACTGGAGGATGTCTCGGTGGCATGACTCTGTAAGGTCAAGAGCACACCTTAGTTCAATATTTTCAAGGATTGAAACTTAGAACAGTAGGAAACGAATAGGAGAAAGAAAACATTCAAGATTTTAAAAACGTGGATACATGGCGTGTATAACCCCTACATGGCATGTTCACTTAATCCTTTACCTAGGTATGTACTTCTTTCAACCCGGGTCATGTAACACCCCATACACATGGTGTGTTATCTCTTGACACAGTGTGTACTTGAATCCTTTCCCCTTTACTGAGTTCCTCTACATGGATAAACCACACGGTTCTCCTAGAACAAAACTACACAGCATTTTCACCCTAAACATAGCATGTACTTGAATGATTTTATCCATCTATGTCATTAGTCACATGGCTGGATACACAATCAACACCACACGGCGTGTTCAAGCTGAACACGGCGTGCACTACCTAAGTTTCACCCATCCATGTTGTTAGTCACATGGACGGATATATGGTCACTATAACATGGAATATACTACCAGTACACGACATATTCCACCAAACAAAACCCAGCCCCATGTCTCTATCCACACAGTCAGTCACACGGTCAAGAACTACACAGCGTGTACATACGGTACACGACATGTAATTAAGAAAAACATTTCCTTCCTAGACAGAAGGACACTTGGCGTGTATTTATCATCACACACCATGTATTCTGAGTTTTTTCTATATAGTAATCCCTATAAACTACTCTGTAACCCCATAAAAATACTGAAATAAGCATTAAAATTTTAAATTCTGATCCATGGGGGGCCATACTCCCTAGGAACCAAAGCATGGCATCATATTCATTAATATCACAAAGTATAACAGTGCAATCAATCACATGATCCACCAAATTCTGATCCATGAGGTCCCATAACACCTTAGGGACCAAATTTTAGCATTCATTAAAAAGAAACGTTTCATATTACCAATACCCTATCAAATAGAGTGTATTTTATTAAGGAATCTATCACAATAGAATACATATCTAGCACAACATCTATCACAACAACATGCAATCATACATTCACCCAAAATGGAATGACAAGAATTTATGACATGTGATCTCTAGTAAGTACCTATATGATTCATGAGATGGCATACCCTCATCTCATCGGGTTACAATAGAAATAGAACTTTAAAAATATCAATGATAATAACACAAAACATGTGAATAACCCAACGATGAAATCAAATCAACTGTAATAATTGAAAAACCATAAAAATTGAAATATTCGAGGAATATTGGCTTTTCCCTATACACGGGTTAGCTACTATTGGGTATAGCTTATTACCAACTACCAATTCCTTTCTATCCCTGTCTATAGGCTCCAAATAGTATTTCAAGAAGAAATAATTCCTCTGATACCACTTTGTAACATCTCGGTTCCGGGTGCCACCCAAATGTGCCTCGTACCTAGTTGGTTACGTGGCCTCAAGCTCATTTCCCCAAACTCCAGAGGTTGTCAACTAGCAGTGAGGGCCTTGGGTGTGATGGTGGGGAAACTATGCCCTCATTGGCAAAGTAACACAGCAGAATAACAAAAATATACAATAACAGAAGCATTAATACCATACAATAAATAAACGATGAAATACTGAAAGTAAATAAACAACTAGAACACATATATAAATGATGCATGGAACATATGTCTAGGAAAACTGCCAAATAGGTCACAATGTTAGAAATACAGTACTAAACTAAAGTAAAAATAAAAAAACTAAACTCCAGTAGCTTCACAGGCCTCATCTTGGTCCCATGATCTCAAACTCCACAGAAATCAAGTACAGAAGTATCTGGAGTTTATTTCTTTTCATTGAGGTTGATGACGGATCTAGAGTGGCCTAGGGAGGGGGGGTTTCATTTCTTGTTTTCCTTGCTTGTTTTTAGTGTTGATGATTTTATCTTAGTGGTATCCGCTTGAAGCTGGTAGTGTTAGGTTTATCTCGTCATCGCCTCATCCATGTGGTGGAACTTCTTTGGATGCCTCGGGTGTTCTCCACTATGATCTTGGGATTCTTCCTCCTTGTTGTAGCGGAAAGCTTTGGGATTCGACTCTTCTGGTCTGATTTGTGGGCGTAAGACCGATTTGTTCAATGACATACTCTACTGAGTGTTCAAGAGTTTGCTCTCGGTTCTAAGTTGTTGTCCTGCGGCGGTCTCTCAGTATGTGGAGGTCATCACCTGATTTGCGGCGGTTGAGTACTCTGAGGGTCTGCGAGGGTTTTTCTTTGGCAGTTGGGGTGGCTGTAGTGGGGTTTTTCTTGGTTTATTTTCAATGCTCTATTTTATTCTTGTTATGAAAATGGTGATTCCAATTAGTATATGTGTTGGTGGTTGTTGATTGCGGTAATGGAGAGGAATGCTGGTGAATGTGGTGTGCGGTCGACGGTTCGATGCTGATGGTGGAGACAAGGAAGCGGCACGAGGAAGACTGGTTGGGTTCCTGTGTTCCGATTAGGTTTGTGATGACAGTGGCCAATCTGGAGTCTCACTGGCAGCATGATGTTGGTTTCGCGTTGAAGGGTGGTGCATGGTGATGATTCTCGAATCAAGGCGTGGACTGTTGGTTGGTGCGCGGTCAGATGAGCGGACAGGTGGGTGGTACGGTGGATGGTGCGTAGCTCGAGGCCCTACTTTGAACTTTTGAAATTTGAAATTTGAATGTTTTGGATGCTTTTGTGGTGTTTTGGATGTGGCTGTATTGGGTACTAGCAACCCTTAAACCAGCCATTATAAATCAAAAAAATGATTAGCGGTATGTAATAAACAAGGAATTACTCAAAGTAAACAATCCTAAAATTTCAACTACATTCATTTACATCTACAGATTATTCAACCAAAAAACATAATCAACCCTCTGGGAAGTTCTCATAGTCTAAACCCTCTGGTTCAGCTTAGATAAAGATGCTCTAAGGAAGCACTCAGCGTCAATTCCTCATGTGGTCTTTTAACAGTAAACTATAGACTCCCTAAGGAAGCACTCAATGTCCAATTCCCACTGTGGTCTCACAATGGTATACTACAAACACTTTGAGGGAGAACTCAATGTCCATCCCCCCTACGATCTCACAACTTGAAAGGTAATAGATACTCTAGGGAAGCCCTCAGCATCTATTCCCCCTATGGTCTCACTACACCAGGTTCTCATAGCCCTGTGTAATTCAATCATGTACAAACGCAAACAACATCCAAAGTAAAACTCAAATACTACTTGGACAAATATCTACAATGCATATAATAAGCATTTCATATAAACAAATCCATCCTAACAGCACTAGGCATGGAAAACAAAGTAGCATAATAGGCAGTTCTAGACCCAATGACCAATATAAAACAATCATGGGAAAACACATCCATAAGAAAGGTAATAAACCCTATTCGTAATCAAAATCCCTTTCTCAAGAAAAAAAATAATAGTAGGAAAACAGCAAGGTTAAATTTTTTTCAACACGCAATACCCTAAACTAGGGTATTGGTCACTTTTTCACATATAATTCAATGACTTACAGAAAGGCACAAATCACCTACCTTGACATTGTACAATCGATATAGTTGAACCTTATCACTTTGAATCAACCTATAACATCATAGATATGCAAAAACATCAAAAACGTTCAACCATGAATAAATTGAGAGAGAGAATAAATTGGTAGGAGAGGCTTTAGAAGAAGGAAGGACTCACCAGTGGGATTCCAACACACTTTCCAGAGATCGAATCGGAGAACGGATGATGAATCGGTGTCTTGGAGAAGAATCGTCATTCTCGGCTGCTCCTAAATGAGACAGGGTTAGAAGAAGATGTTTTTATTGATGAGACGCGACCCTTTTCCAATATAACAATTAAAAATAAAAATACATGGTGTGTTCCCCAAGGATACATCGTATGTAAAGGCCTTTACTAGGCCCCGCTTTAGGCGGTCTGTAGGTCACCTCACACAGCCATGTACTCGGCCATTACACGGCCAATACACGGCTACCCATGGAAACCGAGTACATGGTGTGTACTTATAAAATTTCCAAAAACTCCACTTTTCCTCAAAAACACCAGAAAACAAGATCCATACCCAAAAATAATATCTGAGTTCTTACATACCATGGTCAAATACCATGGGAAAGCCCATGGTTTTGCAAAAAACACTAATGAGACATCATTTATGCCTCAAATATAATTTCAATGTTCTTCCATCTTTTGTTTTGGTATATAAATGTTTAAAAATCTGATTTCATGACAAATAAAAAAGAACTATTCTTTCCAAAGTTAAAATGATTTTTTTCATCTCACTTTAACTTTTATGAGATATATGCCTTGTTCACCACTTATTCCTTTCTTGTAGTGTATGTACTTCTCTTAGGTATAATATATCAATAGTATCCTTATTCTCATGATATTATAAGGTATTTTTATTTGAATGTTTCAAGGTGGTATGGGACACTTTGGAATGTTTAAGGATTATTTCTTCAAGGATTTTTCAATGCTCTCATTTAAAAGTATCTTCATCTATGTCAACATCCTTTGTTAAATCTTGTAATTCATTGATTTTTATATCCTATTATATCATCTATCATGTTCTATTGAATGTTTTATTATTAGTTTGATTGTTGATATTCTATCTTGAAACCATTCGCCATATTGCTCTGAATGGTTAGTGTTTATGTTTAATGATTGGGGAAAGTTATTTAAATTTAATATGTTAGTTTCAATATGAATATGTATGTTTTTTATGTTTATCCACATTCATATGAGGAATTTATTGGACTTATTAATTGTTATTTGGGTCCCACTATATCCCCTCGGTGCATCGGTAGGTCACATGAGGCAAACTATGGTCTTGGCACAAGGCCTTGAAAATGGATATTTATGTTCTTGGAACAATGCCTTGACAGTATAGTTATGATGTCCTGCATTATACATTACCTCATCATGAAAATAGTATGGATGGTTCATTTTTTATTCGACTATTAGATTACACATCATTATGTTTTATTATGGAATTATTTATTCAACTCTTATTCCTTCCATAATGTGTTCAAGTTTATTTTTTTAAGGCATGTGTTTTTAGTTATTTTGTATGCCTAATTTTTATGTGTATGATATCATCCATTGTATTGCTTACCCTTACTGAGCATCTAATCTCACCCCTTTCATATGTTCATTTTCTCAGGACTTGAAGAGGTTTATTATGAACGACCTACATGGATAAATGTAGAGTTGTGGATGTTCTCGGTAAAACATATATGTTTTATTTCTTTTCATGTTGTAATTTTGAACTTATGTATGTATTTGGTTTTACAAAACTACTAAACTACTCAGTCTTTGGGATTTGATTCCTTTTAATCATGCCAATGTATTAAAATAAGGCATCGGCTTCGGGCAACTAGGGTCGGGTCCTTATAGTTGGTATTAGATAAAGATTAGTAGAAAAAATGGAAGCAAGATTTAGAAAATGTAGATTAGGGAACAAAACCCTAAGATAGACTTAATGATACTCATAAAATAACATCCTAGAATTTTGGTAAAGAATATATTATTTGGATCTTCCTAGAAAGTAAATCCCTCTCTGGATACTACAAGTGGTTGTAGTTTTTGGCATAGATGTACCTAGGAGTAATAACTCTGATAAGGTGTTTCGGGCTTGACCCCAGGGTAACCTGGTATATGACAACAATCCTTACTATGCACCTAGTTTGACACTACTGGGGGATATGCTTAGGATAATTCATATTTTTCATTTTAGATACCATTATGAAGGATTTATTATTAAAAAGTAACCATATTTTATGGTTCTAGGATTTATGATGCATAAATTTATGATATGTGTTATAAAATGTTTAGAGTTATAGAATGTTCATAATTTTTTGAGATAATATAGCATATGGAATTGATTAGGAATGGCACCTAGCAGAAGGAATGATACATCACCAATGCATGTGATGCAAATAGTAATAAGGATCATATCTCTTGTGGTCTTAAGCCATCATTTCAAAGGAAGATAGTCTCTCATGTGTCCTCATAATATGATTAAATAGTATCATGTGTTAAAAAGGTATATAAATAATTATATGATTCCTATGGATTTTAAGGGAAGAAAAAGAAGAAGAGGACGGTAGAGAAAAATATGGATAAAGGGAAGAAGGGAAAGAAGGGTTTTCCAACATGTGATAACTGTGGAAAGGCTCACTCTGGTAAATTCTTGAAGGGAATGGGTGTTTTTTATAAGTTTGTGGAAAAAGGACACCAAGTTCAGGATTCCAAGGGTAAGAAAAAGGTTTCCAATGTAAAATGATTCATCTGCAAGGATATGGGACACTATGAGAATCAATGTCCCAAGCGTTAAAGGAATATACCCCAAATTATGATTCTAGATAATGATAAAGTTATGATGCTACCATAGATGAAGTGGAATGATTAATATTTGAAGTCAAGAATCATTTGATTTCAATATTTTGTCATCAATGTACTTATTATAAGAATTATGGAATATATGAGTATTGTAATGCAATACTTTTTCATTGGGGATTTAAAACCATAAGTGGAATGGTAACAAGAAAAGATATTCAGTGGAAAGTTAAAATTTTCAGAAAACACATGATTGAGGGAAAGACAACCCTTAATATATATTTTATGTTGATATAATGATGGAGAAATTATTGTTTTGGATAAGTACGGATGACCTTGGAACTGATTATTGACTTTTTGAGAAGTGGTTTATGCTATCATTGATGGATTTTAAAACACTTTTGGATTTATTTAATATATCAGATAACATGTATATTATATAAGGAATATGGAATAATGCATGTTTCCAATATGGTTTTTATGGTAATTAAAGTTATTACCATATTTCAAAAGGATACATGATGAAGTTATCCACATGTCTGGAATGTGAAAATTTAGATTTTCTTCTTGTTGATTAAGGGTTAATGATAAGTTCATCTTGGAAATTAAGATACCTTCACTATAAGGAGTTGAATTATTATATTTTAGAATGTTTAACCCTTTATGAAATGTTTTAAGTTGATCATTGTATGAGATTTTAGAGGTTAATGTATTACTTCACCATATGGTGTAACCTGTGCAATGTGATGAAGTATAGATACATCAAGGTGTAATCAAAGGATGAGTTTGTAAATAAAAACTTATATTTATACTCTTATAGAGTGTAATAATTCAACAACTCAAGTAAAAGAGTCTTAAATAAAATTTTGTCCTTTTGTAATAATCTTTGATAATATCAGTGAATTTTTTTACAGTAGTTTATAGTTTTTTGGTAATCAACTTTCATCTAAACATGTTCTATATCACGTTCCATCAGAACTTCATAGTTAGATATATCTTCCATGTCCAGTTTTTTACTTCCAACTAATTTCACCCCATTTGAAAGTATAATTTTTAGGCTGAACACCTCATTTACCTTAACCCCTTTTTAAGAGGATATTTTATTAACCCTATTTCCAATATAGGTTTCCCACAATTAAATTTTCAAGCATCAACCTTTAACTTTTGAAGTGTAGTTTTGAATTGTGAGGATGCAATTCTTATGAGGGGGGAATAATGTGACACCCCATGAATTTACAAATAGATTTAATACAGAATGCATGAAACACTGAGTCACTACAAAACACCAATTTGTTATAACCTAGTCGGTAAACATAATTTTTTCACCTCTATGATTTAAATTTCAAAAAACTGACATACATGGTTGCGTTCAGTAAGATATTTATAGACTGATAATACAAAATTAATTTTTGATGAATAGTAGCACACCCTTATGAATAGTAACATAGCCTTATGAATAATAATTAATAATAATTAATAGTAAATTGGACAAAAAAATATAAACTTCACCCATGAATTTATAAATACAAATTAGATGTCTTATAAGTGAAAAACGGTTATAGTATAAGTATCGGTATTTTTATATGTCATAAATATTTTAATTACAATTTTATGATTAATTTAATAATTTAAAATAGAAATTTAATTTCATAAAATTTAATCATAAATTTTACCTTATTGTATTATGTTTATAAGATAATTTTATGGTACCTTGATTAATTTCTCAAGGTGTTATAAAACGAGTTATAGTTTTAAAGTTGTTATTTAGAATAAATTGTGATTTTATTTAAAAATTACATTAAAAAATTAGACAATTATTTACTAAAAATTTATTTAATTTTTTTAATTCTACACGTTGAAAATTTATTAGGGTGAATTTTTGAGATTTTTCTAAAATACTTGAATTTTTTATGAATAGTAAGAATACAGTTTTGAGTTTTCGGTATGTTTAATGACATCATAACGATATAATAATTAATATAAAATTCTGGTCAACTTTTGCATAGTAAAATATGTTATTAGGTGTCCTAATTGGTTAATACCATTGGAAAATACCATAGTAAAGGCCATGGTTTTTCAAAAACCACTAATGAGGTTTCCATTGAAATTAATAAAACACTCTCTCTCTTTTACTATAAATACCCACTCATTAATTCATTTTATTTCATTAAAAATACATCATCTTAGAATATCTGGTAGTTTTTCCTCCCTAGGATTCCTCCCAATGTGTACACAAGTCCCCAAGTTCCCAACCTTCATGTTTTAGGAGTTACTCTACAATGTTAGGGAAATCTCAAATTCTCTTTTCCATTCAAGTTCTCTTATATGTGGTATGTATTTCAAGATTCCATACAATTTTATTATTTCCATTTTATTATATCCCTGTATTATATTATAATTATTTTATTAATTGGTTCCTCTATCCCCTCTCTTTCTAATTATTTCTAAAACCATGTTGCATTGTTGTTATGCTGCAGAATTTTCATCCCAAAATCTCTCTTTTTTCAAGCACTTTTTTTATGTTATTATATTTTATTTTCAATTGTGTTATGTTGGGAAATTTCATTCCATATACCCCTTACTTTACATGTTATTTAATAATGATTATATACCCCTTTTCTCTTCTCAAAATAATTTATGGATTTTTAAGTGACGTTGTTAGGCTACTGAATTTTTAGAAGGGATTTCTCAGCTTTTCTTCTACTTTGAGTTATTTTCTTTTCTTTTTCATTACTCACCTCCTTTAATATAAATGTTATGATAACTCCATTGCCTTAAATTTACTGTAATTTTGATATGATAATGTAATAATTCATCATCATCTCTCGTTTCTCCTTCTTTTATACTAGAAATGAAAACACCATCCGAGATGTGTTAATTTATCACATTCAAGGAAGAAAGGTTTTCAATTTCTATTATCGTCTTCAATTCTGGTCATGAAACCATTTTTATGTATGAAATAGACTATAATATATGTATTATAAATTATTTAATGTTATGGACCCTTTTTTCACATGTGATATTAATTTATAAATTAAAATGAGTCAGTTGTGATAAAAAAACCACCAATTAACCCAAACAGTTATCATTAAAGTTTTATACAGTGATTCATATTTACTCCCAAAAAAATGAATTTTATAACCATGTAATGTTATTTATGTTAAAAAATAAAATAAACCTTCTATTCTGTACAATCATTCTCATATTACATGGTTATCCTTACATATATTTAAGTAAACTGGTCATGAATACCAAGGAAGCAAATGCTCCAAAACAATAAAATTGAACCTCTTAAATCCTTCAATAAGTCCATGAATGAATTTAATAAGGATATAATAAATGAATTAAATAAATAATAGTTTATGTAAATATTAATTAATTAATTTAATTTGGTTATCCAGGACACTAAGATCAAGTGAAGAACACCATTGGACTTAAGGTAAGGGTTCCTTCATCTCGGATCCATTTTTGTGAGATATAATGTATTCACTATTATTAATTTTGTATGGTGTATGTATACTACCCATTTATGTTTAATATAATGAATATATTTATTTTATTGATATTAAATATATCATTTTATGATTATTATTTTTTGTTTATACGATTCAATTGATTATAAATTTTTAAGTATTTCCTACCCAAACCTCCATTTTCATTCAGGTTGCTCTTATTCTCCACTCACCTCAATGAAATTATTATTTATTCTTATGAAATCCTCATAAGTTCTCTATGAATTTACTAAATATGTTTACCAATCATAATCCTTTTTTATTTTATGGGTAGATATATTTTTTAAAAGGATATTTCAAAAATTCTTTTGAAATGCAAGTCCAATTCAAGGAACTTCTCGAATTCTTACCAATTTTGAAGTTCACTCTATAATTTGATTTAAGGTAGATTTATCTTTCTAAAATCAAAAATTTTGACATCAAAAATATATTTTGGTTAATTTTTGGTTTTATTAAAGCAAATATTCCCTTACACGTTAAAATCACTTTAATATTTTCCTTAAACTCACTAAAATGTTTCACTTATAAAGTTTATTTAAAAACTCTTTTTACATTATTTCACCTCATTGAGACATCATTTATGCCTAAAATATAATTTCAATGTTCTTATATCGTTTTTTTGGTATATAAATGTTTAAAAATCTGATTTCATGATAAATAAAAAAGAACTCTGCTTTCCAAGGTAAAAAGGATTTTTCTCATCTCACTTTAACTTTTATGAGATATATGACTTGTTCACCACTTATTCCTTTCATGTGGTGTATGTACTTCCCTTTGTTATAAAATATCAATAGTCTCCTTATTCTCATTATATTATATGGGATTATTATTTGAATGTTTCAATTTGGTATGGGATACTTTAGAATGTTTAAGGATTATTTCCTTAAGGATTTTTCAATGGTCTCATTTAAAAGTATCTTCATCTATGTCAACATACTTTGTTGAATATTTTACTTCATTAAGGTTTATATATTATGATATCATCCTCCATGTTTTATTGAATGGTTTATTATTATTTTTATTGTGTATGTGTTATCTTGAAACCATTCACCACATTACTCCTAATGGTTAGTGTTTATGTTTAATGATTGGGGAAATTTATTTAAATTTCATATGTTAGTTTCAATGTGAATGTGTATGTTTTTTATGTTGATCCCCATTCATATGAGGAATGTATTGGACTTAGTATGTGTTGGGTGGGGCCTTCTATATCCCTTATTCTCATCAGTATATCTCATGAGATAAACTATGGTCTTGGCATGAGGCGTTGACAAAATGGATATTTTTGTTCTTGGCATGAGGCCTTGACGGTATGGTTATGATGTCCCATACTATGTATTACCTCATTATAAAAATATCATTGATAGTTCATGTGGTTATTTGACTAGTATAATACCCATAATTATGTTTTATTATGGAATTATTTATTCAACTCTTATTCCGTTCATAATGTGTTCAAGTTTATTTTTTAAAGGAATGTGTTTTTAGTTAATCACCGTGCCTAATGTTTATGTGTATGATATCTTTAGATGTATTTCTTACCCTTACTAAGAATCTGAGATCACCCCTTTCTTATGTTTCATTTTCTTAGGACATGAAGATGTTTATTATGAATGGCCTGCAGTGATAAACTTAGAATTATAGATGTTCCCAATAAAACTTATATATTGTACTTCCTTTAAAGTTGTAATGTTGAACCTATGTATGTATCTGGTTTTCCAAAACAACCAAAATACTCGGTCCTTCAGGATTTTATTACTTATAATTATTCCAAGGTATTAAAATATGGCTTCATCTCTAGGAAACTGGGTTCGGGTCGTTACAGTTGGTATCATAGAAATTTTAGTAGAAAACTTGAAAGCTAGATTTAGAAAACATAGATTACGTAACAAAACCCTAAGATAGACTTGATGATACACATACAAAAAATCATAGAATTTGTTAAGGAATAGATTATTGGTATCTTCCTATAAAATAAATCTATGTCTGGATACTACAAGTAGATGTCGTTCTGGAACAAATGTACCTAGGAGTAACAACTCTAACCAGGTGTTTCGGGCTTGTCCCTTGGGTAACCTGGTATACAACAATGGTCCTTACTGCATACTTGGTTTGACACTCCCAGGGGATATGCTTAGGATAATTTAAAAAAAATCTTACATACCATTATAAAGGATTTATTCATCCAAAGTAAACAAAGTATATGGTTCTAGGATTTATGATGCATAAATTTATGATACTTTCAATACCAAGTTTATAGTTATAGAAATTTCCTAATTTTATGACCTAATATAGCATATGGAATTGATTAGGAATGGCTCCTAGAATAAGGAATGAGAACATCACTAATGTACATGATGAAAACAGTAAAAATGATCATATCTCACATGGTCTTAAGCCATCATTTCAAATGAAGATAGTATCACATGTGTCCTCATCATATGAATAAATAGTATCATGTGTTAACAAGGTATGTAAAGAATTATCTGAGTCCTATAGATTTTAAGGGAAACAAAATAAGAATAGGATGGTAAAGAAAATATGGATAAAGGGAAGAAGGGAAAGAAGGGTTTTCCCACATGTGATTATTGTGGAAAGAATCACCCTGGTATATGCTTGAAGGTAATGGGTGTTTGTTATAAGTGTGGAGAAAAAGGACACCAAGTTCATGATTACAAGGGTAAGAAAAAGGTTTCTAATGTAAAATGCTTCAACTGCATGGATATGGGACACTAGGAGAATCAATGTCCCAAGTGTCAAAAGAATATACCCCAAATGATGATTCTGGATAATGATCAAGTTATGATGCTTCCATAGATGAATTAGAATGATTAATATGCCTAGTCAAGAATAATTTCATTTTAATATTTTTTCATCAATGTATTGGTTATAAGAATTATGGAATATGTTAGGATTGTACTCTAATAATTTTTCAATAAGGATTTAAAACCATAAATTGAATGGTACCAAGAAAAGATATTTAGTGGAAAGTTAAAAATTTTAGAAAACACATGATTGAGGGAAATACAACCCTTAATATATATCTTATGTTGAGATAATGATATAGAAATGATTGTTTCAAATAAGTACAGACTGCCTTGGAACTGAATTATTAATTTGTCGAGAAGTGCTCTTTTTTATCATCGATGGAGTTTACCACACTTTTGGATTTAAGGAATATATCCAATAATATGTATCTTACTTAATTAATATGGAAGAATGCATGTTTTCAATATGGTTTTTACAGTAATTCTAGTTTTTACCATATTTAAAAATGACACAAGATGAAGTTATTCACATGTTTGGAATGTGAAAATTTAGAGATGCTTCATGTTGATTAAGGGTTAATGATAAGTTCATCTTGGAAATTCAGAGACCTTAATTATAAAGTGTTGAATCATTGTATTTTGGAATGTTTAACCATTTAAAAAATGGTTTAAGTTGATCATTATATGAGCTTTTATAGGTTAATGTATTAATTCACCATATGGTGTAACCTGTTCTATGTGATGAAGTATAGATACTTCAAGGTGAAATCAAAGGATGAGTTTGTAAATAGAAACTTATATCTATACTCTTATAGAGTGGAATAATTCAAAAAATCAAAGAAAAGTGTCTTAAATAAAATGTTTCACTATTATCATAATTATTGATAATATCAATGAATGTTTTTACAGTACTTTATAGTTTTGTAGTAATCATCTTTCATATGCACATGTTTTATATCACATTCCATCAGAACATCATAGTTAGATTTTTAATCCATGTCCAGGTTTTTCCTTCCAACTAATGTCACCCCATTCAAAATCATAATTTTTGGGGTGACCACCTCATTTCCCTTAACCCTTTATTAGAAGGATATTTTATTAACCCTATTTCTGATGTGGGTTTCCCACTAGGTAATTTCCAAGCATTAAAGTGCAGTTTTGAATTGTGAGGATTCAATTTTGTTGAGGGGAGAATAATGTAACACCCCAAGAATTTACAAATAGATTTAATACAGAATTAATGAAATAATGAGTCTCTACAAAATACCAATTTGTTATAACCTAGTCAGTAAACAAAATTTTTCCACCTCTGTGATTTGAATTTCAAAAAACTTATATACATAGTTTCATTTAGTACAATATTTATATTATAATAAGACAAAATTAATTTTTGATTAATAGTAACACACCCTTATGAATAGTAACATACCCTTAGGAATAGTAACATACCCTTATCAATAGTAATGAATAGTAATAAATATTAAATCGGCCGAAAAAATAGAAATTTCACCCTTGAATGTATAAAGACAAATTAGAAATCTTATAAGTGAAAAAATGATCATAGTATAAGTATTGATTTTTTTTTTATAAATATTTTAATTAAAATTTTATGATTAATTTAATTATTTAAAATATATATTTTTTCCTAAAATTTAATCATAATTTTTACTTTCTTATCTTGTCTTTATAAGATAATTTTATGGGACCTTCATTAATTTCTCAAGGTGTTATAAAATAAGTTATAGTTTTAATGTTGTTTTTTGGAATAAATTGTGATTTTATTTAAAAATTAAATTAAAATTATTTTTAAAATTATTTTTAAAAAAGTGATTTCATTTTTTAACTCTACACATCAAAAAATGGTTGGGGTGAATTTTTGGGATTTTTCTAAAATACTTGAATTTTTCATGAATAGTAAAAATACAGTTTTGAGTTTTCAGTGTGTTTAATGACATCATAATGATGTAATAATTAATAGAAAGTTATGGTCGACTTTTTTATATTAAAATATGATATGAGTTGTCCCATGTGTCTAATACCATGGGAAAATACCATGGTAATGCCCATGTTTTTTTAAAAACCACTAATGAGGTGTCCTTTGAAATTAATAAAAAGTTTTCTCTCTTTTACTATAAATAACCACTCATTACTTCATTTTCCTAAATCAAAATTCCATAATCCTAGAATATATGCTATTTTTATCTCTCTAAGATTCCTCTAAAGGTATCCTCAATACCATAAGGTCCCAACCTTTAATTTTTAGGAGTTACTATATAATGTATGGGAAATCTCAACATCTCTTTTCCATTCAAGTTCTCTTTTATGTGGTATCTATTTAAAGTTTCCATACCATGTTCTTATTTACATTTTATTCTTTTCCTATACTATATTATAATTATTTTATCAATGTGTGACCCCCATCACCTCTCTTTTTAATATCTTCTAAAACCAAGTTGAATAGTTGTTACGCTGCAGAATTTTCGTCTCAAAATCTCTCTATTTGTTCAAGCATTGTTTTTATTTTATTATCTTTTATTTTAAATTGGATTATGTTTTTATATGTCATTAAATATTCCCCTTACTATCCTTATTATTTAATAATTATGAGACACACCTTTTACCACATCAAAATATTTTATGAATTTTTAAGTGACGTCGTTAGGCTGCTGAATTTTCATAATGGATTTCTCAACTTTTCTTTTATTTCAAGTTCCTTTATTTTATTTTCCTTTATTAAACTCATTTCATCTAAATTTTATGATAAATATAGTAACTTAAATTTACTATAATATTTTTTTGATAGTGTAATAATTCATCATAATCTCTCTTTTCCCCTTTTTTATACTAGTAATGAAAACACCATCTGAGATGTGTTAATTTATCACATTCAAGGACGATGGGTTTTCAATTTCTATTACCGTCTTTAGTTATGGTCATGAAACCATATTTATGGTTTAACCAGAATATAATATATGTATTATAACTTATGTAATGTTTTGTAATATTTTTTCACATATGATATTAATTTATAAATTAAAATGATTTCATTGTGATCAAAAACCGCCAATTAACCCAAACAATTATCATTACTGTTTTATATAATGATTCATCTTCACTCAAGATAACCAAATGAATTTTATAACCATGTAATATTATACATGTTAAAAAATAAAATAAAACTTCTATTTTGTACAATCATTCTCATAGTACATGTTTATCCTTACATATATTTAAGTAAACTGGTCATGAATACCAAGGAAGAAAACGCTCTCAAAAAATGAAATTAAACCTCTTAAACCCATCAAGAAGGCCATTAATGAACATAATAATGCTATAATAAATCAATTACATAAATAATATATTCTTGAAATATTAATTAATGAATTTAATTTTGTTATCCATGATACTAAGATCAAGTGAAGAACACCATCAGACTTAATGTAAGGGTTTCTTCATCTCACATCCTTTTTTGTGAGATATTCAGTATTCACTAATATTACTTATTTATTGTGCATGTATACTTCCCATTTATGTTTAATATAATTAATATATTTATTTTTGTGATATTAAATGTATCATTATTTGATTTTTAATTTTGGGGCCTACAATTAATTTGATTACAAAGTTGTAAGTATTTTCTACCCAAACCTCCATTTTCATTCGGGTTTCTCTTATTCTCTAATCACCTCAATTAAACTATTATTTATTCCTATGTACTCATAATATATCATTTTTTAATGTATTTTATATGTTTACCAATCATAATCCTTATTTATTTTATGGGTAATTACTTGTTTTAAAACAATATTTCAAAAATTCTTTTGAAATGCAAGACTGATTCAAGGAACTTCTTAAATTATTACCTATATTGAAGTTCACTCTATAATCTTTTTTAAGCTATATTTATCTTTCTAAAATGAAAATTTTTAACATGAAAAATATATTTTGGTTAATTTATAGTTTAATGAAATCAAATATTCCCTTCCATGTTAAAATCTATTTAATATTTTACTTAAACTGCACTAAAATTTTTTACTTCTAAAGATTCTTTAAAAAATATTTTTACATGATTTCTCCTTAGTGAGACATCATTTATGACTAAAATATAATTTCAATGTTATTACCTCTTTTTTGTGGGATATAAATGTTTAAAAATATGATTTCATGGCAAATAAAAAATAACTCTTCTTTCCAAAGTAAAAAAATATTTTTCTCATCTCACTTTAACTTTTATGAGATATATTCCTTGTTTACCACTTATTCCTTGCTTGTGGTGTATGTAATTACATTTGTTATAACATATCATGAGTCTAATTATTCTCAAGATATTCTAATGGGTTATTATTTGAATGTTTCAAGGTGGTATATGACACTTTGGAATGATTATGGATTATTTCCTCAAGTATTTTTTAATGGTCTCATTTAAAAGTATCTTCATCTATATTAACATACTTTGTTAAATCTTGTAATTAATTGAGTATTATATCCTATGATATCATCTTCCATGTTTTATTGAACTTTTAATTATTATTTTTAATTTGGATGTTTTATCTTGAAACCATTCACCAGATTACTATGAATGGATAATGTTTATGTTTAATGATTGGGGAAAGTTATTTACATTTTATATGTTAGTTTCAACATGAATGTGTATGTTCTTTATTTTTATCCCCATTAATATTAGTAATTCATTGGAATTATTAAGTTTTGGTTGGGGCCCTCTATATCCCCTGGGTGCATTGGTAGGTCTCATGAGACAAACTATGGTCTTGGCATCTGGCTTTAACAAAATGGATATTTATGTTGTTGGCATGAGACCTTAACGATATGGTTATGATGTCTAAAATTATGCATTACCTCATTATGAAAATATTATTAATTTTTCATGTGATTATTAGACTAGTAGAATACCCATAATTATGTTTTATTATGGAATTATTTATTCAGCTCTTATTCCTATCATAATGTGTTCAAGTTTATTTTTTAAAGGCATGTGTTTTTAGTTATTCAACATGCCTAATATTTATGTATATGATATATTCAAATATATTTCATACCATTAATGAGTATATGATCTCACCCCTTTCTTACGTTTAATTTTCTCAGGACATGTAGAGGTTTATTATGAATGAATTTCAAGAATAAAATTAGAGTTATGGACGTTCCCAATAAAAAAATATATGTTGTATTTATTTTCAAGTTGTAATGTTGAACCTATGTTTGTATCTAGTTTTCCAAAACTACTAAACTACTCGGTCCTTTGGTATTTGATTTCTTGTAATCATGACAATGTATTAAAATAAGGCATCGGCTCTAGGAAACTGGGGTCGGGTCCTTATAGAATATTCTATTGGAAGTTTCACTAGAATTTCCAATGGAATATTCACTAGAATTTTCAAGTAGAAGTTTTCACCGGAATGTTTCAGTGGATGTTTCACTAAAATTTTCAGTGAAATATTCACTATAATTTCCAAGTGGAAGTTAAAGTTACCACTAGAATATTCTTATGGAAGTTTCATTGGAATTTCTTGTAGAAGTTTCACTTGAATTTCTAGTGAAAGTATCAAATGAATTTTTTGAGTGGAAGTTAAAGTTTCTATAGAAAGTTTCAATGTAATTTATAATGGATGTTTTAAATATAATTTTCAATTGGAAGTTAAAGTTTTTACTAAAATTTTACAATATAAGTTTCATAGGAATTTAGGGTGAAATTCACACTAGAATTTCGAGTTGGAGCTTCACTGAATATTCCAACTAAACTTTCTAATTGGAAGTTTACTTTTCCACTATAATTTTTATTTGTAAGTTTACACTAGGATTTCCTCCTGGATTTCCCACTATAATTTTCCATTAGAAGTATCCAATGAAATTTTCTAATGAAATCTTCTACTAGAATTTTTTATTGGAAGATGCAACAGAACTTATAATGGATGTTTCACTAAAATTTCCACTAAAAGTTTCAACTAAAATTTTCAAGTATAATTTAGAGTTACCATAGGATGTTTCCAGAATAAGTTTCACTAAAATTTACAATAGAAGTTTTACTTTAATTTCTAGTAGAAGGTTCACTAGAATTTCTGATAAAAAATTTCACTAAAAAAATTTAATAGATATTTCCACAAAATTTTTAATAAAGGTTTCTATATTAATTGGTAACATTTCTGCTAAAATTTTCTAATGAATCTTTTTTAAAATTTTTATTTAAATATCTAATAAAATTTACACTTGAATTTTTATTTAAAGTTCTAATAGAACTTCCAATGAATGTTACTCTACATAACTTTGTTTTACCCTTAATTAAATTTAGTTTACCCTTACTTAAATTTTTTGTAACATTACATGAATTTATTTTTCTATTACATAACTTTAGTTTAACCTCAGATAACTTTGTTTTACCCTTACATAAATTTATTTTACCTTTGGTTAAATTTTTTTTAACCTTAACTATTTTTACAATTAAATAACTTTAGTTTAACCTTGGTTAAATTTAGTTTACTATTACTTTACTTTACTTTAACCTTACTTAAATTTGTTTTACCCTTTTTTTACCCCTAATTAACTTTTTTTACCCTTACTAAACATTACTTTTACCTTTACTTAATTTTTTTACCCTTAACTAACCTTATTTTTACCATTTATTAACTTTAGTTTACCCTTTCTTAACTTTATTTTACCCTTAATTAATATTTTTTACCCTTACATAACTTTATTTTACCCTCTATTAACATTATTTTACCCTCAATTCACTTTTTTTTACCCTTACATAACTTTAGTTTACCTTTACCTATTTTTATTTTACCCTTGCATAAATTTAGTTTACCATTACTTATCTTTATTTTATCCGTAACTTTTTTTATCCTTACATAAATTTAGTTTTACCCTTACTAAACTTTGTCTTACCCTTACATAACTTTATTTTACCATTAAATAACCTTTTTTACCTTTGCATAACATTAGTATATCCTTAATTAAATTTATTTTACCATTACTTAACTTTAGTATACCCATAATTAAATCAAATTTATCCTTACCTAACTTTAGTTTACTCTTACTTACCATTATTTTATCCAAACTTAACATTGTTTTACCCACACTTAACTTTAGTTTACCATTACTTAACTTTTTTTTACCCTTAATTAACTTTATTTTACCCTTACTTAGCTTGTTTTACTTATACATAACTTCATATTTCCATTACTTATGTTTTGTTTACCCTCACTTAAATTTATTCTACCCATACTAAACATTTTTTCCCTTATTTAAATTTATTTTTACCCTTACTTAACTTTGTTTTACCCTTAATTAACTATATTTTTTCACTTTTTTTACCCTTAATTAAATTTTTTTTACTATTACATAATTTTTTTTACCCTTACTTAACTTTTTTTATCTTAATTAACTTTATATTACCCTTAATTAAATTTATTTAAACCTTAATTAACTTTATTTTACCCTTAAAATTTTTTAACCTTACTTAACTTTATTTTACCCTTACTAAACATTTTTTTAACCTTAGTTTTACCCTTATTAATTTTATTTTACACTTAATTAACCTTATTTTACTCATACTTAACTTTATTTTACCCTTACATAACTTTTTTTCCCTTAATTAAGTTTGTTATCCTAACATAAATTTAGTTTACCATTAATTAACTATTTTTTCTCTTACTTAACTTTAGTTTCACCCTTACTTAACTTTGTTTTACCCTTACTTAAATTTATTTTTACCCTTACTTAACATTTTTTTAACCTTATATAACTTTATTTTACTATTACTTAACTTTGTTTTACCCTTACATGTCTTTAGTTTACCCTTATATAACTTTTTTTCCCTTAATTAACTTTATTTTAACCTTAATTAACTTTTTTACCCTTACTTATCTTTTTTTATGCTTTCTTAACTTTATTTTTCCCTAATGTAATTTTAATTTACCCTTACTTAACATTTTTACACTTACATGACTTTATTTTACTATTACATAACATTTATTTACCCTTACTTAACTTTAGATTTACCCTTAAATAAACTTTTTTACCCTTTATTATCTTTAGTTTACACTTATGTAACTTTTTTTACCCTTACTTAACAATATTTTACCCTTAATTTTATTTTACCCTTAAACATTTTTACCCTTACTTACCTTTATTCTACCCTTACTTAATTTTTTTACCTTTAATGAACTTTCGATTACCATTACTTAATTTTAGTTTACCCTTACTAAAATTTGATTTACCTTTACATAAATTTAATTTTATCCTTACTTAACATTTATACCATTATTTAACTTTTATTTACACTTACTCAACTTTGTTTTACCCTTATTTGAATTTTATTTTACCTTTGATTAAATTTATCTTACACTTACTCAATTTTTTTTACCTTCACTTAACTTTGTTTTTCCCTTACTTGAATTTATTTTTATCCTTACTTAACTATGTTTTACCCTTAATTAATTTTAGTTTACCCTAACTTTACTTTTTTTTACCCTTACATAACTTTATTTTACCCTTAATTTCTATTTACTCTTACTTAAATTCGTTTTACTCTTACTTAACATTGTTTTACCCATACTTAAATTTATTTTACACTTACTTAACTTTTTTAACTCTTAATTAAATTTTTTACCCTTCTTAACTTTAGTTTACTCGTACTTAACTTTGTGTTACCCTTACTTAACATTAGTTTTACCTTAATTAACATTAGTTCATCCTTAATTGACTTTAATTTACCCTTACATAAATTCTTTTATCCCTTATTTAAATTTATGTTTACCCTTAATTAACTATTTTTACCCTTAATTGACTTTATTTTATCCTTACATAAATTTATTTTACCCTTACTTAATTGTATTTTACCCATACTTACCTTTAGTTTACCCTTACTTAACTTTAGTTTACCAATACATAACATTATTTTACCCATACTTAAATTTTGTTTTACCCTTAATTAACTTTGTGTTTCCCTTAATTAACTTTATTTTACCCTTACTTAACTATGTTTTCCCATATTTAACTTTAATTTACCCTTGATTAACTTTAGTTTACCCTTAATTAAATTATTTTACCCTTACTTAACTTTATTGTACCCTTACTTAACATTATTTTACTCTTACATAACATGTAAAAGTTTTTATACCCTTAATTAATAAGTAGAAACTCCATCTTACCTTTAATTAACTTATATAAAATTCATATTACCTATCTATAACCAAATCAAGTTACCTTTAATAATATAGTACAAATTTTGAGTTACCCTTATGTAACTATAATCCATAATGGAATCTTGATTTTTAAACTATGTTTTAAACCGTATTTTGATCATAACATAATATATACACTTTAGAATTAAGTTAATATCCATTTTTATTTCTATTATGCACCATTTGAGTAAAATTGTTTGATATAAATTTTAAATGAAAATTTTCATTATAAAATTCAAATAAATTTTTTCAATTGGATTTATCTATTTAAAATATTTTTCTAAATTGAATTTGAATTCTTCAATAAATATACATTATTTTTTATAAATTTGGAAATTATTAATTATTTTTAAATATCTAAAACAGTTTTTATAGGGATTATAGTTTTTTTACCTTTTTATAACAATTTCAAAATTTTATTTTCAATTTAAATGTTTCCTACTTTTTGAATTGAGTTTGAAATTTTAATTTTCGACATGTAAATAAAAATTATTAATTTTAGTATGGTCTTAAAAAATTAATATGTGATGCTAGTCATGGACCCCTCTATGCTCCCTGCGGTGGTACCGTGGATTCCTCTCCTGCTGTGGATTTTCGCTATGGGCTGCCGTGGTTGCTGATTCAGAGATGCGGGTGTAAGACCGTGTTTTCGCCGGCATACTCTCCGGAGCGCTCCAGGTTTGTTCTCAGCAGTTTCGTCGGTCCTATGGGGAGGTCTCAGCTTCTGCTGGTTTCCACTATCCCACTATGGTTGAGTCGTTTGAGGATCATAAGTGACATTTCCCAGCGATTGGGTTGAAGACTTTGGATTTTCTGGTTAATTTTTCGGTGGTTCTAAGATGTTAGTGAAATCTCTGTTATTTTCCATGTTTTCTGGTTGATTTGGCGACGACGGACGCCGGTGAAGCTCGCCGGCGCTCCGGTGATGTGGTGCTCGAGGCGGTGCAGGCTCACGGCTCGAGGGTTTGGTGATGATGGTGAATAGCGTGATGGGGACGTCGGTCCAGCAGACGAGGTGCTCCGGAATGCGTGATGGCGGATGGCGATGGGATTGAATGTTGAGGGTTCTCGTGGCTCGAGGTTTCCTCGGGTCCTGTAATTTTTATTTTGAATTGAGCTGTTTTGGTTACCTCTTACCCATAAAGCGGGTTTATTAAAAATCCAAAAAAAGAGAATTTTCAGTCTATTTTTGTGAATTCAGTTAAAAATATTTTTTAAAATTTATACTAAAATTTTATTAAAGTTTTAAAGTTTTCAAAAATTAATAGTTAACTATAAATATTAAAAATATTTACTAAATGGATAAATAATTTATTTTTTTCATGTTTTACAATTTTTTGTAAGTTTTTGTTCATTTTTTAAGTGAAATACAATTGTATGTTGGGTTTTCCAAAAAAATATGACAATCCCACTTTTTTATTTCATTTCAATCTAATGTTCATTTTTTTTAAGTGGAAATGGCATGATCTCCTGCATATTGGATATTCCAGTAAAGTAGGTTAACCAGAGATGATTCTAGTCCCATCCCATCACACTCAAGCAACCGTAAATGGATTTTCATCCTCTCAATTACCCAACAGATTTGGTGGATGAAGTTATGTTGTTAGATAGTGACACGTAGGATAATAATAGGTAACATAATCTCCACTATCCCACTTTTTTGTTTTTATTTAAATGATAATAAATTTATTTATTCAAATACCCTTGGACGTACATCTTTACACACTGGCTCCTTTTATATATATATCCAAAAATATATATTGACATATATTGATGTAATGATATTTTCAAATATATTGAAATTTTTATTATAATGTTTATATATCAATATTTATTAGTTAATTTTTATATATTTTTAACTTTATATATTAACATTTATTAATATAATAATTTTTGTAAATATATTTTAAAAATTAAAATAATGTTTATATATTAATATTTATAATTTAACATTGATAAATATATATTCAATGTTTTTAGTATGGTTATATATGGATATAATTTATGTGATAATTTAGAAATATAAGTACATTTATTCATACATACATACATATATATAGGTATATAAAACTAATAATATGTATGATTATATTTTATATCATGTATATGCATACATCTAAATATTATTATATGTACATGCATAAAAATGCATGAAATCATATATATATATAATTATAAGTATATAAAAACATACATAATACATTGACAATATAAATCTCGTATTGAAGAGTGGCCCTACCAATCTCCCATTAGAGATTTTCCTTACGAATATCCCATATAAATACATATAATTATAAGTATATACAAACATATTCATGGGACATTGGAAATACAAACCTACCGATAGAGATTTCACCTGGGAATCTCCCATTAGAGATTGGCCCTGTGAATCTCTTATTGGTGGTTAGCCTTATGAATCTCCCATTGGAGATTTTCCCTACGAATCTCCCATATTAAATTAATATATATAAATTCATTCATGTATGCATAAAATTAAATTTATATGTAAATATGATTATATGTATATATATATCTGTGTGTGTATATATAATAATTTTTAGATGTATGTATGTACATGTATTAAAATATGCTTATAAATTTTTATAGTTGTATATGCATGTATATATGCGTATGTATGAATGAATGCATGTACTTATTTATGTAAATAATTACATTAATTGTATCTTTATATAATTTCAATAATATATATTTATGTAATTATATTAATATTGATTTATATATGTGTGTACCTATGAACTTATACTTAAATATATGTGTTTAATAATGTATGTATATGGCTATAATAATTTTTATGTATATATGTATGTATGTGTTTATATATAAATATATTAAAATGTATGTATGTAAGTATGTGTGTGTGTGTGTGTTCATTGGTTTTTATATACATATATTATCAATAATCTTTATAGGTATATACAAATATAAGTATTTATAAGGATATTTTAATACATGTGCATACATGCATCTTGATATTATTATATGTACATACATACACATAGATATGAACATGTATATGATAAAACATATTTTTATAGAATATTTTATTGATATTAAATGATAAAATTTCCTCATATTATGTTAAATATTTTTATTTATAAAATATTTGGGATTAGATCATTCATTTGTAAATTTGATGGAAATTCCAGTTTTACCCTTTATAGTGAACTATAGTATTTCAAAAATAAATATTTTAATATTCATTATTTTAACTTGAAATTTTGTAACTGTGTTCCTGACTTAATGGTATACAACTTTTTTTCGGGATATTGGAGCTAAATCGTGCATTTGGTTAGACTAAATAGACCATAAAGTCAAAGGTGGGCTAGGCCCGTCAGATTGGACATTGGTTTTGTATTTGGGCCATAACATCTTCAGAAAAGCTTGTATTGGGCCCAAATTTTGAGAGTATCTCTAACACCCAATTGTGCACAAATCAAGATACTGTAAGAATAGCTGGATCATGCATTTTAGAGGTCAAATTGGTAGTATAGTTTTCCTTAAAATATTTGGCCGATATTCTCTATTCACACTTGAATCCTCTTTAAAACTAGCCTCCCCTCCACTCTATAAATTAGTGTTTTTATTTTATGGAGGTGTTGGGAAGTTCATTGGGAATTTTTGGGAAGAGTATAATTAGATCCACTCCAATTATCCAAACATTTCAATAAGGGTATCTCTTGAAGCAAGGATCCCTTCGACGAAGCCTGCTTCTTCTCTTTATTCTTCTTCATGCTATAATACTTTTGTTTGTGTAATAAAATTCTTTATTCTTATTTTATTTATTATATTTTCTTCTATTTTGTTCAAATTTATTCTTCTCTTAATCTTCCTAATTGGTCTGTGATCAAGATTGGATACGAGATTGGGTTCTACCCTTTTAATCCTTTGCTCATGTAAAATGTCTCCACGATGACAACACCGCCGATGGAAAAGTAATTTTCTTAGTGATCAATATATCTTATACCCTCTTCATTTAATTATTTTGAATCATTGAGATACTATAATTCACTTAATATGATCCATTAATTGAATTTTTAAATTAGAATAAACTAAGCGAGCAATTGAACAATTAACACAAAAACATGCGAGGTCGAGTATTGTGTGAATTTTGAGAGTGCGATCTTAATCAGTAATACAAGGCCACATGGGATAAATTTGTGGAGTTCAAATAAAATACCTAAACACAATTCATCCTCATTTTCCAAAATGGATATTTTCCCTAATTTACCACTGACCATAAGCTATCCTTAGAACATCAATCAAAGCAGGGTGTTGCGATTGCATGTTTCGAAGACAGCCTAGGGTTTAATTCACTTCATATTTGTGGTAAATATTATTCTTATAGGGTTAGGGGGTTAAAAATTTAGGGGGTCATAATTAAGTGGATGTTAATTTAGATTATAATGATAAATAATTGAGTGAATAGGTAGAGTTATATCGATTGTGTCTTTTAAAATATTTTATAAAAAAACATCTTCTTGTTGCATCTTTTTAATTGAACTTCATTTCAAAATTAAAAACAAAAAAAAATTAAATCATCTTCCAACAAACTTCTTCTAGTTTTATAAATGATAAAAAAACCCAACCTTTTATTTAGTGTTTTTTATTCTCTTTTATTTTATTTTTATAATAACTTTAATAAGTTGTTTTAATTTACTTCCTCCTTTGAGAGACGACCTTGGCCAGCCACTATGCTGCACCAAAGTACCTAAAACCCATTAATCATTTGAGGGAGCCCATTAAAGTGCCTTTAAAATGGGATCCATTTCTGGGGAGACAAGTAATTATTTCAACCATTTAGAGGTATTTATTTTATTTTACATTTTATTCTCTTCTTCTCTTCTTTCTCCCTTCTTTACCCAATCTGAATTTTTCTTTTTCTTTAGTTTTCTTCTTATTTTTGGACCATCAACTCAAACTTCTCATTTTTATTATGGTATAATTTTCTTATTTTTATTTTTATATGATTTATTACACGAACTAATCCTGAAGATCTCTTAGATATTGATCCAGATATTGAACATAGCCTTCGGGCTCAAATCAGACATTCTCAGTCTACGAGAAGTTTCAACATTCAACCAGTTAGAGAATTCCTCCACTCCTAGAACATTGAAATGGGAATAAATTAAAATTAAAACATAAAACAAGAACCAATGGATGAAAATAATGTAAATGAACTTAATATAACCATTCAATAATTGGATTTATCTGATATGAATTATAAATCAAATTGCATTGCATATCCAAATCTCAAATCAGACTTTGAACTGAAATCTAGGTTAATTCACCTGCTTCCAAAATTTCATGGCCTCTCTAGTGAGGATCCCAATAAACACCTTAAAGAATTTAATGTGGTTTTCTCAACCCTAAAACCAATAAATGTATCTGAATACCAAATCAAACTAAGAGCATTCTCATTCTCACTTGATGGTGTTGTAAAAGATTGGATGTATTATTTACAACCTGAAGACGTAACTTGTTGGAACGATTTGAAACATCTTTTCTTCTAGATATTTTTTCCACCATCAAGGACCAATTCCATTCTTAAGGATATATTTGGGATAAATCAATCCAAAGGGGAGTCAATGTATGAGTACTTGGAGCGATTCAATAAGTTTTTTGAAAGCTTCCCACATCACCAAATCAGTGAGAAAATCCTTATCCAATACTTCTATGAAGGACTCACACCTATGGAGAGAAGTATGGTGGATGTCGTGGATATAGGAGAATAGGTGGAAAAGACACCAGTAGCAGCACATGCATTGATTGATAAGATGGACCAATATTCCCAATAATTTGGTGATTGAGGTACACCATATGTCAGGGGAGTACATCAGGTAAGTCCTTCTTCTCTTGAGAGTCATTTAATTAATACCAAGTTAGAAGAATTGACCATTATGGTGAGGTAGATTGATTTGGATCAAAATACATCCCAACCCCTTCCTTCAATACCTTGTGTCATTTTCACTGAGATAATACACACAACTAACTATTTCCCCCAACTACAAGAAAGAGAAGATTGTGTATCAATGTTTCATGGGAGACCATATCAACATAAACAACAGCCATATCCCCAAAATAAGATTGATTCATTTTCTCTAACATACAACCAAGTGTGTAAGGATCAATCAGACATGAGGTATGCATATGGAAAACAACAAAGGACCCCCTTTCAACAAAACTTTTAGCAGTATCCACCATACCAATAGGGTTTCCAATAACCCCAAAGACAATTTGAATCTCAAGCATCAACAAGTTAATAATAAGGGAATTATCAACCAAAAGTAGATTCTAATACTGATCATATTTTGAAATAAATTGTTCTTAATCAATAGAATAAGCTAAAGAGTCAAGGTTCGGAGCTGAGGTAGTTAAAGATTCAAATGGTCCAGATTTCCACTTCCCTCCATGAATTGGTGAGTAAGAATTATGGAAATCTATCCTCCCAACCTTCTCCAAATCCCTAGGGGAATGTTAGTGCCATAACATTGAGATGTGGGAAGAAAAAAACTGATACATCTACACCTATTTTTACACTATGATTCACCTCAACTCCAGAAAATCCTCATTTTACACCAACAGTTGAGAAACCCAAGGAGAAAGATATAGGTAAGGAAAAAAATAATGATGTTCCTCCTAAACCTCACCCATTTCCAAATAGATTTGTACAAACCAAGAATATGGATGTAGAGGCGATGCAAAAAATAAGTTTTGGACACATTAAAGCAAGTGGATATCAACATCCCTTTACTTGAATCCATTAAGAAAATCCCAAGGTATTCCAAATTTTTAAAAGAACTTTGTACCAATCGAATAGGGCTCAATGGAAGTGAGAGGATAAATCTTGTAAGGAATGTTTCAGCACTCATTACACCAACTCTAGCAATGCCAACAAAGTGCATGGATCTAGGGACATTCACTATCCCATGAACCATACGGTAGTTTCACTTTTCTAATGCTCTTTATGATTTGGGAGCTTCCATAAATGTGATGCATCACTCTGTATTCTCTTCTTTGTAAGATGGTGTGTTGAAACCGATGAGAGTAGTGGTGTAGTTGGAAAATAGAGCTACGACATATCCAACTGGAGTCCTTGAGGATATACTTTTCTCGTAAGAGACATGATCTTCCCAGTAGATTTCCATGTGATTACCATGGAGGATGATCAGGTAAGTTCACATGCTCCCATTATCTTAGGTAGGCCCTTCCTCAAAATTGCAAAAACTATCATAAATGTCAATGTAAGTACACTTTCCATGGAATTTGGAGATGAAGTTTTGATATTTAATGTCATGGAATCAATGAAGTTCCCCTCAGAGAACCATTTTTCTTTTTTTCTCTCCCATTTTGAGCCACCAAGTAAAACCCCCATGGATTTTGATTATCCTATACTTAGGGAGATTATGAGTATTGGTTCTAGTTTTATGTCTAAGAGTACTTCCACACCTGTTTATAATGCTCAAAAATCTCTTATATTTTATTTTTAAATGGATTCATATTTTTGATTTTGATCATGATCAATATGATTATGACATGGTTGTGGAGTATGCTGATGGATTTGATTCTTATTCTCTGATTTTGATGATTTATATTCTGATACTGATGTTCATTGTGCACATATTTTAGTTCTTTAAATTTCACCATCCATACATCACCCACCCCCATACATTGTAACTCAAGACATTACCATCAAATATAATATACTCATACTTATTAAGTGGTGAGAAATTACATGTTATCATTTCTAAAAATATACCTTTTGAACATGAAGAAAAACTATTGAATCTTTTTAGGAAGAACATTAAGGAAATCAGGAGGACATTGGCTGATATATCAGGTATTAGACCCTCAATTTTCATACATAGGATTCTTTTGTAGGATGGGTATAAACCGTTTAGGCAGCCACAAAGGAGACTCAATCCAACACTTTTATAGGTTGTTAAAAAAGAGGTTGAAAATTTTCTTGAGGTAGGAATAATCTATCCAATTTCATGTTCCCAGTGGGTGAGTCCTATTCAGGTTGTGCCTAAGAAAATTGGTGTTACTATTGTCAAAAATGAGAAATATGAGTTAGTTCCAATGAGGGTTCAAAATAGTTGGCGTGTGTATATTGATTATAGGAAACAAAATCAGTCCACTCGTAAGGACCATTTCCCCCTCCCATTTATTTATCCAATGGTTGAGAGACTAGCTAGGAAGACACATTATTATTTCTTGGATAGATTTTCTAGATATTTTCAGGTTCCTATTGCACCATAGGATCAAGAGAATACAAAATTCACTTGTTTATTTGGTATGTTTTCCTACCTAAGGATACCATTTGGACTTTGCAATGCCCTAAGTACCTTCTAGAGATGCATAGTGAGTATTTTTTCAGATTTTATTGAGACCTGCATGGAGGTATTGATGGATGATTTTAAAGTGTATGGGTCTTTATTTGATGATTTTATCTCTAGTTTGGGAAAGGTTTTGAATCGTTGTGTTGAAACGAATTCGGTCTTGGATTTTGAAAAGTGTCATTTCATGGTAGAGCATGGCATTGTATTAGGGCGTGTAGTGTCAAAACATGGGATAGAGGTTGATAGATATAAGATAAAAATTCTTTCATCCTTACCCTATCCTTCATGTGTGCATGATGTTAGATATTTCTTAGGGAATTCAGGATTTTATTGGCACTTCATCAAATATTTTAGTAAGATTTCTCTTCCTATGTCGTGATTACTTCAAAAGGATTCTAATTTTGTGTTTGATGATTATTTCAGGAATTCCTTTGATGAGATAAAACAATATCTTACCATAACACCAATCATATATCCCCCACGGTGGGAGCTTCCTTTTGAGCTTATGAGTGACGCCTCCAACTTTGCGGTTGGAGTTGTCATATCTCAAAGGGTTGAGGGACTTCCACATGCGATTGCCAATGCATCGAGGAAACTGGATTCAGCCCAATCAAACTACACAACCATAAAAAAGGAGTTTCTTACTGTCATATTCACTTTAGATAAATTTTGTTCATATTTATTGGGTTCTAAAGTAATTTTTTTTCTGACCATGCAGCTCTGAGGTACCTCTTGAAGAAGACAAAAGCAAAACCCATATTTATCCGATGGATTATCCTTCTTAGAGAATTTGATATTGAGATATAGGAAAATAAGGGGTTAGAAAACTTGGTGGCATACCACATGAGTAGGCTTACTCACACACTAGAGGATAACATATTGGACCAGGTACCACTTCAAGACACTTTCCCAAATGTGCATCTCTATTCTATCTTAGGTACGCATCCTTGCTATGCTGATTTAGTTAACTACCTTGTTGTCTCTAAAATCCCTACAAATTTAAAGAAACATCAAGTGAAAAAGTTAAATAGTGAGTCAAGATTTTATGTTTGGGATGATCCATACCTATGGCACATGTGTAGTGACCAAGTTATTAGGAGGTGTGTTCCTGATCATGATTTGGAGTCTGTTTTACATTTTTTTTCATACACTTGATAATGGTGGAAACTTTGGACCCCAATGGATAGCTAGGAAATTTTTGGACTCTAGATTATACTGGTCTAGCTTATTCCATGATGCGCATGTGTTTTGTAAGTCATGCTCTCGTTACCAACACACTGGGAACATTTCTAGGAGAAATGTGATTCCCTAACAACCCATACTATTTTGTGAGATATTTGATATATGGGGAATTAATTTTATGGGTCCTTTTCCTAGTTCATTTGGTTTTTTGTATATTTTGGTTGTTGTTGATTATATGAGTAAATGGGTGGAGGATAAGGCCACTAGGACTGATGATTCTCATGTTGTAGTGGACTTTGTCAAAGCAAAAAAAAATACAGGTTTGGAGTACCGAAGGCCATCATTAGTGACCAAGGGACACACTTTTCCAATCGGAATTTGGCTTCCCTCCTTCAAAAGTATGGGGTGATAGATAAAACATCAACACCATACCACCCTCAAACAAATGGCCATGTTGAGATTTCAAATAGGAATTTGAAACAAATTTTGGAGAAAATTGTGTAACCGAATAGGAAAGATTAGATCATGTGTATGGATGATGCACTTTGGGCTTATAGGAAAGCATATAATACACCTATTAGTATGTCCCCATTTTGGATAGTTTTTGGGAAAGTGTGTCATCTCCCCGTGGAAGTTAGGAATCAGGCTTATGGGGCTATAATGAAATAAAACATGGATTTGGAACAAGATGGAATCCAAAGAAAGATGCAAATTCAAGAGCTTGAGGAGATTAGATTATATTCATATGATAAATAAAGGTTATTCAAGAAAAGATAAACAGTATCTCACAATATAATGATCCAACAAAGGGAGTTTCATGTTGGACAGAAATTCCTTCTCTACAGTTCACGACTGAAGTTGATGCCTGGTAAGTTGTGTTCCATATGGTTAGGTCCTTATGTTGTAACTAATGTCTTTCCTTATGGTTCAGTGGAGATCACACAAGAGGATGTACGAAGGAGATTTACACTTAATGGGAAACGTTTGAAGAAATACATTGAGGGACTTCCTACTGATGAAGTGGATGTCATCACACTGCATGACCCCATCATCACTTGATCATATCAAGATATTTATAACCCTTTCACTTATTTATTATTTTTATTGTTTAAAATCATACATATCATGTTCATATATCATCTCATGGGTTCAAATTAAGGAAAATGCAATATTTTAAGTGTGGAGGAGGGAACCTTTTAGTTTAGTAATTTCAATTTTTTTCCTTTTTTTCAATGATTTTCAAAAAAAATAGTGTGTTTTTCAAATTTTGTGTGTTTATTTTTCAATTTTTTGTGTGTTTTTGAAACTTTTGAGCTGAAATGATTCTTATCGCCATTTTGAAATTCATATCAATAAGTGAAACAATTTATCCCATGAAACCGAGTTTAAATGAATGATGAAAATAACTTTGTTTCAAGTTCAAATCTTTAGTAATTTCATGAAAAGTACTCTAAATTTTGAATCCCATGCCACATGTCACTATATTTATATTTTAAATAAATTTCATGTGAGGCTTATGAAACATTATTTTCATATTCTTTAAATTTACCTCACCTTTTGATAGAACCAAACCATGCTTGATTTAACTAGAATTTGATTTATTCATATCAAAACGTGAGGGTTTTAGGTAATTATGTTTTAAATGATTGAGGCATTTTTTGGTATTAAAGCCCAAATTTCAAATAATCATTTTTATAATGGCCTACCTTGAACATTTAATCCTTGTATCCCTTAGAATCCATGAAAAAACTGTTAGGTTATCCACATTACAAGCCAATTTTCCCTATCCAACCAACTCTTGAAGTGAAATTGCATAATCTAGTTTAACTTAAGTTTAGGGGAAATTATCTTGTGTTGTGCTATGAAATTCTGTGATACTTTGGGTGGAAAATTAAATTACGAAGAGATGTGTTTTCTATTTAAGAAAATCATTATATCTAATGGTGTGCCTTTTCTAGAGCTTTCATGATAAGTGAAGTTGTTCCTTTCTAGAGTTTCTAATAGAGGGAGAAAGTTGTGCCTATCTGGAGCTTTCAAAAAAATCATGTTTGAGAATATTGACATTTTTACTACAGAAATGTTAAATGGTGTGAACATTCCTTTATTTTTCATGATGATGAACATTAATTGATGCTTTGGGGATTGATGAGGAGACCATAATTAAGTAAAAATTAAATTAATTCAATTTTTCTTTAAAAAGAGTCAAGCCCCCCCCCCCTTCAGCCTCAAAATTTTTCACAACTAAATCTTACCAACCAAAATCCACAGAACAACCCTATAAAGTCCTCATGATAAAAACATGTCCTTGACTCACATTGGGTGGTGGTGTAGGAATTTATCAAGCCTATGGTGACCCTTTTTTGAGTTTGGATGAGAAAGATGTTGCTGAAAAATTGACATTTGCGTGATAAGGGAAAATTTAAGTGAGGTAAGTGTTTTGTGCATGGGGGGATAAATAAAGTGGAAATATAATTAATTATATAAATGGAGAACTTGAAATAATGTTTTTTATGAGGTATGATAACTTTTGTTTCTTGGTGTGGAATTTTTGGATCTCAAGGATATGTGTTTTAAAAAAAATTGATTTGATATTGATGTTTACTTGTAACAATTTTTTAGAATATGTGATATGTGGTTTTTCCCATGAGTGCAAAAGGGTAAGTGTGGGGGATTTTGAATAAGCACATTTTTATAGAATACTTTATTGATATTAAATGATAAAATTTCCTCACATAGTGTTTTTATTCTCTTTTATTTTATTTTTATAATACCTTTAAGAAGTTGTTTTAATTTACTTCCTCCTTTGAGAGATGACCTTGGTCAGCCACTATATTGTACCCAAGTACCCCAAAAACCATTAATCATTTCAGGTCACCCACGATAGCACCATTTAGTATACATTTAAATATATTAGTGTAATTATTTACAATTATATATCTATATAAGTATATAGAAATAATAATATTTATAATTTCTTTTTATACACTACATATAGCACTTATTTTTTACATTTGTTTTTATACATGCATGTTTATACCTATTTTATATGTATTTATATTTATATATATTTGTAAATAATTAAATTAATATATGTTCATGTGTGTATGTATGTACTTATATTTATATATATATGTATATATGTGTATTAATTTATGTGTATGCGTGTATATATAATAATATTCCGATGAATGTATGTACATATATTTATATACACTTATAAATATTTATATTTATATATACCTATATATATGTATGTACGTATGCATGTATATACTTATAAATAGTTTCATTTTTGTATATGTGTATGTATACAATATTATGCATTTACGTATAAATATTTATAGTTGTATAAACCTATATTTATATGTATGTATCACTATAGAAAAAAAGAATATAATGATGATTTTTTTGGATTTAAAGGTGGTTTTAAACACCTTAAATAGTTCACAAAATAGTTTAAAAAAACTGCCGCAAAATAGATAGTCGTTAAATATGTAATTATTGTTTTTTATTTTTCATGACAATTTCATTTTTTTGATAATATCGTAAGCTTTTAGCGTAGGTTTTCTTAAATTAGTGGTATTTTTTCTTGTGTAAAATTTAATAGCAGTTTTATTAATTAGATGCAGTTTTCAGGTAGAATGAATATTTAACAGCAGTTTTAAGCACTGATAGTTTATTCACAGTGGTTAAAATCACCACTAAACAATTATAGGCGTTTAAAACTACCACAATTTATGTGATTAAAAAAATATAATAAAATACTTCTCAATCCACAAAAAACCAATATACAAGGAATATATGCATAAAATAGTTAATCAATACAATATAACATGAAAAATAACATCCATCCATCAAAAAACATTCCATTATATATAATACAACATAAATTACATCATGGTTTTCTAAATGCCATGTTTCAGAAAATTAAAACACAAACAAGAATCTTAACTACTCCACAAATATTTATGTCCAACACACTCCATTACACAGTCATGCTATTTCCTATAACCTTCTTCCCCACTTCCTGCCTCCAGTGAGCATTTATAGTATTTAACCTCACATAAATAATGATCATATTTAATTAATAATAAATTAAATGTAATTCAAATGATATATGATTTGATCTAAATTTAGTTTTAGTAATTGTACAATAGTGAAATGAATAATTGGTAGCCATGCACATGACTGAAATTTTCATAACAGATGATAGCCTCAGTTGAGATAGAAGATACATGAATATCCTCAAACACTAAGTAAACCTTTCCACATTAATTTAAAGTTAAGGTAACCATCCCAACCAATAATTATAGTCGTAATGATAATTAAATTACTGACCAAGTATTATTCAAAAACATGAAATTTACATATTCAAACCATTATTTGATTATAATTATTGATTTAAATGTTGAATGACCAACATTCCTTTAATTATATTAAATATAAACACACTCCACATAATAAAAATCTTATTAATTACAATCCTTTTCTCATACATGATTGAAATTATAAAAAACTACTCAGTAGTGGATTTCAATCCTATAAATAATTTCCTCAACTTATTTTAATTTCATAGCTTCTAAAAAGTATCCTAAATAGAAATTTTGATATCAATGAAAAATAATATAATGTTATCAAAATTAATCACACTTATAATAATAGAAATTGTGATATGGATAAATTATTGCCTTGGGTCACTATCTCATGTACCACTTTTTTTATCATAATATTGATTTATACTCTAGAATTTAATCAATTGTCACAATATTGTAATTGGATTATTAAAATAATTTAATACCTATTTTATGAGATATTCTAAATAAATATTTAATTTAATTTTACTTAGAAAATTTACTGAACCAAAAAAGAACTTCTAAATTTAATAAAATAAGTGTAATTTTTACCAACCATTCTATGTCTTATCTGATTCCTCAACATCATCAGTGGAAGTCATAAGTGCAGATGAAATCATATTAGTATAAGATTAAATGGTATCAAAAAATTGTTCAAGGTATGTGATGAGTTGAATCTTGTTTTGTATAAGGAGAATAAGAACCCTGTGAAGTAGACCAGATACTAACACTAAATATCTTTTGGTGTGGCATGTCTGAAAAAAAAAATTCCATGCATTTATTAATATAAAATAAAACAACGTTTTTATTAATATAAAAAAACATTCATTTAATTTATTAATATTAAAAAACAAATTATAAATTATATTCTTGGTTGGTCATATTTTTATCAGGTTTCATTGTTATCATTATTTCTTCTTCTATTTGTTCTTTTTCTTCTTCTTCACTCTCTCTCAAAAGACTGAAATTTCAATATCATCAGGTATAGAAAATTAAATTTGTTATTTTTTATGGGGTTCACTATCATAATTTATTTCACCTTCATCACTCAATTTGAACATGTATCTCATATTCATGGGGACAATAATACTCCACCCATCATCCATTATACTATCAATATAATATGCCATTTTTTTCTTGGGAAGCCATAATATATGGATCATGTTCTTTCTCCTCACTAGTAACAATAAACCAAGAGAAATTAACATAAGTAAATTGTAATTAATTATTATTTATTCCACTTATAATATTGACCCAATCACATTTAAATAACACAACTGCAAATTTCCCATGATAATTTAACTCGATAATATAAACCAGCTTTCCAGAGTAACCTTGATATGAAATTTTGAATATACCACTATTTTGTGTTTTCAAAACTCCCTCATTATCAACATTATGAAATTTAAAACCTCTAATATTTTAAGAATTAATTCTCTGGGCATACTTCAAATAACCTCAAGGTAAAAAATTCAAATATTCAGATAGTTCAAATTAATTATCATTGTTTATTACCTATAGAAGTTGATGTAAAAAATTACATAATTTAGATTAATGTAAACATATTAAAGCTATGTATTAGATTAAGAACTTGCACGACATGAGAACCATTCAAAATTTTCTTTGGTAAAAACTTTTTTTATCTTTTTGTCGTAACAAGTTTGGATCCTAAGGAACATTTTCATTTGTTTCCATAATTATTTGACATGGGGATCAAGAATATCAATATTGAGTAGCACATATCTATGTTCTTGTCTTAACTTCATTTTTTCAATAAAAATAATGATATTTTTTCAACTTCTTGACCAAAAGTCATAAATATTAATGTCTTCTTATTATACCTCAATTGACTTAGATTATCATCAAGTTGTCCCACTCGATTGAATCATGTCTCTATTAAATCCAAATACCTTTAACATAAGGTTAAACACTCTATGGAAAGGTAACCTTACATAATAAAACCTTCTAGGTCAGATTTATTTTATATAGAAGACATCAAATAACTAAGATACCTAATGATAAAAGGCTATAAATTAATAATTAAAATTTCTAAATATTAACTAAGAAAATTATAATTTTTTAATGATAAATATATTAAAATAAAATTCCTCTCTATGGGATACATCTATTGATAATGTATGAGTCCTCCAATTTTATATTTTTCAGATAAATGAACCATCAAATGAATCTTCACAGTGAAAAATAATGGGAGGAATAACATATCCAAATTACATAGAGAATGTACAATATTTTATTGAAGTTTATCCAATTTATTAGGGTTTAATGTCTTCTCACAAATCTGTATAAATAATATGAAAAATTAAATTAGAATGGTGGTTATTTTATCAGGAAAACAATTGTGCATTTATAATTGTAGCAACTGATCCATCAATACATGTTATTCATGAATTTCCAATCCAGGTATCTTATGATAATTAAAATCAACACATCTTGAAATATTACTAAAATATACATTAAGAACTATCAAATTTTTTAATATTTGAAGGAAAACATCTTTTTGATGGTTCTTCATTGAAAAGATAGCTACTAGATACTTTATATTCTTTTTTTATAGATCATGTTTGATATTCATTTCTTCTTAGTCCTTACGAGAATTTAAATTATCTTTTTATTATCCCTTATCATTACGAAATTTAAACAACACATTATCACATGCATTATTTTCAATGTGAATAAAATCAATATTATGATGTAACAAATTAAATTACTAATATGGAAGTTTGAAAAATATGATCCTTTTATTTTATTTTTGTGCTCTAATTGTAACTGATGGTGTTCTAAATATTTTTCTACTTTCATTCAGATAAAATTATTTTCTAAAATCTTTATCAATGTTTAATAATTGTGCTAAGATCTATGATCCAAATAATAATATTGGTGGATTCTAAAAATTAGTTTTTCTATTGAAACATGACTTATTAAACCAAAATACATTATATGTATAAAGGAAGTGACAATGACACATGAAAAAACACTTTCTTCTATAAGGTATCCATTGTGACTCAAAATAAAAGTTAAAAATTGGACAATCAAAACTAGTGTGTATATTCCAACCAAAAAAAAGTCCTAGTTTGGGAAAAACACTAATGGTCCACATCAGGGAAACATGCGTTTTAAATATATTCAATATAAATGAATCATATGTTTCAACACCATCATTCCATAACTGTTATAATTATTTAATAAGAGGTAGAAGGTAGATATCAATGTCATTTACAAGAATTTGATTTCCAAGAATAATCATCGATATGATGAATGAATTCTATTGTATACACATAATGGGAGGAAAATTATAAGGGATCAAAACAAATGGAAAAATGTTGTAACTACTATGTAAATTCCCAAAATGATTGAATTCATCATATGTAAATCCCAAACATACATATCTAGGATCAAGATAAAAATTTTTATGTAATAAATTGTAGGTATTTTGTTCTTTGGAATCGCTTGGATGTCACATGAACTCATCATTATTATTATTCAAAGCATGCCACTTAATATCTTCAGTATTTTTATATGGAATAAAAAATATTTACAATTGTGTTTTTAATGGAAATTAGCTTAAAACCTTCATAATAACTTTATTTTTATATTTATTTGGGGTAGTATGTACATTCAAACTGACATCATTATTTTTCCATTTCTATCTATAAGTACAACATCCTTTTCACTTTTCACTATTTGAGTATTCTTTCCAATAAATAATAAAATAATTAGGACATGTATTTATCTTATTATAATTGAATAAAAGATTTTTAATAATCATATTCATCTCATAAAATGATTCAGGTATCTTAGATTCAACAAATGCATCACGCAATAATTTTAATATCATGTACATTGTTGTTTTTTTATTCCAAATAAATATTTTATGTGGTAAAACTTCAGTAGAAAATAAAATTTTGAATATTTGACACATCCTTCACATAATTCTTAATATAAATCTATAACTAATTTGGAAGACTTGGTTTATTCCTCGATTGATTTTTCCATTGTATTGGTTTCCTCGTTATCATCCATTAAGATGTCATCATCTTGATCATGTTATCCTGCTATTCTAAAAACATCATTAATATCTACAACATCAACAACTGTATCAACTGATCTATTATATTATTTATGCAATTTACCAATAGTTCTGAAAGAATCATTTATCAAGTTTTTTATTTCATCATGCACTATCAAAGCATTCTCTTGTTCATTTTTACTATATAAAAAATTGATCAAATTTTCTATAACATTCAATTCCTCATTCCAAATCCAATGCGTATAATGAGGAATAAATTTTTTCAATATCAAGGTCTCAAATATTTCAAATCTCTTTAACCATCATCTGAATTTTCAATTAGGACATATACATTTGATTCTTCCATCCACAAATAATTTTTCAAATGAAAAATCCAAAAACACATTAAAACTCATAACTTACGGAGATGTGTTTTGAGGTAAGGTAATCCAAATTTTATCCATGTTTACATGAAATTATATACTATCAAATATAAAATATAATTATATTATTATATATAAAAATATAATATATTTAATTTCAAAAAGGAATAATCAATCTCAAAATACCCCATAAACACAAATAATTCGGAAATATACTGAACTAGAAACATTAAAAGAGAATTAGAATAGGTAAATTATTAAACCTAACTCAATTGAATAATTATTCCCTAAAATAGTGAACATAATCAATTACTTGTGATTAGGGAAAAACAAATTCGTCAAACCTCACCCCCAAATCATGGAAAGGGATAAAGGGCGTAAATCCAAAGAGGGAATTTGATAGGGGGATTCAGCATCAAGGCTAAGAGGTTTTTCGGTCCAGTTTCGAGCGATGCTAATGTGTGGGGTGGCTGAGAGGGGGTCCAATATTGAGTGCCTCTAAGGGGAAGGTTTAGAGGTGTCTTACATTGAGTAGTAACGAGGGGGGTTCTGAGATTCGATGTTGAGTGGGGAGGATGAGGCTGAGAGAAGGTATCAAGTATGGCTGATGGAGGTCATCAATAAATGGTGTGGGGGAGGTTGGGAAGCAGCCTTTAGTAGGGTTAATGAGTCTTATAGGGAGATGGGTGGGGCAAAGGGTATTTTTTTTAAAAAAATATAGTGTTAGTTTTTAAAAAAACACAACTAAATATTAATTCTTTAGAAAAGCATCACTAAAAAAGTAATAGAGAACATATTTTTATATTTAGTGGTGGTTTTAAAATGATTACAAAAATTATATTTTCATATAATATAAATAATATATGTTTATGTTTTTATATTAATATATATTTATCAATTGCACTCTAGATTGGGAAATTTTTTGTGGGGTTCTAATTATGGAAGGAATAAAATTCTCTAGATGACATGGGAAAAACTTTTCCTCCCTAAATCATGTGGGGGTATGGGGTTTCAATATTTATGTCACTTTAATGATTCCCTTCTCTCTAATAAAGTTTGGTGACTTTTGGAGCACCATGACTCTTTGTGTGGCCAGGTCCTTCATGCCAAAAATTTCCCGCACTCATATTTTTGTGGTTCAAATTTTGGACCATGGCCTAGAGTTTTTTTAAATAATCTTGTGGGGGATGTGTGAGATGCTATTTAAGGGACTATATAAGAGGATTTTATATGGGTCTAGAGTGGATATATGGAATGTTCTATGGTTTTTGATAATAATGCTTCCATTGCAACATCGTGTGTTGTCATTGGAATGGAATATTCAAAGGTGATCTTCTTATTTAATGAAGATGATAGTGGATGGTGTATTGAAAAAATAAACTCTATATTAAAAGAGAGAGATAAAAAAATATTCTTGTTATTCCATGTGCATGGATTATGGGATCTGATAGTCTTTTCTGGATAAAATATATTTCAGGTGTTTACTTAGTGAGTTCAAGATATAAACTGGTGTTGGAAGTAGGGGAGGTGGAAACTACTGAGATCTAGAAAACCCTTTGGTGAATCTCAATTCCAACCAAGGCATATTACTTCTAGTAGAAAGCTTGTTCTATAATTTTCCCTGATAAGTAATTCATCGCTTTCCACCATGCATTTGACAACCCAATTTTCCTACTTTTTATGACCTCGTCAGAATCTTATTAGCATGTGATGTTCAGGTGTCTTGGTGCTACAAGAATTTTCCATGCATGGGATGCTAAGGTTGATCCTCTTCTGGTGTCGATGTCTAGTTTCTTAGAATTTCTATTAAAGTGGTCCTCAACACTTCCCAAGGAGTTAGTGAACAACTTATTCACCACGTCTAAGATGATATGGGTTAGAATAAATGATTTTATCTTTAATAATATTGTAAGATCAAACTTTTTCTTAGATGAATGGTCCATCTCTTGGCATTCTACCTAGAATCTCAATGATGCACATGTTGATAACATGGGCACGCATTCTAGTCCAAGATTTTATTAGACTCCCCCAATGGTGGTATGAGTATTAATCTACACTCTTTTGTTTTTAGTGGTGTGTATTCCGGTGTTAGATTATTTATCTAGGAATCTCTTGGATCAATTATAGACATTTTCCAAAAATCATTTTATGATAACTCATTTCCATAGATGGTTAAATTCCATGTGGTTATTTCTATTATGGAGTTCTCTTTTAATAGGAGTTCAATCATTATGGAATCCTACTACCTCACAATTCTCAAATTCGTCTTGTCTTGGGAGAATGGCCTTCAAATGATTGGTTTGTTAGTGGGGGGTATTCATGCCTTATGTCACTTATTTTCATCTTTATCTTTCTCATTCATCCAAATATATGAAAATAGGGTTGCACACTTTTTTTTGACCCATGGTCTTTCAAGCGATTCACAGGTCTAGCAGGATAATTTTTCAATTTGGCCAAACTCCCTTGTGTTACCTGATCTTTGATCACCTATTTAATAATTATTGTTCCCTTAAAAAGAATATATGTATGTGTATGTAATCATATTCAAATATATATAATTAATTATATATACATTTATATGAATATATTAATTGTCATATATAAATGTCCCTATGTATTTATATATATTAATATTAATGTAAGTCTGTAGGCATATATTTGACACATATATATATTTATGTATATAGACATACATTAATTTTTTTATATGGGTGTGTGTGTATGTGATCAATAATTTTTATACATATTTATTTATATATATATTTACATTGTTTTCACATAATTATATAATAATACATTATATATATATACACATATTCATTGATTTATATATATATATATGTGTGTGTGTGTGTGTGTATTCTCTCCCAAGGATGAGAATGTTTTCCAATGTATTTATAGGTTTTGGGTTTTCCTAGGATCTTCCTAGATTTGGTGGATCCGTGGTGGTGGAACTATAATCATGACATTCATTTGTGTCTTTATCCTAATGATGTGGGTTGTTTATTTTCTATATGAGTGGTGAGATAGGGAATGAACTGGTGAATCAGTGTCTGAGTCACTCATTTATAGAGAAGTAAATATCACCCATTATTATGATTAAGGATGAAGATTCCTTCTTAGTGCATCAAATGAATCTCCTCATCATAGAAAAATTCATCACCAATCGACCCTTAAATTTTATTTCCTTGAAGAATATGTTGTAATATCTCTAGAGACTAGAGGATGAAGATTCCATATGAAAAATCATATTTGGGCCTTTGGTATTCTAATTTTTCAATGAGAAAGATAAGAAGAAGGTACTTCTTGGGAGACCTTGGTATTTTGACAACCATATCATCCTAATGGAGAATATGAGAAAAACTGGGGATATTTTTGATGTTACCTTCTTGAATTATTCTTTTTCAGTTTGGATTATGGGAATCCCTTTTTGGGGGAGATCAAGATAAATTTTGAAGAGATTGGAGGCCGCATCAGAGATTTTATTGAGTGGGATCACTCATGCCCTATTCTTTGGGGGCCTTTTCTATGGATCTGGGTCCTGGTTGACATCTATCTTCCACTTTTTAGGAGTACTTTTCTTTCCATGGAAGAATAAAGGATCTAGATCTCGTTTGTATTTTAAAAATTCATCTCTTTTGCTTCTTTTTTTATTCATTAGGAATATGGAAAGGTAATTCTTCTCAAAGGTAGGGGATGGTAATGGTAATATTATCATACAATATGGCTAATGGATCTGTGCAAAAATGATGGGATTTCCTTTGAATTGGAGTTAGAAAGGAAAAGGGATGGGAAAAAAATTTCCTAACTCTCAAAGTAAGCAATCCACCACTCATCAAAATAAGATCATTATGTTGGGTCTGCCACACTTTCTTACAGATCACGGAGTTCATGTTCGAATGAAGGAGTCGGAGAAGCCAGACTCCCAAGCTGTCTATTTTGATTTGGGGAAAGATTTTTTCAATTTGGATAAACCCAATATGGTGATTATAATATCCCTTGCATTCCCTCATTCTATTTTTATGGTATTTTTAAACTCCCCTCTAGTTCAAAATGAATATACTCCAAACCTCCAGACCCAAAATTCTCCCTGAGTGATGACCCTTATGTGCATTCCTCTTAAGTGGGAGAGGACCCAAATGGGACAATGATGTATGTACCTAAAAAACTTTCGAAATATATGACTAAGGTTGGATGGGACCCTAGTATAAACCCACAAGCTAAGGAACCTTATGTCTCCAAATGATGTTCTGAGGCCCCATAGGCGGTTGAGCGTTTTTATAAATGGTGGAAAGTAGAAGCAGATGATTCCTTACTCAAATTATTAGGGGTAGAGGATGATATGAACCATGAAAAACTCTAATATTTTAAAATAAGAACTAATTTTAATAGTGTATGTGATGTGGAATATCATTCACAGACATCTGATGAAATATATTTCTTTAAATTTAATCTCTTTGATAGTTTGCGGAACACGCAACCCCGAGTCAAAATGAACGATAATATATCATACCATTATAACATAACCAATAAATTGGAGGGTATTAATATTAATAACTAAATTATTAAAATTATGTTTATTGATTTATTAAAAATAAAATAATAATCACTTAAAAGAAAAAGAATCTTTTTATGAAAAAAATGTATTTTTCTAAAAGATAGTTTAGTCTCTCTTTATACACATGATTTCTAATTAATTTTTACCACTTTAAGAAAATTTATTTTAAAAAATAAAATTCATTTTTTAAATCATCAAAACATAATTAAATTTGGGTGAATTTTTTAGATTTTTCTAATGAGTTTCATTTTTTGATGAATAGTAAAAAATACTGAATTTTAATTGAAACTGTATTTTCATTTCAATTATTTATAATGTTAAATTATATTTTAAATTTGTTTTAAACTAAAATAATTCCAAATATATATATATATATATATATTAATCAAATATACTTCATTTTTATCATTTTTTTAAATTTTTATATAAAAATAATGTAAACTTTTGAACATTTTCTCTTTGAAAACCTGTTTTCTCATAACATCTACGAGATTAATTTTAAATTAAAATTTTACACTTATGTGAATGGAATTTAAAAAAATAGATCCCATATTTTTAATCATAATAATTTATATTATCTAATAATCTTAACTTAATTTTTTACTATAATGAATCGTAAAAATTATTTGTTGCAGGTAAGGTAAAAATGGGTTTTTCGAGGGGTTAAACTAAAAATACAAGTGTTATAATGACATAAAAACTTGTCTAAAATATAGTTTATATCCATATTTTTACCTTAAAATGCCTAATACTATATAATACTCCATTTTTACTACTTTTTTATATAAAAAAATTGGTAACACCTTTTTCTTTTCAAAAATTATAAGTGTACCAGTCACCTTACTTATAAAAGGCCACCTCTCTCCTCTCTTATTCACACCTTAAAAATATTTTGGTTCATCTAATAACTACCCAAATCACTTCCAAAATTCCATAAAATAATCCTAGAATACTTTTTTTTGGTAAATCCAAATTTTTAGGGCTTTTGGTGCAAACCTAAGGAGGTTACCTAAAGAAGAGATAATGTTGTTCAACAAGCACTGTAATTTTATTTCTTCCTCCTCCTCCTTCAAATATTATTAAAACATGATTATATAATAAGATCATTATATTAAATATAATTAGATTTTTTATGTTAATTTTATGATCTACAATCATCCCAACTTCTATCAAATGGTTTACAAAATCATAATTTATGCGTACGATGAACTATCGCCTCGTGAACCGATGTCATTCTTTTTTCCATTACCATCTCTCATGGTTGGGTATAATGATGGATATAAATTTTATATATTATATTTATAACATAATTATACCTATATAGAAATTATATAATATATATATACCTTCTTAACTTTTTATTCCTTAGGTAATATGATAATATTGCTCGTGGGTATGGTGAACAACCGCCTTGCGAAGCGATGTCATTTGTATTTCACTAACACTTTACATGAAAGGTGATAAGAATAAATTTAATAAATATATGTGACATAAATGACATAATTTTGATATTAATTACATATTTATCATTATTAAAATATAATATATCAGTTTCTTTCATACATTTACACTCATTTGAAGATGATATCATCGTTCATGTACATGTGGACTACCACCTTCACAAAGTGATGTGACTATCTTTTCATCACCCTGATACATCGATAGGTCTCATGAGACAAACTATATTGGGTTTTGGATGGGGCCTTACCCATTTGTATAGATGTATTGGCACAAGGCCTAAATGGTATTTGATTTCTTGGCATAAGGACTCAACTGTATGTTTTATATTTCCAGCATTATGCATTCCATTATTATGAATTCAGTTATTGATATTCCATGTTATTATTCAATTAGTTATAATATCCTTGGTTATGTTTCAAACTCATGTGATTATTTATATGGAATTATTTTATCATCATTTATTCCTTTCATATTATGCTCAAGTTATTGATTAAATGGAACATGTTTTAGTTATTTAAATTTCCATATTGATTATTCCTTATTTATTTATTACTTTTTTGTATGCTTATCCATTCTGATCATCTAAGATCACCCCTTTATTATGATTTATTTTCCTCGAGATACTATATAGTGTTTTGTTATTAATATTCAAGGATACACTAGATAATAATGGAATTCTCAAAGAAAATACTTTGTTTATTATTTGTTTTAAAATGTAATGTGAATTTAAATTATGTATCTAGTTTACGAATACCACTAAACTATTTAGTCCCTTGGGATGTAATTACTTGAATTATATGTCAATGTAATAAATTAGACACTGGCTCTGAGCTAATGGGGTCAAGTTCACTACAGTTTGTATCATAGGGAGGTTTAGTAGAAACCTTAGGAATTAGATTTAGGAAAACATTGATTAAAGAAGATAACCCTATGATAGAATTTGGGATAAATATATAAGAAAATCATAAAGTTTTGGTAATGAAGATATTATGTGGGTTTTCTTAGAAAATACATCAATATATGGGTACTACAAGTGAACTTGGTTCTACCATAGATGTACTTAGGGATATTACTCTGAAAAGGGTGCATTGATCTTGACCTGATCGTCACCTTGTGCATGACAATGAGACTTATTGTGAACTTGGTTTGACACTCCTTAGGTATATTCTTAATATAATTCACATTTTCATTACAAAACATTATAAAGGATTTGAAAATAAAGATATCCCCAAAGAAACCATGTTTATGATTCTAATATTAGCTATTCATACAATTTTCAATTTATGTAAAGTATTTCACTATTTTTAGGATTATACATTATGTTTTATAATGATATAACCTAATATAGTGTATTCCATCATTTAGAAATTGTGTCTAACCTAATTAATGGGTACCACATCAATGCATGTAATCCAAAGAGTAATAATGAACATTTCTTTAATGGGATTAAGCTAATATTTTGAAGGGAACTAGTCTCCCAAATATTCTCATCATATTAGAACATAGTGCCATGTGTTAAAAATATAGAGAATTAATTCTATAAGTATTATGGATTTTAAGTAAGTAAGAGAATTAGAGGTCTATAGAGAAAAAGATAGATAAAGGAAAGAAGGGAAAGAAGGATTTTCCCACATGTCATAATTATGGAAAGAAACACCCTAGTACATTCTTAAAGGTAATGATATTTTTTTACAAGTGTGGAGAGAAAGGTCACCATTCTCATGATTGCAAGGGACTGAAAAAATTTTCCAATGTTCAATTCTTAAACTATAAGGATATGAGGCACTACACAAATTAATTTCCTCAGCGTCAAAGGAATATACCTCAAAATTAGCTAAGGGATCAAGGTCAATATTGTGATATTGATACAACAGAAGTGGAATGATTATTGTTCTTGTGTTTAGATTCAATAATTATTTCATTTGATTATTTTAACAATGGTATCATGGTTATAAGAATTATGAAATATATAAGGATATCACTGCAATGCCTTTTCATTAAGGATTTGAAAGTATATGTTGAATGGTACTGGTGACCATGAAAAATGATTCAGTGTAAAGTTAAAATTCTTGTAAAACAAATGGTCGAGGAAAATATAACCCTTAATATGTTCTTGATGCTAAGATAATGATATTTGGATAAAGGGATGATTAATATGGATAAATTAAATTTGATTGTACTGAATACCTTGGAATTGATTTATGATTTGTTGACAAAGTGATTTATGTTGTCATTGATGGAGTAAAAAACATTTTTGGGTTTGAGGAATATATCCAATAATATATGTTTTATTGAAGGAATAAGGAAGCATGCATGTTATGACCCATCCTAGAGGGGAATTTGACATGAGTCCCCAAGGCCACCTCTAATATCCTAGGGGTTGGTGACTAGCACCGAGAAGGAATATCACTAACATGGGAGGCCTTAGCCTAAGTAATTGTACACACATACACATCTCCAATCCTATACAATGATAAAAAGTATAAAAAAATGAGCAAACATGAATGCATATATCAAAATCTCATAACCAGAGTACGAAATGAAGTAAAAGGAAGTAAATAGGTCCCAATATAATCCCACCATAAAGAGTCTGTAACCTAAGTCCAACTTAAACATAAGTACTCGGATAGCTGTTAAAATGTCGTAGGAACACACCCCATTCTATCTGGTCTCACTAAGAACTATCGAGTCCTAGTATTCCTAGGAATATTTTGAAAAGTCAATCATCTACACAAGACATGACCTATGCGGGCAAACCCTATTCCGGGGTGAGTATAACAATAATCTACAGGACACCCCAAAAACACAAAGCATGAAACAAAGGAAATAAAGTCATCTCTATATAGGTATATGTATAAAACACATATAAAAATAATACCCAAAAATAATCAACAAATACACACAGTATAGAGGTAAGCTACAACTATAGTATACTAGCATATGATTCCAGCTCGAAGATTACACAAAGCACTCATCCAGGAGAACACACTCCTGAGTCTGATAGCACTGATGACATCCATTTGAGGGGTACTAATCGTCGAGTCTTAATATTAAAAAGAACACACCAATGATATGAAGATGATATGATACACAAATTGTAAGAACCTGGGTTTTCAGAACGGGCCAAAATCCCGACCCTGTTTGAATTTTTGAAAGGTTTCCGAGGAAACTGGGTTTGATGGGAAGTTTCTAGAAATTTCCAGACTACACACCATGTATGTGTAGGTGAGTGACCGGCCATGTTCTCTCCGAGTACATTCCGTGCAGTGACCGTGTATAATTTTCTTACTATACGCCGTGTAGTTTTGAACACGTCGTGTATACCCCCGACCGTGTGAGGCCATACATGGCGTGTAGGCCTGTTGGTCGGGTAGAACCAAGGATACGTCGTGTTCCCCTTGGACACTCCGTGTAGTCTATCCATGTATAAGGGATACACATGACGTGTGAGTACGTCAGCGAGGAAAGGAAGAGGAACCAAGTACACGCCGTTTACCCCAATGTACACGCCGTGTACTCATGTCGGCAGGGACGGAAAATAAGTCCGCGGAATTTTTTCGTCTTATGAACAGTTAAATGAACTATACACAGCGTGTAGTCCCAAAGTACACGCCGTGTACTTTCTTTTTTTCGCTTAAAACAGGCAGTAGCCTTGTTGTGAGGTAGAACACACCATCCTCCGCCTGGATACGCGAACCAGGCCGGCTGAACCCCATTCCTCCTCCCGATCATCCGTTCGAGACCCGTTTCAAACTCTTCTTAGTGCATTGGAACCCCCTCGGTAAGTCCTTGATTCCTCTTTGGCCGTTTTGTTTGATTTTAGTTCTAGAATGAGTTATATCCCTTTGAGCGGTTTTGAATATTTTGTAGATTTACAGCGTTTTATACCGAATTGGAGGGTGTTACCGGAGGAGTAGCATCGTGCGAGTCTCAGGTAGGTGGTGCATACCTCATTTTGTGTTTTCGTGGTTGTTTGTGTAACGCGGCTTCGGCTCGTTTTCGGTTATTTTTGATCAGGACCCGTTTTATCTGCTTTTTCATACTGTATTGTTTATGGGACCTCTGGGATGCTTTTGGGTATGCTCGGTTACTAGTTTGCGTGAGCAGGGGCCGGGTGAGGGGTCGTTGCTCGTCGGAGCATTTGGGTCGAGGAGAGCCAAAATGGTTTTAATTGAAATATTATTGTTATAAACTGTTTAGTTTTTTTTGTTTAAGCCTGTTATAATTATTGGAGGCATTTAAGACCTCAGTGCTGGTATGGGACAGCACCTGGTATAGTGTAATTTAACTGTTTATTTTGTTTTGCTGGTTTATGTCTTCCTGTTTAAACATGTTATATATGAAATTTCTGAATTGCATCTGCTGGACCCTTTGGGTTGTGTTGGGCTTGTCCCGGTTACGCTTCAGTGATGCTGATCACAAGTTGGGGCTTTGCCCGAGTTACTTTGGGTGGTTTTGACCACAGGATTGGGCGTCATGGACGTCGTTTTGAGGTAGTACGACTGTCAGGTTGGGCATGGCCCGGGTTACTTGGATGGCGAGGCCATCGGACTTGACCTACATGGTTGCAGGGACACGAGGTGTCAGATGTTTTGGTGGCTTAGGACTATTTTGGGTGATTACCACTCACCGAGACTTTAAGTAGTGTGGACACATAGATACTCCGTTATGAGGTGTTTTTGACCACTCGTGTGGGTAGAGGCCCCCGTAGTTGCGGTTAGGTATTTTGGTTGGGGGTGCTTGCTATAGAAAGCCACGTGGGAGGTGAGGAGCCTTCAGGAAATGGGCGTGCCTTCGGGATGTCGGTACTTGAGACACGAGGTGTCAGGAGGCACATGGTGCCAGGTTACTATTTTGGGCATGCCTTCGGGACGTCGGTACTTGAGACACGAGGTGTCAGGAGGCACATGGTGTCGGGTTACTATTTTGGGCTTGCCTTCGGGACGTCGGTACTTGAGACACGAGGTGTCAGGAGGCACGTGGTGCCGGGTTACACGACAGAGATTCCGACGTTGGCCGAAGCAGGTGATACTCCTTGGTGGCTGTTGAGCACCAGTGGAGTTTGCGTTTACTTGTGCACTGTACTGTTTACTACTTTCCTTGTAAATGCATGACTGCTTAAACACATATATTTGGTACGCACCATTTGGTGGTATCCTATTAAGATTTGTCTCACACCCTACACGGGCCCTTCGGGACACGTGTAGACTTTATAAATTTATGTGCAGGAAAGAGACCAGCTTCAGGAGCTGGGCTGCGTTAGTTATTGCATGGAGATGGTATGGACCTTGAGGGCATTCCTAGCTGGGTTACTTTGTTTTGTTTACTTTCTGTATTGGCATGCTTGTTGTAGCTACTGTTGGTTAGCCATTGGCGCCCTTATTATTTTCAGTTGTGTATAACCTGCTTTGGATGCATGTTTTACTGTTCAGGTAGTTACATGTTATTAGCATGTTGTTGTGTTTATTTCCGTTGCTGTTGTTATCTTTACTGCTTCCGTTGTTTGTCTATATTGATTATGCTTCCGCTCTGTGGGTCTGGTTCGAGTTTGCTGAGTCTTTCTTTCCGCTGCATCTTTACTATTATACTTGGACCAGTACCCTTATCAGGATCCTCCGAGAGGGTATAGCCTCCCCACTATACCTAACAGACCCTCGCTGCTAGTCGGCAACCTTTGGCATTCGGGGAGGTGCGCCTAAGGTAGTAACACCCGACCCGTTCGGCACTGTTCGGGTGGATGGCCGGGTTCGGGACATCACAAAGTGGTATCAAAGGAGTTCTTGACAGGGATTTAGTAGCAGCGTTTTACTGGATACTAATGAGTTTGAGGCTTCTCGTTTCTTCTTCTTGTTTTACTATTTGGGATATGGTAGACTGGAGATAGTTTGTTACAGGGACTGGGTTTCTAGCTTGTTCTTGGGTGCCTGTAGCCCAGTTACGAGGGATGGACCTAGTTGTCGCAGGTGGGAATTGTTGTTTGCTTTTTCTCAGATTACAGTTTATATGATTTCCACCTCGGTGGCTCACTTGATGTGTGATGTTCATGATTGTGATATGTGACCCTTGACCTGAAATGGTAAGGGAGAATTGGACCTTGGCCCGATATGGCAAGGCTGGTTTCTTGGCTTTTGATAGGCACATTTTAGGGTATTTCAATTTCATAATTGCATGTATGCTTTGTGAAGTGATAATGCCATGTGAATGAAATATCAAATTCCATGATTTATATGCTTTAAAATGTGAATTGGTAAAATTACTGATAGAACTGCTAGTTGTGAAAATGAGTATGCCATGCTTTAAATTTTGTAGAATTGCATGTGGCAGGATATTTGGGTCTGGCTCTTATGAGAGCAGGAAGGTACTATGGCTGAGGCAGTGTAACTGTCAGGATCGGGCGACTCGGTCGTCGGTTTGAGGCAACGTGAGTTGTCGGGACGGGCATGGCCCAAGGTACTTTTGATACTTGGCTCTGTTGAGGGCGGGTAAGGAGGCCATGAGGGCGGGATGCTGTGAGGCATGGGTTGCGGTGAGGGGGAGTAAGGGTAGTTGTTATGCACTGCCTTTTACTACTTTCCTTATCTGCGTAGAATATATTGTTATATATATATGGGATGTCTGACCATTTATGGTATTCAGCGGGTTACTCCTTCACGGCTCGATGGAGCGTCAGGCAGGAGATGATACAGTGCCGCTGGATCAGGGTCAGAATTCAGTACAGGCAGAGCATGAGCCGCAGGTACAGGCTCAGGGATAGGAACAGGTTCAGGATCCAGTGCAGGCAGGACAAAAGCCGGGTTTGGAATCGTTCGGGTCGTGGCTTGACGAGCAGCTCCGAGCTATCCTGGTACGTGTCTTGCAGGGTCTTGATGGAGGCGCATAGAGTACAGAGCCTTCTATGGCATATCTGACGCGGGAGTTCCAGTCTCAGCACCCACCGCTTTTTCAGGGAGAGGGTGGTCCGTAGGCGGCTGAGAACTGGATAGAGAGTATGGAGATGATTTTCGAGCAGCTCGAGACGCCTCCAGGGCAGAGGGTCAAGCTGGTGACGTACATGCTGAGAGGACCGGTGAAGCGTTGGTGGGATGTATAGGTACAGGCTCGTAGGCACGAGGGACTGGCTTGGAAGGACTTCGAGGGCAGGTTCTTTGAGCACTTCTACCCAGAGACGTTGAGGGTAGAGAGATCTCGGGAGTTCTTGAGTCTTCAATAGGGATATATGTCCGTTATGGACTATACAGCTACCTTCACAGAGTTGTCCCATTTTGCACCGGGTATGGTGAGCGACGACGCAGCTAGGGTGAGGCGCTTCGAGGATGGATTACGACACACCATTCGGATCCAGGTGAACATTTTTAGGCTGGGTTATTTCTCCGATGCGATGAACCAGGTGCTCATAGCTGATGGTAACGGGAGAGATAAGTATCGCTTGGGCAGGGATACGGCTTCAGGTGATGGTTCGGACAGCAGGAAGCGAGGGCGGGATGAGTTTCAGCAGGGCAGTCAGGCCAGGGATTCAGCTAGACCACCTCGTGGTACTTCTTCAGTGTTTTGCTTCCAGTGTGGGCAGTCGGGACATGTTCGGGCTCAGTGCAGTAGGCCTCCGAAGGAGTATAGGGCATGTGGACAGGACGGGCATCTGGAGAGTTTTTGCAGGCATCCTTCTCAGATAGCTGGAAGGCAGGGACCAGGACAGACTGTAGCATCTAGAGTTGATTCAGGTACGGTACCCGGAGAGGGTAGTCGAGGTTTAGTTGTGCGCGGAGGTCGTGACAGAGACGGTGGTACCCAGTTGAGGGGACAGTGGCCAGAGACTGGAGCAGCATTAGGAGGTCAGGCGTCAGGCAGACGTTTTTCAGGGAAGGTGCACGCCGTGGAGCTGCTAGAGGCTGAGCAGGCCGGTGATCCGGTGACAGTTAGAGGTACACCGTGGTGTGACCGTGATCTCCATGTTTCCTTTTTGGCATGACCTGTAGAGGTATGTCTGTTTTGAGTGCACGGGGTGCACAGGATATTTGTGGACTGACTAGATGCTAGTCAGTGGGTTGGCACCATATCAGGTGCGTGATATATATATATATATATATATATATGAGGTGTCGTAGGCATCGGGGCATCGTGGATGCGGGTTACTTGAGGTTTCATGGGCATCGGGGCATCGTGGATGCGGGTTATTTGAGGTGCTAGGCACCAGGACCTCGTGGAGGCGGACACCGATGCGGTGCAGGTTACGTTGGGTGTCGATAGCGACACAGGAGCACTAATGAGGTGCAGGGGTGAAGATGTGTCACGGGAGGACTATGCATCCAGAAAATAGGTTAGTGAACCTTTTTTGTTTTAAATTTAGTTGGTTGAGACCGTGTAGACAATTCCTAAGGTGGGGATCCCCTTGAGGAATTTAGCCAGAACCTTGGGACTGGGGTAGTCCAGATTGTTTAACTGGGATGGGCGTGTTCGGTGTCATCTTCAGGTTTCGTTTGGTAGCTTGGGGATGAGCTACGTTAAGGTGGGGAGTTTGTAAGAACCCGGGTTTTCAGAACGGGTCAAAATCCCGACCCTGTTTGAATTTTTGACAGGTTTCCGAGGAAATTGGGTTTGATGGGAAGTTTCTGGAAATTTACAGACTACACATCGTGTACCTTGAGTACACGCCGTGTATGTGTAGGCGAGTGACCAGCCGTGTGCTCGCCGAGTACATGCCATGTAGTGACCGTGTAGAATTTTCTTACTATACGCCGTGTAGTTTTGAACACACCGTGTATACCCCCGACCGTGTGAGGCCATACATGGCGTGTAGGCCTGTTGGCTGGGTAGAAACAAGGATACGTCGTGTTCCCCTTGGACACGATGTTTAGTCTAGCCATGTATAAGGGATACACATGACGTGTGAGTACGTCGGCGAGGAAAGGAAGAGGAACCAAGTACACGTTGTGTACCCCTATGTACACGCCGTGTACTCATGTCGGCAGGGACGGAAAGTAAGTAGGCGGAATCTTTTCGTCTTATGAACAGTTAAATGAACTATACATGGCGTGTAGTCCCAAAGTACATGCCGTGTACTTTCTTTTTTTCGCTTAAAAAGGGCATTAGCCTCGTTGTGAGGCAGAACACACCATCCTCCGCCCGGATACGCGAACCAGGTCGGCCGAACCCCATTTCTCCTCCCAATCGTCCGTCTGAGACCCGTTTCAAACTCTGCTTAGTGCATTGGAACCCCCTCGGTAAGTCCTTGATTCCTCTTTGGCCGTTTTTTTTTTCCTTCTAGAATGATTTATATACCTTTGAGAGGCTTTGAATCTTGTGTAGATTTACCGCATTTTAGACCGAATTGGCGGGTGTTACCAGAGGAGTAGCATCGTGCGAGTCTCGGGTAGGTGGTGCATACCTCATTTTGTGTTTTCGTGGTTGTTTGGGTAACGCGACTTCGGCGCGTTTTCAGGTATTTTTGAGTGGGCCCCGTTTTATCTGCTTTTTCATACTGTATTGTTTATGGGACCTCTGGGATGCTTTTGGGTATGCCCGGTTACCAGTTTGCGTGAGCAGGTGCCGGGTGAGGGGTCGTTGCTCGTCGGGGCATTTTGGCCAGGGAGAGCCAAAATGGTTTTAATTGAAATATGATTGTTATAAACTGTTTAGTTTACATTGTTTAAGCCTTTTATAATTATTGGAGGCATTTAAGACCTCAGTGCTGGTATGGGACAGCACCTGGTATAGTGCAATTCAACTGTTTAGTTTGTTTTGCTGGTTTATGTCTTCCTGTTTAAACATGTTATATATTCAATTGCTGAATTGCATCTGCTGGACCCTTTGGATTGTGTTGGGCTTGGCCCGGTTACGCTTGAGTGATTCTTATCACAAGTTGGGGCTTTGCCCGGGTTACTTTGGGTGGTTTTGACCATGGGATTGGGCGCCATGGACGTCGGTTTGAGGTAGTACGACTGTCAGGTTTGGCATGGCCCGGGTTACTTGGATGGCGAGGCCATCGGACTTGAGCGACATGGTCGCAGGGACACGAGGTGTCAGATGTTTTGGTGGCTTAGGACTATTTTGGGTGATTACCTCTCACCGGGACTTTGAGTAGTGTGCACACAGAGATACTCTTTGATGAGGTGGTTTTGACCACTCGTGTGGGTAGAGGCCCCTGTAGTTGCGGTTAGATATTTTGTTTGGGGGTTCTTGTCGTAGAAAGCCACGTGGGAGGTGAGGAGCCTTCAGAAAATGGGTGAGCCATTGGGATGTCGGTACATGAGACACGAGGTGTCAGGAGTCACATGGTGCCGGGTTACTATTTTGGGCGTTCCTTCGAGACGTTGGTACTTGAGACACGAGGTGTCAGGAGGCACGTGGTGCCGGGTTACACGACAGAGATTCCGGTGTTGGCCGAAGCAGGTGATACTCCTTGGTGGCTGTTGAGCACCAGTGGAGTTTGTGTTTACTTGTGCACTGTATTGTTTACTGCTTTCCTTGTAAATGCATGACTGCTTAAACACATATATTTGGTACGCACCGTTGGGTGGTATCCTACTGAGATTTGTCTCACACCCTACACGGGCCCTTCGGGACACGTGTAGACTTTATGGATTTATGTTCAGGAAAGAGACCAGCTTCAGGAGCTGGGCTGCGTTAGTTATTGCATGGAGATGGTATGGACCTTGAGGTCATGCCTAGTTGGGTTACTTTGTTTTGTTTACTTTCTGTATTGGCATGCTTGTTGTAGCTACTGTTGGTTAGCCATTGGATCCCTTCTTATTTTCAGTTGTGTATAACCTGCTTTGGATGCATGTTTTACTGTTCAGGTAGTTACATGTTATTAGCATGTTGTTGTGTTTATTTCCGTTGTTGTTGTTATATTTGCTGCTTCTGCTGTTTTTCTATATTGACTATGCTTCCGCTCTGTGGGTCTGGTTCGAGTCTGCTGAGTCTTTCTTTCCGTTACATCTTTACTATTATACTTGGACCAGTACCCTTATTAGGATCCTCCGAGAGGGTATAGCCTCCCCACTATACCTAACAGACCCTCGCTGCTAGTCGGAAGCCTTTGGCATTCGGGGAGGTGCGACTAAGGTAGTAACACCCGACCCGTTCGGCACTGTTCGGGTGGCTGGCCGGGTCCGGGACGTTACACAAATGAGGGTCACTATTAGGGACATTGAGTGATACTAACAACTCAATCTGGATTGACCCTCTAAGTAGAGGATCGGCGCTCATGTAGTGTTGATTATGAAGATACCACAAACTCTACCTAAGGAATGAAGATGAATAAAGGATCTAACTCTAGGCCTCTTGGAGGGATTCCAATGACTCTATCCAGGAATTCCTGGTGAAGGGATCATAGTCCTATGAGTAGAATATGATTCCATATCAACCCTCAGGGAAAGAATAAGGGGAAAAAACCCTAATGAATATTTTCCAAGATATAAAGGACAAGAGAACCAATACATGTTTAAAAGTGTACATGGCATGTACTAGAGGTCATATGTTGTGTCCCTTAACCCTAGTTCCTGCCTATATAAATGGAATGTGTCATCAAGTCTAGTCGGTGTAGTACTACACAACGTGTAGATTCCCGTGTAGTCTACTCATGTGCTAATACACAGCTCCATCCCATGTACCATTTCCTTTGTAATATTACACGGCTAAGATCATGTACCTTGTCCAGGCCATGTCCATTTGGGGTATTACATGACATGTAAGTTTCATGTGTTGTCCACCCTGTATTTGTGTACTCTCTTAAGTGCATGCTAAGTTCCCCCAAGAGGGACCACACACTGTGTGACTGAGTTTACATACCATGTGACACTTAACATCCTTTGAAAACCCTAGCCTCCACTCGGGGGGGCACATAGTGTGTAGATCTCTTTTACATGCCATGTTGATCAGGGTTTTTTTATAAACCTTTATTCTTATTTTTGCACTGTCGCTTCATGTGATCTTGTCTTCAATCACATTGATAGTCTAGGATTATCTCTCATGAGCCTCATTGTTGCTCGAACAACATATTCCAATGTCAAATACATTCAAAAAATGGATCTATAATTCATTATTCATTCCACATCAAAGAAAGTGACATCAGGAATCCATCATCATTCGAATTGATTTGTCTCCGTTATCACACCTCCATAATTTCGTGTTAATCATGGATCTATGATTTTGGATCGTTGCACCAATAAATAGATTCACAATGATTGATTGATCGAGATTTGTCGATTCATGGGTAAAATGAAGAACACATACGACAAACGATGAACGGAGGGAGAAAATAACGAGAACAGATTGGAGGAATGAAACTCGGTCAACATTCGTTTCGATCTCAATCCATCATTGTTAGAAAAATAATAAAAATAATCAAATCAGAAAGATAAATATCCTACCAAAACCCCGTAGACAATCTCATCCCGTAAGATGATCGACCTGAAGATCAATTTGTTTGTTGATTGATTTGAATTCATTGTAGAATTCATTAATAATAAAATAAAAAAATCAAAACACACATCCTACCTCAATTTGGATCGATCACTGATGAATCTCAAAGTTGTGTCACATTCATTGGAGAGATCTTTCAAAATCGATGTGTGTCGATCATCGATCCATGATCTATCATCAATCACCTGAGAAAGAATCCTTGAAGCTCTCTCCAACAATTCTCTAGAGGTTATAAGATTATAAGGATAACCTTGGAATTATAAAATAAAAATTTATTTAAATATTGTTAAATTGATGTGTTAATAAAAAGTAATAAAATAATTTTTTTCAATTATTTTATTCATTTTTGTGCAAGCGATGACTATTACACATGAAGCATTCTTATCCTGTGCACCTCATCTGCTCGTAATGTGGGTACCACGTGCTACTCTATAGGTGGTGGTATGGCCGGTGCACCACCTGGAGGTAACATCTTAGGAACTGGTCCGTATATCGGCACCTCATTACTGAGATTATTTTCCTCATGATCATCATGTTGAATCCTAGTAGGCATACGTCATGGAGGCATCCTGAAACATACAATATATACCATGGTCAATTAGTATATCTAGATAGCTGACTCAAAAAAGACATGGAAACCACAACCCATTCCTATATAATTCATGTACCATTGTTTTTCCTACAACTAGTGTTCTTGTGTACTGATTTGAAGAGTGGTTGATCAGAGTCTTGGTGTATGGATACGTCAGACGCCACACCAACACTGGAGTCTCTGGCCTAAAATTAAAATTAAAAAACACATAAAAATATTTCCCCAAACCAAACTCACAGACTCTTGGTCCTAAAGTATAATTGGTTGATCTGATACTACTCTGTCACAACCCATCCCATAGGTTCTTGTGTCGCAACTCTTCAATAATTCCTCCAAAAGGCCAGGGGCTGGTGACTAGCACCGAGAAGGAATATCATTAACATGGGTAGCCTTATCCTAAGTACATGTACATGCACACACACATCTCCAATCCTATAAAATGATGAAATTTATAAACAACTGAACAACCATGCATTCATACATCTAAATCCCATAACCATAGTATGATAGGAAGTAAAATAAAGTAAATAGGGCCATATAAAATCCTACCACAAAAAGTGTGTAACACAAGTCCAACTTGAAAGTAAGTAATGGGACTACTAAAAGAAAGCCATAGGAACTCACCTTGGAATGTTTAGTCTCACTAATAATTTTATGGTCCTAGTCCACCTAGGAATTTCTCAAAAGGTTGATCATATGCACAAGACACGACATGTGTATGAAAAGCTCATGCAGGGGTGAGTATAACAATAATCAGTAGGACACCCTAAAACCACAAAGCATACAACAAAGGAAATATAGTCAGATCTACATAGGTATATGTCCACATCACATATAAAAATAATACCCAAATATACTCAATAAAGATACAAAGTCTAGAGGTATGCCACAGCCATAGTATACCAGCCTAGGATTATAACTCAAAGATTCTACAAAGCACTCATCCAAGAGAGTACACTCCTAAGTCTGATAGCACTGAGGATGTCCATCTGAGGGGTACTACTTGTTGGGTCTCATCATGAGAAAGAACACACTGAATATTCGAATAGAATACGATACATAAATGAGGATCACTGTCAGGGCCATGGGGTGATACTAATAAATCAATCTGGGTTAACCCGCTAATTAAAGGATCAACACATGCATAGTGTTGGCAATGAAGATACCATGAACTCTTTATAAGGCATGAAGATGAATAGAGGATCTCACTCTTGGACTCTTGAAGGGATTCCAATGACTCTATCCAGGAAGTCATACTGAAGGGATCATAGTCTTAAGAGTAGGAAATGATTCCATATCATCCCTTAGGGAAAGAATAAGGGGAACTAACCCAAAAAAATATTTCCCAACATACAGAGGAAAAGAGATATAATACATGTATAAAAGAGTACATGGCGTGCACCATGGGTCACACGTTGTGTCTCTTGGCCCTGGGTCCTGCCCGTGTAAACGGCCTGTGTCATCAAGTTGTGTTTGTGAAGTACTACACGACATGTAGGATGCTCGTATAGTCTACCCATGTTCTAGTACAGGGATCCATCTCATGTATGTTTTCCCATGTACCAGTACATGACTTAGCATGTGTACCTGGTCTTGGTCGTGTCTGTGTGGGGGGGTACATGGCATGTTGGCTTTCCGTGTAGTCCACCCTGTGTCTGTGTACTATCTGAAGTACATGCAGAGTTCACTCGGGAGGGAATACATGTCGTGTGATAGTGGTCACATGTCGTATGATACTTAAAGTCCTTTGGAAACCCTAGCTGCCACTCAAGGGCCCCACACGGCATATAGATCTGGTTTACATGCCATGTTGATCGGGTTTTTCCAAAAACCCATGTTTTTTCTTCCACACTGCTTCCACCTCGGATCTCAGCTCCAATCACACCAGTAGTCTATAATCATCTCAGTTGAGCCTCATCGTTGCTTGAACAACAGATTCTAGTGACAAATCCATTCAAAAAATGGATCTATAGGTCGTTCTTCATTCCACAATGAAGAACACAAAATCAAGAATCCACTATCATCTGAATCACTCTGTCTCCATCGTTACACCTCTGTAGTGTTGTTCTGATATTGGATCTATGATGTCAGATCATTTCACAAAGAAATTTATGTTCAATGATCGACTGATCAAGATTTTTTGAGTCGCATGCCAAAAGAAGAACGCCACCGACAAACGATGAATGGTGGGAGAAATTCACAAGAAAATATTGAAGGAACGAACCTTGGTCGATGTTCATGTTGATCTAGAACTGTCTCAATTATAATTATAATTGAAATAATCAAATCACAAAGATAAATCCCCCGCCAAAACCCTATAGATAATCCCATCCCGATAGACAATCGAACTGTGGATCAATTTGTTTGTTGATTGATTTATGTTCATCATAGAATTCAATAATGGTTAAAAAACACACACACCCTACCTCGATTTGGATCGATCGCTGATGAATATTGAAGTTGTGCCACGTTTTTTGGCAAGATCCTTCAAAATTAATGTGCGTCAATCGTCGATCCACGATCTATCATCGATCGCCTGAGAGATAATCCTCGAAGATATCTCCAATAGTTCTCTAGAGGTTCTTGGGTTATGCGACTAATCTTATAATTATGATGTAAAAGTATATTTAAATATGGTTAAATCATTGCGTCAATGGAAAGTAATAAAATAATTTATTCAATTATTTTATTCATTTTCACGCCCATGATAAATTTTCCACAAATGGCATGTGCCGACTATTGTTAAGTCACACCTAGGGTAAAACCTACATTTTTAACTCAAAAGTGGTATTATATTTCTGATTTGGGAACCTGTTTAGAAGTTATTATACTTTTTTAGGAAAACTATGTGCATGTGATATTTAATATATTTAATAAATTTTCAACATTTTTTTCTAACACATCGGGCCTCAGAATCGTCTGTCGTCTTAGATATCGGTCTAAAAAATAATCCATATAATATCCAAAAATAATACCTAGAAAATACAGGACATTACATTGCATGTTTTAAATAATGTTTTATGGTATTTCGGGTTATTACCATGTTTTAAGAGAATTCATGATGAAGGTATTCACATTTTTGGCATGTGATGATTAAGAGTTAATTCATGTTGTTTGGGGGACTAATGATAAATTTATTTTTGGAAATTTAGTGACATCCTTTCTAAAGTTTTAGATCTTAATATTTTGAAAGCATGACAAGTCAAACTGTTTATAAAATGGTTTAAGTTGAACTTTGTACAATTTTTTAGAGATTAATGTATTAATTAACCATATGAAGATTTAGGCATATTGGATAAAATGTATTTACCATTTTGCTATAATAATAACTAGATATTGAAGGAATGGCTTGTCATTCTATTATGGATCTTATGATCCATTAAAAGCGAATTTTAGTGCTTCAAGCATAAAAAATCAACTTGGATATCCATTTCTTATAGTATGAAATGGAATGTAAAATGATTGAAGCACAAAAAAAACAATGAAATTTTGCCTATGAAATAGAGATATATAAAGTAAGTACATTTTCATATATTTTCACTCTAAATAGTAAAGTGATTCCTCATCTCTAGGAAAAAGGATATTGAAACAAAATATTAACCTAATACATTCTTTTATGGTGAACTGATGGTCTTTTAACGCATTAAATATTTATGGTTTTGTGGTATTTAACATTCTCTAGATCACCTGCTTTCTTGTGATCAATGACCTCAAAAAATCTCGATAATTATTTATGCTTTTATTTCAGGTATACAACATCACATTCCACCAATGTTCTCCTGCTTAGAAACCTAGTTATGTGTTATTACATATAACCCTTTTACTTCCCTTTCTATCTTATTAAGATGATATTTTATTAACCCTTTTATGATATATATTTTTTAACAATGGTATTTCCAAATTTCAAACACTTCATTACCGATATCAAGTTTAAAATACGAGGACACAATTTATTTAAGGTGGGGAGAATGTAACACCCAGATATATTAAAATAAGAATATTGTTTTTTATAACATATGTGATGTGGAACACTAAGCTTAAACAATCCATGAAAGATATTTCTTTGAATTTAATCTCTTCGATAGCTTACAGAACACACAACCCCAGATCTAAATGATCCATAATATAGTATATCGTTATAACCAAACAGTTAAATTGGAAAGTATGAGTAGTACTAACTAAATTGTGTAAATTATGGTTATTTAATATACTATAAATAAAATAATAATCATTTAAAAGAAAATAAATGTTTTCTAAAAAATTGGATTTTTTCCAAAAGATAGTTTAGTCTCTCATTACACACATAATTTATAATTAATTTTTAAAACTTTTATAAAATTTATTTGAAAAAAATAAACTTTATTTTTTAAATCAAAATATCAAAATTATCATAGGATGAATTTTTGGTTTTTTTCTAAAAAGTTTCACTTTTTTAGGAATAGTGAAAAATACTGAATTTTAATTGAAAATTTACTACTAGAAATTCAGGCTATATCCACAGTTATAAACTATGTCTATAGGTCCAAAAATCATGGCTATGGGTAATATTCATGGTTTGGTGAACCATGGATCCTATTGGTGTGGCAATAGGGTCACAGCTATAGCAATGGTTTAAAATCATGGCTATAGGGCTAGAGCCACGGTTTCCACCGTTGTAATAGAATTATTGGCACAGCTTCCAACCATGGATATAGCTTTATCCATGCAGGCTTATAGCCACAGTTAGAAATCATGGCTATAGGTCTACTGCCACAGTTTACAATTGTGTCTATATCCTCCTATTTCTAGAAAAAAAACATATGGTCTATTTCCATGGTTTACAACCGTGTCTAGATCCTCCAGTTTCCAGAAAAAAAAAATACTCATGCACCCTACTAAAACTCATGTACGACAATAAATAGATCTTTTTATCCAGAACTAATAAATGCAATGGAATCATACATTCGTTCTTAGACTCATCAAAACTACTAAAACAAAACCCAAAACATATCACCTCAAATTTCAAACATCGACTTTACATTAACCCCAGGATGATCAATACCTTAAATTATTTTTTGTTTCCCCTCGTTGGAGCCTTACTGGTTGCCACAATCTTCGCACTAGCCCTCTTCGGCATTGCCTTCTTGGCCGCGACAACATTCTTTGTCGTCGGCACCTTCTTTGTCGGCATACTCTTCGTTGAAGTCTTTAAAACCTTCATTGGCTTGGCCTCTCACTTCACAGCACTGACCTTCCACTTCACTGCTCCAGGATTTGGCTTCACAGCAGTAGCTATAAGCTTCAGCTTCTCGACCACCTTCTTTGGATCCGCCTTCGGATTTTCAACTACTGGTGTCGCCTTCACCTTCACAATCTTGCCTGCAACGAAAATCTTCTTCACCTGAATATTCAAAAATTCATAGCTTAGCAGTTCAAGATTCATCATCAAACATAAAAACAATCTTCATATCAAAATATACCAGTAAACTACATATACAGTGCAGGAGTGATGTAGATAATTTCAAAATGTATACAAATATGAGTTATCTGTACATACGAGTAAATTTTATTCATGTATCATATTCATTCTAATGTATGGAACTCTCATCCTAAGACATATGGTCCTGGATCTCACAGATGTCAAGTGTGCAGGAACACCCATGGGCTGATCCATAAGTACAGGCTTATGTGCTGTAGGGATTGCTTCGGCAGCAATGCCAAGGAAATTGGATTTATCAAGTATTGTTGACAGATGACTGAACTAATCTCTAGGAGTTTCTTCCTTTTTTTTGCTCTCCTTCAACCTCTTTGGTTTCCCCTCAGGTTATTTTAAGTTGAACATTAATATCTACACTTACATTCTTAGTGTCTTTTAAATGGGAAAGAATATTTTTAAGTGATGATTTATGAACTACATTGATTTTTCAATGAAAAAAATATGCAACAAGAAATGTAGCAGCATATATCACACTCGCACAAAACAAACCATTTAATTATAATAAATCATGACCAACTATAGGTAAAAATTAGACAGGAATATTAACCAATTCAACTCACCACAGTATATGCATCGGTAAAAGCTAGTGCAATGCAGGAAAGATCCTCTCCCCAAGATATCCTTGCTTGATCATACTCTTTAAGTGGTTGAGCACTGCAGCAGAGTTTCTCCAAGTACCATCAATCAAAAAAAATTATTTTTTGACCTCTACCTATTGATTTTTTTGAAAACTTAGAGTCCACTGAATATTCTTGAGCAAAGCACATGCACTCAAACATTGTATTTTCATATTTCATCTACTTATGATTTCAATTATTGAAACATATTGTTGTATATTTTAAATTCTATATTGATGCTATTCAAAAAAATTCATGTATAAACAAAATAAATATATAGTTTAAATGTAAACTGCATTGTGATGGTATTAAAATATAGTTTTAAAAATGATCATGTACAAATATAAATTGTATGCTTTTCCTTCCCGATTGATGTTACAATATTGTGATAGTATTTGAAAAGTGGTAGTTATATTCTGTTGTGAACAATTTCAATGTATATAAAGTTGTACTTTAAATAGTTTTCATACATTTTCAAGAAATTATGGTAAAATATTTAACTGTACATGCAAAGAATTGATAGCGGTAGTAAATAATGAAATTCAAAGTGAAAGGAATCTTTTTAAATGATTTTATATAAGTAAATGATGACGGAAATAAATTTTAACATGCCATTGGGTAAAAAGAAGACATTGATGTAGTACATCAGTCATTTTTCCTGGATCTTTCATCTGAAGAAACACCATGTAAAAAAATTGACAATTAAGAAGTCAGAATGTAGATATCTTAGGAAAATGTAATTTATGTATTTGTTATAAAATTTATTGTCTTTGGTATGTAAAATAGGTATGAAGTTTATAACCTATGTTGGTATACAGGATTGTGGAAATATTTGATGTGTTTTACATTGTTTATAATCAATCAAACTATGAATGTATTATGTTATAATGGTCAGTGTGTGTTTCATATATTTAATTCGGAGATTTCAACACTTAGAAGCACTATTTTATATTTGAAAACATTCATGTTATCAGGAAATAAAACTCTTCATTTCCCTATAATGTACAGATATTTGTTTATTATAAATGGTACACCCACGTGAAAATAAAGAATATTTTTAGTCATTTACCTGAATTAGTATATATTGGTGGCATAAATTGTATGACATGTTTTTCAAAGAGGACAATTGTGATAGATCTATCATTGTCGTTGACTTTAATTTGACTCGGTATAAGGGAAAATACCAATTCCTATGTTAAAACTTCTATCGAACATGCCATAAATTATAGTATTTAAATAATGCAAAATTCTATTTGATAACATACTTATATGATAGGAGTGCATGAATATTTGAGGTAAATTATCGCACCATACAATATCATAATTTCATTTGAAGAAAATATTAAGATTAATGGGAATATTCAAAATAAATGTCACATTATATATGTATGAATAATAGAAATCATTAATATATATGGATAGTTATGAATAAATAGACAAATACATAGTAATGGAAAAAATGAGTAATTCATGAATTTATATGTAGGAAAAATTGACATAAATAATCCATGAACAATTAGGTATCAAATGATAGTTCGATATTTCTTTATAGAAAAAACTGAATAAATTTTTTTTATTGGATACAGATTTGAACATATAAACCAAACATACAAGTCAACATGTCATCATCTATACAAAGAGGGACTCCAACAGAAGACATGATATTACATAAATTTTAGGGATTCCAAATGACCAAGTTCAAACAGTGAAATTGTATCAATATCTGTATGTTTGAATTATTTTGTGTAAAGGGAATTATATTTGTATACCATTATGAAATATGAAATATGTATTGTTTTAGATTAATATAACATATTCTCCACACTATGTGACAATAATAGATGAGATAAAAATGATATGAAAATGGTCCTTACCAATAAAGAAGAGCTTCAAATAATTCATACCCTAGAAATCTATGACATTGATTTTTAGACTATCAAAGGACTATGGACTATCTAAGAAACAAAAATATGATTTCATTTATTCTATTTATATTAAAAAAATTTAAATTAAAAGTTAAATAAAACTATGACTTAAGTGGCCGAAATCCAAATATCAATAAGAATTTGGAAATTACAGTAGGGTAATTGGTTATGAAAAAAATAATGGGTAATGACCTTACTGCATGTTCCATTCACCAAATCTAATAAATAGTATGAAACATATTATAGGAAATTGAACTTTTTAAAAAATCGAAAGACAATGAACTGATGACATTTTAATTTCTATAATAATTGAAAACTACATGATGGAAGTAGTTACCTCTAAACATATACTGATCTCATGTAAGGTTTTCTTCTATAATGATATATAACAAAGGAATAAAATACATAGACCCAATTGATGTTAATGTCAGACTGATATGTTAGGAAGATGATAGAGGTGATGACCTGAAATTAATGATCATGAATAATCATATGCATGCACTATTTTTACATATATTTTGTAGAAGTATGCAATTTGTACAATATACCTGAATAGAAAGAACATGAACAATCAAGTAGAGTATTGGTTCAAAATAATTTATAGATAGTACATAATAAATCGCTTAGATTTAACTTCTCCATAGATGGAATATTAGGATTGTACATTGGTTTTGTCCCATTCATGCTTGTAGTAAAAAATAAATAATCTGTAAGATGATATTTGAAAAAGATATAATTGTTTAAACAACCAGGTTTTTGATATATGTGTTAATAAATGAAACATTGATATTGGTGATATCCTACTGCTTGGTTGTTTTTTATGAACTAGTTACATATCTCTAAAATAATGACTGTGTGTGAGTTTTCATTCAAGAAATAGCTCATTTGTATGGTGGAAGCATCCTAGAGTTTGCAGTTTATTGTTACACCTCTAAGAGTTTTAAAATGAAAAATTTATAGTCAATAAAGTTAACATTACATGTATATAAAATGAAATTATGCATGATAAATAACCATTTACTCTCTATAACAATTTTTCTATTATTTCCTGTACTTCCCCAAGGTTTCATTTTCTGATATTGATGTAATTGTAAAATAAAACATTCAAAAATAGTTATGCAAGGGTGAAAGGAAAATATATGAATAAAATTTTATTTTAATATGTTAGAGGGACTCTCCCAGCCACTAGGGAGGGACTAAAATAAATATGCTACTAGGAACTAGAACCACTTATCTAATGAACCTCATTCTCCTTTCTCTTCCTTTCATAAGGGCCACTATAACTTCCACTAGATGTGGGAGGAATCCCAACCAGTCTCAAATTTCCTGGATAATCAGTTTTCAGGGTGTCAACTCAATATCTCAGTAGAGTCCCACAAATTGTTCAGAAAGTAGACTTCATTAAATAAATCAATCATGCTCAATGTAAATAAAAAAAGTATTATAAGATAATATTTTCATATTATTGTATAAGATAGAGAATATAACCACTTTTCCATAGTTTTAAAAGAAATTTATGAAGAACAGTTTCTCATAGTTTAAAGAAAAACATGGTAATCAACCATTTCATAATAGTTTGCAAAGAATATATGTATAAATATTTTTATAAACATGATTCAATAACCAATAATGAAATGAAAACCTTAAAAAAAATTAGCATAATTATAGGGAGACATAAGGTAAATGTCAGGGATAGCTAGGATCCTCACACCTCAAGTTATCAAGAAAAATAAAATAAATAAGTATGCACTCAATGGAGATCATTATCACTAGTCTCCCTTGATAGTTTTTTGTTAGATTTGTAGTTTATGTCCAACGTTTGGTAGAGCTAACACTTTGTAACTACAGTTTTCCAAGACTACACACCTAATACCCAACCTCCTATGGGTTTTCACAATTTTCGCCAATCAAATCATTTCAAAGGGGATGTTTTATCATTCCATAGTAACACTTTCATTTAATACTACATATAATATTAAAACAAGAGTTTCAAAGTGGACTCACCTGAGGAAGAATTCCAGCAAATATAACTTGGAGCAAGATTGTGTATCATCGAGTCTGACTTGCTAATTAAAGGTGATGGTGTGGTGCTTTGTGAATTGCCTCCCAAAAAATAGAAGTGCATGCACCATTTACCACTGGTACCCTGAAAATATTTAGATACCTTCTCTTTTCATGAATTTCCATCCACAATAGTGAGTGAAAACAAAATAGCATCATACTATCCATTCCTAAGGAGCACCAGAACAAGTTTAGTTTCTTGGATGAAAATGGAAGGAAAGTCATCACCAGCAGAACCCCATAAAACCCAACAAGAAAAGTCTCTTAAAGAACTACTGAATCCATGTGGATTAAGAAGCCATCTTGAAGGTTGGTGTACTGCATTACTAGAAGAAATCCGACTATTTAGTAGAAGTTTGAAGGCCAAGACAAAGTAACATTTACCCAACCCTCCCTTCCATTATTTCTTATCAATGTGGCCATCAATGTGTAATGCTAAAAACTGAGATCTAAAATAATCCACAGTAGGAGATTCACAAGAAGTTGTTCCAAATAAATGAATAACAATCCATTTAATCACATTTTCTCCAGCATTTTCAGTTAACTTGAGATGTATATGAGCTATATCATCATAAGACATATTAATCTGGCCACTAATGTAGACAAGGAATCTCAACAGAAAAAGAAGCTTGAAAGAAGACTGGTACATCACTTATGTGACTAAAGCAGACTGAAATTTCATTCTTGATGATTTTTTAAACAAAGCCTTTTTAACATTCAAAGCTACTTCCCATGAAATTAATTTTTTATATAGTTTAGAGCGCGAAGAGATATAACCATATCAACAGAACAATTACTCATTTTCTAGCATCATACCGTGTTTTCTCCCTCGTCAAGCCCTCATTGATATCAGATACAAGAAGTGCCACTGAAGAAGAACTAAATCCCATTTCCAACACTTCTATGAATAAATGAATTATATCTTTATACAAGTCCAGTCACATCAGGAAAACTGATTCATAAAATAAAATTGATGCTGACCTCCCAAGGTGTTGATTAACACTGTTAATACATCAAAGCACCTCAAAAAGGATATAACTTTTATGTTCAGATAAATGCAACCCTCAATTAAAAAAATCACAAATACAATTTACCAAACCATAATCATGTAGCTCGATATCCTCCAAAGGGAGAAAAAGTGAAACTGAAATTTTTCAAATCAAACCAACACACTGTTTGATAAATCAAAAAGAAATCCAATGGGAGAAAAAGTGAAACTGAAATGGAAATTTTTCAGATCAAACCAACTACACTGATTGGTAAATCAAAAACAAATCCAAAGGGAGCATTGCTCTTACACCTATAATGAAAATATCATGTAACAAAATTTTCCTAATGATGATACAATGATGTTATATTTCTAATGAAACCCTCACATTCAATCAGAAAACATATTTCCTTTCTAAGTCCATTAGAACACAAGTATTGAAGAATGCTCAGAACATTAAAACAGTTGGTCAGCAACAACAGATTCCTGAAAATGACACCTAGGAACATATTCCTTAATTCCTTTAATGTTCGTTAAAATTTATGATGTCATCCCACTCCCTTTCGATAATAAAATTCTTTTTGAAATCAGAATCACATCAATAAGTTTCCCAACCCCTTCAGAGGGATGCTATGCAGTGATAGGTCCAATGACAATGGATTCCTTGTAGGATAAAAGTGATGGATATAGACACACATCATTTCCATGCTATCTTCCATTGCGCCTCTTAACAACACTACCAACAGAGCTAATCCCATCCTCCTATCACTTTCTCCCACCCATATTCTGACAGACATTGATTCTTCCAGCATCGGTTGTTTGACTGAACACCTTGCTATTGTTCAATAGATCCCAACCACGTTGAATCCCATTCTAGTCAAGCATAATGGAAATATTTTTTCCTTAAACTCTAATACTATAGAATCTAGCAGAGACCCGACACTTATACCCCATGGCATCAAACCCCACAAGCGGCCAAGTCCCAAATCATCCCACAGCTAAAATCATCCCACAGCTCATGAAAGAAACCTGGAGAGCACTGGACAAGCATGTGATGTTGGAAATAGCCAACATAACCACTGCCCTCTAAGTTATGAGAGACATAGAAGTACCTGATAAAGTTGTGATTTCTTAATTGTTTGAATAAGATTGCAGACAGAATCTCACCATCTCATTCGAATGGAAAAGAGATCCATTCACATAAACATGAGAACTCTTAAGTTTTAAAAGGTAGGACATTCCTAAGATAGTCGATGCATAAAGATGAAACAAAAACCAGGATCCACATTCAACCACAAAATTGAAAATACATGTGAATGGAAAAATTGCATATTGAAATTTTATTCGCAATACAACTCTAGGAAAATCTTTACTATGAGATAGCTCCAGTAATTAAAGCACATGAGGCATACTTGTGTGAATTATCTAGATTAAATACATGGGAGGATCACCAATAATATAGCATGAAGCATCATTTTAGGCTGTAGGAGAGAGAAGATGTGACGCAGTAGTGTCATTATTCAATGGATGGATGAAAGAACAAAATGAGACCTCAGTCCAACTAACGAATTTGTTGTTGATGATGGGAACCTCCATCAATGCCAACGAAAGAAGGAAGAACATGTCTGACATGGTAAACTGATGGAGAGGGATCAACTAATTTTCTTTTAAACACAAACCCATGAATGTGATGAAGAAGACGATGTCCATTTTTAGTTCATATTTGAGGAAAGAAACTCAATGAAAGAAGTCACTGGGTGGAGAAGCAGAGCGCATTGTTACTCCTCTGATAAACCCTTCAGGATGGAAGATGTTTTATCATTCAAATTATAGATTCATGAAAGAAACACAAACAATCCAAAAACCTGGCATACACAAGACAAAAAAAACCATTTTTAACATTAATTCATTCTTCTTTAAAAACAAATTTCAGGAAATCAAAACCAGTCCTTTAAACAATTTAAAACCCCTTTTAAAAATAACAATGGAAGATTCATATCACACATAAAACACATAATTTAAAACCCCTTTTTCTATTTTCGGTTTAGTAATCGTATCTTGGTTCAATTCCACTATGTATTTGAGCTATTCTTTTTTCTCATTTATCTTTTTCCATCGCTCAGCACCTCCATCTTCTCTCATGGCCCTCAAAACTTGCACATCTCATCTCATGATTTCAATTTCAAGCTCCATTTCTTGTTTAGATTTTAATTTTATTTCCAGATCCATAATCTGTTTCTTCATATCATTCTTCTCCCCCTTCCATCATACCCTGATAAAAAGATAGAATGAGATTCTGATAAAAGAATGAGATTACAAAAAGTGGATACAAAAAGAAAATAGACCAAAAACATCGTGAATTTATTCTAGTTTCATAATGTTTTCATAAGATTTTCTTTTCTCCAAAATTTCTCTCATAATCTGCATAATGAGGGACACAACAAAAACAATGATTTGATAAAAAACAAAACAAATTGCATCATTTGTATTGATCCTGTTTTCACAAGGGGAAAATTAGTAAATTATGGCTCCATTTGATGACACTCATAAAAACTTCTTATACCACATGTCACTTAGATAGATGATGTGTGAGATGTGTGAATCATATTTTAAAAAAGAAAGTCAAATATAATGAACATGAGTAAAAAATATCATAGACAAAGGGTGCAGTTGAAACATTATTTTTGTTTCTTTTTTAAAATCCTATGTCAAAGGGTGTGTGGATTTCCACATTAATGAATCTATCTTTCATCCCATTTAGTTTGTTGGCATAAAAAATTAGAAGGCCAAAAAGAGGAGGATATACCATTTCCCTCTCATGATGAAGCTTTTATCTCTTTTTTTTATTCAAGGCTTCCCTTCTACAATGTTCTTGCTCTCACTGAAAAAACCATTTTTTGAGATCTTCTACATTGTCTGCATCTTTTCTCCCCTTTTATGCCTGGAATTCATTGATTTTTCTCACATGGTCGATCTTAATATACTGATTCTCTTCAAATCTCTTTTCAAACATCATATCATTCCTATACCCATCTGATCCACTACTAATACAAAATTCAACTACTGAGATACCAGAACACCCCTCACTAACACCCCTTCTGGGAGGTCCAGGGTCATTACTGCAGCGTAGGAGATCTTCTAGTTCCACCATGACCTCCCCATGCCCAGCCTGGACTCGGGTTACAGGGACAGACATTGCAGTGCAAGGTCAGCCACTTTGAAGGCGCTATCCCTCAAGTACTCACCCTTCAGTTGGCTATCTAGCACACAAAACATTATCTGCATGTCGCTCAGATGCGGTCTCGCCCAGTCCACCAGGTATTGTTGCCCTGTCGGTGGGATCATGCCCACCGCCCACTGCCCGGACATAATTTCCAGCCACACCACCCCGAAGTTGTACACATCGTCCGTCGTCATCACATGCCCTGCATGAAGAAAACCAATGGGAAACTGGAAGATAAATATGACGATGCGGGCGAAGGAGAAGTTGTTTTACTGGTGGCCATATATTCAGGAGATAGGTAGTCGCAGGTTCCAGCAAAGTCATGGAGATATGACTTTCATCGCCCATCGGCCCGTCCTTGGCCAACACGAAATTAGAAAGCTTTGGGTTGTAATTCTGCAAACAAAGATCACCCGATATGGTTTGAGGAGGGAAAGAAACAAGTATAATATGAGATTAAAAGGTGGCGTATGCCCCATACCAAATCCAGTAAGATGCGGATGTATTAAATTCATTGTAAATGAAGTTCACATCATTGCGGTGCAAAAATGCAAGGCCCTTGGCCAAACCAAGCGCCACCTTTAGCCGGACATTCCATGAAAGTGAGATTTCAATAAAGGGGAAGCAGGTGCTTGGAAATAGATGGCTATTCAGACTACCCCAGGGTATGAACTCATAAACTAGCATTTGATGCTCGTCTTCCTAGAAATACCTGAAGAGTTTCACGGGATGGGGATGGTTAAGGTGACCCAGATAGTTTAGTTATGCCTGCATAAAAAATGATTAAAATGGAACATCCAAGAGTCGGTATAAAAAATGACTCACCAGCCACTCCTCGTGTCCCATCTGGCTTTTAGGGCTAAGCCACTTGATAGCAATGGCAGTTCCGCAGCTAGGGTTCACGGGGGAGAGTGAGTGTTGGTCTATCCAACCCTTGAATGCTGAGCCAAACCCGCCCTTTCCCAGCATGTTATCAGGGCTGAAGTTCCCAGTGGCTGCCTTGAGGTTTGAGGATGTTAAGTTATTCAAATTAGGCGAAAGATATCTTCCTCACTTATGGGAGTTACTAGCAGCAGAGGTATGGAGTTATTGGAGTTGGTATCCTGGCAAGGGATCTCTTCCTCACTTACGGGAGTTTCTCGCAGTACCCTCACAAATCGATCATGTCCACGCCTCTGTTTCCAGTAACTCCCATAAGTGAGGAAGAGATCCCTTTCCATGATAAGGTTTCATTCCTTTATATACAATGAGAAAATAGACTAAAATCTTTGGCGCTAAAAATAGATTCGCTGAAAATTTTAGAATAATGATAATATATTATGGGGTCAAACCATATTTAAAGAATACTGAAAAATAGATCCGTTGAAAATATTAAATTATTCAAAATATTCTATTTTTAATAAACACAAATAAAATATTAAAAAAACGTTAACTTTTTTAAATCAACTTATTTATTTAAATTTTTTCTTAAAAATCCATGCTAATCTTTTATGAATTCAAATTATTTTAAAATATTCTAATTATTCTAAAATTGTCTTAACTTGTTTATATAATTTAACTATTAATTTTTTTTTAAAAAAAATTAAAAATAACTTGAATAAAATATTCAAATTATTTAATTAAAGTTATTATTTATTTATTTTAAATATTCATGAAATTTATTTTTTTCATTCAAACCTATTATTTTTAAAATAACGAAATTAAAAATGTAAAAAACTAATTTGAATATTGAAAATAAATAATTTTTTAATTTAATGTAAATACCTTGAATAATTAAAATAAATTAGTTGATTATAATGTTGCTATATTTTAAAATACAATGAATATTTTAAGTAATTTTTCTAAAATTTTAAAATAAATAAGTAGAGAATATAAAATTTAAATAAATCCAATATTTAATTTTTTTTAGAATAAATTTGATGCATTTTAAAAATAAATTTTTAATGTTATATGTGTTTAATATATTTCCTTCATTTTTTGTAAATATTCGCCATAGATATCGTGTTTCTCTAGTTCCTCTGTCAGGTTTCTTTCTTTTTTAATATATTTCCTTCATTTTTTTGTGAAATTTAATATATAAGAAAATATATGTTTTATTGTATCCTTATTTTCCAAATATTATTTTCACGTTATAGTATTTTTTTATGATTTCACTTATTAAATTAAATGAAGTTATTTATTAAGATTTGATTCATGTGCCTAAAATATATACACACTAAACTGAAAAGATATTATCTCTCATCCTTGAAAAGTATCTATCGAGTCAAATCATTTTGCAATTACTAAAGAGTCCATTCATATAAAAAATTTGTTTGCGCTAATAATAAATTCTTACTTCAAAAATAAAAAATAATTTTCTACAATTTAAAACATTTATTTAATAATTTGAAATTTATTATATTTTTAAATAATTTTTTCCATTTTTATGCTCCTTTTATTAACTCAATCGTATTATATATAGAAATACTTATTTAACTTCATTAAAAATTTATTTATAATTTTTAAATTAATTTTTAATCTAAAACAAATGGATTTTATTATTATTAATGGATTAATAATAAATAATTTAATTTGTTTTGAATTTAAAATTCATTTATAAATCCAACATCTAATTACCTCAAAATAAAATCAACATAAATATATTTATGAAAGGATTTGATAAATATTGTTAAATAATACTGATTTTTTTGTGCACAACATTATATACAATCATGAACATTAATGATGTAATTAATGTTTATTTGAGACTTTTCTTATAGTGTTTGTGCCACACTTACAATTATGATCATTAAGTAATCAAAATAATGTTCTTCAATTGTTACCAACAAAACCTATAGATAGAAAGAAATAGGAGTAAAATGATAATATTAAGAGCCTACCAAACAAAAAAGATTATGTATTTTATGGTTTTGATATGGCATAAATTTTTTTTCTAAAACACAGGTTTGATAAAAAATGATTGATTTGATTATCTATTCAATACTTAAATTTTTCTAAAAAATGTAAGGAAAAAGATTAAGCATTTAATGGTTCTGATATAGCATTGAATTTTTTTCTTCATAAAAGTTGTTTCTTGTGAATTCAATAATAATATCATCCACGTCAACATACAAGATCACAGTGAGCTTCAATGACGACAAATTTCATGTTCAGTAAGGTTATCTCAACAGTTAACTCATGGAAATATGGACCCAATTTTGGTCCCTAAATGATAACACTTGATATTCAAGGTATCAAGGACCCAGCTACACATGGTTGTCTTCTCCACCCCCAATGAAACAGAGGGTATAGAGAGCCACTTTAAACTGAAGGCTAACACCCACTGGCATGGTGGACAATATTTTCACCACACCATTTTCACCTCCTGTTATCGATGATGTTTTCTCTGTCTATCAAAAAATTGTTCAAAAAGAGAAATATGCTTAAAATAATTTTGTAAATATGAAAAGTGGTAGCATACACACACAATTTTTATATAGATGTAAGAAATTTGAAGCAAAACCTATTGGTAAGACCGATGGAATAATCAAAAAATTAAAGACATGTTAATAAAGTAAAAACAATATATAATAGAGTTCAAACATTCATTGATGATAAATGCATACAAACATAATCCACATGAGGTTTTGTATTGAAGCATGAGCTATTGGAATCTCTATATATCAAGGATCTAATTGGTGACTTGAGTAGTAGATATTATATTTGAAAGTTGTGGAATACCTCCAGAATAATAATTGAAGAATGTAGAGAACCATAAGCCAAACGGAAATTGGTGACTTTTTAGAATTTGTATTCACTAAAATATATAGAATGTGAGTTGTGGGGAAATAAAATGTTAAGCACAGAATATATGCATAAATTTTTTCTAAAATGATCGAAAGTTATGAGATATCTTTAAATTTAGGAAGTTTAACTAAATAATGTTCTAAAGAATAATGTAAAGATATTTGGTAGACTATAACTTTAGTATGAAAGATAATTATTTTCCAATGATTTCTAAATTTTTTGGCAAATATTGGGTGGAGAAGAAGTGGTATGGGTTTTGGAAAATGTAATTCAATGTATCACACCAATGAAATATTAAAAATTAGAGTGCCTAATCAGTATACAGCCCATCAAATTAAAAATATAACATGAAACAAAAGCAGTAATGTATGAAAAAGTAGTATATGTATCACAGTATTAGAAGAGGAGTTGCATCATGGACCTGCAATGCCTTATCACTAAGTCAGGATGTGTATATATGTAAACTGTAATTAAATAATATGAATAAACTGAATGCATATATGTAATATTGAAATATGAAATACTAGTAGGTCCATCCATTCCAGGAATCCCATCCTTCTGAACAGTCATGTCATCATCTACCATTTTTTTGACCTGGACACCAGACCCATTTCCAGTCCCCAACCAGCATGTAGTGTCACCCGAAGGAAGATCCATTTGAAGAGGGTAAAATTAAAAATGTTATTATCAAGCAGGATTTGTTTTTTGATAATTTTTATATATTTTTTACTTTCCCATCTTTACCACATATTCGGTTCAAAGCATCTTTTATCTTTCAGTCATCATCTAGTTTTTTACTGGACACGGGCACTTAGTCAAACAGCAGACTGGTTCAAGAGATCTCTTGCTATTGAACCTGTGAAAGGAAACCTAAGATTGAGTGGATATTCTACATGCAGACAGGATAGAGTTGTCCAGCTTCCATGTGAATATGTAGATGGTACTTCCATATTGATCATCTCTATGCATATGTGGTTTTTGTGAACCGCACTATTCATCTACTTTCGGTATGAGAGAAACCTTTATGATAGAAATAGAAAAGGTGTGAGGGAATATATGGAAAATAATTCACATTGTGACATATTAAACTAGTAATATTAACAGTATTTCTTCACAATGTGAATTATTTTTCCAATGATTGTGTTAAAAGCAAACCACTAAGATACCTCATATTGTGAATTTTTCCAGCAAATACTTTACATTGTAATATATTAAAACATTAATATGATTTCCATCATTTTTTTAGCTAATACTTCATATAATATCACATTGTATAAAAAACTCCAGAAATCAATAAACATCTATATAGAATAAATCAATATCACATATACACTACTACATAACAAATAATATCATCAAAATTTTTTTTGATCTTGATACCGAGATCACAAATCTGTAAAAGAGGACTCTTAATAAAATTAACCCAATTCATTAGAAATGAAGTCCCCTTACCAATCAATATAAAATTCTAATTGAAAAAAATATCAGTAAAGCATTTTTAGACACTAAATCGCTACCATGTGGTTCAAGATATCAGACAGGAAATCAGTATTAACCAAACCCACACAACATCAAAAATCCAATGATCCATCTGACATATCATAAAAATGTCCCAGTGCATAATCAAGATCATACAATACATAAGAAACCATATAAAAGATGAAGGAAAATACCTCAAGATTTACCAGCATACACCCAGCGTTGCACCAAAGAATACTACTTATAGAAAATGTGTTCTTCAGAAACACAATCAAGAGATCGATTGTAGGACACTGCCACCAGTGCACTTCCATGATTTAGAAAGAAACCAACATATTCTTGAAATTATAAATCCATATGTTATTATTGTTTACCACCTAGACATGACTTTTTTCAGGGAAATTTAAGTTTATAAAGTATAGAACCCTTCAATAAGTTTTAATGTATAATTTATCTCTTATGAAGATTCAAGTGAGGAGCACAAGGTTGAGGAAAGTTTTCACAGGGAAAATGGAGTTTTTTAATCATTGATCAAGCATAAATCATTGGTGATGATTCTTGTTGATCAGGATGGATGGTGTGTGGGGCTGGAGACTCCCTTCAAGCAACCAGAAACGATTTCCCAAAACTCACTTACCAGAAAAGTTGGCGGGAGAAAAAAAATATTAGAAGGAAACATAGGTCATTGCAGACATGAGGGAATTCATGAGCAATCTTCCAATTATTCTCTTCCAGAAGGGAATACACATCATACCAGTCACCTTGGAAGTCATAGATTACATCCTACCACCTCTTATATGGGTGTAGAGGAAAAGTATACAAGATCTGTTTATTAGTTTTGGATCAGGCCGACTTTACCACTAGCTGGAAATGATGGTGCATTATTATAGGATCCCAATACTGTTGATTGAGTTTTCCCAGGATAAGATTTTCTCATTTTAGTCCATGAGTAAAATTAGAGATGATGTGATGCGACCAATATCATATCCAAATTTTCACTACCAGTCTTGTACTTCCCTCGGTTGTGAATTGTGTGGTCACGAAGCATCCATGCAACCGCTGAGATATTTGCTTCACTCAAGGTAAAATCAGGATGAACCTAATGAATCAAGGGTGATGAGGGTTAGCGTCCCCATGGAATATGGTATTGTGTAAAATGATGTATCGGTATATAATTATAACACGTCGGCGGTTGCATTCTTAGATGGCTTCTGGGGCTGATGGATTCAAACTATCAGGTGATAATGAATGGGTGTAAAATCTAAGAAGAACTCACACTTCTCCTTGTGGGGATGTTGGGTGATCCGATGGGTGGTCTAAAATCAACTCTCACTTTGAGGTAGTTCTTGTATGCCATGTATCCAACCATTCTCTAGTGAGGATTTCATTTTAGTGTTCATATCAATGTTGTAGAATACATGAGAGGTATGCATTATTTGTGTAAATTACGGAATTAAAATAAGTACCATTTCAAAAATGCATTTTACTTATTTAAAAAAAATGAAATCTCAAATGAAGAACATACATTTATGTATAGTAGTGGGATATCATTCAAAACAAACTATTTGGGAAAACAGTGCAATTTTATACATAGTAGTGTAATAACATCCAATAACAAACATAATTATTGCAGCTTAATGATGAGAGACACATAAAGTGTATAATAATTTCATCAAAAATGAAAGTGAATTAAAATAAAATTGCATTAAATTGGAATTTCATATAGAATATGCATACTGAAAATGCATATAAACCATGGAAATGCATTAGGTGATGCATATTGAAAATAGATCCAATAAATGCATATAAAAAATTAAATACTAAAAAACAAAAATTAAAAGAGAGAGAATATGTAGAATGGGAAAGAATTTTCTTAGAGTAATCAAGAACATACCTCTGTATATTAGTGGGATATCATTCCAAAACAAACCTATTAAGGAAAACAATGAAATTCTATACATAGTAGTGTAATAACATCCAATAACATACCTAATTCTTGCAACTTGATGATGAGAGAAACCTAAAGTATATTATACCTTCATCGAAACTGAAAGTGAATTAAAATAAAATTTCATTAAATGGGAAGTCCATATAGAATATGCATACCAGAAATGGATACAAAACATGAATATGCATTAGGTAATGCATATTTCAAACACATCCAATAAATGCATATAAATAAAATTAAAGACTAAAAATATAAAATGAAAATATAGATTACATGTAGAATGGGAAAGCATTTTCTTAGAGTAACCAAAATAGAGAAAAAAATTAAATACTAAAACTCTAAATGAAAATGGAGAGAGAAATTAAAAATAAATTGGTATATAGAAAGAAGGTGATTTCAAGAACATACCAGTATGACTTTTACAGTCACTCAAAAACTATGAAATTCATGTAATTAAAGAACATAGTAGTGGTATATCATTCCAGAACAAACCTATTTGGGAAAACAATGAAATTATATACAGAATCATCTGTATAGGAAAAAAGCATCTGTTAATAAATTATTTCAAACAGGAGAGGTACTTGTTTAAAATTTCTAATAAGTGCTTTGAAAAAGAAGCATCTCACTACTGGAAAACTAACCTATACCAACGGTTTGGAACTGTTGGTATAGGCCTCCAAACTATTGGTATAACCATTGGTATATGTATTTCAAAAAAAAACATTCGTTGGGATTTGATCCCAGGACCCCTAGTTTATTATTCAACGACTTAACCACTAACCTAACATGACTTTTGTGAATATAATTACATAAATATATGTATGTATTCTTTTTATGATTTTAAATTTTGATTTATATAATGTTTTGGGTAAGAAGAAATGATAAAAAAATCAAGGGATATATACCAACGGTTGTCAAAACCGTTGGTATAGGCCTATACCAACGGTTTTGACAATCGTTGGTATAGATTTTGATTCTGGATTTTGATTTTGGGGCAAGGTTGGTTTGTGGGGGACCTTTCACAATGGTTTTGGAAAACCGTTGGGATAGGTATACCCTTTCCCAAAGGTTTTGGCCAAACCGTTGGGAAAGATGTCCACAAAGTGGACTTTTCCCAACGGTTTGGCCAAATCGTTGGGAAAGGGTATACCTATCCCAAAGGTTGCCAAAACCATTGGGAAAGGTGGCCAAAATGTGGGATTTCCCAACAGTTTGGACAAACCGTTGGGAAAGCCATACCCTTTCCCAACGGTTTGGCCAAACCGTTGGGAAAGGTCGCCTCAAAGTGGGATTTCCCAACGGTTTTGCCAAACCGTTGGGAAAGGTCATATTTCCAGTAGTGTTTGTTATTTTTCTAAATAAAGCTGACTTAAATTTCTAGGCACGAGGAGGGTTTCTCAATTTCAAACATTCATAAATTTTGCTCCGGGTGTCCATTTTCACTATACCACATATCAAATTGAAGTTTGAAAACATATCTACACTATGGTGACTACTATAACCCCTTATCATGTTCTTCATGGCCAAAAAAGTCCCATAATTCCTCCCAACGGTCATAAGTTCTGCTCCGAGTGTCTGTTTTTTCATAACTTCTGCTTCCGGTGTCCGTTTTGCGTCTACCACATATCAAATTGATCTAAAACATATTTAAAAAATATATATTATATTTATATCAATATAAATATACTTATATATCAATATATTATTTTTTATGAAATATTTTTTTTGAAATATACATTTTACCAGTGCAAGGGAAAAAGCGTTGATAAAGCCCCCCCTTTATCAACGCTTTTTTTTTGCGCTGTTAAAGGGTGATGTTGTGGAATCTCGGTTTTGTGGTAGTGATGATTACCCAAAAAATCTTTCCTTTATTCAGGAATTGTCTAAAGGAAATAAGGTTATTTTGGATGATGAAGGTGTCCAAACTGTCCCTCCTCATAAATCAGTACATAGTAAAGACTACTCATATCTTAATCCAACCATGGTTACCAGGTCTCATGGACCCTTAGATTCAGAATCATATAGGTATGATGACTATGACTCTTCTTATCAATATGATTATTATCTTTAATCCTTCTCACTTTTTTGGATTTCCTTGGCATGAGGGCATAACTGCTTGTATGACCCCACCATTATTTCTTTGTTTTTTCTTTTTTTACTTTAATAAAAAGGGATTTTTCTATCCCATTTAAATAATAATAATAATAAATTTTTTATTACTCTTACACCCATTAAAAAATGATAACATTTCTCGTGCGTACGTGTGGAATACAACCACCATGAAGTGATGATATTTTTTTCAAATTAACCTTTCATTTATAATATGATTTTGATTTTTTTGTATATAAATGAAAAATATGTAATGGTTATTATTATGTATATGACATAATAATTTCCCCTTTGTAAATTATTAACCTATAAAATCAATTTTAAAATTATGAACTAAATATCCTCAAAACTCCCGACATGGACTCAACCAATTAAGTAAATAAAACATGTCATTGTAATTAATGAAAAAGATAGTTTAGTAATAAGAAAATTTAATGGAAATGGTTCTTAAACAAGTAAATAATAAACATAACACTATCATACTATAATTTAATGCACATACATAGAAATTTCGGACTTAGGTTAAGTGGTTTATTAACTCAATTTCCATTTATTTGATTATACTTATAAATTGTTGGCCACATTATGCCAAAATTATGTGTGGAATAAAAAAAATTATTGTATGGTTTATGTTCAAATTTTTTGTGGTTTTAAAATTGTTACAAATAATCACTTCAAGTAATAAATGTTATATTCAATGATAGGATCTTTTTAAGGATTCTTTATTTCAATGTTGTTTTGTTGAGACATGTTTGATTTTATAAACCAATTTATGTTTATTATGTGTTTATATTTACCATTTTGAAAATTTATATGATGAATACTTATTAGTGCATGGTATATTTAGTTACATATTAAATTCTATCATCCAAGGGTATTTTATTTGAATGTATCCATGTGGTAATATTTAATCATCTAAAATTATATTCTTCAGGAAAAAATTTATTTTATACACTATCCATATTTAATGAGGTATATGTGCTTATTATTTTTTATGTTTTTTCATGAATATACTTATGGTTATGTAATTTATTTTTTAATTTTTTGGTTTTTGTTTTTTGTGGGTTATGATTTGAAGGTTACGAATATTGTAATTATTTGTGTTACAATCTCATTTTGTTTTTGGATTTTTTAAGCTAAATTTCAATTAAGGAAAATTTAATGGATATTATCCGTAAAATATCATATATATTATTCTACATTGGTTATTCCTATATTTTTCTTCTATTATTTCCATTTTTTTTCTCTTTTTTACGTCATATGAGCAATAAAATGTTTTTAAATACAAGCTGACCTTATTTTTTCTTTGGTCGACAAACATTTTCATCCACATAAATACTCTTAAAATTTATTTTATTAATGTCCACAATTATACAAGATATATTTTAAAAATGTAATTTTTAGTAAATGTGATATTATGTGAAAGTTTTTTCAAAACAATCATTCTAAATGTATTTTTAACAAATTTCTTGTGAATTTTTACAAAAGTGTGAAATTAATGTTTTCTTTTAACATATACGGAATGAACTAATACTCCCACTTTCATTAACATCATTAATATTATTTTCACTCATACATATTTTATAGGTTTCTAGGCTCATTTTTAAGGAATTTTATATTCATAATATTTTTTGAATTTTTAGTTTTTAATGGTTATGAATGAAAATTGTTTTCTCTATTATACAGGAAATATTGTAGTTGTCCTTTCATTGTTATTATAATTTATACCAAAATACTATAATGATTACTATGAATTAATGGGGATATGATCTAATGATACCATTCAATATCTTTCTCTAAATTGGTCATGATGCTATTATAATAAGATTGTTGGAAGGTCATTTATTTTTCTCAAGTAAATCAATCTATGATTGTTATGAGGAAATGTATGCATCCATGTGTCTTGTTTCATGATATGGTGTTTAGAAGTTATTAATGAAAGTGGTATTGGGGTTTGAACCCAAATTTATAAGGGACATTGTTTGATATGTGATGTGTGGGTTTTCTATATCTCTATAAGGAATAGGGAAATAGGATAGAGTTAACTTCATGGATGGTACCCCCATGACACTATAGAGTTATGTTACTCCAAAAAAATTATCAATTTGTCTTATTTTATGTCACTCCTAAGATATGATTATGTTTAACAGTTATATTTTTAATGGATCATTTTCTCATGAATTATTTTAACATGGATATTTATTGTTGAATAATATGTAATATTTCTTGTAATAATGATCTATTCAGTGTGTCATTAATTAATATCTTGTTTTTTCAGTATAAATTCTTATGTCTTATGTTCATGCACTTTGATTATGTCGGCATGCCCTTATACCCATCTTATTCTCGCTAAATCCGTTCAACGGTTAATTATTTTTTTACCACTACCTATCATTGGAACTTATCCATATTATATTTTCTATTCCCCCATGATATTATGTTTCATGTTAAATTATTTATTTCAATAAAGGTTTCATTTTTATTGAATTTTACTGGATATATTGAAGGTGTGACATGAAATAAGACAATTGGGGAATATTGGGGAAAATGCTCACTTGAAGACATAAGTAATGTTATGTGATAATTTTTCCAAATTATATAAAACTATAAATAGAAAAGTTATGTGGTTATATGTGTGATCCAATAATTTTTATGATGTTTTTTGGTTTGGACTACTAAAATTGGTTCATGATATTTTTTATCAAATATAGAAATATAAAGATTGTGTTTTTAACAAAAGAACTGTGAGTGTGGGTTCAGAGTTGTTAATATTATAGTATCTCAAAATGACAAGATAAGTATAATTACATTATTAAAACTATATTATGTTTATGGAATATAAATTAATTTCCTTCCCCCCTTCTTATATGGATGTTTTTATAAAACCCATCTCATTTCCCATGGTTTAAATTAAGTGTAATTTTTTAAAAGGAATCTTTTCATGTTCTATGGGAAATTATATGTATGGTTTTCATTATTCAATTATTAATCCTTGAATTATATATCTAAACAATGTATTGCTAATTTTTTTATATCTCTTGAGTTTATTATGATAATTCAGTATTGATGCTCACTCGAATATGGGAATTAGGAAGTGATTCATGATTAACAATATTAATTGTATCAAAAAGTAATGTATGCTGCACTATGTTATAGGAATCAAGAATTTATGCATTCTCCACTATTCTAAAATAATCAGGTTATGTTCCATACTCAACTATGTTATGAGAATCAGGTAGTGATTCTTTAACTTCCATGTTATGGGAAACATATTTTGATGCATATTTCGTGATTTAATGATTTATATGGTTTTATTTGTCCCATATCCATATGCTTTTCATCATACTCAAGTAATGTTGTATTGTGTTTTATGTTTTGACCAAATCCCAGATTTTGGTTTTTTAATCTGTGTTTATTTCAGTATAAACATCAAATTTGAGGTTCATGAACTTTTTTTATGTTTCATACCCACATGATTATATTATTGTCATTTTTTTATAAATTTGTTAAATCTTATATTTTCCCTTTAATATAATCTGATCTCACACATTTTTTATGCTTATATTACCAAGGTTATGAATATATGTATAATATATAATAAGATTATAAGTGGATATATAGGGATATGATTACAAATAAATGTTCACAAGAATATTAAATTATGTTTTTCATGTAGTTTATATATAAAGGCATTGAACCATTAAGGTCCTCAAGATTATGTGAAATTATTTTTAGAATTTACTAGTGTTAGATGACAATATGGTGGGTGAATATCATTAAAAAAATTAAAACTAAATAAATAGATTCAATTATGATTTTTTTGATAAATAAAAATAATAAATGTTCAATATATATATAATATAATTGTAGGTAAAATATATATGAAATATAATAGTAAGAATAGTGGAAATTAAAATTTAATGGAAAAATAATTTGATTTATGATTTTTTAAATAACTCCTTATGTGTACCTAAGTATCCCCCTCAATAAACTAATAGGTTTTAATTTAATCCCTTAACATTAGTGGTGGTTTAGAAAACTAAGAATTATGTACCTAGGATTTATTTTTATCCATGATAACTGAGACAGAAAAAAATTTATTTCCAAAAAAATGTATAAAAAACTAAAAATAGAGAATTTAAAAATTCTTTTTGTGTGTTTTTTATGAGAAACCTAAATCCATTACATTGGTGGTAGTGATAACCCAAGGGAAGAAAAAGATTTATTTTTTTATTATCACAATCCCTTTGAAGGGAAATTCCCAATTATATATAATAAATAATAGAATATATGTGAGAAATTTAAGGGAAAGCATGAGATAGAAACGGTATAAAATAATGAATCGTAATGAAAATATCTCGAGATGGTGAAATATTATAATATTTGAATCTAGTGATCCATTTAAGTAGACAATACATTATCAATTATCATAGGGGTATATTTGTAGGCTCTATATCTCCCCTTATGTTTTTTGGGTGTTAATGAGTCAATAAAACTAATATAAGTTCCTTCATGGTAGGGTGGTACTCTTTTAAAGGACAATTTTAACATTATTTATAGGATCTACTAGTTATCTAGACAATCCCAACTAGAAGGCTTTGGGACCACTGATTGGCATTTTGGTGGCCATGGGATGGCTAGTGGATATACCAGTGCTATTTCTCCTCTCTTATAGTAATTTTCTAGCTAGTTCTTATCCACTAAGTAGTTAGTGGCCCTGTTGGTGTCCTGGTACAATAGGTCATGCCACCGACTAGTTGTTGGCTCTACTGCAAATTTCTACTAGTGCTGGGTAGTGAGGGTCCTTGAATCTTTATTCCCACTTAATTTGTTTCCTTAATTTTATTCTTCAATGTATAATCATCATATTAAAACATAAACACTAAAATACACTCAATAAAAATGGTTAAGTCAATAATAATTTAATGTGATCAATAAAATCAATGTGATCTATAAAAATATTTTCCTTTTAGATGGTCACCATAACATGGAGTAAAAATATAACCTAAGGAAAAAATTTCATATGAAAAGTTTTAATAAAACGTATCCATTATGTCATTTTTAAAACAATTTAAATTTTTCATAATGAAATTCAAAAAGGAGATTATGGATCTATTTTCAATACATATAAGTTCAATATATATAAATATTGTATTTTAATTTTCAGGTGATTTATCCCAAATAAATACACATAAATTGTCAATCCATGTGATTGATAAAGGCCCACTACTCATGCAAAAGGTTGAGACCAGGTTAATACCAACCATCTATTTTTAAGATTATTAACAATAGTTGCATCTACACTAAAAACAAATCCAATTTTTTGAACCCATACATTGATTTATATGATTTAAAAATGAAACATACTTTACATTAATAAAATCATATATTAATTTTCACTCATATAAATTTTAAAAGATATTAAATAATTGATATATATTCCACTTGATATAAAATAATACATTAAATAAATTATAAATTAATCCATTTCAATAGAAAGTTATATAAAAATAATCATTTTATATATTTAGCCCCATTGTTATTATTAAAAATTTACTAATTAAAAAGAAATTTATTTTCAATAAACTAAATAGTTCTAAAACATTTGAGATAAATTGATTTGAAAAAATAGTAGATGAATAAAATCAAGAATAATTGTAACGACCCGACTCTTTGGAAAAGGTATAGATCGTTAGTTTTTCTTTCAAATATTTCCTTTAATCTTGTTTAATGTGGGTAACATCTTAAGGAAGGTCCAGGGAGTGTCCGGGGTTGGTTCGGAACCTAGGAGTTTGAGAAATGGACTTGCAAATAGTGGCACACGGATTGTGCACGGTTTTAGACAAACCACGCGGCATTTGGTCTGGAGGCAAGAAGGTGTGCACAGTTTGTGCACAGTTTGGGTAAAACGTGTGCCTAAACCATGTAACCCTGTTCTGGAGGCAGTGAGATGTGCATGGTTTGTGCACGGTTTGGGTAAACCGTGCGCCTAAACCGTGCGGCCCTGTTTTGGGTAAAATTACCATTTTTTCCTTAAATTTTTTTAAAAGCCTAAAGGATTTCTTTCTTCCTCCAGTGGACAGAACCAGAGGAGGAGCCCTCCTTTGAGCCAAAAATCTCTCTCTCACTCTTTCTCTTGTGGATTCTTCATCCGGTGACCATTCTTCGATCCGTCGAAGGCGTTGGATCACCCTTGTTAAGGCTTACCTCACGCACCCCTCTTTCCTCAGTGAATCTTACCTTCTGTATTGTTATTTTGATGCAGGATCATATGACCTATTTCCAGGGCATTGGACTGGAACTCGAATCTCTTCCAATCTACTTCAAATCTGAGGTTGATATCAAGAGAGCCTACGCCTACAGCTTTAAGGTATGTGGTCACGTGGTTTCCATTTTCGGTTTTAACCTTTTTAAGTTATTATCATCATACCATGGTTTGTCTTTCGGGAAAACCCCTTATTTACAATGACTGCTTCATATCTAAATGACATGTGTGGTGTGAGATTGAATAACCTAACCTTTCTAGGGTGTTTAGATGAGGTGTAGACTGGGAGTGGTCAACCATAGGTGATATGCCTTGAGATTTAGCCCTTTTTCACCTTTGGATCTTAATGTTATGTCTTGAACGGGATTTACCATGTTAGGAAAATGAGATGGTTGGGTTAGAGGTTGGCTAGGATGAGATAGCCTGAACCCTTTAATGAATTGAGGTGTATGTTTTCCTCACAACGTGATTGGTAAATTCCATGCTTTGTTAATGTGTTATGATATAAGATGGATTTCCTTATATATTGTGATGTGAATGGTTATTCCATACTATGTTGACATGCTTGTGATAACCCGTGTGTGGGTGGGAAGCATTCTTACCCTGTGCCAGATGAATCTTCGTGTGTGGGTGGGAAGCATTCTTACCCCGTGCCAGGTGAATCTCCATGTGTGGGCGTGAGGCATTCTTACCCTGTGCCAGTTGAATCCTTGTGTAATGGGACGGAAAGCATTTATACCTCGTGCCTATATCTCCTTTATGGGTGGGAAGAATTCTTTCCCCATGCCAGCTATAGTGCTTGTGGATGAGAGGCATTCATACCTTGGGCCATTGATGATTATACGTATGTGAGAATCATGGAAAAGATGCATACTTACCTCGTGCTAGTGATAACCTATATCTATGTACTTGTACATCTGGTGTTTGTTCAGATTACCAGCCATGAGCTGAAGCAGGTAGACCCACCAGGCGTCCTTCCGGAACCTGAGCGGGAAAGTTGTTTATTACTTTTTTTTACTTAGTTGCAGTTTACTACACACTGTTTATTTTGGGAACACCTATTTGGATTACATGTAGACATCGTTGGTATTAGCCTACTGAGACTTGTATCACACCCTACTCAGGCGGACTCCTTGGAACCCGTGTAGACTTTACTGCTGCAGGTACTAGTAGGGGCAAGGGTCCTGCGTCAGGTTGTTGATATACATATGTTCTAGCTGGAGATCCAGAGAAGGGGACCGAGCTTGGCTAGAGATGATCATGGACTACTTTTGTTCTCTTTTTGTATTACTGTATACCATACTTTCCATCTGTTTCCATTATATCAGCATGCCATGCATCCATTTTGTATCAGACACTGCCTATGTGGATTTTTTATATTTATCAGGGTTTTCCTCATTTCTGTTGCTTGGTTTGTATGTTTCCCTTTTTATCATGTTTATCCATTAGTTGTGATTCCGCTATTTTTATTACTTTGTTGCTATACCACTGTGTACTCTAACATGGGGGTATAGTCTCCCCACTGATTTACCATTACACCCCCGCTGCTAGTCGGTAGCCCCTGGCCTATGGGGAGACGAGTCAGGGGTCATGTGGCCAACCGGGCTCGGGGCTCGGGTTGAGGGGCAGCCAGGTCCGGGACATCACAAAGTGGTATCAAAGGTTTTCTTTCTTTATTACTTTACTATTTGACGATGATAGACTTGGATACTGAGAATACTTAGGGACTTATCCATGAGTCGTGCTTGGGTGTCGTGAACCCATGTACAGGGTATGGGCCAAGTTTCATATTTTATGTTGTTATTGATTCTGCTATTTTCTGTTGATACCATTTCACCGTTGGGTACTTCACATGTTTTGCGATGTTATTGAGATTTGCAATGTTGGAATTTGGATTTCAAGGTTCGACCTGATGAAATGATGGTTATGCATTAGAACATGCATCACGATAAGTATAATATGATTAGGCCATGCATCTTGTCATGCCATGTTTAAATTTTTAGCGAGCATTGCTTGTTGGTTGTTTCCATGCCTTGTTAATATGTGTGAAACTATGTTAACCCTTCTTGCGGGTTGTGAATTGAGGAATGATATGGTTTTGGTGGGTGTCACTCTTTGGTTCATAAGGTGCATGGGCCCTTAGGGATTGAAAAATGACATTCCAACTAAAACAATCATTTTATTTAAAGGAAATTCAAATACTTGATTAGCACGAGTAAATAAGAAATAACATCCAAGTGTGTGTCATCTTTCAGTCCATGAGGAGTATGGGCCCTTATGGGAAATTCCATTTCACTGGATTAAGTTAAATTTGAATAGTTGTAAGTTTTACTAAGAATTCTTATGGGTGTGGATAGGTGATCTTAGGGGTAGGAAGGCTTAGTACTTGTCCTAGATTCTAGAGTTAAAACTTTAATTTTTTGGTTTCTTCTTCTGAGATGTTCATTTGGCATTGTAGAACTATGCCTCCAAGATGTCCTTGAGTCGCGCGCGCTGAAGGCGGTGACAATCACGTTCCTAAGGTGGAGGGCCCTGAGCCACCAGTTGATCTTCCTATTGAGCCACATGTGGCTCCTCTTGCTATTCCTGAGATGGGCGCTGATGCTCAGTTCTGTGAGAGATTTTTGTGTATGATGCAGAGTATGCAAGGTGGAGTGCGACCTGCCCCGAGTATGGCAGAGTTGACCCACGAGTTTCAGTCGCGGCATCCTCCTAATTTTACGGGAGATGGTAGACCACTTGCTGCGGAGTCTTGGTTGGAAGCTATTCTGACCATCTTTGAGCACCTTGAGATGCCTCTAGAGCGGAGGGTCAAGCTCGCAGCTTATATGCTACGTGGTTCAGCTAGGAGGTGGTGGGATGTCATCACCCAGTCGGGACAGTAGAGAGATATGATCTGGATTGATTTCCAGACCGTCTTCTATGATTATTTCTTTCCCCATACTTTGAGGGATGACAGAGCTAGGGAGTTTATGAATCTGTAGTAAGGGACCATGACAGTCACAGAATATTCATCTTGTTTCACTGATTTACAGCGTTTTTCACCTACACTAGCTACTGATGATCTCATAGCCATTAGGAATTTTGAGGATGGGCTGTGTTACACCATCCGGTTGCAGGTTAACGTGTTTAGGTTGACGACCGTTTTAGATATCATCAATTAGGATTTGATCATAGAGAGGAATTTAAGAGAATCAGACAGTTTGAACCAGGGTGGTTCAGCACCTAAGGGTTCTAGTGGATCCGCTTCTAGGAAGAAGCATCGTTTTGAGGATTATCATGGTGTTAGTGGTGGTCAGACCCTTTTCTCAGGTGGTACTCCTATCTGTCACCAATGTGGGGTGCCAGGACATATGAGGAGTTAGTATACATGGAACCCAGTGGAGTGTAGAGGTTGTGGTAGGTTGGGTCATCTCCACCGTTTTTGCAGGACTTTTCCCCCAGGGCCCAGCGAGCAGGGATTTGTACCTACTCCACGATTTGGTGATGGATCGGCAGGATCACGTCAGTCAGGCAGTTGGAATACCACCGGTCGATCAGGCCGTGGTGGCAGTCGAGGTAGAGGTAATCAGGTGAATGACTCTCATAGCCAACAGGGTGGGTCTGTTCAAGGTAGCCAGGTTGTGACTCAGGGTCGTGGTACCATCCAGTTGTATGCAGTCGAGCCTATGTCGCAGGGGTAGTACGTCAGACCATCTACTGTACAAGGTACAATAATAGTTGCATCTACGTTAATATCTATTTTTTTATAGGAGCTTCTCACTCTTTTATATCAGAGGTGATTATTGGAAGTTTAGGCCTCGACGTTGAGTCATATCATGGTACGGTCATGTTAGATACCCCATTAGGTATCCGTTCATAGGGCGTTCATCATTGTCAGAATTGTCCCCTCGATGTGGGCAGTTATCTTTTCCTGTGGAACCTGTATGTTCTGGATATGACAGGTTTTGATGTAATAATTGGGATGGACTGGTTAGTTTCCTATAGAGCCCAGATTGATTGTTATCGTCGGAGGGTGGCATTTAAGTCACCAGAGGTAGACACACATATGCATAAGGGAGAATGGGATCTTAGTGCGACACAAGAGGGACTGGAACACCATAGTTTGGGTGGTGTCATGGCACAGGTTTCCAGTCTTTATCTCGATGACCAAGGGTTACAACCCTCTGTTTATCCTCCCGTGGTGGATCATTTTAGTGATGTCTTTCCTAATGATTTCTCTAGTCTACCTTCAGTGCGAGAGGTGGAGTTTACTATTGAGATCATACCAGGAGCAGCACCAGTGACCATTCCTCCTTATAGGATGGCACCTAAGGAACTTCTGGAACTCAAGAGTCAGCTGGAGGACCTGGAAGCAAAAGTCTTTATACATCCCAGTACTTCTCCTTGGGGATCACCAGTTCTTTTTGCCAAGAATTCATATGGTACCCTTCATCTTTGCGTGGATTATCGTAAGTTAAATCAGCTGACTATTAAGAATCGGTATCCTTTACCTCAAATTGATGACCTCTTCGATTAAATTTGAGGAGAGAAGGTGTTTTCAATGATATATTTGAGGTCGGGCTACCACCAGGTGCATGTTAGTACTTCGGACATAACTCGCACGGCGTTCAGGAGTAGGTATAGTCTTTATGAGTACCTATTCATGCCGTTTGGGCTTACAAATGCACCTGCAGTGTTTATAGCTCTTATGAATCGGATTTTTCACCCTTACCTTGATTCTTTTGTGGTGTATTTGTGGATGATATCTTAGTCTATTCACGCTCAAGACATGACCATACAACCCATCTTGAGATCTTGCTGAATACACTAAGAGAGCATCAGCTTTATGCTAAGCTCAGTAAATGCCACTTTTGGATAAATAAGGTTCACTTCCTGGGTCACATTATTTCTGAGTCTAGAGTTTCAGTTGACCCTGAGAAGGTGAGTGTTGTAATTTCTTGGGAGCAACCCAAGAACATCTTTGATATTAGGAGCTTCTTGGGGCTTGCTGGATATTATAGGGTATTCATTCAGGACTTTTCACACCTAGTAGCACTGCTTACATCTTTGACCAAAAAGGGGGTGAGATTCGATTGTTCAGAACCTTGTGAAGTATCTTTTTAGGAACTAAAGGGTAAACTAACTTCTGCACCGATACTAATCTTGTCGGAGCTAGGCAGAGCTTATACGGTCTATTGTGACACGTCAAGTGTCAGGCTTGGATCTATCTTGATGCAGTACAAGCGAGTCATTGCGTATGGTTCTCGTCAGTTAAAGGCTCATGAACGGAATTATCCGATGCACGACCTCGATCTCGCAGCAGTTGTACGTGCCTTACGCTGTTGGAGACATTATTTTTTGGGAGAGAATTTTGTGGTATTCACTGACCACAAAATCCTCAACTATATCTTCACTCGATGGGATCTAAATCTCAAGAAGCACGGGTGGGTCGAGTACCTGCAATCCTTTGATTTAAAATTGGCCTACACTCCTGGGAAAGGAAATTCAGTAGCCGATGCGTTGAGTCAGAAAACTCAGTCGCAAGTGGATCAGGAATCTAATGAGGAGTGGAAGATGATGGCCCTATTTTCGGAGATGCACATTGAGGTTCAGGAGGGTCAGGGTCAGACTATTCTATCAGCCTTAGTGGTGACATATACTCTTTTGGAACGGTTCAGGGCAAGACAATTATCAGATCCGAAAGGCCTTGTTCTACCAGAAAGTGTCGCTGATGATGCCTCTACAGATTGGACCGTGGATGAAGGTGATACTTTATTGTTCTGTGGGCATGTATGGGTCCCAGAAGACATCAAAGAGGTTCTGATGAGGGATTTCCACACCTCATCATGGGCAGTTCACCCAGGCATCACAAAAATGTATCGTGATTTTCAACGACAGTACTGGTGGCCTAGCATGAAGCGGGATATAGCTGGTTTTATCACGCGTTGTACCACCTGTCAACAGGTGAAGGCGGAACATCAGCGTCTGGCAGGGCTTTTGTAGCCATTGTCCATTCCAGAGTGGAAATGGGATGATGTTTCTATGGACTTTGTAACTGTTTTACCTAGGTCACCTCGTGGTAACGATGCAGTATGGGTTATCATCGACTGTCTGACGAAGGTCGTGCATTTCTTACCTGTGCGGTATACCTTCACAATTGATGACTTGGGAAGGTTGAATGTTAATTAAATAGTGTGCCTTCATAGAGCACCTTGTTCTGTTGTCTCGGACAGAGATACTTGTTTTACATCTCGGTTCTGGCAGGGTTTATAGAAGGCCTTGGGTACGCGGGTACTTTTGAGCATGGCCTATCACTCGCAGACTGACGGACAGACCGACCGGACTATACAAGTACTAGAGGATATGTTATGTGCCTGTGTTATAGATTTTGGAGGTTCATGGGAGAAACAAATTCCTCTTGTCAAGTTCAGTTATAATAATAGCTTCCAGGCTACCATTGAGATGGATCCCTATGAAGCCTTATATGGTAGGCCTTGTCGCTCGCCTTTGTGTTGGCTTAAAGCAGGGGAGGCATCTGTTCTAGGACCACGTCTTATGCAGGAGACTACAGAGTAGATATAGATTATTAGGAAGCGTATGTAGACAGCTCATTCTAGACATCAGTCCTATGCTAACAAGCATCAGCGACCTCTTGAGTTCGAGGTTGGGAACCGGGTTTTCTTGAAGGTGTCACCCAAGTTGGGGAAAAGATGTATACGGAAGCAAGGTAAGCTTTCATCAAGGTTCATAGGACCCTTTAAGGTGATGAAGAGGATCAGACCAGTATCTTAACAGCTTGCACTTCTGCAGAGATATCAAGCCATGCATGATGGTTTTCATGTATCTCAGCTACACCGATACTTTTCAAATCTGACTCATGTTTTTCAGCCTGATGAGGTTAAACTAGATATAGATGCTTCCATCGAGGAGTATCCGATGCGAATTGTTTACTGGAGCGCGAAGACACTCTGTGGCAGGTATGTTCCTCTTGTATGGGTGCTATGGTAGCACGATCAGGTACAGGACGAGACCTGGGAGTGAGAGGATGATATACGTTCTCAATGGTAAGATCTTTTCGTTGATGAAACCTCAGTACCCTCGGAAGGCCAACTCAGGGATGAGTTGCTTTAAGGAGGGGAGGTTGTAATGACCCGACTCTTTAGCAAAGGTATGGATCGTTAGTTTTTCTTTCAAATCTTTCCTTTAAGCTTTTTTAATGTGGGTAACATCTTAAGGAAGGTTCGAGGAGTGTCTGGGGTTGGTTCGGAGCCTGGGAGTTTGAGAAATGGACTTACAGACAGTAGCACACGGCTTGCGCACGGTTTCAGACAAACCGTGTAGCCTTTGGTCTGGAGGCAAGAAGGTGTGCATGGTTTGTGCGCGGTTTGGGTAAACTGTGCACCTAAACTGTGTGACCCTATTTTGGAGTCAGTGAGGTGCGCACGGTTTGTGCACAGTTTGGGTAAACCGTGTGCCTAAACCGTGCGGCCCTGTTCTGGGTAAAATTACCATTTTCCCATAAATTGTTTTAAAATCCTAAAGGCTTTCTTTCTTCCTCCAGCGGACAGAACCAGAGGAGGATCCCTCCTTTGAGCCAAAAATATCTCTCTCACTCTTTCTCTTGTGTATTCTTCATCCAGATATCGTTCTTCGATCCGTCGAAGGCGTTGGATCACCCTTAGTAAGGCTTACCTCACGAACCCCTCTTTCCTCGGTGAATCTTGCCTCCCATCTTGTTATTTTGATGCAGGCTCATATTCCCTATTTCTAGGGCATTGGACTGGAACTCAGATCTCTTTCAGTCTACTACGGATCTGAGGTCGATATCAAGTGAGCCTGCGCCTATAGCTTTAAGGTAGGTGGTCACATGGTTTCCATTTTGGGTTTTTTCATTTTTAAGTTATTATCATCAAGTTGTGGTTTGTCTTTCGTCAAACCCCTTATTTGTAATGACTGCTTCATATCTAAATGACTCGTGTGGTGTGAGATTGATGAACCTAACCTTTATAGGGTGTTTAGATGAGGTGTAGATTGGGAGTGCTCAACCATAGGTGATATGCCTTGAGATTTTTCCCTTTTTCACCTTTGGATCTTAATGTTATGTCTGGAACGAGATTTTCCATGTTAGTCAAATGAGATGGTTGGGTTAGAGGTTGGCTAGGATGAGATAGCCTGAACCCTTTAATGAATTGAGGTGTATGTTTTCCTCACAATGTGATTGGGAAATGCCATGATTTTTTAATGTGTTATGATATAATATGGATTGACTTATATATTGTGATGTGAAGGTTATTCCATACTGTGTTGACATGCTTGTGATAACCCGTGTGTAGGCGGGAAGCATTCTTACCCCGTGCCAGATGAATCTCTGTTTGTGGGCAGGAAGCATTCTTACCCCATGCCAGATGAATCTATGTGTGTGGGTAGGAGGAATTCTTACCCCGTGCCAGCTGAATCCTTGTGTAATGGGATGGGAAGAATTTATACCTCATGCCTATATCTCCTTTATGGGTGGGAAGCATTCTTTCCCCATTCCAACTACAGTTCTTGTGGATGAGATGCATTCATACCTTGGGCCAGTAATGATTATACATATGTGAGAAGCATAGACAAGAGGCATGCTTACCTCATGCCAGTGATAACCTATATCTATGTACTTGTACCTCTGGTGTTTGTTCAGATTACCAGCCATGAGTTGAAGCAGGTAGACCCACCAGGTGTCCTTTTGGAACCTGAGCGGGAGGGTTGTTTATTACTTTGCTTTACTTACTTGCAGTTTACTACACACTATTTATTTTTTGAACACCTATTTGGATTACACGTAGACATAGTTGATGGTGGCCTACTGAGACTTGTCTCACACCCTACTCGGGAGGCCCCCTTGGCACTCGTGTAGACTTTACTACTGCAGGTACTAGTAGGGGAAAGGGTCCTACATCAGGTTGTTGATATACATATGTTCTAGCTGGAGATCCAGAGTAGGAGACCGAGCTTAGCTAGAGATGCTCGTGGACTACTTTTGTTCTCTTTTTGTATTACTGTATAGCATGCTTGCCATCTTTTTTTATTGTATCAGCATGCCATGTATCCATTTTGTATCAAAAACTGCCTATGTGGATTTTGTATATTTATCAGGGTTTTCCTCATTTATGTTGCTTGGTTTGTATGTTTCCATTTTTCTATTGTTTATCCATTAGTTGTGCTTCCGTTATTTTTATTACTTTGCTCCTATACTGATGTGTACTCTGACATGGGGGTACAGTCTCCCCATTGATTTACCATTACACCTCCGCTGCTAGTCAGTATCCCCTAGCCTATGGGGAGACGAGTCAGGGGTCATGTGGCCAACCGGGCTCGAGGCTCGGGTTGAGGGGCATCCGGGTCCGGAAAGTCACAATAATGGTCCCAAGGAATACATTACTAACTCCCCTTTAATAAAATCAAAATGATATAGAGAAATAGGTTCATGAACATATCATTTAATTGAAAGATTGTGTTAATATTATTTTAAGATATATCTCCTTTTTAATGAATTTTATTAACAAGTGATGCATAATGTCAAAGATATTTTTATTTGATTGTTAAATTGAATATATATTGATACTAATTACAATAGTGTCACCTCAATTATTAGTAACATGATCATAATTTAACCCATAATCTACAAGAGTTTGTTTCCTCCATACAATTTTTTTGAATCAACTCCCTACTGTTGAATATTCTACTTCATCTAAAGAAAGAGAAACAAAGGGTATCTTTTTATTACTCCAAGAGACGTGTGTTTTTCTATGTAGGTGAAAATTCCCACATGTACATTTATTTCTACTTGACATCCTCCAAAATCTATATTAGAAAACATGTAATTTCAAAATGGGTGTATTTTGGATTAAATAAAAATAGTTTTTTATATCTTTCTAAATATATTATTAATATTTTAATATCTTTTGAATGATATATTTAGGATTTAGTTGAATATGATCACAAATATAGGCACTAAACATCATGTATGACTAATTACCAGGATGGTTTGGAAAGAATTACAATCATACATTCCTAAAGACAGTTGTCAACTAAATTTATTTATTCATCCAATGCTAGTATTCATGAATTAAAAATTTGTGTAATTATTTCCTTTATATCATCCGCTAAAAATATTTTAAAATTTAATTTTTTATTTTTATTACTTAGATAAATATTTTCCATGTTTTAAGAAATTTGAAAACCAAGGAAAATAACTAACTCACCCATAAAATTAATTTCAACTCATTAAATCAAAAAATTCTTTACAAATAAATTCTCTGGTGAAATCAAGAATAACTTCATTGACTCTAATATAAAAAATTAATAAATCATATAAAATTTATTTTAAAAATACATGAATAATATTTTTCCATTTTAAAATAATTTTCATAAATAAATTTAGTTAACATTTTATACCAAGACTAAAGGGATTATTTTAATCCATAAAGATATTGGGTTATATGAAAAAGATATTTTGAAAATTTTTAAACTTAAAAACTAGAATGTTATGAATAAAATATTCTATAAATAAAAATATTCAAAATATAATTTTTTACATCCATATGAGAAAATATAAAAATTAAAATGGCTAGTGAATTCCATGAAGATTATGTTGATTTTATCTGAGCAATGGGTGTAATAGTTTCAAAATAATAAAAAACTTATCATTTATTATATCATGTGTCTATGAGTTTATATTTGTTATAAATGAGGTTACCCTACTCATCTGACTTGTATATAAAAACACATTATGTTCCAATAACGATATGACCAATGGGTCATTCAAAAAGATTACAAAAATTATACCATATAAATTTGTTCAAGTATTATTTTATTTCATGTACCCAATTCTAACAAGTAATGTTTTAATTAATATTTTTTGGTTCTAGGTGTGAATCAAATTCATGAGGTACAAAAAATCAAATTATCCTTCTATTATGAGATTTATCTTGAAAATCATTGATAACATTTTATATGGGATGGACTTTAGATTTCAACTGGTCCCTAGTTAAAGGGATATAAGGTGGTTCTTCCCCAAAATCAATTTCATTATAATGTGGAGAAATATTAAATTTATTTAATTCTACATCATCTTTATCTTCATTAATTAATGGATGGTGATTAGAAAAAACCTCATTAATTTGATGTATATTTATTATTCTAATGTTTTTTTCATTTTATAGAAGATTGGGTATTCTTTTCTTGAGTTATTGTAACTAAGAAAAATAAAAATATTGGATTTGAGGTTTAATTTTACTAGGTTTTCATTAGTGTTGATAATATAATATATCATTCCAAACACATTAAAAAACCATCATTTAGAAATTTTCCTTTCTAATAGACCTGGATTTTCTATTTAAGGAGGTATCTTACGAGAACATGGATCTTGGTATAACAACCATTATTGAAAGTCTCGGGAAAAATATTGAACAAGTATAAATTAATTTAAGTGATTTATTGTAATCTCTTTAAGTTATTTATTAAATCTTTCAATAACCCCATTTTTTGGAGTAATTGGATTGGGAAAAAATTATAAACATTTGAAGAACAAAGTTCATCAAAATCATTATTTTGGAATTATCCCTTACAATCACTTTAAATGGTTATAAAATTATAAACATTTCATTTTTTACCTTCTTGGTAAATTTATAAATTAAATTATAATATTATTTATTGTGATCAAATAAATCAAGTGAGGTAAATCTTATACAATCATCGATAATTAAAAAAATGTGTGATTTAACTTCTATAGATGAATCATATGTTATCCCAAAGAGATATGGTTAAATATTCCATAAGAATTTTGAGGTGGATAATTCCTTTTTTAATTTAATGGATGATTTTTTACTCTTACTAATTTGGAATGGGTGATATATAATGTTATTTTTGAATTCTCTTTTGGAATGTCCCAAACTAGATAATTTAATTGAGTTTGAAAAATTTTGTGTGCTTAAATGAACAAGGTTCTTATTCTCAATCCATGAATCTCCATATTTTTCTCTCAAAAATTTACCTATTTTATATGAATAATATTTTAAAAACTACAACATAATCATATTGAAAAAAATAAGATAAAAATAAAAAATTCCTATGGAATTAACCAATTTTCCAAAATCATTTTCAAAATAGAGAATAAAGAAATTCTAATAATTGAATAATTTGTAGAATATTTCAATTAAAACCCATAAAAAATAAAAAATATTTATTACTATATAATTTCACAATTCAAACGTATTTATACTGATGTTTTTACTCAGGAGTTATCATAAAAATTGATATGGATTTCACTAGTCTTTTCAAGATGGAAGAACTCGGAGTAGTCACCACAAATGTGTATTAGGAAATTGTTATCCATGTACCATTTCGATCTTTGAAATTTTATATTTTTAAATATTTCATACATATTAAAAAAAACACTAATTAATTTTTTACCCAAATTTTGGGTCAAAATTTTTAAGATAATAGATAAGTTGGATCCAATATTTTCTTTGAATATGGTCTTGTAAAAAAATTGAGTGATGAAGACTTTTGGTCCTTCCAAAATATTTTTTAAAGAAATATTCACAAATAAGTTACCTATAATTATAAAAATAATTATAAAATATATCTTGAAATAATACTCTTATAAAAGATATATTTTTATAGGTTCTAGGTTTGTTTGAAAATCTAAGCCCAAAATCATTTTTCATATGTCGTTTAGAATCCAAAATATAATTTAAATTTTTTTCAATATTGGAAAATTTAGAAAAAGACATTTTATATTGAATAATTGTAGATTATTATTTTTCTACATTTGGTTGTCCCTTTAATTTAATGTATAACTTATTCAATTTTAAGAGTTGAACCCTTTTAAAAAAGTACTTGATTTTATTTCATTTTATGTTATTTAAATTTTCAGGTGAATTGAAAAAATCTTTTATAAATTAATATCTTGAATAATTAAGGTAAAAAAAATTTATAATTTAAATAAAATAATGAAGGAGTTGATGAATCATAAGTTACATCATTAGTTGCATCAATTTGTTCTATACGACATCTTTCATCATCATCACATGATTTAGGTGTGGTGAAGGATTTGTCACTTTCACTCCATGTTGAAACATTAAAGGAATTATTTCATTCCATTATATCATTAATCCTATTTTTTATTTGGGGGAACTCCTATGTGATGTGTACCTTGTTTCTATATTATAATCAAATTACATCCTCAACTTCTAGTTTATTATACTTTATGGTGTGATGAAAATATTTCTTCCCTCGCATGAATTTTTTCATCATCATGGATATGATATCAATATTTTCATAACAATTTTAATAATCATCATTGATTTCCTTACATGGAATATGATTCTTTTCTTTGACTTACATTGTTTCCCTTTTATATTTCCATTTCTTGGTAATATGATAAGTCTGGATTGATCCAAAAAGATCTTCAACCATCATTTTGTTTATGTACTTTTCTTATTTAATCGTTATCATGTTTAGTGAACAATAACATTGAAAACCCCAAAGTATCATTTTAATAATAGTTTTTGTAGAAATATTATAACTAAGGAATTTTCATTCATTAAATGTTTTAGTAAAATAAGTTATTATTTCAATATTATACTCAGTATGTTTCATGTTTAAAAATTTAAAATCTTATTCACGCATATCAATTTTTGTATCAATGGATTTTTTAGCACCTCTATGTGTTACATCATGAAATATTAAAATTTCATGTGTTTTTAATATGTGTAAATTCTAATAAATTATTTATGATCTAAACCACAATAAAGAGTACTTTGGATTTTCCCTATGTTTAAAAGTTTCAATATCATTGGGAGTTTATTATTAATCTAATTTATTAATAGTTGTATAACTATGCATAATAATTTTCCAAATTGGGAAACCAATGATTTTAAAAAAAGTAAATATCTAATTTTTTCCAATAATCATAGTTTTTTCCATAGAAGGAAGGGGCATGGCCCTTAGGGTTTCCATCAACAGAACCTTGGAAGTTAGAGTAATAATCCAAATTTTTATAATTCATTCCTTAAAATAATGAAATATTTTCGAAATAATATTTTTTTTAATTAGGTCTCCAATGATACCATATATTTGTCAAAGTAATATAATTAGATGGGGTTAAATTTTCTCTTAAAAATAAACACTAAATAAAATAGAATAATTATGAAATTGAGTGATAAATTAAAATAATCAATGCAAGCATGATATATATGATATATAATAGTATCTAAAAATTATATGATGTATACGTGTAAGAATAAAATAAATTAGAAATTAAGAGAAACACCATTTGATAAAGGATATCAACAGTAACTCAATATGTGTAATATATCTCACACCCTCAGTAGATTGAGGGGATTTAGTTTATTCCATTTACATTAATGGTCGTCAAGTAACCCAATAAGAATTTCCCTTGACTTTATAAGTAGTAAATACTCCCAAGAAATAATTCTATATCTTTTTAAATAGTTATAGTAAAAAAACTAATACAAGAAAGAGTCGCTGTATTTTTTGTTGGTTTTAGAAAGAAACCCAAATATCATGCTTTATTTGTAATGAATATGAAATTGATGAAGAAGGAGGAGGAGGAGGAGTGGGAGGGGAGGGTGTTTGGGTAGGCACAAACCCTTCGAAGGACACACTCAATTATCAATATGATATAAATGAAAATATGATTAATATTAATAGGAAAGGATGATAGAGATATTGTGTACAATAATATATCACAATGAAAGACTCTTAGGAAGTCACAATATAGGGAGGTTTTAATCTAGTGATTCATCAAATATTATTTTACATTTTCAATCCTCATGGGGTCTATTTATGGTGTCTATATTTTCCTTAGTTATCTTCAAGGTTTGAATGAATCAGTAGAGCCATTGGAAGTCATGTAAAAGAGATATATACAAATTTAATAGTTGGTTTTAACATTCTGGATCATCTCTACCAACTAGTCGGTTGACCACACTAGCTAGCAGATCAGACCACTAGATATCTTCTAGGTTTACACCAACTTGTAGTTGGAGCGGGAAGTGCGTAAAATCCACTTGTGTAACTACATGTTGTCTGGTTATCATCTATCAGGTAACCAATCTGTCTAGTGTCATCTATTAAATAATCAGTTGAATGGTGGCTCTATTCTAGATATCTAATGGTGTTGGCTAGTTAGTGTCTTCTAGTCAAACCTCTAATATTCATTTTCATTTCATCATTTGATCTATAAACTTCCTATGATCAAAATAAAACATAAACACTGAAATAAAATAAATTTAAATGTTTAGATCAATAATTGGTTCTTATGATCATTAAAAAATGTGAGGTACAATAGTGAGGTGTGATGTTAATGTGAAATATATTAAATTATATCTTAGGCAATCTAACATTATATCAATTCTAATTTTTTTACGTATATTTTTTTAGAACATGATCCGAGTTTGCTGGTCGGGAGCTGTAAAAGCATCATGTTCACACATAATACATATAAACAAATGGAACTATATATAAGAAAAAAAAGTAAGTATTATGTTTTAGAAAAATAAATATCATGATACATAAAACATTATTCAATTAATTTTAGTGATATATAATTCTGGTATAACCTTCCACTATACATTATGTTCATAATCTTGAAAGCTACAGAGATTGAAAATGTAACCGAAGTATAAATTTACCAATGATAAAAAAATGGATTTCCTAATGATATCTTAAGGAGTACATTCCATAATAAATTAGTGGGTTTCCCAACATAGTAGAAATAGTATCACATTGGGTGTTTAAGGTAATAACTAATAAATAAATGTTCATAGTTATTTAAAATGAGAATAATAAGCATATGAAAAATCATGGAGGGAGTCTAAGAATGAACACAATATCATTAATCCTATAGGGTCATATTAATTCATTACAATGAAGAAAGAACATAAATATAATAAATATTATAAAAATTATAAGAATACAAATATAAAATTAGAAAATATTTTATAGGAATCATGGGGATAATATAGAGAATGAGATGATAAACCCCAAAAAGGAAAAGTCTTAACAATCCCCTTATCATATGTCCCATTTTATTTCATAACAATTAAAACACCTCTATATTAGAATTTTATTTTATAAAAAAAATAATAAATATTATAACACACATTAATTTCATTCTAGATGAATTATTATTGATACATAGGCTGAAAATACATAAATAATTCATTGATACCATGGTTTAATTAATACATCTCACAAATAGTCACAGTACTCAAGGAACAAAATAATTAGTATCATTGAGACTAACTACATGAAAATATTCTTTTACAATAATTATAAACAATTTTCCATGACCAGACCTATTCAACCCACTTATAGAAATATCATATGATATAACAATCTTCATAACCATACGAATGAAATCATAATAAATTGGAGACCCCAAATACTACGTAATGAAAAATTATCAACATGTATTAATCGTTAAATTATAAACATGAGTGAAAAAATTAGAAAGTTATGAATAACATAAAAAGATGGTATCATTAGTTACAATCATAAAACATGATAGAGAATTAAGTATTTTAAAATAAAACCATAAGACTAAAGAAAGGTCATCAAAACATGGATTAAAAACACAATTTAAATTCGAAAAAAATGAAATCATGACAGAAGAATTTGGAACATCTTTATAACCTGGAATATCATTCACATTTTAAAAATAATAATATAAATACGGTTCATTCTGGATATTTAAAAAAATAATCATAGGAAAAATTGTTAATAAATAAATAAATTTTTGATAATTAATTTAATTATCATATCCATGTATGTCTACCGTTTAGTTTATGGAAATATACATATATGTTCATGATTCATTATATTATGAGATATAATACCATAAACAATTAATTGAATGTATAAATAGGATAAAAAAATCATATATATATACAAGTGACACTCAAAATCAAATCATTCATCTTATCATAAATAACCCATGAGAATAAAATGGATTTCATAAATTTTATAATTGTCATCACATAAAAACATGATGATTTGATATAAAAACACAATCACTCAAAGAGAGTATTTATGAAAAATAATAGAGGGTTATTTGTAAAAAATTACTCAATTATAGAATAATCTATTGAAAATGGATTCAAAGTCATAAAAAGTATTTATCTTAATAAGCATTCAATAATATCATTGTAAAAAGCTTTGATATTCATGTCTGAATTTAAAAATAATTTTATTGAAGGTGAATGGAATTATTCTTAAAAAATTAATTAAAATTATATTCCAAAAAATAGACTATGATTGTGAATAAAACATATCTCAAAATTTAAAGTAAGAGGGAAGATTATTAGATTATGGTAAATAAAATCCTCTTAAATATTAACAAACTCTTTTATCCAAAAGCCACATTATTAAATTTTTGGGGATTTTTTTTTGAAATTTATAAAATGGAATATAATTTTAATTATGTATAAAAGAAATTTGTGTTTTAAATCAATAAATGAGAAAATTTTATGGATTTAGAAACATTTGTAAGAAAATTCATTAAAAGAAAGGGAAATTATCCTTAACAAAATTTCATTTTCAAAAAAGCAGTAGATTCCTAAAGGATGAATAATTTTGTGAGAAACCTAATTTTCATAGAAAATAAGGTGGAATTAAAAAATAAAATTAGCATAGGATAGAGAATATAAATCTTGAATTATAATAGTTAATGTGTTGTTATTAGGACCCAAAGAAAATATTTGATCCACAAAAACAAATCTTCACTATTCCTTCTTAGATTAATGTTCTATAACCTCCAGAAAAAAACACAACTATCATCTTATATTATTTAAAATTCATTTCCATAATTAAAATTGTATATAGTTTTCATTAATAATCATTATCATCATGTATATTAGTTAGTTTTAGATAATTTTCATACATCATTTGTTTATTGTTTTTCCCATTTTTAGAAGTTTCATCAAATTAGTATCGATATTCATGATTATTCCAAATTTAATCATTCCATGTTCTGTAATGTTATAGTAATAGATGAATTATAATTTTTTTATGTTTCAATTTCCTGTGATGTGTGTTTTATTGATTATCATTGATGGTGGGATTGACAAAGAAGTATACCTATGTGATTTTCTTAAGTAATGAAAGGTATTTTCTTAATTATTTAGTAAATCAATGATTTTTCATTCATATGTCCATAATGAATTAAATATTTATAATTTTATATCATATTATATTTTACATTATTTTTTCATAGTTATTCTGGATAGAATTTCATTGCAGTTCTTAAGTAGATGGTCAAACTATTCCAAACATAAACATACCATTATTATTAATGATTTTAAAGTTACTTAGTTGAAATATCATTATTTACATAGCATAATGATAAAATTAAGTTTGTATTAATATAATATAATATAATTTTAATAATATAGAATAATAAGTGATGGATATGAAAATAATTCATAATTTTAATAAAATATTTTCCTCTTTGTATGAATTTTTAAGTTATTGAATTAAAAATGATCAATATGTTTTCCAATTTTTGTTAAAATAACCTTAATTATATAATAAAAATAATATTTATCTATTAAATCCATTCTATAAAACATCCATGTAAGGTAGTGATGAAAAATAAAAATATAATCAGTCATTCTATGGAGCTGGTAATCTACATGTATGTATGGTTAATGATATCAATTTCCCTAGATCTCTAGAAATATACAATATGATTTATTATTTTAGAATATAAAATGTGTCGTAAATATCATAATTATTTACCAAAAATAAAATTTTTTCTATCAATGTATGGTAGTAATGGAAAATGAAACATGACACTTTATGGAGGTGGTAGTCTGCACATAAACATGAACATCATTCCACTTTTCATAAAGTAAAAATGGATGGGTGGTTAATGTTTGAACAATAATTATAATTAAAAAGTTTTATAATATGGATATCGATGTTATAATTTTATGTTGGTTTATTTATTTTCAAGGAAGAATAAGTACACATAAAGAAATATAAATGAGAAAGAGAGGACATGAACTTATAACACACTTCTTGGATTATCTCCTTTGCAAAGGGGTTAAGAACTTGAGGAATGAGGGATGATATTTTTAGATTATTTTTATCTCTATAAAATGGATACTAGTTTCATGGAGTTTTTTGGGTAAACTTTTTACATAACATAGGTGTTTTTTATGTTATGGTAATTGAGGATTGGAGAGACCCTTTCATAAGTGAAAAGGAATTACATTTTTGTAAATACCTAAACATTTTCAATAACGTGAAGTCACTTGCATAGAAAGTGGTTTCAAAATTTGTTGAATAATATGGTAGGTAAGTGATATTATCATGAAATAATAAAAAAAGTTTCTTCACACACATTTTAAAATTGTTTCAATGCCTTTGTCAATTTAATTATTAATTTTTTCATTTTAGTTGTTATTGTGGTGCCTATTTTTTACCTACGGAAATATAATATTTTTCCATACAACTAAATTGTTCCATATTATATTATTTGGGAAAATTTATTTTAAATTTAAAATAAATATTTTATGATTCAATTTCATAATGTTCTAATTATTAATTTTAATACAATAAATTTATAATGTATTAAATAAATTTTAGAGAAAAATATTACATAATTTATAAAATATCAATCATAACTTTTTACACTATAATAAATATATATAAATTTTTATTTTAATTACAAGAATAATATTTTAATAGAAATATTTCATAATTTTATAATTCATAGTTATATTCTAATAATGGCATAGATGATCCACCATTAGTAAAATGTTATATTGCAATATTATCCTGAAAATCAAATGATTCAGAAATATCAAAAAACATAAAAATAATATAACATTCTAAATATAAATAAAAAATGAATATTAGTTTATATAATTAAAATTATTAAATATTTATATTTTTAATTATAGAAAAAATAAAAAATATGAGTGTAAACAATATTTATTGGAAAATTGTGTTCTTAAACATTATTTTTATTATTATTATTTTATTTCATTCTAAAATTTTATTAATGTTAAAATATTATTTCATATATAATTATATTTTAAAAGTGTCTAGTTTAATATGTTATGATAAAATAAAATATAAATAACAGAATTATTCTTTAAAAAAATACTTTCATCCTAAATAATCTTTACCAAATACCACTAAAAATAGATATTTAAATTATAAAATATATTTTTATTAATCCATTTATATTAATATTTTTGGAAATTTATATATTCATCAGATCATATTTAAATTAATTTAATATTATTGTTATTATAATGTATAAGATATATATACATTTATAATATGTTAATGTCATATTTTTAATTCATTGTGAGTAATATTATTTTAAGTTTAAAAAAATAATCTTACATGAATTCATTATTATATTGGATATATATCCAAGGAATGTTTTTTTAATGAAAATACTGGAAATGACCATATTTACATTTTCTATATTTTCATACTATATATATAACAAGAATAATACTATTATATTCATACATCATATTTCTATTTTTTTCTTCTTTAGACCTGACAATATTCTTTCACTTTTCACGGTATTATTTATTATTTTATGTTTTGTTATAATAATGGTGATTCATAAGGGTAAATATGGTCTAAGGGAGATTCTAGTTCTAATGATATTGTTCTTTAAAATTTATTTCTCACTTTAAATTTTTGTTGTTATAATTGACATAATCTTCCCCGATGTGTAAAACTATATCTGATGTGATTTTGTTGTAATATTTTTCTATGAATGAATAATGTGTTATTATTTTAATAAATATCTTATATGATATCTTTATAAATCTATGTAAATTAATTTTTAAAAAATAAAAAATATTTTTAGAATTATAATATATATATATATAAGGTTCTTATGGGTATAATTACATTCAAACACACACACACACACACACCACATACATAGGTCAGATAAAGTTTCATATAACAAGGAGGAACCAATCCATCAGATAAATCATGTTAAATTTATATAGATGATGTATAATATGATTTATATAATGCATAATCCTATAAACATCAACATAAAATGTAATTATCATTCCACTAGAATATTTCCCTATATATAAAATCATTAGGGTAGTGAATTAATGATCATATAAAACATATTAGATATCCTAGATATCCTAGAATTAAATTCCAACCAGACATATATAACTATATATTTGAGGGTACATGTACATTAAATAATAGTAACCACATCATGAATTTTTATTTCATAGGAATTCAATTTCCCCTAGGTATTGGAGGTTGGTGATGCTCATCATCTTTGTTAGTCATTATACTAGGGAACAAATATGGACAATTCGAAAATTTTCCACACATAATAAATTGAATTATTAATGGTACCCTAAAATGAATTTTATTTCCTTCAATTATGTTCTCTAAACACTTCATTTTTTTCATGAAAATTTTATGTTTGGTAACCCCTTTATCCATAATTAAATCATCTTTATGTGTCTTGGAAGTTATTATATTGGTTATTATATCCATATTTTTGAGGTATAGGTGGTTGAATATTCTTTCTTTCATCATATTCATTTCCCTAATTTTCATGGGTCTCAACTATTCTCTTTTAATTTGTGTATATAGGATTTCAAAAATGGTCCTATTTTTAATCATATTTAATGACAGTTGGTTTAGAATAATCATCATAGTTCTTAATCATTCTCTTATTCTAATTGTTTTATAATTAGGATAGTCATTACATTATCACTTGTACTAATTTTTAACTCGGTTAATTCTTGTTATAGAAATATCTTAAACCAAATTTGGTTAAAATGAGTGAAAAACATTTAACATTATAGTGTATTATCATAATGAATAAAAAATGGTATTAAAGTAAAAAAAACCTTTTACACCTTTATATATTCTTATTATCCTAGAAGTACTTTAATTACATTGTGTTGATTTATCTTATATTTCTCAACATAATACATAAATATAAAAATGAAATTATTCCTGTATGTGAAATCTTTATCTCACTCATCATACATCAGAGTGAAAATCGGGTCAATCGGAAATGAACCATTTTTTGGGTGATATACTTTACTTTAATCTGTTGCACATCTGCATCCACTTTCCAGTATCTATATAGGGATATTTTTCTATGAAACCAAACTAATCATGATTGTACCAATATTTATTGATATCATTATAAACATATAATTCTCACTATGGTTTTGACTAATATTTTCTAATGTTGACACCAAATGTAACTAGAATAATATCCAAAAATAAATAATCATTGTCTATGATACCAACTATGGTGACCCAAGACAAACATAAAAAAATAAATATTTACTAGGAATTAATTATTACATCTCACAAATAGTCAAACGAACCAAGGATGTAATGGATTAGTGTCTAGATACTAACTACATAATAATCCTATTATACAAAACATATAAACATTTCTCAATATATATGCTCATTTTGACCCCCTTCTAGACATGTGATATGATATAATTATCTGTATAACCTAGGGAATTGAAACATAAGAAAGGGGTGATCTAAAATCCTCTATAAGGAAAATATATCAACTTGTAATAATAATTATATCATAAACATGAGGAAAAACGTTAGAAAATTAAAAATATAAAATAAAGATATCATGGGATCATAAGTGAAAATAAAAAAAAACATTATTCATAATTGAGGATCATGGAATATATTCATAATTAAAAATAAAGTTCATTAAAACATGATCTATAAACTCGTCACAAAAATAATAAAATATATGAAATCATAACATATAAAATTGGAACATATTTTAAAGCAGAAATATCATATATATTTGGAATATCATAGATGCAAGATCCATTTTAGAGAAGTTAAACAAACATAAGAATCAGAAAAAAAAATTGAACATGTCAATGAATGTCTACCATTTAATTTTGTGAAGAAATCCAAGTATGTCCACCCTTTTATTTTGGAAGAAATAAAAGTATATCCATATTTCATTATCTAATGACATATTACCCATAACCAATTCATTGGAGGGTGATATAAAAACCATTTTATAATCCATACATATGAGTTCCATATAAAATAAAATTATTCATATTATCATAAATAACCCATGAGAAGGAATTTTTTTAATAACATTTATAAATATTGTTTTATAGAAAAACAAGATCTTTTATTTTAAAAACAATAACTAAAAAATGGTGTATTTAAGAAGAGAACATGTAGGTTAATTAATGAAACGTTATTATTTTAGAGAAGAACCCTTTGAAAGTGTAATAGATATCACAAAAAGATTTTTTCATAAAAAAATTCTTAATATCATCATGAAAAACATTATTTTCAATTCACCTTACAAAATTTTTCTTTTTAATATTAAAATGAAAACATCCTAAAACAATACTTTAAAATAGATTCCAAGAATGTGACCTTAATATGAACTAAGAAATATGTCAAAATGTGATGTATAAGGTAATATTATAAGATCTTAGTAAATAAAATCCTTTTAAATGTTTTAAAATTTCTTTATTTAAACCCCACATAATTAAACCTATAATAAAACCTTATTTTTAAATTGAATAAAGGGTAATAAAAGGATCATTATAGAACAAAAAAATTGAGTTTCCATAAAGGAAAGAAGAAAAAAATTTAAGTAAAAACATTTGTATGGAGGTAAATTCCATTAAAAGAATGTGGATTTATTTATGATAAAATTTCATTTTCACAAAATCATAAATTCCTCAAGGAATATGAAATTGTTGTGAAAAATATTTTGTAACATCCAAAGTAATGATAAAATATGTATTTTTCACATTTATTAATATTTATTGATTAAATTGAAATTTTAACTTAAAGTGGAATCTATGTATGATAGAATAATCGACACACAACAATGAGTTTCTCCAAAATCTTACGTTTTATGCAAGACTGAGTTATACCGAACAATAATATATTATTATTATTATTATTTTATGTTGTAGTTATTGCCTAGACATTATGTCGATGGGAATTAATTGGACTAAATATATTATTTTTACACATTATTATTAAATTTTTTTACATTTATCAAATAAGTTTTATAGTCTTAAAAAAATAATAAATCTAATTATTAGCATTTAAAGCTCTATATTTTTTAAATGTAGTTTTACCACCTTTTAATAGAGAAATCATATTAAATATACTTTTTTAAACTTTTATAACTTTTATATGAAAAAATAAACATCATTTTTTAAATATGGATAACCAAATTTACATTGGGTGTATTTTTTGTATTTTTCCCAGAACTTTCACATTTTGATGAATAGTGAAGAATATTGAATTTTAGTCAAACACTACCTTTTCACCTAATTTATTTATATAGTTAAATTATATTTTTGTTTGGTTTAAAATTATAATTATCACAATATTATATCATTTAAACTAATTTAATAAATTTTAGACAATTTCACATTAAATTTAATTATAAAAACATAGTAATCTTTTAAACCTTTTTTACTTTAAAACGCGCTTTGTCTTCCTTTCTACGGGATTAAATTTAAATTAATTTCTTCAACTTTTTTGATTGAAATTTGGAAAAATTGATTAAATTTTTTGAATAAGAAAAATTTATAGTGTCTAATAATGGAAATTTTTGTTTTTGAAAAATACATATTAGTGATGTAATTAAAATTAATTACAGTGATTAAGAGAAAAATTAGCCCAAAAAGGGACTAAACTATAAAATTAAGAACCCAAATAACCTATAAATTTTTCCAAAGTACATTATTTTATCATATTTAGACCCTATAATCCATTTTATATAATTATTTCCATTAGTGGAGACACATGACATGGGAAAAACGTGGGTGTAATTCCCTTTTCCAAAATTTACAAGAATGCTACCCCTCTTCAACTATAAAAAGGAACTCACTCTTCCCCTTTATTCACACCACTAATTCCCTTTTAATAGCCCAAAATCTACTCATATAGGCTCCATAAATCCATAACTTCATCCTATAATCCATATTTTTGGCAGAAATCCACCCAAGTAATCCATTTGGTGCAAACCAAAATGAGTTACCCAAAGACGATGTAACATCCTTCCTTAACCTCCTTCGTTTTATTTTTATTCTCCACCACCTATAGTATTCTTATTATAAAATTGAATAATTAAATTTGTATCATAAATATATTTATATGTTTTTCTATTATGTTTTTTACCTACACTTACCCACACTTCCTTCTAATGGGTAATCAACTTACTGTTTATGTGTACGACGAACTACCACCTCACAAAACAATGTTGTTTATTTTTCCTTTACCACCTCTCATGGATGGAAATTATGATGAAAATGATGTTCATATATGATATATATTATATTTAATATGTATTTATGATTATTTTATATTTATATAATGCATAACTCTATTCCTTCAATTTTTTGGGAATATGATAGCATCATTTGTAGAAGTGTGGACTACCGCCTCCTCAAAGGGATGTGATATGTTCGCACACTAAATAGAATCTGTTATGGATAATTTTAATTAAAAACATGTGACACAAATAACATCTATATGAAATTAATGACATAATTATTTTTTTATAAATACAATATATCATTTTCATTAACACCTTTTTACACGCTGAAAAAGTGATAACATCGTTCGTCAACATGTAAACTATCGACTAATTGACACGATGTGATTTATTGAAAATCATAATAATTCTATATATAAGTATATATTATTAAATGATATGTTATTTATAATATAATGGTAATTCTTGAAAGATATGTGTTACTTACCTTCTTTACATAATGATCATTGAAAATGGGAACGTCACTCATGTGTATGTGTGACCTACTGTCTCCATGATTGTAAAGATGGTTCATTTTTCATAACCATCTTTAATGATTGGTTTTAAAAGGAGTATTTATTTATATATTAAGATAATTATTTCACAATTATTATTCTAGTGATATTTATATGACCTACCAAATTCATTTTTGACACATAAAACGAATATGGTAAAAATACATGATTGTTTGTGTAGTTGTCTATAACATTTTAATAAGTGAAATAAAAGTACTGATAAAATTGAAAATTTTCACAAGAAAATAGATAATTAACATTATTTTATTATTCAGTAAAATAAAGACCCACTTCACAAGTCAGACTCAAGGTAATGGATTTCATCTTAACCTCCTTTCATTAAGACATTTCCTCAGGATATGAACCTTTATTATTTTATAAGATGTATATTCAACCCATTTGACATTCTATATCAATATTTTATCTATTATCATGTTATTTTATGTTTTTTTTAATGTTATTATTTCACAGTACTTATGATTTAAATGGTAAAAGTTGTATGGGAGGATTTGAATGATTAGTGATTTAATAATTTAATTTCAATATTCTTGATATTATTTTACATATTTATATACATATATATAAGGGTTATAAAGGAAATTTTATGTCTATTTTTAATTCTGTTCATTTTTTTCTGAAAGGAATATTTTTACATGTTTTTAATAGAATGTTTTGAAAAATGAAAAAAGGAATTTTCTATTTTTAACTTACATGATGATAATGACTTTTTCACCACCATGAACATTATTTTATTTTTGGCATCCTTTGTAAACTTTCATATTTTCTTAAATGAAAAACCTTATCAATTTTTTTGTATTTTGGTATTGAAAATGGGTTTTCAAAAGAATTGTGTATTTTGTATTGGAAATGATATTTTTTAAAGAAATTTTTATTTTAATATCTGGAAAAAAAATCATACGAGTTTAAAAGAGTTTTTAAAATGATGTAATGTTTTATTTTATGTTGTGGTTCATGGGAATTATAAATGATTTTTCACCCAGATAGCTGTAGGTGATCCTATTATAGGTTAAATTATGGGTTCACCTAGGTAGAGCTTCAATGCATTAAGTAATGATTATATTATATGAATAATTATATTGGCAATTAGTTTTATGGTTATTTGAATCTATAAGGGTTCTATTAGGGTTCAATTTGATGATGTACCAAGGTACCTACATGAATTTTACGATATATTTTCAAAAGTTAAATATAATTATACTTATTAAAAAATGTTATTTCCATATTTGGAGAAAAGTTTATGTATTAAATAAAGGGTTTATCATGAGTTTTAATGTTTATCAATGGGGTCAAGAATATCAATATTAAGTACCACATATATATGTACTTGTCTTAACTTCATTTTTTCAATAAAAATAATGATATTTTTTCAACTTCTCGACCTAAAGTCATAAATATTAATGTCTCGTTATTAGCCCACAATTGAATTAGATTATCATCAAGTTGTCCCACTCGATTGAATCATGTCTCTATTAAATCTAAATACCTTAAAAATAAGGTTAAACACTCTATGTAAAGGTAACCTTCCACAATAAAACCTTCTAGGTGAGCTTTATTTTACATAGAAGACATCAAATGACTAAGATACCTAATGATAAAAGGCTATAAATTAATAATTAAAGTTTCTAAATATTAAATAATAAAATTATAATTTTTTAATGATAATTATATTAAAATAAAATTCCTCTCTATGGGATACATCTATTGATAATGTATGAGTCCTCCAATTTTAGATTTTTCAGGAACCATCAAATGAATCATCACAGTGAAAAATAATGGGGGAATAACATATCCAAATGACATAGAGAATGTACAATATTTTATTAAAGTTTATCCAATTTATTAGGGTTTAATGTCTTCTCACAAAGTTGAATAAATAATATGAAAAATTAAATTATAATGGTGGTTATTTTATCCGGAAAACAATTGTGCATTTCTAATTGTAGCAATTGTTCCATCAATACATGTTATTCATGAATTTTCAATCCATGTATCTTATGATAATTAAAATCAACACATCTTGAAATATTAATAAAATATCCATTAAGAACTATCACATTTTTAAATATTTGAAGGAAAAAATCTTTCTGATGGTTCTTCATTGAAAATATAGTTATTAGATACTTCATATTATTATTTTTTCTAGATCGTGTTTGATATCCATCGATTCTTAGTCCTTACAAAAATTTAAATTATCTTTTTACTATCCCTTATCATTATGAAATTTAAACAACACATTATCACATGCATTCTTTTCAATGTGCATAACGTCAAGATTATGATGTAACAAATTAAATTCCCAATATAGAAGTTTGAAAAATATGCTCTTTTTATTTCATTTTTGTGCTCTAATTGTAACTGATGGTGTTCTAAATCTTTTTCTACTTTCATTCAGATAAAATAATTTTCCAAAATCTTTATAAATGCTTAATAATTGTTCTAAGATCTATGATCCAAATAATAACATTGGTGGATTCTAAAAATCAGTTTTTCCATTGAAAAATGACTTATTAAACCAAAATATGTAATATGTATAAAGGAAGTGACAATGACACATGAAAAAACACTTTCTTCTATAAGGTATAAATTATGACTCAAAATAAAAGTTACAAATTGGACAATCCAAACCAGTGTGTATATTCCAACCAAAAAAAATTCCTAGTTTGGGAAAATCACTAATGGTCCACATAAGGGAAACATGAGTTTTAAATATATTCACTGTAAATGAATCATATGTTTCAACACCATCATTCTATAACTCTTATAATTATTTAATAAGAGGTCGAAGGTAGATATCAATGTCATTTACAAGAATTTGATTTCTAAGAATAATCATTGATATGATGAATGAATTCTACTGTATACACATAATGGGAGGAAAATTATAAGGGATCAAAACAACTGAAAAAATGTTGTAACTACTATGTAAATTCCCAAAATTATTGAAATCATCATATTTAAATCCCAAACATACATTTCTAGGATCAAGATAGAAATTTTTATGTAATAAATTTTAGGTATTTTGCGCTTTTGAATCGCTTGGATGTCACATGAACTCATTATTATTATTATTAAAAGCATTCCACTTCATATCTTCAGTAGTTTTATATGGAATAAAAAATATTTAAAATTATGGTGTTAATGGAAAGTAGCTTAAAACCTTCATAATAACTTTATTTTTCTATTTCTTTGGGGTAGTATGCACATTCAAACTGACATCATTTTTTTCCATTTATAACTATAAGTACAACATCCTTTTCACTTTTCACTATTTGAATATTCTTTCCAATAAATTATACAATCATTAGGGCATGTATTTATATTATTATAATTGAATAAAATATTTTTAATAATCATATTCATCTCATAAAATGATTCAGGGATCTTAGATTCAACAAATGCATCACTCAATAATTTTAATATCATGTACATTGTTGTATTTTTTATTCCAAATAAATATTTGATGTGGTAAAACTTCATTAGAAAAGAAAATTTTGAATATTTGACACATCCTTCATATAATTATTAATATACATCTATAACTAATTTGGAAGACTCGGTTTATTGCTCAATTGAGTTTTCCATTGTATTGGTTTCCTTGTTATCATCCATTAAGATGTCATCATCTTGATCATGTTGTCCTGCTATTCTAAAAACATCATTAAAATCTAAGAAATCAACAACTGTATCAACTGACCTATTATATTATTTATGTAATTTCCCAAATATTCTGAAAGAATCATTTATCAAGTTTTTTACTTCATCATGCACTATTAAATCATTCTCTTGTTCATTTTTACTGTATAAAAAATTGATCAAATTTTCTATAACATTCAATTCCTCATTCCAAATCCAATACGTATAATGAGGAATAAATTTTTTCAATATAAAGGTCTCAAATATTTCAACTCTATTTAACCATCATCTGAATTTTCAATTAGGACATAGACATTTGATTCTTCCATCCACAAATAATTTTTCAAATAAAAAATCCAAAAACACGTTAAAACTCATAACTTGTTGAGATGTGTTTTGAGGTAAGGTAATCCAAATTTTATCCATGTTTACTTGAAATTCTACACTGTCAAATATAAAATATAATTATATTATTATATATAAAAATATAATATATTTAATTTAAAAAAGGAATAATCGATCTCAAAATACCCCATAAACACAAATAATTTAGATATATACTGAACTAGAAACATTAAAAGAGAATTAGAATAGGTAAATTATTAAACCTAACTCAATTGAATAATTATTCCCTAAAATAGTGCACATAATCAATTACTTGTGATTAGGTAAAAACAAATTCGTCAAACCTCACCCCCAAATCATGGAAAGGGATAAGGGGTTAGAGCCAAAGAGGGAATTTGATAGGGGGATTCAGCATCAAGGTTAAGAGGGTTTTCAGTCCAGTTTTGAGCAATGATAATGGGTGGGGTGGATGAGAGGTGGTCCAATATTGAGTTCCTATAATGGGAAGGTTTAGAGGTGTCTTACATTGAGTAGTGACGAGGGGGGTTTCGAGATTCGATGTTGAGTGGGGAGGATGAGGCTGAGAGAAGGTATCAAGTAGGGCTGATGGAGGTCATCAATCAATGGTGTGGGGGAGGCTGGGAAGCAGCCTCGAGTAGGTTTGATGAGTCTGATGGGGAGATGGGTGGGTCAAAGGGTATTTTTTTTTAAAAATATAGTGTTAGTTTTTAAAAAAACACAACTAAATATTAATTCTTTAGAAAAGCATCACTAAAAAGGTAATATAGAACATATTTTTATATTTATTGGTGGTTTTAAAATGATTACATTAATTATATTTTTATATAATAGAAATAATATATGTTTATGTTTTTATATTAATATAGATTTACCAATTTCACTCTAGATTGGGAAATTTTTTGTGGGGTTCCAATGATGGAAGGAATAAAATCCTCTAGATGACATGTGCCAAACATTTCCTCCCTAAATCATGTGGGGGTATGGAGTTTCAAGATTTATGTCACTTTAATTATTCCCTTCTCACTAAGAAAGGTTGGTGACTTCTGGAGCACCATGACTCTCTGTGTGCCCAGGTCCTTCATGCCAAAAATTTCCCACACTCATATTTTTGTGGTTCAAATTTTGGACCATGGCCTAGTTTTTTTAAAGAAGCTCATGGGGGCTGTGTGAGATGATATGTAAGAGACTATACAGGAGGATTGGCTATGGGTCCATAGTGGAGATATGGAATGTTCTATGGTTGTTGATAATAATGTTTCCATTTCAACATCGTGTGTTGTCACTAGAATGGAATATTCAAAGGTGCTATCCCTATTTAATGAAGATGATAGTGGATGGTGTATTGAAAAAATAAACTCTATATTAAAAGAGAGAGATAAAAAATTATTACTAGTATTCCATGTGCATGGATTATGGGATCTGATAGTATTTTCTGGAGAAAATATATTTCAGGCGTTTACTTAGTGAATTCAAGATATAAACTGGTGTTGGAAGTAAGGGAGGTGGAAACTACTGAGATCTAGAAAACCCTTTGGTGGATCTCAATTCCACCCAAGGAATATTAGTTCTAGTAGAAATATTGTTCTATAATTTTCCCTGATAAGTAATTCCTTGCTTTCCACCATTCATTTAACAACCCACTTTTCCTACTTTTTATGATCTCGTCAAAATCTTCTTATCATGTGATGTTCAGGTGCCTTGGTGCTATGAGAATTTTCCATTCATGGGATTCTAAGGCTGATCCTCTTCTGGTGTCGATGTCTAGTTTATTATAATTTCTATTGAAGTAGTCCTCAACCCTTCCCAATGAGTTAGTGGACAACTTAATCACCACGTCTTAGATTATATGGGTTAGAATAAAAGATTTTATCTTTAATAATATGGTAAGATCAAACTTCTTCTGGGATGAATGGTCCATCTCTTGGAATTCTACCTAGAATCTCAATGATTCACATGTTGATAACATGGTCATGCATTCTGGTCGAAGATTTTATTAGACTCCCCTAATGGTGGTATGAGGATTGACTCCCCTAATGGTGTTATGAGGATTAATGTACACTCTTTTGTTTTTGGTGGTGTGTATTCCGGTGTCAGCTTATTTATCTAGGAATATCTTGGATCAATTATAATCATTTTCCAAAAATCATTTTATGCCAATTGGTTTCCATCGATGGATGAATTCCATGTGGTTATTTCTAGTATGGAGTTCTCTTTTAATAGGAGTTAAATAATTATGGAATCCTACTACCTCACAATTCTCAAATTCGTCTTGTATTAGGAGAATTCCCTTCAACTGTTTGGTTTGTTAGTAGGGAATATTCACTGCTTATGTCACTTCTTTTCATCTTTATCTTTATCATTCATCCAAATAGATGAAAATAGGGTTGCACACTTTTTTTGACCCATGGTCTTTCAAGCAATTCACAGGTCTAGCGGGATAATTTTTCAATTTGGCCAAACTCTTTTGTGTTACTTGATTTTTGATCACCTATTTAATGATTATTGTTCCCTTAAAAAGAATGTATGTATGTGTATGTAATCATATTCAAATATATATAATTAATTATATATACATTTCTATGAATATATTAATTTTCATGTATAAATGTACCAATGTATTTATATATATATATTAATATTAATGTAAGTCTGTAGGCATATATTTGACACATACATATATTTATGTATGTAGACATACATTAATTTTTTTTATATGGGTGTGTGTGTGTGTGTGATCAATAATTTTTATATATATTTATTTATATATATATTTACATTGTGTGTACATAATTATATAAGAATACATTATATATATATAAACATATTCATCAATTTATATATGTGTGTGTGTGTATATTCTCTCCCAAGGATGAGAGTGTTTTCCAATGTATTTATAGGGTATGGGTTTTCCTAGGATCTTCCTAGATTTGGTGGATCTGTGGTGGTGACACTATAATCATGATATTCATTTGTGTCTTTCTCCCAATGATGTGGGTTGTTTATTTTCTATATGAGTGGTGAGATAGGGAATGAACTGGTGAATCAGTGTCTGAGTCACTCATTTATAGAGAAGTAAATATCACCCATTATTATAATTAAGGATGAAGATTCCTTCTTAGTGCATCAAATGACTCTCCTCACCATAGAAAAATTCATCACCAATTGACCCTTTTTTCTTTCCTTGAAGAATATGTTGTAATATGTCTAGAGACTAGAGGATGAAGATTCTATATGAAAAATCAGATTTGGGACTTTGGTCTTCTAATTTTTCAATGAGAAAGATAATAAGAAGGTACTTCTTGGGAGACCTTGGAATTTTGACAAGCATATCATCCTAATGGAGAATATGAGAAAAACTGGGGATATTTTGGATGTTACCTTCTTGAATTATTATTTTTCAGTTTGGATAATGGGAATCCCTTTTTGGGGGATATCGGGATAAATTTTGAAGATATTGGAGGCCGCATTAGATATTTTATTGAGTGGGATCACTCGTTCCCTATTCTTTGGGGGCCTTTTCTATGGATCAGGGTCCTGGTTGACATCTCTCTTCCACTTTTGAGGAGTACGCTTCTTTCCATGGAAGAATAAAGGATCTATATCTTGTTTGTATATGAAAAATTCATATCTTTTTCTTCTTTTTTTTATTCATTAGGCACATGGAAAGGGAATTCTTCTCAAAGGTAGGGGATGGTAAGGGTAATATTATCATACAATATGGATAATGGCTCTGTGAAAAAATCATGGGATTTACTTTGAATTGGAGTTAGAAAGGAAAATTGTTGGGAAAAAATTTCCTAACTCTCAAAGTACACAATCCACCACTTATCAAAATAATATCATTATGCTATGGCCACCACACTTTCTTACAGATCATGGAGTTCATGTTCGAATGAAGGAGTCAGAGAAGCCAGACTCCCAAACTATCTCTTTTGATTTGGTGAAATATTTTTTCAATCTGGATAAACCCTATATGGTGATTATAATATCCCCTACATGCCCTCATTCTATTTTTATGGTAGTTTTAAACTCCCCTCTAGTTCGAAACGAATATACTACGACCCTCCAGACCCAAACTTCTCCCCGAGTGACGACCCTTATGTGCATTCCTCTAAAGTGGGAGAGGACCCGCATGGGACAATAATGTATGTGCCTAAAAAACTTATGAAATATATTAGTAAGGTTGGATGGGACCCTGGTATAAACTCGCAAGCTAAGGAACCTTATGTCTCCAAATGAAGTTCTGAGGACCCAAAGGCAGTCGAACGTTTTTCTAAATGGTAGAAAGTAGTAGTATATGATTCCTTCCTCAAATTATTAGGGGTAGAGGATGATATGAACCATGAAACACTCTAATATTTTAAAATAAGAACTAATTTTTATAGCGTATGTGAAGTAGAATATCATTCACAAACATCCCATGAAATATATTTCTTTAAATTTAATCTCTTTGATAGCTTGCGGAACACGCAACCATGAGTCAAAATGAACCATAATATAGCATACCATTATAACATAACCAATAAATTTGAGGGTATTAATATTAAGAACTAAATTATTAAAATTATGTTTATTGATTTATTAGAAATAAAATAATAATCACTTAAAATAAAAAGAATCTTTTTTTATGAAAAAAAATGTATTTTTTCTAAAAGATAGTTTAGTCTCTCTTTATGCACATGATTTATAATTAATTTTTACCACTTTAAGAAAAATTATTTTAAAAAATAAAATTGATTTTTTAAATCATAAAATCATAATTAACTTAGGGTGAAGTTTTTAGATTTTTCTAAAGAGTTTCATTTTTTGATGAATAGTGAAAAATACTGAATTTTAATGGAAACTGTATTTTTGTTTAAAATATTTACAATGTTAAATTATATTTTGAATTTGTTTTAGAATAAAATAATTCCAAATATATATATATATATATATTAATCAAATCTAGTTCATTTTTATCATTTTCTTAAAATTTTATATAAAAATAATGTAAACTTTTGAACATTTTCTCTTTGAAAACCCGTTTTCTCATAACATCTACGAGATTAATTTTAAATTAAAATTTTATAATTCTCTGAATGGAATTTAGAAAAATAGATCTCATATTTTTAATCATAATAATTTATATTATCTAATAATCTTAACTTAATTTTTTACTATAATGAATAGTAAAAATTATTTGTTGCAGTTAAGGTAAAAATGGGTTTTTCGAGGGGTTAAACTAAAAATACAAGTGTTATAATGACATAAAAACTTGTCTAAAATATAGTTTATATCCATATTTTGACATTAACATGCCTAATACTATATAATACTTCATTTTTACCATTTTTCTATGTAAAAAAATTGTTAACACCTTTTTCTTTTCAAAAATTATAAGTGTACCAGTCACCTTACTTATAAAAGGCCACCCCTATCCTCTCTTATTCACACCTTAAAAATATTTTGGTTCAGATAATACTTACCCAAATCACTTCCCAAATTCCATAAACTAATCCTATAAGACTTATTTTTTTTTTGTAAATCCAAATTGTGAGGGCTTTTGGTGCAAACTTAAGGAGGTTACCTGAAGAAGAGATAATGTTGTTCAACAAGCACTATAATTTTATTTCTTCCTCTGCCTCCTTCAAATATTATTAAAACATGATGATATAATAACCTTATTATATTAAATATAATGATATTTTTTAATGTTAATTCTATGATCTACAATAATCCCAACTTCTATCAAATGGTTTACAAAATCATCATTCATGTGTACGATAAACTATCGCCTCGTGAACCGATGTCATTCTTTTTTCCATTACCATCTCTCATGTTTGGGTATTATTATGGATATAAATTGTATATGTGATATTTATAACATAATTATACCTATATATAAATTATATAATATATATATATACCTTCTGAACTTTTGATTCCTTAGGTAATATGATAATGTTGCTCGTGGGTACGGTGAACAACCGTCTCGCGAAGCGATGTGATTTGTATTTCACTAACTCTTTACATGAAAGGTGATAAGAATAAATTTAATAAATATATGTGAAATAAATGAAATTATTTTGATATTAATTACATATTTATCATTCTTAAAATATAATATATCAGTTTCTTTCATACATTTACACTCATTTGAAGATGATATCATCGTTCGTGTACATGTGGACTATCACCTTCACGAAGCGATGTGGCTCTCTTTTCATCACCACACCACATAGATTATATATATAAGTATATTTAAATAAATAATATGTTATATATAATATTAGGATAATTCTAGAAACACAAAATATTAATTACCTTTTTTAATAATGATCATCCAAAAATGGAAACGTTACTCATACGTACGCACGAACTACCGTCTCTATGATTGTAACGTAGTTCATTTTTCATAACCATATTTCATAATTGGTTTCAAAATTATAATTGATGTATAATTATGATAATTTTTTCCTGATTATTATTTTGGATATGTTTAAATAATTACCTCTTTGACCATAGTTATCCTACTAAAGTCATTATTTGACACACAAGCCAAATATCATCGAAAAATATGATGTAAATTTAATTGATTAAGTAAAAATATTTAACATTGTAATAAGTTAAACAAAATAAATAATAAACTTTAAAAATTTTCTTATTCATGTAAATAATTAACAAGATTTTATTATTCAGGAAGATAAAGAACGTACGTGATGATTCAAACTCAAGGTAAGGGTTTCTCATCTCACTTTTACTTCCATGAGACATACGACATATTCACCACTTATTTATTTTGTGTGGTGTATATACTACCCTTTTTATGTTATATAATTAATTCATTAATATTAATGGTATTTAAAGTTTCATTTAATTCATTTTATGCATGGGGATTATGATTTAAACGTTACAAAAGTGGTAAGAGTTTATTTCACAATCTCATCATTATTCAAGATTGTTTTTGTTTAAGTATCCCTTGGGGGAATTATTTTATATTTATATCTTAAAATAAATCTATTTTCTTATCCATTGGTTATTCATGAACATTTTCAAGTAATAATTCCATTTTTCATCTCTTTTTCACTTAAAATTATTAATAAAAATGTTTCTAAGAAAATTCTACTTTGTTTCTCTCTTCAGTCGAAAATCATTTTTCATCAAATCCCATATTTTCTAAAAATGTTTCAAAATTATTTTTAACCTTTTCAAAAGTATTTATTAAATATATTTTCACCCATTTTTACTTTTTATAAAAAAAATTAAAGGAATCTAAAATTCATTTTTAAAACAATGCTCGTTTGGATTTTACTAAAAATGTGAAAGGAATGTTTATTTTAATGTGCACTATATGAAAGAGATTTTCCACTGTCATGACCGATAAATGTTTTAATGATTATTTTAAAAGTTTTAAAATGTTATTTTCATTGAAAATTATTTTAATTTTTTTGAAACTTTTGATTTAAAATGTAAAGGCTGTTTTTCCCAAAAATGTTTTTAAGGATCTTGTAATGGTATTTCTATTCATCAACAACATCAAACCTCTATTTTAATTATGATCCACTGAGGATATATTCTATTTATACCATCCTTATTATTTCTTTGGATTTTTATGATCATTTTGACTGGGGATGTATAATTTTATTACCATTTACCATTTTACTCTGGACAGTTTAGGATTAAGCTTATTGATGGGGAAAAGTATTTTTATTTCGTATATTGGTTTATCTATGAATGTTTGTATGAATTATGTTTCTACCATTTCATGTGAGGAATGAATTTGACTTAGTAAGTGATGGGAAGGGCCCACTATATCACCTCGATACATCGACAGGTCTCATGAGGAAAACTAGATTGGGTTTTGGATGAGGCCTTACCCATTTGTATAGATGTATTATCACAAGGCCTCAATGATATTAGATTTCTTAGCATAAGGACTCAATTGTATGTTTTATATTTCCAGCATTATGCGTTCCATTATTATGAATTCAGTTATTTATATTCCATGTTATTATTCAATTAGTTATAATATCCTTGGTTATGTTTCAAACTCATGTGATTATTTATATGGAATTATTCTATCATCATTTATTCCTTTAATATTATGCTCAAGTTATTGATTAAATGGAACATGTTTCAGTTATTTACCTTTCCATATTGATTATTCTTTATTTATTTATTACTTTTTTGTATGATTATCCATACTGATCATCTAAGATCACCCCTTTATTATGTTTTATTTTCCTCAGGATATTATATAGGGTTTTGTTATTGATATGCAAGGATACACTAGATAATAATGGAATTATCAAAGAAAATACTTTGTTTATTATTTGTTTTAAAATGTAATGTGAATTTAAATTATGTATCTAGTTTATGAATACTACTAAACTATTTAGTCCCTTGGGATGTAATTACTTGAATTATATGTCAATGTAATAAAGTAGACACTAGATCTGAGCTAATGGGGTCAAGTTCACTACAGTTTGTATCATAGGGAGGTTTAGTAGAAACCTTAGTAATTAGATTTAGGAAAACATTGATTAAGGAAGATAACCCTATGATAGAATTTGGGATAAATATATAAGAAAATCATAAAGTTTTGGTAATGAAGATATTATGTGGGTTTTCTTATAAAATACATCAATATATGGGTACTACAAGTGAACTTGGTTCTACCATAGATGTACTTAGGGATATTACTCTGAAAAGGGTGCATTGATCTTGACCTCATCGTCACCTTGTGCATGACAATGAGACTTATTGTGAACCTGTTTTGACACTCCTTGGGTATATTATTAGTATAATTCACATTTTCATTACAAACCATTATAAAGGATTTGAAAATAAAGATATCCCCAAAGAAACCATGTTTATGATTCTAAGATTATTTATGCATATAATTTTCAATTTACGTTAATTATTTCACTATTTTTAGGATTATACATTATGTTTTATAATTATATGACCTAATATAGTGTATTCCATCATTTAGAAATTGTGCCTAACCTAATTAATGAGAACTGCATCAATTCATGTAATCCAAAGAGTAATAATGAACATTTCTTTAATGGGATTAAGCTAATATTTTGAAGGGAACTAGTCTCCCAAATATTCTCATCATATGAGAACATAGCCTCATGTGATAACAAGATAGAGAAGTAATTCTATAAGTATTATGGATTTTAAGGAAGAAAGAAAATTTTAGGTCTATAGAGAAAAAGATAGATAAAGGAAAGAAGGGAAAGAAGGATTTTCCTACATGTCATAATTATGGAAAGAAACACCCTAGTACTTTCTTAAAGGTAATGATATTTTATTACAAGTGTGGAGAGAAAGGTCACCATTCTCATGATTGCAAGGGACTAAAAAAAATTCCAATGTTCAATTCTTAAACTGTAAGGATATGGGGCACTACACAAATGAATTTCCTCAGCGTCAAAGGAATATACCTCAAAATTAGCTAAGGGATCAAGGTCAAGATTGTGATATTGATACAACAGAAGTGGAATGATTAATGTTCTTGTGTTTAGATTAAATAATTATTTCATTTGATTATTTTACCAATGGTATCATGGTTATAAGAATTATGAAATATATAAGGATATCACTGCAATACCTTTTCATTAAGGATTTGAAAGTATATGTTGAATGGTACTGATGACCATGAAAAATGATTCAGTGGAAAGTTAAAATTATTGTAAAAAAATGGTCGAGGAAAATATAACCCTTAATATGTTCCTGATGCTAAGATAATGATATTGGGATAAAGGGATGATTGATATGGATAAAGTAAATTTGATTGTATTGAATACCTTGGAACTGATTTATGATTTGTTGACAAAGTGGTTTATGTTGTCATTGATGGAGTAAAAAACATTTTTGGGTTTAAGGAATGTATCCAATAATCTCTGTTTTATTGAAGGAATAAGGAAGCATGCATGTCATGACCCGTCCTAGAGGGGAATTTTATATGAGTCCCCAAGCCCACCTCCAATAGCCTAGGGGTTGGCGACTAGCACCGAGAAGGAATATCACTGACATGGGAGGACTTAGCCTAAGTACTTGTACACACATACACATCTCCAAGCCTATACAATGATAAAATGTATAAAAAATGAAGAAACATGAATGCATAAATCAAAATCTCATAACCAAAGTATAACATGAAGTAAAAGAAAGTACATAGGACCCAATACAAGCCCGCCATAAAGAGTCTGTAACATAAGTCCAACCTAAACTTAAGTACTGGGATAGCTGTTAGAATGTCGTAGGAACACACCCCAGTCTATCCGGTCTCACTAAGAACTATCTAGTCCCAGTATTCCTAGGAATCTTTCGAAAAGTCGATCATCTACACAAGACATGACCTATGCGGGAAAACCCTATTCTGGGGTGAGTATAACAATAATCTGCATGACACCCCGAAAACACAAAGCATAAAACAAAGTAAATAAAGTCATCTCTACATAGGTATATGTATAAAACACATATAAAAATAATACCCAAATATAATCAACAAAGACACATAGTCTAGAGGTAAGCTACAACTATAGTATACTAGCCTATGATTCCAGCTCGAAGATTACACAAAGCACTCATCCAGGAGAACACACTTCTGAGTCTAATAGCACCGATGACATCCATTTAAGGGGTACTAATCATCGAGTCTTAATATTAGAAAGAACACACCAATGATATGAAGATGATATGATACACAAATGAGGGTCACTGTTAGGGACATGGGGTGATACTAACAACTCAATCTGGATTGACCCTCTAAGTAGAGGATCAACGCTCGTGTAGTGTTGATTATGAAGATACCACAAACTCCACCTAAGGAACAAAGTTGAATAGAGGATCTAACTCTAGGCCTCTTGGAGGTATTCCAATGACTCTATCCAGGAATTCCTGGTGAAGGGATCATAGTCCTATGAGTAGGATACGATTCCATATCAACCCTCAGGGAAAGAATAAGGGGAACAAACCCTAATGAATATTTTCCAAGATATGGAGTACAAGAGAACCAATACATGTTTAAAAGTGTACATGGCATGTACTAGAGGTCATACGTTGTGTCCCTTAACCCTAGGTCCTGCCTGTGTAAATGGAATATGTCATCAAGTCATGTTTGTGTAGTACTACACAATGTGTAGGATTCCCATGTAGTCTACTCAAGTGCCAATACACAGCTCCATACCATGTACCTTTTCCTTTGTACTAGTACATGGCTAAGATCGTGTACTTAGTCCAGGCCATGTCCATTTGGGGGAGTACATGACATGTAGGTTTCCTGTGTAGTCCACCCCATATTTGTGTACTCTCTTAAGTACATGCTAAGTTCCCCCAAGAGGGACCACACACCATGTGACTGAGGTTACATGCCATGTGACACTTAACATCCTTTGAAAACCCTAGCCTCCACTCAGGGGGGTGGCACATAGTGTGTATATCTCTTTTATATGCCATGTTGATCAGGTTTTTTTTATAAACCTTTATTCTTCCTTCCGCACTGTCGCTTCATGTGATCTTGGCTTCAATCGTACTGATAGTCTAGGATTATCTCACATGAGGCTCATTGTTTCTCGAAAAACATATTCCAATGTCAAATACATTCAAAAAATGGATCTATAATTCATTCTTTATTCCACATCTAAGAAAGTGACATCAGGAATACATCATCATTCAAATTGATTTGTCTCCATTATCACACCTCCATCATTTCATGCTAATCATGGATCTATGATTTTGGATTGATGCACCAAGAAATATATGCACAATGATCGATTGATCGAGATTTGTCAACTTGTGGGCCAAATGAAGAACACATACGACAAATGCTGAACAGAGGGAGAAAATAACGAGAATAGATTGGAGGAATGAAACTCGATCAACATTCGTTTCGATCTCAATCCATCTTTTTTAGAAAAATAATGAAAATAATCAAATCACAAAGATAAATATCCTACCAAAACCCCGCAGATAATCTCATCCCGCAAGATGATCGAACTGAAGATCAATTTGTTTGTTGATTGATTTGCATTCATTATAGAATTCATTAATAAGAAAATAAAAAAAATCAAAAACACATCCTACCTCAATTTGTATCTATCATTGATGAATCTCAAAGTTGTGTCACATTCATTGGAGAGATCTTTCGAAATCTATGTGCGTCGATCATCGATCCATGATCTGTCATCAATCACCTGAGAAAGAATCCTTGAAGCTCTATCCAACAGTTCTCTAGAGGTTATAAGATTATAAGGATAACCTTGGAATTATAACATAATAATTTATTTAAATATTGTTAAATTGATGTGTCAATAAAAAGTAATAAAATAATTTTTTCAATTATTTTATTCATTTTTGTGCATGCGATGACTATTACACAAATGGCCCACACCGACTAATGTTAAGTCATGCCTAAGGTAAAACCCACATTATGAAATCAATAGTGCTCTCATATTTATGGTATGGGCACTCTTTTAGAATTTATTCTACTTTTTCAAGAAAACTCTGTGTGCCTGCTATTTAATATATTTAAAAAATTTATTCCAGGCACATCAGGCCTTGGAATCACATGTTGTCTCAGTGCCCGATCTCAAAAATAATTCATATAATATCCAAAAATAATACAAGGAAAATTTGGGACATTAAATTCTCCCCACCTTGGGGGTTTATGTCCCCAAAAAGACTAAACAATGGCTATTTAATAATATGTGGGTACTAAGAATGAATCTGATCCTCCCTCTCCCATGTAATCTCCTAGAGATTCTTATGTTTCCATCAAAGACACACTAAAGGAATCGACCACCCATGGAGGATCCTCTCTTGATGATCCTCAATCTCTACTGGGTACTCAGTAAAGGTAACTCCATCCTCAATATCCAGCTCACACCAATTGATAATGTTTGATGGGTTATGCACGTACCACCTCAGTTGTGGCACGTGGAAGATGTCGTATACCCGGTCTAACTATAGAGGTAGATCTATGTGGAACAACACATCACCAACTCTAAAAAGTGTCGGGAAAGGTCCAATGAACCTCATATATACCTTTCCACCCTGGCCAAATCTACATAATCCACATTGAGGTGAAACCCGTAGGAACATGTGGTCTCTTTCCTCGAACTCCAAAGGCCTTCACTGCCTGTCATCATAAGACTTCTAACTAATATTTGCAGTCTTCATCTACTCCTGTATGATTTGCACCTTCTCTTTTATATCTTTCACCCACTCTGGGCCCATGAGTGCTGACTCTCCTGGGTCAGTTAAGAAAATTGGAGACCTATAGTGTGGCCCGTACAAAGCCTTGAATGGTTCCAAACTGATGGTGGAATAGTATAATTTTTTGTACACAAACTCCATTAGTGGTAGGTAACCCTCCAAACTACATCCAAATTCTAAAATGAAACCTCACAGAATGTCATCCAGAACCTGAATGGTTCGCTCGGTCTAGTCATCAGTTTGGGGGTGAAATATTTTTTCTAAGTGTAACTGGGTCTCAAATGCCTCTTGTAATCCCTTACACAACCGAGATGTAAAGTGAGAATCATGACTAGAAAAAATCATCGATGGGACTCTATGGAGTCTAACTATCTCTTGTATATAGAGACATATCAAGCTCTATATGGAAATTTGCTCTTATATAGCTTGGAAGTGGGTCAAGTTGGTGAGTCGGTCTATGATAACCCAAATGGGATCGTTTCCCCTAGACATATGTGGTAATACCATCATGAAGTCCTTATATATTCCATCCCACATCCACTCTATAACCTCAAGGGTTTGAGCCAAACCCACTGGTACTTGGTGCTCAGCCTTCACTTACTGAAAAGAAAGGCATCGAGAGACAAACTATGCAACTCCCTTCTTTATCCCTGGCCAGTAATATTGACACCAGAGGTCCTGGTATATCTTTTCTACCATTGAATATACCTCCAAAGGAGACATATTAAACTCTCTCAAAACCTCCTACTGCAATGTCACTATTACCATCTTTCATCCTCTGAAAAGAACGACATGCTCCCCACCTTTAAAAAATCCATTAGGAGCATGTCCAGTGGATATCTGAGTATATAGGGCCTTGCAGTCAGTATTCACAAGTTGTTTCTCCTGATGTCTCTATAATAGGGTATGGGTAACAACCATCGACTAGAGGTAAGATACTCCATCCCCATCGAAAAAGGATAACTGTAATGAGGCCAACTCCTCTGACGCCTCATTCTGAAACAGTGAACAAGATCTCCTACTGAGAAAATCTACTACCACATTCCTTTTTCTATGAGTATATTTAATTTTGAAGTCATAATCCTATAGGAACTCTATCCATTTCCTTTATATCAAGTTAAGTTCCTTATGAGAGATGATATACTTGAGAATCTTGTGATCTGATTAGACGTTAAACCACTCTCCCATCAGGTAGTGTTGCCACATCTTTAAATCGAAAACTACCACTACTAACTCAATATTGTGGGTCGCATAGTTTTTCTCATATATTCTTAACTAGATTGAACCATAGGCAATCACTTTATTCCTCTACATCGGAATACAACCAAGCCCGGTTCTAGATGCATCCCATAACACTATGTACTCAACACCCTCCTCCGACAATCTCAAGAAGAGAGTGCCTATTAAATTATGCCTCAATTGCCAAAAATCCTGTTGGCACCTATCTATCCACATGAAAGGCTGCCTTTTTTATGTCAAATATATCCTGGGTGCTGATATTCTAGATAAATTATGTATGAATCTCTCATAATAGTCTTCCAAACCAAGGAATCTTTTCACCTCCATTGCACTCTTGGGTGGATCCTAAGCTAACACTTCCTCGACTTTGGTTGGGTCCATTGTCACTCCATCTGCTGAAATAATGTGTCCCAGAAAGTAGACCGCCTAAATCCAAAACTAGTACTTCAAGAGATTTTTGTAATGCTGGTGCTCTCAAAGTACGTTCATAACCATCCTCAAGTGTCTCATGTGATCCTCCTCGAATGCTGAGTATACAAGAATATCATCGATGAAGACTGCAACGAACTGGTTTAAGTAAGGCTAAAAGATCCATTTCATGAGTCCCATAAACACTATTGAGGAGTTTGTCATGCTTAAGGGCATCACCAAGAATTCCTAGTGACCATTGCAACATCTAAATTTCATCGTCAGTAAATCATCTCCCTTCACTCGCAACTGGTGATAGCTTGATCTGAGGTCAACCTTCGAGAACCATTGTTCCCCTCTCAACTAATCAAAGAGTTCATTAATCCTCAGTATGGGATACGTTTTATTCATGGTCACCTGGTTCAAGTGTTGGTAGTCCACACACAACCTCAAACTCCCATATGCCTTCTTGGAAAACAAAACTAGGGCTTCTCGGGGTGAAACATTGGGTTTAACAAATCCCTTCCTCTACAAGTCCTCCAACTGCACCCTTATCTCACAAAACTCTGCAGAAGCCATCCGATGTACTATTGTAGATATAGATATTGTCCCAGGGAGTAGATCAATGCAGTTATCTATCTCTCAGTGGGGAGGTAAACCTGGAACATCTTTAGGGAAGACGTCCTCATATTCTGCCACCACTGCAAGAAACAAGGAACTCATAACATCCACTGAACTAAGGGTCGAACTATCCAACTAATGAGTAATAGGATTCACCCTTCTATGAATGAGTCTATCCCACACTTACTGGGTTTCCATTTCACCAAAAAATGAGAACCTAGTTCCATTATTGTGGACACACCATACCCTTTGCCTAAAATAGTCAATCTGGTAATGAACTATAGATAACCAATCAATACCAAGAATGACATTATATTTCCCCAATGCTACTACCAAGAGATTCCAACAGAAAGTCTTGCCTCCAAGAGTCAGATCACACTATCGGCTAAAGTGTGTGATCACTAAGTCTTCTCTAGTAGGAGTCTCCAAGTGTTAGGGTTGATCAAAAGGTTCAATAAAATTATTTATGTCTCATACAAGGTATGTGGAAAGAAATTAATGACTACCACCCGTGTCTATCAGTACTGTAGATATGGTAGAAAAGACACAGATCATACATTGAAGCATTCCTAGAGCCTCTGGGTCTTAAGCTTCGACTGACTATAGTTTTCCTTGACCCTATCCTCTATCTCCATGAGCCTAGCATGGACCACCTAGGGTGGTGGTGGTAACAAGTCAAAATTTTGACTACCTCTCGCTGCTCTCCCAACTCCTTGGCCACTTCCTCCACCCTAAAAACTTTCCTTCTCTTGTCATTGTCTCTACCTCAGTAGCTCATCCACAGTCTCTCTGTTAGCTATACGGTGTGTCAAACAATCTTGGGCGAGATGTCTCGTGTTGTCAAATGAGTAGAACCACCTCTCTCTAGAATGACTAGACCCACCTTGTGAGCCCTGAACTACAAATACTATGTCATGGGACCTTATCTTGAAACATCTCACATTCCCAAATCCTTGAGACTGATGTCGGCTCCCTATTGTTGAGGTCTCTTCTCCTACTTTCCCACTCTTGACAACCACTGGTTGTATCTTCTTAGCCAAGAAACTCTAAACCACCAAAGCTCTCTCTAGCACCCTAGCATAGGTAAGAATAAACAAAGGGATGAAATTTGATCATATGTCTATACACTGACCATTCTCAAAGGTCTGATCCTTGAAGAACTAATCTCGAACCATATCCATCGAGTACATAGAGAGGTTGGTAAACCTTGATGAATAGTCAACAACTATCATGTTGCTCTGTTGGAGCTACAGAAGCTCCTGGATATGTACATCCCACATAATAGCTGGTGAAAACTCCTCTATGAAAAAGGTGCTCAAAAATTTTCCATAAAATAGTGACCTTTTCATAAGACTAGGTCACTAATCCCCACCATCACTCTACTGATCCATGGAGAAGGCTTTCTGCTAAGACTACCATATGATCTACTGGTGTCCTGACTAGACATAAAACTCGAGTCACCACCTAATGACAGACCTCATCTGCCTATGGGTCGGGATCACCTCAGAACCAAAGGGGTCTTTATCGCTGAAACTCATGAAGCATTCTTAGCTTGTGCACCTCATGTGCTCGTAATGTGGGTACCACGTGCTACTCTATAGGTGGTGGTATGTATGGTGCACCACCTGGAGGTAACATCTTAGGAACTGGTCCGTATATCGGCACCTCATCACTGAGATTATTTTCCTCATGATCATCATGTTGAATCCTATTAGGCATACGTCATAGAGGCATCCTGAAACAGACAATATATACCACGGTCAATTAGTATATCTAGATAGCTGACTCAAGAAGGACATGGAAACCACAACTCATTCCTATATAATTCATGTACCATTGTTTTTCCTACAACTAGTGTTCTCATGTACTGAGTTGAAGAGTGGTTAATCAGAATCTTGGTGTATGGATACGTCAGACACCACACCAACACTAGAGTCTCTGGCCTAAAATTCAAAGTAAAAAACACATAAAAATATTTCCCCAAACCAATCTCACATACTCCTGGTCCTAAAGTATAATTGGTTGATCTGATACTACTATGTCACAACCCATCCCATAGGTTCTTGTGTTGTGACTCCTCAATAATGCCTCCAAAAGGCCAGGGGCTGGTGACTAGCGCCGAGAAGGAATATCACTAACATGGGTAGCCTTATCCTAAGTAGATGTACACGCACAAACACATATCCAATACTATACAATGATGAAATGTATAAACAACTGAACAACCATGCATTCATACATCTAAATCCCATAACCATAGTATGACAGGAAGTAAAATGAAGTAAATAGGGCCATATAAAAGCCTACCACAAAAAGTGTGTAACACAAGTCCAACTTGAAAGTAAGTACTGGGACTACTGCAAGAAAGCCATAGGAACTCACCTTGGAATGTTTAGTCTTGCTAATAATTGTCTGGTCCTAGTCCACCTAGGACTTTCTCAAAAGGTTGATCATATGCACAAGACACGACATGTGTAGGAAAATCCCATGCAGGGGTGAGTATAACAATAATCAGTATGACACCCTAAAACCACAAAGCATACAACAAAGGAAATATAGTTAGCTCTACACAGGTATATGTCCACATCACATATAAAAATAATACCCAAATATACTCAATAAAGATACAAAGTCTAGAGGTATGCCACAACCATAGTATACCAGCCTAGGATTATAACTCAAGGATTCTACAAAGCACTCATCCAAGAGAGTACACTCCTGAGTCTGATAGCACTGAGGACGTCCGTCCGAGGGGTACTACTTGTCGGGTCTCGTCATGAGAAATAACACACTGAATATTCAAAGAGAATGTGATACACAAATGAGGATCACTGTCAGGGCCATGGGGTGATACTAATAAATCAATCTGGATTAACCCGCAAATTAAAGGATCAACGCCTGCATAGTGTTGGTAATGAAGATACCATGAACTATTCATAAGGCATGAAGATGAATAGAGGATCTCACTCTTGGACTCTTGAAGGGATTCCAATGACTCTATCCAGGAATTCGTACTGAATGGATCATAGTCCTAGAAGTAGGAGATGATTCCATATCATCCCTTAGGGAAAGAATAAGGGGAACTAACACAAACAAATCTTGTCCAACATACAGAGGAAAAGAGATCTAATACATGTATAAAAGAGTACATGGCGTGCACCAGGGGTCACACATTGTGTCTCTTGACCCTGGGTCCTGCCCGTGTAAACGGCCCGTGTCATCAAGTCGTGTCTGTGTAGTACTACACGACATGTAGGATGCTCATATAGTCTACCCATGTGCTGGTACAGGGATCCATCTCATGTATGTTTTCCCATGTACCAGTACATGACTTAGCCTGTGTACCTGGTCTTGGTCGTGTCTGTGTGGGGGGGTACATGGCATGTAGGCTTCCCGTGTAGTCCACCCTGTGTCCGTGTACCGTCTGAAGTACATGCAGAGTTCACCCAGGAGGGAATACATGTCGTGTGATAGGGGTCACACGCTGCGTGATACTTAACGTCCTTTGGAAACCCTAGCTGCCACTCAAAGGGCCCACACGGCATATAGATCCGGTTTACATGCCATGTTGATTGGGTTTTTCCAAAAACCCATGTTCTTCCTTCCACACTGCTTCCACCTCAGATCTCGGCTCCAATCACACCAGTAGTCTATGATCATCTCGCTCGAGCCTCATCGTTGCTTGAACAACAGATTTTAGTGACAAATCCATTCAAAAAATGGATCTATAGGTCGTTCTTCATTCCACAATGAAGAACACAAAATCAAGAATCCACTATCATCTGAATCACATGCACATAGTTTTATTCATTTTTGCGCCCATGATGACTTTTCCACAAACGGCATGCGCCGACTATTGTCAAGTCACACCTAGGGTAAAACCTACATTTTGAACTCAACAGTGGTATTATATTTCTGATCTGGGCACCTGTTTAGAACTTATTATACTTTTTTAGGAAAACTATGTGCATGTGATATTTAATATATTTAATAAATTTTCAACATTTATTTCTGACACATCGGGCCTCAGAATCGTCTGTCGTCTTAGTTCCCGGTCTAAAAAATAATCCATATAATATCCAAAAATAATACGTAGAAAATACAAGACATTACATTGCATGTTTTAAATAGTGTTTTATGGTATTTCGGGTTATTACCATGTTTTAAGAGAATGCATGATGAAGGTATTCACATTTTTGGCATGTGATGATTAAGAGTTAATTCATGTTGTTTGGGGGACTAATGATAAATTTATTTTTGGAAATTTAGTGACATCCTTTCTAAAGTTTTAGATCTTAATATTTTGAAAGCATGACAAGGCTAATCATTTATAAAATGGTTTAAGTAGAACTTTGTACAAGGTTTTAGAGATTAATGTATTACTTAACCATATGAAGATTTAGGCATATTGGATAAAACGTATTTACCATTTTGCTATAATAATAACTAGGTATTGAAGGAATGACTTGTCATTCTATTATGGATCTTATGATCCATTAAAAGTGAATTTTAGTGCTTCAGGCATAAAAAATTCATCTTGGATATCCATTTCTTATAGTATGAAATTGAATGTAAAATGATTAAAGCACAAAAAAACAATGAAATTTTGCCTATGAAATAGAGATATATAAAGTACATTTTCATATATTTTCACTCTAAATAGTAAAGTGATTCCTCATCTCTAGGAAAAAGGATATTGAAACAAAATATTATCCTAATACATTCTTTTATGGTGAACTGATGGTCTTTTCACACATTAAATATTTATGGTTTTGTAGTCTTTAACATTCTCTAGATCACCTACTTTCTTGTGATCAATGACCTCAAAAAATCTCAATAATTATTTATGTTTTTATTTCATGTATATAACATCACATTCCACCAATGTTCTCCTGCTTAGAAACCTAGTTATGTGTTATTACATATAACCTTTTTACTTCCCTTTCTATCTTATTAAGATGATATTTTATTAACCCGTTTATGATATCGATTTTTTAACAATGGTATTTCCAAATGTCAAAACACTTGATTACCGTTATCAAGTTTAAAATACGAGGACACAATTTATTTAAAGTGGAGAGAATGCAACACCCAGATATTTTAAAAGAAGAATACTGTTTTTTATAACATATGTGACGTGAAACACTAAGCTTAAACAACCCATGAAAGATATTTCTTTGAATTTAATCTTTTCGATAGCTTACAGAACACAAACCCCAGATCTAAATGAACCATAATATAGTATATCGTTATAACCTAACTGTTAAATTGGAAAGTATGAGTACCACTAACTAAATTATGTAAATTATGGTTATCTATATACTACAAATAAAATAAGAATCACTTAAAAGAAAAAGAAATGTTTTCTAAAAAAATCAGATTTTTTCCAAAAGATTGTTTATTCACTCATTACGCACATAATTTATAATTAATTTTTAACACTTATAAAATTTATTTGAAAAAATAAACTTCATTTTTTAAATCAAAATATCAAAATTATCATAAGATGATTTTTTTGGTTTTTTTCTAAAAAAATTCACTTTTTTAAAAAGTGAAAAATACTGAATTTTAATTGAAATTTCACTACTAGAAATTCAGGCTATATCCGCAGTTATAAATTGTGTCTACAGGTCCAAAAATCATGGCTACGGGTAATAGTCATGGTTTGGTAAACCGTAGATCCTATTGGTGTGGCAATAAGGTCACAGCTATAGCCATGGTTTGAAATCATGGCAATACGGCTAGAGCCACAGTTGCCACCGTGATAATAGAATTATAGGCACAGTTTCCAACAGTGGATATAGCTTCATCCATGCAGACTTATAGCCACAGTTAGAAATCATGGTTATAGGTCCACGGTTTACAATTGTGGCTATATCCTCCTATTTCTAGAAGAAGAAAAAACATATGGTCTATTGCCATGGTTTACAACCGTGTCTACATCCTCCAGTTTCCAGAAAAAAAAATACTCATGCACCCTACTAAAACTCATGTACGACAATAAATAGATCTTTTTATCCAGAACGCATAAATGCAATGGAATCGTACATTCATTCTTAGACTCATCAAAACTACTAAAACAAAACCCAAAAAATATCACCACAAATTTCAAACATCGACTTTACACTAACCCCAGGATGATCAATACCTTAAAATCATTTTTTGTTGCCCCTCGTTGGAGCCTTACTGGTTGCCACAATCTTCGCACTAGCCCTCTTCGGGGTTGCCTTCTTGGCCGCGACAACATTCTTCGCCATCGGCGCCTTCTTTGTCGGCGTACTCTTCGTTGAAGTCTTGACAACCTTCATTGGCTTGGCCTCTCGCTTCACAGCACTGACCTTCCACTTCACTGCTCCAGGCTTTGGCTTCACAGCAGCAGCTATAAGCTTCAGCTTCTCGACCACCTTCTTTGGATCCGCCTTCGGCTTCGCAACTACTGGTGTCGCCTTCACCTTCACAATCTTGCCTGCAACGAAAACCTTCTTCACCTGAATATTCAAAAAGTCGTAGCTTAGCAGTTCAAGATACACCATCAAACATTAAAACAATCTTCATATCAAAATATACCAGTAAACTACATATACAGTGCAGGAGTGATGTAGATAATTTCAAAATGTATACAAATATGAGTTATCTGTACATACGAGTAAATTGTATTCATGTATCATATTCATTCTAATGTATGGAACTCTCATCCTAAGACATGTGGTCCTGGATCTCACAGATGTCAAGTGTGCGGGAACACCCATGGGCTGATCCATAAGTACAGGCTTATGTGCTGTAGGGATCGCTTCGGCAGCAATGCCAAGGAAATTGGATTTATCAAGTATTGCTGAAAGATGACTGACCTAGTCTCTAGGAGTTTCTGCCTTTTTTCTGCTCTCCTTCAACCTCCCCTCAGGGTATTTTAAGTTGAACATTAATATCTACACTAGTTACTACATTCTTAGTGTCTTATAAATGGGAAAGAAAATTTTTAAGTGATGATTTATGAACTGCATTGATTTTTCAATGAAAAAAAATATGCAACAACAAGAAATGCAGCAGCATATATCACACTCGCGCAAAACAAACCATTTAATTATAATAAAGCATGATCAACTATAGGTGAAAATTAGACAGGAATATTAACCAAGTCAACTCACCACAGTATATGCATCGGTAAAAGCTAGTGCAATGCAGGAAAGATCCTCTCCCCAAGATAGCCTTGCTTGCTCCTACTCTTTAAGTGGTTGAGCATTGCAGCAGAGTTTCTCCAAGTACCATAAATCAAAAAAAATTATGTTTTGACCTCTGGCTGTCGATGTTTTTGAAAACTTGAGTCCACTGAATATTCTTGAGCAAAGCACATGCACTCAAACATTGTATTTTCATATTTCATCTACTTATGATTTCAATTATTGAAACATATTGCTGTATATTTTAAATTCTATATTGATGTTATTCAAAAAAAATCATGTATAAATAAAATAAATATGTAGTTTAAATGTAAACTGCATTGTGATGGTATTAAAATATAGTTTTAAAAATGATCATGTATAAATATAAATTGTATGCTTTTCGTTCCCGATTGATGTTACAATATTGTGATAGTATTTGAAAGTTGGTAGTTATATTCTGTTGTGAACAATTTCAATGCATATAAAGTTGTACTTTAAATAATTTTCATACATTTTCAAGAAATTATGGTAAAATATTTAACCGTACATGCAAAGAATTGATAGCGTTAGTAAATAATGAAATTCAAAGTGAAAGGAATCTTTTTAAATGAGTTTATATAAGTAAATGATGAAGGAAATAAATTTTAACATACCATTGGGTAAAAAGATGACATTGATGTAGTACATCAGTCATTTGTCCTGAATCTTGCATCTGAAGAAACACCATGTAATAAAATTGACAATTAAGAAGTCAGAATGTGGATATCTTAAGAAAATGCAATTTATGTATTTGTTATAAAATTGATTGTCTTTGGTATGTAAAATAGGTATGAAGTTTATAACCTATGTTGGTATACAGGATTGTGGAAATATTTGATGTGTTCTACATTGTTTATAATCAATCAAACTATGAATGTATTATGTTATAATGGTCAGTGTGTGTTTCATATATTGAATTCAGAGATTTCAACACTTAGAAGCACTATTTTATATTTGAAAACATTCATGTTATCAGGAAATAAAAACTCTTCATTTCCCTATAATGTACAGATATTTGTTTATTATAAATGGTACACCCACATGAAAATAAAGAATATTTTTAGTCATTTACCTGAATTAGTATATATTGGTGGCATAAATTGTATGACATGTTTTTCAAAGAGGACAATTGTGATAGATCTATCATTGTCGTTGACTTTAATTTGACTCCGTATCAGGGAAAATACCAATTCCTATGTTAAAACTTCTATCGAACATGCCATAAATTATAGTATTCAAATAATGCAAAATTCTATTTGATAACATACTTATATGACAGGAGTGCATGAATATTTGAGGTGAATTATCACACCATACAATCTCATAATTTCATTTGAAGAAAATATTAAGATTAATGGGCATATTCAAAATAAATGTCACATTATATATGTATGAATAATAGAAATCATTAATATATATGGATAGTTCTGCATGAACACACAAATACATAGTAATGGAAAAAATGAATAATGCATGAATATATATATAAGAAAAATTGACATAAATAAGCCATGAACAATTAGGGTATCAAATGATAATTCGATATTGCTTTATAGAAAAAACTGAATAAATTTTTTTTATTGGATACAGATTTGAACATATAAACCAAACATACAAGTCAACATGTCATCATCTAAACAAAGAGGGACTCCAACGGAAGACATGATATTACATAAATTTTAGGGATTCCAAATGACCAAGTTCAAACAGTGAAGTTGTATCAATATCTGTATGTTTGAATTTTTTTGTGTAAAGGGAATGATATTTGTATACCATTATGAAATATGAAAGATGTATTGTTTTAGATTAATATTACATATTCTCGACACTATGTGACAATAATAGATGAGGTAAAAATGATATGAAAATGGTCCTTACCAATAAAGAAGAGCTTCAAATCATTCATACCCTAGAAATCTATGACATTGATTTTTTGTAATGGCTCGGACCTCTCCGGCTCATTCTTTTGTCAAAAGAGGGTCTTGAAGTGTTCTGGAGGGTAAAATGGACTTTTCCCACACTTTACAGAATTTTGAAACTACACGCCGTGTAGTGTGAGTAAACGCCGTGTACCCCCTCGCCGGGTATACCCCGTGTTGAAGGCCGTGTTCTTGCCGTGTGAAATAAATGAGTACACGTCGTGTATCCAATACTACACGCCGTGTAGTCCCTCCCTGCGTATGCGTTACCTTCAAACCGTGTGTTGACCATCAACGGCCGTGTGCCGTGTTGGAGCCGTGTCTTTGCCGCGTGAAATAAATGAGTACACGTCGTGTAGCCAATACTACACGCCGTGTAGTCCCTCCCCGCGTATGCGTTACCTTCAAACCGTGTGTTGACCAGTCAACGGCCGTGTGCCGCGTTGAAGGCCGTGTTGGAAGCCGCGTGGTGACCGTGTGAAATGGCCGAGTACACGCCGTGTACCATAAAGTACACGCCGTGTACTTTTGTTTTTCACGCCTATAAAAGGAGGGGTCCCCTCCTTTTCAACTCACCTCTCTCCTCCCCATTCCTCTGAGCAGAGCTCTCCCAAGAGACTCAAATACTCTTTTTCTTCCATAACTTCTTTGTCCGAGCTCCGATTTACGATCCGTCAGCGGCCACGGGATCGTAACAACGAGGCGGAACTTATGAGCTTGGATCCATTGTCTTTCCTTCGGCCTTTCCTTTCCAACTTCCACCCGAGGAGGTTTTGCCGAGATTTGACAGAAGTGACGGACGTCGACGGATATCTTCTAAAGTTGATCCGGGGGAGCGTTGTTATCAGAACCTGTTAAGGTAGGGATCTTACCTTCGTCTCTCTAAATTGTGCATCATGCAGGGTGGGTATCCTCTTGTTTTCATGAGAAACGGTTGAACCATTAAATGAAGATAAAAACTGGTTAAAGAACGGGGATGGGGAAGTTGTTATGTTTATCTTTATATCCTGTGATATTATGTTGTGAATTGAATAGTCTTATGCCTACTGAAAATCACGGTCGTTGAGGGCCTTTATTTGCGCAATTAAATGTTGCCCTATCTTTCTATACCGTTTTTGTGAATGGAACTTTGTTGAATGTGGAATTTGGTTAATCGCGTAAAGTTGGCTGATTTAAAATCTGGAACCCTTGTGTGATCACCCCGGTCGAACAAAATGGAATAATGAACATGTGGGTTTTGGCTTGGTTACGTGGCATGTGATGGGGGTGTTTTGTGGGTTGTTGTGGACCGGGTGAGCAGCGGGGCTGCGGTTGGCTTGGTTGTGGTTTGGTGGGAATGCTATGTTAGTGATAGGCAGCGGGGCTGCGATAAATGGTATCAAGGGATGATGATGTACGGTGTGATTATGGTTATGATGGTTGGCAGCGGGGCTACAGGGAAGGGTTTGAATGTGAACAAACTCTGAGTTGTGATTAATAAATAAAAAGTGAAAGAGTTAATGAATGGTGGAGCTTGGTAATGGAACGGAAATAATAATCAATGAGGTTGGTTGGTTAATAAGAGGGACTTGGTTGTGTTGCTTGTGTTTTCCTAACTTGATTGTGGATGGCAGGGATATACTTTACAAACGATTGATATAGTTGGTTGTGGATAGTTGCCCAGTAGTTAACTAATAAGCTGATTCTGTTGAAACATGAAAACCTAAATGGGGTTGGGGTTGTTTGTTGTATGCATGCTTCGTAGTAGCAGTGTCGAGGCACGTGCTCAGTTCTCTGATTAGAAGTCATAGGTTGGGCTGAGTGTTTGGTATATATATATATATAACTGTATCTTTGTGTTTTGTCGCACCTCACCCATGTTGAGCACTTAGTGCCGAACACTCTCATTTCATGGGAGAGGGTGTTTTCCCCTTAGTTACTAGCTCCTTCATGCTTCTTCCCTAGGTTGTGATGGCTTGAGGCGACCTTACACCCAAGACTCTTCGGGTAGGTTTCGATTGGGGCGGTTTTAGCCCAAGACTCTTCGGGCAGGTTTCACTGTTTCCCAAGAATCTTCGGGATGAGACCCAGTTGTGTGCGGGCAGGATACGTGGTTGTGAGGCTCAGGTGTGTGCGGGCGGGATACGTGGTTGTGAGGCCCAGGTGTGTGCGGGCGGGATACGTGGTTGTGAGGCACAGGTGTGTGCGGGCGGGATGTGTGGTTCTTGAGGCCCAGGTGTGTGCGGGCGGGAAGAGTGTGGTAGCGTCAGGACGTTCGCCGTTAGGAAGAGCAGCTAACTAGTGGGAAATGATGCGGGGTACCCAATACTCTTGTTCTTATATACTACAACCTGTTGTGATTGTCTTTTTGGTGAGTGTGGCTGGTGAGGTTGGGGGGATAGAATTCCTTGCTAGGTTTCTTCTGTTGTTCTCACGGGACAGTAGGATGTCTCCCCACTTGTGCACGAGAGCTTTAGGTTTCCCTACTGAGTATACTTGTATGTTCACCCTACGTTTACTTTCAGGTTTCCAGGAGGACTACCAGGGTCGTGCGGGACCCTACTAGTCGGGACAGTTGGAGTTGTTCCAGTTGTTGTACTCTTGTTTCTTTTGGTATTGGACTTTTGAGCTTTCTTGTACTTGTACCTTGTTTCAGAACTATTTAAACATGCATGTGGGATTGGTTTGGGTTTATTTCTATACACTTGTTCTTTTCCTTTTTGGTGGTTGACTTGTCATATTTCCCGATCTTAAATAAAAAAAGGGTAATGCCTCCCATATTTGTGAAAACTCACACCCTTGGTGCGAGTCGCCACCCCGGGGCCTACTGGAGGCGGGACTCGGGGGTCATTATCTCTCTTTCACCATTGCCAGCTCAGGAGGGGCATCTTTGGTGGGAGGGGGTCGTGACAGAATGGTATCAAAGGTGATGGTTGAGAGATAGGATGGAGTCTGGAGTTAGGCACAGTGAGGATTGCATGGGATGGTAGGGCAACAGTGTTGGTTAATCTTGGTGCGTGACATAGGCCAGGGAAGACCGGCTAGGACACAGGATTTTAGGGCCTCCGTGATCCGATGCAAGGACTCTGAGCCTACCGAACGACCAAGTGAGACTACATTGATTGCAGGGTAGAGACCCTAGGGAAGGTACATGCATCATCATGATTGTGTTTTACTTGATTTGGGAGTTCTGGGAAAGAAATTGAATAAAATGATAAAATTAAACCTTGAGAAATTCCTTGCTATTTGGGCTTAGGCGATCTTTGTTTACCGTACAGCTATGGCACATGGACGTCGTCCCCGGGTGACTCAGATGGCCAAGGCCCAGCAGATTCAGGCGGTCGATCAGCTGAGGATTGACCGAGAGGAGGAAGATAGCCAGTGGCAGAAGACTCTCTGTTCTTTCCAGCGGCAAACCCTCAAGAAGTACGAGGGTAGTACTTCGAATACGGAGACGGAGGGGTGGCTTGAGGAGCTAGGGATCGCTTTTACCTTGATCCGTGCTCCGAGAAAGTATTGGGTTCCCCTAGCAGTCAGTCAACTGAGAGGTGCGGCGCGACAGTGGTGGACGCTCTACCTCGGAGAGAGGATAGAGGCAGAGGTTCCGTGGGCTGACTTTGAGAAAGAACTCCGAGAGGAATTCCTTTCTTCCATGATCAAGGCGGAGAAGTGGCAGGAGTTACTCTCCCTTCAGCAGGGAAGTATGTCAGTACGAGAGTTGGGGATCAAGTTCAAAGATCTCCTACACTTTGCTCCGGATCTCTTTCCGGATGAGGAGTCTCGGGCGAGACGTTTGGAGGAGGCGCTTCGTCCTTCGCTCCAGTATGCTGTCACCCCCTTCACCCTTCTGACGTACTTGGCAGTACAGAAGAAGGAAGAGGTTGTAGAGAGGATGCACTCGCAGGGAGGTGCACCACGTGAGGGGATCCAGCCAGGTTCGTCGAAGGGGAAGGCAGTCAGCAGCAGGTCTCCTGCGACGGGACCTTCCAGGTTCAGGCCAGTGGGGAGCAGGCCCTAGCAGTTCCAGTTCAGATCTTCAGGTCCTCGTCCCTTTTTCACGAGCCCAGGACCGAAGTGTTTTTCTTGTGAAGGTTTCGAGCACGTTCAGAGTCGGTGCCCGACCCGAGCTCAGTACTGTGGAGGTGGGCAGGTTCAGCGCCCACCTCAGCAGCACCAGTTGTCGGCGAGGCCCTTCCAGCAGCAGCAGGACCATGCTCCCCCAAGGGCAGACTTTGCAGGAGGAGGCCGACCTCAGGGTGCTCCTCAGGGACCTCAACCAGGGCGTGGTTGAGGAGGTGGACGACATCAGAGAGGCAGAGGAGCTAGGGGTGGACAGTTGCACGCAGCAGAGTTGGCAGCTCCAGCAGAACCAGAGGTGGTGCGAGGTACGATTTGTTTGTTCAGCACTCTCGTTTCTGCTTTGTTCGATTCGGGAGCTTCGCACTCCTTTGTTGCACCTGGTCTAGCCCATGCTTTGGGACTAGACGTAGAGAGACTTTTCGTACCACTGGTGCTGAGTACACCAGTTGGAGGTCAGACCAGCGTATCTTGTGTTTGTCGGGGATGTGGGCTGACGTTGGGACCACATCGATCTAGTGGGGACCTCCTTCTGTTACAGATGCATCCATACGATGTCATCCTAGGCATCGATTGGTCGTTTTCCGTTAGTGCCGTTATCGACTGCTTCCGGAGAAGAGTCGTGTTCTCCGACGTGAACGGACAGCGTGTATCTTTTGTTGGCGAGAGGAGTTATCAGATGGGAAGTCGGCGTGTGGAGCCTCTCCTTTCCTTAGGCGGGTTATCAGTGGTTCTAGCTGATACAGAGATGATGGATGTCTCGGAGGTTGTTGGGGAGTTCCTCGATGTTTTTCCCGAGGAGGTTGTGACTCTACCCCCCCGACGTGACGTTGAGTTCGAAATAGACTTACAGTCTGGTGTCAGTCCGATTTTGATGGCCCCTTATCAGATGGCACCTTCGGAGTTGCGGGAGTTCCAGATTCAGATTGACGATCTGATGGAGAAGGGTTTTGTTCGACCCAACGTATCGCCATGGGGTGCTCTAGTTTTGTTCGTAAAGAATGCAGATGGTGGTCTCAGGCTATGCATAGACCACCGAAGGTTGAATCAAGTAACGGTCAAGAACCGTTACCCCCTTCCAAGGATAGATGATCTCTTCGACCAGCTGAGGGGAGCAGGTTGGTTTTCTAAGATTGATCTACGATCTGAATATCATCAGCTGAGGGTGAAGGACAGTGACATCTCAAAGACGGCTTTCAGGTGCAGGTATGGGCACTTCGAGTTTGTAGTGATGCCGTTTGGAGTTACGAATGCACCGGCTGTGTTCATGGGACTTATGAACTTTGTCTTCCAAGAGTTTCTGGACCGGTTCGTCATTGTGTTCATCGATGACATCCTGATCTACTCAAGATCAGAGGAGGAGCACGTTGAGCATCTCAGGGCAGTCTTGGAAGTCCTTCGACACCACCAGCTTTACGGGAAATTGTCGAAGTGTAAGTTCTTGACACAAGAAGTAAACTTCCTTGGGCACGTAGTGTCTCAGCATGGAGTGTCAGTGGACCCGTTGAAGGTGGAGGCAGTTGTTTCTTGGGCAGCACCCAAGAGCGTGGCGGAAGTTCGTAGTTTCCTGGAGTTGGCAGGTTACTATCGGAGGTTCGTTTCGGACTTCTCTCGAGTTGCTGCTCTATTGACAGCTTTGACTAGGAAGAACCAGGTCTTCCTATGGAACGAGCAGTGCCAGAAAGCTTTTGACTACCTGAAGGAAAAGTTGTTCAGTGCTCCCGTACTCAGGTTGTCATAGGAAGGGTTGTTGTATGAGGTGTTTTGTGATGCTTCTGACCTTGGTTTGGGGTGCGTATTGATGCAGAAGAAGGGTGTGATCTGTTATGGGTCTAGTCAGTTACGCCCTCACGAGCGTAACTATGCCACCCATGACCTAGAGCTTGCAGCAGTAGTGTTCGCACTGAAGTTGTGGCGACATTACCTCTTTGGGGAGCGCTTTGTGGTCTTCTCAGATCACAAGAGTCTGCGTTTCCCAACGTGACCTGAACTTGCGGCAGCGGAGATGGGTCGAGTTCCTCCAAGACTATGACTTCGAGATCTCTTACACTGAAGGTAAGGGAAACGTTGTGGCTGATGCCCTGAGCAGGAAGTCACATAAGGAAGTGGTTCGGGAATCCGTTGATGCTTGGGAAGCGATGGGAGAGTTGGCAGCCTTGCACTTAGATACCAGGGTAGAAGGTGTTAGAGGTTGTTTGTTTCAGATGACGGTGCAGTCCTCCTTGTTGCAGCCAGTGGAAGAGTCTCAGTGGGGGGACTCTGAGGCAGAAGTGATGCGGGATCGTGTCGATCAGGAAAACACTCCAGAAGGATGGTCAGAGGGCAGTCGACATCGGATGTTTTTCCATGGAAGGTTGTTTGTTCCGAAGGCGATGCGTGAGGGAGTTCTCCGTGAGTTCCATAGCTCAGCCTTGGCGGTACATCCAGGAGTTTCAAAAATGTACCGAGGCCTGAGGGGACAGTTTTGGTAGCCCGGGGTGAAACGGGCAGTGGCGGAGTTTGTGGCTAAATGCCTAGTGTGTCAGCAAGTGAAGGCTGAGCACCGTGTTCCTAGTGGTTTGTTGCATCTATTAGATGTCCCCGAGTGGAAGTAGGATGACATCTCGATGGACTTCGTCACAGAACTACCCAGAGCTCAGGGAGGTTATGATGTTATCTGGGTGGTGGTGGATCGTCTGACGAAATCAAATCACTTCTTGGCAATTAAGGACAGTGAGTACCTTAGCACAGAGGTACGTAGACGAGGTGGTGCATTTGCATGGAGTTCCGAAGACAATCGTCTCAGACCAGGATACTCGGTTTACCTCACGAGTCTAGAGGGGGTTACAGCATGCGGTTGGCACCCAGCTACCGCCTTAGGACTGCTTTCCACCCCCATACCGATGGGCAGACAGAGCGGACTATCCAGACGTTGGAGGACATGCTGCGAGCATGCGTTCTGGATTTCGGAGGGTCATGGGTACGACACTTGCCTTTAGTAGAGTTTGACTACAACAACAGCTTCCACTCTACTATTGGCATGGCACCGTTTGACGCTTTGTATGGAAGACCATGTCGTTCACCTATTTGATGGGCAGAGGTTGGTGAGACAGGTGCTCTTGGGCCAGAGGTAGTGCAGAGCACCACAGAGAAAGTCCAGCTTGTACGTGAGAGGATGAAAGCGGCTCAGGACCGACAGAAGTCTTATAATGATCGTCGGAGGAGGCCCTTGGAGTTCAAGGTGGGAGATCATGTGTTCTTGAAGGTTTCCCCTCGACGGGGGCAGCGGAGGTTTGGGAAAGGGAGCAAGCTCTCACCTAGGTTCATCGGACCTTTTGAGGTGCTGAGGCGAGTCGGCGAGGTGGCATATCAGCTAGCCCTGCCACCTCAGTTGGAGAAGGTTCATGACGTCTTCCACGTATCCCAGCTACGTCGATACTTACACGACGACTCTCACGTTATCGACTGGGGAGAGTTAGATATGAGAGATGGCGCGACCTTCGAGGAACGACCAGTCAGAATCGAGGATCATAAAGAGAAGGTGCTCCGTGAACGAACCATTCCCTTGGTTCGTGTGTTGTGGAAGCATGGCGGCCTCAAGGAGAGCACTTGGGAGCGAGAGGCTCAGATGCACGCTCAGTACCCGGAGTTGTTTTGACTTGTGTTTGCTTTGTTCTTCTGAGCTTTGTTTTGATGTTATACTTTGTACCTTTGATATATGGAATGTTTGACTTGTCGGTTATAAGACCTTTTGTTTCCTTGTTCTCTGGAAGTGTATAGCATGTCTGAATGTGTGGGAAAAAGGGAAAAACCTGATCCTTAATCGAGACGCATTAATGCGGATGCGATTGAACCCGTGCGGACGAGTCAGTGCCGCCTAAAGCGGATAATATCTCGACATAGGAAAAGGAATTTTCCTCAAACCACGTGTTCAGGCAATGTGTGGGTTGTGCGGTGTTGGGGACAGTGCGAGTTGAAAAATCCTAATGTATGGAAGTGGAAAGACCCGATTCTCGCATTAATGAGAATGCGATTAAACTCGTGCAGGCGAGTCAGTGCCGCCTAAAGCGGATAATATCTTGACATAGGAGAAGGAATTCCTAACACCTATAATCAGGGTTGATGGTTGGGTTCCTGTTATAACGAGGGCCCTAAGAGGTATCTTGTTGGGTTCCTCTGGGTTGGCTTTTGAATTCTCGGGAACGAGAATGTTTTAAGAGGTATCTGATGTAATGACCCGGACCTCGCCGACCCATTCCTTTGTCAAAAGAGGGTCTTGAAGTGTTCTGGAGGGTAAAATGGACTTTTCCCACACTTTTCAGAATTTTGAAACTACACGCCGTGTAGTGTGAGTACACGCCGTGTACCCCCTCGTCGGGTATACCCCGTGTTGAAGGCTGTGTTCTTGCCGTGTGAAATAAATGAGTATACGTCGTGTATCCAATACTACACGCCGTGTAGTCCCTCCCCGCGTATGTGTTACCTTCAAACCGTGTGTTAACCAGTCAACGGTCGTGTGCCGTGTTGGAGCTGTGTCCTTGCCGCGTGAAATAAATGAGTACACTTCGTGTAGCCAATACTACACGTCGTGTAGTCCCTCCCCGCGTATGCGTTACCTTCAAACCGTGTGTTGACCAATCAACGGTCGCGTGCCGCGTTGAAGGCCGTGTTGGAAGTTGCGTGGTGACCGTGTGAAATGGCCGAGTACACGCCATGTACCATAAAGTACACGTCGTGTACTTTTGTTTTTCACGCCTATAAAAGGAGGGGTCCCCTCCTCCTTTTCAACTCACCCCTCTCCTCCCCATTCCTCTGAGCAGAGCTCTCCTAAGAGACTCGAAGGCTCTTTTTCTTCCATAACTTCTTCGTCCGAGCTCCGATTTACGATCCGTCAGCGGCCACGGGATCGTAACGACGAAGCGGAACTTCTGAGCTTGGATCCGTTGTCTTTCCTTCGACCTTTCCTTTCCAACTTCCACCCGAGGAGGTTTTGCGGGGATTTGACAGAAGTGACGGACGCTGACGGACGTCTTCTAAAGTTGATCCAGGGGAGCGTTGTTATCAGAACCTGTTGAGGTAGGGATCTTACCTTCGTCTCTATAAATTGTGCATCATGCGGTGTGGGTATCCTCTTGTTTTCATGAGAAACGGTTGAACCATTAAATGAATATAATAACTGGTTAAAGAACGGGGATGGGGAAGTTGTTATGTTTATCTTTATATCCTGTGATATTATATTGTGAATTGAATAGACTTATGCCTACTGAAAATCACGGTCGTTGGGGGCATTTGCTTGCGCAATTAAATGTTTCCCTATCTTTCTAGACCGTTTTTGTGAATGAAACTTTGTTGAATGTGGAATTTGGTTAATCACGTAAAGTTGGCTGATTTAAAATCCGGAACCCTTGTGTGATCACCCTGGTCGAACAAAATGGAATAATGAACATGTGGGTTTTGGCTTGGTTACGTGGCATTTGATGAGGGTGTTTTGTGGGTTGTTGTGGATCGGGTGAGCAGCGGGGCTGCGGTTGGCTTGGTTGTGGTTTGGTGGGAATGATATGTTAGTGATAGGCAGCGGGGCTGCGATAGATGGTATCAAGGGGTGATGATGTACGGTGTGATTGTGGTTATGGTGGTTGGAACCGGGGCTGCAGGGATGGGTTTGAATGTGAACGAACTCTAGGTTGTAATTAATAAATAAAAAGTGGAAGAGTTAATGAATGGTGGGGCTTGGTAATGGGACGGAAATAATAATCAATGGGGTTGGTTGGTTAATAAGAGGGACTTGGTTGTGTTGCTTGTGTTTTCCTAACTTGATTGTGGATGGCAGGGATATACTTTACAAATGATTGATATGATTGGTTGTGGATAGATGCCCAGTAGTTAAGGAACTAATAAGTTGATTCTGTTGAAACATGAAAACCTAAATGGGGTTGGGGTTGTTTGTTGTATGCATGCTTCGTAGTAGCAGTGTCGAGACACGTGCTCAGTTCTCTGATTAGAAGCCATAGGTTGGGCTGAGTGTTTGGTATATATATATATATAACTGTATCTTTGTGTTTTGTCGCACCTCACCCATGTTGAGAACTTAGTGTCGAACACTCCCATTTCATGGGAGAGGGTGTTTTCCCCTTAGTTACTAGCTCCTTCTTTCTCCTCCTTCCCTAGGCTGTGATGGCTTGAGGCGACCTTACACCCAAGACTCTTCGGGTAGGTTTTGATTGGGGCGGTTTTAGCCCAAGACTCTTCGGGCAGGTTTCATTGTTTCCCAAGAATCTTCGGGAGGAGGCCCAGGTGTGTGCGGGCGGGATACGTGGTTGTGAGGCCCAAGTGTGTGCGGGCGGGATACGTGGTTGTGAGGCACAGGTGTGTGCGGGCAAGATGTGTGGTTCTTGAGGCCTAGGTGCGTGTGGGCGGGAAGAGTGTGGTAGCGTCAGGACGTTCGCCGTTAGGAAGAGCAGCTAACTAGTGGGAAATGGTGTGGGGTACCCAATACTCTTGTTCTTATATACTACTACCTGTTGTGATTGTGTTTTGGGTGAGTGTGGCTGGTGAGGTTGAGGGGATAGAATTCATTGTTGGGTTTCTTCTGTTGTTCTCACGGGACATTAGGATGTCTCCCCACTTGTGCACGAGACCTTTAGGTTTCCCTATTGAGTATACTTGTATGCTCACCCTACGTTTACTTTCAGGTTTCCAGGAGGACTACCAGGGCCGTGCAGGACCCTACTAGTCGGGACAGTTGGAGTTGTTGCAGTTGATGTACTCTTGTTTCTTTTGGTACTGTACTTTTGAGCTTTCTTGTACTTGTACCTTGTTTCAGAACTATTTAAATATGCATGTGGGATTGGTTTGGGTTTATTTCTATACACTTGTTATTTTCCTTTTTGGTGATTGACTTGTCCTATTTCCCGATCTTAAATAAAATAAAGAGTAATGTCTCCCATATTTGTGAAAACTCACACCCTTGGTGCTAGTCGCCACCCCAGGGCCTACTGGAGGCGGGACTCGGGGGTCATTATCTCCCTTTCACCATTGCCAGCTCAGGAGGGGCATCTTTGGTGGGAGGGGATCGTGACATTTTTAGACTATCAAAGGACTATGGACTATCTAAGAAACAAAAATATGATTTCATTTATTCTATTTATATTAAAATTGTTTAAATTAAAAGTTAAATAAAACTATGACTTAAGTGGCCGAAATCCAAATATCAATAAGCATTTGGAAATTACAGTAGGGTAATTGGTTATGAAAAAAATAATGGGTAATGACCTTACTGCATGTTCCATTCACCAAATCTAATAAATAGTATGAAACATCTTATAGGAAATTGAACTTTTTAAAAAATCTAAAGACAATGAACTGATGACATTTTAATTTCTATAATAATTGAAAACTACATGATGGAAGTAGTTACCTCTAAACATATACTGATCTCATGTAAGGTTTTCTTCTATAATGATATATAACAAAGGAATAAAATACATAGTCCCAATTGATGTTAATGTCAGACTGATATGTTAGGAAGATGATAGAGGTGATGACCTGAAATTAATGATCATGAATAATCAGATGCATGCACTATTTTTACATATATTGTGTAGAAGTATGCAATTTGTACAATATACCTGAATAGAAAGAACATGAACAATCAAGTAGAGTATTGGTTCAAAATAATGTATAGATAGTACATAATAAATCGCTTAGATTTAACTTCTCCATAGATGGAATATTAGGATTGTACATTGGTTTTGTCCCATTCATGCTTGTAGTAAAAAATAAATAATCTGTAAGATGATATTTGAAAAAGATATAATTGTTTAAACAACCAGGTTTTTGATATATGTGTTAATAAATGAAACATTGATATTGGTGATATCCTACTGCTTGGTAGTTTTTTATGAACTAGTTACATCTCTCTAAAATAATGACCGTGTGTGAGTTTTCATTCAAGAAATAGCTCATTTGTATGGTGGAAGCATCCTAGAGTTTGCAGTTTATTGTTACACCTCTAAGAGTTTTAAAATGGAAAATTTATAGTCAATAAAGTTAACATTACATGTATCTAGAATGAAATTATGCATGATAAATAACCATTTACTCTCTATAACAATTTTTCTATTATTTCCTGTACTTCCCCAAGGTTGCATTTTCTGATATTGATGTAATTGTAAAATAAAACATTCAAAAATAGTTATGCAGGGGTGAAAGGAAAATATATGAATAAAATTTTATTTTAATATGTTAGAGGGCCTCTCCCAGCCACTAGGGAGGGACTAAAATAAATATGCTACTAGGAACTAGAACCACTTATCTAATGAACCTCATTCTCCTTTCTCTTCCTTTCATAAGGGCCACTATAACTTCCACTAGATGTGGGAGGAATCCCAACCAGTCTCAAATTTCCTGGATAATCAGTTTTCAGGGTGTCAACTCAATATCTCAGTAGCGTCCCACAAATTGTTCAGAAAGTAGACTTTATTAAATAAATCAATCATGCTCAATGTAAATAAATAAAGTATTAGAAGATAATCTTTTCATATTATTGTATAAGATAGAGAATATAACCACTTTTCCATAGTTTTAAAAGAAATTTATGAAGAACAGTTTCTCATAGTTTAAAGAAAAACATGGTAATCAACCATTTCATAATAGTTTGCAAAGAATATATGTATAAATATTTTCACAAACATGATTCAATAACCAATAATGAAATGAAAACCTTAAAAAAAATTAGCATAATTATAGTGAGACATAAGGTAAATGTCAGGGATAGCTAGGATCCTCACACCTCAAGTTATCAAGAAAAATAAAATAAATAAGTATGCACTCAATGGAGATCATTATCACGAGTCTCCCTTGATAGTTTTTTGTTAGATTTGTAGTTTATGTCCAACGTTTGGTAGAGCTAACACTTTGTAACTACAGTTTTCCAAGACTACACACCTAATACCCAACCTCCTATGGGTTTTCACCATTTTCGCCAATCAAATCATTTCAAAGGGGATGTTTTATCATTCCATAGTAACACTTTCATTTAATACTGTATATAATATAAAAACAAAAGTTTCAAAGTGGACTCACCTGAGGAAGAATTCCAGGAAATATAACTTGGAGCAAGACTGTGCATCATCCAAGTCTGACTTGCTAATTAAAGGTGATGGTGTGGTGCTTTGTGAATTGCCTCCCAAAAAATAGAAGTGCATGCACCATTTACCACTGGTACCCTGAAAATATTTAGATACCTTCTCTTTTCATGAATGTCCATCCACAATAGTGAGTGAAAACAAAATAGCATCATACTATTCATTCCTAAGGAGCACCAGAACAAGTTTAGTTTCATGGATGAAAATGGAAGGAAAGTCATCACCAACAAAACCCCATAAAACCCAACAAGAAAAGTCTCTTAAAGAACTACTGAATCCATGTGGATTAAGAAGCCATCTTGAAGGTTGGTGTACTGCATCACTGGAAGAAATCCGACTATTTAGCAGAAGTGTGAAGGCCAAGACAAAGTAACATTTACCCAACCCTCCCTTCCATTATTTCTTATCAATGTGGCCATCAATGTGTAATGCTAAAAACTGAGATCTAAAATAATCCACAGTAGGAGATTCACAAGAAGTTGTTCCAAATAAATGAATAACAATCCATTTAATCACATTTTCTCCAGCATTGTCAGTTAACTTGAGATGTATATGAGCTATATCATCATAAGACATATTAATCTGGCCACTAATGTAGACAAGGAATCTCAACAGAAAAAGAAGCTTGAAAGTAGACTGGAACATCACTTATGTGACTAAAGCAGACTGAAATTTCATTCTTGATGATTTTTTAAACAAAACCTTTTTAACATTCAAAGCTACTTCCCATGAAATTCATTTTCTATATAGTTTAGAGCGCGAAGAGATAGAACCATATCAACAGAACAATTCCTCATTTTCTAGCATCATCCCGTGTTTTCTCCCTCGTCATGCCCTCATTGATATCAGATACAAGAAGTGCCACTGAAGAAGAACTAAATCCCATTTCCAACACTTCTATGAATAAATGAATTATATCTTTATACAAGTCCAGTCACATCAGGAAAACTGATTCATAAAATAAAATTGATGCTGACCTCCCAAGGTGTTGATTAACACTGTTAATACATCAAAGCACCTCAAAAAGGATATCACTTTCATGTTCAGATAAATGCAACCCTCAATTAAAAAAATCACAAATACAATTTATCAAACCATAATCATGTAGCTCGATATCCTCCAAAGGGAGAAAAAGTAAAACTGAAATTTTTCAAATCAAACCAACACACTGTTTGATAAATCAAAAAGAAATCCAATGGGAGAAAAAGTGAAACTGAAATGGAAATTTTTCAGATCAAACCAACTACACTGATTGGTAAATCAAAAACAAATCCAAAGGGAGCATTGCTCTTACACCTATAATGAAAATATCATGTAACAAAATTTTCCTAATGATGATACAATGATGTTAGATTTCTAATGAAACCCTGACATTCAATCAGAAAACATATTTCCTTTCTAAGTCCATCAGAACACAAGTATTGAAGAATGCTCAGAACATTAAAACAGTTGGTCAGCAACAACAGATTCCTGAAAATGACACCTAGGAACATATTCCTTAATTCCTTTAATGTTCGTTAAAATTTATGATGTCATCCCACTCCCTTTCGATAATAAAATTCTTTTTGAAATCAGAATCACATCAATAAGTTTCCCACCCCCTTCAGAGGGATTCTATGCAGTGATAGGTCCAATGACAATGGATTCCTTGTAGGATAAAAGTGATGGATATAGACACACATCATTTCCATGCTATCTTCCATTGCGCCTCTTAACAACACTACCAACAGAGCTAATCTCATCCTACTGTCACTTTCTCCCACCCATATTCTGACAGGCATTGCTCCTTCCAGCATCGGTTGTTTGACTGAACACCTTGCTATTGTTCAATAGATCCCAACCACGTTGAATCCCATTCTAGTGAAGCATAATGGAAATATTTTTTCCTTAAACTCTAATACTACAGAATCCAGCAGAGCCCCGACACTTATACCCCATGGCATCAAACCCCACAAGCGGCCAAGTCCCAAATCATCCCACAGCTCATGAAAGAAACCTGGAGAGCACTGGACAAGCATGTGATGTTGGAAATAGCCAACATAACCACTGCCCTCTAAGTTATGAGAGACATAGAAGTACCTGATAAAGTTGTGATTGCTTAATTGTTTGAATAAGATTGCAGATAGAATCTCACCATCTCATTCGAATGGAAAAGAGATCCATTCACATAAACATGGGAACTCTTAGGTTTTAAAAGGTAGGCCATTCCTGAGATAGTCGATGCATAAAGATGAAACAAAAACCAGGAACCACATTCAACCACAAAATTGAAAATACATGTGAATGGAAAAATTGCATATGGAAATTTTATTCGCAATACAACTCTAGGAAAATCTTTACTATGAGATAGCTCCAGTAATTAAAGCACATGAGGCATACTTGTGTGAATTATCTAGATTAAATACATGGGAGGATCACCAATAATAGAGCATGAAGCAGCATTTTAGGCTGGAGGAGAGAGAAGATGTGACGCAGTAGTGTCAGTATTAAATGGATGGATGAAAGAACAAAATGAGACCTCAGTCCAACTAACGAATTTGTTGTTGATGATGGGAACCTCCATCAATGCCAATGAAAGAAGGAAGAACATGTCTGACATGGTAAACTGATGGAGAGGGATCAACTAATTTTATTTTAAACACAAATCCATGAATGTGATGAAGAAGACGATGTCCATTTTTAGTTCATATTTGAGGAAAGAAACTCAATGAACGAAGTCACTGGGTGGAGAAGCAGAGCGCATTGTTGCTCCTCTGATAAACCCTTCAGGATGGAAGATGTTTTATCATTCATATTCAAATTACAGATTCATGAAAGAAACACAAACAATCCAAAAACATGGCATACACGACAAAAAAAATCATTTTTAGCATTAATTCATTCTTCTTTAAAAACAAATTTCAGGAAATCAAAACCAGGCCTTTAAACAATTTAAAACCCCTTTTAAAAACAACAATGTATGATTCATATCACACATCAAACACCTAATTTAAAACCCCTTTTGTTTTCTTTTCAGTTTAGTAATCGCAGCTTGGTTCAATTCCACTATGTATTTGAGCTATTCTTTTTTCTCCTTTATCTTTTTCCATCGCTCAGCACCTCCATCTTCGCTCATGGCCCTCATAACTTGCACATCTCCTCTCATGCTTTCAATTTCAAGCTCCATTTCTTGTTTAGCTTTTAATTTTATTTCCAGATCCATAATATGTTTCTTCATATCATTCTTCTCCCCCAGCCATCATACCCTGATAAAAAGATAGAATGAGATTCTGATAAAAGAATGAGATTACCAAAAGTAGATACAAAAAGAAAATAGACCAAAAACATCGTGAATTTATTCTAGTTTCATTATGTTTTCATAAGATTTTCTTTGCTCCAAAATTTCTCTCATAATCTGCGTAATGAGGGACACAACAAAAACAATGATTTGATAAAAAACAAAACAAATTGCATCACTGGTATTGATCCTGTTTTCACAAGGGGCAAACTCGTAAATTATGGCTCCATTTGACGACACTCATAAAAAACTGCTTATACCACATGTCACTTACGTGTGAGATGTGTGAATCATATTTTAAAAAAGTCAAATATAATGAACATGAGTGAAAAATATCAGACAAAGGGTGCAGTTGAAACATCATTGTTGTTTCTTTTTTAAAATCCTATGCCAAAGGGTGCGTGGATTTCCACATTAATGAATCTATCTTTCATCCCATTTGGTTCGTTGGCATAAAAAATTGGAAGGCATAAAAAATTGGAAGGCAAAAAAGAGGAGGAGATACCATTTCCCTCTCATGATGAAGCTTTTATCTCTCTATTTTATTCAAGGCTTCCCTTCTACAATGTTCTTGCTCTCACTGAAAAAACCATTTTTTTAGAGCTTCTACATTGTCTGCATCTTTTCTCCCCTCCTCTGCTTGGAATTCATTGATTTTTCTCACATGGCCGATCTTACTGTACTGATTCTCTTCAAAGCTCTTTTCAAACATCATATCATTCCTAGACCCATCTGATCCACTGCTAATGTTAAAATCAACTACTGAGATACCAGAAGACCTCTCACTGACACCCCTTCCGGGAGGTCCAGGGCCATTGTTGGACCGCAGGAGCTCTTCTAGTTCCACCACGACCTCCCCATGCTCGGCCTGGACTCGGGTTACAGGGACAGACACCGCAGTGCAAGGTCAGCCGCTTTGAAGGCGCTGTCCCTCAAGTACTCACCCTTCAGCCGGCTGTCTAGCACACAAAACATCCTTTGCATGTCGCTCAGGTGCGGTCTCACCCAGTCCACCAGGTATTGTTGCCTTGTCGGTGGGATCATGTCCACTGCCTGCCGCCCGAACATAATTTCCAGCCACACCACCCCGAAGTTGTACACATCGTCCATCGTCATCACATACCCTGCATGAAGAAAACCAATGAGAAATTGGAAGATAAATACGACGATGCGGGCGAAGGAGAAGTTGCTTTACCGGTGGCCATATATTCAAGAGATAGGTAGTCGCGGGTTCCAGCGAAGTCATGGGGATATGACTTTCATTGCCCATCGGCCCGTCCTTGGCCAACACGAAATTAGAAAGCTTTGGGTTGTAATTCTGCAAACAAAGATCACCCGATATGGTTTGAGGATGGAAAGAAACAAGTAGAATATGAGATTCAAAGGTGGCGCATGCCCCATACCAAATCCAGTAAGATACGGATGTATTAAAGTCGTTGTAAATGACGTTCACATCGTTGCGGTGCAAAAATGCAAGGCCTTTGGCCGCACCAAGCGCCACCTTCAGCCGGACATTCCATGAAAGTGAGCTTGCAATAAAGGGGAAGCAGGTGCTTGGAAATAGATGGCTATTCAGACTACCCCGGGGTATGAACTCATAAACCAGCATTTGATGCTCGTCTTCCTGGAAATACCTGAAGAGTTTCACGGGATAGGGATGGTTAAGGTGCCCCAGATAGTTTAGCTATGCCTGCATAAAAAACGATTAAAATGGAAGATCCAAGAGTCGGTCTAAAAAACGACTCAGTAGCCACTCCTCATGTCCCTGCTGGCTTTTAGGGCTAATCCACTTGACAGCAATGGCAGTTTCGAAGCTGGGATTCATGGGGGAGAGTGAGTGTTGGTCTATCCAACCCTTGAACACTGAGCCAAACCCGCCCTTTCCCAGCACGTTGTTGGGGCTGAAGTTCCCAGTGGCTGCCTTGAGGTTTGAGAATGTGAAGTTATTCAAATTAGGCGTCAAGATATCTTCCTCACTTATGGGAGTTACTGGCAGCAAAGGCACGGAGTTATTGGAGCTGGTATCCTGGCAAGGGATCTCTTCCTCACTTACGGGAGTTGCTCGCAGTACCCTCACAAATCGATCATGTCCATGCCTCTGTTGCCAGTAACTCCCATAAAGTGAGGAAGAGATCCCTTGCCACAATAAGGTTTCATGCCTTTATATACAATGAGAAACTAGACTAAAATCTTTGGCGCTAAAAATAGATTCGCTGAAAATTTTAGAATAATGATAATATATTATGGGGTCAAACCATATTTAAAGAATCATGAAAAATAGATCCGTTGAAAATATTAAATTATTCAAAACTAGTACTCACTCGTGCGTACGCACAGCATATTGAATTAATGGTTTTTCTTTCAAATAATACTGCTATTTGTACAAGTTACCCTGTAATAGTTACGTTTATTAATTTGTAATCAGATAGTATTGGTACGTATAAATGGAATAGAAGGGGATAAAATCTAGAGACTTCAAAATAATATTTGAACATAGAAGGGATGCAGGAAAAATATTTTCTGTTTTTGGAGGAAGTTTGCAAATAATTTTCAAATGCATTCATATCATGCTTCTCTTCCATTATGAGAAGAGGATTAATTTGAATAAAAAATGTCAGAACCCAATCTTTAATTTCACAATAGTCTATGAACTGCATGTTTGTAGAAGTTTTTGAGATGAGATTTATGTGAAGCGTGCAAGGACCAAAGGGTCATTGTAATATGTCTTCAGCTTCATTGTCCAGAAAATGCATTTTGTAGATGAAAATAAAATTATATAGATTAATTTGTAATGAATATTTAAATATGAAAATCAAATGTAACAATTAAACATAACAATGTAGTAGTAATAATAATTATTGTTCTAACAAATGCACAATATACTGAAGGAAAATAAAATTATATAGATTAATTGGTAATGAATATTTAAATATGAAAATCAAATGTAACAATTAAACAGAACAATGTAATAGTAATAATAATTACTGTTCTACAAATGCACAATATACTGGATATTAACAAACTCTAAAAAAATCAAACATGATATTGTAAAGCTATCTAATATGGCGTTTTTCAGCAGTATATGAAGATGGATTGTTTGTAAAGTATAAAAACAGGAAACAATAATGAAAAGAAGTATAACACATGGTGTTTTTGTACATCATTGAAAAAATAGGTACTGCAAAATGATGAGGTAGAAAACATGTAATATAAATGTCATCAGTTTAATACATCCTATCAATGAAACAGATCATTGTCACATGTCAGTGGCACAGTATTTGATACATCCAAACAATTTAATAGAACATTGAACCAGTAGATGAAACATACTAACAATGAACACCATCATAGTCTAATAAAACTGACTGTTTTTTACAGTCATCATTGCAGAGGATTACATACCAAAATAGTGACTAATCTGGTGTTTATATATTATATACCAAGATGGTGTTTTTTACAGTATGAAAACAGGAAATTGAATTGATAGAAGGCAACAACCATGTCGTTTTTGTACAGTATAAAAATTTAAGAAATGAAGATTGAACACATAAATAACAGGATAATGAAATAGCTGAATGCTTTCTATTGAACAACCTAAATTTCAATTACTGTTTCTGTACAGTACGAAATGTAATAATAATTTAACTGCAAATAGGAATTCATAAAATAGTAATGAAAAAAATTAGACAGTGAACATGTATGTTTACCATATCTTTGCAGCATCACATTTCAGTATGTTTTTTCAGTTTTCCTATTTACATTTCCTTTCGTTCTGTTATGTAATTCAGTATATTGACTCGTTGTAGCCTCGTTGTCTCAACATATTTGGAAGATCCCAGTGGTCACCTTGAGGTTTGAGAATGTGAAGTCATTCAAATTAGGCGTCAAGATATCTTCCTCACAAATCGATCACGTTCATAAAATAGTAATGAAAAAAATTAGACAGTGAACATGTATGTTTACCATATCTTTGCAGCATCACATTTCAGTATGTTTTTTCAGTTTTCCTATTTACATTTCCTTTCGTTCTGTTATGTAATTCAGTATATTGACTCGTTGTAGCCTCGTTGTCTCAACATATTTGGAAGATCCCAGTGGCCGCCTTGAGGTTTGAGAATGTGAAGTTATTCAAATTAGGCGTCAAGATATCTTCCTCACTTATGGGAGTTACTGGCAGCAGAGGCACAGAGTTATTGGAGCTGGTATCCTGGCAAGGGATCTCTTCCTCACTTACGGGAGTTGCTCGTAGTACCCTCACAAATCGATCACGTCCATGCCTCTGTTGCCAGTAACTCCCATAAGTGAGGAAGAGATCCCTTGCCACGATAAGGTTTCATGCCTTTATATACAATGAGAAACTAGACTAAAATCTTTGGCGCTAAAAATAGATTCGCTGAAAATTTTAGAATAATGATAATATATTATGGGGTCAAACCATATTTAAAGAATCATGAAAAATAGATCCGTTGAAAATATTAAATTATTCAAAATATTCTATTTTTAATAAACACAAATAAAATATTAAAAAAACATTAACTTTTTTAAATCAACTTATTTATTTAAATGTTTTCTTAAAAATCCATGCTAATCTTTTATGAATTCAAATTATTTTAAAATATTCTAAATATTCTAAAATTGTCTTAACTTGTTTATATAATTTAACTATTAATTTTTTTTTAAAAAAATAATTAAAAATAACTTGAATAAAATATTCAAATTATTTAATTAAAGTTATTATTTATTTATTTTAAATATTCATGAAATTTATTTTTTTTCATTCAAACCTATTCTTTTTAAAATAACTAAATTAAAAATGTAAAAAACTAATTTGAATATTGAAAATAAATAATTTTTTAATTTAATGTAAATACCTTGAATAATTAAAATAAATTAGTTGATTATAATGTTGCTATATTTTAAAATACAATGAATATTTTAAGTAATTTTTCTAAAATTTTAAAATAAATTAGAGCATATAAAATTTAAATAAATCCAATATTTAAATTTTTTTAGAATAAATTTGATGCATTTTAAAAATAAATTTTTAATGTTATATGTGTTTAATATATTTCCTTCATTTTTTGTAAATATTCGCCATAGATATCGTGTTTCTCTAGTTCCTCTGTCAGGTTTCTTTCTTTTTTAATATATTTCCTTCATTTTTTTGTGAAATTTAATATATAAGAAAATATATGTTTTATTGTATCCTTATTTTCCAAAAATTATTGTCACGTTATAGTATTTTGTTATGATTTCACTTATTAAATTAAATGAAGTTATTTATTAAGATTTGATTCATGTGCCTAAAATATATACACACTAAACTGAAAAGATATTATCTCTCATCCTTGAAAAGTATCTATCGAGTCAAATCATTTTGCAATTACTAAAGAGTCCATTCATATAAAAATTTTGTTTGCGCTAATAATAAATTCTTACTTCAAAAATAAAAAATAATTTTCTACAATTTAAAACATTTATTTAATAATTTGAAATTTATTATATTTTTAAATAATTTTTTCCATTTTTATGCTCCTTTTATTAACTCAATCGTATTATATATAGAAATACTTATTTAACTTCATTAAAAATTTATTTATAATTTTTAAATTAATTTTTAATCTAAAACAAATGGATTTTATTATTATTAATGGATTAATAATAAATAATTTAATTTGTTTTGAATTTAAAATTCATTTATAAATCCAACATCTAATTACCTCAAAATAAAATCAACATAAATATATTTATGAAAGGATTTGATAAATATTGTTAAATAATACTGATTTTTTTGTGCACAACATTATATACAATCATGAACATTAATGATCATAATGAATCATTAACGTTTTTTTAATCATATCATGATTAGCTTTATAAAATATTTACCATAACAATACTTGTAAATAGTTTTATTTGTATTTTTTTTATAAACCCACAACTTATGTAAATAACTAGTACCCCAACTCGTGCAGTTGCACGGGACAAGATAGCGAATAGATCAATGAAAACTTGTATTTTACCAACAAAACCTATAGATAGAAATAAATAGGAGTAAAATGATAATATTAAGAGTCTACCAAACGTAAAAGATTATGTATTTTATGGTTTTGATATGGCATCAATTTTTTTTCTAAAACACGGGTTTGATAAAAAATGATTGATTCGATTATCTATTCAATACTTAAATTTTTCTAAAAAAATGTAAGGAAAAAGATTATGCATTTAATGGTTCTGATATAGCATTGAATTTTTTTCTTTATAAAAGTTGTTTCATGTGAATTCAATAATAATAACATCCACATCAACATACAAGATCACAGTGAGCTTCAATGACGACAAATTTCATGTTCAGTAAGGTTATCTCAACAGTCAACTCATGGAAATATGGACCCAATTTTGGTCCCTAAATGATAGGGATTGATATTCAAGGTATCAAGGACTCAGCTACACATGGTTGTCTTCTCCACCCCCAATGAAACAGAGGGTATAGAGAGTCACTTTAAACTAAAGGCTAACACCCACTAGCATGGCGGACACTATTTTCACCACACCATTTTCACCTCCTGTTATCGATGATGTTTTCTCAGTCTATCAAAAAATTGTTCAAAAAGAGAAATATTCTTAAAATAATTTTGTAAATATGAAAAGTGGTAGCATACACACAAGTTTTATATAGATATAAGAAATTTGAAGGAAAACCTATTGGGAAGACTGATGGAATAATCAAAAAATTAAAGACATGTTAATAAAGTAAAAACAATATATAATAGAGTTTAAACATCCATTGATGATCAATTCATACAAACATAATCCACATGAGGTTGTGTATTGAAGCATGAGCTATTGGAATCTCTATATATAAAGGATCTAATTGGTGACTAGATATTATATTTGAAAGTTGTGGAATGCCTCCAGAATAATAATTGAAGAATGTAGAGAACCATAAGCCAAACGGAAATTGGTGACTTTTTAGAATTTGTATTCACTAAAATATACAGAATGTGAGTTGTGGGGAAATAAAATGTTAAGCACAGAATATATCCATAAATTTTTTCTAAAATGATTGGAAGTTATGAGATATCTTTAAAGTTAGGAAGTTGAACTAAAGAATGTTCTAAAGCATAAAGTGAAGACATTTGGTAGACTATAACTTTAGTATGAAAGATGATTATTTTCCAATGATTTCCAAATTTTTGGCAAATATTGGGTGGAGAAGTGATATGGGTTTTGGAAAATGTAATTCAATGTATCACACCAATGAAATATTAAAAATTAGAGTGCCTAATCAGTATACAGCCCGTCAACTTGAAAATATAACATGAAACAAAAGCAGTAATGTAAGAAAAAGCAGTATATGTATCACAGTATTAGAAGAGGAGTTGCATCATGGACCTGCAATGCCTGGTCACTAAGGCAGGATGTGTATATATGTAAACTGTAATTAAATAATATGAATAAACTGAATGCATATATGTAATATTGAAATATGAAATACTAGTAGGTCCATCCATTCCAGGAATCCCATCCTTCTGAATAGTCATGTCATCATCTAACCTCTTTTTGACCTGGACACCAGACCCATTGCCAGCCCCCAACCAGCATGTAGTGTCACCCGAAGGAAGCTCCATTTGAAGAGGATAAAATTAAAAAATGTTGTTATCAAGCAGGATTTGTTTTTTTGATAATTTTTATATATTTTTTACTTTCCCATCTTTACCACATATATTCAGTTCAAAGCATCTTTTAGCTTTCAGGCCTCATCTAGTTTTTTACTGGACACAGGCACTTGGTCAAACAGCAGACTGGTTCAAGAGAGCTCTTGCTATTGAACCTGTGAAAGGAAACCTGAGATTGAGTGGATATTCTGCATGCAGACAGGATGGAGGTGTCCAGCTTCCATGTGAATATGTAGATGGTACTTCCATATTGATCATTTCTGTGCATATGGGGTTTTTGTGAACCGCACTATTCATCTACTTTCGGTATGAGAGAAACCTTTCTGATAGAAACAGATAAGGTGTGAGGGAATGTATGGAAAATAATTCACATTGTGACATATTAAACCAGTAATATTAACAGTATTTCTTCACAATGTGAATTATTTTTCCAATGATTGTGAAAAAAGTAAACCAATAAGATACCTCACATTGTGAATTTTTTCAGCAAATGCTTCACATTGTGATATATTAAAACATTAATATGATTTCCAGCGTTTTTTCAGCTAATACTTCATATAATATCACATTGTATAAAAAACTCCAGAAATCAATAAACACGTATATAAAATAAATCAATATCACATATACACTACTACATAACAAATAATATCATCAAATGTTTTTTTGATCCTGATACCGAGATCACAAATCTGTAAAAGAGGACTCTTGATAAAATGAACCCAATTCATTAGAAATGAAGTCCCCTTACCAATCAATATAAAATTCTAATTGAAAAAAATCTCAGTACAGCATTCTGAGACACTAAATCGCTACCATGTGGTTCAAGATATCAGACGAGCAATCAGCATTAACCAAACCCACACAACATCAAAAATTCAATGATCCATCTGACATATCATAAAAATGTCCCAGTGCATAATCAAGATCATACAATACATAAGCAACCATCTAAAAGATGAAGGAAAATACCTCAATATTTACCAGCATACACCCAGCGCTGCACCAAAGAATGCTACCTATGGAAAATGTGTTCTTCAGAAACACAATCAAGAGCTCGATTGTAGGACACTGCCACCAGTGCACTTCCATGATTTAGAAAGAAACCAACATATTCTTGAAATTATAAATCCATATGTTATTATTGTTTACCACCCAGACATGACTTTTGTCAGGGAAATTTAAGTTTATAAAGCAGAGAACCCTTCAATAAGTTTTAATGTATAATTTATCTCTTATGAAGATTCAAGTGAGGAGCACAAGGTTGAGGAAAGTATTCACAGGGAAAATGGAGTTTTTGAATCATTGATCAAGCATAAATCGTTGGTGATGATTCTTGTTGATCAGGATGGATGGTGTGTGGGGCTGGAGACTCCCTTCAAGCAACCAGAAACGCTTTCCCAAAACTCACTTACCCAAAAAGCTGGCGGGAGAAAAAAATATTAGAAGGAAACTCAGGTCATTGTAGACATGAGGGAATTCATGAGCAATCTTCCAATTATTCTCTGCCAGAAGGGCATACACATCATACCAGTCACCTTGAAAGTCATAGATTACATCCTACCACCGCTTATATGGGAGTAGAGGAAAAGTATACAAGATCTGTTTATTAGTTTTGGATCAGGACGACTTTACCACTAGCTGGAAATGATGGTGCGCTATTATAGGATCCCAATACTGCTGATTGAGTTTTCCCAGGATAAGATTTTCTCATTTTAGTCCATGAGTAAAATTAGAGATGATGTGATGCGACCAATATCATATCCAAATTTTCACTACTCGTCATGTACTTCCCTCGGTTGTGAATTGTGTGGTCACGAAGCATCCATGCAACCGCTGAGATATTTGTTTCACTCAAGGGAAAATCAGGATGAACCTGATGAATCAAGGGTGATGAGGGTCAGCGTCCCCATGGAAGATGGCATTGTGGAAAATGAAGTGTGGGTATAGAATTATAACACGTCGGTGGTTGCGTTCTTAGATGGCTTCTGGGGCTGATGGATTCAAACTATCGGGTGATAATGAATGGGTGTAAAAGCTAAGCAGAACTCACACTTCTCCTTGTGGGGATGTTGGGTGAGACGATGGGTGGTCTGAAATCAGCTCGCACTTTGAGGGAGTTCTTGGATGCCAAGTATCCAACCATTCTCTACTGAGGGGTTCATTTTAGTGTTCATCTCAATGTTGTAGAATACATGAGAGGTATGCATTATTTGTGTAAATGATGGAATTAAAATAAGTACCATTTCAAAAATGCATTTTACTTATTTAAAAAAAATGAAATCTCAAATGAAGAACATATCTTTATGTATAGTAGTGGGATATCATTCAGAACAAACCTATTTCGGAAAACAGTGAAATTTTATACATAGTAGTGTAATAACATCCAATAACAAACATAATTATTGCAGCTTAATGATGAGACACATAAAGTGTATTATAATTGCATCGAAAATGAAAGTGAATTAAAATAAAATTGCATTAAATTGGAAGTTCATATAGAATATGCATACTGAAAATGCATATAAACCATGGAAATGCATTAGGTGATGCATATTGAAAATAGATCCAATAAATGCATATAAAAAACTAAATACTAAAAAACAAAAATGAAAAGAGAGAGAATATGTAGAATGGGAAAGCATTTTCTTAGAGTAATCAAGAACATACCTCTGTATATTGGTGGGATATCGTTCCAGAACAAACCTATTCAGGAAAACAATGAAATTCTATACACAGTAGTGTAATAACATCCAATAACATACCTAATTCTTGCAACTTGATGATGAGAGAAACCTAAAGTATATTATACCTGCATCGAAACTGAAAGTGAATTAAAATAAAATTGCATTAAATTGGAAGTCCATATAAAATATGCATACCAAAAATGGATACAAAACATGGAAATGCATTAGGTAATGCATATTCCAAACACATCCAATAAATGCATATAAATAAAATTAAAGACTAAAAATCTAAAATGAAAAGATAGATTACACGTAGAATGGGAAAGCATTTTCTTAGTAACCAAAATAGAGAGAAAAAATTAAATACTAAAACTCTAAATGAAAATGGAGAGAGAAATTAAAAATAAATTAGTATGTAGAAGGAAGGTGATTTCAAGAACATACCGGTACGACTTTTACGGTCACTCAATAACTATGAAATTCATGTAATTCAAGAACATAGTAGTGGTATATCATTCCAGAACAAACCTATTTGGGAAAACAATGAAATTATATACAGAATCATCTGTATAGGAAAAGAAGCATCTGTTAATAAATTATTTCAAACAGGAAAGGTACTTATTTAAAATTTCTAATAAGTGGTTTGAAAAAGAAGCATCTGTTATTTTTCTAAATAAAACTGACTTAAATTTCTAAAAAAAGCCTCTTAATCATGTTATAGAAGGCAATTATTTAAAATTTAAATAAAATATCTAGAATGGGATATTATAATTAGTTTTCAATAAATTATGTCAAACAGGAATAAGTGTTATAAGCAGTTTTTCGGAAAGTGTTGTCAAACAGGCCCTTCCCTTCTTCATCCATATATGGCGCTGTCATCTTGTTCAAATTCAATACATTGATCGGATCCTAAAATTATGTAAAATGTTTCTCTGATGTGTGTACTTGTGAGAAGGGGAATTTTACAAAATACCTAGGATTTATGTACTACATAATCATAAGGGTAGGGGTAGTTCCAGCCACGTGGTTGTATTTAACGATCCTTAGTAGGCCCCAAATGTCTCTCCACTTGTAACATGGCAGGTACTCCCCCCTTCCATCCACAATCAATGACCAGAACACAAATCAAAGATAAAACATAAACAATGATGTCAAGAAAGCATTAATAATTATTAAGAATAATGTAGTTATTAGAAGAATGGGAGAAATGCATTATGGGATAACCAAGCTGCAAAACATAATTCAAAACTATTAAAAAATAAATAGCATGTGTTTCTGTTTGAATCATCTCAAGTCATTTATCATTATAAACATGCTTCATTTCATGTAGAACATACTTCATTCGACCAGAGAACACTTGAAGCAGTAAGAAAATATATGACATCAAGTGGAATAAGGTGTTTATTATGACCGTTTAGCAATTGAGGAAAATTTTGAATTAACATCAACTTAATTTAAATACATAAGATGGCTACTAAATGATAAGACATGAATGAATGATAAATTTCATCACCTCGTATAGATAAGAGGCCATGTACTACGCCTCATGAAAGGATTGTTGCGAAATCGCCGGGAGACACAACGACAGAAATGAGAAAAAACGAAAGAAAGCAAAGGACACAGCGATTTACGTGGTTCGGGAATAATCCCCACGTCCACGGAAGAGGCAGAATATTTCACTATTCGGGAGCACAAATTACAGAGGGTTTTTTTTCAGTGGAAACCCTAGCCCGAAAATGGGCGCTATAAAACAATGGAGAAGACGATCACTGTTCGAAAAAGTGGTCTGCGTCGCTACAATGAACGGCGACTGGTTTTGTCAAAAGCGCTACAGTAAAGTTGACCCTGAAGTCCGCACCGCTACAGTGTCTGTCGGTGTCGGTCGGTCAGCATTGCTACAGTGCCGAAAAAATGGGTCGGGGACCTTCGACCCCCGGAGCAGGGGTGCGTTGCCCCCTGCAACCCCCAACGAGCTCACCGCGGAGCTCGACCCGCGACAGTTGCGGACCACAAGCATTCGGCTCAACCGGATCAGGCAACACCAATCCAACAAGGATAAGGCTTTGAGAGAGGTTAAAGCTCCAATAGATAAGGGAATGTTTACAACCACATCAGTACTGCTTAGATCTAGCACTACTAATCTTCCAGGGTCAGGGAGTTAGAGAATAGAATCATCCCAAATGAAGTTCATGTTCAAAACTCACGTGTTCTTCTTCCAAGGTATATCAACTAAACTTGCATTATGAAAATCAGTGCATGAATATGATTAAATTTGGATGGGAAATTTTACAATATTAATATAAAACGCGTGAAAAGGAGTTCTACAGCTCAAAAAAACCTACTGAACTCAGTGGATCTATGAGAATGTCACCGGCAAAGGGCCGCTCGAGCCTGGCTAGAAAACGGAGAAGTGTGGTTTTTCCAGAGTCGTTGGAGCCCAGAACAACAGTGGCTCCACCCTCGTGGACTGATAGCTTCAGGTTTCGCTGGACTTCTTGTCCCTTTCTGACACATGAGACTTTGTGGAAAATTAATCGAGGGAACATGGGCCTTCCAAAGGACAGCAAGGGTTGTGATTTTTTTCTCAGGCAAGGCTACCTCCTAGGTCTTCTTAGATGCCGATATTCTAGTCTAGATGTTTAATTTTGTGGTCCTCCTGCTGGTGAGCATTGGAAAACCAGTTCCAGCGAGGAGGGAGCAGCGGAGGACCTAATTGAATTCGTTCGGATCCTTCATATGAGGGTACGCTGAAGATGCAGGGAGATAAAATGTGTAAGTGGGTTTTGTTGAAGGTTGCGATGAATTGGGGCAGGCTGCGGGGGGGGGGGGGGGGGGGGGGGGGGACTAGGTTTTCATCTCGCCACCTGTAGGGAAGAAGATGAAGCGGGGAGGAGGAGGCCATGGAGGAGGTGGAGGCGGAGATGGAGGAAGAAGAGTTTTCATGAGTGGATAATCTGAACAGGGATGATATGGAGGCATAATCGGAGGGGTAGTTGTAGTCAGAGCAAGAGACCTAGGCGGTGGCGGAGGATGTGGAGGAGGCGGAGGTGGAGGCGAGGACGACGAGGATGAGGCAGAGGCGGTGTGGTGCAGGTACCAGAACAGGAGGAGGCGGCGACCATAAGGATGAGGTGAAGACGGCGAGTCAGAGGTGACGAAGGGGAGGCGGAGCCAGGGATGAAAATCCGTGCTACGCGTGAGAAGAAGGGTTTGGAGGAGAGGTGGATATAGAGGCTGAGATGAGGCAGGGACCGAGGAGGATGAGGGGAACGCGGAGGTGGGGTATGCGGAAAGTGCAGATGTTTGGAAATTAATAAATAATGTATTGAAATTATAAATCTATTCATGATAAGAGAACTTGAAATTGGAAACATACATTAGTTGTCATTTTCATGTCAACTTTGAAATAGAATTATGGAATGTTATTTAATCGTGATAAGAGAACATAAATACACTTTAAGTAGCAGATACATGTTTGACAACAATTACAGAAACCATGATTTCCAACAACAACGGGTGTGCGGATCAGATTACAATTCATGTCATCAGAATGTGCAGTCAACAGCCTCCCAGTACTTCCATGTATCATTGATGCAGAGTAGCAGTTTGTCATGTTTGTTGACAGTTATATTGATCCCTGCAATATATAATTAGACATTAATGTGAGTAAATGAGACATGTTGCTATGAAAAAAAACCTGGGTAATGTAGTGAAGTGAAAAAAAAACATGTCATAAAAAATGGCTTATTTGTTTACAGTAGTCATCTATGAAAAGAAGCTTGATAAAAATTCAATGAAAACAATTATTAATATGAAAATGAAAAATCACTACTAATTGAAATAATAGAAAAATCAGTACCAATTGAAATAGAAAAAGTGGTTAATCTGGCCAGCTTGTCACCCCCCCCCCAATTTTTCAGCACCTCCTCCTACCCCCCTACTCAGCTCTACCCCTCCCCTTCCCCCTCATCTACTCTTCCCCCTCATCTGCTTGTCTACCACCCAATCCCAGCAGCTCCCCCTCCCACCTCAGCCTCCCCCCTGCCCAGCCCCTTCCCCCACCACTCCCTCCCTGCCCAACCCCCTCCCCCCAGTAACCCCCTCCCCCATGCCCTCATCCTCCCCTCCCCTCTGCCCAACCTCTTCCCCCAGCAGCCCCCTCCCCCCTGCCCTCATCCTCCCCTCCCCTCCCCTCCCCTGCCCACTAACCAAATTTTTTTCCGACCCTGTCCCCCCCCCCCTCCCTCCCCTGCCCAGTATTCTGTGCTAAATTGTCACTTATAAAACAAAACATTTTGAGCAGAATAAAATGTTGGAAGTAAGGATAGTCTCATGAATTGAACTGAAACATAACAAAAAAATGCACCCAACTTAGGAACTGAACTGAAACAGAACACAACATGGACTCAACACATAAACTAAACTGAAACAGAGCAGAAAACGGACCCAAATCAAATCCCTAAGGTCTAGCTAAGTGGTAGTATAGTCTTGCAGGGTCATAAATACATGTGCATTAATTAAATGTAGCACAGAGTACTGAACAGATTATAAGTTGTTACCTTTTAATAACAATAACACACTGTAATACCTTCTTTCAAATATGAAATATGCATAAGAGAATATCACCAATAACCTCACAAGATTGGTTTTTGTAGTCAAAAAATCAAGTCTAAGATAGCCAATCTTCATGTGTTGTGTAATGTCATTCATATAAAACATCCAATGAGCCAATAAAAACGTAATGCATTACATTACATAAGAACGTACCTTGAATATCTGTATGGAGTTCCTTGCAATACACCCCCACCCCAAGTTGCTATTGAACCTGCACACAAAAGTTAAAATAAGGGAATCCTAAAATTAATGGATCCACTACCACAAAAACAGTTTTTCACAGTGCCCCTCCTTTATCAGCGCTAACGAAAAAGTGCTGATAAAGGGGGGTGTCTTTATCAGCGCTTGTTTAGTAGCGCTAATAAAGGGGGGACCTTTATCAGCGCTTTTTTTAAAAGCGCTGAAAAAAGGTCGGTTTCAAAAAAAAATAAAAAAATATATATATTAATACATTAATGTATAAATATAGTTATATTGATATATAAATATAATATATAATTTTTAAATATATTTTTGATAAGTATAAATGTACATTTACACTTATTATACTTAATATATAAGATATTTAGTGAAAATGCCTTCTTAAAAAATTAAAAAAAAATTAATAATTTGCTAATCATTATGGAGTAATAGTAATTTAATAAAAATTTGAAGACTAAAAAAATAAAAAAAAATTAAAAAAAGATCCAAAATATGTTGAAAACGCAACTCAAACTTCAAACGGCCATAACTTTTGATCCGGGTGTCCGTTTGAGCTCTACCACGTATCAAATCGAAGCCTGCGACGAGCTCTACGTCGATATGATTGGGATGATCCCGGTCAAGGGATTTTAGAGGCCAAAAGAGGCCCAGAAGGCCTTCAAAACTGAGTTTTTAGTCGGGGTACCCCGATTTTTTAACATTTTGTGGATTTTCAGCCTCGTTTAAGGGGGTATTATTGGATTTTTTTGGTGGGGTCTGAATTTATTCCAAGGTATTACATTCATATTGATATTATGTCTTTGAAATTATATCGTTTTTTATAATGCACTGCTATTTATAATCAAATATATAACTATATGTACATATTTTTTATATATTCACACCTAAAAATTTAATTATAAATATAAATAATAAAATATATTTACATATAAAATATATTATCTTTATCTAAATAATAACTAACATCCATTTTATTTAAAATACACTATCTCTCTTGTCTCCTAGATGAGACTTGGTCCCAACAAGGAATGCTCACCCACCTCAGCCCAATACAACAAGGACTGGAATGGATGCTCATACAATGCCTCAAATATATATATTAATATCACTATAAATATATATTAATATAACTATATATATATATATATATATTAATATAACTATATATATATTCATATAACTATATATATGTTAATATAACTATATATATGTTAATATAACTATATATATGTCAATATAACTATATATATATATTAATATAAATATATATTACTATACAAATAAATATAACTAAATATATATATATATAGATATAGGTATATATTAATATAACTATATATATACTAATACAACTATATATATATATATTATAATATAACTATGTATATATTAATATAAATATATATCACTATACGAATAAATATAACTAAATATATATATATATATAGATATCATGAATTGGAAGACAAATCAAAATAGAGTAGTGGTAAAGGCTTAGGCGCGCAGAGGGGGGGGTCTCGAGTTCAAATCCTGGGGGAGGCAAGGGCGCGCGCGCATGGGGGAATATAGCAGCAAGCGCTGTTAAAGGGTGAAGGGGGTGCGTGGGGTGTGTGGGGTACAGGGGTAGAAAAACGCTGTAAAAGGGGGGCTCAAGCGCTATAAAAGCCCCCCCGATTGGCAGTATTTTTTAATTTTTTTAATTTTTTAACTTTTATCAGCGCTTTTTTAAAAGCGCTGATAAAAGGGTCCTTTATCAGCGCTAAAACGAAAGCGCTGATAAAGGAAGCGCTGATATAGGACCCCTTTATCAGCGCTAAAAAAAGCGCTGATAAAGGGGACCCCCCTTTATCTTCGTCGGCTTTATCAGCGCTTTTTCTAGCGCTGATAAATGCCATTTTTAGCGCTGATAAATGCCGTATTTGTAGTAGTGGGATAAGTGAACATCTTTCACTATCAATGATCAAACAACCTGTATATAACAAACACCACATGCATATGCATGTTGACCATCCATATATTTAAGTCACCAAGGTAATAAGTAGAAACTTGATTAAAAAACATTACACAGGCCCGTCCCCCCTGCCTAGCTCCACCCCCTACCAGGTCCGTCCCCCCTTCCAACTCCTCCTCCCTCCTGCCCATCACCACCCCCACCCATGCCCAGCCCTGCCCCTCCACCCCCTGCCCAACACCTTGCCTCCCCTCCCACCTTAGCAGCCTCTGCTGCCACCGCATCCCAGCACCTCCCCCTTCCAACTCATCCTCCCTCCTGCCCAGCACCAACCCAACCAGGCCCTCCTCCCTGCTCAGCCCCTTTCCCACCAGCCCCCACCAGCCCCCCCTCCCTACCCCTTTTCCCACTAGCACTGAAATACATCAAGTGACAGTTGATATGTAATACATGAAGAATAAACTAACTCATATGACAGAAAAGAAATTAGAAGATACAATCACCTGATATCGTATTACCTTTCATATCTGCAGAACATATCAGCCATTCTTTTCTGTCTTGTCTTTTAATTTATCAGTCATTGACGTGAATGAAAACATATAATTGTAAATATGCATATATTCCTGGAATGATCTTGCCTCCATAGAGTTTTTACTGAAGACTAATGTTCGAAGGTATGGAGGACAGGACAGTAGTAATTGCAAAGAGACTTTACCACTTTATAATGCCAAGTTTATTAACACCATTCATTTAACCATTACTCACCTGCATAATATTTGAATAGTGGAGATCCCTCTAATGTTTTCCAATACTGTGGTTCTATCTTTTGGTTTGATGAGAGAAATATAAAATGCATCACCAAAGAAAACCCACGATTTGGTATATGTTGCGTGCTTGGTAAAGTCTCTTTGCAATGGTTAAATGAATGGTGTTAATCAACTTGGAATTATAAAGTGGTGTTAAACTGTGATGACTTGAATAACATTCCAGCAAAAGGTAAAAATAATACAGTGACCTGCATTTTCGACAAGGTGAAGTAGTTGCATTCTTTCTTCAGCAGTGTTTTCATTTAGTTAGTAAGAAAATGCATAAAAAATATATGTTTAGTAACAAATGATTATATAGTAGGTCAAACCTGAATAGTCTCTTCGATGAGTAAATCCAACATTGATTTCACCAGTTGTTACATCTCTTTCTGAAATGACATGACTCAATGTAGATGACACATATTTTTAAAGTGTAAATTATGCATTCAAATTACTTTGAAATACCGAATGATTGGATATATATATCTATAGATACAAAAAAAGAATACAACATGATTAGAATATACAACACACCTGTGTCGGGAAAATAAGCTTCGTTACCAGTAGTCGAAGAAGTAAAACAGTATCTGTTTTAAACATAGTATGCAAAAAATTCCACTATGTGATAATTGAAAAGCATTTGAAGGCATGATATGTGCTTACTCTGATAATGAGTCACGATAAGGGTAATTGGGAATATTTCCCTCAATCGTTACACCTACCAAAATTAATGCAAATATAGTTTAACTATTCAATACATACGAGACAAAACATGAATTTGTTCACAAAAATACGCTGAAGGAGTAGATACCAGAGGGGTCATAATTTTCTTCATTAGATGCTGATATATGATTTCTCTTGCTACCGGGCACAGATCTTGTTGATGAAGATTCACGTATAAAGTGGTGTTAAACTGTGATGACTTGAATAACATTCTAGCAAAAGGTAAAAATAATACAGTGACCTGCATTTTCCGCAAGGTGAAGTAGTTGCATTCTTTCTGCAGTAGTATTTTCATTTAGTTAGTAAGAAAATGCATACAAAATACCTATTTAGTAACAAATGATTATATAGTAGGTTAAACCTGAATAGTCTCTTCGATGAGTAAATCTAGCATTGATTTCACCAGTTGTTACATCTCTTTCTGAAATGACATGACTCAATGTAGATGACACCTATTTTTAAAGTGTAAATTATGCATTCAAATTACTTTGAAATACCGAATGATTGGAGATATATATCTATAGATACAAAAAAAATAATACAACATTATTAGAATATACAGCACACCTGTGTCGAGAAAATAAGCTTCATTACCAGTAGTCGAAGAAGTAAAACAATATCTATTTTAAATATAGTATGCAACAAATTACACTATGTGGTAATTGAAAAGCATTTGAAGGCATGATATGTGCTTACACTGATAATGAGTCACGAGAAGGGTAATTGGGAATATTTCCCTCAATCGTTACACTTACCAAAAGTAATGCAAATATAGTTTAACTATTCAATACACATGAGACAAAACATGAATCTGTTCACAAAAATACGCTGACAGAGTAGATACCAGAGGGGTCATAATTTTCTTCATTAGATGCTGATATATGCTTTCTCTTGATACTGGGCACAGATCTTATTGATGAAGATCCACGTCCATGATGAGCTGTCAATGATAGTTAATATTTGACAAATTATACAATGTTACGACATAGTAACAAAAATATATTTAGTCACTGTTCTTTGACAGCTTAATATAACTCACCGTTCAAAGATAAAGGTGACAATGAAATGCCTGATCCTCCTTTGGTGAATAGACAATACATGAACAAAAGTGTAACGATTAGATGTAATTTAAGATTGAACTGCTCAGTTACTTACTTGAAGTACAGTTAATACGGTTACCACAACCTTTTCTAAGGCTTGTTTTAACAGTAATTGGTAAAGAAGATCCATAATCTAGAGCCACTGTCAGTTCAAAAGTAAAATGGGTAAAGCAGATGAGATTATTCACATTTAATATATTTACTGTATCTGAAAATGTTGGTAAAATGAAAAAGTACTGACCATTGGTAGGTATAGGTGAAAGTGGTATGTGTGCTCCTCTGATCAAGTCAGAATTCAATTGCATAGAATCAAATGTTGCAGGAGAACATAGTTGATGGGAGCTCATGGGTGATTTTCCTGTAAAGTTACAAACCTGTAACTCAGTAAGTTTTTGGAATGTTTTCAACGAAATACAACATTGTTGTACCAATTTTTCGTTCTATCATATGAAGTCTCCTTTGCAACCTTGCATCTCTCGATGATGACAGTGTTTGCATCTTTGTTTTGTTTTCTTTATGTTGAATTATCAAGTTTTAGAATGAAACGAAAATATGTTTATGGGTACATACATTCAATTTAAAATATATTGATAAGACAATTGATGGAGAATGCATGTTGGAATTCTATATGATATATCTTGTAAATGTAAATTAGCAGTGTACTGTGATTTTATTGAACGACACTTACACCAACACGAAAGAAGCATATCTATTTTATACAGAAATGATATATTTGAAAATAGCATATTCAAATAAAAATAATGCAGTACATGAACACATCTGCAAAATGGTTTGAATGAATACCTTGGATGGATATTGAGGAATATTTATGCAGTGAAGATGGATGGAATCGCGACTAAGTAATCTGTAAACCTGGATAAGCGATGTACTATGATTGCAATGAACCACAGTTATACCAACATTAAAGAAACATATATATATTACACAAAAAATATACAATGAAATCTCATAATTGAATGTCACATCATGTAGTAAGAGGTACCCATTGATAAGCATTGTCCTGTAATTTTACTAAACGACACTTATACCAACATTAAAGAAGCATGTATATACTATACAGAATTGAATCATTTGAAAATAGCATATTCAATTAAAAACAATGTTGTACGGGAACACATCTACAAATCAGTTTGAATGAATACCTTCAATGGATATTGACGAATATATATGCAGTGAAGACAGATGGAATCGCGACTAAATATTATGTAAACCTGAATAACCACTATTCTTTGATTGCAATGAACCACACTTATACCAACATCAAAGAAACATATAAAGACTGCACAGAAAATATGAAATCAAATTTGCAAATTGAATGTCACATAATCCACTAAAAGGTACCCTTAGATAAACAGTGTAAAGTTATTTACATTTAAAAGAATGCACCACGGGAACACATATCCAAAACAATTATAATGAATACCTCAGATGGATATTGAATAATATTTATACAGTGAAGATGGATGCAAGAGTGGGGGTAAATAATTTGTAAACCTCACGAAGCACTGTCCTATTATTGCAATGAACCACAGTCATAACACCATCAAAGAAACAGGTATAAATTATACTGAAAATATACAAGCAAATCTGCAATCTGAATGTAATGTAATGCAGTAAAAGGTACCCATACATGAATTGCAGTTGCATACTGATGTGAAAAATGAGACAAGATATACATGAAAATAAATACCGGAATATTTCATTCAGACATCATATGGTAGAATGGAGTAATCTGAACATCTATTCAACGACAAGAGCTCGCGTATAGAGAATCTGAACCTGGATGAAGCAATACGGACGACGTAGTGAAGAAGCGGACTACTATTTTGTTGACCTTCATCGAAGCCACCCGGTAGAACGAAACCGTGATATGGAGGTAAGAGTAGACAGTGCACTGGTCACCGAATGGCGACGCGGGAGGTGCGACTGAAAAGAGGCAGAGTGTATCGAAGTTTTTTGTCGAATCAGGCTGGTACCTCGAAACCCTAAACCAGATTGGAAGGAGGCACAACGTGTGGGCAGGAAGACCGGTTTCCGTCGCTAGAGCTACTAAAAAGGAGGGGAGGAATGTCGAAGGAAGTCAGATGCTCGAAGGAATTCAGAAGCCGGGAACCCTAATTCAGAGGGATTTCGGGAGAGCGTGTGGGGGGGAGCCCGATTGGGTCACGGGAGGGAGGATGGAAAGTCAGAGGGAAATAAAATGGAAGGATATGTGGAGGCGAGTGGTGGTGAAACGTAGGGTAAGAGGAATCCTAGTTTAGTATAGATAATAGATAATGGATATCTCGATGCGTTTTTTTGAAAAAAAAATGATGAAAAAAATTATTATGCACAATGGATTTAGAAGCGAAACATTTTGTCATGACTCGTTATTTATTTCTCCCAAATCCACATCTAATGTTTGTAATTGGTTATCATTCCCTCAAATATAAAACTCTAGATAAGTTTTTTTAATTTTTTTAATATATTATAATTACCATCTTATTAATAAAAATATCAATGTTTCAATTTAAAAATTATTTTAAAAAATAAGACTGACCCCAACTAGATATGTCAATACGGCCCAAGATCGTGAGATTTCTCATAAATCCCATGGATATGGCATCAGATGAGCTTTAAATTTTGTTTCACATTTAAAAAATAGGCCTAAATCAGCATTTCAAAACAATCATGTGTCTGTGAGAGAAAACATGTATGGTCACAAGCTACCCCATGAGCCTTTAAAATTCATTTTTTTTTAAAATCCATGTGTGGGTGACTCACTACTGTCAATTTTTTCACTTTAATATATATCACATTACTGCTTCCATCAATGTGAACACATCCATTTTTTTATTTGGATATTTTAAATTTTTAATTAAATGAATGAATCATGAAAGAGGTGAAAAAAACATATGAAATATAATAGGTGGCATGGCTCCAACTTAGGTCATATATCAAATTTCAAACATCAATAACCACATAATCGTTAAATCTGTATGTTTCTTTTTTATTTTAATATTTATATAAAATTAATTTCACTACTACATATTTGTGTTTTATCAGTGCTAGTTAGATGCACCGATAAAGACTTACTTATATCAACACTAATTAGAAGTGCTAATAACGACTTCCTTTTATGAGTGCTAAAAAGGTGCTGATTAAAGGTTTCATTTATCATTGTTTTTTTAGAATTGATAAAATCACAAGCTTTACCTTTTAAGCATTGATAAAGAATGGATTTTATTAGCAATAAAATAGAGATATTAAAAGGTATTCAGAATAATTTGATTTATTTATAGATATTTATTTATTTTTTATTTTTATTAGTATCAGGAGGACTCGGGACAAGTGCATATCCACTGACAGGGCAGTAGTTATAGAATCTATTTATATTGGGAATCAATAAGTGAATAAGGTCTTTGATGACACATCCAAGAAAATAACGATTGACAGAAACACTTAGGAAGGTATTTTTTTATGGATGGTCCTTCTATTTTGGTGAAGAAAGATGGTTTTCATCAGGGTGGGAGAGAAATCAAGTCTGTTGCTTTGAATGATCAATATTTTGGAATTCAAATGCTTTTAAAATGGTCTGCTCTAATGCTAGTAAGAGGGGAACTACTTCTTTTTCAGCTTAGGCCACATCAAAGGGATTTGATGACATTGATCAACTTATTAAAGGAAAGATGATATGTGAAGTCTCTACTTGCAACTAATTTGATTTTCTTGATCCATATTCTGATATTCGAAGAAAAAATTTAACTCCTAAAAATCATGTCACTTCCAATTTGGTGGTGGTGGATTCCAATATGGAATATGTTCCCATTGAAGTAGACTTAGAAGGCCAAGGAAATCAGTTGAAACAAGCCAAAACCTATAGGAGAGGCTAACACCCGCGTGGTTGCGGTGCAATTTCGGTAGCGTAACGGCGTGACATAGGAATTCATAAAATGGCTGATGAGAGAGAAAATGGTGTCTCATCATATGTACATGAATTGGAAATTAAGGGGGTCATATAGATACATGTCCCAACATAAGTAATGGAATTTATATTCACAATACAATAGAATTTCTTGAATGTAAATGAGGAGAGATAGAATCCTTACGGAATTTCGGCATGGTAACGGGTGTACATGAGGGGCATTTAATGAGAGAGAAAGGGGTCTCTCATTATTCAAACATAGAGAGGGTAGTATGAGGTAGGTGAAAAATCATACCCCAACATTTATAATTGAAAACAAAAGGGCATAACAACATAATGAAATCGAGACAAAAATGAGAAAAGAGGAAATCCCTTACTTGGAAGTGTGATCCCAAAGGCTTGAGAGAGGATTGAGAGAGGCTTCTTGGGAGGATTCTAGAGAGAGGAGGGCATGGGTTGGTCAAACTCCAAAGGCTTTGAGTGAAGAGGAAGTGGGAGTTTGATTGGGTTTATATAGGAAAGGAGAGGTAATTCTTTATTATTTAGGTTTGGGTCACCACACATTAAACTAATAAATACCACAACCCAACCCATGGTTTTTGCCAAAGGGAAGTGGAAAACAATATTTTACAAGGCCAATGACCGAACTTCTTAAAATATTGACGGTGCTTATGTGGAGGTTGTTGGAGTTAGTGGTCTATAACCAACTACTTTGTACTTTATTCATTAATAAAAGCCTTATCACATCTTGATTGTTCTTCTGCGTGACAATGAATGTGATAATGTCCTAAGGATAACTGTTGCATTAAAGGGTCATAGTGGATCCCTGCTTTGATGAGAACCCAGAAGTGCCATAACACTGTTCTTGAATATATGCTCTATGGCCGGATGATATTATTTGAGGGACACAAATAATACAGGTCATTAGGGGTGAGGGCTCATAAAACTTTGAGGCACCTTATCATGGTGTGCACCCTTGGTAATATCCAGGAGGATATTATGAGAACGAGACTCGCCAATAGAAAATCCACATTTCATAGTTTCATTGGATGTTCCTATCTAAAGACGTATGTATTTGTCCTTAAACTTTAAGATTATTATTAATGGGTATTACAACTCGCGCACTTAGATGTATTGACGAAAACTGTGACGACACACTGTTCGCAGCGAGGTAGGATACGTTGGGTATGTCACGAGTAATACTGCATTAATAGATAATGCGAGAAAGGATTTGTCCCTTTTGTTCCATAACAGAAGTAGATATCTTGGGCCCTTTGATGGAATTGATATAGTCTAAATAAATCCATGGCCATGGTAAGGTATGGGTGAGTTTAATTCCAGGAAGTCAAAGAAAGAATAATCGAGCACATGGGTTGATGGCACTAGCATGCAACCCGCTTGATTAGAGATATCAAGACAAAGGGATTATATTACACGGTAAGCGTTCGTAGGAGGTGACACGTCATTGCGGCGTTAACTTCTTTCTCTATGGGTTACTTGGCATGTTGTTAGACACTAACCTTGGACTTTAGGCAGGCTCCCCCTAATGCCACTGAGAAAGAGGCCTAGAGGGTCACACACTAAGTGCGTCCATGTATATCATTTAAATATTAATTTAACAAGTTAAATAAATATTATTCCCGACTGTGGTTTAATAATTATTTAAGGATGCCTGATTTCATTTATTTCGACACTAGTTATTCGAGAGAATATATTGTGGGTGAAATAATATATTTATTAGCGAGTAATGCAGTTACATTTATTTAAGAAATAAATAGCTATTACTCAGGGTCTAATAAACGTGGTGGAGGAAAATGGAAAATAAAAGTACACACCGTGTATATTAAATATACACGCCGTGTAGTTTTATGGAAAACAAGTACACACCGTGTATTAATTATTACACACCGTGTAGTTTTCTAGTCGGAATTTTGAGGATATAATATTGTTTTAAATAATATTAATTATAATCAGCGTGGGTGCATGTCAAGGAATTAATAATTCGACATGAGGTTTCAATAAGAGTTAATGAAATAAATAAAACGCGTAACACGTTTATTTATTGTTATAACTCTATTAACCTCAAACCCGATTATAAATATCCTCACAACCCCAACACTTTTCTAGAGCCATTTTTTGTGCACAATGGATTTGGAAATACTATCAAGCCAAGAGAGAATTCTCTTTCCACCAAGAACGCCCTCAAGTTACGAGAGCGAGATCTTGCACCAGATCAAGGCGGTCGAAGGCGGACATCGCAAGCAAAGGTTCTTCCGCACTAGCACCCGTAGATCCCTTCGGCGACGTCCAGAGATACGTGGAGCACATGTGGATCACCGCTAGAGGAATCCTATACTTGGATTCTACGACACAACAACGGATCACAAGATCATGGCCGGAGACATCGACGAAGAAAGAATTCTACCAGGGTAATTATTGTGAATTAATTAAATTAATTATAACCAACATATGATGATCCTATCTCAACAGTTTCAGGACTCTTCTTTTCTTTTTCATTCTTCGTTCCATTCCGAAGATCCGGCGTTTTATATCGTGACAGATCTCGGATTGAACATTGTTTAACGCTAAAATTAAAGTTGGGAAAACCCACCAACACGCTTCCGCTGTGCCCAGAACCTACAAATGGTATCAGAGGGGTCATATCATTGATTATAATTATTTAGTTTTTCATTGGTGATTTACGCATTTAATAATTTAGTTATTTCAATTCATGTTTAATCGTTCTGGAAATATGAATCTCGAGATCTGTTCCTCCTCCCTCGTTTCTCGTTCACCTCACAGAAACAAATTTTTCTTTTAATTTTGATTAAAATAAAATAGAGGAACTCATCCAGAGGAGCCAAACGTTTCTGGCCGTACAACACCAGAATACACGGCGTGTATTCGGAAGTACATGCCATGTAGTCTAGGTTCAATGCATTGACTGATTCGCCAAATCAGGCCGTGTATTGGATTCTTTCTAAGAATTTAAGACACCGTGTGTTGACCAGAAACAGGTGGCACACGGTTTTCGGATTACACGCCGTGTGGTCCAATGAACACGGCGTATAGTCCCTTCGGGTTAGGGTTAGGCCGTTTACCCCGTACACGGCTTGCCTGGCTGGAAACCGTGTAACGTGGAAACTACACAGCGTGTATCCCATAGAACACGCCGTGTACTCCGAAAATTTCCGAAGTACATTAACACGCCTTGTCCCCGGGCGTGTACTTCAGATGGACGGTGAAGAAAAGTACACACCGTGTAGTCGAAACTACACGCCGTGTACTCACCCAAATTACGCAGATTTATTAAAATTTATTATTATATTATACAAACCCATGAGACGTGTACCATGGTGCAGGCATAAAGCTGAGGCACAATACGTGATAAGTGTTTTATATATATGTGTTTAATTTAACATTTGCGTAATGAATGAGAATTCACTGGGTTGCCTCCAAGGTACAAGTTACGTACAAGGATAATTTTAAATGAATTTATTTGTTTAAAATTATGATGGATGAGAATCTCAACGAAGTTCAGAAAAAGGTTTAAGATAAAAGGATTGATTAATTAAAGATAATTAATTAATTCGAGCGTGATTTATCTTAAACAATAACGATTAAAAAATTGAATGATAGTTTTATTTATGTGTAAATATTGTTGTATGTATGGATGATCATGAGCTAGACCGAGACCTTTGTATGTGAATGGTTTCTTTTAATTTATTTATTTAAATTACATTTGTTGGTCTGCGAGCCATCTCCTCATTAATATGTAGGGTCTGCACGCCCAAGGATTCTTTTATGTAAAACCCCCTTTTTACCCCTCACCTGCATGTGAGATAAATGCATATGTAATGGATGGAGATCCCAAGATAGTGGAGGCGGCTCAAGTTAGGAGCCAAGGTGAAACCAATCCAAGGAGATACAAAGGTTGACAGGTGGAAAGCTGTAAACACGAACCCGAAAGGTTCAAGGTGTTTCTCCCCTAGGTCTTAGGTTAGTTTATCAACTGCTAGATAAACTAACCAATAGAAAAGCTCATGATCATACCATTTATTTTATTTTTGTCAGTTGCATGGTTTATTTATTGTGAGTGTGTTGTCACGATCACACAATTACTGAATTAAATGAGCATGCAAGATGAAACTAAAATAAAACCGGCTTATATGTAAATATTATCTTAGACATGGTTAATCACTTAAGTATATAACACTTAATATTAACAAGTATATAATCAAAGATAATAAACTGGAAATTTACGTATAAGGATAAAATCCCTCAAAAGAAATATTAAGTCGGTATAGCCTTCCATAATCTTGGTTAGAATCAAACCATAGTTCAAAGTGCTTGACCAACCCTAGTTGGGGTGCTTTCAATTATCGGGGAATTCTAATTCAAGTTGTTGGGTTGAATTGACTTGGTTCGCATCAAGGGTTGACTGCCACAATAGGACTTGGTGTGACCAAGAGGCAAAGGTTGAGGAAATACAAAATAAAATGATTTCAGGATTGGGGAGTCCACTCAGCGGATTAAGGAGCTGTGAGTTAATGCAGTTGGCATTTGGAATGCCTACCTAAAACCCTTCAAGTTGCTTGACCAACCATAGTTGGGGTAATGCGAATGGCAATATGGATCCTTTCCACTAGAATATTCACACAACAAAATATTCCAAAATCAATGGTGAGGGCTATTGGATTTCGATAAAATAGTGGGAGACTAATAAGTATTAATTTATTTATTTGTCTCAGTTTTGTAATAAAGTACTAAACCTTTTATCATCTTAATTTTTAGAAACGACAAGAAAATGACTTCAAACATATCATTGCGAACCATACTCGAGAAGGAAAACCTTCTCACCGGCACCAATTTCCAAGAGTGGCAGAGGCGTTTACACATCATCCTTTGACAAGAAAGGAAATTGTATGTGCTGGAAGAGCCTATTCTAGTTGCACCTGGGAAAGAGGCCAGTGATGAAGAATTATCTCTATATATGAAACACATGGATGATGCCACATATGTCCAGTGTTTCATGCTATCGACCATGTCCAATGAGCTCTTGAAGCAACATGAAAACATGGACGCGTATAGCATGATATCTCAACTTAAGGATCTCTACCAAGAGAAGGCGAGACAAGAGAGGTATGATATCTCCAATGCTTTTTTTACAACTAAGCTTAGAGAGTTTGCGCCAGCTGAGCCTCATGTAGTCAAGATTATTGGCAACATTGAATGCCTGGACATCTTAGGGATTAAATTCCTGGATGAGTTGCGTACAGATCTCATCCTATCATCACTTCCCAAGACCTTCTCTAGCTTCATTGTCAATTATAACATGAGAGACAATGAGAAGAGTTTATAAGAGCTTCTGAACTTGATTCGCCAAGTAGACAAGGACATGGGGCGTGACAAACCCACAGTCCTTATGGTGAACAAGAAAAGGAAGGACAAGGAAAAGGGACCAAAGACTTATAAATGGTATGAATCCCCCGAGCACCGTACCTCCAAGAAGGGGAAGATAGAGAGGTAGGGAAAGGAACGAGAGGTGGTGTGTTTTGCATGTGGCAAGCAGGGCCACTGGAAGAGGAACTGCACCCAAAAGCATGGGGACGCTAAAGATGCGTTCGCTATCAAGTGTAATCTTTCCATTTCTACACATTGGGTATTAGATATAGCTTGTGGGACTCACATATGTATTCAAATGCCAAGTAGATTTAGAAATATTGTCAGAGGAGAGGTGGATCTTCGAGCTTCCAATAGCGCAAGGCTAGCTGCATTGGCTATTGGTGACTACCACCTCTCATTACCGACTGTCATGATTTTGCTTTTACATAACTGTTATTATGTGCCTAGTGTTACCAAGAACATGATTTATGTATCTTGTTTGGATATGGATGGATTTATTTTCAAGTTTGGAAATAAGGGTTGTCTCTTTTATAAGAACAACGCATGTTATGGTATAGAACATTTAAATAATGGTTTGTATGTATTAAATTACAAAAACCGAGTGTTGGAAATCGATAACGAAACAAACTCACATGAATCATACATCACCCAGTTGTGGAATCACCGTCTCAGTCATGTAAATGAGAAGTACTTGACAAAGCTCTGCCAAGATGGCTATTTAGACTCTGCTGAGCTAAAAACACTTGATAAATGTCACACTTGTTTACAGGGTAAAATGACCAAGCCGCCTTTCAGTGGACAGGGTGAAAGGGCCACAGAGCTTCTAGGATTGGTACACATGGATGTATGTGGACCATTTCCAGTAGAATCTAGAGGTGGATATTCTTACTTCATTACTTTTACTGATGATTTGAGTAGATACAAAATTTTCTACTTAATGAGGTATAAGTCAGAAGCCTTAGAGAAATTTAAGGAATTAAAGAATTAAGTAGAGAATCAGCTTGGTAAGAAGATAAAGAAACTTCGATCGGATCGAGGTGGAGAATATCTGAACCAAGAGTTCATCGATCTTCTATGGGAGTTTGGGATTCTATCTCAGCTCACTCCTCCTTATACACTACAGTGGAACGATGTTAGTGAAAGGAGGAACCACACCTTGTTGGACATGGTGAGGTCGATGATGAGTCATGCAGATCTTCCATTATCCTTTTGGGGATATGCATTACAAACTGCAGCATACACATTAAAATGAGTACCAACTAAGGCGACAAATGAAATTTCCTCTGAGTTATGAAATAGAAAGAAACCCATTTTGTCGCATACACATGTATGGGGATGCGAGGTGTTTGCTAAGGCCTTCTCAGGCAACAAACAAGCACCCCAGGGCACGAAGTGTATCTTTATAGGATATCCTAAGGAAACGAAAGGATATTACCTATATAATCCTCAGGACAAGAAAGTGATTGTCGCCAGACAAGCCGTCTTTCTTGAGAGGGAGCACATCCTCAAAAAGGATAGTGGGGGAAAGATTGACTTCGATGAAGTTGATGCTCAAGATACACATGAGTTGGTACAGAAAAAAGTTCCACAGGTCCCCGTGGAAGAGGTTCCATAAACACAAGTACTGTGTAGGAGCTCAAGAGAGGTAAGGGAACCAGATAGATTTGGTTTCCTAGTCACTAAGGATGGTGAATCATTATTGTTGGACAATGATGAACCTCTCTCCTACAAGGAAGTAGTGGAAAGATCATAAGATGCAAGATGGCTAGAAGCTATGAATTCTGAGATAGATTCCATGTATCAGAACCAAGTCTGGGTTCTGGTCGATGAGCTAGTTGATGTAAAGCCTGTTGGATGCAAATGGGTATTCAAGAGAAAACTTGACATGGAAGGTCAAGTTAGAACCTATAAAGCAAGGATAGTGGCTAAAGGATTCAGACAACATCAAAGAATTGACTATGATGAAACCTTCTTGTCAGTTTCCATGTTTAAATCCATAAGAATCATACTTTCCATAGCAGCTTACCATGACTATGAGATTTGGAAAATGGATGTCAAAACATCATTCCTTAACGGGAACCTTCAGGAAGATGTCTATATGACACAACTAGAAGGTTTTGTGACACTAGGTGAAGCCAAATGAGTTTTCAAGTTGTAGAAATCCATTTATGGATTGAAGCAAGCATCCAGGTCATGGAACATTCGATTTGATAAAGCCATAACGAAATTTGGTTTCATTAAGAACGAATGTGATCCATGTGTTTATAAGCAGTTTAATGGGAATGCAGTCGTTATCCTAGTAGTATATGTTGACAACATATTACTTATTGGAAACGATGTACCATTCTTACAGTCAGTTAAGGACTGGTTGAACAAGTGTTTCTCCATGAAGGACCTAGGAGAAGCAGCCTACATTCTAGGGATCAAGATCATTTGTGATAGATCCAAGAGGCTGTTTGGACTAAGTCAGGGTATATACATTGACCAGATACTAAAGAGATTTAGTATGGAACAATCCAAGATGGGATTGGTTCCAGTGTCACATGACCTACATCTTTCTAAGAAAATGTTTCCTCAGACACAACAAGAGAAAGATGGAATGAGTAAGATCCCATACGCTTCGGTTATAAGATCCATAATGTATGCCATGTTATGTACCAGGCTTGATGTTTCCTATGCACTGAGCATGGTAGGCAGATATCAAGAAGATCCAGGAGAACAACATTGGACTGCTGTTAAGACTATCCTTAAGTATCTGAGAAGAACTAAGGATATGTTCCTAGTGTATGGAGGAGATGAGGAGCTTGTCATCAGAGGGTATGCTGATGCTGATTTCAAGACAGATCAGAATGATTTGAAGTTGCAATCTGGATATGTTTTTTGTCTCAATGGAGGAGCTGTGAGCTGGAAGAGTTCAAAGCAGCCAGTTGTCACCAATTCTACAGCAGAGTCCGAATATATAGCGGCTTCTGATGCAGCCAAGGAAGCCGTCTGGATTTAGAACTTTGTCCAGGATCTTGATGTGGTGCCTAGCAGTAAAGATCCCATTACATTGTATTGTGATAATGCTGCAGTGGTGGCTCTTGCAAAAGAACCAAGGTCACATCAACGGACAAAGCACATACTCTGGAAGTATCACCTCTTGAGGGATTTCTATCAGAGGGGTGAATTTGCTGTGAGCAGGGTGTCTATGTAAGAGAACGTGGCAGACCCTATGACTAAAGGCCTATCTCAGCAGAAGCATGAATATCATTTGAGAGCTAGTGGGTTAAAGGTTGTTAGCAGTTGGCTCTAGTCCAAGTGGGAGTCTATTGGAGTTGGTGGTCTAGAACCAACAACTTTGTACTTTATTCATTAATAAAAGCCTTATCACATCTTGATTTTTCTTCTGTGTGACAATGCATGTGATAATGTTCTAAGGACAACTGTTGCATTAAAGGGTCATAGCGGATCCCTACTTTGATGAGAACCCAGAAGTGCCATAACACTGTTCTTGAATATATGTTCTATGGTCGGATGATATTATTTGAGGGACACAAATAATACAGGTCATTAGGGGTGAGGACTCATAAAACTTTGAGGCACCTTCTCATGGTGTGCGCCCTTGGTAATATCCAGGAGGATATTATGAGAACGAGACCCGCCAATAGGAAATCCACATTTCATAGTGTCATTGGATGTTTCTATCTGCGGACGTGTGTATTGGTCCTTAGACTTTAATATTATTATTAATGGGTATTACAACTCACGCACTTAGATGTATTGATGAAAATTGTGACGGCACACTGTTCGCAGCGAGGTAGGATACGTTGGGTGCATCATGAGTAATACTGCATTAATAGATAATGTGAGAAAGGATTTGTCCCTTTTGTTCCATAACCATTACTGGAAATTTAGGTTATAGCCACGGTTTGAAACCGTTGCTATAAGCCCAAAAACCGTGGCTATAGGTTATAGCCACGGTTCAATGAACCGTGGCTGGTATTGGCATGGCTATAGGCCAACTCCTATAGCCACGGTTTTAAACCGTGGCTAAAGTTTATAACAACAGTTCAAATCGTGGCAGAAGGTAAACCACAAACAAGCCTTATAGCCACGATTAGAAACCATGGATATAGATCAAAGTTTAATAAAAAAACACAGCAAGCATGTAGGCCTGCCTTCCACCCCCTTCCCCCTGCTAGTCCCCTGACACCCCCCCTGCCAGTCCCCCCTGCCCCCTTCTAGTACCCTTCCACCCCCCTGCCCCCTGCCACCCCCTTCCAGTCCCCCCTGCCCCCTACTAGTCCCCCCTGCCAATAAAAAAACACAGTAGGCCTGCAGGCCTGCCTTCCACCCCCCGCCCCCTACTAGTCCCCTGTCACCCCCTGCCAGTCCCCCCTGCCCCTGATAGTACCCTTCCACCCCCTTTCCACCCCCTGCCAGTCCCCCCCTACCCCTGCTAGTCCCCATGCCCCATGCTATCCCCCCCTGCCACCCCCTGCCAATAAAAAAACACAGTAGGCCTGCAGGCCTGCCTTCCACCCCTTCCTCTTGCGAGTCCCCTGCCACCCCCCTGCCAGTCCCCCCTGCCCCCTACTAGTACCCTGCCACCCCCTGCCAGTCCCCCCTGCCCCCTGCCACCCCCTGCCAGTCCCCCCTGCCAGTCCCCCCTGCTAGTCCCCCTGCCCCCTGCTAGTCCCCCCCTGACACCCCCTACCAGTCCCTCTGCCAGTCCCCCCTGCCCCCCTATCACCCCCTGCCAGTCCCCCCTGCCCCCTGCCACCCCCTGTCAGTCCCCCCTGCCCCTGCTAGTCCCCCTACCTTCCACCCACCTGCTAGTCCCCCCTGCCACCCCCACCCTGCATGTCTCCCCCCTATTTTCCATATGGATCTACTCCCTGCCAGTCCCCCTACCTGTTTTCCCCTGGTTCCCCACCCCCTGCCAGTCCCCCCTGTCTGTCACCCCCCCTGGACACACCCCCACCCCTCCCCTGCACAGACACCCCCCACCCAGGACAGACACCCCCCTGGACAGACAGACAACCCTGGACACCCCCTCCCCTGGACAGACCTCCCCCGGACAGACAACCCTGGACACCCCCCTCCCCTGGACAGACCCCCCCCCACGGACAGACACCCCCACCCTGGACAGACACCCCCCCTAGACAGACAACCTTGGACACCCCCCACCCTGCATGTCTCCCCCCTATCCAGTTGCGGGCCACAATCATTCGGCCCAACTGGATCAGGCAACACCAATCCAACAATTTCTCTTATATAATTAACACATGCCCATGAATCTTGTTCTTGATTCCATCTCCATGTGGACATCAGTTAATAATGCCACTTTATTCCTTATCAAGGCGACAACCTAATGATTAAAGTTGGCTAGAATTTCAATTACATTTTATATTTAGACAATCCCATAAATGTCTTTCTCATTTCTGGAAGTGAGGGAATCTTATGCTTTCCACATATAAGTAAAGGATGGATCTTCAGTTATGATCTGGGCAGAAAGGCTGTTATATCTTCTTTTGTCAATCCATATAGACATCTTAGGAATACGCAGTCAATTGACTACTTTGGAAGTTGTTTATGAGTACCTGATCAAGCAGAGAGACAATTGTGAGACCTTTGTTTGCTATTGGACAACACCATCACAGCTGCGACACGATCACAACTGGAAAAAGCGAGCGCTGGAGGACAGTGCATGCATTATTTATGACAATTCCAACAAAGTCCTTTACTTTTCTAATACCCATGAACATAAACAAAGTCCTCTTCCCATTTCATAAAAAAAACCAGCCCCCCCCCCCCTCCTCAGACAGCAGCCCCCCCCCCACACACATCCCTTGCACCCCTTGCACACCCCTCGCCCCCCCTGCTGGACCCCCTTGGACAGCACCCCCCCTGCTGGACCCCCTGGACAGTAGAAGCCCCCTGCTGGGCCCCCTTGGACAGCAGCAGCCCCCTGCTGGACCCCCTGGACAACATCCCCCCCCCCCCACAGACCCTGGACACCCCCCCCTCAGACCCTTGGCACCCCCCAGACCCTGGACACCCACCCTCAGACCCTGGACCCCCCAGACCCTGGACAGATCCCCCTCCCCCTGGAAAGATTCCCCCCAGACCCTGGACAGATTCCCCTCCCCATGCCAGTCCTGCCCCCCCAGACCCTGGACAGATCCCCCCCAGACCCCGGACAGATCCCCCTCCCCCTGGACAGATTCCCCCCCAGACCCTGGACAGATTCCCCTCCCCCTGCCAGTCCTGCCCCCCCAGACTGATTAGCCACTGTAAGAGGATAATATTCATTGCTAATATATTTAGTTTTCATGTGACTTTCTATTCATAAATACCATTTTATTTCATTTTAATTTTGAACATCAATTCTTAGCATTTGTGCACTTCATGCCTAATATGCACCAATTTAGGCCCAATGTTTCATCTTATTTAAAAGAATGTAATTATCCATATTTTAATTTGATATTTTTGGAAATGGATATAATCTTAAATATTAACATTTTTCATTCAGGGATCAATGAAGGATTCATAAAGGATGATGAGGATTTTTGGTGAAGAAAGGAAACAATTCTGGAGAAGGCAGATTGGATATCATCCCACTGATCGGACTATGGGGCCCACAATACAATCCCAATGAAGCCCAAAATTTATGGAAGGATAGAAGACATATATGGGAACACATATTCTTCTGGAGCCAGTGCTAATTCGTCATCAATTGTGGTGATTAAGTCGGCCCAAGTTGAAGATTTAATTTTGGGCCAGAGTCTGCGGCCCAGAAAAACAACCCACTCTTTCAATCATATCTCCCGAACCACAAAGTATTTTGGGCTGAAATTTTACATTATGTTAGGGGACATCCGGGGATTAATTTAAGTCTTCTAAGGCACACTCAAATTCGGCCTTATAGAAGGTACTTTAGGCGCGTCTTTCCGGTGGATGCAAGCTGGCTGCAACTTCAGGGCAAGAAGTGGAAAAGTCTCTCATCATTAATGTTCCACCCACCTTTCCCCAACATAATTAATTAAAGGCACATGGGATGTTAGGGGCTCGGCCAAGGATTCATTTTTCACTATTTAAGGCAGTAGTGGTTGTGGATTTAAGGAGGTTGGGTGCTTTCTTTTCATTGTAATGTTATTATGCCAATTTGCCTTTGTAATGTTCTTCCTTCTCATGTAAGTTGTTCGAATCACCTTAGTTTTCAATAAAAGTTCTTATTCTTGTCTTGTTCTATTCTTATCCTTATCACCTTGATACCGTTGCCTCAAGGTGTGAATTTATTCGCACCAAACCTTGTGATTTTGTTCACACAACGGTGGAGTGATCGTTATTTTTGTTGTTTTTACTTCTTCAATTCCACCCTCATAAGTCTACTTTCCGCTTCCGTTGAGAACTTGTAATCAATGGAGGGATAGCTCTTTTATGGGTTGATCCAATGGAGTATCAAGGGGATGGATTGAATGTTATTTCTCATGCCCTAAATGTTATTAATTTCTTTTAATTGAGTTTCTTTCATTTAATGATTTTTATTCTTCCTCTTCCTTATTGAATTTATTCACCCCACTTTCATGTGCTAATTACATACTTTACCTTGGAGTGCTCATGAAAATGATCCTACAAGTGTATAGGTGATTATAATATGTTTTGAAGGTGTTTAATCAGTAAGTGATGAGGTTAGTTTGAATTCATTGCATGAATCCTTCTCTAGTTAATGAAATTAAAATCGTAAAAAAAGGAATTCATTCAATTCACCCCGAGCAATAACCTAGGATCAACTCATTTTATCATAATTTGAATTTACATAGATCTATTAGTGCTCTTTCAAAACAATCTAAAATCAACCCAAGTTGGCCACTTCATAGCCAAAAATCCATCTCTTTTTATTGAGTGTCTAAAGGTTCTTCTTAGGTCTCTGAGGATTCGACAACCCAAGCTACACTACAAGCGACCGCTTAACCCTTAAAACTTGGGTAAATTTGGGCGAGACCAAATTTTGGCACCGTTGCCGGGTACCAAGTAAGTTCCTTAGACAAAAACCTTCTTTCCCCACCCCCATTCTTCTATTCTCACCCAAGATCTCTTATCTTTTCCCTTTCTCGCTTTTTTTTGGCACATGTCCGCCTTCACACGCGATAACTCAAACAGACTAGTTAGGGTGGAAAGTAATAGGATAGGGGAGTCAAGTAAACCATTGGATCCTAACCTTCCTAATACCCCAGAGTTAAAGATTGAGTCAATTTCAATGGAGGTTCTTCAAAGAAACCAACTCATAAACCCGGACGGGAACCAAAATGGAAATCCAAATGAGGCAGACCCAAATTTGGGGAATGCAGTCGATCAAACCATGAATGACTACCTTACACCTACCTGGACCAATGAACCCTCTTGCATTAGGCATGCTGTCGTAGGAGATGCCCACTATGTCTTTAAACCTCATGTCCTAAACCACCTTCCAACCTTCCATGGGATGGAGTCAGAAATGCCTTACCTTCATGTCAAGGAGTTCAATGACATTGTTGAAACCATGTGCTCACCACATCAACTTGAGTCAGCTAAGATGAGGCTCTTTCCTTTCTCACTTAAGGATAGATCAAAGAACTAGTTAAATAATCTGATACCTTCATCAATCCACACTTGGAACCAACTGCAAAGAGAATTTTACAAAAAATACTTCCCCCATCACAAAACCATTGCACTAAAAAAGAGCATCCAAATTTTTTTCGAAAAAGAGGGGGAGTCATTTTATCAAACATGGGAGAGGTTCAAAGACACCCTAAACATGGTTCCACACCATGGTTTTTCTATTCCTGAACAAGTAAGAATTTTCTATGAAGGTTTGGGCCCGGGGAACAAACAATTCATTGACATGATGTGTAATGGGACCTTTAAAAACAAATCCACAAAAGATGCTTACGAGTATCTAGAAATCCTTGCTGAACAAAACCAAACATGGGGAACATCACCTTATTCTGAAAAGCCTCAAAGAACTACTGGAATGCATACACTTAGGGAAGAGGAATGCCTTATGGTGAAACTTTCAGCACTCTCTAGTAAGGTTGAAGAGATAGACCATAGGAAAATCAATGAAATCCAAACTGTAGACCATGTTTGCACAATCTGTGACAAACATGACCACAAAACAGACAACTTCCCAACCATTCCATCCATCAAGGATGTTCTTTTAGGAGGATCACTTGCTGAAGTCAATGCCCTAAACTTTCAAAAGCCTCAATACCCAAACATATTCAACCCAAGGTATAATGACCACCCAGGCTTCCGATGGAAAGATAACCAACAACCTAGCCAACCACAAGGACCAAACCCCTACCCTACACAAAATTTTCAAAACCATAACCAATTCCAACCACAACCAGTCCAATACCAACATCCTCCAGTCCAATACCAACAACCCATCCAACAACCAAAGTATCCCCCTGGGATAACCCAACCAACACAAACCCCTTCCCAATATGCCCCTCTCCCAATCCTTGAACAACTGTGCAAACAAATGGAAAGGATGAACTCAGAAGTCTCATCCCTTAAACAAGAACTTCAAACCATCAAAACTGGAAAGGCACCCATGCCCACACAGGCCATTCCACAAAAAACATCAAGGGGGGAGACAAGTTGAACTCAAACAACTCATGAACAACTAAAGGCTGTGACAGTTTTGAGAAGTGGGAAATCAATTGAGAAACCTGAACAAATAGTTCAAAACCCACCTGAAGATTCAAACTCTAATGAAAATTCAAATGAAACACATGAAAAAACTGAAGATACTAATAAAAATGTGAAAGAAACAACTCTTCAAAAAACAACCCCACAACCTGCCCCATTTCCTCAACGCATGAGGGGGAAAACCAAGCCTGAATTGAGTGAAACATTGAGGGAAATATTCTCACAAGTCAAGTTGAACATTCCAATCCTCGATTCCATTCAAACCATTCCTGCATACTCAAAATACCTTAAGGACCTCTGTACATTTAAATGGAAATTCTCACATAAGAACCAAGTCCTTCTGGCAGCAAATGTTAGCACAACAATCCAAGGAACCCTTCCTCCAAAGATGAAAGACCCGGGATGCCCTTACATAAATGTTGAACTAGGAGAGAACAAAGTTGTCAAAGCCTTGTGTGATCTAGGAGCCAGTGTGAACCTCATTCCTTATGCTATGTATTGTCAGTTAGGGCTTGAAGAACTCCAACCCACATCTGTCACTCTTCAACTTACTGATCGTAGTATTCGAGTTCCAAAGGGGATCTTAAAGGATGTTTTGGTGAAAGTTGAAAATTTCATTTACCCAGCTGACTTCATTGTTCTAGACAATCACCCAAGCTTAGGTCCTAGGGAGAAAACCCCAATCATCCTTGGTCGTCCCTTCCTTGAAACAATCAACTCTGTTATCCGAGTCCGAAATGGGAATATGACCATAACCTTTGGAAACATGAGTCTAGACTTGAACATCTATAATGAAAACTCTCAAATTGGGGATGATGAAGAGATCCATGAGGTTAATTAGATAGGTAGTGTTGATAGTGAACTCAAGGAACATCAAGGAATTACTGAAGGATGTTTAAGTCAAGAAGAGATTGATTTTCTTTGTTCACATGAGGGAAATTTGTCTCCTTGGCTTGAATCTCTTTCAGATTGCTCTATTGATGATTTTCTAGAATCACCAATCAATGATACCATGGGTGAAATCAATAACATCGAGTCCATATCCCTTCATGAAACTACTCTAGCTAATTTAGTGGATGAAAATTCTCTTCACAAGGAACCAATTTCGTCAAGAAATGTGAACAAAGAAACTGAGTTCAATACAAAGTCTCATCCTTTCTTGGAAAGTGATAACCACTCTGATCTTGAATTTAAGGTTTTACCTTCATCACTCAAGTATGCGTTCTTAGGGGACAATCAATCCTTTCCTGTTGTCATTTCTTCCTCTCTTAAATCCAATCATGATAGGATGCTTCTAGATGTCCTTAGGAGACACAAGAAAGACATTGGATGGACCCTATCAGATATTCCTGGGATTGGCGCACTTATCGGGACTCATATAATTGTTCTAGAATTTGATTCAAAGCCATGTCGTCAACCTCAGTGGTGACTCAATCCTAATCTCATGGAAGTAGTGAGAAAAGAACTTTTGAAATTGTTAAAAGCTGGTATCATCTATCCTATAGCTGAGAGTGAGTGGGTTAGCCCAATCCATGTGGTTCCAAAGAAGGTTGGAATCACAGTAATAACCAATAATGATGGAGAGATGCTTCAAACAAGGGTTAGTAGTGGATGGAGAGTCTGTATTGACTATAGTAAGCTCAACTCTTGTACCAAGAAAGACCATTTCCCCTTGCCCTTTATAGATCAAGTCCTCGAGCGAGTGGCAGGTCATCAATTCTACTGCTTCCTAGATGGATTCTCAGGGTATAATCAAATCGAAGTCTCTTTAGAGGATCAAGGAAAAACGACCTTCACTTGTCCATTCGGCACATTTGCCTTCAAGCGCATGCCCTTTGGGTTATGTAATGCCCCTGGTACCTTCCAACGGTGCATGATGGGAATCTTCTCGAACATGGTGGGGGATTGTTTAGAGGTCTTCATGGATGATTTCTCCATCTTTGGGGATACTTTTGAGGGATGCCTTATAAATGTTGAAAAGTTTTTGTCAAGGTGTGAGGATAAGAATCTCATACTAAATTGGGAAAAATGCCATTTCATGGTAAGGGAAGGACATGTTCTAGGTCATCTGGTATCTGGTAGAGGGATTGAAGTTGATAAAGCTAAGGTTGACATCATTCGTCACCTTCCCTCTCCTAAAACTGTTAAGGAAGTGAGGTCCTTCTTAGGACATGCTGGCTTTTATAGAAGGTTCATTAGGAATTTAAGCTCTATTTCTCGACCACTTTGTGCTCTATTGGTAAAAAATGCTCCAATTTTATGGACAGAAAGCTATGAGGAATCATTCTCTACACTCAAGTCAACTCTTATATCTCCACCTATCATGAAATCTCCAAATTGGAAACTTCCTTTCGAGCTCATGTGTGATGCAAGTGACTTCGCTGTAGGAGCAGTCTTAGGAAAACGGTGTGAGAAAACTCCATGTGTCATTGATTATGAAAGAAAATCTTTAAATGATGCAAAAATAAACTACACCACCACTGAGAAAGAGTTGCTTGCTGTTGTCTTTGCTTTAGAGAAATTCAGGTCTTATCTCTTAGGATCACCCATCATTGTCTTCACTGACCATTCAGCCCTAAAATACATTTTCCAAAAACAAGATGCCAAGGCTAGATTGATTAGGTGGGTCCTTCTTCTTCAAGAGTTCGATTTAACCATTAAGGATAAAAAGGGTGTTGAAAATGTTGTAGATGATCACCTCTCTAGGATGGAATTCAAATACAACTCACACCACCTCTCTGTGTCTGATTCATTTCCCGATGAGCACCTCTATTCAGTGAGTGATTGCCCTTGGTATGCTGACATTGCAAACCATTTGGTGACGGGTGACATTCCAAAATTCCTGGGGACACAAGCTAAGAGGAAATTCCTTTCTGATGTTAAACACTACGTGTTTGATGATCCTTACCTCTTCAAGTTCTGTCCTGATCAAATCATCAGGAGATGTGTTCCCGAGTCTGAGCAAGAGTCCATTCTAAAATTTTGTCATGGATAGGCATGTGGAGGCCACTTTTCTACAAAGAAAACCACTGCAAAGGTCCTCCAAAGTGGTTTATACTGGACGAACCTCACTAAGGATTCTTTCCAATACTTCAAAAGTTGTCCTCAGTGTCAGCAATTAGGATCCATTTCCAAAATAAATCAAATGCCCCTCACTCCCATTCTAGTCGTTGAAATATTTGATTGTTGGGGAATTGATTTCATGGGACCCTTTCCAAACTCTAAGGGATACCTCTACATCCTCTTAGCTGTTGATTACGTCTCAAAATGGGTTGAGGCCATTCCCACCAAGACTAATGATCATCAAGTTGTGATCCGATTCCTAAAAGAGCATATCTTTTCTAGATTTAGAATTCCGAGGGCTATAATCAGTGATCGTGGAACCCATTTCTGTAATCACCCATTCTCTTCACTCATGTCTAAGTATGGAATTTCTCATAAAGTTTCCACTGTGTACCATCCTCAAACCAATGGTCAAGCTGAGTTAGCAAATAGGGAGATTAAGAAAATTCTTGAAAAAACTGTCAACCCCTCCAGGAAAGATTGGTCTGAGAAACTCTTGGATGCTCTTTGGGCATATCGTACAACATTCAAAACCATCCTAGGAATGTCACCATATAGGTTGGTTTATGGAAAAGCATGCCATTTACCTGTTGAAATTGAGCATAAGGCATTTTGGGCAATCAAAAAAATGAATTTTGACATTTCTTTAGCCGAAGAAAAGAGGAAGTTAGATCTTAATGAACTTGAGGAACTTAGGATGAAGGCGTATGAAAATTCAAGGATAAATAAAGCTAGAGTTCAAGCCTACCAATCTAGGAATGTCAAAGTCAAACAATTTGAACTGGGAAAACCCGTGCTCTTGTATAGTTCAAAACTTCATTTACACCTGGGAAAGTTAAGGTCTAGATGGTCAGGTCCTTTCATAGTGCATCATGTATACCCCCATGGGGCAGTAGAGATTCAGGATCCCACAAGTGATAACATTTTTAAGGTCAATGGTCATAGGTTAAAACCATTCATTGAATCATTCAATAAACATGAAATAGAGGTAGAGTTAACAGAGCCAACCTATGAACCAGGAAAGAATTGATAGATTTAGGATCCATGTCGGGCTAACGACGTTAAACAAAAGCGCTGCACGGGAGGCAACCCGTGGTCTTCATGTTTCTAATCTTTGTGAATCATTTTTTTTCTTTCTTCTTTCCTTCTTCTTCGTTTTGTTATTTAAAATATATATATATATATATAGACTATTGACCTGTTCTTCTTTTATGTGTAAGGATGGGTACGAAAGGGGAGCACCGTATTCACCCGTGTCACGCGGTGTGATCTCTGAGTAATACCTTACCCAGAAAATATAAAGAAAACAATGTATCATCAGTTTATTTTATTTTATTTTATATTTTTGTTGGTATTTAAAAAAAATAGATTGTTGACCTATTCTTCTTTTATGAGTAAGGATGGGTATGAAAGGGGAGCACCGTATTCATCCGTGTCACGCGGTGTGATCCCTGAGTAATACCTTACCCAGAAAATATAAAGAAGACAATGTATCATCAGTTTATGTAATTTATACTTTTTTTAGGTTAAAAAAATACAAAAAATATATATATTAAAAAAAAATTAAGGCATGTCATAGGTCATTGGGAAAAGCTGGTCACAACCGTCCAAGCCATTGGGTGATAAACCAGAACTGAAGGGAGACATGGGAATGCATTTTCAACATCAACCACCAGGTGACTTCATTCCATAATTTTCATTTTCAATGTCTTCGTTGAACTTCTATCCTACCACTTCTATGTTTCAATTCTTTAAACACTGGGGACAGTGTTATTCTAAGTTGGGGGGGGGAGATGAAAATCTATGGAAGGAAAAATGTCATTAACCTTGAACATGATAACACACATTCCAAACTCTGAAATTGGATATCAAATAATTTTGCATGCCTATTCTGATTTTAATGCAAGTTTATGTTCATGTGCATAGTTATTGGAAAGTGTGGTTGTCCGGTGTGATTTTTCACTGTTATATTTTCATCCATTTAATAAAAAAAACACAATGCACATCCTCTAGATTGTGGGGTTTTAGTTTGAGTTCTTGGGGACCCATAATAAATAGCATAGGATTGGAGATCATTTTAATTTTAACATGAGTATTCAAAAAAAAAAAATTGCATGTAGAGTAATGAATTGACCTAATGTGTGGCTTTCGACACTTGGGGATCGTGACTCCATAGTTGTCTGGCCCAGATTTGGGCAATTTATCTCTATTTGTGGTAATTTGAATTCGTTTTTGATTGAGTTAACTCAAGATGATGCCCGAGTATGTAAGATTCACTTGGTGCCCTAAGGTCTTTGAGCCTGGGAGTCATCGGCAAAGTCTTGCTATATGGGTTGACTCGATTGAGTTCAATTTCAATTACCATGGAAAAATTGCAAAAAAAAAAACTAAAAAAAAAGAAAATAAAAAAAATGATTACTCATCTTATTATTAAAATTTGATTGCTCCTAGCGCTTCCATCTTTTCTCCCTCAAATGTAAATGAACCCCCATGTCTATTGTGACGCACAACACTTCATCATGCTTAATTGAATTTGGATGAAATATGGCAATGAATTTGAACAAAGGAATGGGCTTGGGCTTGAGATATTCCTGTGGACGTAGCTTGTATTAAATGATTTTGAGGGTTTTCATAATTTTTTGGTATGTGATCTTTGGGTGAGAAATGTGTATTAAAATGTTTTTGGAAAAGGTCATTCGAATTTCATTTTTGTGAGATATATTTTGCTCGGGACTAGAAAAACTCAAGTTGGGGGGTGTGATTAGCCACTGTAAGAGGATAATATTCATTGATAATATATGTAGTTTTCATGTGCCTTGCTATTCATAAATACCATTTTAGCGCATTTTAATTTTGAACATCAATTCTTAGCATTTGTGCACGTCATGCCTAATATGCACCAATTTAGGCCCAATGTTTCATCTGATTTAAAAGAATGTAATTATCCATATTTTAATTTTATATTTTTGGAAATGTATATAAACTTAAATATGAACATTTTTCATTCAGGGATCAATGGAGGATTCATAAAGGATGATGAGGATTTTTGGCGAAGAAAGGAAACAATTCTGGAGAAGGCAGATTGGATATCATCCCACTGATCGGACTATGGGGCCCACAATACAATCCCAATGAAACCCAAAATTTATGTAAGGATAGAATAAATATATGGGAACAAATAATTCTTCTGGAGCCAGTGCTAATTCGTCTTCAATTGTGGTGATTAAGGCGGCCCAAGTTGAAGATTTAATTTTGGGCCAGAGTCTGCGGCCCAGAAAAACAACCCACTCTTTCAATCATATCTCCCGAACCATAAAGTATTTTGGGATTAACTTTTACATTCTGTTAGGGGACATCCGGGTCTTCATTTAAGTCTTCTAGGGAACACTCAAATTCTGCCTTCTAGAAGGTCCTTTAGGCGCGTCTTTCCGGTGGATCCAAGCTGGCTGCAACTTCGGGGCAAGAAGTGGAAAAGTTTCTCATCATTAATGTTCCTCCCACCTTTCCCCAACATAATTAATTAAAGGCACATGGGATGTTGGGGGCTTGGACAAGGCTTCATTTTTTCCTATTTAAGGCAGTATTGGTGGTGGATTTAAGGAGGTTGGGTGGTTTCTTTTCATTGTAATGTTATTATGCCAATTTGCCTTTGTAATGTTCTTCCTTCTCATGTAAGTTGTTCGAATCACCTTAGTTTTCAATAAAAGTTCTTCTTATTCTCTTGTTCTGTTCTTCTCCTTATCACTTTGATACCGTTTCCTCAAGGTGTAAATTTATTCACACTAAACCTTGTGATTTTGTTCACACAACGGTGGAGTGATCGTTATTTTTGTTGTTTTTACTTCTTCAATTCCACCCTCATAAGTCTACTTTCCGCTTCCGTTGAGAACTTGTAATCAATGGAGGGCTAGCCCTTTTATGGTTTGATCCAAGGGAGTAGCAGGGGGCTGGATTGAATGTTATTTCTCATGCCCTAAATGTTATTAATTTCTTTTAATTGAGTTTCTTTCATTCAATGATTTTTATTCTTCCTCTTCCTTATTGAATTTATTCACCCCACTTTCATGTGCTAATTACATCCTTTACCTTGGAGTGCTCATGAAAATTATCCTACAAGTGTATAGGTGATTATCATATGTTTTGAAGGTGTTTAATCAGTAAGTGATGAGGTTAGTTTGAATTCATTGCACGAATCCTTCTCTAGTTAATTAAATTAAAATCGTAAAAAAAGGAATTCATTCAATTCACCCCGAGCAATAACCTAGGATCAACTCATTTTCTCATAATTTGAATTCACATAGATCTATTAGTGCTCTTTAAAAACAATATAAAATCAACCCAAGTTGGCCACTTCATATCCAAAAATCCATCTCTTTTTATTGAGTGTCTAAAGGTTCTTCTTAGGTCTCTGAGGATTCGACAACCCAAGCTACACTACAAGCGACCGCTTAACCTTTAAAACTTGGGTAAATTTGGGCGAGACCAAATTTTGGCACCGTTTCCGGGGACCAAGTAAGTTCCTTAGACAAAAACCTTCTTTCCTCACCCACATTCTTCTATTCTCACCCAAGATCTCTTATATTTTCCCTTTCTCGCTTTTTTTTGGCACATGTCCGCCTTCACACGCGATAACTCAAACAGACTAGTTAGGGTGGAAAGTCATAGGATAGGGGAGTCAAGTAAACCATTGGATCCTAACCTTCCTAATACCCCAGAGTTAAAGATTGAGTCAATTTCAATGGAGGGTCTTCAAAGAAACCAACTCATAAACTCGGGCTGGAACCAAAATGGAAATCCAAATGAGGTAGCCCCCAAATTTGGGGAATGCAGTCTATCAAACCATGAATGACTACCATACACCTACCTGGACCAATGCACCCTCTTTCATTAGGCATGCTGCCGTAGGATATGCCCACTATGTCTTTAAACCTCATGTCCTAAACCACCTTCCAACCTTCCATGGGATGGAGTCAGAAATGCCTTACCTTCATGTCAAGGAGTTCAATGACATTGTTGAAACCATGTGCTCACCACATCAACTTGAGTCAGCTAAGATGAGGCTCTTTCCTTTCTCACTTAAGGATCGAGCAAAGAACTGGTTAAATAATCTGAGACCTTCATCAATCCACACTTGGAACCAACTGCAAAGAGAATTTTACAAAAAATACTTCCCCCATCATAAAACCATTGCACTAAAAAAGAGCATCGATTTTTTTTTTGAAAAAGAGGGAGAGTCATTTTATCAAACATGGGAGAGGTTCAAAGACACCCTAAACATGGTTCCACACCATGGTTTTTCTATTCCTGAACAAGTAATAATTTTCTATGAAGGTTTGGGCCCGGGGAACAAACAATTCATTGACATGATGTGTAATGGGACCTTTAAAAACAAATCCCCAAATGATGCTTACGAGTATCTAGAAATCCTTGCTGAACAAAACCAAACATGGGGAACATCACCTTATTCTGAAAAGCCTCAAAGAACTACTAGAATGCATACACTTAGGGAAGAGCAATGCCTTATGGCGAAACTTGCAGCACTCTCTAGGAAGGTTGAAGAGATAGACCATAGGAAAATCAATGAAATCCAAACTGTAGACCTTGTTTGCACAATCTGTGACAAACATGACCACAAAAAAGAAAATTGCCCAACCATTACATCCATCAAGGATGTTCTTTTAGGAGGATCACCTGCTGAAGTCAATGCCCTAAACTTTCAAAAGCCTCAATACCCAAACACATTCAACCCAAGGTATAATGACCACCCAGGCTTCCGATGGAAAGATAACCAACAACCTAGCCAACCACAAGGACCAAACCCCTACCCTACACAAAATTTTAAAAACCATAACCAATTACAACCACAACCAGTCCAATACCAACATCCTCCAGTTCAATACCAACAACCCATCCAACAACCAAAGTATCCCCCTGGGATAACCCAACCAACACAAACCCCTTCCCAATGTGCCCCTCTCCCAATCCTTGAACAACTGTGCAAACAAATGGAAAGGATGAACTCAGAAGTCTCGTCCCTTAAACAAGAACTTAAAACCATCAAAACTGGAAAGGCACCCATGCCCACATAGGCCATTCCATAACAAACATCAAGGGGGGAGACAAGTTGCACTCAAACAACTCATGAACAACTAAAGGCTGTGACAGTTTTGAGAAGTGTGAAATCAATTGAGAAACCTGAACAAATAGTTCAAAACCCACCTGAAGATTCAAACTCTAATGAAAATTCAAATGAAACACATGAAAAAATTGAAGATACTAATAAAAATGTGAAAGAAACAACTCTTCAAAAAACAACCCCACAACCTGCCCCATTTCCTCAACACATGAGGGGGAAAACCAAGCCTGAATTGAGTGAAACATTGAGGGAAATATTCTCACAAGTCAAGTTAAACATTCCACTCCTCGATGCCATTCAAACCATTCCTTCATACTCAAAATACCTTAAGGACCTCTGTACATTTAAACGAAAATTCTCACATAAGAACCAAGTCCTTCTGGCAGCAAATGTTAGCACAAAAATCCAAGTAACCCTTCCTCCAAAGATGAAAGACCCGGGATGCCCTTACATAAATGTTGAACTGGGAGAGAACAAAGTTGTCAAAGCCTTGTGTGATCTAGGAGCCAGTGTGAACCTCATTCCTTATGCTATGTATTTTCAGTTAGGGATTGAAGAACTCCAACCCACATCTGTCACTCTTCAACTTGCTGATCGTAGTATTCGAGTTCCAAAGGGGATCTTAAAGGATGTTTTGGTGAAAGTTGAAAATTTCATTTACCCAGCTAACTTCATTGTTCTATACAATCACCCAAGCTTTGGTCCTAGGGAGAAAACCCCAATCATCCTTGGTCGTCCCTTCCTTGCAACAATCAACTCTGTTATCCGAGTCCGAAATGGGAATATGACCATCACCTTTGGAAACATGAGTCTAGACTTGAACATCTACAATGCAAACTCTCAAATTGGGGATGATGAAGAGATCCATGAGGTTAGTTGGATAGTTAGTGTTGATAGTGAACTCAAGGAACATCAAGGAATTATTGAAGGATGTTTAAGTCAAGAAGAGATTGATTTTCTTTGTTCACATGAGGGAAATTTGTCTCCTTGGCTTGAATCTCTTTCAGATTGCTCTATTGATACTTTTCTAGAATCACCAATCAATGATACCATTGGTGAAATCAATAACATCGAGTCCATATCCCTTCATGAAACTACTCTAGCTAATTTAGTGGATGAAAATTCTCTTCACAAGGAACCAATTTTGTCAAGAAATGTGAACAAAGAAACTGAGTTCAATACAAAGTCTCATCCTTTCTTGGAAAGTGATAACCACTCTGATCTTTAATTTAAGGTTTTAGCTTCATCACTCAAGTATGCGTTCTTAGGGGACAATCAATCCTTTCCTGTTGTCATTTCTTCCTCTCTTAAAGCCAATCATGAGAGGATGCTTCTAGATGTCCTTAGGAGACACAAGAAAGCCATTGGATGAACCCTATCAGATATTCTTGGGATTGGCCCACTTATTGGGACTCATATAATTGTTCTAGAATTCGATTCAAAGACATGTCGTCAACCTCAGCGGCGACTCAATCCTAATCTCATGGAAGTAGTGAGAAAAGAACTTTTGAAATTGTTAAAAGCTGGTATCATCTATCCTATAGCTGAGAGTGAGTGGGTTAGCCCAATCCATGTGGTTCCAAAGAAGGTTGGAATCACAGTAATAACCAATAATGATGGAGAGATGCTTCAAACAAGGGTTATTAGTGGATGGAGAGTCTGTATTGACTATAGGAAGCTCAACTCTTGTACCAAGAAAGACCATTTCCCCTTGCCCTTTATAGATCAAGTCCTCGAGCGAGTGGCGGGTCATCAATTCTACTGCTTCCTAGATGGATTCTCAGGGTATAATCAAATCGAAGTCTCTTTAGAGGATCAAGGAAAAACGACCTTCACTTGTCCATTCGGCACTTTTTCCTTCAAGCGCATGCCCTTTGGGTTATGTAATGCCCCTGGTACCTTCCAGCGGTGCATGATGGGAATCTTCTCGGACATGGTGGGGGATTTTTTAGAGGTCTTCATGGATGATTTCTCCATATTCGGGGATACTTTTGAGGGATTCCTTATAAATGTTGAAAAGTTTTTGTCAAGGTGTGAGGATAAGAATCTCATACTAAATTGGGAAAAATGCCATTTCATGGTAAGGGAAGGACATGTTCTAGGTCATCTAGTATCTGGTAGAGGGATTGAAGTTGATAAAGCTAAGGTTGACATCATTCGTCACCTTCCCTCTCCTAAAACTGTTAAGGAAGTGAGGTCCTTCTTAGGACATGCTGGCTTTTATAGAAGGTTCATTAGGAATTTCAGCTCTATTTCTCGACCACTTTGTGCTCTATTGGTTAAAGATGCTCCATTTTTATGGACAAAAAGCTGTGAGGAATCATTCTCTACACTCAAATCAACTCTTATATCTCCACCTATCATGCAATCTCCAAATTGGAAACTTCCTTTCGAGCTCATGTGTGATGCAAGTGACTTCGTTGTAGGAGCAGTCTTAGGAAAACGGTGTGAGAAAACTCCATGTGTCATTGCTTATGCAAGAAAATCTTTAAATGATGCACAAATAAACTACACCACCACTGAGAAAGAGATGCTTGTTGTTGTCTTTGCTTTAGAGAAATTCAGGTCTTATCTCTTAGGATCACCCATCATTGTCTTCACTGACCATTCAGCCCTAAAATACCTTTTCCAAAAACAAGATGCCAAGGCTAGATTGATTAGGTGGGTCCTTCTTCTTCAAGAGTTCGATTTAACCATTAAGGATAAAAAGGGTGTTGAAAATGTTGTAGTTGATCACCGCTCTAGGATGGAATTCAAAGACAACTCACACCACCTCTTTGTGTCTGATTCATTTCCCGATGAGCACCTCTATTCAGTGAGTGATTGCCCTTGGTATGCTGACATTGCAAACCATTTGGTGACGGGTGACATTCCAAAATTCCTGGGGACCCAAGATAAGAGGAAATTCCTTTCTGATGTCAAACACTACATGTTTGATGATCCTTACCTCTTCAAGTTCTGTCCTGATCAAATCATCAGGAGATGTGTTCTCGAGTCTGAGCAAGAGTCCATTCTAAAATTTTGTCATGGAGAGGCATGTGGAGGCCACTTTTATACAAAGAAAGCCACTACAAAGGTCCTCCAAAGTGGTTTATACTGGCCTAACCTCACTAAGTATTCTTTCCAATACTGCAAAAGTTGTCCTCAGTGTCAGCAATTAGGATCCATTTCCAAAAGAAATCAAATGCCCCTCACTCCCATTCCAGTGGTTGAAATATTTGATTGTTGGGGAATTGATTTCATGGGACCCTTTCCAAACTCTAAGGGATACCTCTACATCCTCTTAGCTGTTGATTACGTCTCAAAATGGGTTGAGTCCATTCCCACCAAGACTAATGATCATCACGTTGTGATCCGATTACTAAAAGAGCATATCTTTTCTAGATTTAGAATTCCGAGGGCTATAATCAGTGATTGTGGAACCCATTTCTGTAATCGCCCATTCTCTTCACTCATGTATAAGTATGGAATTTCTCATAAAGTTTCCACTGCGTACCATCCTCAAACCAATGGTCAAGCTGAGTTAGAAAATAGGGAGATTAAGCAAATTCTTGAAAAAACTGTCAACCCCTCCAGGAAAGATTGGTCTGAGAAACTCTTGGATGCTCTTTGGTCATATCGTACAGCATTCAAAACCATCCTAGAAATGTCACCATATAGGTTGGTTTATGGAAAATCATGCCATTTACCTGTTGAAATTGAGCATAAGGCATTTTGGGCAATCAAAAAAATGAATTTCGACATTTCTTTAGCCGAAGAAAAGAGGAAGTTAGATCTTAATGAACTTGAGGAACTTAGGATGGAGGCGTATGAAAATTCAAGGATAAATAAAGCTAGAGTTCAAGCCTACCAATCTAGGAATGTCAAAGTAAAACAATTTGAACTGGGAAAACCCATGCTCTTGTATAGTTCAAAACTTCATTTACACCCGGGAAAGTTAAGGTCTAGATGGTTAGGTCATTTCATAGTGCATCATGTGTACCCCCATGGGGCAGTATAGATTCAGGATCCCACAAGTGGTAACATTTTTAAGGTCAATGGTCATAGGTTAAAACCATTCATTGAATCATTCAATAAACAGGAAATAGAGGTAGAGTTAACAGAGCCAACCTATGAACCAGGAAAGAATTGATAGATTTAGGATCCATGTCGGGCTAACGACGTTAAATAAAAGTGATGCACGGGAGGCAACCCGTGGTCTTTATGTTTCTAATCTTTGTGAATCATTTTTTTTCTTTCTTCTTTCCTTCTTCTTCGTTTTGTTATTTAAAATATATATATATATATATATATAGACTGTTGACCTGTTCTTCTTTTATGAGTAAGGATGGGTACGAAAGGGGAGCACCGTATTCACCCGTGTTACGCGGTGTGATCCCTGAGTAATACCTTACCCAGAAAATATAAAGAAGACAATGTAGCAGCAGTTTATTTTATTTTATTTTATATTTTTGTTGGTATTTAAAAAAAATAGATTGTTGACCTGTTCTTCTTTTATGGGTAAGGATGGGTATGAAAGGGGAGCACCGTATTAATCCGTGTCACGCGGTGTGATCCCTGAGTAATACCTTACCCAGAAAATATAAATAAGATAATGTATCATCAGTTTATGTTATTTATACTTTTTTAGGTTATAAAAATACAAAAAATATGTATATTAAAAAAAAATTAAGGCACGTCATAGGTCATTTGGAAAAGCTGGTCACAACTGTCCAAGCCATTGGGTGATAAACCAAAACTGAAGGGAGATATGGGAATGCATTTTCAACATCAACCACCAGGTGACTTCATTCCATAATTTTCATTTTCAATGTCTTCGTTGAACTTCTATCCTACCACTTCTATGTTTCAATTATTTAAACACTGTGGACAGTGTTATTCTAAGTTGGGGGGGGGGAGATGAAAATCTATGGAAGGAAAAATGTCATTAACCTTTAACACGATAACACACATTCCAAACTCTGAAATTGGATATCAAATAATTTTGCATGCCTTGATTCTGATTTTAATGCAAGTTTATGTTCATGTGCATAGTTATTGTAAAGTGTGGTTGTCCGATGTGATTTTTCACTATTATATTTTCATCCATTTAATAAAAAAACACAATGCATATCCTCTAGATTGTGGGGTTTTAGTTTGAGTTCTTGGGGACCCATAATAAATAGCATAGGATTGGCGATCATTTTAATTTTAACATGAGTATTCAAAAAAAAAAAAAATTACGCGTAGAGCAATGAATTGACCTAATGCGTGGCTTTCGGCACTTGGGGATCGTGACTCCATAGTTGTCTGGCCCATATTTGGGCAATTTATCTCTATTTGTGGTAATTTTAATTCGTTTTTGATTGAGTTAACTCGAGATGATGCCCGAGTATGTCAGCTTCACTTGGTGCCCTAAGTTCTTTGAGCCTGGGAGTCATCGGCAAAGTCTTGCTACATGGGTTGACTCGATTGAGTTCAATTTCAATTACCATGGAAAATTTGCAAAAAAATAAAAACAAAAAATAAAAAAAATAAAAAAAATGATTACTCATCTTATTATTAAAATTTGATTGCTCCTATCGCTTCCATCTTTTCTCCCTCGAATGTAAATGAACCCCCGTGTCTATTGTGACACACAACACTTCATCATGCTTAATTGAATTTGGATGAAATATGGCAATGAATTTGAACAAAGGAATGGGCTTGGGCTTGAGATATTCCTGTGGAAATAGCTTGTATTAAATGATTTTGATGGTATTCATAATTTTTTGGTATGTGATCTTTGGGTGAGAAATGTGTATTAAAATGTTTTTGGAAAAGGTCATTCGAATTTCATTTTTGTGAGATATATTTTGCTCGGGACTAGAAAAACTCAAGTTGGGGGGTGTGATTAGCCACTGTAAGAGGCTAATATTCATTGATAATATATTTAGTTTTCATGTGCCTTTCTATTCATAAATACCATTTTAGTGCATTTTAATTTTGAACATCAATTCTTAGCATTTGTTCACTTCATGCCTAATATGCACCAATTTAGGCCCAATGATTCATCTGATTTAAAAGAATGTAATTATCCATATTTTAATTTGATATTTTTGGAAATGTATATAAACTTAAATATGAACATTTTTCATTCAGGGATCAATGGAGGATTCATAAAGGATGATGAAGATTTTTGGTGAAGAAAGGAAACAATTCTGGAGAAGGCAGATTGGATATCATCCCACTGATCGGACTATGGGGCCCACAATACAGACCCAATGAAACCCAAAAGTTATGGAAGGATAGAAGACATATAGGAGAACAAATAATTCTTCTTGAGTCAGTACTAATTCGTCCTCAATTGTGGTGATTAAGGCAGACCAAGTTGAAGATTTAATTTTGGGCCAGAGTCTGCGGCCCAGAAAAACAGCCCACTCTTTCAATCATATCTCCCGAACCACAAAGTATTTTGGGCTGAAATTTTACATGCTATTAGGGTCTATCCGGGTATTCATTTAATTCTTCTAGGTCCTACTCAAATTCGGCCTTCTAGAAGGTCCTTTAGGCGCGTCTTTCTGGTGGATGCAAGCTGGCTGCAACTTCGGGGCAAGAAGTGGAAAAGTCTCTCATCATTAATGTTCCACCCACCTTTCCCCAACATAATTAATTAAAGGCACATGGGATGTTGGGGGCTTGGCCAAGGCTTCATTGTTTCCTATTTAAGGCAGTAGTGGTGGTGGATTTAAGGAGGTTGGGTGCTTTATTTTCATTGTAATGTTATTATGCCAATTTGCCTTTGTAATGTTCTTCCTTCTCATGTAAGTTGTTCGAATCACCTTAGTTTTCAATAAAAGTTCTTCTTATTCTCTTGTTCTGTTCTTCTCCTTATCAACTTGATACCGTTTCCTCAAGGTGTGAATTTATTCACACCAAACATTGTGATTTTGTTCACACAACGGTGGAGTGATCGTTATTTTTGTTGTTTTTACTTCTTCAATTCCACCCTCATAAGTCTACTTTCCGCTTCCGTTGAGAACTTGTAATCAATGGAGGGCTAGCTATTTTATGGGTTGATCTAAGGGAGTAGCAAGGGGTTGGATTGAATGTTATTTCTCATGCCCTAAATGTTATTAATTTCTTTTAATTGAGTTTCTTTCATTCAATTATTTTTATTCTTCCTCTTCCTTATTGAATTTATGCACCCCACTTTCATGTGCTAATTACATCCTTTACCTTGGAGTGCTCATGAAAATGATCCTACAAGTGTATATGTGATTATCATATGTTTTGAAGGTGTTTAATCAGTAATTGATGAGGTTAGTTTGAATTCATTGCATGAATCCTTCTCTAGTTAATGAAATTAAAATCGTAAAAAAAGGAATTCATTCAATTCACCCCGAGCAATAACCTAGGATCAACTCATTTTATCATAATTTGAATTCACATAGATCTATTAGTGCTCTTTCAAAACAATCTAAAATCAACCCAAGTTGGCCACTTCATAGCCAAAAATCCATCTCTTTTTATTGAGTGTCTAAAGGTTCTTCTTAGGTCTCTGAGGATTCGACAACCCAAGCTACACTACAAGCGACCGCTTAACCCTTAAAACTTGGGTAAATTTGGGCGAGACCAAATTTTTTCGCCATTTCCGGGGACCAAGTAATTTCCTTAGACAAAAACCTTCTTTCCTCACCCCCATTCTTCTATTCTCACCCAAGATCTCTTATCTTTTCCCTTTCTCGCTTTTTTTTGGCACATGTCCGCCTTCACACGCGATAACTCAAACAGACTAGTTAGGGTGGAAAGTCATAGGATAGGGGAGTCAAGTAAACCATTGGATCCTAACCTTCCTAATACCCAGAGTTAAACATTGAGTCAATTTCAATGGAGGGTCTTCAAAGAAACCAACTCATAAACCCGGGCGGGAACCAAAATGGAAATCCAAATGAGGCAGCCCCAAATTTGGGGAATGCAGTCGATCAAACCATGAATGACTACCTTACACCTACCTGGACCAATGCACCCTCTTGAATTAGGCATGCTGTCGTAGGAGATGGCCACTATGTCTTTAAACCTCATGTCCTAAACCACCTTCCAACCTTCCATGGGATGGAGTCAGAAATGCCTTACCTTCATGTCAAGGAGTTCAATGACATTGTTGAAACCATGTGCTCACCACATAAACTTGAGTCAGCTAAGATGAGGCTCTTTCGTTTCTCACTTAAGGATCGATCAAAGAACTGGTTAAATAATCTGAGACCTTCATCAATCCACACTTGGAACCAACTGCAAAGAGAATTTTACAAAAAATACTTCCCCCATCACAAAACCATTGCACTAAAAAAGAGCATCCAAATTTTTTTTGAAAAAGAGGGAGAGTCATTTTATCAAACATGGGAGAGGTTCAAAGACACCCTAAACATGGTTCCACACCATGGTTTTTCTTTTCCTAAACAAGTAAGAATTTTCTATGAAGGTTTGGGCCCGAGGACCAAACAATTCATTGACATGATGTGTAATGGGACCTTTAAAAACAAATCCCCAAATGATGCTTACGAGTATCTAGAAATCCTTGCTGAACAAAACCAAACATGGGGAACATCACCTTATTCTGAAAAGCCTCAAATAACTACTGGAATGCATACACTTATGGAAGAGGAATGCCTTATGGCGAAACTTACAGCACTCTCTAGGAAGGTTGAAGAGATAGACCATAGAAAAATCAATGAAATCCAAACTGTAGACCTTGTTTGCACAATCTGTGACAAACATGACCACAAAATTGAAAACTGCCCAACCATTCCATCCGTCAAGGATGTTCTTTTAGGAGGATCACCTGCTGAAGTCAATGCCCTAAACTTTCAAAAGCCTCAATACCCAAACACATTCAACCCAAGGTATAATGACCACCCAGGCTTCCGATGGAAAGATAACCAACAACCTAGCCAACCACAAGGACCAAACCCCTACCCTACACAAAATTTTCAAAACCATAACCAATTCCAACCACAACCAGTCCAATACCAACATCCTCCAGTCCAATACCAACAACCCATCCAACAACCAAAGTATCCCCCTGGGATAACCCAACCAACACAAACCCCTTCCCAATCTGCCCCTCTCCCAATCCTTGAACAACTGTGAAAACAAATGGAAAGGATGAACTCAGAAGTCTTGTCCCTTAAACAAGAACTTCAAACCATCAAAACTGGAAAGGCACCCATGCCCACACAGGCCATTCCACAACAAACATCAAGGGGGGAGACAAGTTTCACTCAAACAACTCATGAACAACTAAAGGCTATAACAGTTTTGAGAAGTGGGAAATCAATTGAGAAACCTGAACAAATAGTTCAAAACCCACCTGAAGATTCAAACTCTAATGAAAATTCAAATGAAACACATGAAAAAACTGAAGATACTAATAAAAATGTGAAAGAAACAACTCTTCAAAAAACAACCCCACAACCTGCCCCATTTCCTCAACTCATGAGGGGGAAAACCAAGCCTGAATTGAGTGAAACATTGAGGGAAATATTCTCACAAGTCAAGTTGAACATTCCACTACTTGATGCCATTCAAACCATTCCTGCATACTCAAAATACCTTAAAGACCTCTGTACATTTAAACTAAAATTCTCACATAAGAACCAAGTCCTTCTGGCAGCAAATGTTAGCACAACAATCCAAGGAACCCTTCCTCCAAAGTTGAAAGACCCGAGATGCCCTTACATAAATGTTGAACTAGGAGAGAACAAAGTTTTCAAAGCCTTGTGTGATCTAGGAGCCAGTGTGAACCTCATTCCTTATGCTATGTATTGTCAGTTAGGGATTGAATAACTCCAACCCACATCTGTCACTCTTCAACTTGCTGATCATAGTATTCGAGTTCCAAAGGGAATCTTAAAGGATGTTTTGGTGAAAGTTGAAAATTTCATTTACCCAGCTGACTTCATTGTTCTAGACAATCACCCAATCTTAGGTCCTAGAGAGAAAACCCCAATCATCCTTGGTCGTCCCTTCCTTGCAACAATCAACTCTGTTATCCGAGTCCGAAATGGGAATATGACCATCACCTTTGGAAACATGAGTCTAGACTTGAAAATCTACAATGAAAACTCTCAAATTGGGGATGATGAAGAGATCCATGAGGTTAATTGGATAGGTAGTATTGATAGTGAACTCAAGGAACATCAAGGAATTACTGAAGGATGTTTAAGTCAAGAAGAGATTGATTTTCTTTGTTCACATGAGGGAAATTTGTCTCCTTGGCTTGAATCTCTTTCAGATTGCTCTATTGATGATTTTCTAGAATCACCAATCAATGATACCATGGGTGAAATCAATAACATCGAGTCCATATCCCTTCATGAAACTACTCTGGCTAATTTAGTGGATGAAAATTCTCTTCACAAGGAACCAATTTTGTCAAGAAATGTGAACAAAGAAACTGAGTTCAATACAAAGTCTCATCCTTTCTTGGAAAGTGATAACCACTCTGATCTTGAATTTAAGGTTTTACCTTCATCACTCAAGTATGCGTTCTTAGGGGACAATCAATCCTTTCCTGTTGTCATTTCTTCCTCTCTAAAAGCCAATCATGAGAGGATGCTTCTAGATGTCCTTAGGAGACACAATAAAGCCATTAGATGGACCCTATCATATATTCCTGGGATTGGCCCATTTATCGGGACTCATAGAATTGTTCTAGAATTCGATTCAAATCCATGTCGTCAACCTAAGCGGCGACTCAATCCTAATCTCATGGAAGTAGTGAGAAAATAACTTTTGAAATTGTTAAAAGCTGGTATCATCTATCCTATAGCTGAGAGTGAGTGGGTTAGCCCAATCCATGTGGTTCCAAAGAAGGTTGGAATCACAGTAATAACCAATAATGATGGAGAAATGCTTCCAACAAGGGTTAGTAGTGGATGGAGAGTATGTATTAACTATAGGAAGCTCAACTCTTGTACCAAGAAAGACCATTTCCCCTTGCCCTTTATAGATCAAGTCCTCGAGCGAGTGGCGGGTCATCAATTCTACTGCTTCCTAGATGGATTCTCAGGGTATAATCAAATCGAAGTCTCTTTAGAGGATCAAGGAAAAACGACCTTCACTTGTCCATTCGGCACTTTTGCCTTCAAGCGCATGCCCTTTGGGTTATGTAATGCCCCTGGTACCTTCCAGCGGTGCCTGATGGGAATCTTCTCGGACATGGTGGGGGATTGTTTAGAGGTCTTCATGGATGATTTCTCCATCTTTGGGGATACTTTTGAGGGATGCCTTATAAATGTTGAAAAGTTTATGTCAAGGTGTGAGGATAAGAATCTCATACTAAATTGGAAAAAATGCCATTTCATGGTAAGGGAAGGACATGTTCTAGGTCATATGGTATCTGGTAGAGGGATTGAAGTTGATAAAGCTAAGGTTGACATCATTCGTCACCTTCCCTCTACTAAAAATGTTAAGTAAGTGAGGTCCTTCTTAGGACATGCTGGCTTTTATAGAAGGTTCATTAGGAATTTCAGCTCTATTTCTCGACCACTTTGTGCTCTATTGGTAAAAGATGCTCCATTTTTATGGACAGAAAGCTGCGAGGAATCATTATCTACACTCAGGTCAACTCTTATATCTCCACCTATCATGCAATCTCTAAATTGTAAATTTCCTTTCGAGCTCATGTGTGATGCAAGTGACTTCACTGTAGGAACAGTCTTAGGACAACGGTGTGAGAAAACTCCATGTGTCATTGCTTATGCAAGAAAATCTTTAAATGATGCACAAATAAACTACACCACCACTGAGAAAGAGCTACTTGCTGTTGTCTTTGCTTTAGGGAAATTCAGGTCTTATCTCTTAGGATCACCCATCGTTGTCTTCACTGACCATTCAACCCTAAAATACCTTTTCCAAAAACAAGATGCCAAGGCTAGATTGATTAGGTGGGTCCTTCGTCTTCAAGAGTTCGATTTAACCATTAAGGATAAAAAGGGTGTTGAAAATGTTGTAGTTGATCACCTCTCTAGGATGGAATTCAAAGAAAACTCACACCACCTCTCTGTGTCTGATTCATTTCCCGATGAGCACCTCTATTCAGTGAGTGATTGCCCTTGGTATGCTGACATTGCAAACCATTTGGTGATGGGTGACATTCCAAAATTCCTGGGGACCCAAGATAAGAGGAAATTCCTTTCTGATGTCAAACACTATGTGTTTTATGATCCTTACCTCTTCAAGTTCTGTCCTGATCAAATCATCAGGAGATGTGTTCCCGAGTCTGAGCAAGAGTCCATTCTAAAATTTTGTCATGGGGAGGCATGTGGAGGCCACTTTTCTACAAAGAAAACCACTGCAAAGGTCCTCCAAAGTGGTTTATACTGGCCGAACCTCACTAAGGATTCTTTACAATACTTCAAAAGTTGTCCTCAGTGTCAGCAATTAGGATCCATTTCCAAAAGAAATCAAATGCCCCTCACTCCCATTCTAGTCATTGAAATCTTTGATTGTTGGGGAATTGATTTCATGGGACCCTTTCCAAACTCTAAGGGATACCTCTACATCCTCTTAGCTGTTGATTACGTCTCAAAATGGGTTGAGGCCATTCCCACCAAGACTAATGATCATCAAGTTGTGATCTGATTCCTAAAAGAGCATATCTTTTCTAGATTTAGAATTCCGAGGGCTATAATCAGTGATCGTGGAACCCATTTCTGTAATCTCCCATTACCTTCACTCATGTCTAAGTATGGAATTTCTCATAAAGTTTCCACTGCGTACCATCCTCAAACCAATGGTCAAGCTGAGTTAGCAAATAGGGAGATTAAGCAAATTCTTGAAAAAACTGTCAACCCCTCCAGGAAAGATTGGTCTGAGAAACTCTTGGATGCTCTTTGGGCATATCGTACAACATTCAAAACCATCCTAGGAATGTCACCATATAGGTTGGTTTATGGAAAAGCATGCCATTTACCTGTTGAAATTGAGCATAAGGCATTTTGGGCAATCAAAAAAATGAATTTCGACATTTCTTTAGCCAAAGAAAAGAGGAAGTTAGATCTTAATGAACTTGAGGAACTTAGGATGGAGGCGTATGAAAATTCAAGGATAAATAAAGCTAGAGTTCAAGCCTACAAATCTAGGAATGTAAAATTCAAACAATTTGAACTGGGAAAACTCGTGCTCTTGTATAGTTCAAAACTTCATTTACACCCGGGAAAGTTAAGGTCTAGATGGTCAGGTCCTTTCATAGTGCATCATGTGTACCCCCATGGGGTAGTAGAGATTCAGGATCCCACAAGTGGTAACATTTTTAAGGTTAATGGTCATAGGTTAAAACCATTCACTGAATCATTCAATAAACAGGAAATAGAGGTAGAGTTAACAGAGCCAACCTATGAACCAGGAAAGAATTGATAGATTTAGGATCCATGTCGGGCTAATGACGTTAAACAAAAGCGCTGCACGGGAGGCAACCCGTGGTCTTCATGTTTCTATTCTGTTTGAATCATTTTTTTTCTTTCTTCTTTCCTTCTTCGTTTTTTTATTTAAAATATATATATATATATATAGACTGTTGACCTGTTCTTATTTTATGAGTAAGGATGGGTACGAAAGGGGAGCACCGTATTCACCCGTGTCACGCGGTGTGATCCCTGAGTAATACCTTACCCAGAAAATACAAAGAAGACAATGTATCATCAGTTTATTTTATTTTATTTTATATTTTTGTTGGTATTTAAAAAAAATAGATTGTTGACCTGTTCTTATTTTATGAGTAAGGATGGGTATGAAAGGGGAGAACCGTATTCATCTGTGTCACGTGGTGTGATCCCTGAGTAATACCTTACCCAGAAAATATAAAGAAGACAATGTATCATCAGTTTATGTTATTTATACTTTTTTTATGTTAAAAAAATACAAAAAAAATATATATTAATTTTTTTTAAGGCATGTCATAGGTCATTGGGAAAAGCTAGTCACAACCGTCCAAGCCATTGGGTGATAAACCAGAACTGAAGGGAGACATGGGAATGCATTTTCAACATCAACCACCAGGTGACTTCATTCTATAATTTTCATTTTCAATGTCTTCGTTGAACTTCTATCCTACCACTTCTGTGTTTCAATTCTTTAAACACTGGGGATAGTGTTATTCTAAGTTGGGGGGGGGGAGATGAAAATCTATGGAAGGAAAAATGTCATTAACCTTGAACATGATAACACACATTCCAAACTCTGAAATTGGATATCAAATAATTTTGCATGCCTTGATTCTGATTTTAATGCAAGTTTATGTTCATGTGCATATTTATTGGAAAGTGTGGTTGTCCGATGTGATTTTTCACTATTATATTTTCATCCATTTAATAAAAAAACACAATGCACATCCTCTAGATTGTGGGGTTTTAGTTTGAGTTCTTGGGGACCCATAATAAATAGCATAGGATTGGAGATCATTTTAATTTTAACATGAGTATTCAAAAAAAAATTGCGCATAAAGCAATGAATTAACCTAATGTGTGGCTTTCGACACTTGGGGATCGCGACTCCATAGTTGTCTGGCCCAGATTTGGGCAATTTATCTCTATTTGTGGTAATTTTAATTTGTTTTTGATTGAGTTAACTCGAGATGATGCCCGAGTATGTGAGCTTCACTTGGTGCCCTGAGGTCTTTGAGCATGGGAGTCATCGACAAAGTCTTGCTACATGGGTTGACTCGATTGAGTTCAATTTCAATTACTATGGAAAAATTGCAACAAAAAAAACCAAAAAAAAAGAAAATAAAAAAAATGATTACTCATCTTATTATTAAAATTTGATTGCTCCTAGAGCTTCCATCTTTTCTCCCTCGAATGTAAATGAACCCACATGTCTATTGTGACGCACAACACTTCATCATGCTTAATTGAATTTGGATGAAATAAGGAAATGAATTTGAACAAAGGAATGGGCTTGGGCTTGAGATATGCCTGTGGACATAGCTTGTATTAAATTATTTTGATGGTTTTCATAATTTTTTGGTATGTGATCTTTGGGTGAGAAATGTGTATTAAAATGTTTTTGGAAAAGGTCATTCGAATTTCATTTTTGTGAGATATATTTTGCTCGGGACTAGAAAAACTCAAGTTGGGGGGTGTGATTAGCCACTGTAAGAGGCTAATATTCATTGATAATATATTTAGTTTTCATGTGCCTTGCTATTAATAAATACCATTTTAGTGCATTTTAATTTTGAACATCAATTCTTAGCATTTGTGCACTTGATGCCTAATATGCACCAATTTAGGCCCAATGTTTCATCTGATTTAAAAGAATGTAATTATCCATATTTTAATTTTATATTTTTGGAAATGTATATAAACTTAAATATGAACATTTTTCATTCAGGGATCAGTGGAGGATTCATAAAGGATGATGAGGATTTTTGGCGAAGAAAGGAAACAATTCTGGAGGAGGCATATTGGATATCATCCTACTGATCGGACTATGGGTCCCACAATACAATCCCAATGAAACCCAAAATTTATTGAAGGATAGAAGACATATATGGGAACAAATAATTCTTCTGGAGACAGTGCTAATTCGTCCTCAATTGTGGTGATTATGGCGGACCAAATTGAAGATTTAATTTTGGGCCAGAGTCTGTGGCCCAGAAAAATATCCCACTCTTTCAATCATATCTCCCGAACCACAAAGTATTTTGGGCTGAAATTTTACATGTTGTTAGGGGAAATCCGGGGATTCATTTAAGGCTTCTAAGGACCACTCAAATTCTGCCTTCTAGAAGGTCATTTAGGCGCGTCTTTCTGGTGGATGCAAGCTGGCTGCAACTTCAGGGCAAGAAGTGGAAAAGTCTCTCATCATTAATGTTTCACCCACCTTTCCCCAAAATAATTAATTAAAGGCACATGGGATGTTGGGGGATCGGCCAAGGCTTCATTGTTTCATATTTAAGGCAGTAGTGGTGGTGGATTTAAGGAGTTTGGGTGCTTTATTTTCATTGTAATGTTATTATGCCAATTTGCCTTTGTAATGTTCTTCCTTCTCATGTAAGTTGTTCGAATCACCTTAGTTTTCAATAAAAGTTATTCTTCTTCTCTTGTTCTGTTATTATCCTTATCACCTTGATACCGTTTCCTCAAGGTTTGAATTTATTCACACCAAACCTTGTGATTTTTTTCACACAACGGTGGAGTGATCGTTATTTTTGTTGTTTTTACTTCTTCAATTCCACCCTCATAAGTCTAATTTCCGCTTCCGTTGAGAACTTGTAATCAATGGAGGGCTATCTCTTTTATGGGTTGATCCAAGAGAGTAGCAAGGGGCTGGATTGAATGTTATTTCTCATGCCCTAAATGTTATTAATTTCTTTTAATTGAGTTTCTTTCATTCAATGATTTTTATTCTTCCTCTTCCTTATTGAATTTATTCACCCCACTTTCATGTGCTAATTACATCCTTTACCTTGGAGTGCTCATGAAAATGATCCTACAAGTGTATAGGTGATTATCATATGTTTTGAAGGTGTTTAATCAGTAATTGATGAGGTTATTTTGAATTCATTGCGTGAATCCTTCTCTAGTTAATGAAATTAAAATCGTAAAAAAAGGAATTCATTCAATTCACCCCGAGCAATAACCTAGGATCAACTCATTTTCTCATAATTTGAATTCACATAGATCTATTAGTGCTCTTTCAAAACAATCTAAAATCAACCCAAGTTGGCCACTTCATAGCCAAAAATCCATCTCTTTTTATTGAGTGTCTAAAGGTTCTTCTTAGGTCTCTGAGGATTCGACAACCCAAGCTACACTACAAGCGACCGCTTAACCCTTAAAACTTGGGTAAATTTGGGCGAGACCACAGACCCTGGACAGATTGACTTGGTTTTAGTGTAAACTATACTTTAATAAGTTTATCTCTAAATGTTAGAGATAAATCTATGAAGAAATACCCATGGGTGAATCAAATAGTTGACTCGATTTTAGTGGAAACTATAGTCAGAAAAATCCAGTCCATGCTCTATATAGCCAATGTTGAACTGGAATGGCAGGTGGACCATGCTTTGGAATTCACTAAGAAACAACCATTGATCTTTTTTGGTGATAAGGTAGTATAGGGATCAGAATAATGGATTAAGATTATTTAGAATTTTTTTACTTTGTTAACACTTCAAAATTATCCAAGGTTGGTTTCTCTACTTATATGCTTTATGTATTGGGAATAAAGTGGTTAGGATCTATTGTGATATCCAAATTGCATGAATATCTCAACTAGACTACTTTTGATAAATCCTTTAATAAAAAAAATTTATCCCGATACACTAAGAGTAGTGAAGGCATGATATTTTGTTACTATGGAGCCGGGATATCATTCTAACATGGTGTATGTTACTCAGTTTGCTGTGTTAATGAACTTATTTACAGATCTTGTTTCTAATGTCTATATCAAGGAACAAATATTTGAAATGGTTTTGAGGCATGATATTCAGTCTATTTTGATTCTTATATTCCTACCCACCTTCATGAAGATTATAGGCAAGGTATCTATGGATGAGGAGGATACAACTAGGAAGATAATACTCTTGAAAGCATCAGTGATAGTAGGAGGTAGCCAAAGTTTTTATTCTAGCTAGAAGAGGAAGTTAGATGAAAATTTTTGAGGTGGTTGTAGGAGTGTACAATATATATCAAGGCTAAATATAGTGTCATGTTACCAATGCAGGAAAGGGGGAAACTTCAAACCTGATTATATAGAATCACCCAAGGCATGTCACCTGTGTGGTAAATCTAATCATATTAATTATTTATGTGAGAGATAATAATAGGTTACTAGAGTTATATATGATGTGTTAAAAGTATTTTGATCTCAAACACTTTCCAACAGTGATTTTCAGGTCTTAAAGAAAGAGAAAAATGTGGCTGGATGTATCTATGTAGCAGAGTGTACACTAGAGCAGTCAGAGGCAGGACTAACTTCCATGAGAGGTATGTTTTTTATTTCATATTCTATGTTTCTATTATTATTTAATATTGTTGTAACTCATTTATTTATATTATAAAATATTATTGATGCATTGGATTTATTCAAAGAGTTTATGCCTTACTTGATTCCTATTTCCGCTCCTTTGAGAAAGAGGTCAAAGAAGGGTTTTAAATGTCCTGAGTTTTGGGTGATGATTTTTGACCACAAAACCATATGGTGCTTTCTATTTCTTGATCTTGACATCTTTTATCACATCATTTTCATGGAATATATGATTAGTTATAAATCTAGAATCGATTACAATCATCATCGTGTCCAGTTTCTTTCTTCCAATAAAGTCACTCATATCTTTCAGGTTGAGTGAGATCCCAAATCTAAGAGAGCAATACATGTTTCCCCAAGTTCTAGGATGATATAACACTATTTTTTGAATATGTTTCTAGATGTATTTGATCCATGTCTTAGTGGTCCTCTTCCTGTGGTGCTGAGTGAGTTTCTTGAAGTTTTTTCATATGACTTATCAGGGTTACTAAATCAGAGGGAAGTTCAGTTTTATATAGACTTTATATTAGGTAAATGGACCATTTTCTTACCTACATACCATATGGAACCCACTAAATTAAAATAATTAAAGGTTTATTTTTAGTATCTTGAAGATAATGGATTTATTCATCCCAGCGTTTCACCTTGGAATCACCAATGCTCTTTAAAAAGAATATGTATGGGAGTCTCTAGATTTCTATTGGTTATTGGAAACTCAACCAGGCGATAGTTAAGAATAAATTTACCTTTCATAGTATTGATGGAAATTTTTATTATCTCAGGTGATCCAAGTGGTTTTAAAAAATTAAACTGAGATTGGGATACCATTAGCTAAGGTTCTGAGAGGAAGATATTCCCATGACATTTTTAAAAATAAGATATGGTCTTTATAATTATATGTTCATGTCATTTGGCCTTACTAACACTCTTATAGTGTTTATGGATTTCAAGAATCAAATATTTAATCAATTATTGTATTCCTTCCTGATTGTTTTTATGGATCATATCCTTGCTTATTCAAGATTGGAGCAGGATCATGCTGAGAATTTAAATATCATCCTTGGAATATTGGAAAAGCATCACCGATATAGAAATATATCTAAATTTTAAGTCTGGATTCAATAGGTGAAATTTATAAGTAATTTTATTTCTAAGAAGGGTGTATCAGTGGATGTTGAGAAGATTCAAGTGGTGATGTCTTTGGAGTATCCAAGAAATGTGTTTAAAATCCATATTTTCTTACAATTATCTAGTTATTACATGAATTTTATTTGGGACTTCTCCAAGATTACATCTACCATGATAGATTTAACCCATAGAAGTGTGAAGTTTTTTGGGAGTGATCAATTCTAGAGATATTTTGAGGAGTTTAAAGGGATATTGACTTTATCTCTAGTTTGGATCCTTCCTGATTCGGGTTTGGGACATAATGTTTACTAAGATGCCTCATGTATGAGTTTGGGTTGTGTTTTGATGTAGGGGAGATAAGTATTAGCTTATGGATCTATTTAGTTGTTGACTCATGAGAATAAATACCCCATTAATTATCTTGACTTAGTATCAGTGATTCACACTCTAAAGACTTGGCACCACTACCACTTCAGGGAGTGGTTTATAGTGTATTCAAAGCATAAGAATCTAAATTATATCTTATCTTAGAGGAATATGAACTTGAGATGGATATTCTAGGTGGAGTACAATTAGGCCTTTTATTTTGAAGGTGGAAGGGGGCTGGTGTGGGTGGGATGTGGCTGGAGCAGGGCCAAATCACGGCATTACCGCGGCGTGACCGCGGCGTGACCGCGGCGTGTTGGCCCAGTCCAGCGACATCCGCAGGGCAACATCTTCGCAGACAGCACACCTCCATTGGAGGGGTTTTATTATAAAAACATAACTTTATTTAACAAATGAAACAAGTATATTAAAGAAAACTTATTCAAGATATGCAATTCAATATAATTAAACAAACCAAACCATTCAGCCATTTGAATCTTACCATAATTTCAATTAGCCTTGTTTCGAACATATATAACCTGCAAAATCTAAAAGCTAACTAAAGTAGTTCTAATTGTAGGAGCAGTAAAACACCAAGAAAAAAGATGTAATACACAACTCTAACAATGAGTAAAAATGAAGGCAATGACAAACCAGCTTAACCAAAAGTACCCATCCATCCATTAGATCTCTTCAGTTGCAATCCAGTGGTCTCCTGCAATGGACCCACTTACAACAGGAGGGTGCCTATAAAATACCAAGCATGTTTTGCTTCATTCTAAAAAAAACAACCTTTAATAAATCATAGCACAAAGAAATGAAAACACAATCAACAGTTGGGTAGAAAATTGAAAATAAATAATATTTTGAATGTGTAATATGAAATATACAATGGGAAATTATTATGAACATGAAATTAATGGTAGATTAATCTAGATGCATTACCGATATGAAAAAGAGAGTTGGTCTATCTTCTCCGACTTCATTTTCCTTGAAATGGAGGAAGACACCCATCCCCATCCCCCACCAACCCCTCCCCCTACCCAGCCCCACCCCCACCAGCCCCCTCCCCCCTGCCCAGTTCTTCCCCTCTCATACCCCCCTGCCCAGCCCCTTCCCCCACCAGCCCTCCCCCCTGCCCAGCCCCATCCCCCACCAGCCCCCTCCCCCCAGCCCAGTTCTTCCCCTCTCATCCCCCCTGCCCAACCCCTTCCCCCACCAGCCCCTCCCCCCTGCCCAGCCCCATCCCCCCTGCCCATCCCCATCCCCCACCAGCCCCCACCCCCTACCCAGTTCTTCCCCTCTCATCCCCTCCCCCCTGCCCAGCCCCTTCCCCCACCAGCCCCTCCCCCTGCCCAGCCCCATCCCCCCTGCCCAGCCCCAGCCCCCTCCAGTCCCCTCCCCCTGTCCAGTTCTTCCCCTCTCATCCCCTCCCCCCTGCCCATCCCCTCCCCTCCCAGCCCCTCCCCCCTGCCCAACCCCATCCCCCCTGCCCAGCCCCATCCCCCACCAGCCCCCTCCCCCCTGCCCAGTTCTTCGAAATAAAAAAAATGACACATGGTAGTAAGTAGTAACAGTAATCACTCTAACAGTAATCACTCATTCTGAGGGATGTATTAATAATTAGATATATAAACACATACCCACCAATAATAGGTTCAACTAATGCATGGACACAATATCCTGCAACATTAAATTCAATCCCATATAAATAACACATTCATTCAAATCATGATGACATGAGATAGAAATATCAAACATACTAATTATGAGGCGTGCACCAATGATCCAAAAATACCTGAAAAAACTATAAAAAATACGTTATAAAATGAAAATTGTAATATAATTCCAGGATTAAGAAACTTGATTAATGATATTACCTTCAAAAATAGCATGCTTTACATGTCTTAATGACATTAAACATCTCCATCATGGGATATGCCATGGATGTTTTGAAGCCCAACCCCTTCCCCCTTCCCAGCCCCATCCCCCACCAGCCCCCTCCCCCTGCCCAGTTCTTCCCCTCTCATCCCCTCCCCCCTGCCCAGCCCCTCCCCTCCCAGCCCCTCCCCCCTGCCCAGCCCCTCCCCCTGCCCAGCCCCATCCCCCCTGCCCAGCCCCATCCCCCACCATCCCCCTCCCCCCTGCCCAGTTCTTCCCCTCTCATCCCCTCCCCCCTGCCCAGCCCCATCCCCCACCAGCCCCTCCCCCTACCCAGTTCTTCCCCGCGTTCTCCCTCCCCCCTGCCCAGCCCCTCCCCTCCCCTCCCCCTAACCAGCTTCAACCATAATCGATTCCACCAGGCTATAGAGTACCTTGCAACCAAACTTAAACAGTTAAAGCTTTATGTCATAATTTTTTGTTACAAGTATTGCAAATATATGATCATCCAACTATAAAATATCAATTTAAACTTTATATGGATTTCTATGAACTGTAGTCTTCAATAAACTAAAACTAGTTCAAAAAATGTACAGATTACATGATACACATGATTGTCAAAAAACACAATAATCAGCAGATTTCATGACAGACGTGTTAAACATGTTTGCAAAAAAAAATACATATTTTGTGAGAAAATGTTAAAAAAATGTCAGAAAATGATAAAAATGTTAAGAATGTACAGCTTATAGATCGCAAAAAGAGTTGCCATGCCTTTGAACAATGAGCAGTATCAGCTGTAATAAGATGTGCCAAAAGAGTTGAATGTGTACATAATCTTCCTTCAACTTTCATCTCATTGCTTCCACCTGCTGGAACATCCTTGTGTTCTCCTTCCATAATAGTTGAATCTGTACATAAAGATTAATAAATAATTTACAGAACATGAAGAAACTTAATTTAATGACCAATAAAAATGTATTATGTTTCCTTACGTGATTCATAGTCATTATGACTAAAGAACACTAATCCATAGATATTGTTTCAATGAAAACCAGTTTATATATACTGGGGAAAAATGTACCTGCAAATTTCAAAAAACCACCCATTATTTAGTTAATATAGATGCACTTCATGTAGAATAATGACCAGTTGACGGTGGTGTTTTTTCATTCTAAATAATAGATCAATAAACATATTAAATTGAAAAGTCAAAACATATCAAATTCCGACAGATAGTTTCTTCAGTTGGTTAACAAAGATAACGACCATGTTTATTTCTTTATTAGAATACATTCAACGGAAAAATAGATAGTTCATAATAAGGAAAAAAATATGAATGAATAAAGCATGAAAAGAATATTGTATCATTATAAATAATTGGAAAATATTAAATAGTTTCCTTTATGAATGGATGAGTCCAGACTTAAGTGTCAACCATGGCATATGAATACTACTAATCCCTATAATACTGAAATATGAAAGCCTAAAGGTAATTGTTGTCATAATTAAAAGGCATAGATGAGTATTGATCATTAAATTTCTTATTTATATTAGTCGAAATGAAGAAAACCTAATTCATTATAATTTTCAATTCATGATAATAAATATACAAATGAAACTGAACATTCAGCATGTATGAAAACCTGAACTGAGCCTTTGAAGCAGCTCAATAGTGTTGTGTTGGTTTTAAAGATCTCCTTAATAGAGACATGTAATGGGGAAGAAGAAGGTCTGCCAAATTTTTTCTGACTAATTGTAGACATTCACTCATGCCAAGAACCTTCAACATAGATATTTCAACCACTTCAGAAGACCTGAGAACATGAAATTGAATTAAAAAATATATTTTAAGACTGTTGTTGTAGCATGATAATTAACATCACCATTCAATTCAACTTTGAATCCATATAAATAATAAGTGGTAGCAATCCTGCAGGGTCATAAATACATGTGCATTAATTAAATGTAGCAGTTTAATTAATGCAGCAGACCAGCACCAGCGCTTCTCACACAAATAAAAATAGACGAGGCGCATACATACTGATTTAGGTCATATAAGTAAGAATAAAAAAAATACAATTGAAAGTGTAAGGTAATTAAGGAAATTCTGGATCTATGATATCTTTAAAAAAAAAATTAAAACTACTTATCCTATGCGCATGAACTGTATGAAACATTGGTGAAAGATTCAGTACCTTATACTATAAAAAATATCAATTATAAGCTATATGGATATAAACTTGAGCAATATTTCAATCCAAAATACAATCCCATAAACTATGGAGAAAGAGAACCAAAACTCATTAGGTCGTAACTGAATTGTAAAATCAAACACATTTCCAAATCATCCTATTGTATTCACATGCACTAAGAAAATAAATAAGATAGTAACAGTTTAAACAGTAGTGGAGTTCACAAACCAAAGAGATATTTACCTCAATAGTCTCAGAAATATCCATTACAGAGATAACTAAATCACATCTTGGATATCATTGACCTGAAGCCTGCACATAGAATGTCTTCTAGAGAAACCTGCAAATTAAATGGGCAATGTCTCACAAACACTTTAAAGTAGAATGTGGAAAACATCAAAAAAATTGAATAAAATGTAGAAACACAAACTTGGATGTCTATTTATGCTTCCAACAACAATATGATTTGATCTTCAACAGGCGTGTGAGGTGATGTCCAGTTGTTTTCCTGCATGGAAAACACAAAAATAAATGTTATTAAATAGTAAAATAACACCTTATACATGTCATTAATAATATAGGTGATCACATCATTCAAGGAATTGTCTTCACTAAGACTTTTAGTGTTAAAAAAAGATTCAAATTGACGGACTAAAGCATTAGATATGCTCCCCTAAATATTAAGTCTTTTCATTCACCTTAATGCTGGAGATATGTTTTTGGATCCTTCTCTCCTTCTTCATGACGTGGAAAAACAGATTACTTAAAAATAGATGTGTTAACATAAATAATATAGAAACTTGGTTGAGAAAATATTCTCATAATTTATGTTCAAATTTATGAACAAGAATATTAACTATATTCCTTACCATCTACGTTGTATTTTTGTATTAACCATGTGGGGAGTTTTAAGATGAAGCTGGTTATTGGGGGGAAACTATATAATATATGTTTTCAAAACTAGACAACATAAGTGGAGTGAAGCAAACTTTCCAATATGTATAGTAGTTTGAAAGATCCATTTTAGTGAATTCTATACTTAAGACATTTTAAAATCAATATATAAAAGATATGCATCTTAATGATAACAATATGGAGTATCTTCTTAAATGTGAGACTAGAAGAGAGTACTTTGAGAATATTCCAAAAATTATCAATATCATATAAATCAAGATATTCCATAAATTTAATGGAAAATGTATAATTAATATGGTTTGATTTATTATTTTCTCGTCCTTGGTTACAAAATTCAAAACCTAACATTAAGGGGGATAAATTATTCTTAATCAGGGAAAATAAATTGAAATTTTGAACAAGATTCTAGGATATTTTCCAATGTGTAAATTTAGATAATTTTATACTTTAATGTTTTTATATTTCTTATTAACATGAGTGTAGAAACTAGGGTTGAAATATTCCAAGATAATAATTATTAAAATTGGTATTATATAATTATCTTAGATTGAATACATTTTCACATCTTATGAGAAAGGTTGTGAGTATTTTCATTTGGCGTTTTTTTTATATCCATTCATATTAGAAAAAGAAATTTGAAGGTATTTGAATTTTCTATCCTTTTGGTTTATAAGAAGTATGAAAGAATCATTGGTGTTTTTTAAAGTTATAATAGAATAAGAATAGTGGTTATATGGTTGGGAGTTTGGTTCCTAAGTAATTAGGTATTGAGGATATAACTATATTATCTGTTTTGACAAATCATAGAGGAGTTAGAAAACAATAAGGCCTACTAAAGGCTGTCTTAGAACCTGACAAGCCAATACATATCATAAAAATATTTGAACAATTTTAAAGGTAATATAATCAATATTGGAATGGTGAATGAATAGTTCTTTTTTAGTTCAGCACAGGCATAGAGAGTGTGGGTTGGTGCTTAGAGGAAGATCTACCATGTTGGGTTGCATGATAGACTGACCACCCTAAGGGATCTAAATGACCAGCTACCTCGCAACTTCTATGGTATAAAAGTTTAAACCAAATCAATTTCTAATACGGGGTCATGAAATGTGTTGTATTATTCACATTTAAAATCCAAGAAATTATTGGGAAAGTATGATGTCATGTACATTGTCATATTCCTTTCTTGATAGTTTGCACTCTATTCTATTAATTCTCAGGTTGTGTACTACCATCAAAGCTAGAGGTAAGCTCAAGTTGAAATGTCATGATGCATGTGGGTGTTTTTAAAGATCATATAAATGTCATAGATAAAAATGTATATAATAACAAAGGATGGTGGAAATTATTTTAGGATAATATCATCATAAGAAGTGGACTCCAGGAAGAATAGGGTGATAATATGATACACTCTACATAAGATATTGTGATTGTGTAAGACATCGATATAAATATTGTATTCCATTCTCATAAGATGTAATCCTGTGTATGATACTAATATAACATTTGATAATAGACTTCATAAGAAATAACCATTTCAAAAGATATTATTTTATTATATAAGGTACGTAAAATTCATAAAAGCAATGAGAAGCTCAGACTTCATGATGTACCTCCATGGGGTATATATAGACCATCATATGGTATAGATATACCATGAGGTTCAAGAAGATCATGAGGTATATGTGAAGTTCATAGAGTACATTGTAAGGTGTTATAGAATATTGTAGGGTTTATGAACCCTATGCTAGAACTTCATAAGGTAAAGATAATTATCAAATTTTGTGAAATTGAAACATCTAAAAGAATAATTGGATTAGGTGATGCTACAAATACAGGGGATTACCTCTGGTGTTGACGGTTGTGGGGGAGAACCGTCGGGAATGGATGAGGAGGGGAGGCAGCTTGGAGCAGCTTCGCTGGAGGAGGGTCGGGGTGAGGAGGGTCACCGCAAGGAGGGGTCGATGGTTTTGAGGGTTGTTGGTGAAAAGGTGTTGGGGAGGGCGATGGGGGTGTCGACCTCGGCGTCGGAAGAGAGGCGTCGGGGAGGAGGGTCGCGGCGAGGAGGCGTCAGAAGAGCGGTGTCGAGGAGGAGGGTCGCGGCGAGGAGGCGTCAGGGAGGAGGGTCGCGACGATGAGGAGGGCGCAACGAGGAGGCATCGGGAAGGAGGGTCACGGTGATGAGGAGGGCGCGGCGAGGAGGCGTCGGGGAGGAGGAGGGCGCGACGAGGAGGAGATCGCGGGGAGGAGGAATCGCGGGGAAGAGGAATCACGAGGGCGGGAGGGTTTGAGGATCGGGTTTTCAAAAAATAGCCACGATCATTTTATTAAACCGTGGCTATAAACAAGTTATAGCCACGGACCAATAGAACCGTGGCTATAGGTCTGTGGCTATAGCTTGAATTTCTAGTAGTGAACAGAAGTAGATATCTCAGGCCCTTTGATGGAATTGATATAGCCTAAATAAATCCATGGTCATGGTAAGGAATGGGCGAGTTCAATTCCAGGAAGTCAAAGAAAGAATAATCGAGCACATGGGTTGATGGCACTAACATGCAACCCACTTGATTAGAGATATCGAGACAAAGGGATTATATTACACGGTAAGTGTTCGTAGGAGGTGACACGTCATTGCGGCGTTAACTTCTTTCTCTATGGGTGCCTTGGCATGTTGTTAGACGCTAACCTTGGACTTTAGGCAGGCTCTGCCTAATGCCACTGAGAAAGAGGCCTAAAGGGTCACACACTAAGTGTGTCCATGTATCTCAGTTAAATATTAATTTAACAAATTAAATAAATATTATTCCCAACTGTGGTTTAATAATTATTTAAGGATGCATGATCGCATTTATTTCGACACTAGTTATTCGAGAGAATATATTGTGGGCGAAATAATATATTTATTAGTGAGTAATGTAGTCACATTTATTTAAGAAATAAATAGTCATTACTCAAGGTCTAATAAATGTGATGAAGAAAAATGGAAAATAAAAGTACACGCCGTGTATATTAAATATACACTCCGTGTAGTTTTATGGAAAACAAGTACACGCCGTGTATTAATTATTACATGCCGTGTAGTTTTCCAGTCGAGATTTTGAGGATATAATATTGTTTTAAATAATATTAATTATAATCAGCGTGGGCGCATGTCAAGGAATTAATAATTCGACATGGGGTTTCAATAAGAGTTGATGAAATAAATAAAACACGTAACGCGTTTATTTATTGTCATAACTCTATTAACCTCAAACCCGATTATAAATATCCTCACAACCCCAACACTTTTCTAGAGTCATTTGTTGTGCACAACGGATTTGGAAATACTCTCAAGCCAAGAGAGAATTCCATTTCCACCAAGAACACCCTCAAGTTACGAGAGCAAGATCCCCCACCAGATCAAGGTGGTCGAAGGTGGACATCGCAAGCGAAGGTTCTTCCGCGCTAGCACCCGGAGATCCCTTCGACGACGTCCAAAGATACGCGGAGCACGTGTGGATCACTGCTAGAGGAATCCTATACTTGGATTCTACGACGCAACAATGAATCACATGATCGTGACTGGAGACATCGACGAAGAAATAATTCCACCGAGGTAATTCTTGTGAATTAATTAAATTAATTATAACCAACATATGATGATCCTATCTCAACGGTTCTGAGACTCTTCTTTTCTTTTTCGTTCTTCGTTCCATTCTGAAGATCCGGTGTTTTATATCATGAAAGATCTCAGATTGAACATTGTTTAACGCTAAAATTAAAGTTGGGAAAACCCACCAACGCGCTTCTGCTGCGCCCGGAACCTACAGAGGTGAGTCACACTCCCAAGAAAAACAATTTAAAAAGACAAAATGTTTTATAAGTCTTGGAGTGTCCACTAAAGTTTTGTAAATATAAATCAAACAAATCTAAAATCACATTATTTTAATGGAAAAACATATATTGGCCGAATATATCATTTATGGTATTTTATTACATCACTGTTGGGTCATTATGATGTCATAAAACACATTATATATTTAAATGGTATTTAATTTTTACCCAAAAATTCAACCGTCTCATAAAATTATGAAAAATTCACCGTTGAATAATTTCGACATCCTGATTGCAAAAATAATATTCATTTTATTTAAATAATTTTCTAAATATGTGAATTTTTACTTTTAAAATAAAAACCGACATTTATCGAAAATTCATGGGTTTTGACAAAAACGACTTTCAAACCATAATAAAAATTACAATTGTATTCATAACATTATATGATCATTTATATTTAATAAAAATTAAATTAATTATAATAATATTTTATTAAAATATTATTTAATTAAAAAATCCATTAATTCGTCAAAATAGATTTCTTAGTTGAATATTAACTAAAAATATTTTTTGTGCTTTAAAAACTATTTACAAAGTAACAATAATAAAATGAATGCACAATCTTTATACAAAAATAATGTACATAGTCATAGTGCTAGGGTCTTGTTACGTAACCCCTTATAACACTCGCATAAGACCGAAGGGTAAAGTGTGCAATGGTAACAAACTCTTAGGGTGGCTCGGATAACATCGCTTGGGTGATAATCTCTATCAACTTCCACTTCTCTCGTAGGCGGTTCTGCTCGAGCTTAACATATTCAAGCTCGACTTGGGCTTGGTCTAGAGCAAATCCCAATGATGCCACCTCCTTTCCGAGCTCCGAAAAATGGGCTTCGTATGGGGCAAGTCTACTAGACGAGACCATCACTTCCTTTGTCTGAGTAAATTGAATTTGTTAAAGATCTATATTTATACTAATCATGTGATCACTGTTTAACGACTATATTGACAACGATCACAATTCATAACGATATTTTAAAATCCATAAACATAAAACCAATGAAGTTCACATTTTATATAACCATAATAAGACATTTAATTAGATCAAGAGGAATTTTCATTAATAAAAGTTTGGGTCGTTACAACATGACTCGGGTCCTTCGTGAGACTAAGATGGCTTGTCAAAGGCCATCCATGACATCATGTCGGCTTTTAGAGGGGTCTTCACGAGACCAGTTTGGATTGTTAAAGGGCCTCTCATAAAATCAAGATGGCTTGTCAAGGGTCTCTACGAGACATAGTTGTCTTTTCAAAGGTCCATCCCATGGAAAATAGTGTAACTCCCCTTCTCATGAGGCTTCCACCTTTTTGAATATTATTTTCCTCCCTTATTTTATATGGACCGGGGATATTGCGACATAATGAGAGCGTCATCTGTGAAAATAACTTTGTTTTTCTACGATGTGTTGCAAGATCAATGATGTGTCTCATGATGATGTGTGAGCATTTCCATGGATAATCCCTCCCCCTATCTGTAGGATTCGTGTGATCAACGTTATGTCTCCCAAGGATGTGCGAGCATTGTCATAGACAATCATGTTGTACCTCTCGTATCCCCTCGTGGTTTAATTTTCATGATCACAATCACTTTCATGTTTATCTAACATTGTTTTAAGTGTTTTTGTTTTATAGGCAAAAGATTTCCAAGGAAATGGGCCATGAAGCACATCAAGTGGACTGAAATTCAGTCCACCGGCCAACCGGTGTGATAGCACCGGCCAGCCGGTGGAACTGGCAGAGGCATTGCCCACTGCCAGGTTCCACCGGTCGACCGGTGGCTCTGTCACCGGTCGACCTGTGGCATCCAGCCCAAATAGTGTTTGCTACTGTCTTGCCACCGGTCGACCGGTGGCTCCTCCACCGGTCAGCCGGTGGCACCTGCACAGAGTGGAAAGCTACTGTCTTGCCACCGGCCAGCCGGTGGCTCTGGCACCGGTCAGCCGGTGACTCCTGGACCAAATTCCTCAGCCTTTTTCAAGACACCGGCCAGCCGGTGGGACTGTACCGGCCAGCCGGTGGAGCCAGTCAAACTAGCCGTTGCAGTTTGACCAGGCTGGCCCACTTGGCTCCCAACGGCTCTTTAAGCCTCTCCAACGGCTCCAAAGGCCTCCAACGGCCATATGAGGGTTCCCCCTCTATAAATAAAGGACCTTGATCCCCCGGAAGCCTAAGGAACATTACCGGAACTATACGGAAGCCCACGGACATATTTTGCATCAATTGGCCAACCTCCGGCGACTTCCTCCAAGGGAACCCCAATAGCTCCAACAACTTCCACATCCAAGAGCACCTTCAAAGAAGCTTGGAAGCGGCCTTCAACATCTCCATTCAATCAAAGGCGCCCAATGCTTCTCCAAATACGGTTTTTTATTGTTTTATTTATTTTGAGCTTAAAATTGGGTTTGTGCCTACAAACCCCAAACTCTTCTCTCATCCCTCTTTCTTTTGGGTTCTCACACCACCACTAAGGTGTGAAGAGGTTTCTTCAAGCTTTTCCTTTAAAAGGCTTGTGTCACGGTGAGTTAGCCTTCACCCGTTAAAAAGGCTAGTGGGTTCTTACTTAACCATTAAAAGTAAGTGGGTTCTTGCTCAACCAATAAAAGCAAGCTGTAATAGGTCCTAGTGCTACCTCAAAGCCTAGTGGGTTTCTTGCTAAAACCATTGAAAAGCAAGCGGTGGGAATCTCTCAACGGTTGAGTTGGGAGCGGAGACGTAGGCCGGGTTTTTGGCCGAACTCCGTTATCAATTCTTGTGTCTTGCCTCTTTATTTCCGCTGCATTCTTTACTCTGATTTTAATTTGTTAATCATTTTTTAAAAGGCAATTCACCCCCCCTCTTGCCATCATTCCCTTGCTTTTTCTCCGACCAACAATTGGTATCAGAGGTCGTATTTGAATAATTCCCTAACCGGTTTCAAATTAAAGATCCTATTTTTTTGATGGCTTCTACCGCTTCTTCCTCTCAATCCCTCGAAGGTCATTCATTGGGTCGGGCTCCATTGTTTGATGGAACCGACTATTGTTTTTGGAAAACCCGCATGACCACATTTCTCAAAAGTATTGGCTATCCTATTTTTAGAATTGTTATGCATGGTTTTTCCCTCTCCTCTCCCGATGAGTCTAAATGGACCCCCGTAGACATTGCAAATTTCGAGCTTGATGGAAAAGCCATGAATGCTCTACATTGTGGGTTAGATCGTAATGTTTTTAATTGCATTTCTACTTGCTCTACTTCTTACGATCTTTGGAAATATTTAGAGCTAACCCATGAAGGTACTAGCAAGGCTCCAAAGCAAGAACCCGCTCAAGAGTAAGAACTCGACGAAAAATTCAAACCCGCTTGCCCACTTCACAAGAAAAGGGCCAAGAAGAAGAAAAAGAAGAAGGCTTCAAAGGCATCTTGGAGTGATAGATCCTCCTTCTCCTCCTTCTCCTCAAGCGACCAAGGTAAAAAATGCCTAATGGCAAATCATGAGGTATCATCTTCCGATTCCTCTTCCTCATGTTCTTCAAATTCAAATTCTTTCAATCATTTGTCATATGAAGAACTCCAACATGTGCGAGACCAATTAGAAAATGGTTTTCACGAACTCTCGTCAAAATTTGTTGCTTTAAAAAAGAATTTCAAAAAACTTTCCTCCGAAAAAGAACAACTTCTCAAAGAGAAGGAGGAACTCTCCCTAAAAATCCAAAATTTCCCCAATGTTGATTCTTTGGAATCAACCATCAAAGACCTAAGAGAGACCCTAGCCAAGTTCACCCAAGGTGAAAAAAATTTGTCCAATCTCCTTGGTTCTCAACGTGTTTCTAGAACCACACATGGACTTCGCTACACCAACCAAGCTTCCTCCTCCCATGCTCCAACTGTTTTTGTAAGGGGGAGCTCTAGTTTTAAATTTTGTAATTATTGTAAGAAACCCGGGCACTTAATCTATGAGTGTAATTGCAAAAATGCCCGGTATGGTCAACCCAAGTCTTTTTACTTTTCGGACGAGTTTTATAGAAGAAGACCCGCCATGAGACAAGTATGGATTGAAAAATCCCTCTTAGCGAGTCTCTCCGGGCCTAAAATTGTCTCTTTTCAAAATTCCTTTCCCCGGTGATTTATTGTTTTTATTTAGGGGGAGTTAGGATTGTTTAAACTTTTCAAATTCAAATTTTTTCAAACCTTCAATTCCAACATTTGGTTTCAATTTTTCAATTTTCAAAAGTCTATTTTCTTCAAAACTTTCAATTCAAACTGTTATTCAAATTTTCATTTCAAATTTCAAAAATTTCAATTGATTTTTCAATTCTCATATCTAGTTTTTCAAACCCTATCCCTCAATCAAGTTTTATGCCCCATTCTATTTTGATAATCACAAAGGGGGAGAAATTTCTTGATTGATTGGGGGAGAATCCTTTTCATCATGCTTATCATTTCCTTTCAATTTCAGTTTTTTACTTTAATTGTTTTGGTGATTGTGATCATCAAAATAGGGGGAGATTGTTGTACCTCTCGTATCCCCTCGTGGTTTAATTTTCATGATCACAATCACTTTCATGTTTATCTAACATTGTTTTAAGTGTTTTTGTTTTATAGGCAAAAGATTTCCAAGAAAATGGGCCATGAAGCACATCAAGTGGACTGAAATTCAGTCCACCGGCCAACCGGTGTGATAGCACCGGCCAGCCGGTGGAACTGGCAGAGGCATTGCCCACTGCCAGGTTCCACCGGTCGACCGGTGGCTCTGTCACCGGTCGACCTGTGGCATCCAGCCCAAATAGTGTTTGCTACTGTCTTGCCACCGGTCGACCGGTGGCTCCTCCACCGGTCAGCCGGTGGCACCTGCACAGAGTGGAAAGCTACTGTCTTGCCACCGGCCAGCCGGTGGCTCTGGCACCGGTCAGCCGGTGACTCCTGGACCAAATTCCTCAGCCTTTTTCAAGACACCGGCCAGCCGGTGGGACTGTACCGGCCAGCCGGTGGAGCCAGTCAAACTAGCCGTTGCAGTTTGACCAGGCTGGCCCACTTGGCTCCCAACGGCTCTTTAAGCCTCTCCAACGGCTCCAAAGGCCTCCAACGGCCATATGAGGGTTCCCCCTCTATAAATAAAGGACCTTGATCCCCCGGAAGCCTAAGGAACATTACCGGAACTATACGGAAGCCCACGGACATATTTTGCATCAATTGGCCAACCTCCGGCGACTTCCTCCAAGGGAACCCCAATAGCTCCAACAACTTCCACATCCAAGAGCACCTTCAAAGAAGCTTGGAAGCGGCCTTCAACATCTCCATTCAATCAAAGGCGCCCAATGCTTCTCCAAATACGGTTTTTTATTGTTTTATTTATTTTGAGCTTAAAATTGGGTTTGTGCCTACAAACCCCAAACTCTTCTCTCATCCCTCTTTCTTTTGGGTTCTCACACCACCACTAAGGTGTGAAGAGGTTTCTTCAAGCTTTTCCTTTAAAAGGCTTGTGTCACGGTGAGCTAGCCTTCACCCGTTAAAAAGGCTAGTGGGTTCTTACTTAACCATTAAAAGTAAGTGGGTTCTTGCTCAACCAATAAAAGCAAGCTGTAATAGGTCCTAGTGCTACCTCAAAGCCTAGTGGGTTTCTTGCTAAAACCATTGAAAAGCAAGCGGTAGGAATCTCTCAACGGTTGAGTTGGGAGCGGAGACGTAGGCCGGGTTTTTGGCCGAACTCCGTTATCAATTCTTGTGTCTTGCCTCTTTATTTCCGCTGCATTCTTTACTCTGATTTTAATTTGTTAATCATTTTTTAAAAGGCAATTCACCCCCCCTCTTGTCATCATTCCCTTGCTTTTTCTCCGACCAACAAATCACTCTATCTGTCTATGGAGTCAATGGAGAATCATATAATTGATTGGAAAAGTATGTTAACCTTCACATGATGAATCTGTTATGCCAATATGTTCATGTGAGATAAGGTAGACCTACCACCACGAGCTCCATGGGATCTCCGGTGCTTACCCTGCTGCCTTCGCCAGAGAATGAGGGTTTGTCATAAGGGACTAATGTGATCATTAGAAGATCATGTGCTGCGCATGACCCATTCTCATAACCTTTCAAAGGCCATTTGATCACATATACAAAGATGGTCTTTTAAAGACTGTAATCGTTTTAAAGGATCTCTTTAATTTTACATCTTCTCATAACTCCTTAATTTATGTCATAACCATTCAAATATAATAACTTCATAATCTATCATATACTAATAATTTATTATAGCAATTGAACATCCATATTAATATCACTTTTCATCTGATGGGGAATGAAGTCATCATACATGCATATGTGTGCACTTCCCCCCTCCAAGAAGCACTGTGTTCCATTTATTATCACCCCATAAAAAGGTAGTTATTATGATTGATTTAATAAATATAAACTATATTCATGAAATAATAAATATATTTACAACTTTTTGTTCTTTTTTTTCAGAGAGGGGGGGGGGTGGCGGCTAGGTTTCGGCGGGACCTCCGTCGATGGCGATCTTGTTGCGCTATCTGGTAAGTGTAAATTGAATATGGAAATCCCCCATTTTGTTGGATCTATCTTACGGGATGGAGGAAAGGGTTTTCAACGCCCTCAACTAGTTGAGGTGGACATTGGTGGATCTCATCGATCTACCACAATAAGACTCGGGCCAGTTGAAGCGTGATCTTTGGAGATGCGCGTAGTTTTCTGGACTGCAGCGAATGGCGAGCATCGATCTGCGGTGGTGGAAGGTGTGAGGAGTGATCCAAAATTCACCGGTCATCAGGGATAGATTTGGATTGGCAGGGACGGTTAATGCGGCGGAGAAGTCAAATGGGTCTCGTATGTGGTTTCGCATCGACCTTCGGAGGTGTTGGCTGAGAGGACTGACCTACGACGATCTGCAACGGTTGAGGTCGAGAGGAGATGCGCTGAGGAGGTGATGACCGACTCGCACGATGCTCTCAGATATTTGGATTCATAGCCGATTAGGGGGATCTATCCTAGATATAGATTTTCTTTGGCGGATGAGGCGGCTAGGCATCCTCGGTCCGATGTTATGGAAATTGCTAAGGCGGTGAAGAATAGCCTGTCAACTGCTATGAATACACAATTTGGTCTTGCTGAAACAAAATTTAAAAGAAGGCATTTTTCATTTATAAAGTATTTTGTTCAGGAATGAGTCGTTAAGGAGATACCACACAGGTGATTGCTTACAAGGAAGCTATCCTTGACAAATTCAGGATCTGTAGACACTCCATTTCTAGAATCATTCTACCTATTGAGGGAAACTTTGGAAAACTGATTATCTGGTTCGGAAATTAACTTCTACAAGGAGTGCATTGTATTCCAATGGTTCGGGGATTTTATCACATCATTTTTTCATCAGATGGTCTGAAGTGCAGAGCTTCGGGGACTGGACCAATTTCATTAAAAACAGGTACGATTTCCTTTTAAGAATGAGATTTTCGATTCAATCCATTTGGGAGAACAAATAATATAGATCATGTCTAGATCAAATTTTTAGGTCTTAACTAGATCTTATGGCATCCTAATATTTTATTTAATATATCCTCTGTTGTGTGGATCCTAATCAAAATGGATAAAACCTTTCAGATCATCAAATACGGTCACTATGCCAGGATTTTAGTGGAGTTAGACTTGAGCTCTTGTCTAATTAATAACATGGTATTATCTGCATTGGGTGTTGATATCTCTCTAAAAGTGTAGTATGAAAGACTACCTAATTATTGTCGAGATTGTCAAGTTATTGGTCATGCTAAGGATATTTTTCTGCAGGAATGTGGTTTGTTCTTTATGTTCAATAGAAGGACATTATGAGGCTTCATGTAGGAGGAGATTGAGAAGACAGGAACTGCCGAACAATGTTGTTTCTGTTGGTGGAAATCAACCACCTTTTAACAGAGGCAAAGTGCATTTCAGTGATGGTTTTATTGGAATGACTGAGAAATGTCCTCAAAATTTGGAGATTTTGGCACATGAAAATTAGTCTAATGAATAAGAGATACTAAACCATGTAGCTGAGGAATGCATACCTAAAATGGTTGAATCGAGGCTGGGTAATAAAATTTCAATTCCAAACCAAGGAGATCAGGTTTTGCAGAACATCATTATTACAAAAGGGAAACACCCCAGAAAACTGGTTTTTATCAATGCTAAAAAAGGACTTTATCATCACTAGAAAGACGTTAATCTCAACGAAGATAAAGAAGAGTTCCTTTTATCAGCGCTCAGAAAAGCGCTGATAAACGGGTCCTTTATCAGCACTGATAAAATACCTTTTTTATCAGTACTTTTTTAGAAGCGCTGATAAAAGTTAAAAAACATTAAAAAAATATGCAAATCAGGGAGGGACTTCAACAGCGCTGAAACCCCCCTTTAACAGCACCCCCCACTCCTGCTCGCACACCCCAGCCACTCCCCGGCCTTTAACAGCGCCCCCACCACCCTTTTACTGCGCTAGCCTTTATTCCACCTGCGTACGTGACCTGCCTCCCCCTAGATTCGAACCCAGGACCTGTTGTCTGCACACCTAAGCATTTATCATTCCACTATATTGTTTTGTTCTTCATTTATTAATATATATATTTATTTATATATATATATATATTTTGTTATATTAATATATATATATATCAATATATTAATATATATAGTTATTTTTATATATTAATATATTTATTCGTATATTAATATATATTTATAAGATCAGTTTTAAATACATTTATAAAATATGTTTTATGTGTGTTTATAAATAAATAAATACATATATACAACACACACACATTATACGTGTATCTGTAAGTATAATTATACATATTTATATATATATTTATAAATATTATATATTAATATGTATATACATATGTTTAGATATATAGATAATATATATCAGTTTGTCAATACAGACGCGCACACACACATATATATACTCGTACACATTATATAGGTATATAAATATTCATATATTTATATTTTGAATAAAATGGATATTAGTTTTTTATTTATATAAGACTTATATATTGAGAAATATATTTTATATGTAAATATGTTTAATTATTTATTTATAAAATTAAATTTTTATTCGTGAATATATATAAAATATGTATATATTGATATATATTGGATTATAAATAACAATAAATTGTGAAAAATGATAATCAACCTTGAATCTCTGAAAAACAGGTAAAAAATGGAGAAACCCTCAAAACCCGTAAATACAATCAAAAAGTCAAATAGACTCTAAACTCAGGGTAATGACGAAAACTTTTGATCCGAGAGTTCGTTCCAGCTCTGTGACCAGTCAAATCGAATATCATCAAATGAGCTTTGATATGATAGGTGTTGGAGGCCGAACTGATAGATAGATCATAAGTTACAGTTGTTTGGAAAAATAGCAGACAAGACAAAAGTGCTAGAAATGAGGGCTTAAAAAACCTTACAAACCGCAGTCACTGAAACAAGTATAATTTCTGATCCGGGTGTCCGTTTCAGCTCCGTGACCAGTCAAACCGAAGATCATGGAATGAACTACGATATAAAATTTTGGAGAAGGCCAAACATACACACGAATCAGGAGTTATTACTATTTTAAGAAAAATTTGACAGGGCACCGTACACAGAAACAAAGTTTTGGAGACCTTCTGATAGTTTTTTGTGGTTTTAGGGTTTAGAGCATTATCAAAACTTTTTCCAGTCAGCCTACTGCATATATCTATTTGCTACCTTCGATTTGATATATGATAGAGTCCAAACGGACACCTGAAGTGAAAGTTATGGCTGTTTGAAATTGGAGATTTTTTAGAATGGTATAACTAATATATCATCCGTTTCTTTGCTCTTCTCACGGTTTCGATTGGTCGTGGTCCTCACTCGTCTCATGAGCTTTGATTTGACTGGTCGACGTGCTCAAATGGACAACCAGAGTAGAAGTTATGACTGTTTTAGTGAGTTATAGGTTTCTTAGGTTTTTAGGCGCTAGGAGGGTTGCTCAATTTCAAACAATCATAACTTTTGCTCCGGGTGTCCATTTTCACTATACCACATATCAAATTGAAGTTTGAAAACATATCTACACTTTGGTGACTAATGGAACCCCTTCTCATGTTCTTCATGGCCAAAAAAGTCCCATAATTCCTCCCAACGGTCATAAGTTCTGCTTCGGGTGTCCGTTTTTCCATAACTTCTGCTTCGAGTGTCCGTTTTGCGTCTACCACATATCAAATTGATCTAAAACATATTTAAAAGATATATATTATATTTATATCAATATAAATATACTTATATATCAATATATTATTTTTTATGATTTTTTTTTTGAAATATACATTTTATCAGCGCTAGGGAAAAAGCGCTGATAAAGCCCCCCTTTAACATCGTTTTTTTTTTTTGCACCGTTAAAGGGTGACGCTGCGGAATCCCAGTTTTGTGGTAGTGACGATTACCCAAAAAAATTTCCTTTATTCAAGCATTGTATAAAAGGAAATAAGGTTCTTTTGGATGATGAATGTGTCCAAACTGTCCCTCCTCATAAATCAGTACGTAGTAAAGACTACTCATATCTTAATCCAACCATGGTTACCATGTCTCATGGACCCTTAGATTCAGAATCATATTGGTATGATGACTATGACTCTTCTTATCAATAGGATTATGATATTTAATGCTTCTCACTTTTTTGGATTTCCTTGGCATGAGGGCATAACTGCTTGTATGACCCCACCCTTATTTCTTTGTTTTTTCTTTTTTACTTTAATAAAAAGGGATTTTTCTATCCCATTTAAATAATAATAATAATAATCAATTTTTTATTACCCTTACACCCATTAAAAAATGACAGCGTCACTCGTGCGTATGTGTGGAATACGACCGCCATGAAGTGATAATATTTTTTTCAAATTAACCTTTCATGTATAATATGATTTTGATTTTTTTTTGTATATAAATGAAAATTATATAATGGTTATTATTACATATATGACGGAATAATGTCCCCTTTGGAAATTCTTAACCTATAAAATCAATTTTAAAATTATGAACTAAAGATCCTCAAAATACCCGACATGGACTCAACCAATTAAGTAGTAAAACATGTCATTGTAATTAATGAAAAAAATAGTTTATTAATAAGGAAATTTAATGGAAATGGTTCTTAAACAAGTAAATAATAAACATAACACTATCATACTAGAATTTAATGCACATACATAGAAATTCTGGACTTAAGGTAAGTGGTTTATTAACTCAATTTCCATTTATTTGATTATACTTATAAATTGTTGGCCACATTATGCCAAAATTATGCGTGGAATGAAATAAATTTTTTTTACGATTTATGTTCAATTTTTTTGTGGTTTTAAAATTGTTACAAATAATCACTTCAAGGAATAAATATTATATTCAATGATAGGATCTTTTTAAGGATTCTTTATTTCAATGTTGTTTTGTTGAGACAAGTTTGATGTTATAAACCAATTTATGTTTATTATGTGTTTATATTTCCCGTTTTGAAAATTTATATGATGCATCCTTATTAATGCATGGTACATTTAGTTACATATTAAATTCCATAATCCAAGGGGATTTTATTTGAATGTATCCATGTGGTAATATTTAATCATCTCAAATTATATTCTTCAGGAAAAAAATTATTATATACACCATCCATATTTAATGAGGTATATGTGCTTATTATTTTTTATGTTTTTTCATGAATATACTTATGTTTATGTAATATATTTTTTCATTTTTTGGTTTCTGTTTTTTGTGGGTTATGATTCGAAGGTTACGAATATTGTATGTATTTGTGTTGCAATCTCATTTTGTTTTTGGATTTTTTAAGCTAAATTTCAATTGAGGAAAATTTAATGGATATTATCCTTAAAATATCATATATATTATTCTCCATTGGTTATTCCTATATTTTTCTTCTATTATTTCCATTTTCGTTCTCTTTTTTTTACTTCATATGAGCAATAAAATGTTTTTAAATACAAGCTAGCCTTATTTTTCCTTTGGTCGACAAACATTTTCATCCACATAAATACTCTTAAAATTTATTTTATTAATGTACACAATTATAAAAGATATATTTTAAAAATGTAATTTTTAGTAAATGTGATATTATGTGAAAGTTTTTTCAAAACAATCATTCTAAATGTATTTTTTACAAATTTCTTGTGACTTTTTACAAGTGTGAAATTAATGTTTTCTTTTAACATATACAGAATGAACTAATACTCCCACTTTCATTAACATAATTACTATTATTTTCACTGATACATCTGTTATAGGTTTCCAGGTTCATTTTTAAGGAATTTTATATTCATAATATTTTTTGAATTTTTAGTTTTTAATGGTTATGAATGAAAATTGTTTTCTCTGTTATCCAAGAAATATTGTAGTTGGTCTTTCATTGTTATTATAATTTATACCAAAATACTATAATGATTACTATGAATTAATGGGGATATGATCTAATGATATCATTCAATATCTTTCTCAAAATTGGTCATGATGCTGTTATAATACGATCGTTGGAAGGTCGTTTATTTTTCTCAAGTAAATCAATCTATTATTGTTATGAGGAAATGTATGCATCCATGTGTCTTGTTTCATGGTATGGTGTTTAGAAGTTATTAATGAAAGTGATATTGGGGTTTGAACCCAAATTTATAAGGGACATTGTTTGATATGTGATGTGTGGGTTTTCTATATCTCTCTAAGGAATTGGGAAATGGGATAGAGTTAACTACATGGATGGTACCCCTCTGATACTAGAGTTATGTTACTCCAATTTTTTTTTATCAATTTGTCTTATTTTATGTCACTCTTAAGATATGATTATGTTTTCCAGTTATATTTTTACCCTTATATATATGATAAGTATTTTTTTTGGTTATTTCAGGATAAATTTTTGATGTTCCTAGATACCAATATAATTTATTCAGGATCACTATGAGTTCTAATGGATCATTTTCTCCTAAATTATTTTAACATGGATATTTATTGTTGAATAATATGTAATATTTCTTGTAATAATGATCTATTCAGTGTATCATGAATTAATATTTTTTTTTTTAGTATAAAGTCTCATATTTTATGTTCATGCACTTTGATTAGGTCGGCATGCCCTTATACACATCTTATTCTCGCCGAATCTGTTCAACGGTTAATTATTTTTTTACCACTAACAATCATTTGAACTTAGCCGTATTATATTTTCCATTTCCCCATGATATTATGTTTTATGTTAAATTATTTATTTCAATAAAGGTTTCATTTATATTGAATTTTACTGGATATATTGAAGGTGTGACGTGAAATAAGAAAATTGGGGAATATTGGGGAAAATGATCACTTGAAGACATAAGTAATGTTATGTGATAATTTTTCCAAATTATACAAAACTATAAATAGAAAATTTATGTGGTTATATAGTGATCCAATACGTTTTATAATGTTTTTTGGTTTGGACCACTAAAATTGGTTCATGATATTTTTTATCAAATCTAAAAATATAAAGATTGTGTTTTTAACAAAAGAACTGGGAGTGTGGGTTCAAAGTTGTTAATATTATAGTATCTCAAAATGACAAGATAAGTATAATTACATTATTAAAATTCTATTATGTTTATAGAATATAAATTAACTTCTTTCCCCCCTTTTCATAAGAATTAAAATGTCATCCATATATATCTACAAAATATGACCTCTATGAATGACGCACATTATTTTTCATCACCAAAATACATTTTTTGGTATAAAATTTTATTTTATAAATAAATATATTATTTATAAATTGTTTAATATTCAAAACATATAATCCTTCATATATATCACTCTTATTTTATGGAAAGTGAAAACCTCTTCTGTGTAAACGTGCAGACTACCACATCCATGGAATGATATATTTTGTTTTCAATGACCTCCTTAGAATAATGATTCTAAAATATATTATATGAAGGACTAATATATATCATTAATATGAAACTAAATTTATGAAAAAATAATTTATGATCATTATGTGTTAAATTTTGTTATCGGTAGATTGTTCGATACAAGCTCACCAAGGATCTCATTATCTCAAACTATGCCTATAATTAATATAAGATGAATTTTTTGTCATTTAAATAATTGAAAAAAATGATTTAAATATATCATGTAATATATTAATGATGAACTTAGTATAAAATAAATGGTTTTGATAATTCTAGAAAGACACATGTGTGAAATAATTGGAATTACAATTACTAATAATGGAAATATGTGATAACAAACTAATTAAAGTATAATAAGTGTATATAACCAAATAATTTAAATGGTAATAGATATGAATAAGGTTCATAATTTTTTTTTATCAATATGATATATTTATTACATAAGAGTATAATGAGCTTTTATGGAATATAAAATTGAGGATATGGATTTCTCATCTCAATTTTTATTATATGATAATTATGTCGTATCCACCACTTGTTTTTAATTTACTATATTATATAATTCCCAATGATTTTTTAATAAATATAAAATGAAATTATCAGGACTCTGAAATATTTCTTATTATATAACATTATTGAGTTTCCAATTTAAATGAAAGTAACGTTCTAATGGTTTCTTTCCAATATCATTTTCAAATTGATATTGCTACGTAGTAATTTCTATATGGGGAGACATAATGTAGAATTTATCATTAAAACCCTAACAATTTCCCTTTAATATATTATTGAGATTTTAATTTTCCTATCTTAATTTCATTTCACTTTGTTAAATAATTTTTCAAATGTGATGATTGTAATTGAAAACGACCAAACCTCCACTTTTCAATAGTCAATCTTCCTCCACTATGTCTATAAATTTTTATGGATGTCCATTTCCATCAAAAATAATTATTAAGGTTTTTTTCAACTATTTTGACTTTCCTTACATAAAATTTTAATTTTTTTACCTTTTTTATAGATGTTATTCTGATAAAGGCATCCCGATTTTATACAATTTTCATGTGAACAAATTCTTTGGCCCTTATGTTCATTATTCATTAAAAATTTCCCTTCCATTTTATAATATGGATTTCCAAAAGATTTTAATTATTAATGGTTTTTAAAAGAGATTTAAATATTTTATATTTTTAAAATGTAATTATTTTATTTTAAAAATGAATTCTCAATTTCAAATATGATTTTAAAGGTATATATTTTTAAGAATGAATATTAATTTGTTTTTTTGTCTACTCAAAGAATGTATTTGAATAAATATTTATTTTTAAATATTATTGTTTTTTTAAATTTTAATGGTAATTGTTTTAAATGTTTTATCAAGCTCAAATTATTTTGTTTAAATGGTAATTTTTTTTTGTTTTAATGATTTTAAAAAGGGACATTTTTTATTATTTTCCATTGTGATTTATATCATAAAAGAAAAAGATATAATTTTAATCTATGTAAACATCATTTTATTTTCTTCAAATTATACTAGGTAAATTTTCTTAATCTACCATAAATTTTATTTATTTGGATGAATTATTAAATATTCTATGGATGTTTTCATAAAACCCATCTCATTTCCCATGCTTTAAATTAAGTGTAATTTCTTAAAATGAATCTTTTCATGTTCTCTGGGAAATCCTATGTATGCTTTTCATTATTCAATTATTAATCCTTTAATTATTTATCTAAACAATGTATTGATAAATTTTTTATATCTCTTGAGTTTATTATGATAATTCAATATTGATGCTCACTCAACTATGGGAATTAGGAAGTGATTCATGGTTAAAAATATTAATTGTATCATAAAGTAATGTATGCTACACTATGTTATAGGAATCAAGAATTTATGCGTTCTCTATTATTCTAAAATAATCAGGTTATGTTCCATACTTAACTATGTTATGAGAATCAGGTAGTGATTCTTGCACTTCCATGTTATGGGAAAAATATTTTGATGCATATTTCGTGATTTAATGATTTATATGGTTTTATTTGGCCTACATCCATATGATTTTCATCATACTCAAGTAATGTTGTATTGTGTTTTATGTTTTGATCAAATCCCAAATTTTGGTTTTTTAATCTGTGTTTATTTCAGTATAAATATCAAATTTGATGTTCATGAACTTTTTTTATGTTTCATACCCACATGATTATATTATTATCATTTTTGTATAAATTTTTTAACTCTTATATTTTCCCTTTAATATAATCTGACCTCACACATTTTTTATGCTTATATTACAAAGGTTATGAATATGAGTATAACATATAATAAGATTATAAGTGGGTCTATAGGGATATGATTACAAATAAATGTTCACAAGAATAGTAAATTATGTTTTTCATGTAGTTTATATATAAAGGCATTGAACCATTAAGGTCCTCAAGATTATGTGAATTTTTTTTAGAATTTACTAGTGTCAGATGACAATATGGTGGGTGAATATCGTTAAAAAAATTAAAACTAAATAAAGAGATTCAATTATGTTTTTTTGATAAATAAAAATAATAAATGTTCAATATATATATATATATATAATATAATTGTAGGTATAATATATATGAAATATAATAGTAAGAATAGTAGAAATTAAAATTTAATGGAAAAATAATTTGATTTAGGATTTTTTTAAATAACTCCTTATGTGTACCTAAGTATCCCCCTTAATAACTTGAGAGGTTTTAATTTAATCCCCTAACATTAGTGGTGGTTTAGAAAACTAAGAAGTATATACTTAGGATTTATTTTTATCCATGAAAATTGAGACAAAATAAAATTTATTTCCAAAAAATGTAGAAAAAACTAAAAATAGAGAATTTAAACATTCTTTTTATTGTTTTTTATGAGAAACCTAAATCCCTTACATTAGTGGTAGTGAGAACCCAAGATAAGAAAAAGATTTATTTTTTTATTATCACAATCCCTTTGAAGGAAATTCCCAATTATCTATAATAAATAATAGAATATATGTGAGAAATTTAAGGGAAAGTATGAGATAAAAGGGTATAAAATAATGAATCATAATGAAAATATCTTGAGATGGTGAAACATTATAATATTTGAATCTAGTGATCCATTTAAGTAGACAGTACATTGTCAATTCTCATAGGGGTATATTTTTAGGCTCTATATCTCCCCTTATGTTTTTTGGGTGTTAATGAGTCAATAAAACCAATAGAAGTTCCTTCATGGTAGGGTGGTACACTTTTAAATGCCAATTTTAACATTATTTATAGGATCTACTGGTTGTCTAGACAATCCCAACCAGAATGCTTTGGAACCACTGATTGACATCTTGGTGTCCATGGGATGGATAGTGGATATACCAGTGCTATTGCTCCTCTCTTATAGCCATTTTCTAGCTAGTTATTATCCACTAAGTAGTTAGTGGCCTTGTTGGTGGCCTGATACAATAGGTCATGCCACCGACTAGTTGGTGGCTCTACTACAAATTTCTACTAGTGCTGGGTAGTGAGGGTCCTTGAATATTTATTCCCACTTAATTTGTTTCCTTAATTTTATTCTTCAATGTCCAATCATCATATTAAAACATAAACACTAAAAGACACTCAACAAAAATGGTTAAGTCAATAATAATTTAATGTGATCAATAAAATCAATGTGATCAATAAAAACAACGTGATCTATAAAAATATCTTCCTTTTAGATGGTCACCATCACATGGAATAAAAATATAACCTAAGGAAAAAATTTCATATGAATTTTTTTAATAAAACGTATCCATTATTTCATTTTTAAAACGATTTAAATTTTTCATAATGAAATTTGAAAAAGAGATTGTGGATCTATTTTAAATACATATAAGTTCAATTATATATATTGTATTATAATTTTTAGGTGATTTATCCCAAATAAATCCACATAAAGTGTCAATCCATGTGATTGATAAAGGCCCACTACTCATGCTAAAGGTTGAGACCAGGTTAATACCCAACCATCCATTTTTAAGATTATTAATAATAGTTGCATCTACACTAAAAACAAATCCAATTTTTTGAACCCATACATTGATTTATATGTTTTGAAAATAAAACATACTTTACATTAATAAAATCATATATTAATTTTCACTCATATAAATTTCAAAAGATATTAAATAATTGATATATATTCCACTTGATATAAAATAAGACAATAAATAAATTATAAATTAATCCATTTTAATAGAAAGTTATATAAAAATAATCATTTTATATATTTATCCCCATTGTTATTATTAAAAATTTACTAATTAAAAAGAAATTTATTTTCAATAAACTAAATAGTTCCAAAACATTTGAGATAAATTGATTTGAAAAAATAGTAAATGAATAAAATCAAGCATAATGGTCCCAAGGAATACATTACTAACTCCAGTTTAATAAAATCAAAATGATATAGAGAAAGGGGTTCATGAAAATATCATCTAATTGAAAGATTGAGTTAATATTATTTTAAGATATATCTTCTTTTTAATGAATTTTATTAATAAGTGGTGCATACTGTCAAAGATATTTTTGTTTGTTTGTTAAATTGCATATACATTGATACTAATTACAATAGTGGTACCTCAATTATTAGAGTAATAATCCAAATTTTTATAAGTCATTCCTTAAAATCATGAAATATTTTCTAAATAATATTTTTTTAATTATGTCTCCAATGATACCATATATTTTTCAGAGTAATATAATTAGATGGGGTTGAATTTTCTCTTAAAAATAAATACTAAATAAAATAGAAAAATTATGAAATTGAGTGATAAATTAAAATAATCAATGAAAGCATGATATATATGATATAGAAGAGTATCTAAAAAATATATGATGTATACGTGTAAGAATAAAATAAATTATAAATTAAGAGAAACACTATTTGATAAAGAATATCAATAGTAACTCAATATGTGTAATATATCTCACACCCTCAGTAGATTGAGGGGATTTAGATTATTCCATTTACATTATTGGTAGTCAAGTAACCCAATACGAATTTCCCTTAACTTTATAAGTAATAAATAATCCTAATAAATAATTCTATATCTTTTTAAATAGTTATAGTAATAAAAACTAATACAAGAAAGAGTCACTATATTTTTTGTTGGTTTTAGAAAGAAACCAAAATCACAAGATTTATTTGTAATGAATATGAAATTGATGAAGAATGAGGAGGAGGAGGGGGAGGGGAGGGTGTTTGGGTAGGCACAAACCCTTCGAAGGACACACTCAATTATCAATATTATATAAATGAAAATATGATTAATATTAATGGGAAATGATGATATAGATATTGTGTACAATAATATATTACAATGAAAGACTCTTAGGAAGTCACAATATAGGGAGGTTTTAATATAGTGATTCATCAAATATGATTTTACATTTTCATGCCTCATGGGGTCTATTTATGGTTTCTAGCTTTCCCTTAGTTATCTTCAGGGTTTGAATGAAACAGTAGAGCCATTGGAAGTCTAGTAAAAGAGATATGTACAAATTTAATAGTTATTTTTAACATTCTGGACCGTCTCTACCAGCTAGTCAGTTGACCACACTAGCTAGCAGATGGGACCACTAGATATCTTCTAGGTTTCCACCAACTTGTAGTTGGAGTGGGAAGTGCGTCAAATCCACTTGTGTAACCACATGTTGGCTGGTTATCATCCATCAGGTAACCAATGTGTCTGGTGCCATCTATTATATAATCAGTTGAATGGTGGCTCAATTCTAGCTATCTAATAGTGTTGGCTTGTTAGTGTCTTCTAGTCAAACCTCTAATATTAATTTTCATTTCATCATTTTATCTATAAACTTCCTATGATCAAAATAAAACATATACACAGAAATAAAATAAATTTAAATGTTTAGATCAATAATTGGTTCTTATGATCATTAAAAAATGTGAGGTACAATAGTGAGGTGAGATGTTAATGTGAAATATATTAAATGATATCTTAGGAAATCTAACATTATATCAATTCTAATTTTTTACGTATATTTTTTTAGAACATGATCCGAGTGTTCTGGTCGGGAGCTGTAAAAGCATCATGTTCACACATAATATATATGTACAAATGGAACTATATATAAGAAAAAAACTAGGTGTTATGTTTTAGAAAAATAAATATCATGATACATAAAACATTATTCAACTAATTGTAGTGATATATAATTATGGTATAACCTTCCACTATATATTATGTTCATAATCTTGCAAGCTACAAATATTGTAAATGTAGCTGAAGTATAAATTTACCAATGATAAAAAATGGATTTCCTAATGATATATTAAGAAGTACATTACATAATTAATTTGTGGGTTTCCCAAAATAGAAAAAATATTATCACATTGGGTGTTTAAGGTAATAAATAATAAATAAATGTTCATAGTTATTTAAAATGAGAATAATAAGCATATGAAAAATCATGGAGGGAGTCTAAGAATGAACACAATATCATTAATCATATAGGGTCATATTAATTCATTATAATGAAGAAAGAAAATAAATATAATAAATATAATAAAAAGGATAAGAATAAAAATATACCATTAGAAAATATTTTATAGGAATCATGGGGATAAGATAGAGAACGAGATGAAAAACCCCAAAAAGGAAAAGGCTTAACAGTCCCCTTATCATATGTCCCATTTTATTTCCTAACAATTAAAACAACTCTATTAAAATTTTATTTTATAAAAAAATACTAAATATTATAACATGCATTTATGTTATTCTAGATGAATTATTATTGATACACAAGCTGAAAATACATAAATAATTCATTGATACCATGGTTTAATTAATACATCTCACAAATAGTCATAGTACACAAGGAACAAAATAATTAGTATCTTTGAGACTAACTACATGAAAATATTATTTTACAATAATTATAAACAATTTTCCATAACCATGACCCATTAAACCCTCTTATAGAAATATCATATGATACAACAATCTTCATAACCATAGGAATAAAATCATAATAAATTGGAGACCCCAAATTCTATCTAATGCAAAATTATCAACATGTACTAATTGTTAAATTATAAACATGAGTGAAAAAAATTAGAAAGTTATAAATAACATAAAACATGGTATCATTAGTTACAATCATAAATCATGATCGAGCATTAAGTATCGTAAAATAAAACCATAATACTAAAGAAAGGTCGTAAAATAAAACCATAATACTAAATAAAGGTCATCGAAACATGGATTAAAAACACCATTTAAATTCGAAAAAAATGAAATCATGACAGAAGAATTTGGGACATCTTTAGAACCTGGAATATCATAAACATTTTAAAAAAATATTATAAATACAGGTCATTTTATATATTTAAAAAAATAATCATAGGATTTTTTTTGATAAATATATAAATTTATGACAATTAATTTAATTATCATATCCATGTATATCCACTGTTTAGTTTATGGAAATATAAATGTATGTTCATGATTCATTATATCATGAGATATAATACCATAACCAATTAATTGAATGTATAAATAGGATAAAAAACATCATATATGTATATGAGTGACACTCAAAATCAAATCATTCATCTTATCATAAATAACCCATGAGAATAAAATGGATTTCATAAATTTTATAATTTTCATCACATAAAAACATGATGATTTGATATAAAAAACACAATCACTCAAAGTGAGTATTTATTAAAAATAATATAGGGTGATTTATAAAAAATTACTCAATTATAGAATAATCTATTGAAAATAGATGCAAAGTCATAAAAATTATTTATCTTAACAAGCATTCAATAATATAATTGTAAAAAGATTTGATATTCATGTCTGAATTTAAAAATAATTTTCTTAAAGGTAAATGGAATTATTCTTAAAAAATTAATTAAAATTATATTCCAACCAATATACTATTATTGTGAATAAAACATATCTCAAAATTTTAAGTAAGAGGGAATATTATTAGATTATGGTAAATAAAATCCTCTTAAATATTAACAAACTCTTTTATCCAAAATCCACATTGTTAAATTTTTGTGGATTTTTTTTCAATTTATAAAATGAAATATAATTTTAATTAGGTATAAAGGAAATTTGTGTTTCCAATAAATAAATTAGAAAATTTTATGGATTTAGAAACATTTAGAAGAAAATGAATTAAAAGAAATGGAAATTATCCTTAACAAAATTTCATTTTCAAAAAAACAATAGATTCCTCAAGGATGAATAATTTTGTGACAAACCTAATTTTCATAGAAAATAATGTGGAATTAAAAAATAAAATTATCATAGGATAGTGAATATAAATCTTTAATTATAATAGTTAGTGTGTAGTTATTAGGACCCAAAGAAAATATTTGATCCACAAAAACAAATCTCCACTATTCCTTCTTGGATTAATGTTCTATAACCTCCAAGAAAAAACCACAACTATCATCTTATACTATTTAAAATTCATTTCTATACTTAAAATTGTATATATTTTTCATTCATAATCATTATCATCATGTATATTAGTTAGTTTTAGACAATTTTCATACATCATTTGTTTATAGTTTTTCCGTTTTTTAGAAGTTTCATCAAATTAGTATCGATATTCATGATTATTCCAAATTTAATCATTCCATGTTCCCTAATGTTATAGTAATGGATGAATTATAATTTTTTTATGTTTCAATTTCATGTGATGTGTGTTTTATTCATTATCATTGATGATGGGATTGACAAAATAGTATACCTAGGTGATTTTCTTAAGTAATGAAAGGTATTTTATTAATTATTTAGTAAATCAATGATTTTTCATTCATATGTCCATAATGAATTAAATATTTATAATTTTATATCATATTATATTTTCCATTATTTTTTCATAGTTATTCTGGATAGAATTTCATTGCAGTTCTTAAGTAGGTGGTCAAACTATTCCAAACATAAACATACCATTATTATTAATGATTTTGAGGTTAATTAGTTGAAATATCATTATTTACGTAGTATAATGATAAAATTAAGTTTTTATTAATGTAATATAATATAATTTTAAATGATATAGAATAATAAGTGATGGATATGAAAATAATTCATAATTTTAATAAAATATTTTCCTCTTTGTATGAATTTTTAAGTCATTGAATTAAAAATGATCAATATGTTTTCCAATTTTTGTTAAAATAACCTTAATTATATAATAAAAATCATATTTATCTATTAAATCCATTCTCTAAAACATCCATGTAAGGTAGTGATGAAAAATAAAAAAATAATCAGTCATTCTATGGAGCCGGTAATCTATATGTATGCATGGTTGATGATATCAATTTCCCTAGATCTAGAGAAATATACAATATGATTTATTATTTTAGAATATAAAATATGTCATAAATATCATAATTATTTACCAAAAATAACATTTTTTCTACCCATGTATGGTATTAATAGAAAATGAAACATGACACTTTATGGAGGTGGTAGTCTGCACACAAACATGAACATCATTCCACTTTTCATAAAGTAAAAATGGATGGGTGGTTAATATTTGAACAATAATTATAATTAAAAATTTTTATAATATGGATATCGATGTTATAATTTTATGTTGGTTTATTGATTTTCGATGAAGAATATGTGCACATAAAGAAATAGAAATGAGAAAGAGAGGACCTGAACTTATAACACACTTCTTGTATTATCTTCTTTGCAAAGGGTGATAAGAACTTGAGGAATGAGGGATGATATTTTTAGATTATTTTTACCTTTATAACATGGATACTAGTTTTATGGAGTTTTTTGGGTATAATTTTTACATAACATAGGTGGTTTTCATGTTATGGTAATTGAGGATTGGAGAAACCCTTTCAGAAAAGGAATGACATTTTTCTAAATACCTAAACATTATCAATAATGTAAAGTCACTTGCATAGAAAGTGGTTTCGATTTTTTTTGAATAATATGGTAGGTAAGTGATATTATCATGAAATAATCAAAAAAGTTTCTTCAAGCACATTTTAAACTTGTTTCAATGCCTTTATCAATTTAATTTTTACTTTTTTCTTTTTGGTTGTTATTGTGGTACCTATTTTTTACCTATGGAAATATAATATTTTTACATACAACTAAAGTGTTCCATATTATATTATTTGGGAAAATTTATTTTAAATTTTAAATAATTTTTTTATGATTCAATTTCATAATGTTCTAATTATTAATTTTAATATAATTAATTTATATTTTATTAAATAAATTTTAGAGAAAAATATTACATAATTTCTAAAATATCAATCATAACTTTTTACACTATAATAAATATATCTAAATTTTTATTTTTAATTACAAGAATAATATTTTAAGAGGAAGATTTCATAATGTTATAATTCATAGTTATATTATAATAATGGCATAGATGTTCCACCATTAGTAAAATGTTATATTGCAATATTATCCTGAAATATCAAAAAACATCAAAATAATATAATATTCTAAATATAAATTAAATAATGAATATTAGTTTATATAATTAAAATTATTAAATAATTATAGTTTTAATTATATAAAAAATAAAAAATATGAGTACAAACAATATTTATTGGAAAATTGTGTTCTTAAACATTATTTTTTTTATTATTTTATTTCATTCTAAATTTTATTAATGTTCAAATATTATTTCATATATAATTATATTTTAAAAGTGTCTAGTTTAATATGTTATGATAAAATAAAATATAAATAACATAATTATTCTTTAAAAAAAATACTTTCATTCTAAATACTCTTTACCAAATACCATTAAAAATAGATATTTAAATTATAAAATATATTTTTATTATTCTATTTATATTAATATTTTTGGAAATTTATATATTCATCAGATCATATTTGGATGAATTTGATATTATTGTTATTATTATGTATAACATATATATACATTTATAATATGTTAATGTCATATTTTTAATTCATTGTGAGTAATATTATTTTAAGTTTAAAAAAAATAATCTTACATGAATTCATTATTCAATTAGATATATATCCAAGGAATGTTTTTTTAATGACCATACTTGAAATGACCATATTTACATTTTCTATATTTTCATACTCTATATATAACAAGAATAATACCTATTATATTCATACATCATATTTCTATTTTTTTCTTCTTTAGACCTCACAACATTCTTTCACTTTTCACGGTATTATTTATTATTTTATGTTTTGTTATAATAATGGTGATTCATAAGGGTAAATATGGTCTAAGGGAGATTCTAGTTCTAATGATATTAATATTTAAAATTTATTTCCCACTTTAAATTTTTGTAGTTATAATTGAAATAATCTTCCTCTATGTGTAAAACTATGTGTGATGTGATTTTGTTGTAATATTTTTCTATGAATGAATAATGTGTTATTGTTCTAATACATATCTTATCTGATATATTTACAAATCTATGTAAATTAATTTTTTAAAAATAAAAAATATTTTTAGAATTATCATATATATATATATAAGGTTCTTATGGGTATAATTACATTCAAACACACACACACACACACACAAACACTATATACATAGGTCGGATAAAGTTTCATATAATAAAGGGGAACCAATCCATCACATAAATCATGTTAAATTTATATAGATGATGTATAATATGATTTACATAATGCATAATCCTATAAACATCAACCTAGAATGTAATTATCATTTCACTAGAATATTTCTCTATATATAAAATCATTAGGGTAGTAAATTAATGATCATATAAAATGTATTAGATATCCTAGATATCCTAGAATGAAATTCCAACCAGATATATATAACTACAGATTTGAGGGTACATGTACCATAAATAATAGTAACCACATCAGGCATTTTTATTTCATAGGAATTCCATTTCCCCTAGGTATTGGAGGTTGGTGATGCTCATCATCTTTGTTAGTCATTAGACTAGGGAACAAACATGGACAATTCGAAATTTTTCCACACATAATAAATTGAATTATTAATGGTACCCTAAGATGAATTTTATTTCCTTCAATTATGTTCTCTAACCACTTCATTTTTTTTTTCATGAAAATTTTATGTTTGGTAACCCATTTATCTATAATTAAATCATCTTCACGTGTCTTGGAAGTAGTTATATTGGTTATTATATCCATATTTTTGATGTATAGGTGGTTTAATATTCTTTCTTTCATCATCTTCATTGCCCTAATTTTCATGGGTCTCAACTATTCTCTTTTAATTTGTGTATATAGTATTTCAAAAATGGTCATATTTTTAATCATATTTAATGACGGTTGGTTTAGAATAATCATCATAGTTCTTAATCATTATCTTATTCTTATTAGTTGATCATTGGGATAGTCATTACATTATCACTTATACCAATTTTTAACTCTTTTAATTATTGTTATAGAAATCTCTTAAACCAAATGTGGTTAAAATGAGTGAAAAACGTTTTACATCATAGTGTATTTTCATAATGAATAAAAAATGGTATTAAAGTAAAAAAACCTTTTACCCCTTTATATATTCTTATTATCCTAGAAGTACTTTAATTACATTGTGTTGATTTATCTTATAGTTCTCAACATAATACATAAATATAAAAATGAAATTAGTCATGTATGTGAAATCTTTATCTCACTCATCATACATCATAGTGAAAATAGGGTCAATAGGAAATGAACCATTTTTGGGTGATATACTTTAGTTTAATCTGTTCCACATCTGTATCCACTTTACAATATCTAGATAGGGATATTTTTCTATGAAACCAAACTACTCATGATTGTACCAATATTTCTCGATATCATTATATATATATATATAATTATCACTATGGTTTTGACTAATATAATCTAATGTTGAAACCAAATGTAACTAGAATAATATCCAAAAATAACTAATCATTGTCTATGATACCAACTATGGGGACCCAAGACAAACAAACAAACATAAATATTTACTAGGAATTAATTATTACATCTCACAAATAGTCAAACAAACCAAGGATGTAATGGATTAGTGTCTAGATACTAACTACATAATAATACTATTATACAAAACATATGAAAATTTCTCAATATATATGCTCCTTTTGACCCCCTTATAGATATGTGATATGATATAATCATCTGTATAACCTAGGGAATTGGAACATAAGAAAGGGGTGATCTAAAATCCTCTATAAGGGAAATATATCAAATTTTAATAATAATTATATCATAAACATGAGGGAAAACATTATAAAAGTAAAAATATAAAATAAAAATACCATGAGATCATAAGTGAAAATAAAAAAAAACATTATTCATAATTGAGGATCATGGAATATATTCATAATTAAAAAGAAATTTCATCAAAACATGATTTATAAACTCATCACAAAAATAATATATATGAAATCATAACATATAAAAGTGGAACATATTTTAAAGCAGAAATATCATATATATTTGGAATATCATGGATGCGAGATCCATTTTAGATAAGTTAAAAAAAATAAGCATCGAAAAAAATTGTGAATAGGTTAATGTATGTCTACCATTTAATTTTGTGAAGAAATCCAAGTATGTCCACCCTTTTATTTTGGAAGAAATAAAAGTATATCCATGCTTCATTATCTAATGAAATATTACCCATAACCAATTCATTGAAGGGTGATATAAAAAATCTTTTATAATCCATACATATGAGTTCCATATAAAATCAAATTATTCATATTATCATAAATAACCCATGGGAAGGGATTTTTTTAATAAATTTTATAAATAGTGTTTTATAGAAAAAAACATATTTTTATTTTAAAAACAATAACTCCAAAAAGGTGTATTTAAGAAGAGAACATATAGGGTAAATAGTGAAACATTATTATTTTGGATAATAACCCTTTGAAAGTGGAATTGATATCACAAAAAGAATTTTTCATAAAAAAATTCTTAATATCATCATGAAAAACATTATTTTCAATTCACCTTCCAAAAATTTTCTTTTGAATATTTAAATGAAAACATCCTAGAACAATACTTTAAAATAGATTCCAAGAATGTGACCTTGATATGAACTAAGAAATATGTCAAAATGTGATTTATAAGGGAAGATTATAAGATCTTAGTAAAGAAAATACTTTTTAAATGTTTTATAATTCCTTTATTGAAACCCCACATCATTAAACCTATAATAAAACCTTATTTTTAAATTGAATAAAGGATAATAAAAGGATCATTGTAGAACAAAAAAAATGAGTTTCCATAAAGGAAAGAAGAAAAAAATATGAATTAAAAACATGCGTATGGAGGTAAATTCCATTAAAAGAATGTGGATTTATTTATGATAAAATTTCATTTTCACGAAATCATAAATTCCTCAAGGAATATGAAATTGGTGTGAAAAATATTTTGTAATATCCAAAGTAATGATAAAATATGTATTTTTCACATTTATTAATATTTTTTAATTTAATTGCAATTTTACCTTAAAGGGGAATCTATGTATGATAGAATACTCAACACACAACAATGAGTTTCTCCGAAATCTTACGTTTCATGCAAGACTGAGTTATACCGAAAAATAATATATTATTAATAGTATTATTTCATATTGTAGTTATTGCCTAGACATTATGTTGGTGGGAATGAATTGGACTAAATATATTATTTTTACACATTATTATTAAATGTTTTTACATTTATCCAACAAGTTTTATAGTCTTAAAAAAATAATAAATCTAATTATTAGAATTTAAAGCTCTATATTTTTAAAATGTAGTTTTACCACCTTTTAATAGAGAAAACATATTAAATATACATTTTGAAACTTTTATAACCTTTATATGAAAAAATAAAATTTATTTTTTAAATATGGATAACCAAATTTACTTTGGGTGTATTTTTTGTATTTTTCCCAGAAATTTCATATTTTGATGAATAGTGAAGAATATTGAATTTTAGTCAAACGCTACCTTTTCGACTAATTTATTTATATAATTAAATTATATATTTTTTGGTTTTAAATTATAATTATCACAATATTATATCATTTAAACTAATTTAATTTTTTTTAAACAATTTCACATTAAATTTAAATATAAAAACATAGTAATATTTTGAACCTTTTTTACTTTAAAAAACCGCTTTGTCTTCCTGTCTATGAGATTAAATTTAAATTAATTTATTCAACTTTTGTGATTGAAATTTGGAAAAATTGATTAATTTTTTGGAATAAGAAAAATTTATAATGTCTAATAATGGTTTTTTTTTTGAAAAATACTTATTAGTGATGTAATTAAAATTAATTACAGTTATTAAGAGAAATATTAGCCCAACAAGGGACAAAAATATAAAATTAAGAGCCCAAATAACCTAGAAACTTTTCCAAAATACATTATTTTATCATATTTAGACCCTATAATCCCTTTTATATAATTATTTCCATTAGTGGAGACACATGACATGGGAAAACGTGGGTGGAATTCCCTTTTCCAAAATTTACAAGAATGCTACCCCTCTTCAACTATAAAAAGGTACTCGCTCTTCCCCTTCATTCACAAAACTAATTACCTTTTTATAGACCAAAATATACTCATATAGGTTCCATAAATCCATAACTTCACCCTATAATCCTTATTTTTGGCAGAAATCCACCCAAGTAATCCATTTGGTGCAAACCAAAATGAGTTACCCAAAGATGATGTAATATCCTTCCTCAAGCTCCTTCATTTTATTTTTATTCTCCACCACATATATTATTATTATTACATGATTGAATAATTAAATTTTTATCATAAATTTACTTATATGTTTTTCTATTATGTTTTTTACCTACACTTACCCACACTTCCTTCTAATGGGTAATGAACTTACTGTTTATGTGTACGACGAACTACCACCTCACAAAACAATGTCGTTCGTTCTTCCTTTACCACCTCCCATGGATGGAAATTATGATGAAAATGATGTTCATATATGATATATATTATATTTAATATGTGTTTATGATTATTTTATATTTATATAATGCATAATTCTATTCCTTTAATTTTTTGGGAATATGATAACATCGTTTGTAGAAGTGTGGACTACCGCCTCCTCAAAGGGATGTGCTACGTTCGCACACTAAATAGAATGTGTTATGGATCAGTTTAATTAAAAATATGTGACACAAATAACATCTATATGAAATTTACGACATAATTATTTTTCTATAAATAAAATATATCATTTTCATTAACACCTTTTTACACACTGAAAAAGTGATAACATCGTTCGTCAACGTGTAAACTATCAACTACTCAACACGATATGATTTATTTCAAATCATAATAATTCTATATATAAGTATATATTATTAAATGATATTTTATTTATAATATAATGGTAATTCTGGAAATATATGTGTTACTTACCTTCTTTACATAATGATCATTGAAAACTGGGAATGCCACTCATGCGTATGTGCGACCTACTATCTCCATGATTGTAATGTTGGTTCATTTTTCATAATCGTCTTTCATGATTGGTTATAAAAGGAGTATTTATTTATATATTAAGATAATTATTTCACAATTATTATTCTATTGATATTTATATGACCTACCAAAGTCATTTTTGACACACAAACCGAATATGGTAAAAAGACCTGATTGTTTGTGTAGTTGTTTATAAAATTTTAATAAGTGAAATAAAAGTACTGATAAAATTGAAAATTTTCACAAGAAAATAGATAATTAACATTAGTTTATTATTCAGGAATATAAAGACCAACTTCACAAGTCAGACTCAAGGTAATGGATTTTATCTTAACCTCCTTTCATTAAGACATTTCCTCACAATATGCACCTTTATTATTTTATAAGATGTATATAAAACCCATTTGACATTATATATCTATATTTTATCTATTATCATGTTATTTAATGTTTTTTTGAATGGTATTATTTCATAGTGATTATGATTTAAATGGTAAAAGTGGTATGGGAGTCTTTGAATGATTAATGATTTAATCATTTAATTTCAATATTCTTGATATTATTTTACATATTTATATATATATAAGGGTTATAAAGGAAATTTTGTCTATTTTTAATTCTGTTCATTTTTTTCAAAAAGGAATCTTTTTACATGTTTTTAATATAATGTTCTAACAAATGACAAAAGTAATTTTCTATTTTTAACATACATGATGATAATGAATTTTCCACCACCATGAACATTATTTTATTTTTGACATCCTTTGTAAACTTTCATATTTTCTTAAATGAAAAGAATTATCTATTTTTTCTATATTTTGGTATTGAAAATGTTTTTTCAAAAGAAATATGTATTTTTTATTGAAAATTGTATTTTTTAAAGAAATTTGTATTTTAATATTTGAAAGTTTTTTCATACGAGTTTAAAAGAGTTTTTCAAATGATGTAATGATTTATTTTATGTTGTGGTTTATGGGAATTATAAATTATTTGTTCACCCAGATAGCTCTAGGTGATCCTATTATAGGTTAAATGATGGGTGCACCCAAGAATATCTTCAATGCATTGAGTAATGATTATATTCTCTAAATAATTATATTGGAAATTGGTTGTAAGGTTATTTGAATATGTAAGGGTTTTGTAAGGGTTAAATTTGATTATGTTCCAAGGTACCTACATGGATTTTATGATATGTTTTAAAAAGTTAAATATAATTATACTTATTAAAAAATGTTATTTCCATATTTGGAGAAAATTTTATATATTCTAGAAAGGGTTTATCATGAGTTTTAATGTTTATCAATGGAGTGATAGTTTTATTCTTTTTATATCCTTTATTGGGTTTATATACCCATCCCAAATTTTTAAATGTTTTTAAAGGGCTTAAGGACAAATAAATAATTGGAATAATTCATGTTGATAGTATTGAAGATTTTCATAAAATAGATCATGATTTATTTTAAATTTTCTAGATTATGGAGAAATATATACTATTTAGAAGTGTCAACTTTCTTATTTTAGGGGGTTTTATGTATATGTTATAGAATAATTATATAAAAATATAAACTTGAAAATATATTCAATGTGAAGGAATGTTTATACCCATCAAAATAATTATGTGTTGAATACCAAACTACACCACGATGTTGAGATGGTAAGTCATACGTACACATGTATAGTGACTATGTCATTCATAGGATTGATAGAATAATGAATATGGTTGTACCATATTTATAATAACATCATATTATATAGAAGGTATTGGATTTATTATTTTGTTATGGAAACAACAAAGGAAGAGGAAGTGGAAGAAGAAAAGTACTTTGAAAGAGGTGGTGAAATTATTACTTCTTCTTTGGGTTCTTCCTTTTGATTTGATCAAAAGGGATCCTTAGGTTGGTTTTATGATCAATGTAATGCCTATAGGTTTAATTTAGGGTAGTTTTCAGGATATTTGAGTAGGTTTTGGCTGTTCCAAATTTCTTTGTATGTTTGAATTTGAGAGAAGGGGAAGTAACCTTTTATAAGAGAGGTGAGGGTCACTTTAGGAAAATCTTTAAATGTTATTTTATTATAAAATTATTTTCAGTTTATAATGGCTTAAAATGGATTTATTTCTAGGATAAGGTGGGTATGGGTCTAAATCCTCTCAACCAATAGGTTTTAGACAAGTTTAGGTCACCATATTAACCATATCTTTTAGATTTAACTCTTAGTTAAATAGTTTAACATTTAACATGTCTTATGGTATTTTTATATTAAATGGTTAATAAACTTACTATAAAATTCCAAGAGAACCTAAAGTGATTATATAATGACATATATATAATTATATAATTCGTTTTTCTAATCCTTATATTTTTATAACTATTATATAATTTAATAAAATATTATTTGTTTTAAAAACCAATTTAGTTCAATTTTGACACTATTTAGTATTTGGTTTTTGTGAAAGTCATAAAAATCTTATTTCTTTGGAAAAAATACAATTAATCAACCATAACATGTCATATTAACCTAATAAATTCATGTAATTCATCAAAAGTCTCAATTTACATTTTTTAATATTTATAACATCAATTATTTTAGTCTTTCATTAATAAGGTAATTACTGCATCATCATTTTGTCATAAATAAATTTATTTATTTAATGTATAAAAATTATAAATAAAATAACATGATGTAGGAAATCGTTTTCTCTTTCTAATTAATATTTATAGTCGAATTTATCTTATTTTTAACCCTATATTAAAAATGTTTTAGTTCTTAAACTTGGAATTTAACACTTTTAACTCTTCTTTAAATAAAATTTAATAAATGTCCTAATCTAATCCAAGTGGATAAAAAAGGATCATATTTTAGTCATAAGGTTGATTTTGGTCTAAATACACTTATCCAATAGAATTAATACATGTGTTAGGGTAATTATAATGTCATTTTTACCTTTAATTACCCTAGTTACTTTTAATCATGGTAAATAAAATTCAAAAGTTATTATTCACAAAAAAATATTTTCATCCTATTAAAACAAATTTTAATTAATGATGTCAACTATGTCTCCTAGATTTTGGAAATTAAATTCACAAAAGCGGTAAAATTTTGTTTTATGAAAATTTTACAAATGTTCCTTGAAGGTGAGTAAAAGACGTAAAAGTTCAATAAAATTTTATATATCTAATCTTATTATAAAATGACTTAAATGAATTAAATTGGACTAATATAGGTATTATGTATCTATTTTGACTTTAAAATAAATTTAAATTAAAAATAATTATTTAAATAAAAAGTCAGCTTTAAACAATAACACAATGTTTTCACTATTCATCAAAATATGAAAGTTATCAGAAAAACAATGAAAATTTATCCAAACTAAATTTTTATATCCCAATTCTAAATAAGAAGTTTATTTTTTCAAATTGAAAATATAAGTGTCAAATATTGGATTTAAAAAAGGGTTCGCCATTAAAAGGCAGTAAAATTTTATTTTTCGAAAAATACTTCTTTTATCTAAAAAATTGAATTTGTTATTATATTATGTCTAAGAAACACATAATATGGATGTTAAAATTATATGGAGTATATAAAATTCAAAATGCAGTTAATACTATTCATAACTGCTTTTTGGATGTCTAGTTTGGTAAGTTGTGGTGTTCTCGAACTCGGTATTGCGTGTAGCGCAAGCTATTGAATTACTTTAAAGAAAATATCTTACTATGAAATCATGGGGTGTTACATTATTCCCCTATTTTGATAATTGTGTCATCACAATTTTAAAATTGGGATTGGGAACTTCATTTAAAGTCCCACATCAGAAAAAGAGTCAATAAAACTATCACTTTAAAAGAAATAAAGAGAAGTACAAAGATCACCCGAGATAACCTATACTAGGATTCCATGTAGAAAAACATGAATATGGAAGATAAAATAAGTGTCAAGTTCTAATATATATTGATAGAAAGCATGATCAGGAGAAAGTTAACAAAAATAAAACCACAAACTCGTGATGTGTTAAACGATCATTAGTTTCTCAGTAGAAAAAGTAAATGGACAACGTTTTTTTGTTTTAAGTTCCATTTCATAAATTTGAGCAATTTATTTATGAGATTGACTAAGAACATGAAGAGATATACTTACTTTTTTAGTATAGTTTCATCCTTTAATAAATTCCTACCACTAAATCATATTTTCTTCAAACGATGAGTATTCAAGATGACTTTGTCACACCTGAAGCACTAGAATCAACTTCTATAGAATCACACAATCCACAAAGGGTGAACTATATGTTTCCCTTATCTTTAGAGATTAACAAAAAACAAATGGTTAGTACAATATTATATGATCCCCAAAATAGATAATCCTTTATAGAAAGAAATACTAATCTTAATTTTCGAAATTAAAAAAATAATACCCAAAGATCAATAAAGACCATTCAATAAACAATTGTCCTTAAAATACTTCAATATAATCCAAACTAATATTTAAACCCAAAACTCAGAAGAATTTAATCACATATTCTTTCATAGTAAATCTTAACATTTATCTCCAAATAACATCAACTAATCTTAAATTCTCATACATAAGTGTAATTAACCAAATCACATATTCTCTATGATAGGTTAATCATTTCCATTAATTACCTGAATCTCTATAAAAACATAGATTCTTCCAAAATAAAAAAAATCCACCATTACTTCTCAAATTAAATCCCATAGTATTCTATTTTCCTTAGGCATATAGTGTTCCCAACAAAGTGAACGTCTTCCAAAATAACATTTATCACTTAATTACCAAATCGTTTTCCTATATTAAGGATATCCATTTGATAAAACATAAGATTCAAAATCAACTTATTATTGATCAATAAAATCATTTAACTAAAAATAATTAATCACACTAACTAGGGACTTCATGTAGTCCAGTGGTAGGTAATAAATCTCAGTCGCACTTTGGTTATGGGTTCGATTCCCACAGCTTTTTCCAACATGACGGGTTGTCACACGGTCTGTGTGTTGTCCTTTTTCAAAACTATATTTTATAATATTCCCAAAATGAGATAAATTACTCAAAATAACCATAACATAATTTAATCCCAAATGTTATCTCATACCTCGCATTTTCATCCCAAAAAATAATAACCTATAATTGCCTTAAATTCAAGGATTATATAAATCCAAATGGTTCTTTGTAACTATATCCACAAAATAAAAGATAATTCTTCCTCAAATAGAATTTTCACATAACAAACTGTAGGGTTACAAATACAAGGGAAAAATCTTCCAAATTAATCCCATCAAAAAAGAGCATTAATATTTTTAAACATTTATCCATCCATTTATTTCCACATAGGTTCTTCCTTGACCTGGTGGTTATCCTATAGAATAGGGCATTGAATTGGGTAATGCCAAGGTCCCCTACATTTATGAAAAATGACTGTAAATAGATTCTTAGGATCATTTTTATTTTCTTCCATAGTACTATTCATTTTTCCTCGGTAATTCTTTACTTTATGTCCTTCTTTCCCACACCTAAAGCATTTCTTTGTTCCATTGAGACACTTTCCTAGGTGTATCCTTCCCACATTTCCAGCATGATGGAAATTCATCTTTCTTTTCTCCACAGTCTCCACTGCTGGATCTCTTATCATTTTCTTCCTTTCTCTTCTTTGTTGAGTTTGGGAGTTGGTTAATGTATATATTGTTGATCATATTTTTGGAAACCTTATTCAGCATAAACATGATATCTTTTATTTCTATCAACATTACTTTTAGTTTCTAATTTTCACCATCTTTACCACCTTGTACATCATGTTCAATGTTACTATAACTTCCTTTTAATCTATCCACTGAATAAAACCAGAAATCATAGTGTGAGTAACAATAGTCATAAAATCATTTAGAGAATATCATGACACCTTATTTTCAATCTAAAAAACATTAGTATTAACCAAGGTTATTTATTCTCATATTATATTAAAATCCTTCCAATATTTTTGTAAAGAAAAATTGAATTATCCCAAGCATATCCTCTATGAGTGTTGTAACCAAGAGTTCAGCAGGGCCTGTTATCAGGCACCGGATCTTGTTCAAGTCTAGCTCAAAGTGGTGTTTTTGGGTTTTACCCCTAGGTACATCTGTGCCAGAGCCACCTCAAACTTCTCTTATCCAGACAGGGATGTATTTCTTGGAAAACCCACATAATATTTACAATACCAAATTTTTTGGATGTTATTATATACTAATCCTCAAAGTCTATCTTAGAGTAGTTTTTTCTAATTAGAGTTTTTCTAAATCTAGCTTCCAAGGTTTGTACTAAACTTCCTCTGATACCAACTGTAACACCCCAGCCCTAGTTACCCAGAGTTTGTGCATTACTACATAAAATTGGCATGATCACAAGAGATAAAATCTCAAAATACCTATTAGTTTAGTTGCCTTGGAGGTACTAGATACATACATATGTTTTACATTAAATTATGAAATAGAAAAACTACAACATTGTGTCTCCTTTGAACACACTCATATCCCTTAGCCTATTTCTGCAGGAAAATCATGATATACTTCTTCACATCCTAGTAAAAATAAAACATAAGAAAGGGGTGAGCTCAAATTCTCAATAGGGATAACAATATAGTATAAACTATCATAAATAAGCATAAACATTTAAGGCAATGTATAAGACTAAAACACAAGCCTTTTAAACATAAACTTCATCATAATATGGAAAAGATAAATCAAATAATTCCTTTTACTTATCCACATGAATACTCTACTAGTCCAATAATCACATGTAATATCAATAGCTAATTCTATAATGATGGAATGCATAATGTCGGACATCATAACCACATAGTCAAGGCCTCGTGCCAAGACTACAAATAAAGATTTTGTCAAGGCCTTGTACCAAGACACTAGTTTGTCTCATGAGACCTACCGATGCATTGAGGAGCTATAGTGGGCTCCACCCATCACTTACTAAGTCTAATGCATTCCTCATATGGAAAGGGTGAAACCTAATCTAAACATTTGTATTAAAACTAGCATACGAAATGTCAATATTTTAACCAAAAACCATGAATGGTATAAAAATAGCACATCCACAGTAAAACATAACTCATTCAATAAAATATAAAATATTGTATTATAATAAATAAACCTCAATCAAGAATAATTAAGGATATTGACATAGGTGAAAATAATCAGAAAAACTATTTGAGAGAAATATCCCTTTTTTCTTGAAAACATTTAAAAGCCTCACTATTTATCAAGAAGTTGTTTAAAAGATATTTTTGAATAAAAGTGTCCCATAAAACTTTGAAACTTTTAAAATTAGTTTTAATTTTAAAACATTCATGTCCATATAAATAAATATTTAAAACCATTTTTAAAACATTGACATTAAAGATAAATATTTAGAAGAATAAATATTTAAAACATTTAAAATGATATTTTAGTTAGATTTTATAACCAAATAAGAGAAGATTGAATAAAAATAATTGAGGTAATAAAAATCTTATAATATCATGAGAATAAATGGATTCATGATATACTATTTCAATGTATAGTATATACACTATATAAAAGTGAATTGGCGCATAACAACAAAGAAGTCTCAATGGAATGTAAATTGAGATGAAATAACTTATAAATATAGTATCCTTAGGATAAGGATAAATCAATGAAATAATTATGTGTGAAAAATATAAATACTCTCAATATTATTGGATATTTAGTGTAAATCAATCATATTTGAATCACACATATTCTTGTAAAAACAACACCAATGACTTGGATGTTTAACTCAATGAATGGAAATTGAGTTAAGATTACTCTTATCAAGTTCATATCGATGACTTGAGAATTTATCAATGGAGTTATTATGTGTATCAAAAGTATATCCACACAAAGGGGAATGTAAATTACTACATAAATAAATAAATAGTGATTTCACATATAATCTTGGAGTAAAATAATCAATGATGTTTGCGTAAAACCCAATGAGTGGAAATCGAAATTAGAAATTCCCTTACTGATTTGGTAACTTAAGAAACATACACCCCATGAAAGAAGGATCATAAAATGAAGATGTAAATACCCATAAATTAATTTATATTACACAAATAATAGAATCATGGGCAGTACATACACCACACAAACAGAAATATTATCAATATAGCATGAATCTCACGAGAATAAGAAGTGAGATGAAAACCCCTTACCTTGTACTTTTACTTAGTCGATGGTATTTCAACCTCATGTATAATAGTTAAACCATTTTTATTAAATTATAAAATAACCAAATAAATAAATATTATATCATATATGATCTTCTAATATTTCTTTGTTAATAATATTTCAGTAGTATCATTGTTTCGGGTGTTAATTGATTCATTTTATTTTATATGTTTTGTTACGTAAGTAATGTTTTTTATGGATAGGATTTATTTGATTCATATCCATAATTATATTAAGTTCTGAAACATTATTTTAAATCATAAAATAAAAATTATTCTTGAATGGTTATGATGGGAAATGAATCACATCGCATTCGTGGAGACGGTAATCTGTACGTACGTACGAGTGCCACTATCATTCTATTGATGGTGAAATCATCTATAATTAGATGTTATATATTATATACAGAATCATTAACATGTTATATTTATTATTTACATAAATTATACTCATTATTATACCCATCCAAATAATTAAGTGTTGAATAACAAAGTACACCACGACGTGGAGACGGTAAGTCGTACGTACACATGTATGGTGACTATGTCATTCATAGAATGGATTGAATAATGAATATGGTTGTAACATATTTATAATAACATAAAAGTATGTATAAGGTACTAGAATTATTATTTTGGTATGGAAACAACAAAGGAATAGGAAGTGGAAGAAGAAAATAACTTTGAGAAAGGTGGTGAAATTATTACCTCTTCTTCGGGTACTTCCTTTTGATTTGATCAAAAGAGATCCTTAGGTTGGTTTTATGATCAAAGTAAGTACTCTAAATTAAAGTGAGAGTAGTTGGGAGGATATGTGATTAGGTTTTGTCTGATCCAAATGGCTTTGGAGGTGTGAATTTGAGAGAAGGGGAAGTACCCATTTATAAGAGATGTGTGGGTCACTTTAGGAAAAGCTTGAAATATTATTTTATTATAAAATAATATTTGGTTTATAATGGCTCCAAATAGATTTATTTATAGGATAAGGTAGGGATGGGTCTAAATAATCTCAACCAATAGGTTTTATAAAAGTTTATGTCAACATATTGACCTTATCTTTTATATTTAACTCTTAGTTAAATAGTTTAACATTTAAAATGTCTTCTTGAATTTTTATATTACATGGTTAATAAACTTACTATAAAATGACAATATAACATAAAGTGATTACTTAATGACATATCTATCATTATATAAGTCCTTTGGTTTAACCTTATATTTTTAGAACTATTATATAATTTAATAAAATAGTATTTGTTTTAAAAACTCATTTATGTCAATTTTGATACTATTTAGTATTTGTTTTTGTGAAAGTCATAAAAATGTTATTTATTTGAAAACAATACATTTAATCAACCCTAAAATGTCATATTAACATATTAAATTCGTTAAATGCATCAAAAGTCTCAATTTAAATTTATTTTAATATTTATAACTTCAATTATTTTAGTCTTTCATTAATAAGGTAATTACTGCATCATCATTATGTCATAAATAAATTTAATTATTTAATTTCAGAAAATTATAAATAAAATACCATGATGTATTAAAATTTTTTAGATTTCTAATGAATATTTATATTCGAATTTATCTTATGCGTAACCCTATATTAAAAAATTTTTAGTTATAAAACTTTGAATTTAACACCTTTAACTCTTCTTTAAATAAAATATAATAAATGTCCTAATATAATCCAAGTGGATAAAAAAGGATCATATTTTTGTCCTAAGGTTGATTTCTGTCAAAATACACTTATCCAATAGAATCAGGACATGTTTTAGGGTAATTATAATATTATTTTTACCTTTAATTACTCTATTTAATTTTAACCCTGGTAAATAAAATTCAAAAGTTACTATTCACCAAAAAATTATTTTCATCCTATTGAACCACATTTTACTTACTCATGTCAACAGTGTCTCTTGGATTTTTGAAATCCATTTCACAAAATCCGTAAAATTATGTTTTATGAAAATTTTCAAATGTGCCTAGAAGGTGAGTAGAAGACGGTAAAAGTTTAATAAAATTTTATATATCTAATCTTATTATAAAATTACTTAAATTAATTAAATTTTACTAATATAGGTATTATTTATCTCTTTTTATGTTAAAATAAATTTAAATTAAAAATAGTTATTTAAATAAAAAAGTCAGCTTTAAACAATAACACAATGCTTTTTACTATTCATTAATATGTGAAAGTTATCAAAAAAGCACCAAAAATTTATCCAAAATAACTTTTTATGTCCCTCTTCTAAAGAAGAAGTTTATTTTGTCAAATTTAAAATATAAGTGCCAAATATTGGATTTAAAAAGGGTTCACCATTAAAAGTTTGTAAAATTTCATTTTTTGAAGAATACTTCTTTTATCTAAAAAATTGAATTTGTTCTTATATTATGTCTAAGAAACACATAATATGGATGTTAAAATTATATGCAGTATATAAAATTTAAAATGCAGTTAATATTATTCATAACTGCTTTTTGAACATCTTGTTTGGTAAGTCATGGTGCGCTCGAACTCGGTGTTGCGTGTAGCTCAAGCTATTGAATTACTTTAAAGAAAATATCTTACTATGAAATATTGGGGTGTTACACAAAGTGTGGTAAAAAATTATATATATAATAAAATAGGTAAAAATATTGTCTAAATGAGATATTACCAATTTTGTTAATATGTGTCTTCATTAATAAATTTATTAAGTGTCATTTGAGCATGGTGGTAAAATGAGTGGGTGTTTAGTGATGTTAAAATCTTGAGTGGATTGAAATTAGATTTTTTTTCATTAAATTGGGTAAATGTATGGATTACCAGGGATTATCTTTAATTTATGTTTTATATTCAAACAACTATTTTATTCGAATATATTTTTCTATGGAATTTCTTATCACTATAGTATAATTATTTTTTAAAATGGAATGTAAATGTAGAATAATAATAAAAAAAAAAATTTTTAAATTTTTTTTACTCTTTTTATAAGAATGTTATATTTAATATAATATAGATTTTATAAAAATGCTATGATATATTGAAGGGTAAAGTAATTATTATTTATTATTCATGTTTATTTTTGGATTATGTATATTTTTTTAAAAAAAGGGTTGAATTCTTATATATCATGGTACAAACAAAGAATTTATTAGTGAATGAATGATTAATTAAATTATTTTATTGGTTATATAAAATATTTTTTGATGATTATGATTATTTTTATGTTAATATTTAACATTTTATGAAATTATTTTTGTTTTTATTATAAAATTTATTGAAAAGATAAAATATTTAATTAATTATAATGTTTTTAAATGATCATTCTATTGTGGTAAAATTATTTTTGGGAAACACTTTTCTTAGTAATGTTTGATGGGTATATTTTATTCTCTATTGAGGTATGGGTGGCTTGTGTTACAATAATCACAAAATGAATTTTTATTGATGGTGAAAATTATATAATTTTAATTTAAAAGAATAAAATGATTTGTTATAGACTGGGTTTGGTGAGTTTGTTGATGAATTACACATATGTATTAATTTTTTTGTATTATATTTGTTCAATAATTAGTTCTATGGGGAACTACAATACATTTTTTCTCATCTTGTATGTGAATGTGGTTAATTATTTAATCTCACTGGGATATTTCTATAGAGGGTAGTTTTATATAGTTTTAATCCCAATTTGTGGGGTTTAGTCATGTTAGTGTTTTTAGTTTGATGTGAAATGATATCTTAGTTAAATATTCCATTATAAAATATTATTATATAAACATATGGTAATGAGACCTGTTATGATGGTAATTTTTTAATGACTCTATATTTCAAGGGTGAACTTTCTAATTTTATTTAGAGTGTTATGTGATGTGTTGTTTTTAGAAATATATTTAAGAATAATATTAAGGGGTTTACCCAAGGATATGATGCATTGGGAGTTGCAACAGAATACCCCCATGGTATTGATGGTGTGAAATGGGTGTCTGATGGGTTTATGGGGGGTCGAGGATGTCTCTATTATCCGTCAGAGTTTTTGTGGGTGATGAAAAAAGTTTTGACGGGCTTCCCAACACTCATTTTTAAGAGGGTATGTTTTACCCTATCATGACTGGGATATATTTATTAAATCCTTTATTTTTCCTCCAAATGAAATGTAATTTAAGTATCTTTCTTTTAAATCATTCTCTAGTCCCTATATATTTTTTATAGTGATTTATTTTTGTTTCTAGATGTAACAAAATCAATTTTTAGCATTGGAACCAGGATAGTGAATGGATACTTTGTGTTTTTTTGTAGGTAATAAGTTTATGTTTTTATTATGTCATAATTATCATTTATTACTAGTTTTTTTTGAGGGGGGATTTATGATATTAAGTGTCTAGGGGTGGGAGAAGGATTCCAATAATTATGAAGATTATTGATGTATCCTGAGGTTAGTGGTCTTAACCTTTTCTAGGATTCTTATTCATTTCCATTGCATATATTTGTGGATTTGATACTTTAATTTAATTATTTTTTTTTCATTTAATTGGTTAATAATTCATGAGGATATTAAAGAAATGTTTTTTTGAGAATTATTACATGAGTTAAATATGAAATTATATTGTAAAATTTAGTAAAAAAATAAATCAATGGGTACATCTTGTAGAAAAATGAGATATTTAGATAATTAATATTCCATGTTGAATGATAAAACCAATAAATGGATTATTAGATTGACACATTATTTTAAATATATGATTACTATGTGTATAATAATCAATCCTTCTATTTTAATGAGTTAAATAAAGAAAATAAAATTTAGAGTTGATCGGTTTTAGTTTTTTAATTAATATATTAATGTTTTTATAGTTTTGTTCAGTCTAGATTATTAAGTGCATTATTTATGTATTAATTGGAAATTTCCAATTTATAATGTTTTATTTAAATAATTATTTTATTTTTTGGACATGTTAAAGACGTTTTACATATTTTTATCATTTATTTATATTTAATAATGTTGATAGTGCCTTACAAATGTTATTTAATAATTTAAGCTATGAATTTGGATAAAAGTGATAAATTTGATTGTTAATGATTAATGAGTGTATTTTTATTGGATAATTTCATATGAAAAATTCATTTATGGTTGTTACGTAAAAATAGTGATTTTAATATTGTGATATTATATTACACCATTAAATCCATCTGTGTTAAAATGTGTTTTGTTGACTCTATGTATCTTACAATACATAAATGGAAATGATTGGTTAAAAATTATAATGGTCATGTATAAATCCCCAGCCTTAAACATTACTTAATATTGAGTTACTTCAAGAATACACGTTGAAGATCTTTTCAGGTTTAGAGTTTTAGAGAATTAGATCATAAAACATGCATTACATTCCACATTTAAACAAAGTGGTTACATAAAAGATAGTATTCATTTTTCCCATCAACGAAAACATATTTAAAATAAAATATGGATTCTTTCTTGATACTTCCTTGACACTATCATCATATCACGTACCTTTCCTTTGACCTGTGAAAAACATTTCGAAAACTTGGGATGAGCATAAAAACTCAGTTTGGGATATAAAAGTACGAAATGAAAACATTACTTCATGTATGATATCATACTTTACCCATAAAACATAAGCACTTTAACATACCTCATAAAATCATGAATAAATCATAGAAATCATAAGACATAAAGGTAACTTGAGGCATTCATAACATTCTTACATAGGGAGTACCCCTCTTGGTTACGTTTGGAATACCCATCACAGTATATTCCCTAAATCTCTTCGGAGAAACCTTAATATTTAACCCCTTCGCGTTACCCAATGCATTAGAGATCTATATCGGTCTCACCCTCCCTTAGTTTATCACGGAACCACCCATCTTCATAACAATGCCCAAGAACCATAACATAATCATATCACATAAAACATGCATAAAGGAAACATAACATTTCCACATTTCAATCACAAGATATCAATACAACACATTGATATAATAAAAACATTATGAAAACCATTTTAAATACCAAAATAAAAGAAAAGTAATACATGGTATTTATTTATCATTTTTAAAAAAAAGTTATGGCTTGTAGAGGAAGCCGAAACTCAAATAATGGTCACGGCGGTGGAGAAGTCGTTGTCGCCACATACGTACGAAAAAAACATTCCCTTTTGTCGTTTAGTAAAACGCTTAGTATAAAAAAGATTTCGTAAAATTCAAAGGGGTTTATACATCGTATAAAAGAAGGTTGTTATAAAACAAAATATGCCTCAATGAAAGGAGATTGAGACGAAGTCCCATACCTCGGGTCCGACTTGACTCGATCATTCTTTAATGTCCTGAATAATAAAATTGAGTTAATTTCTACTTTCTTAAGAACCTTTTTCAAGTTCATTATTCCTTTTATATCACTTATTATCATGTTATGAACATTATGTATTCATTTAAGTTAATAACGGTCGTTTTGTCGATATTTGGTACTTGAGTCAAAAGTGAACTTCTTATATTTACAAGTTGTTCACGTAGTCAAATATCCATTATATCAAGAATGATATTCATGATGTAGATTCCATATATCATATATATCCAGTACATACATACATTTATAATATTACATAATCATTTAAAGGTAATAAATGAAATGCACCGTTCATGGAGACGGTAATCCGTACGTACGCATGAACACTACTTTCATTTCTATGTCATACTAATGGAATTAAAAATAAATGAGAGATATGTATATTTTAATTCCAGAATTATATTCATAATTTAGATGTAACATACATCATATATATCCATTATATATATGTACTTATAAAAGTACATTACATTTGGAGATAAGAAATGAAATGCACCGTTCATGGAGACGGTAAGCCGTACGTACGCATGAACGCTACTTTCATTTCTATCTCATACTTTAATGGAAAGAAATAATAATTATATAAAGGTATATTATAATTTCAGTATAATATCATATATAATATCATTAAATCTATCCTTAATATGTACCACATGTGGTATTAACGAATCAAATCACTTTGAGGGGGCGGTAGTCCGTACTTCCTAAAATGAAGATATCGCGTTTACCCATAATGGAAACCATAAAGGTATGCCATAAATGAAAAATACAGAAGATTAAGTAAAACATAAACATATTATATATCATATATAAATATAGTTAAATCTTAATGGCCACCTTTGAAGGTGTTATATGAGTGTTGAACAATCATCGTTTCGTGAGGTAGAAATTTGCCATCCACAGAAACAGTATGTTCTTTAACCATTAGATGTAGGTGTGTGTAAGTGTAGCTCAAATTATTCTTATAAAAACATCATAGTATATGGAATATACTGGTGTTGTTACAAAATAAATTAATAAAAAGAGTTTAGGGGGTTGGAGAAGCAAAATAAAACAAAAGAGCATTAGAGAAGACTTTACCTTTTAATCAGGAACTCCCTTTGGTTTGAACCAAAAGGGTTTCTTGAAGAGCTTCATGCATAAGGTAAGGCTTCTAGGGTGAGGAGAGGGATGTGGAGAGACAAAATGAGCAGGTCTTGTCCGAACCAAAGGCTGGAGAAGTGTGGGTAAAAAGGTAGAGGCGGGGGCCTTTTATAAGAGGAGAAGAGGGGCACTCTTGGAAAGTTACAAAATGTTACTTTATTTTCAAATGAGTTTCGGATTTTAAAGGTCCCAAATTGATGTATTTCGAGGATAAGGTGATAAGGGTTCGAAATATACTCATCAAATAGGTCTTTGACAAGTGTAGGTTTTAGATTTTACATTATCTTTTTATTTTATTTAAATCGTTAAATAATGAGGTAATCGCTGTATCATCATGATGTCATAAATAATTTAATTTATTTTATCTCTAAAAATTATAAAAAAATACTATGATGTAGGAAATATTTTTATATTTCCAATTAATATTTATATTCTAAGAGATCATTTATTTAAACAAAATTAAAAATGTTTTACTCAGGTGATACATTCTTTGTTATATTTAACTTTCTTTAAAAATAAAAAGATAAAAAGTCACTTTCACACAAAAGTGATTCCATGGGGTCCCCAAGTTTGGCACAAGGCATCCCATGGCCAGACATGAGACAACCAGTAGCATTAGGACACATGTTGTCAAAACAGATAGCGGGTTTTTTTGAAACAATATCTATGAAAAGTTTGGCACTTGTTTATACCCAATTTCAAAGTGAAATTAATCCCAATGACCAACATTGGATTACATGGTAAAAATATATTCTATTTACACTTTAAAACCAATTAAAAATATAATCTAACCATATAATTAAATTAGTTGAAAAAACAGTTTTGATGTAAAATGCAGTATTTTTCACTATTCATTAAAAAAATGAACATTGTCAGAAAAATACCAAAAAATTATCAAATGTAAATTTCAATGTCCCAATCATAAATAATAATTTTATTTTTACAAATAGAGCTTATAAAATTGTCAAATTTTTTATTTAAAAATGGTTTCCCATCAAAAGGCAGTAAAACAATCTTTTAAAAATATTAGTGTATTCCATGCTTAAGATTGGATTTATTCTCATTTTAAACCTATAAAACACTATCTAATTAATAAATATACATAGATAATAATATATATTACTCATTACTTACTTGGGATGTTACATCCTTCCGCCTTTAGAAAATTGCGTCCCCGCAATTTATTTACTTATCGAATAAGTGGGGGTATTTATCCCTCATTGCATTTTCAGATTACCATGTTGCCTCTTCAATAATGTGGTTTTTCCAAAAAACCTTTACCTGATGAATCAACTTATTCCATAACACTTTCTCCCTGTGGTCAATAATCTGGACTGGTTGTTCCTCATAAGATAGGTTCTCTTCCAGCTGAACTACCTCTGGACTCAAAACATGAGATGGATCTGGCATGTACTTCCTTAACATTGAAACATGAAAAATATTGTGTACCTGAGATAAACTTGGAGGTAAATCCACTCGGTATGAAAATGATCCAAATCTCTCCAAAATTTAATATGGTCCAATGAACCTTGGAGTCAACTTTCCTTTCTTACCAAATCACATGACACTTTTCCATGGTGAGACTTTGAGAAAGACACGATCACCTACCTCAAAAGAGAGATCCTTCCTCCTGTTGTCTGCATAACTCTTCTGCCTGCTCTGAGCTATTCTCATGTGTCTCTGTATCAGTTGAACTTTTTTTGCCAACTCTTCTACCAATTATGGTCCCATCAACTTCCTTTCACCCACTTCATCCCAGAAAGATGGAGTTCGATACCGCTTCCCATATAACACCTCAAATGGTGCCATCTATATACTGGAATGAAAACTGTTATTATATGAAAATTCAACCAAAGAAAGGTGTTGGTCCCAACTTCCCTGATAATCCATCGAACAAGCACATAGCATATCCTCCAAAGTCTGAATTGTTCGTTCTGACTGTCCATCTGACTGAGGATGAAAAGATGTACTAAAATTTAATTCAGTACCCAACAACTTCTGAAGGCCTTTCCAAAAGTTAGAAGTGAACCTGAGATCACAGTCAGATACAATGGAGAGAGGAACTCCATGTAACCTGACTATCTCTTTAATATACAAACGGGAAAGTTGATCTAGGGAAAAAGTATCCCACATAGCAAGGAAATGAGAAGATTTAGTCAAGCGATCAATAATAACCCAGATTGCATTATTACCTCGAGATGTCTTCGGTAATCCCACAATAAAGTCCATGGATATATTTTCCCATTTCCACTCTGGCACTGGTAAAGGCTGAATCATCCCTTTCGGTAACTGCCGCTCTGCTTTAACCTACTGACAAGTCAAACACTTCACAGTAAAATCAACAATATCTCTTTTCATTCCATCCCACCAGTAATACTCCCGAAGATCTCTATACATATTAGTACTGCCAGGATGAACTGAAAATAGAGAACTATGAGCTTTACATAACAAATATCTATTCAACTGTGAATCACACGGCACACACAATATCTTTCCAAATCTCAAAACACAATCATTATCAATGTTGAATTTAGGCAACTTACCCTTCTGAACCAACTCTACCTTTTTCTGCAACTCACTGTCTTGCTTCTGTGCTTGCTTGATTCTGTCTGATAGAGAAGATTTCACTAATACCTGAAACAAAACAGAAGGAAATCCTGCACCAACAACTTCTATTCCAAATTTCATCAAATCCTTAACCAAAGGACCACGTTCCAAACACAACATTGTTAATGAAGCATTAATTTTTCGACTCAAAGCATCAACAACTTTATTTTCTTTTCCCGGATGGTAATGAATTGTACAATCATAATCCTTGATTAATTATAGACATCTCCTCTGTCTCATGTACAATTCTTTCTGAGTGAATATATACTTTAAACTTTTGTGATCGATATATATTTCACACTTTACTCCATACAAATGATGCCTCCAAATTTTTAAAGCGAAAACAACAGCAGTTAATTCCAAATCATGTGTAGGGTAATTTACCTCATGAGTTTTCAACTGACGTGAAGCATAATAAATTACCTGATCATTCTGCATTAGGATTCAACCAAGTCCTTTCAATGAAGCATCACTGTAGATAACAAACTCCCCATTCCTGGAAGGAAGTGCCAAAACTGGAGAATTCACCAATCTTCTTTTCAATTCCTGAAAACAATCATCACATTATTTTGTCCTGATAAACTTAACACCCTTCCGAGTTATCTTAGTCATTGGACTAGATAACCATGAAAAATTTATAACAAACCTTTGGTAATATCCTGTGAAACCAAGAAAACTATGAATCTCAGTTACATTTGTGGGTCTTGGCCATTCTTCAACAACCTTTGTTTTTGCAGGATCAACAGTTATCCCATCTTTAGAAACAATGTGACCAAGGAAAGAAATTTGTTTCAACCAAAACTCACACTTGTTGAATTTCCCATACAATTTCTTATCTTTTAAGGTTTGTAAAATAACCCTTAAATGTATTTCATGCTCCTCTTTACTTTTAGAAAACACCAAAATATCATCAATGAAAACAACCACAAACTTATCCAAGAACTCATGGAATATTCTATTCATAAGGTCCATGAATACAGCAGGTGCATTGGTTAGACCAAAAAGCATTACTAAAAATTCATAATGGCCATATCTTGTACGAAACGCGGTCTTCGGAACATCTGCTTCCTTTACCTTCAACTGATGGTACCCCGATATCAAGTCAATCTTTGAAAAAAACTAATCTCCCTAGAGCTGATCAAACAAATCATCAATATGAGGCAAAGGATATTTGTTCTTAATAGTGATGTTATTCAAGTCTCTATAATCAATACAAAGTCTCATTGAACCATATTTCTTTTTAACAAACAAAACAGGAGCACCCCGTGGTGATGTGCTAGGTCGAATGAAACCTTTCTCTAATAAATCTTGCAATTGCTCCTTCAACTCTAAAAGTTCAATTTGAGCCATTCGATAAGGGGGTTTTGAAATTGGCTTAACATCAGGAACTAAGTCAATAGTAAACTCAACTTTCCGATCTGGTATTATTCCAGGCAACTCATCAGGAAAAACATCAGGATACTCATTTACCACTGGCACATCATTAATCTGAACAGTTCCCTTGTTTTCAACAATATGTGCAAGGTAACATTCATTTCCATATTTTAAAAGTTTCTCGGCCTCTTGATATGTTATCAATAGTAAGGGTTCATTCTTGTAGAAAAACTGAAAGTCTTTCTGAAAAGAAACTTCTTTAGCTCTACAGTCAATCTTAGCATGGTAAATAGAGAGCCAATCCATACACAGGATAACATAAAACTCAACTAGAGGTAAAACAATAAGGTTTTCAAGTAGGTTATTTCCAAAAATAAGGATAGGGAGATTCTTATAAATTCTTTTTGCCTCAACATTTCCCCCAGGTGTTTTTACCACAAGTTCAGGAGTCATTTCTTGAGATGGTATTCCCATTTTACTAGAAAAGTTTTCAGAGATGAAAGAATGTGTAGACCCCAAATCAAACAACACACTGGCATAATCTGAAAAAACAAAAAAAGTACCTGATACCACATCATTTGATGGCCCAACATCTTCTGAAGTAGTTTCAAAGTATTTCACCACCCCTTTTTGCTTGTAGTCTAACTGCTTCCCATCACTCGAGATCTTTGTCGGACACTCGTTTGCATAGTGACCCATCTCATTGCACTTAAAACATTTCACTAACTGTAAATCAAATTTGGACTTACCATCACCTTGATCTTTTTCAGTGCAATCACGAGCCTTATGTCCCATATTACCATATCAGTAGCACTTTCTAGAATTCAGAAGACATTCCCCAGCATGAATTTTACCACATTTATCACAAACTGGAAACTTAGTTTTCTTACCATCAGACATTTTTTAAGAATTCTTCCCTTTCTCCTGCCACCTCGGTCTCTTCTTTTGCTGGTTTTTATAGAACACTTGATCATCAGAAAACTCCATTTCCACCTTCTCAGCACATAGAACAAGATTTTCATAACTTTTAAATTCACGAGAAGCCAAATCCATTTGATATTTTGTCTTTAATCCTGAGTAAAAACGATTGATTTTACTATCAAGGTCTCGGATAAAATTTGGAGCATACCTTGACAATCGAGTGAACCTCTCTTCATAAGCAGCCACTGAGTCGTCCTCTTGCCTCAATTCAAAGAATTGTTTTTCCATCCTAAGTCAAAAATCCTTAGGAAAATATTTCTCAAGAAACATACCTTTGAATTCATCCCAGTCGAGAGCATCAATCTCATCAGCGTCCCTGATATTTTTAACCATCGACCACCACTGATCTGCTTCACCCTCCAAATGGTAAATAACAAGACTAACCTTTTGATTGTCTGAACACCCCACGAAATCAAAAATCTTCTCCAGTGCTTTAATCCACCCTTCAGCTAGCACAGGTTCAGACGATCCTCTGAATGATGGGGGATGTTGCCTCATGAAATGTTCCACCACTGACATGTTCCTCTGCGGTTGATCTCATGCATGGATACCACCACCATTTATCACTTGAGTCAACTGCGCTATTACTGCAACAAACTGTTTAGTTCCAATTCCGACCATCTCAGGATGCTGATTCGGAAGGTTATTTCCTTCTGTATGCCTTCCTAGCACTTCTTTCCTATTTACTCTGCGGAAAACCATTCTGAACAAACATGTCTTAGATGAAGCAACATGGTAATCTTCAAATGATATATAATTTCAATTTGAACCTAAAAAAATATTTTTGGATAATAATTTAATAGAATTCTAACTCCTAAAGTTATATAAACCGACCTTTGATACCAACTATAAAGCCCCAGCCTTAAACATTACTTAATCTTGAGTTACTTCAAGAATACACATTGAGGATCTTTTCAGGTTTAGAGTTTTAGAGAATTAGATCATAAAACAAGCATTACATTCCACATTTAAACAAAGTGGTTACACAAAAGATAGTATTCATTTTTCCCATCAACGGAAACATATTTAAAATAAAACATGGATTATTTCTTAACACTTCCTTAACACTATCATCATATCATTTACCTTTCCTTTGACCTGTGAGAAACATTTCGAAAACTTGGGATGATCATAAAAACTCTGTATGGGATATAAAAGTATGAAATGAAAACATTAGTCCATGTATGATATCATACTTTACCTATAAAACATAAGCACTTCAACATACCTCATCAAATCATGAATAAATCATAGAAATCATAAGATATAAAGGTAACTTGAGGAATTCATAACATTTTTACATAGGGAGTAACCCTCTTGGTTACGTTTGGAATACCCATCACAGTATATTCCCTAAATCTCTTCGGATAAACCTTAACATTTAACCCCTTCACGTTACCCAATGAATTGGAGAGCTATATCGGGCTCACCCACCCTTAGTTTATCACGAAACCACCCGTCTTCATAACAATTCCCAAGAACCATAACAAAATTGTATCACATAAAACATGCATAAAGGAAACATAACATTTCCACATTTCAATCACAAGATATCAATACAACACATTGATATAATAAAAACATTATGAAAACCATTTTCAATACCAAAATAAAAGAAAAGTAATACATGGTATTTATTTTTCATTTTTTAAAAAAAGTTATGGATTTTAGAGGAAGCCGAAACTCAAATAATGGTCACGGCGGTGGAGAAGTCATTGTCGCCGCATACGTATGACAAAAACATTATGTCCTGAATAATAAACTTGAGTTAATTTCTACTTGCTTAAGAACCTTTTTCAAGTTCATTATTCCTTTTATATCACTTATTACCATTTTATGAACATTATTTAGTCATTTAAGTTAATAACGGTCGTTTTGTCGATATTTGGTACTTGAGTGAAAAGTGAACTTCTTATATTTACAAGTTGTTCACGTAGTCAAATATCCATTATCTAAAGAATGATATTCATGATGTAGATGCCATATATCATATATATCCAGTATATACATGAATTTATAATATTACATAATCATTTAGAGGTAATAAATGAAATGCACCGTTCATGGAGACGGTAAGCCATACGTACGCATGAACGCTACTTTCATTTCTATGTCATACTAATGGAATTAAAACTAAATGAGAGATATGTATATTCTAATTACAGAATTATATTCATCATTTAGATGTAACATACATCATATATATCCATTATATATATATGTACTTATAATAGTACATTACATTTGGGGATAAGAAATGAAATGCACCGTTCATGGAGACGGTAAGCCGTACGTACGCATGAACGCTACTTTCATTTCTATCTCATAATTTAATGGAAAGAAATAATAATTATATAAAGGTATATTATAATTCCAGTATAATATCATATATAATATCATTAAATATATCCTTAATACGTACCACATATGGTATTAACGAATCAAATCACTTTGAGGGGGCGGTAGTCCGCACTTCCTAAAATGAAGATATCGCGTTTACCCATAATGGAAACCATAAAGGTATGCCATAAATGAAAAATAAAGAAGCTTAAGTAAAACATAAACATATTATATATCATATATAAATATAGTGACATCTTAATGTCCAACTTTGAAGGTGTTATATGAGTGTTGAACAATCATCGTTTCGTGAGGCAGAAATTCGCCATCCATAGAAACAGTATGTTCTTTAACCATTAGATGTAGGTGTGTGTAAGTGTAGCTCGAATTATTATTATAAAAACATCCTAGTATATGGAATATACTTGTGTTTTTACAAAAGAAATTAATAGAAAGAGTTTAGGGGGTTGGAGAAGAAAAATAAAACAAAAGAGCATTAGAGAAGACTTTACCTTTTAATCGAGTAACTCCCTTTGGTTTGAACCAAAAGGGTTTCTTGAAGAGCTTCCTGCCTAAGGTAAGGCTTATAGGGTGAGGATAGGGATGTGGAGAGATAAAATGAGCAGGGATTTTTTAAACTAAAGGCTGGAGAAGTGTGGGTAAGGAGGTAGAGGTGGGGGCCTTTTATAAGAGCATAGGAGGGGCACTCTTGGAAAGTTACAAAATGTTACTTTATTTTCAAATGAGTTTCAGATTTTAAAGGTCCCACATTGATGTATTTATAGGATAAGGTGATAAGGTTTCTAAATATACTCATCCAATATGTATTTGATAAGTGTAGGTTTTATATTTTACATTATCTTTTTATTTTATTTAAATCGTTAAATAATGAGGTAATCGCTGTATCATCATGATGTCATAAATAATTTAATTTATTTAATGTCTAAAAATTATAAAAAAATACTATGATGTAGGAAAGAGTTTTATATTTCCAATGACTATTTATAGTCTAAGATATAATTTATGTATACAAAATTAAAAATGTTTTACTCAGGTGATACATTCTTTGTTATATTTAACTTTCTTTAAAAATAAAAAGATAAAAAGTCACTTTCACACAAAAGTGATTCTATGGGGTCCCCAAGTTTGGCACAAGGCATCCCATGGTCGGAAATGAGACAAACAGTATAATTAGTACACATTTTGTGGTCATTTGTTATTATTATGATATTATTTTATTATCCTTAACTACCCGATTACTCATTAATCAAGATAATTAAAGATAATTACCGTCGTTACTATTCATAATGTCCAAAAACAAAAGTCTTAATTAAATAATTTGGAACTTTTGATTCCAAATATGTAATCCATTTCACCAAATTTCAAACATATAAATTGCAATAATTAATTTAAATATAATTCCCGTTGTCAAAACAAATAACGGGTTTTTTTGAAACAATATCTATGAAAAGTTTAGCACTTGTTTATGCCCAATTTCAAAGTGAAATTAATACCAATGACCACCATTGGATTACATGGTAAAAATATATTCTATTTACACTTTAAAACCAATTAAAAATATAAACTAACCATATAATTAAATTAGATTAAAAAGCAGTTTTGATGTAAAATGCAGTATTTTTCACTATTCATTAAAAAAATGAACATTGTCAGAAAAATTCCAAAAAATTATCCAATGTAAATTTCAATGTAAAAATCATAAATAATAAGTTTATTTTGACAAATAGAGCTTATAAAATTATCAAAATTTTGATTTAAAAATGGTTTGCCATCAAAAGGCAGTAAAACAATCTTTTAAAAATATTAGTGTATTCCATGCTTAAGATTGGATTTATTCTCATTTTATGCCTATAAAACACTATCTAATTCATAAATAAACATAGATAAGAATATCTATTACTCATTACTTACTTGGGATGTTACATCATGAATTAATGTGTAGTTTGTAATTGATACTAAAAATTATGATTGAGGAATAGAAAATTCGTTAAAGAGTTCCATGTTTTAGTTTTGAGATGAGAACCATGATGTGTTGGTTGAATTTAAAATGATGACTGGTGTTTAAATAAATTAAATTTGGGGATAATAATTAAAAAATATTCACTTTTTATTGGTAAATATTTATTATAAAATAAGTTCTTTTTTGTTTGATGATCATATTTTATAATAAAATTAATGTTGTGAATTTAGTAATTAGAGTGGTAATTAATTTAGAAACTGTAAAAGTGATTCACTTATGAATGTTTGTAACCATTTCACTAATTTTTTATGTGGAGCGATTTAATGAAAATCAGTTATATCATTATTTCATAGAAATAAATGGGAAATAAGATAATTTCATAAATTCAAAAATAATGTTCTTTAATAAAAATTTGCATTTTGGATGTGATATTGGATGGTTATATTTAATATTTTCATTCATTGAAAATGATAAGTTTGAACAATTTTTATTGGAAATATTAATGTGGTTTTTAGTATGGTTTAGTGTGAGTAATTTATATAAATATTTATTATTATGCATTGGGATTAATATTATGTTTTTAATATATATAAATTAATGAGTGATATATATATATGAATATTTAAATTTTATTTAATTAATTAAATTAATAATTCAAATTCATCAAAATAAGGGGAGAATGCTTATATTGGAACAAACTAAAATGTTTAATCTCTGAAGGATTTATTGGAATATTGAGTGGGGATGTAATTCATGTGTTAGTATAATGAGATGATGAAATTTTTTATATCATAAAGGTAATATACTTTAAATAAATTTTTTATTGATTGATAATGTGATTTGTTCCTATTTTACTATGTATATTTTTTTTACTTGTTTTTGTATAATAAAACCTTATGTCAATCTATGATATGACCATATGTTTTTTTATTACATAGGTTTAAACTTTTGATAGGTTATATTAAGGAATAATTTGAGCTTTAAAATTGTATGATCACAAAATGGGTTTACTATGTCATGATTTCATAAACAAGGGTAATTTATAATGTGTTTGGTGGGTGACTATTTAGTCCATCATTTTGGATATGTGATTTTATAATATAAAATCTATGATTAAAACTAGCAATGATCCATTTCAGTATATTATAAAATAGTTTAGATAAAAACCATTTGATGGAATTTTTATATATTTCTTAATTATATTAAATTTTTGAATGAATTTTCTCTATGAAAATGTGGGTATTTCTGAAAGCATGACATATTGAGGATCATGTTGGTATCTTACTGAGATATATTTCTAACAAATTTTTCATTCACGTCTCTTAGGAATGTAGTTATATATATATAGGTATAGACTGGTACCCTTTGTATCTTGGAGTTTGAGGTTAGGATAACTTTTGTGATACAAGAGTAATTTGGAGGTGTTGGAATATTATTGTTTTATCCTTTATTTTGATTTTTGATTTTTATTATTTTCTAATTCATGTAGGTGATTTACTTATTATATTATTTTGTTATTTGAAAATTAGTAAATTAATTGGAATTACATTAGATTTTTGTTAATGTTATTTTCATCGGCTTATATTTTATTATTTTTCTCTTTATATATATTTTTTTATGATCCATTATTTGGTAAAAATATCCTGACATAATACCCATAGACCCTCAATTCTAGTCACCAGACTCTATTGATTAGGGAGAGTACTTGAGGCCATGTAAAATTTCACCTCATATATATGATTATTCCAAGGGGAGTTGTTTTAATGGGTTATATTTATGTTTAGTAACATTTATTATCGATTCCTTTTTTAATAATACTCTTCTTTTAATTCACACCATTCCATTAATTGAGTGGAAATTAACAAGATCTTCAATTATTTGAATCTATATGAGTAAAAATTTCATGTAATTATTTATTCATAAATAAACATTATCCTGTGTATTTGTAAGAAATTTTTTCTTAATATGATTTATTATATTAGGTGTAAATAATTTAACATTTTTACCATAATTATATATAAATTATACTAATTTCTATACAATAATAAATATTAATTTTTTATAATGATAATAACCAAACAATATATAATATGTTATATTTAAAAAAATAATTTTCTATATTTATATGATATCTAATTTTTTATTCTCTTTAATGATGTTATATTTCATTATATCATACAAAAATATATCAATCAATTAATATTTATTTACTATTTATTCCATGATTATTCCTTGTAATACCAAAATCTTCTTTGATATGGTAACCAATAAACGAACCCTGGTATAATATAAGCATTTGATGTAATTATTGGAACAAAATTAACTGAATCTATATAATAATATTCAAGATATTTTAACAACTCCTTGATTACCCCATTATATTATACAAAAAATTTCAAGTATAATAAAATAAATGAAATAATACGTTGATAGTTTCATAAGAAATGAATACACTTAATTTATTGTTAGTTAGTCATAACTCTACTGAACTAAATGAAAATACCTATCAAAATTTATTAAAATTATGTAACTCATATATTTAATTAGTTTTGTTTCCATATATTTTATCATTTATGAAAGAATAACATTTCATTGTTCATAATACCAGTAAAAAAAAGAGATAAATTTTGATAAGGAAATATTAGATCAATGGTGGTCCCCTTTATTCTTTGACATAGTATAACATATGAGGATGATATAGATGGGTTAAATTTATTTTAAGGAATAATGATTAATATTTTTAGGCTTAAAAGTTATATTTTTACCATAATTTTATGTTTCATTTTTTAATTTTTTCCCCTTATGAAACAAAACCTATAAAAACAATCCAAATGTTATAATTATTACTATTTATATTATCTAAAATATTATCTACAATTAATCACTAAATTGAATCCATTAATCACGTCATGGAATGAAATATAAATCATTTACCTGATTTATATCCATGTGTATATATTTCTCAAACATTGAACATGTCATGTTTATTTGAAAAATAATTTCTCACATTCACTTATTTTAACATAAACAACTTGAGAATTAATTGAAAAATAAATTCCTACAATATTATTTAAAAAATATTATAATTGAATATATTTATTTATTTTTCTTGAAATAATTCATATTCAGATAGTCATCAACCCATATATGTTGGTACTAAAACATCCTATAAAATGATTTATCTAAATTATTAGAGATGATAGGTTGTATATAAGAATGAGTGACGTTATCATTTCCTTAATGGGTGAAAGGTTAATGGAATATATTGTACATTAATTTTATAGAATCAATTTATATAATATGTATCATATATATTCATTGTATCTATCATTATGATTATCCATGTGATTTGGTGCTGGAAAAAATACATCGATTCATGGGGTGGTAGTCTTCCATATACACGTGTGATGGTTTTGTTTACCATTTGATGGTGAATTAGATGGGTAGTAAATATTACATAAATATAATTACATCATAGTATATATGAGATAATGGTTTTATTATATTTGAATATTTAATATATAGTTTACTATGGTAAAAGAAGAAGTAAAAAAATCACGGAAAAGTTAATTACCGTCACTTAGATAATCCTTCATTAGATCTTTAATTAATTACCCTAGGATTGGTCTTTTGGGAATACTAGATCCACTGGAATTTTTATAAGATTTTGAAGAGATATTTTTTTAGGTTTGTTTGAGCTAAGTTTCTTGAGAGTTGTGAATAATTGAGGGGATGAGGTTCCCATTTATAATTGAGATAGGTGTCACACTTGTGAATTTACAAATAAATTCAATAATATCATGTAAAATTATTATAAATATGTCTCTAAAATGGATCAAACTCAAACTGGATAAGTTTAAGTTAAAAATAAAACCATATATTGGGTTTTTAGTAAGTGGTTATTTCATATTGACATTTATATATTTAGATTACACCACAGTGAACCTATTTTAACCCTAACCATTGAAATTAATTTTTACTATTTTAAAAATTATTTTGTAAAAAAATTAATTTGAATTATAACTTAATATTAATGTTCCTTATTAAAAATATATAATAAATTTTATCACATTAAATTAATAAAATTGGTAGAATTTAATTTCAAAATAAAATCGCAAAACATTTCGATTTTTTTTTCTAGAAATGAATTTTTCAAGAATAAGATGTTCCTATATTAACTATATGACTATAAATTATCATTATATGGATTTAAATTCATATAAATAGATATATAATCTATATATTTTATTTATATAATTCATCATTAATGGTTATTTTAATTTATTTAAGTAGAACAAGATTATAGTTTAAAAATATTTTTATAAGAAATATCACTTTTACCTCCAAGTGATATGATATTAATAGTAAATATATGGATTATTCTAAAAATAATATAATAAAATTATAAAAAATTGGATTAATAGTTAAATACTATGTTTTTAATTATTCATAAAATTTTATTTTGAATGGAAATTTTTAAAAATCATTCTAGGAATATTTTCAAAATTTTCAAAATTGACAATCATCCTATCATATTATAATTTTAGTTCCATGAAATATTAAAATATTAATTGAATTTTATTTTTATTAAAATATAATGTTTACTTACATTAATTGAGGCTTGATTGTTAAATTATTCCCTACTACAAAAATTGTCTCCTAAAAATTTTAATTGAATTTATTTTCTAAACAAATTAGGGTTGTTATCAATCATATCATCCTCTTATTACCATGATTCTTCTTCCATTTTATTATTTCTGCAAAGTAACTTTACCAATATTTTCATCCCATTTATCAATTAATTCTCTATAATATCATTAATTTGGATAATCTCTTTATATTATGATAGTTTAGGTTCTAGTTATATTTATTCATAGGTGATAACATGCATTAGGTCTAGCATGTACTTCCATAAAAATTAGTTTTGGAACACATCATGTAATTTATAGAGGTTTGCTGGAATTACCAAAAATTATGATGTAGATACAATTCATTTTATAATTTCAAATGGTTTGATGTACCTATATCTTAGTTTCTATTTATTTTTGAATATTATAACACCCTTTTGTAGAGATGCTTTCATGAAATGTGATATCCTACTTGAAATTCCAAATCATTACCTTAATTGTTAGAAATACTCTTTTTCCTACTTTGAGATTCTCTAATATGAGTCTGAATTGTCTGTACCTTAATATTTATCTCCTAAAAAAATTTTGGGCCTAATTTTTTTTAACTAACTTCATCCCAACTAGTTGGAGTACAAAAACGATATCCATATAATACTTCATACGACACCATTTGAATACTTGAATGGGAATTATTGTTATAAGAAAACACTAACAAAGGTAAATAATGATCCCATATATGTATAATTTCACATTAATATGTTTTAAACATTTCTTATAATGTATGAATTCTCCTTTTATATTTTCCATCAGTTTAATAATGGTAGGAAATTCTCAAATGAAGATCAATATTAATATCCTTCTAAAGAATCTTCCGTAATTTTGACGAAAACCAGGGATCATGATTAAGAATAATTGATGGATGTGTCCCATGAAGTATTATAACATCATTAATATTTATTCAAAAAATGTTTTTAAAAGGTAAATCATATTATAATAAATTAAATTTGAATATATTGTTTTATAATCAATAATAACCCGTATTAAATCATTATTTTGAAGAGTCTTTGGTAGTCATGTGATAAAGTTAAAAGTAATTTCAACACATTTTCCACATAAGAATAAGTTTAGGTTACATGAATCTTCTAGGATTTAGTCTCTAAACCTTATCCTGTTGAAAAATAATACATCTTGGTACATAATAAGAAAATTTCTGATTCATTTTATACCACAAAAAATGTTCCATCAAATCCCTATACATCTTGATGTTATTAGGGTGTATAGAGAAAGTTTATGTAATGACCCAAACTTTTATTAATGAAAATTCTTATTGATATAATTAAATGTATTATTATATAAAATATTTTTATAAAACATATGCACTTATTTAGTTTTATGTTTTTTTATTTCAAAATAAAATTAAGAACCGTTACCATTACTAATATAGTCATTGAACAATGATCACATGATTAGTATAAATATAGGGCTTTAACAAATTCAATTTACTCAAACAAAGGAAGTGATGGCCTCATCCATTATAATTTATCCATATGAAGCCCATTTGTCAGAGCTCGGAAAAGAGGTGGAATCATTGGGTTCCACTCTTGACCAAGCCTAATTCGAGCTTCAACACGATAAGCTCGAATGGAACTGCCTACGGAATAAGTGGAAGTTGATAGAGATTACCACCTGAGAGATATTATCCGAGCCACCCCAAGAGTATGTCACCATTGCAAACCTTAACCTTATATATTATGAGGGTGTTATAAGGGGTTAGGTAACAAGAACTTAGCTCTATGATTATGTGCATTATTTTTTGTATAGAATAATTAATATACATTCATTTTATTATTGTTACATTGTAAATGGTTTTTAAAAGCACGAATAGTATTTTTAGTTAATATTAAATTAAGAAATATATTTTGTTAAATTAATATATTTTTTAATTAAATAATATTTTGATAAAAGTATTATTACTAAATTACTTTTTATTAAATATAAATGATCATATAATTTTTATGAATAAAATTTTAATTTTTATTAAGGTTTGAAAGTTGTTTTTGTCAAAACTCGTGAATTTTCAATAAATGTCAGTTTTTATTTTAAAAGTAAAAATTAAAATATTTATAAAATTATTTAGATAAAAGGAATATTATTTTTTGAATCAGGCCATCTAAATTATCCAATGTTGAATTTTTCATAATTTTCCGAGATAGTCAAATTTTTGGGTAAAAATTAAATACCGTTTAAATATATAATGAGTTTTATAACATCATAATGACCCAATAGTGATATAATAAAATACTATAAAAGTTATTTTCGGACAATATATGTTTTAACTTTTAAAAAATGTGATTTTAGATTTTTTTATTAACTTTATGGCGCCTTAGTGGACCCTCCAAGACTTATAAAACATTTTAACTTTTTAAAATGATTTCCTTGAGAGTGTGACTCACCTCCACATAATAAAGCTTAGTATTTTAATAATTTAATCCATTTTCCTTATACAATAATTTTTTCCAATCCCATTTGGCAAAAACAATGGTCAAAAACCATGGGTTGGTTTGTGGTTTTGATTAGTTTAATGTGTAGTGTCCAAAACCTAAATAATAAAGAATCCCCTCTCTTTTCCTATATAAACCAACCCAAGATCCCACTTCTCTTCCATAAAATTCATTTTATAACGTCCATAATATTTCCTCCTTTCTCTAAAATCTACCAATGCACCCCAAACTCCCAGTAAGCCTCTCTCATGCCCCTCCCAAGCCTTTGGGATCACACTTCCAGGTAAGAGATTTCTTCCTTTCTCATTTTTGTCCAAGATTCTTAATATTTTTATACCATTTTAATTTCAATTAAAAATGTTGGGGTATGATTTCACACCTCTACTATACTTCCCTTATTATGTTTTAATGATTATATACCCCTTTATCTCTCATTAATTCCTCCTATGTACACCAGTTACCATGTCGAAATTCCGTAAGTAATTTATCTCTTCTCATTTATATTCAAGAAATTATTTTTTATTATGAATCTAAATTCCATTAAATATATTGGGACATGAATCTATATAAACCACTTAATGTCCATTTCATATAAATATTATTATACATGTATTTCTCCCTCATAAACCATTTTTATGAATTCTTATGTCATGTTGTTATGCTTCTGAAATTGCACTACGATTTTCCAAGACAAAGTCATTGTGTAGTGAATACCATACCCATTTATCTATCAAAGGTATTCACCTTTATTCAAATTTAATTATTGATTATATATTTTCATGTATAAATTACACATTACTTTATCATGGAATAAATGATGATGTTTAATGAATCCATGTTATATGATCCATGTGGCACACTTATGCATTAAATGAAATGATTAATAAGGGTGTGCCCACATAGTGCTCCAATGCATTGGGTAAAGATTAGTGTCATGATACGTTAAATGAAATGAAGGTTTACTCATTCTAATTAAAGTTTAATGATATTTTACTCATACTCCAAGGGAAATGAACCTTGGATCATGCTAAAATCAGGTTAAATGTTGTTACCACATTTTCATGTTATGATAATCATGCTATATCATGCCTTTATGTTCATGTTTCTATTATGATCCATTGATATTCCTATTTCCTAACACGTACTTTGTTCTTAATGTTATTCCTTTTTTACTCCCTTACTGGGCTTTATATTTCACCCTTTTATTATTCATGTCCTCAGGTTATCCCATGCAATGCTAAGTATAACGGAATGTGTGTGGTCGTGTAAAATTAGTTTTCAATAAAGATGTGTATTTCATGTTTTAAGTTGTTATGTAATGTTCCTAATCCAAAAATACACTAGAAATATTGATATTCTATGTTTAATAAAGTGAATATTTTATGTAATAAATTATTTTTAAGTGTAAAATAAAGAGTAGGGTTTTTATAGTTGGAATCAAAGGATAGGTTTAGTTATTTTTGGGATTAGGATTAAAAAAACCCTAGTGAAAGCCTTAGGGATAAGAATAAGTATAATAATAACATCCCTAATTTTTGGTGAATATTGATTAAGTGTTTTATTAGTCAAATAAATACCTTTGTGGATACGATCCAGTAGAAGCGGCTCTGACACAAATGTATCTAGGGGTAAAACCCGAAAACACTGTTTTGAGCTAGACTCGAATGAGAACTGGTGCATGACAATGGGTCTTGATGCAATATTGGTTACAACACTCATGTGGGATATTATTTTGGTAAATTAATAAGCTTATTATGAACCATCATTAAGGTAATTAAAAAAATCACCTAAGAATTTATTTTGGAAAGTAGATCGTGGATAACATAGATAAGTTAAGGAAATAAATGTACTTTGTAATTTATCCCTTTTTTTCCTTGGATTCCCCTTTATGTGTTACCCCTAACTTTACTTTTATTCTATAAAATGTATGGTAATAGGAGGACTCAGGCTAACAATATATGACAAGATCAATGTGATAATGGTTCTAATGAGATGCCCAATCTGATGGGAGTGGGAATCGTAAACTTTGTCACGATACTCTCTCAGTTAACTCAAGTTTTGAATAGAAACATGAGTCAAGAGGAAAACTCACCCCCCCTAAGAAATAACATGTCACAATCAATAACTTTATGAGACAAAGGAATCCTACTTTTAATGGATCATATGATCCCTCAATCGTCGAAAAATGGATCAACTCCATTAAAATGATCTTCTCCATCCTTCAATGTTCCGAAAAAGAGAAGGTTCTTCTGGTTGCTTATCGTATAGAGGGTGAAGCTGACCAATGGTGTACATTGATAAAAAATTTGAAGCCTGAGGGGGAGATCGAGGTTTTTTAATGGAATTATTTTTGGAAAATGTTTTTCGATAAATATTTTACTCTCACCCCCTGACTTAAGATGGAAAGGGACTTCCTTTCCCTCAAGAAAAAATACAACTAATCCATCAGAGAGTATGAGACAAACTTCACAAGGGTTGCATGATATATGTCTTCAGATATTTCATTACCCCTAAATGCAGGGTTTACCTCTTATTTGGTGGGATAAAACCTAGCCTACGGAAATACCTAGTGATCAGTGACTTTGAGAGCTATGAGGAAATTGTCTGATGTGCCCTCAAAGTCTAAATGGAGATCAGAGAATTTCAAGGGTATCATGGGGATAAGAAACGTAAGGTGGAATTCAATTTTGGTGATCAGAATTCAATTTTGGTGATCCGATGGATAAATCCAATGGTGCTATGAAAATACAGCACCCCAATTTTCAAATGTTCAGAAAGAATCACCCTAAAAATTGCTTTAATGGGACGAGGAAATACTTTAGGTGTGGAAGAGAAGGGAACCTAGACATTAACTGCAGACAAGAAAAACCCACAGCTATGACTGAAGAGAGGAACACTTTGTACAACCCTAAATACATTGTTCATTGCTTCAACTGCAAATAAACATGGCACTTTGCAAACCAGTTCCCTAAGAAAAGGGTTTTTAGAGGAAACCAACAACCTCCAAGGCAGCAAGGGAGATCTTTTTCCATTACTACCGCTGAAGTAAACCCCGACAACAAAGTGGTGACAGGTATGCTTATTATTCATTCAAGAATATAAAATGTAATTTTTTATTTTGGTTCTACACATTCTTTTATATCCCTAATGTTTATTAGAATAATCCCAACACCACAAAAAATCATTGAAGTAAAGATATCAGTGAGAACAGAAAATGGGGCAATCATTTCACCCCGTAAATATATCCCTCCCCTGTCATAATTTGTGGACTGAACTTCCCAGTGAACCTCTTCATACTCCCTCTGGTGGAATTTTTTTCAATTCTTGGAATGGATTGGCTTTACTTATATATATCCAACATAAATTGCCGTGAGAGGGAAATCACTCTCCATAGAGCGAATTGACCCCTGATTCTGTACAAGTGCAAGGATCAAGATGAATCTTATTTAGAACCACAATCTCAAGTGTGGATATTACTACCCTATGAGCATGCGTATCTTTCTCATATGATTGTCTCTAAGGAAGTAACCATCTTTGAAGACATTCCTTTTGTGAGGGAATTCACTGAAGTGTTTCTTAAGAAATTGCATGGTCCTCCTCCTATAAGGGATTTTGAATTCTCAATTGATATTATACCTAGGGCATTGTCAATATCCCAAACCCTATATATAATGGTTGTTGTGGAGCTTAAGAAGTTGAAGAAACAACTATAGGAGAATTTGGATAGAGGTTTTATACACCCAAGTGTTTCACCAAGGGGTTCACTAGTCCTCTTCGTCAAGAAGAAGGATGGGTTAATGCACCTTTGCATTGATTATCATGAGCTCCACAAAATTATGATAAAGAAAAATAATCATCTACCACGAATTAATGACTTGTTCAATAATCTAATTGGAGCATAATATTTCTCCAAGGTGGATTTTTGGTTGGGATATTACCAAGTAAGGGTGAATAATGAGGATATCCCCAAGACCCCTTTTCGTACAAGATACGAGCACTATAAATTCATAGTAATTCATTTCAGACTCACTAATTCTCTAGTAATCTTTATGGACTTGATGAATATAGTATTTAGACATTACCTCGACAAATTTTTTGTAGTATTTATATATGATATTCTAATATACTTCAAAACTAAGAAGGAGAATGGGGAGCATCTAAGAACTGTACTAGAGATCTTGTGAAAGGAGAATCTCTATGAAAAGTACAACAAGTGTGAGTTCTGGTTGAAGGAGGTATCATTATTTGGTCATATCATCACAAGAAATGGGATATCTATGGATCCTTCTAAGACAGCTACAATTGAGGGATGGTTGAGGCCAACATTGGTAATGGATATCTGCAGCTTCTTGGGGTTAGTTGGATATTATCTCTGATTTGTGAGAAATTTCTCACGATTGTCCAACCCTCTTACCAAGCTAACTTTGAAGGGAGTAAATATTTTTTGGAGTGATGAATGTGAAGATATCTTTAAGGAGTTTAAAAGGATCCTTATCACTGTGAATGTTCTCATATTTCCCACAAGTAGAGAGCTTTTTGTGGTATTCAGTGATGCTTTAAAGAAGGGAATGAGCTATGTGTTGATGCAAAATGACAGTCATTGCCTATGTTTCAAGGTAATTGAAAGTTCATGAGAAAAACTATCCAACACATGATCCAGAGTTGGTTTTAGTAATCTTCACTTTAAAAATTTGGTGACATTACCTCTTTGGGGAGAAGTGTGAAATATATACGGATCACAAAAGCCTCAAGTATATATTCACACAGAAAGAGTTGAACATGCACCAATGAATATGGTTAGAGATGATCAAAGACTATGACTGCTCAATCCATTACCACCTTGGGAAAGCGAACAAGGTAGAGAATGCTCTAAGTAGAAATGACCTAGTGATTCTATCATTGATGAGAATTGAAAAGGATATTATCTTCTTAGATTTGATGAATATGGACATAGGGAATCATAAATAAGGGAACATCATCAATCATTTCAAAAACGACTGATCAAATATCTCTTTTGTAGAGGTTAAAGGATAATCAAAAGGATGATGAGGGAATTCATAAGAAAGTAAAAACTATCATAAAAGGGAAATCCTCAGAGTTCAATGTTAATGAAGAAGGAATTGTGAGATTTGGGACAAGACTATGTGTTTCATCAAATTTGGAGTTAAAGAATGAACTTTTGGATGATTCACATAGTTAAAATTTTTCCATTCACCCAGGAAACACAAAGATGTGTCGAGATCTCCAAGATAATTATTGGTGGGATAATATGAAGAAGGATATTGCTGAGTATACATCAAAGTTCCTGGTATGTCAACAACTGAAGGCTGAGAGGCAGAAGTCTAAGGGGATGATGCAACCATTACCCATACCATCATGGAAATGGGAGAACATCACCATGGACATTATCATTGGAATTCCAAATATATCCAAAGGAAACAATGTTATCTGGGTTATTGTGGATCTTCTTACAAATACTTCACACTTTATTGAAATTTGAGAGGATTTCCCATTGGATCAACTGGCATGGATATATATCAGAGAAGTGATAAGGTTGCATAGATAACCACTATCTATTGTATCTGATCGAGATCCAAGATTCACCTCTATGTTCTGGAAGAGTCTTCAACATGATTTAAATACTGAGCTGAACTTCAGTACATGTTATCATCCTCAAATTGATATCCAATCTGATCATACTATCCAAACACTTGAGGACATGTTGAGAGATTTCTCAATGGACTTCAAAGGATTATGGGATCAATATCTTCCTCTAGTTGAGTTCTCTTACAACAAAAGTTTCCACTCAACCATTCAAATGGCTCCTTATGAATACCTTTATGGGAAGAGGTCTATAACACCGACATGTTGGGATGAATTTGGGGAGCAAAAACTCTTAGGTCCATAAATGGTTGAAGAAATGGTGAAGAAGGTTAAGACCATCCAGCAACACATTAAAGATGCTCAGAGTTGACAAAAGAGCTATGTTTATAATTGTCAATGAGACCAATAGTTTGATATTGGAGACATGGTATTACTCCGCATATCATTATGTAAGAGATTTATGAGATTTTGGAAGTAGTGAAAGCTTATTCCAAGGTACATCATCCTTTTTGAGATCCTTGATCGCATTGGAGCAGTGGCTTATTAACTAGCACTCCCTCCGAACCTATATCAAGTACATGATGTATTCCATGTATCACTCTTGAGGAAGTACATACCCAACCCATCTCATGTACTCAATTCAGAGGTGGCACCATTGGAGAATTACCTCTCCAGTGAAGAGAAGCTGGTGAAGATCTTATATCGTAGGGAAAAAGTTCTACGAAATAAGACAATGCCCCTCGTCAAGGTGTTGTGGAGAAACCACAAGTTTGAAGAGGCAATGTGGGAATCATAGGAAGTGATGAAGTAGAGTTACCCTCATCTGTTTTAGTGTGGGAAAGATAAATTTAGAGGGTGGAATTTCTTTAGGAGGGAAGATTTTAATGACCCAAACTTTTATTAATGAAAATTCCTCTTAATCTAATTAAATGTCTTATTTTGTAAAATGGTTATATAAAACATATTCACTTCTTTGGTTTTATGTTTTTGGATTTCAAAATAATGTTAAGAATTGTTACCATTGATAATATAGCTATTCAATAGTGATCACATTATTAGTATAAATATAGGGCTTTAAAAAATCCAATTTACTCAGAAAAAGGAAGTGATGACCTCATCCATCAGAATTGCTCCATACAAAGCCGATTTGTTGGAGCTTGGAAAGGAGGTAGCATCATTGGGATTTTCTCTTGACCAAGCCAAGCCAAGATTCAACATGTTAAGCTCGAACAGAACCAACTATGGGAGAAGTTGAATTTGATAGGGATTACCACCCGAGCGAGGTTATCCAAGCCACCCCAAGAGTCGGTCACCATCACACACCTTACCCTTAGGTCTTATGCAGGTTTTATAAGGGGTTATGTAACAAGACATTAGAACTATAATTATAACACCCCAAAATTTTATGAGAAATGTTAATTTTAATTTCTTTGTACGCTACACCAAGATTAGATTGCGATATACGCAACATTTTATTAGCTTTTAGTATACACAACACTATTCTTGGCTTGTGTTTCACACAAGAGTGACCTTCCTCAATAGCGTGTGTTGTACGCAATACCGAGTTTTACTAAACAATGATATATTGTTATAATATTATTTATGAACTAGCCATTATGAATAGTATTAACCACATTTTAAATTTTATAACATTATCATTCATCTTACACATATTCTAGAACATGGTATGAGAAAAAAATTAATTTTTCGGATAAACGAAGTATTTTTCAAAAAATGCAGTTTTGTTGCCTTTTGATGGAACAACCATTTTAAATATAATTTTTGATAAGTTTATAAGTTAAATTTGAAAAATTGAACTTATTATTTTGAATCATGATATAAAAATTTATGTTGGATAAATTTTTGACATTATTCTGATAACCTTCATATTTTGATGAATTGTAAAAATATGCTAATTTTAATTAAAGACAACTTTTTTCATCAAGATAATTTATATGGTTAAATTATAATATTGAATGGTTTTAAAGTATAAATATAATATATTTTTACCATTTAATATAATTTATGTAATTATCATTAATTTTACATTGAATTCATAGGTAAAAACATTTCAATCTTTTGCAATGTTTTAAACAAAAATCCGTTTTTTTTCGACAATGAGATTGATTTTAAATTAATTAATGAAAATTATGCGTTTTGAATTTGAAAAATGGATTCCATATTTAGAATCAGAAGTTAAAAATTATGTTAATAGGCTACTTTTATTTTTTCTCATTATGAATAGTAACTACGGTAAATTTTATTTACCATAGTTAAAGGTAAATTAGGTAATTAAGGGTAAAAATAATATTATAAAATTACCCTAACACTTGTCTTAATGTAATTGGATGATTATATTTCGTCCCAAAATATACTTGGGTCTAAATGGTATCTATTGGAACCCAATTGTATGTGATTAAGACATTTATTTTATTTTATTTAAAGAAAAGTTAAATATGTCTCACTCAAACTTTAATAATTAAATTATGTTTAATATAAGGTTATACTGAATATAAATTCGATTATAAATACTCATTTAAAATATAAAATGTTTTTATTTATCATGGTTATTTATTTATAATTTTTAAGAAATATATAAGTACCTTAATAGCTTATACATTAATGATAAAAAAATTATTTATTTAGTGAAAAATCAATACTATAGTATTTATTAAAATAATAATACCCATCAAAAGGCCCAAAAACTTGAACAAAAATTATTGGTAGAGTTTATCTACAAAATAACCATCTAAGTGTTGACTTGTGGACCATTTTAAGCCTTAGAAAACAGATTATGACATTTATATTATTTTATTTTAAATGATGTCAAAGTTGTCACCTTCATAATTTAATAAAGATAACATTTTTAAAAGTTGGTTGTTTTAGAAGATAAACTCTACTAAAAGTGTTCTTATAAAATATATTATATTTATATTAATCATAGTAATTTATTTTTAATTTTTATGCAACAAATAAGTATAATAAATAATTATACAAAAATGTTGTAGTAATCATTTTATTAAGAAAAATATCAAATAAATTGTTTTAAAAATATTAAAATAAATATTATATGAGCCAATTAATGTGATCCAATAATTTTATAGAGACATATGACATGTTATTAATCTATGAAATATTTTTTTTGAACATATATTCTATGTAGATTTTATTTAAATTCAAATAATTGAATAGTGTCAAAATTGACACTATTGGTATTTTATAAAAATAACATATTTGTAAATTGTTTAAAAATCACAAAAATATTTAAAAATTTAAAATTTAAAATTATATGGTCTAAAATTTTATAATTTATCTAATTATGGATAATTCACAACACATAATTATTTATTTATAACAATTTAAAATTTAGAATATTATTACCACAAATAAAATCAAATATATTAAATAAGGATAAATCAAAATGATAAGGTTTAAAATAAAATCAAAACATGTATAAATTTGATTGTTTGATGAGATTACAACACTATCTCATATAATCTAATATTTTGATTCATTTTTAGGTTTTTATGTGTGGTTTGAGTTTATTATAAATTAATATTTTGGAGGTTTCCAAAAGTGCCCCTCTACTCTCTTATAAAAGGGCACCTCCTCCCTCTACTATTCACTCCATTTTGATATTTAAAACTCAAAAAAACCCTGAAAATTTCCCTTCTCAAATTCCCTATCAACATTATAGAGGTCCTGGTCTTCTTCAAAGACCAACTCTAGTTCCCTAAGAGGAATTTTAAAGAAGGCACTTCGAGGAAGAGGTAATATCTTCTACCGGTTCTTTGAAATTTATTTCTTCTTCTAATTCATATTATTTAGTTGTTTCATTATAAAGTAATAACATAAGTATCAATAATATACTTATATGTTATTATAAATATGAAACAACCCTATTTCACCTTCTACCCATCTGACGAAAAATGAAATCACCGTGCATGTGTACGTACGGAATACCATCTCCACGCCGTGGTGTAATATTTTTTTCATCACCAACATACTTGGATGGGTATAATGATGGAAGAAATTACTATATATGATTATTTTAAAGTTATATTGATTCAGAAATATTATACACCATACACTTCAATATAATTTCACAATCATGGGAATGATATCATCGCTCGTGTGTACGTACAGCTTACCGTCTCCACGACGCAATGAGATTCATTCTCCATATTAACCATTCAAGAATGATTATAAAGTATATATAATAAATAATCATGAGATATATGACATAATAATTCTACTGGATTTATGTATATATATATATATATGTGTCATTTACTTTAATAAAGAAATGAAAACAGCGTTCATGCGTACGTACGACCTACCATCTCCATGAATGGTGTATTTCATTCCATTTATCGATCGATTATATATATTAATATATTGAATATATATGATATGTAAATCATTTTTTACATTATGGAAGTAATTAATCATGATCTAAGTAATCATATGAAAAAATTACAAGTCAAAACACAGACGATAAATGAAATGATTTTACCCAAAACACTGCTTTAACATGGAATTGACAAATGAACGGGACATATAAAGTCATAGTGAATCATATATGATATCATAAATATTATTATGGTTCTATTACAAGTTTATAATATGTTTAAACCCACTATATAGGAGTTTCAGACATGTATGGAATAAATTATACCTAAGGTAAGGGATAATTATTCCAATCGCATTCTTATATGAGATAGCTTATTCATAAGTATTTACTGGGGTTATATTTATCATCCATGTCCATGTATTCTCAAACTGTTTTCATAAATTATTTACTATTCTTACATGTATGTTTAAAGTCGTTTTTTTCCCTTTTTTTACTTTTACCACATGGTATGGAAGGAATCTTTCTTTTTTACCATACGAGGTACTTTTTCACTTTTTTGGTAAAAAGTACGAGGAGAATGTTTTTTTACTTATAAGGCATGAACAGATTTTTACGGCTTCATAACACCTTATTTCCATGAAGAATATTCTAAAATATTTCATGATTATTTTCAAAAAAATTATTTTCGTTTAAAATTGCACGACATTTGGAGAAAAGAAAATGATTTTGAATAAGAAATGATATTTTACTCAAGAATTCATTTCAAGTGTTTATTCAAATCTATTTTCCATATAAGATTACATTCTTTAATATGGTTATGTTTCAATTATAATTTTCATATTATTTACATGGTTTGATTTTTTTTATGATGAAATGATATCCATTGTTTTATATGGATTATTTTATGATGGGATGATGTTTATGAAATCCATTTTATTCGTTGGGTTATGATGAATGATTTATGTTTATTTTGTGGCACATGTAAGAATGATTTAATTATAAGATGTGTGGGACCTATATCTCCCTCAAATTCATTGGGTAATGATTTATATCTCATGAGATAGACATGGCTGGAATGACAAGTAAATTCGGTTCAGTAATATATGGCCGGAACAGTAGATAAACCCAGTTTAGTAATGGACCTTGTCCACTATGATGGTCTTGGTAGCAATGCCTTGGCTACTATGGAAATAATATCATGTGCTTAATGGTTTTCCATAATTACATGTTTTATTCCCATGCTATTTTATCATGATTGATGTTTCTTTATGATCTATGTCTTACGTACTGCCAAGATTTATTTCACAACTCAAGATTTTGATGTTTAAATTTTATGTTCATGTTTTTACGTTCAAATGTTTATGGATTGCTTTATATTCTCCATGTTTACCCTTACTGAGAATTAGATCTCACCCTTTCTATGTTTTATATTCCCCAGTACATAAAGAAAGGTTTTATGTAAGAAAACAAAAGGGGAAGTTTTTTATGGGAGATGTTGAAGATCTTTCACCATGATTAGAAGATTATATTCCGAGTTTCCAAAGACACTAAAATATTAAGGTCCTTGGGTGTCTATTTTTGTTATGTATTAAGTATTCTGAAAAGGTAATGTAATTTCCATATACGTCAATCTTGAGTCTCTACATTTGGTATCAGAGGAAAGGTTTAGTTAACCTTTGGAAACTAGGATGCGAAAACTTTAGTGAGATACCTAGAGATATTTCTAAGGTATATCTAGGGATGTCTGTAAGGTTAAGTATAAATTATAGGTTACAATCCTAGAATTATGATAATTATCATGAATAACCTATGATTAAACCTAATATGTTAGTGATTGAACATACCCCCCTTGATTATGTTGTTTTCCTAGTATAATTTTTGCCTCTCACACTATTCTTTTTGTGTTTTAGATAATGGATGGAACCTAAAGGAACTGTGTTAATGATCAATGCACTGGGAAATGAAATGATTGTCCTCCTGAACAACCAAATGTTATGGGAAATGGAGTGAAAAATATTATTACTATACTTACACAAGCTAGGAATCATTCTGGACTTCCACATGAGCAGAGAAGAGAATAATATTCTACTGAGTCCTTCATGAGGCAACACCCAGCTTCTTTTAGTGGGTCTTCTGATCCACTTGTTGCTGAACAATGGATCAGTACCATTGAAAAGATATTTTCCATAATTTTATATTCAGAACATGAAAAATTCATTTTGGTTGTCTACCTTTTAGAAGTTGAAGCAGACCAGTGGTGGACTGTAATTAAGAATACAAGGCCCCAAGATGAAATTGAATCCTTGGAATGGGATGAGTTCAAGAACTTGTTTTTCAATAAGTAATTCCCTCATATTCTTCAAACAAATATGGAAAAGGAGTTCCTTGAGATTAAGAAAAAGGATGATCAATATGTTGGTATATACGAGGCAAATTTTAAAAGTCTTTCAAGGTATGCATGTGGCTTTATCATCCAACCTGAAAGTAAAGTTGATCGATTATTCAGTGGCTTAAAACCAAGTATTCGAAAGGCATTAGCTATAAGAGACTTAAGTAGCTATGAAGAGATTGTGTGTTGTGCTATCAAGGTAGAACTGGAATTTTGTGTTACATATCCATCTCATGGTTTTGATAAGAAATGAAATATAGAGCTCAAGGAAAAATCTCAAAAAAATGGTGAAAAGAAGACAAATGTTTCGTTATGATCAAACTGTGGAAAGAAGCATAGTGGAGATTGTATTAAAGGGACTAGAAAATGTTTTAAGTGTGGAAAATAATGACATCGAGTAGCTGAGTGTTGAAGTAATTGGGAAAAGCTAGCTAATGATGTGAATAGAGAAAAGACTACAAAGAACACACCACCAACACTTCAATTATACAAGTGCAAGGAAATGAGGCATTATGCTAACCAATGCCCTAATCCAAGGGTTAATGATGATCGACATAAAAAAACTCTTAAGGCAAAGGAAAAAGGGAATTCAAATATGATCACTATTGGTGATGTTGAATATGACAACGAAGTGGTGGAATGATTAAGTGTTTATGTAATAGGATTCCAAAATAGTGTTGTGGAATCTCATTTATAGTATCATGTAATATTGGAATATTTATGTATTGGTTTATTGTGGTTTTCAATAATTATATGGTATCAGTAACCATGAAAAGTGATTGAAATATTTTTGGAAATCAGATGATATTCACATAATGAAGGTATAAGGAGAAAATAATATTTTGGATATTATTAATGAGCTCATGACTGATATAACGACAAAGTGATATAATGGTTTGAGTATATAGAATTTTTGGGATTTTGGTATGTGTAAAGAGTTAACTTTTGACAGAATTCCTGTTTTCACTAAGGTTCTATGGTAATTAATGTTTCATGAATACATGATTAAGGTATTCACATGTTTCGAATGTGACCAACAAGATATATCTTATGATATATGGGGGATAAATGATGCTATTTAACATGCTTGTTATATGAACTTTCTAGAAATTATTTTCTTTATACTGTGAGTTTGGACAGAAGTATTTTGGATAAGCCTAAATGTTATAATAGATTAATTTGGACATCATATATAATTGTTTAAGTCAAGAACTTTTTTCCGATATTATTTCTGGAAGATTATAATAGTGTATTTTTAGAAAAAAAAGACAACCTGCAGGACAGATGACAACCCATCGCTTTGGATAAGGATGTGGGAATCGAACCCACAACCAAAGTGCGATAGGCCTTTATTGCCTACCACTGTCCTACATGAATCCCTTGGTTAGTAGAAATTAGTTTTATTTTATTAAGTGGTATGATATATGAAGTATAAGTCCATTTTTGTAATCATATACGGTTAATCTCACCATAGATGGACTTATATATATTTAATAAATTTTGATAACCTTTTGTTTGCAACAGATGGAATGACCCATCATTCTATCACATGATCTGCTAACACTTCATGAATGACAAATTCAACTTCATTTATTTAAGATATGAATTGGTAATTGTTCAAGGAAATACCAATGGCGAGATTGTACCAAAACCAAGTAAGTATTTCTTCTAATTCAATTTTTTTCAACTTTAGGGAAAGGATATTGAAAACCAAAAACGTTGTCCTAGTACCCTCATATCTGATGAATCAGATGGTACCTTAGATCTTCACAAATTTATGGATTTGTGATTATTGGATTTTTCATAGCCATGTTCTCTACCACTCTCCCTCAGAACTTGATGGTTAGATTTCTCTTCCATATCCATATTTTCACCTATGTTCTCCTATGTGGAAACCCAGTGATGAGTTAATTTGGGTAATAGTTACATTTTATAATTTAGTTTTTAAAATTAAGTTTTAGTATTCCTTTTTATGATGTGGGTTTCTATGAAATAAAATTTCAAGTGGTAAACCATTTATAACCCCGATGAATTTTGAGGGCGAAATTCATTTTAAGGGGGGTAGAATGTAACACCCCGAAATTTTATGAGAAATATTCTTTTTAATTTATTTGTATACTACACTAATATTAGCTTGTTCTATACACAATACTGTATTATCTTGTAGTATACTCAACACTATTCTTGGCTTGTGTTGTACGCAAGAGAGACCTTCCTCAATAGCGTGTGTTGTACGCAATACTGAGTTTCACTAAACAACAATATATTGTTATTATATTATTATGAACTAGATTTTATGAATAGTATTAAACACATTTTTAATTTTATAACATTATCATTCATCTTACACATATTCTAGAACATCTTATGAGAACAAAATTAATTTTTCGGATAAAAGAAGTATTTTAAAAAAAAATGCAGTTTTGCCACCTTTTGATGGCGCACCCATTTTAAATCTAATTTTTGACAAGTTTATAAGTTCAATTTGACAAAGTAAACTTCTTATTTTGAATCATAATATAAAAATTTACATTTGATAAATTTGTGACATTATTCTGATAACCTTCATATTTTGATGAATAGTAAAAATACGCTAAATTTTAATTAAAAACAAATTTTTTCATCAAGATAATTTATATGGTTAAATTACAATATTGAATAGTTTTAAAGTATAAATATAATATATTTTTACCATTTAATATGATTTATTTAATTATCATTAATTTTACATCGAATTTGTAGGTAAAAACATTTCCATCTTTTGCAATGTTTTAAACAAGAACACGTTTTTTTCGACAACGATATTAATTTAAAATTAATTACTGAAAATTCTGTATTTTGAATTTGGAAAAATGGATTCCATATTTAGAATCAGTAGGTCCAAATTATGTTAATATGATACTTTTATTTTTGGCCATTATGAATAGTAACTACAGTAAATTTTATTTACCATAGTTAAAGGTAAATTAGGTAATTAAGGGTAAAAATAATATTATAAAATTACCCTAATACTTGTATTATTATAATTGGATGATTATATTTCGTCCTAAAATATACTTGGGTTGAAATGGTATCTATTGGAACCCACTTTTATGTGATTAAGACATTTATTTTATTTTATTTAAAGAAAAGTTAAATATGTCTCACTCAAACTTTAATAATTAAATTATTTTTAATATAAGTTTATACTGAATATAAATTCGGTTATAAATAATCATTTTAAATATAAAATGTTTTTATTTATAATGGTTATTTATTTATAATTTTTAAGAATTATATAATTATCTTAATAGTTTATACATTAATGATGCAGAAATTACTTATTTAGTGAAAAATCAATAATATAGTTTTTATTAAAATAATAATACCCATAAAACGCCCAAACACCTGAGAAAAACTTTTTATTTAAATATATATACACCATAATCATCCATGTGTAGACTTTTGGACCATTTGGAGCCTTATAAAATAGATTATGACATTTATATTATTTTATTTTAAATGATGTCAAAGTTGTCACCTTCATAATTTAATAAAGATAACATTTTAAAAGTTGGTTGTTTTAGAAGATAAATTTGACTAAAAGTGTTCTTATAAAATATATTAGATTTATCTTAATCATAGAATTTTCTTTTTAATTTTTATGAAAAAAATGAGTATAATAAATAATTATACAAAAATGTTGTAGTAATTTTTTTATTAAGAAAAATATCAAATAAATTGTTTTAAAAATATTAAAATAAATATTATATGAACTAATTAATGTGATCCACAAATTTTATAGATAAATATGACATGTTAATAATCTATTAAATATTTTTTTTTCGAACATATCTTCTATGTGGATTTTATTTAAATTCAAATAATTAAATAGTGTCAAAATTGACACTATTGGTATTTTATAAAACTAACATATTATTAAATTGTTTACAAATCAAAAAAATATTTAAAAATTAAAAAATGAAATTATATGGTCTAAAATTTTATAATTTATCTAATTATGTACAATTAAAGACACATAATTAAGTATTTATAACAATTTAAAATTTATAATATTATTACCACAAATAAAATCAAATAGATTAAATAAGGATAAATCAAAATGATAAGGTTTAAAATAAAATAAAAACATGTATAAATTTGATTGGTTGATGATATTACAACCCTATCTCATCTAGTCTTTGATATGGAGTCATTTTTGAGGGTTTTAAGTGGGGTTTGAGTTTATTATAAATTAATATTTTGGAGGTTTTCAAAGGTGCCCCTCTACTCTCTTATAAAAGGGAACCTACTCCCTCTCCTCTTCACTCCATTTTGAGATTTTTAACTCGTCCAAAACCTAACCATTTACCTTATCAACTTTTATATCAACATACTATAGGTCCTGGCCTTCTTCAAAGACAACTCTAGTTCCCTAAGAGGAAATTTAATGAAGGCACTTCGAGGAAGAGGTAATATCTTCCACTAGTTCTTTCAAAAGTATTTATTATTCTACTTCCTCTTATTTAGTTGTTTAATTATAAAGTAATAAAATTAGTATAACTAATATACTGTTATATTATTATAAATATGAAACAACTCTATTTCACCTTCTACCCATCTGATGAAAAATGAAATTACTGCGCGTGCGTACGTACGAAATATCGTCTCCACGCCGTGGTGTAATATTTTTTTTTCATAACCAACATACTTGGATGGGTATAATGATGAAATAAATTAATATATATGGTTATTTTAAAGTAATATTTATTATGAAATATTATACACCATTAAATTCAATACAATTCCAAAATCATAGGAATGATATCATCGCTCGTGCGTACGTACGACTTACCGTCTCCACGACGCTATGAGATTCATTCTCCATGTTAACCATTCAAGAATGATTATAAAGTATATCTAATAAATAATAATGAGATATATGACATAATAATACTACTTGATTTATGTATATATATATATATATGTAATTTACTTTAATAAGGAAACGAAAACAACGTTCATGCACACGTACGACCTACTGTCTCTATGAACGGTGTATTTCATTACATTTATCGATCAATTATATATATTAATATATTGAATATATATGATTTATAAATCATGTTTTACATTATGGAATTAATTAATCATGATATAAGTAATCATATGAAAAAAGTACAAGTAAAAACACATATAATAAATGAAACGATTTTACCCAAAACACTGCTTTAACATGGGATTGACAAATGAATGGGATATATAAAGTCATCGTGAATCATATATGATATCATAAATATTGTTATGGTTCTGTTAAAAGTTTATAATATGTTTAAACCCACTATATAGGATTTTTGGATACAAACAGAAGAAATTGGTCCTAAGGTAAGGGATAATTATTCCAATTGCGTTCATATCCGAGATTGTTTATTCGTAAGTATTTACTGGGGTTATATTTATCATCCATGTCAATTTTTTCTAAAACTATTTTAATAATTTTTTTACTATTATTCCATGTATGTTTGAAGTCATTATTTACCCTTTTTTTAATTTTACCACATGGTATAGAAGTAATCTTTCTTTTGTTTTCCATACGAGGTACTTTTTGACTTTTCCTATAAAACGTATGAGGAGAATGTTTTTTTAACTTATATGACATGAATGCATTTTTATGGTTTTATAACACCTTATTTCCATGAATCTTATTCTAAAATATTTCATGATTATTTTCAAAAAAATTATTTTCTTTTAAAATTTCATGGCATTTGGAGAAAAGAAAATGATTTCAAAGAAGAAAGGATATTTTCTTCAAGAATTCATTTCAAGTGTTTATTCTAAACTATTTTCCATCTAAGATTAAATTCTTTAATATGGTTATGTTTCAAGTATAATGTTACTATTATTTACATGGTTTGATTTTTTTTATGATGAAATGATATACATTGTTTTATATGGATTATGTTATGATGGGATGATGTTTATGAAACCCATTTTAATCGTTGGTTTATGATGAATGATTTATGTTTATTTTGTGGAACACATATTAATGATTTTATTATGAGATGAGTGTGACCTATATCTACCTCCAATGAATTGGGTAATGATTTATATCTCATGATATAGACATGGATGGAACAACAAGTAAATCTGGTTCAATAATACATGGATGGAATGGCAGGTAAACTCAGTTTAGTAATGGACTTTGTCCACTATGATGGTCTTGGCAGCAATGCCTTGGATACTATGGAAATAATATCATGTGCTTAATGGTTTTAAAAAATTACATGATTTAATTCCATGCTATTTTATCATGATTGATGTTCCTTTATGATCTATGCCTTATGTACTGCCAAGATTTATTTTACAACTCAAGATTTTGATGTTTAAATTTTATGTTCATGTTTTTACGTTCAAATGTTTATAGATTGTTTTATGTTCTCCATGTTTAACCTTACAGAGAATTCGAGCTTAACCTTTCTATGTTTTCTTTTCCCCAGAACATAAATAAAGGTTTTAGTTAAGAAAACAAAAGGGGAAGATCTTTATGGGATATGTTGAAGATCTTTCACCATGATTAGAAGATTATGTTCTGAGTTTCCAAAGACACTAAACTATTACGGACCTTGGGTGTCTATTTTTGTTATGTATTAAGTACTCTGAAAAATTAATGTAATTTCCTTGTAGGTCAGGCTTGATTCTCTACAATAATTATGTGCATTATTTGTTGTATAGAATAAAGAATATACATTCATTTTATTATTGTTACTTTGTAAATGTTTTTTAAAGCACAAATAGTATTTTTAGTTAATATTCAATTAAGAAACATATTTTGGTAGATTAATTTATATTTTAATTAAATAATATTTTAATAAAATATTATTACTAAATTACTTTTTATTAAATATAAATTAGTGTATAATTTTTATGAATACAATTTTAATTTGTATTATGGTTTGAAATCTGTTTTTGTCAAAACCCATGAATTTTCAATAAATGTCAGTTTTTATTTTAAAAGTAAAAAATAACATATTTATAAAATTATTTAGATAAAATGAATATTATATTTGGGATAAGTATGTCTAAATTATCCAACGGTGAATTTTTCATAATTTTCTGAGACATTCAAATTTTTGGGTAAAAATTAAATACCGTTTAAATATATAATGTGTTTTATGACATTATAATGACCCAAAAGTGATATAATAAAATACTATAAAAGTCATTTTCGGAAAATATATGTTTTAACTTTAAAAAATTGTGATTTTATATTTTTTTGATTAATTTTATGGTGCCTTAGTGGACCATCCAAGACATATAAAACATTTTAACCTTTTAAAATAATTTCCTTGAGAGTGTGACTCACCTCCACATAAGCAAGCCTAATATTTTAATAAGTTAGAACATTGGAATTATAAAATAATTTTTTTCACTCCCCTTTTGAAAAAATCATGGTAAAAAACCATGGGTTGGTATGTGGTTTTGATAAGTTTAAGGTGTAGTGTCCAAAACCTAAATAATAAAGAATTCTCTCTCTTTTCCTATATAAACCCACCCAATCTCCCACTTATCTTCACTAAAAACCCTTATATCACATCCCTACTATAACCTTATCTCTATAAAATCTTCCCAAGGCACCCCAATCTCCCAATAAGCCTCCCTCAAGCACCTCCAAAGCCTTTGTGATCACACTTCCAAGTATGGGATTTCTTCCTTTCTCATTTTCATCCAAGTTTCTTAATGTTGTTATACCCTTTTAATTTCAATTTAAAATGTTGGGGTATGATTTCTCAACTCCCCTATACTTTCCTCCTTATGTTTATATGATGATATACCCCTTCATCTCTCATTAATTCCTCCCATTTACACCCATTACCATACCAAAATTGCGTAAGGAATTTCTCTCTTCTCATTTACATTCAAGAATTTTTTTTCATTATGAAGACAAATTCCATTACATATTTTGGGAAATATATCTATATGACCCACTTACTTTAAATTTCATGTAAATATTATGAGACACCCCTTTCTCTCTCATCAACCATTTTTATGAATTCTTATGTCATGTCATTTTTCTGTCGAAATTGCACCGTGATTTTCTAAGCCAAAGTCATTATGTAGTGAATACCATGCCCATTTCTCTATCAAGGGTATTCATATTTATGAGAATTTACTTATTGATAAATAAAGTTTAATTTATGAATTCCACATTCCTTTGTTGTGGAATAAATGATGATTCTTAATGAATCTATGTTATATGATCCATGCGGCACACTTAAGCATGAAATGAAATGATTAAGAAGGGTGCGCCCTGATAACACTCTAATGCATTGGGTAAAGATTAGTATCATGATACATCAAGTGAAATGAGGGTTTACTCATGATAATTCAAGTTCAATGAAGTTTTAATCATGCTCCAAGTACAATGAGACTTGGATCATTCTAAAATCATGTTAAATGTTGTTGAATCATTTCCATGTTATGATAATAATGTTATATCATGCCTTTATGTTCATGTTTCTCTTATACTCCATTAATATGCCTATTTTATAAAATATACTATATTTTTCATGTTATTCCTTGTTTACTCCATTACTGGGATTTATAGCTCACCCTTTTTTAATGCAATTCCTCAGGTTATCCCATACAATGCTAAGTATGAAGGAATGTGTGTGGTCATGTAAAAGAAGTTTTCAATAAATATGTGTATTTAATTTTTTAAGTTGTTATTTAATGTTACTAAGCCCCAAATACACTAGAACTCTTGATATTATATGTTGTATCATGTGAAGATTTTATGTAATAAATTATGTTTAAGTGTGAAATAAAGAGCAGGGTTATTATATTTTACCTTTGTGTATCATCAAAAAATTACTTTTTTAGTTTAGTTATAAATAAAACATATATTAAATTCCTTTAATTTAGAACATAATATTCACAAATAATGTCTAACAAATTCCCATTATTCACAACTTAATTTTCTTTTGAAAATTCACATAATTATATTGTAATGTCTTTATCTTTTCCAATAAAGATGATTTTGAATCATTTGAATATGGAGTGATGTATAGCCTTCTATAATAATTATCATATTCATCATTACTAAATAAATAAACATAGTGTCATGACCCGACCCTACCCGGGCTCGAGCCACAACTACCCCAAGCCCACCTCCATAGGCCAGGGGCTGGCGACCAGCGCCGAAGGCATAATGACTCGGGGAGGCCTTTGCCTAAGTACCTGTACACACACATGCAGCACACTCAATGCAAAAGTGCAGAGTAAAAGGAAGAACAAGAAGAGTAAAAAGAACAACTGCTATATGTATAAACCACAGATGTGCATCGACCTCTAAACAGTACAAAGTAAAGTGCTGAAAAGGAAAAAGGGGAAAAACACGCACCCAAACAAAAAGTGTCACAACCCGGCAACAGGTAAACAAAAAGAAACAGCTGACGAGTCTCCCACCTGGAACCCGACTCCAACCACCACACGCAGTCCAAGCTCCCAAACTCCTGTGCTCCACTAAAGTCACGACCAACCTGTCCGTCGTCTGCAAGGGAACACCAAGTGAGGGCAAAGACCAAGTAGGGGTGAGTATAAAAATACTCAGTAGGATACCCTGAAGGCTCGAGGGAGAAACAAATGAGGAACCTAAGGGTGAACAGTAGAGAGAACAGGAAAAGTAAAGGAGTACAACAGAGAGTGCAGTAAAGAGTCCAGCTCAACCCAACAAGAGGCAAGAAGGTAGACTTGTCCAGACACAAGGATATGGAAACGGTGAGAAGATGAACTTCTCATCGAGTCTTCGCTACCTATAACAAGAGAGTAGACTCGTCCAACAACGAGAAGCTAGACACGGAAAGCACGTGGCATACCCCGCGCGTCTTCGCCTCACCTGGAAGGAGAGTAACCAAACCCAAGAAGTGGGTACCAGAACAAGGTATATACATATCCCTATGCTCAATCAAGAAGCCCGAACAATGTCATAAGGGGATCTTCATCCCGTAGCTCAACCCAAGAAAAGTGAGTTGCCAACAGTCTCAGAAGTAACACCATCGATGTCCAGCATCCCGCTCGTCTACCCCGAACCGCAAGCCAAGGGGCTCAATCACCGCAGTTCGACACTATCCGCTTTGGGAGGCACTGACTCGCCCGCACGGTTTTAGATCACGTCACAAGAACGCGTCTCAGTGGGGAAAGCGACCCTCATACTTTAGAGTTCTGGGGGAACGTCAAACCACAACTCGTCACTACCCCGCAGTCGAGAGGTCTCCTCAAAGTCAAGTCGTTCCATCACCGACCCGTACAACCAAGGGTCCCGCTCCGGTAATCACGGAGGAAAGCCACAGACTAGCCTAGTAGAAATGACTGAGCCTGGAATGCCAACAGGTGTCCCACTGCCCAGGCCTGCTGGAGGGTAATTCATAACCAAATATCGGGTGACCCACTGCCCAGCCCTGCTGGAGGGTAAAACATAATACACCATCAGGTGACCCACTGCCCAGCCCTGCTGGAGGGTAAACCCTAATACATCACTAGGCGACCCACTGCCCAGCCCCGCCGGAGGGTAGACCTTAATACATCATCAGGAGACCCACTACCCAGCCCCGTTGGAGGGTAGACCTGGAATAAGTCAACAGGAGACCCACTGCCCAGCCTTGCTGGAGGGTAGACCTGGAACTAGATGACGGGCCACCCACTGCCCAGCCCTGCTGGAGGGTAGACCCTAGGAGGTCATCGGGTGACCCACTGCCCAGTCTCTGCTGGAGGGTAGACCCTAAGAGCGTCGGGTGACCCACTGCCCAGTCTCTGCTTGAGGGTAAACCCTAGAAGTCAGTGAGCAACCCACTGCCCAGCCCTGCTGGAGGGTAAACCTGAAGAAGTCGATGAGTAACCCACTGCCCAGCCCCGCTGGAGGGTAAAACTCAGAACTGATCTGGCCATCTCTACAAGAGGGTACAACACTGGCCAACTGAACACGAAGTGGGTATCGCGCAACCACCTAACTTCAGAACAACTCACCCAAAAGAGGTTCAGCGTCTTCTCCACCACTGGGTGTCACTAGCAACGCTACCGGCCAATCCGTCGAGGATGATACCAGGGCGAGACCACTCAACCCTGCTGGTCAACAAACGAGCACAGAGCCAGGGGAAAAACTCCACCCTGCTGGTCAAACAAACACACAGAGGGACCCTTTACGTCGCGAGAGGTCAAAGTACGCAAAGCAAAACACGACACGCACATGGGGCCCACACGAAGTGTGGCCCCACGTCAACCCCAACTGAGCGCACAAACGTTCTCAGGTAGCAACCACACGTACCTCCAAGCGCTCCTGTATACTCCCAGAGTATACCTCATTCTAGCCCAAAGGCTATCGTGCGCATGACACCCAGCGTCAACGCGAAGGCGTGACGTAACAACTCCACATCAAAGGCCCAGGAACGACCAACCACATCTCTTGAACCATTTATATCACTCTCCCAAGAGTGCGCGTTCACACGCCAAGGGTCCGCTACAAACAAGGTAGGGCAAACCACCACTGGGGCACCTTTCATGCTTCCACATTTAATAAGATCACGCAAGAGGCTCCGCACAGCCAAACAGATCACACCATTGTAATCCTCGCGAAAAAACATGCGAGATAGACTACTTACTCGCCTCAAATGGTCAATCGGTGAAAAAGGTACTATTCACCGTAACCAAACCTGTGTGGGGCCCACCCCAATATCCCGAAACTGAACAAACGGATCACGCCACTACGATCCCCTCGAAAAAACACATGGGATTGAATACTCAATCGCCCAAAATGGATACCCGGTGAAAAAGGTATTATTCTCCGTATCCAGGTCGGTGGGACCCACACCACGTCCCTGAAAAAAAGGTCGGGCGAACTACGCCATCACAATGCTCTCGAAAAAGCACGTCAAATTGACTGCTTACTTGCGTGGAACGAGTATTCGGAGGAAAAGATGCATTCCGGCGCACCGCACACGAACGGTGCTTCGTGGGACCCGCAACCCGATCCCAAAACTCAACGAACGGATCACACCGTTGCGATCCTCTCGAAAAGGCACACAAGATGGACTATTCACTTGTCCAAAACGGACACCCGGTGATAAAGCTGAAAATCACCGTCAAATCTCGAAACGGCCCTCGCGGGCCCCGCACCCTCGTGCCGAATTAGGGCGGGTGTATTGCACCATTGCAATCCCCTCGGAAAAACATCAAGAAACAACTACTCGGATGCCCCGAACGGACGCCTGATGAGAAAGGCGTGAAACGCTGCACGCAACTCGAAAGACGGGTCGTGGGGCCCATGCCTCAAATCCAGTATCAACGCCCGAAACCACCTTGGAAACCTCCTCATCAGTGCCAGGGGCGCAATGCCGCTGACGGCGCTCAAAACGGACGTCCGATGCGTCCGCGCCGCCCAAAACAAGTCTCGGAAAAAACACTCGTCTACTTAAAGACGCGTCGCGCCTCCGAGGCCCCTCGTTTTGGGAATTAAAAATTCCCCAAACCATCTCAAAACGTTCCCCTTGACGCAAGGTCTGCGCTGCCGCTGACAGCGCACAAAACGGACGCCCGTAGTGAAATCTACAGGCATCGGAAATTCCAAAGGGGAGACTCCCTTGGGCCGGACCGACCCGGTCCGCCCGGTCCACCCACAGCCGGCCTGCGGCCCAGCCACGGGTCCGGTTCGCTCCGCCGTGGCCAGCTGGCCGCGTCCTGTCGCCACCTACCGGCCATCACGGCCGGTCGCTTTCCCCGCAGCGACCCGCGACATGCGGGTCGCGGTCGCGCCGCACGCGGGGTCGTGCACCCCGCGACCCCTCCTCCCTCTTCGCGCTACGCCGGCACCGTCTGAGACCCCGCCTCGTCGTCGCCCTGAAGCCGGCCACCTCCGCTGGCCGCTTGCCCGACCAAGACGCCTCAGGCCGAGAATCCGCCGCCACCTGCCGAGGAGAAGCCGCCGCTGCCTGCCAAGGAGAAGCCGCCGCGCCTCGGACCGCCGGAGCACCCAAACCGGCCGGAAACAATTCCAAAACCCGCAACCTTCGACGGTCAACCCCGGTCTCCTCCGAGCTCAGATTTTGATTCCGAAATATGTGTTGGAAAGAGGAAAAACTCTACTACGCATTCATGTGGTTCGTTCAAAAATACAACAAAAATTCGAGCATAAGATTTAGGTTCAAACGAGGTTCGGGAAGGAAAAACGCAACAAGATCCTACCTCGTGGGCGTTGCCCGGAGCTTCACCGCGATCCGCCGCCTTGCCGGAGCTGCCTCACCGGAGACGCCTCGCCGAAGATGGAGGAGGAGAGGGGAGAGGTTTTTCCAGGGGTTTAAGGTAGAAGGGAAGGGGGAGGGTTTAAATTAATTAATTAACGACTTAATTAATTTAAAATCCCCGAAAAGACCCGCATCCGAAACTCCCGACGGGGTCGAGGTTAAGCCTCCCCTAGGGTAAACACCACCTCCCGAGCACAACTGTGGTCTTGGAATTTGATACCGAGCTTCTGTTTTAAAGTTATAAAACTTAGCGCCCGAGGATGCCAAATTACGAAAACGCCCCTGGGGCCATTTTTCACAGACGGGCCGCGCCCGCAAAAATTACACCCCTCCTAGGGTAAACGGCCCGCTTCGAACTCAACGGTGCCCTCAAGTTTTCAATCCGAGCCATCGTTTAAGAGATACTTGTGTTTAATCATTAAACGAATAAATTAATTAATTAATTTATCCGTTTAACGTCCCGGGAGCGGGCGAGGGGTGCAAAAATCCCGCGCCGACAAGTTTTATATCGTTCCTAGGGTAAACACCCCATTCCGAACCCATCCGTACACTCGGATCTCTGATCCGGATCACTGTTTAGGAGTTATCCCATTTATTTGGTGTCTCCAGTGTGAACGCACTGAAAATTTAATTCCGGCCACTCCAGGGCTCGGAATCGCACGCCGTCTGAAGGCGCTGCTCTGGAATATCATCAAGAATATTAAAAAGTCTTTCAAAGCAAAAACCGGGTTCTTAAATCATTCCCTTCTTCAAGATTTTCATCCTCGAAAATCAAAACTAGGGAGCAACACAGGGTACTAAGCCCACACCTGGCTTCCTCATACCCAGAAGAACCCACACACAGCTATGCGTCACCGCACACAGACCAAAGGATTGATCCGTTCAGGTGAGGTCGACCCTTGCCAATGTCGTACACCCACTCCAGACTTTGGGGTTAGGGCAAGGTGGTAGGGTACCTCTCCATCCCTTTGCACGATCTCAAACGGCCCGAAGGTCCTCGGGGGTAGCTCACCTCCCCGGTCGAACCTCTGCGTCACACGCCGCAACTGGAATCACCACCCGCACCTGGAACAAGGCCTGGTGATTCCCTCCTTCAGAATATCCATATGGTGGGACACCCAAGGATATCTGGTCACGCAAGATTCCACAGTCGAGGCTCTCTCAAAAGGCGAAGGAGTCAACACTATCAACTAGAGAAAAAGGGCTCACGCCTTTTTACCTTACCAACTCAGGGTTACACCGACGCCTCGCGCCACCCTAGTAACAACTCAAAAAAGGAGCCGGGATAGAAGCATTCCACACACAGAGTCTCACAATTATACTACAAAAAGTAGAAGGGCTGCAAGGGGTACCTCTCACCATCCCATGCTCTGCAGTATCGTAGACATCCAAAGCTCGCGGCTGTCCGTGGTCCCAACCGTCATCTCCCGGAGCCTGAAGTGGACCACCTAGTGGTGATGGGGAGATCTCGTAAAGTCGTCCCCCCCCCACCATATCCTCCTGATCCTCTGCTAGCACCACCTCTCTGGGCGCTACTCTGATCACGGCGGTGCCTCTGTCGTGGTGGCGCACCTGCTGCCTGCCCGAAGCTCTCAGCAAATCAGGTCGGGCAGTCTCGTGCCAAGTGACCTCACCCATCACAAGCATAGCACCGACTCTCTCTGGGATACACTGGTGCCCTCCGGCGCCAGTGTGGTGTACGACCACGCCCCTGAGTCCGATTGTCAGAAATCCACCTGCGTCGAGGTCCTGCTTGTCGTCGCCTGCTAGCTGCGGCAGACGTCTAGGCTCCAACGTGCCTACTGCCACCACCAACTCCAGAATGTGACAGGAATCCCTCTGTCACCAGCACCTTCTCTAGCACCCCGAAATCTGTGGAAATGCCCAAGGGTACTATGACAGCACAAATCTCTCGGCGGAGACCCTGCTCAAACTTCTGCGCTCGGATGTTGTCATCATGGACCAAGTCCGGGTAAAAGCGTGCACGGTCTACAAAACTAGCTGCGTACTCGGACACCGTCATCCCTCTCTGCTGAAACTGCAGGAGCTCATGAATCCAAATGGAGTGCAAGAAGGAGGGGCGAAACTACTCATGGAACAACAACTGAAAGTCACCCCACGAAAGTGAAGACTCTTTAAGAAAATGAGTCACCAGACTCCACCAACGCCAAGATGCTCCACAAAAAGGGGTGGCTGCCAAAGCCACTCTCTGATCTGCCTGCATCTGCACAAGCCTGAAAAGTCTAACCACTGCCTCGAGCCAAGCCTCTGCTGCCTGAGGGTCCGACTCACCACTGAACCTCAGCGGTCTCTGCCGCTTAAACTCATGGAGCGCGCTCAACCTGCGCTCAAGCTCATCCTGCTCTGCTGAAACTATCTACTGCTCAACAAGTGGGGGTGCTGCTACCGGCCCACCCGGAGAAAGGGACTCACATGATGGGTCCTGGACTGTGGCCTCGTAGCTCACAGGGTCGTCGTCACGCACCAAAGATGGCATCTTGGCTGGCTGTCTTCGCGGAGACATCCTGAATATTATCAAGAAGTGCCACGGTCAATTGAGCATATATGTATATACCAATAATAGCGACGGGGAGATGAATCAAGAAGGACAGTCAAAGACTCAATCCTATGTGATGCACAAACAAATTTTCCCTGCAACAAGTGTCTCAGCATGTCGAGTCGACAATCGGGTTATCAAGGTCCTAGTGAATGGATACGTCGGCCGCCGCACCATCACTGAACTCCCTGGCCTGAGAGCCGCTCTCGAGACATGTTAACACTGTTTCCCTAAATCCCAACTAATTCCTTTTTTTTAGGGACGTCCGCATAACGCCCCAAGGAACGAACCACCTCTGATACCACTTTGTCACGACCCGACCCTACCCGGGCTCGAGCCGCAAATACCCCAAGCCCGCCTCCATAGGCCAGGGGCTGGAGACCAGCGCCGAAGGCACAATGACTCAGGGAGGCCTTTTCCTAAGTACCTATACACACACACGTAGCACACTCAATGAAAAAGTGTAGAGTAAAAGGAAGAACAAGCAAAGTAAAAAGAACAACTGCTATATGTATAAACCACAGATGTGCATCGACCTCTAAACAGTACAAAGTAGAGTGCTGAAAAGTAAAAAGGGAAAAAACACGCACCCAAACAAAAAGTGTCACAACCTGAAAATAGGTAAACAAAAAGAAATAGCTGACGGGTCTCCCACCTGGAACCCGAATCCAACCACCGCACGCGGTCCAAGCTCCCAAACTCCTGTGCTCCACTGAAGTCATGACCAACCTATCCGTCGTTTGCAAGGGGACACCAAGTGCGGGCAAAGCCCAAGTAGGGGTGAGTATAAAAATGCTCAGTAGGATACCCCGAAGGCTCGAGGGAGAAACAAACGAGGAACCGAAGGGTGAGAAGTAGAGCGAACATGAAAAGTAAAGGAGTACAACAGAGAGTGCAGTAAAGAGTCCAGCTCAACCCAACAAGAGGTAAGAAGGTAGAATCGTCCAGACACAAGGAGCTGGAAATGGTGAGAAGATGAAATTCTCATCGAGTCTTCGCTACCTATAGCAAGAGAGTAGACTCGTCCAACCACAAGAAGCTAGACACGGAAAGCACGTGGCATACCTCGCACGTCTTCACCTCACCTAGAAGGAGAGTAACCAAACCCAAGAAGTGGGTACCAAAACAAGGTATATACATATCCCTATGCTCAATCAAGAAGCCCGAACAACATCGTAAGGGGATCTTCATCTCGTAGCTCAGCCCAAGAAAAGTGAGTTGCCAACAGTCTCAGAAGTAACACCATCGATGTCCAGCATCCCGCACGTCTGCCCCGAACCGCAAGCCAAGGGGCTCAATCACCGCACTTCGACACTATCCTATTTGGGCGGCACTGACTCGCCCATACGGTTTTAGATCGCGTCACAAGAACGCGTCTCGGTGGGGAAAGCGCCCCTCGTACTTTAGAGTTCTGGGGGAACGTCAAACCACAACTCGTCACTACCCCGCAGTCGAGAGGTCTCCTCAAAGTCAAGTCGTTCTATCACCGACCCGTACAACCAAGGGTCCCGCTCTGGTAATCACGGAGGAAAGCCACAGACTATCCTAGTAGAAAGGACTGAGCCTGGAATGCCAATAGGTGTCCCACTGCCCAGCCCTGCTGGAGGGTAATTCATAACCAGATATCGGGTGACCCACTGCCCAGCCCTGCTGGAGGGTAAACCATAATACATCATCAGGCGACCCAATGCCCAGCCCTACTGGAGGGTAAACCCTAATACATCACCAGGCAACCCACTGCCCATCCCCACTGAAGGGTAGACCTTAATACATCATCAGGCGACCCACTGCCCAGCCCCGCTGGAGGGTAGACCTGGAATAAGTCAACAGGCGACCCACTGCCCAGCCTTGCTGGAGGGTAGACCTGGAACTAGATGATGGGTGACCCACTACCCAGCCCTACTGGAGGGTAGACCCTAGGAGGTCGTCGGGTGACCCATTGCCCAGTCTCTGCTAGAGGGTAGACCCTAAGAGTGTCAGGTGACCCACTGCCCAGTCACTGCTGGAGGATAAAACCTAGAAGTCAGTGAGCAACCCACTGCCCAGCCCTACTGGAGGGTAAACCCGAAGAAGTCGATGAGTAACCCACTGCCCAGCCCCACTGGAGGGTAAAACTCAGAACTGCTCTGGCCATCTCTACTGGAGGGTACAACACTGGCCAACTGAACACGGAGTGGGTATCGCGAAACCACCTAACTTTATAATAACTCACCCAAAAGAGGTTCAGCATTTGCTCCACCACTGGGTGTCACTAGTAACGCTACCGGCCAATCCGTCAAGGATGATACTAGGGCGAGACCACGCAACCCTGCTGGTCAACAAACGAGCACAGAGACAGGGGAAAAACTCCACCCTGCTGGTCAAACAAACACACAGAGGGACCCTTTACGTCGCGAGAGGTCAAAGTACGCAAAGCAGAACATGACACACACATGGGGCCCACATGACATGTGGCCCCACGTCAACCCCAACTGAGTGCACAAACGTTCTCAGGTACCAACCACACGTACCTCCAAGCACTCCTGTATACTCACAGAGTATACCTCGTTCTAGCCCAAAGGCCATCGTGCGCACGGCACCCAACGTCAAAGCGAAGGCGTGGCGTAATAACTCCACCTCAAAGGCCCAGGCACGGCCAACCACATCTCATGAACCATTTATATCACTCTCCCAAGAGTGCGCGATCACATGCCAAGGGTCCGCTACAAAAAAGGTAGGGCAAACCACCACTGGGGCACCTTTCATGATTCCACATTTAATAAGATCGTGCAAGAGGCTCCGCACAACCAAACAGATCACACTGTTGTAATCCTCGCGAAAAAACATGCAAGATAGACTACTTACTCGCCTCAAATGGTCAACCGGTGAAAAAGATACTATTCACCGTAACCAAACCCGTGTGGGGCCCACCCCAAGATCCCGAAACTGAACAAACGGATCACACCACTACGATCCCCTCGAAAAAACACACAGTATTGAATACCCAATCGCCCAAAATAGATACCCGGTGAAAAAGGTATTATTCGCCGTATCCGGGTTGGTGGGACCCACACCACGTCCCCGAAAAAAAGGTCGGGCGAACTGCGCCATCACAATGCTCTCGAAAAATCAGGTCAAATTGACTGCTTACTTGCGTGGAACGGGTATCCGGAGGAAAAGATGCATTCTGGCGCACCGCACAGGAACGGTGCTTCGTGGGACCCGCAACCCGGTCCCGAAACTCAACGAACGGATCGCACCGTTGCGATCCTCTCGAAAAAGCACACAAGATGGACTATTCACTTGTCCAAAACGGACACCCGGTGATAAAGCTAAAAATCACCATCAAATCCTGAAACGGCCCTCGCGGGCCCTGCACCCTCGTGCCGAATTAGGGCGGGCGGATTGCACCATTGCAATCCCCTCAGAAAAACATCCAGAAACGACTACTCGCACGCCCCGAACGGATGTCCAATGAGAAAGGCGTGAAACGCTGCACATAACTCGAAAGACGGGTCGTGGGGCCCATGCCTCAAATCCAGTCTCAACGCCTGAAACCACCTTAGAAACCTCCACCTCAGTGCCAGGGGCGCAATGCCGCTGACGACGCTCAAAACGGACGTCCGATGCGTCCGCGCCGCCCAAAACAAGAGTCTCGGGAAAAACGCTCGTCCACTTAAAGACGCGTCGCGCCTCCGAGGCCCCTCGTTTCGGGAATTAAAAATTCCCGAAACCATCTCAAAACGTTCCCCTCGACGCAAGGTCCATGCTGCCACTGACGGCGCGCAAAACGGACGTCCGTAGCGAAATCTACGGGCGTCAGAAATTCCAAAGGGGAGACTCCCTTGGGCCGGACCGGCCCGGTCCGGCCGGTACGCCCACAGCCGGCCCGCGGCCCGGCCGTGGGTCCGGTTCGCTCCGCCGCGGCCAGCTGGCCGCAGCCTGTCGCCACCGACCGGCCATCACGGCCGGTCGCTTTCCCCGCAGCGACCCGCGACATGCGGGTCGCGGTCGCGCCGCACGCGGGGTCGCGCACCCCGCGGCCCCTCCTCCCTCTTCGCGCTACGCCGACGCCGCCTGAGACCCCGCCTCGCCGTCGCCCTGAAGCCGGCCGCTTCCGCTGGCCGCTCGACTGACCGAGCCGCCTCACGCCGAGAAGCCGCCGCCGCCTGCCGAGGAGAAGCCGCCGCGCCTCGGACCGCCGGAGCACCCAAACCAGCCGGAAACAATTCCAAAACCCGCAACCTTCGACGATCAACCCCGGTCTCCTCCGAGCTCGGATTTTGATTCCGGAATATGCGTTGGAAAGAGAAAAAACTCTATTATGCATTCATGTGGTTCGTTCGAAAATCCAACAACAATTAGAGAATAAGATTTAGGTTCAAAGGAGGCTCGGGAAGGAAAAACGCAACAAGATCCTACCTCGTGGGTGTTGCCCGGAGCTTCACCGCGATCCGCCGCCTTGCCGGAGCTGCCTCGCTGGAGACGCCTCGCCGTAGATGGAGGAGGAGAGGGGAGAGGTTTCGCCAGGGGTTTAAGGGAGAAGGGAAGGGGGAGGGTTTAAATAAATTAATTAATGACTTAATTAATTTAAAACCCCCGAAAAGACCCGCATCCGAAACTCCCGACGGGGTCAAGGTTAAGCCTCCCCTAGGGTAAACACCACGTCCTGAGCACAACGGTGGTCTCGGAATTTGATACCGAGCTTCCGTTTTAAAGTTATAAAACTTAGCGCCTGAGGCCGCCAAATTATGAAAACGCCCCTGGGGCCATTTTTCACAGACGGGCCGCGCCCGCAAAACTTACACTCCTCCTAGGGTAAACGGCACACTCCGAACTCAACGGTGCCATCAGTTTTTCAATCCGAGCCACCGTTTAATATATATTTGCGTTTAATCATTAAACGAATACATTAATTAATTAATTTATCCGTTTAACGTTCCGGGAGCGGGCGAGGGGTCCAAACATCCCGCGCCGACAAGTTTTATGTTGTTCCTAGGGTAAACACCCCATTCCAGACCCATCCGTACACTCAGATCCCCGATCCGGATCACCATTTAGGAGTTATCCCATTTATTTGGCATCTCCAGTGTGAACGCACTGAAAATTTAATTCCAGCCACTCCGGGGCTCGGAATCGCACGCCGTCTGAAGGCGCTGCTCTGGAATATCATCAAGAATATTCCAAAGTCTTTCACAGCAAAAACCAGGTTCTTACACATAGGATACATATAAATCATCATTTTGGTTATAACAACATGTTCACTCCCTGGCAATGCACCTGCTACCTTATTTTCCTTCCCTAAGTTGTAGTGTAGTGATGAATCTTTATAAATGACTAATTTGATACATAAAATTTTACACATATAAAGATATTTCAATGAAAATATGTATTATATGCTCTTAGGGTCTATGTAAATATTATATATTTTAATATATAGATAATTTATCTATATCTTTAATGAAAATATTATAAATTCTAGCTCATTATCATGATTTGGATAGTTTTTTCCATGATTCTTTGACATCATAAATGATTAGGAATGACCTATATAATTTTTCATAAGGAAAAAATCAATTAAATTCTTTTATGAATAACTATATATCAATAATACATCATTTCATGATGGTAGAGTCAAAATTAGAGTATTGAACAATATCCACTTCAATTCTTTAAAACATTATTTACATTCATTTTTCATTGTGAACCTACTACTTTGTGTTTAATATTATTAAATGAGTTATCCAAACATGAATTTTTTTTGAAAAAATATTTGATAGTAACCTACCAAACAAGTAAAACTACGTACCTATGTTTTGTTTATTAGTGTAACCCATTCTATTACTACCTTTTTCTTCACAGGACCAACTGAGAATAGATCTATATAGACAATAGGGCCATGAAACTAAAATTAATGAATCTATAATTCACACCTAATAAACATCACATTAATTATTTTACACTAAAGGTATCAAGAATTATCTCCATGTTATTCTCATAGTCTTCATCACTTTTATAATAAATTGGGATATCATTACTGAATATCAAAAAGAAATTATCTATATATTAATTTAACTTTTTATTCATTGTATCCATAAAAATGGATGTATAATTATTAAATTAAAAAGGCAATACTATAAAATAATAATGTATATAACTCATCTGAAATTACATCTTTAAAATATACAATATCTTTACATGAAATTAATGATACCATGAATGAAGGGAAATATTTTTAAAATATTGAATTCTATAAATTTGATCAAATAAGTAATAAATGTGAGTAATAGGAAACCTTTTCTTTATTATAGTATAAAATATATCTTAATAATCAATTAACAACCTCATTGATCCATCATTTTTATAATGAATAGATCATGGGATCCCTAAGGTGAAACACAAGGGAGAATAAATACCATATCAGAAAACTCCTCTAGTTAAATTATTCAACTCCACTAATTCCACATTGATCATTATATAGGGAGACTTTTATATATGTATTTCATTGAGGATTAAATAAATGGATAACCAAACTTTACAATCTAGTAGTTGTCCATGTAATTCATCTAGAAATACATAAATGTATTCATTTAAAATTGGTAAATCCTAAATTTGAAGATTATATTTTCCATCCATAGATTGTGTTTTATCTTCTTCCCCAAGAATATCATGAATAATTACTAATGGGGTTGAACTACACATGGATTAGATGATGAATTATCCACTCCAAATATAATGAATTTTATATCTTTATCATGAATCATAATTTCCTTCTCATTGCAATAAATTTTTGAATTAAAATTTTGAAGCCAATCCATAACAAGGATTATATAAAATTCAAACATAGGCATAATAATAATTTCTACAAATAGGGAAACTTTATGCGTCATAATGGGAAATACCTAACTCATTCTTTTTGCAGTGAGATTTCCACTAAGATTTTTTATAGAAAACTCACTTCATAATTTTATAGTGAAACATCAAATTTTCTTGGAAAACCTAGAATAAATACATGAGTGTTAGGATCAATAATAAAATAAATCATCTCCTGAATTTTAGTATATTATTAAATTAACTTCCACACCATCTTTGGGAACTCCAACCTCATCTATAGTGATGGAATAATTTTTTCCTTCTCCCCATAGATTACTCTATAATAGATTCCCTTAATGATTGGATATTTTTTGAAATAATTCCCCATTTCTTTATAGTGAAAGAACTATATAGAAGTGGTCTCTTTACTTAACTTACATTCATGATCTAGATAACCCCTATCGATGAATTTGTAACACACTCATATTCCCTTCATTCATTTTCAAAAATGTTTCTTTCCTAATTTTTCACTTGATAGGAAAATATTCATTTTATACTTATTTTAAAATGTATTCCATTTTTCTTGGTGATTATATGAACTAATAATCTCTTGATTCCCAAGTAATATATAGGATATAAAAAAATTCATCCTCTGTTTTGATGGTGCATAAAAATATTTCATCATATGATGAAAAATATTTATAGACCAAAGCCCTTCATGGACATGGATTAAGCACTTCAATGAAATTTTATATCTTGAATTATGTATTATGTGTGTAATCTATAGCATACATGGACAATTATGCAAATGTTACATCATATTCCACAATTGTTTTTTATATTTTCTGTTTAATATAAAGATAATTCTCTTCATTTTAGTTTCTTTCTCATGAGTGACATATATGTATATATATCAAATATTTTTACATTAAAATATCTATATTTCATGCATTCCACTTAATCATCATCCATAGTATTCAAGGTTAATGACCACCATTGTTTAAAATATCCATTGAGATAATATACTTCCACTCCAATCATTTCATCTTCATCATATCCAATTCAAAATAATATCTTTTCAAGGTACTAAATCCATTTATATACTACCACGAGATTATTAGTTCCACAAAATGATGGGGGCCTTATTAGATTGTAAGAGTTTACAATGGCTATAAGATGAGGTGACTTGTAGTTTAAAAATTAAAAAAAACACAAATCCTCATATGTAAAATTGATTAGCATTAGACTTTTTTCAATGATCATAGTATTATAATAGGTTACATATGTTTTCCAATTAAATAAGTGTTTTTTATCAGTATCATAGTTACACCAAGAAATTATTATTTTTAGAAAGATAATTATAATAACTAAATTTCTAATATAATAACAATAATAAAATAAATCTTTTATACACAATAAATACAAAATCTTATAATAGTAATAATGAATTTCAAGATTATAAAAAAATTTACACTTTGACCTTAAGAGTTAAGGTATTAAGAAAGCATGACTAAAGATATATATAGTTTTAATACCTATTGTAAAAGGTCAGTCATTCCTTTATAAGAAAGACCTTGATCCAATATATCGGTATAACCCTATCTTACAATCCCCTATATTACATCAATATAATGTATTGGTATCAACTCTATCCTAATTGACCAAGAAATCCCTCGATGTGATTATTAGGGTCATCTCTATCTTTATATCATCAAAATCCATTGATCTGATGGATAGGATTCACCATCTTACCATCCCCATAATCCCTTGATCTTTACCATGATTAGACACATTAATACAAAATAAAATAGTTATTGATAATTTAAAATCATCATAAGGATTCCATAAAACTTAAAAAATATAAAATATTACAAAACTAAAAAATGATATGTTCATGTATAGTAATCTTTATACAACTTGAGTGGTGGGTGAATTATCTCCCAACTTTACAAATGACCTCATATTTATAGGAAATCTCTTAAAGGTCATATTTTTTAGTTAGTTGCAATGGCCTCAGAAATCTTTCACTTTGACAGCTCATAATAATCTAGATCTTGAACTTTACAACTAAGAATAAGTTATATATCATTTTTCCTACATCATTTAGATTATCACCATTAAAATTATATTTTTTATTCCATATTATAGATATAAGTATAATCATTATGATTATATTATTTGAATAGTATGACAGACTTCATTATTTATTTCTAAACTGGTAAACTGAATAAAGGTCAATAAGACTCATCGGTACCAATTTTAATCCAGTGATCCTGAATTTTCATAGTCTTATAGATAGGATATAAGTTTAATAACTGGTTATTACAAAATTCAATCTGATGAATCAGATGCACCTTCAGTTCGATGGATTATATTGAATAATAAATGTTTATATTCATTATACATTAGTATTATTTATATTTCATATATAAAAAAATTCTAAAAAAAAATTCTAAAACACTTGGTTAATATAAATTTAGTAAACATAGTTTCAATATTGACCTTTTGATTTCCAAAACTAAGGAAATTAAAAGTAGAAAGTATAACTCTAAACTAAAAAATATCCCCCTTTTGTAAATCACAAAACACAACACATAAAAATAAAATTAATAACATTAAAATAATTACATCCATTTATTCTTTTATTAACATTCAGAGATATACTATATATCTTAACTCCCCCTGAGTTTATGTATGATCCAATAAAAATAATAAATTGATACTTAGGATTCTATGTAATTAAGATAATAAACCTACCCACTTAAAAAATACTTTCAAAAATTCTCACAAAAATATTTCAATGCCTTCTCCCCAAAAACTTATTCCAGAAACCGAAAACTTCTCCAACTCTATGATTTAAAAAATTGTTTGGAAAACTAATTATTATTTCTTAAAAATTTAGAAAATTAAAAACATATGATAATATTTTATGTGAATTAACCTATAATCCAAGATATAAAACAATGAACATTCATGAAAAAAATTGTAATAGATTCAGACATAATGTATTTGTATGATAAATTAATTCATATTTAATATTCATTCAAAATGTTGAAAAAAAATTACACCAATAGTTCATATGAAAATGTTCATTCTTTATTTAGAAAATTTTTCATGATATCATTCATATTTATAATATCATCATGATCTTTTTCAAATTTCATGAATAATTACTCAATATTAACAGTATTGTCCTATATAACTTATTTATTCTAAAATTATGACTTCAACCTTTAAATATCCTTAGTGGTATTCTTATTTTTTTTCCTTTATGTGGAATAAATAATCATCACATGTTTAGGGTATATTGATTTATACTTATTGTTTGTGAACATTTTCTTTCTGGATGAATTTTTTTTATTATTATGCAAACACTTTTAAGGAAAAAGTGAGAAGCCATACATGACCTCACCACATCACCAATTCACCACTTCACCACATAAAATTATCCAAGCACAATGGATGAAATCCATTCAAGCCTTCAAACTGACAAACCATCACAGATGGAGTCGAAGTCACTAAGAAATGGCCGAGGTACCACAAACTAGGGGAAAAAGACATCAGGAGAGCTAAACAAACCTCAGAACCGGTCTCCTCAAACACCCATCGATGCGACCGATGAAAATTTTCTTTCTGAACATTCACTTCCTCATTAAAATCATCAATCATATCTCAGAAATCATCCACATACATAACTCTATCTAAAACATCGGTTGAAAGTTTATGAAATGAGTCAGCAAAGTCAAGTGAATTTTTCTTCATTTCTATATCTTGAAAATCATGTTCCTTTATATCATTGAGAAACTATCTCTCCCATATAACCATATAGTTGAAATTCCTTTTGTGATATTTTTTTTACTTTTTAGGGTTTTTACTTTTGATTCATTTAAAATTTCCATCTCAGTCATTGTATTTAACTGATCCAATTTTTAAATAATTGAATTACTAATTTGTTTACATATTGCCTCAATTTTAGGAAGTTAAGGCATAAAATAACTTGATATTTTTAGATTTAGAAAAATGTATTAAATGTTTTTATTTTCCTCTATTGGAGCTGAGTTTGATGACTCTGATTGAATCTCTTAGGCATGTTTTCTTGAAGGACCTTCATCTTGTATCATTTCTTTTGAATAAACTTTCACATCTTCTAAAACTTTCATAATATCCACTTCTTTATATAACTCAAATTTTTATGAAAATTTTTTGTAATAATTTTGGTCTTCTTCTTTCTCTTTAGGTGATAACTTTTATTCTTCAGAATTTTATATGTCTGGATCATTATCAGATAGGGCTGATAATATAGTCAAAGATAAATATGACTCTGATGTATTTTTCTTTTCCTTTTTCTCTTCCTCAGATATTGTTTCTTATTATTCATAAACTTCTCCATATTCTTATTCCTCCTCTTCTTCTTCAACCAATTCTTTTTCCATCTTTCGTATAGTTTTTGGTACTTACTTTTCAAATTTCTTAATAGTTTTTTTATTTGTTACTTCTAAACAACCTTCTATTATTTTAATGGGACTGATTATATTACTTCTTCTATTACTTATTTAATTTTCATCTTGTCATCAACTCTTTGAATAAATGAAGGAACTACAAAATTATCTATGAAATTGAGTATATAATTAGGAAGAGTATTATAGGTATGAGGTATGGTTCCAAACTATAGATATAGTTATGGTGCTGAAAAAGGAGAAAATGATATAATTTGATTATCTAAAGTTTTTTTAACATGTTTCATTAATATTTTTACTATATTTTCCACTAATAAATTGTTTTTATGTTTCTTAATTTTCTCAGATTCTTTTAAATCATCATACATTATAATTTTTAATTCTAAGGCCTCAGCCATATCAAGTTTAAACTCAATATCCCCAGGTTTCTTTTGAACCTTATGATCCATGAGTTTCTTGAACCCATCATCTGATATTTTCTTCAATGTATTTTTGTTTTTTGGAGGATTTGACTCATCCTTTATCTTTTATCTATCAATGTATTTCTCATTTACTATTATTTCATCAAATTCGGTTCTTTCCACTCTATCCATAAAATATTTCAACTATAAATCAAAAAATTACTTCATTATTAACACAGTTTCTTCACTGATTAAGTAAATATTTTCCCTCATGTGATAAGTCTAATTATTAATCCAGAATACTTACATAAAATTTACAAACAACTTGTTAATGAAATAATGAAACATAAATATCTTTGATTTCATTGATACCGTTTTAATTTATTCCACTATGATGAAATCAAACATCACCAAGCTGATTTGTCTCATATTTATTAAAAATTCTAAAACAAATATATATGAAACTTATAGGGTATACTTGTCACCCTTTCTAAGAATAATATAACCATGCATCCAAAATGTGATGAATATTGCATCAAGTGTTAATTGAGAATTTTTTCTGACTTTCTCAAAAGAAGTAAACAAGGATGAATCAACCTTTAACTTTAAAAAATATCCATGTTTTTCAGGTAATTTTTGAGACTGAATATATGATTTAACCTTAAATGTAACTTCAACTAACTATTCAACTTATTTATAATAAAGTGTTTACTTCTCCCTAAACACATTAAAACTTATTATTTCCTTATCATCCTTAAAAATAAACTGAACTAAAGCATAAAATTATCTAACTATCTTAGGGTGATATAATTCTAAACCATCTTTCTGAATATAAATATTTTCCCAACATTAAAAAATGATAACTATTTTGAAAATAAAATCATATTTCTCATACCAATTTTTTTTCAAAGAGTCTTTCTCTAAAAAAATACCTTTTTTCAAATCTCTAATGGTGGTCATCATACTATGAATTGTGCTGACGATCAGATGATTTCCAAAAAAAATGATGTGAGCACTGAAAGGGGTGGTGAGATTTGGTTGAAAAGTATGAGAAATTAATGTGGCACATATGGTGACCAACCCTTGTATAGGAATAGAAGGTGATGGATTGAATTTCATAAAAAAGAATAGATCATATTATAATTCCTTATATGATATGATGGTAGAGATTTAATTGATTAATTTTTTAAATATAAATTTCAACTCTTAGTGTTTTTTTAATAAACCATTTAACGGTGTAAAGAATAGTCTAATTAAAAAAATTATGTTTGTAACAATGTAATATCTGTAAAGAAAGAAAGAAAATGTAAACAACAACACTTATATACAAAAGTAGTGGATAAGTACAAAAAATAAAAGAATAATACCTTTTAGAATAGAAAATTTCATAGGTATGAGTAACCTGGTCTTCTTGTTTTTTTATAATGAAAACTGATTAAGATAATGTTAATAATAAAATTATTTTTTCAATAGTTTTATAGAAAATTATGATTTTAAAAAAATTATCACCAAATTATTTTTTATAAGATAAATTTTACCAAATTTTTTTATAAAAAAAATTATTTTGAAAATTATTTATAAAATATTGTGAGTCTAAAAAATTTTATAAAGGTTTTGGAATCTGAAGAATTTTATAAAATTTTTTGAGTCTAAAAACATTAAATATACAAAAGTTTTAAAAGATATTTAAAAAACTAAAATATTTAGAAAATTAAATGTTTTAGAAAATAGAAGTTTTAGGAAAAAAATATATGTACCCCCCTATGAAAATGAGTTCATTAATATAAAGAGACTGGTAAAAATGAAGTTCATATGAATAATAATTTATTATTGATTATTAATTTATTTTATTTAATATATTCAAAATATATCAAAAATAAGGGGTTTTGTAAATATATCAGCAAGTTGGTCTTGTGTTCCAATTAATTGTAAAATTATATCTTCTTTTTGTGAGTTATACTTAAGGAAATGGTGACTTATGACTATATAGTTAGCAAGTGAGTGATGTGATGGATTTTTACTTAAAGAAATGGCACTTTTGTTGTCAAAAAAAAATTTAGTTTTACTAAAAGTCATTCCGTATTCAGTAATTGTGTGTTGCATCCAAAATAATTGATCATAACAACTTCTAGTTTCCACATATTCAGATTCAGTAGTGAAAAGTGATATTGAGTATTGTTTTTTACAAGACCAAGAAACAAAAGCTTCTCCTAATAAAGGAAATGTTCCAAAAATATTTTTTATATCCATTTTACATCCTCAAAAATCATCATCTGAAAAAAAATAACTCAAAATAATTTCTAGAAGAGTAAATAAAACCCAAGCCCATAGTTCCCTTAAGGTAACGAAAACAATTAATGAATTTAAGATGGGAAACTTTTCATTGTCTTGATATCTATCACATAAGATTACTCAAAACATTAAATCCTTAATACTAGCTATTAAGTAAATTAAACTTCTAATCATACCTCTAAATTTTTTTATCAACTAGTTTCCTAGATTCATAATGATCTAAAGTGTATTAGGTTATTATATGAGTAATAATACATTTAGTGTTGTCATACCTGAATTTATTAAAAATAAATTTTGCATACATACTTTGAGATATAAAATTTACTTTTTGGTTTTTGTGAAATTTGAAATCCTAGGAAGTCTTTTAACTAATCCATAGTATTCATTTCAAACTCATATTTCATTAGATACAAAAAGGAACTTGTTAAATATTTTTTACTTGAACCAAATATAATTTCATCAGTATAAAATTGTACAATCATGAAATTTTTATGAACTAATTTTATAAAAATATTTGGATCCATAGAACCCTTAAAAAATTGTTTTATAAAAAAATCCATATAACTTATCATACCAAGATCTGGGGGATTTTTTGAGTCCATGAAGTGTCTTAGTAAGTTTATAGACATGTTCTGGGTGTTTTAAATTTTCAAAACCATGGTTATTTTCTTTATAAACTTCCTCCTTAACATATCCATTAAGTAAATCACACTACACATCAATTTGAAATTATATGAAATTTAACAATGTTGTATAAGCTAGAAGTATACGAATAACTTCAAGTATTATTACCAGAGAATAGGTTTCTTCATAGTCTATAATCTCTTATGGAATATAACCCTTATAAATAAGTTATTATTATTTTTTCTAACTATTATTTAATTTTCATCACATTTTTTCCACAAAACACATTTTACTCCAATTATAGATGTTTCTTTAGGTTCAAATAAATTCCAAACTTTGTTCCTTTCAAACTAATTGAGTTCATATTGCATAGAATTTATCAAATTTGAATCACCTAAAGCCTCACTAGGTCTTTTAAGTTCCAATTTCTATAATAATGTTTGATGTTTTATTTCATTTATCAAAGAACTTTTAGTTCTAATTAGTTGATTTACATCACCAATGATATTATCACTAGGATTATTCCTAAAAAACAACTGATTTATTAGATTTATAAAACACTATTATTCAGTAATATGATGAAAATATTCATGTTTTATATCATCATAAACATATTCTCTAGTTTTTATCTCATGTGAAGAACATTCTAACATATTTTGAAAATCAATTTTAGAAATAAAATTCGAATATTTTTTTAGTTGTTTGAAAACAAAAGGATCAATATCATAAAAAATAACATGTATTGTTTCCTAAACAATATATTTATTTTTATTAAAAATTATTTATGACTTATTAGTTTTAGAGTAACCTAAAAATATTCCTTCATCATATTTTAGATATTTTTTTTAAATTAACCTTACTATTCAGAATGAATACTTATCATCTGAAATCTTTTAAGTATGAATGTTTTGGTTTTCTTCCTCTCCACAACTCATAATATTTTTTTAATAAAAGGTATTATTAAAACTCAATTTATATTATAACAAGAAGTACTAACTTCTTTACCCCAATTTGTTTTTCAAATTAGTATTCACTCAGCATGGTTCAAGTAATCTTCTAAAGAACTCTATTTGTTTTTTCAACTACAACATTTTTTTGTTGAGTTCTAATTTCACAAAAATTATTTATAATACCATTATTAATACAAAAATTTTCAATATCATAATTTAAAAATAATCCACCATGATCACTATGAATATTTATTTAGAATATGTTTTTCTCATTTTTAACTCAGGATAAAGAAGTTTTAAATAAAATAAAGGCTTCCTATTTTATTTCTAGAAAATAGTCCCTAGTATATCTAGTGTAATCATCAATAAATACATATAAATATTATTTTTTACCAATAATTCAAGTTTTTTTGGACCAAATAAGTCTATGTGAACTAAGTGTAAAGCATCATAAGTTGAGACCTCACTAATAGATTTAAAACTTGAATTATGTTTCTTACCAAATTGATAAGGATCACATACTTTTGAAGTATCAAACCAAAGTTTTGGTAATTATTTAACAAGTTCTTCCTTAGATAACTTATCTAAAGTTATAAGGTTATAGTTTCTTAATATTATATTCCATATCCAATAATGATCTTTCATTGAACTTAGACAAGGTTAGTCTTGGATACAAAGGTCTTATATGTTTAAAGTGTAAAAATTTTCATGTCAATTGGTAGAAAGAATATACACTTTTTTTAACTATGAATTGTATATTTTTCATTTCCCGAAGTTCACAAGATAACCCTCATCACATAATCAGCTTATGCTTATATGGTTCTTCTTAATTCCTATAATAAAAAATAAAAAATTTAAAGTTAATACTTTTCCAATATTAACATTGTTACCTGTACCAATTATCTCTCCTTGAGTATTATCTATGAAAGTTACTTTTTCTCCTTTCATCTGAATAATCTTCTTATAGAACTCTTTGTTATTATTCATATGTCTAGATCATGTCAGAATCCATTTTTTTTTGTATTTTCATATGACACTTTTAAAGGGTAACTGTGAACCCATTATTCATATGTCTAGATAAACCATTATCCATGTTCCAAATATTTTTATTGTCGGTACATTATTTATTTTTCTAAATACATTGATATTAGTGTTTCAGAACCAAAACCTTCTTGGGATTGGTATTATCAGAAAATAAAATATTAGGTAACCACATTTTTTAGCATTACTACATTGAGAAAAATTCATTTATTTTGAACAGTAATCTTTAAGAAAACATAAATATTGAACATTATTTAATGAAAATTTATTTTTCCAATTTCTATAACTTTGAAATTTTTTAAAAAATAGATCACTTTTTGAAAAAAAATTGTTATTACTAAAAACATGTTTATTATTAATAAGACCCATTCTGATAATATCAGTATAAGGTAAAATTTATTTAAAAAAATTACAAAACTCTTTCTTAACACATGTAAATAAAGACAAAAGTATCTTCAAACTATAAATTTCATATTTTAGTTTTACAACTAAGTTCTCAACCATAATATAATAAGTGTTATAACTAAATTTGTTTGTAAATTTATTTTATCAAAAATAGAATTTTCAATTTCTTTAGAAATATTTTGTTTTAAAAATAATTTTTATCAAGATCTTTAGAAATATTTGAGATTTCTTAAGTCAAAGTATAAATTATTGAATCAACCTTAATAAGATTTTATTTGGAATTATCATATTTTCCAAAAAAAATTAATATTTTCAATTGAGAAAAGTTTATAAAACCTAGTTACTTCTTCATAACTAGGTAACGCATTATCCTCTTCAGCTAAGGAATATTCTTCATTCAAATATGTATAATTTTTGTAATCATTATTGTTTGCTTAATCTTCATCAGGAGTGAGATTGGTAAGAATTTTAGTAGTTTATACCTTATCCATGATACAATTTTTAACCATTGGTATTTTTGAAAATGAGTGAATATTCCTCTATCTGAAGCTTTTATTACCTGAATAATTATCTAATAAAATATCTTCTCCACTTGCACTCTAAGTTTCATAAGCTTTCAAACTCTTTTTATTCTTATGCTTGTAATACTTCATAGTATTTCTATCTAAATTTATCTCTTTCTTATCCTTTATTTTAATCTTAGGACAATATGGTTTTATGTGTCCTAAATTCTTACATTAATAACAAATAACTTCATAAGATTATTTCTTTTCGTTAATATCCTTATGAATTTTATTTTTTATATACAAAAAATCATTGTTTTCAATGATTTTATTTATCCTTTTAGTAAGATTTTCTAACTCAATTTTACTTATTTCTAAAGAACTAGAATATAATTTAATAATAACTTTTTTTTCTTAGAATAATTCATAACTTTTTTAGTGGACTGAAATTTACTAGGAATATAAGATTTTATTTCAAAAGCTACACCTCCATTCAACTTTTCAGCTTTTCAGCATATCTTTTAAATCTTTCTTCATATTTCATGCAAGTATAAATAAGATCATCTAATATATGATTTGTAATCTTTCTTGTATCATCTAGCTATGTCTTTTTGGATTCTATTTCATTCTTTATTACTTATATAATCTTTTAAACCATGATTCCACCTATAATATATTTTTATCTAAGAGAATTTAAGTTATTAATATCAGTCCTAAATCGTTGATGCATTTTTTATACTAATTCCACTAGTAAGAAATCAAAAGATTTATAATATTCTCTCATCATAACCCTTATATTTTAAACAAATTTATAAGTTCTAAATTTAGTGGCTTATAACTTTTTCCATATTCTATTAGTTAATTCACACAAATAAATGGGACTGTATATATTATTTATCATGGAACATAGTATAGTTTTATTTAATTGATAATTTAGTTGATATTATTACTTTTACTAATGAGTAAAGGTAGTATCTACCTTTTCGGGTATCTTATCATCATCAGTAATCATAAAAAGTTTTCATCGCTATAATTGATAATTAATGTTTTCATTATATCTCTCCAATACTCATAATAATTTCCATCAAATATAGGTGGTTGGATGGGATTTTTTATTTTCTAAAGTTCCAACATTTAAACCTACCAATATATAGATAATAGAAAATATTATCAAAAAAATTATTGAAAACAATTTATAAACAAGTAGTTTATAACAAAACTTAACAAACTTACAGTTTATAGAGAAAGTAAAGACTCAGTAAGTGAAGTAGTATAACCTGCTCTATTACCGATTAATGGATTGTAATATTTTATAATGTCTATAAGAGTGGGGTTAATTTTAGTTTAAAAATTAAACAAAGTACATATCCTATAAATTAAAAATTATCAAACTCAAACATTGTCTGATGATCAGAGTATTACAATCTTATCCAGATACTATCTGATTAAATCTGGGTTTTTTATCGATATCAAAGTTATACTAATAAAATAGTATTCTTACAAAGATAAGTTTAAAAATGATCTCTTTTATACAAGAACATTATAAAATAAATCTTTTGTAAACAAGAAATAAAAAATATTATAATAGTAAGAATGAATTACAATATTATAAAAATTCTCTTTATCCTTAATAGTTAAGGTAGTCACAAATCCTAAAAAAAGATATCCAATGTTTTAGTACATACTGTAAAAGGTCTATTTTCATTACTAAGAAATCCCTCAATCTAATAGATCTATATGGATCTATCTTATAATCCCCCAAAATCCCTTAATCTGATGAATCATTATTAGCTCTATATTTCTTAACAAATAAATCCCTCGATACAATGATCGGTGTTAGATCTATATTTCTTTCCCTAAAATCCCTTTATATGTACCATTATCGGACAGATGAATACAAAAGAAAATAGTTCTAAGGACTTTACAATCCTCACAAGGATTCTATAGAACTTAAACTCTCTTAAATATTAAAAAACTATAGAATGGTATGTTCACGCAGATAAATATTTGTATGACTTTAGTTTTGAATTCATTAGCTCCCAAATTTTGAAATGACATATTATTTATATGAAGTATCCCAATTGTCATATTTCTACATTTTTTATAGTGGGCTTAGACATCTTTCACTTTGACAACACATAATGATATCAATGTTAAACTTAATAGATAATAATGAGTTTTATTTCATTTTTATGACTCCATTTGGTTTAGAACCATTACAATTTTATTTTGAATAATGTTTGTAAACATAGTTTTAAGACTGTGCTTGTGATTTCCAAAAATATAGAAAGGAAAAGAATAATGTAATACATTTGACCAAACATGTTTATATTTAATTAACTAATCCAATATATGTGTTTCATGTTGTGGAACATAATTTCCATATGTGAATCTTTATTTTTCATAACCTGGGTCAAATTCCCTAATATATCAATGATTATCTCAGTTATAATGCTAGTTTTATTACCTTTCTTAATAAGGAAATTGTTATGTTGACTGTGCGTATGGATAACATTCTTTCTTCCCAACACCACTTCTAAATAATTTCATATAATAGATTATATTATGAAATTTTTAGTTTTAAATAAAGTTATATAAATAATTATCTTATGTAACACTTCACATAAATTGAAAAATTTTGAATTAATAATATCAGGATAATAAACAAGGTTTCTTTTGGATTAACATTAAATAATAAAAATATTTTCAAATACTTCACTATTGTTTGTAAAGAAATTTTGAATTAAAAAAAACATAACCATTGGGAGTTTAAAACCAGGTGAGTAGTAACAAAACACTCATTGTGCAACAAAATGTTGTCTAGGATATACTCAAACAACCTATTTTGGGGATATTACACCTAGATGGATATGTTCCCAAACCACATCCACTATAGTAAACAGATAAGGATGTACTGCTAGGAAAAACCACATAATCTCAACCTTAAAAAATAATTAAGATGTTATTCAACAATTATACATATTATGAATGAAAATTAGAGGGCTATGTTTCCAAATATATTTTTTCATAAATCTATTTCCTAATGTTTATACTAAACATTCCCTGATACCAAATATAACTACCCCCACATATGTAACCCAAAGACGGTGGTTATTTAATTACATTGGAAAATATTAAAGGGTTCTAATCCTAAAGTAATTATTAGTTTCATAGTATTGTAGGTCTAGATACATATATGATACTAATTTTACATTGGGTATAAAATATAAAACATAAAAAAGTGAAAATTATGCATCCTTGAAACTCCTTTAAAGAATTCATCTTCATATCCTAGGGGAATGAAAATAATATGTGTATGATAAAATACTCTTCAAGGGTTACATACAATGGAATATATCATGAGTAATCAAGGCATAATCAATATAGAAAGTTATGTGACTAAAAAATTCCATTTAATCAATATCTTTAGCATGAAATGAATTCATGGATAAAATCAGTGAGAAAATCAACAAGATAATATTAACTAAATTCACAATAAAGGAAATGATTAATATTGCATTCCATGAACTCAAAAATCATAATATCCATACCATGAAGAACTTGTGTTTATAGTATTTAAAACTATGAGTGGGTATATACTAAAAACATATATAGTTTGTCTAACCGACTTTTATTATGAGACATGTCAATTCATTAAAGGGATATTTATAAAATTTCCCCTCACATAACTAAATTTCCAATGTATTCGTCAAATATTTAATCATCAATTCAATTAATAAATAAAATTAATTATTATTAATTATCCATATTGAGTAATCAATGCATATTTATCATGATTTTCTCCTATTAATAAAATAAAATTCATTATAAAAGACTCTATGTAAAATGGTATATAGTTTAGGAAATATTCATATCCATTAAAAAAATAATATGGATATTTAAGTGACATTTATTTTTCAATTATCACATGAAAGTGAATGTTTCAAGAGAAATTTAATGACCACAAAAAGATAAGAGATAAGAGATGACCATCAGTTCATTAGAAACATATGTTTTATTATAAAAAATGTGTACTTTAGAAAAATAAATGAAATTGAAGTGAAATATGTAAATTTTATTTCATTAAATATTATTCTTTGTAAAATCATTGAATTTTTTTTATGAAGCTAGATATGGTAAAATGGGTATGATGGTAGGGATGTCTAATAGTTTTTTATACTTAAAACAAATTCATTATAACTTTTTATAAAGAGACTAAAAAATGTCCATGTTTGAGAACATAAGAATGATTCATTTAAAACATTATAAAATTAAATAATAATATAGAATTATTTTAAAAAATAATTTGATAAAATAAAATGACATTTTAAAAAAAGTTGAAAAAATATCGACATTAATGAAAAAAATACCTAACTAAAAGAGAAATAAAATTGGATTTACTTTTTAAAAAAATCATGATAAAAGTAAAAAATAGCAGAAATGTTTGAACAAAATATGTGTAAACCTTAAATATTATAGTATAAGAAGATCTATGGAGTTTAAGAAGGATATTTTATAAGATTCATCTAATGAAAATAAGAGAAACCCCAAAAATTTATATTGTAAAATAAATTCTTACTTATTTAGTAACATTTAAATTTCAAACCATTTAAATAATAAAATTGAATTGAAACAATAATCACCATAAATAATTAGGTATTCATGTTAAATTTCTCTAATATGCAGTATATACACCGCATTAATCTGAAGAGGTGCATAATACAAAATTTGTCTCAATGGAGTGTAAATTGAGAAGAAATCTCTTACCTCACGCTTCCCTTTAGTTGAACATTCTTTAACCACATACATAATATTGTTTAAAATGATAATATTTAATATCATAAGTATATTAATATTTATAATATCATATATTGTCTATTTATAACAATTTATCACCCATTTATTATTAACATTTCATTATTTCGATTGTTTCAGGTGTTAACCTCTTTCATTTATCATTCATGTTTTTTCATTGAAGATCAAATCCTTGGTCATAGAATATAGTTACATCACAAAAAGAATTATATTAAGGTTATAAATATCATATTTATTTATCATATAATTTTTTAATCATTCATAAAATTTAACATGGAAAATTAATCACATCGCTCCGTGGAGATGGTTGGTCATATGTACACACGAGCAATGTTATAATTTCCTTAATGGGTTAAATTTTAATTAAGTGAATGATATATTAAATTTAAAGAATCAATGTAATGTCATAAGTATCATATGTATTCATTGGTTTAATCATTGTGACTACCTATGTGAGTTGGTGGTGGGAAACAAATTGCATCAATTCACAAGGTAGTAGTTCTCTATACACAAGAGAGATGGTTTTCTTTCCCATTTGATAGAGAAGGAGATAGATAAAAATTTGTACCTAAAAATTATAATATCTCATTATATAGTATATTTTTTTATTATATTTTAATTTTCATGTTTTAATTTAAGGTTTCAAAAGAAGAATTAAAAAAAACTTGATCAAGATGATTACCTATGCTTAGAGAAACCTCTTTTGGATCTTCTAATAAGGACCAAAAGATTATTTTTTTGGGAATTTATATACCTAGAGAATGTGGCTATGAATTTTGGGAATATATTTTGGATGGGTTTGGTCAAGCTGAATGGCTTGAGAATTGTGAATAAGTGAGTGGATGATGTTCGCATTTATAATAGAGGTGAGTGACACACTTGAAATTTTTTAATGTTTTTCAATAACGTATGGTCACTTTATAGGAAATATGGATAAAAAATGACCCATATTGAAAGGTTATGTGGAATATGATGAAATAAAACAAACCAATGGGTTTTTAGAAAGTTTTTTGGTCAATGATGACGCCCACCAAATGAGCATCGGTAAATTAAAAAGGAAGAAATACCTGAATATGGGTATTATGTTCTCCAAAAAAGAGAATGAAGAATGTGGACAAGTCCCATGAATTGTGTGATCATCCAAAGGATATGAAATCTTTTGACCATCATGAGGTCATGAGAAGACACCATGAACAATGAATATCTTGCATACAGTCTCATTAAGTCCCTTAGACGAAGTCCTTATGCTCTCACAAGGCACCCTAGACAATCAGTAGTCATAGAGCGGCAGCTGAATAAGCTCCCCCGTATCATGTAGCTTGTCAAATGGAAGAATCCCAAAAACCATCCAAATGTAATTAAAAAATAGGAGGAAAATATCCAAAATTGTGGATCCTCTTGCGGTCATAAAGTTCATGTGACGTATCCCCGATGAGGAGAATGATTGTCCTTGAAAAAATTCAAACAAACACGCGAAATTCCCATCCATGGTAAAATAATCATAGGAAATAAATAGGTAGAAGACATGAGCCTTTTAAAGTCATAAAAGTCATGCGACACACCCCTATTGTTCCGAAAGACACTGTGAGACTCCGATGACATGTCGTCCTCATCTCATAAAAACCCTCCGGCGTGACATCCTCATCACATGAAGTGCCTCGGGTATATCCAAGCAACCCCGTACTCCCCCTTTTGTTTCTATAAGGAAAAGAAAATGTAATTATCAATGAAATTATAATGAAACACTATAGGAAATTTTATGTTCTTAAGACTCATCACTAGGAGGTAAGGGTATTTTCCTTGACAAAACCCATACAACCTCGGGAACTCCCGAACCTTTGTAACATAAATAAAGTAAATAAAAATGGGGAGGAGACAGAAGCCTCTCATGGTCAAAAAATTCATGCGACAATCTAAGGATATCTGTATCATGGTCTTGTAAAAACCCCTTGTAAATTTGTCCTGATCTTGTGAAGACCCCTTGACAAGCCAACCTTTTATCATGGGAATTCCTAGAAAAATCACCCAACATCACGAGAAGGCATTATAGAGGTTCCCTGGTCTCATTAAGGCCCTTGTACATGTAAAACTGATGACATGAAAGAACCATGACATGTCCTCATGAATCAAACAATCCCCATTACTTGGAAATATTCTTATTAAGGAGGAATTGATGGGTTGATCCTATGGATGCTGAAAATAAGGTGACATCCTTGGAGCTACCTGCGGAAGGACCTCACAAAGATGCATGATGTTGAGCGCCTCTATAAGATCCAACCTAGATTAATGCAATACACACCGTGAAAAGTGGAAAAAATACAGGGTGGTGAGGCCTATAAATCCCCCACCCCATTATGAAAAAGGATGACTCTCTGGACAAAGATTTGTCCTTATCACACTCAAAAGCACCAGTAATAGATTAGATTTCTCAGAGCGACAGATCTATCAACCAGAATAATTTCCATTGGGTAAGATCTAGGGAAAGTGAAAAATTATATTGATCAAGTTTAATGTATAAAAAACTTCATGTGATCACTCATAAATCACACAATGGAATTATGGTAGGACACATGAATAATATCCCTCACACCTTCTAGATCATGCAAGACCTAAGATAAAATAACACTGAATATATCTAAGGAATTATCAATATAAAGTATATAAAAAAGACGAAAAGTTGGTGACTTACATGAAGAACATATATGTTGATCCACATGTGTTCATGTGAACCACCAAGGACATGCAACATAACCAAGACATGTCACCCAGATCTCACGATGCTCCGATGATATATTATCCGGGTCATGCGAATTCCTCCAAACGTGTTAAAGGAAGTCACATAGTTCCACTCAAGAATGCCACTCAAGTCTCATAAATCCCTTTGGGTTCACCATCCAATCCTCTCAATGTCCTTAATATATTTTTCCTGACTCATATAATGTCACCAGTGCATGTTATTTTAGTCTCATTATATTATCCAAGAATTCCAACTGGCTCTCATGACACACTCTGGGCATGCCATCTAGGTCACATGATTCCCTCCAGACATGTCAATTGGGACATCTGAAACTCTACGAGACATATCACATTGACTCTCATGACACCCTCTAAGTGTGTTAGATAGATCTTGTGATGAAACTAGTGAATGTTAGCCAGGTCATGTGATGCCATCTAGGCATGTCAGCCAAGATCATGTGGGGGATTCCACAATCAACTAGCTATGTCATGCGATGTCCTCTAGAAAAGTGATCCTTGATCATGCGATGACCTTCAAACATGAAACCCAGGATATGTGACATTCCTTATAAAATCTAACTAGATCATGAAAGTATCTTCAGACATGTTTTCAATATAACAATACATGTCCAGACTTCCTATGAAACATCAAAATAGACAATAAAGTCGTATAAATTTAGTCATCAAGCAGGTTAGTAAAGTAAGAAAATCTGGTCCATGTGGCATCTTAGGTCTTTATAACTTTGTACAACCTAAGTGTGTAAGCCCTAGAAAAAAGGTAAATATCGGTTTGTAATCCCAAATGAAGGGAATAATAAATATTATGATTTATTCCATAATAAGGATATATAGGATACCTCTCCAAGGCTTGATCTCTATATTATCCATCTGAAGGGTTGTCTCATTACATAATCCCTACATCCATAAATAGTGAGACTTTTGATTTTCTATCCCTTGTTTCTCACACAAAGCATGGCTTTCATGGGCTTTGGGAGCTTCAATGACCATATAATTTTCATCTTAATCATCTACCAATTCAAGGGAAATATCAAAGTGTAATCCCTGATAATTAGCATAAAATGATGTCTCATGTATAGGTAAATATCAGTATATAATCCCCAATAAACTAAACTATGATGACTCTAATTCCTAAAATAACCTGGATATATAGGAATACACCCTAAGGCCCTAGCTCGAATAAGCATCCATTTCGATGTAATCTATGTGTCTCTAACATTTTGACCATCAAAACCTAGTCATTCCCATGGGATGATCATTCTACCTCATCCCTCTGTAGATTGAGAAAACAATTGAACTATGATGACTCTAATTCCTTTCATAACCAGGATACGTAGGACGCCTCTATGAGGACCAAGATCTATATTAATATCCAAGGGATGTCTCAGTATACAATTCCTTCATCCATATAAAATGAATCTGATAACATTTTATCCCTTGTTTCTCACATTGTTCATAGATCATGTGTGATTAGGGAGTCACAATGAACACATCATTGACATCATGAATCTCCATTGTCCATTTAAATCTTAGTATGTAAGCCCCGATGAGTGGCGTGATATAAGTATCCCACATATATAGGAATCTACCTTGGGGATAGTCTCATGGGTATGATTGAACTATGATAACTTTTATTCCTTCCATAACCAGGATATGTAGGATATCTCCTCAATACACAAGCTCAAATATTCATTTCTTACATTCCCACACATATTTCCTTTTCATATTACATTAAACTACATGGGTTTTAATGAAATATGTGGTTTTTAATTCCTGGAATAACCAGGATATGTAGGACACCTCATAATGTCTCAATCCCCTCCTCATAATATTAAATGCCTCCTTGTTTGGTAGAAAATTCTGAAGTACTCTACTATACGACTTAAACACATAAGCATCTAACCATTACTATGGAAACAGATGAAGAAACTCATATACATACAGATAGATTCACTAATGATATCCCAATATTCTGTATATAAAAGATAAATAACCTATAAATAATTTTTTTAGGGTGACTGGTCCCATATTGATATTAGGAAGAGATTAATGAACATATCTTAAATCTATAAGAGAGTCCCATAATAGGAAAAAATCCCCCCCAAAAGGTTGTGATGGGACAGACCTCCCATCCTCTTGAACAACGTGATTCCCCAAGCGTTATTGCTTATGAAACCCAAATTGACCACCATCCTTTGGAAAGAAGTTCTGTAATAATTTATAGATGAGGTAACCGTTGGGTGTTTCCATTGAGAATGAAAATAGAGACCTGATATTTTAGTTTTACAAGGTATGAACCCCTCACACCCAACCATCGGTCTAAACTTAATCCACCCTAATAGGGGTTCTACGTCAACTCTCTTATTCGATGAAAAAAATGGTGAATGAAAAACTAATCTCTCAAATAACAACATTATTATTTTATTATCCATTAGGCCATTTGGTTTACAAACAATAAAAAACAAAAATGTGGAACCCTATGTGAATCTCTCAAATTACATAATTATCAGTTAATCATACATCTATCCACATTTTATTGAATATCCTACACAAACAAAACTAATAATCCTAACATGAATCTTACAGGTGATCCTCTATAGCTATGATTCCAATAAATAATTTCATCCTTGATTTAAAAATTATAATAGATCTGAATGGACATATCAGGAATAATAAGAAAATTGTGTTATTCATGCATATGTAATTGAGAACACATCATGACTATGATATTTCACTAATTAGTGACCTTTTTCCTTATTTTCTAAACGACTTTAGATATTTATCTCATCAACATCATCCAAATATGAGATTATTCACTATCCATAAACCTTTCTATTAAATCACCTATGGATTCAACCCCCATGGGTTATAAAATGATCTCACTTTCCTGATAGCTTCAACATCAGGTGGCAACCATAATAGTCTGGGAAATACACTGACATGGTACAATCCAAACCTTAGAAGTTTCTTGTGAGGATCTATATGCATGATAAATGATGAGTCTTGATTAGTCACTAAAAGTGGCTAATATTAATTATTAATATTTTTATATTCATTGTTCCAAAGTCAATAAACATTTTTTTAGTGCATTACATAAATAGAACTTCATTTCTCATCAAAAATGCAATTCATGTTTAAAATACAAATTTGGGCCCAATCATTCATTTGTTTTTGGAAAACATTATATTCATTTTATGAATTTGAAATTTTGGGATATGATTGATCATTTTTTTGGAACATTTTATCTTTTAGATCCGATGGATGAATCCCAAAGGAAGATGGAGAATTTTGCGCCTGAAGGCAGAAACTTGCTGGAAAAAGCATAATGGGCCTAAGGCCCATCAAACAAATGTGGGGCCCATAAACCAAGCCCAATGAAGCTCATATTTATACAGTAGAAAGATAAATATATGAGGATCCTTTTATTAAATTTTGTCTGGAGCTAATTCTGATGTTTTCATGATGATAAAGGGATCTGAAGTTGAGATTTAAATGGTGGACCCGACATTAATGTACAGAAATCTGTCCCACCATTTCGACCATAAATTCCAAATGGCTAAGACAAATTTCCTCAAAGTTTTAAAGATCATAGAGGACCGATTTAGTAAGATATTTATCTTCTACAATCCCTCCGGATTCGGCCTTCTTCAATTGCGAATTCACACGTCAATATGGTGGAAGAATCTGGACAGTTTTCCGGGTCAAATTCGAAACATCAATTTACTTTTGATTATTCACCCTCCATTTGACTCTATTAATTATTGGGGGGTGAATTAATTGTTGGGGGATGGACCTAAGGCTCCTAATATGCCTATATAAGGGGCTAGTGGTGAAGGGAATAGGGGGTGGATATTTTTCTTATCATCTTTTGTTGCTTGTTTCATTGTAAGGTTATGCTTCCAAATTTCCTTTGTAATGCTTTCCATTTCCATGTAAGTTTCTTTTTTGTATCTTTATGTTCTTAATCAACTTCTTTATCTTCTATATTTTCCATTTCATTTATTAAAACTTTATTATCACAAATCACAGTGATATCTCTGTGTTGTTGTGAATTAGTTCACACATAGGTGTGAATTTCATTCACACACACGGAGGAGTGCTCGTTACGCGGTTTTAATTCATTCAATCCACCCCGAGCATAATCCTAAGATCAACCCATTTTCTTTAAATTGAATTCACTTAGGTTTCTTAGTGTTCTTTAAACCATCCAAAATCAAACCCAAAGTTGGCTACTTCATAGCCCATCCTTTACCAAATCATAGCATCTAAAGGTTACTTCTTTGGTCCCTGTGGATTCGACCCCTACATGTACTACATAGACCGCTTTTACCAGTAGGGTAAATTTGGGTGCAACCAAATTTTGGGGCCGTTTCCGGGGATCCAAGTAAGTTACTTAGACACCAATCTTCTTTTCTCACCCCAAATTCTCTATTCTCACCCTAATTTCTCTTCTATATTCCCCTTTCTATTTCTGCGTGTCCAATGAATCCCAAAAACAACTTTCAATCAACTCCAATGGATTATCTTCAATAATACCCATTAATTTACCAAGGCTATAATCAACTGGAAAATCAATATTTTGAATCACCTCACATAGAAAATTTCATTGACCAAACCATGATTGAATACACCACACCAGATGAGATGTACAATCAATGGGATGCTGATTGTTTAAAGGATCAATTTCCATACCTCTCGAGGATGATTGAAGAGATCAAACATAATGAAGTTCATGATGTACAAATATCTATCAATCCTAATTATGAAAAAATTCTTGAACATTTGTGTGAAAAAATGGATAAAATGAATTCAGAGGTTTCATCTTTAAGAGTAGAACTACAAAGCATTGAAATAGTTATGGAACCCATTCCCACTCAGGTTGTCTCTTCCTAATCACTAATACAAGAATATTGTCTCTCAAAAACCTCAAATGAATTTATTGAAGAACCAACCATTGGATTTGGGATAGTTGAAGATAATTAAGGAATTGTTTATGGGTACTTAAATCAAGAGGAAACTGATTTTTTGTATTCACAAGAGGGAAACTTGACATTGTGGATGGAGAGTCCTGAATATTTCTCCATTGATGATTTTTCAAAAACACAAATCACTGAACAATTGGGAGAAATACCAAACATTGAGCCCATACCAACACCTAAAATTCAATTAGAAACTTTTGGGTATGAATCATATTTTATAACGGAACCAATTCTTTCTAATTTTTTTGGAGAAGAAACTGACTTTCATTCAAACTTCCAATATTTATTAGGAAATTGCAATCAACCAGAACTAAAAATCATTATCCTTCCTTCCCAGACAAGAATTCCATCATAGGTGATAAAAAAGACCTTGTAGTTTTAGTTCATTCATCTAAAGAAGCCAATAATTTTGAAATGGTCATTGATGTCTTAGGAAAGAATATAAGTTCAACTCGATCAACCATTTCAGATATTCCTTGGATTTTACCAATCATTGTAGAAAATAGGATTTTACATGAAACAAATTTCAAAAAAACAATCAATCTCAATCTTATTGAAGTGAAAAAATATGGGTTAATTAAAATGTCGAAAGTTGGAATTAGATAAGTTGGGGGGGGGGGGGGTACAAGTCGAGCTAACGACGTTAAACAAAAGCGCTGCATGGGAGGCAACCCATGGTTTTCATGTTTCTAATCGCTGTGAATCATCTTTTGTTTCCTTCTGCTTCATTTTGTCATTTTTTATTATATAGACTGTTGACCTTTTCTTCTTTTATGAGTATGGATGGGTATGAAAGGGGAGCACCGTATTCATCTATGTCACGCAGTGTGATCCCTGAGTAATACCTTACCCAGAAAATATAAAGAAGACAATTTATCATCAGTTTATTTTATTTTATTTATGTTTTTTTAGGTTAAAAAAAATTAGACTCTTGACCTGTTCTTCTTTTATGAGTATGGATGAGTATGAAAGGGGAGCACCGTATTCATCCGTGTCAAGCGGTGTGATCCCTGAGTAATACCTTACCCAGAAAATATAAAGAAGACAGTGTATCATTAGTTTGATTAAAAAAAAACATGGAAAACCATAAAAATGATGGTACTTGGAATTAAATAAATCATTGTGTTGTCTTTTTTGTCTGCTTTGTCCTTATTTTTATGGTTCAGAAACTATTTTGGGTGATACATGTTCAATCAAGGAGGTGCCTACATCCACCAAGAGATCAAAGGATTAATCTGGAGCATCATGAACTTCAACATCAAAAACCAGGTGAATTTTTTCCATGTTTATCATTCTCAATTTCATCTTTTAACTCCTATCCTACCCCCTTATAACTTTTCTTTCCTTTAAACACTGGTGACAGTGTTATTCTAAGTTGTGGGGAGATAAAAAATGATTTTTTTTGTGAATAAAAACATGCATGAAAAGAAAAATTCCATTAACCTTGAACATGATAACACACATTACAAACTCTAAAATTGGATATAAAATAATTTTGTATGCCTTGATTCTGATTTTAATGCAAGTTTAAGTTCATGAGCATAGTTTTTGGAAAGTGCAGTTGTCCGATGTGATTTTTCAAAGTTTATATTTTCATCCTCTTAATAAAAATGCCGCAATGCACGTCTACTGGATTGTGGGTGTAAATTTGAGTTCTCTGGTCCCTTTCATTATAGAATAGGGTTCAGGGGTCACTTTTAGTTTAATTTGAGTATCCAAAAAAAAAACAAAAAACAAAAAAAAAAAAACAAAAAAAAACAAATTTTTTTTTGAAAAAATAATGACCACATAGAGCAATGTTTTGTCCAAATGTGTGGCGTCCGACACTTGGGGATCACGACTCCATAGTTGTCTTTCCCAGAGTTTGACTTTATATATCTATTGTAGATCATGAAATTGACAATATGTGTAGCGTCCGACACTTGGGGATCGTGACTCCATAGTTGTCTTGCCCCAAGTTAGTCTTTTAATATCTATTGTGGTTAAAAAAATAAAAATAAAAAATAAAAAAAATGGATACTCATATTAAGGTTTAATGTGATTCCCACCCAGCGCTTCCATTTTTTCCCCTTGAACAAAAAAATGGGCCCCATATCTTTTATAATGCACAACACTTTCTCATGCTTAATTGGAATTAGATGAAATGTGGCGATGAATTTGAACAATGGAATGGGCTTGGGATTGGGATATGCTTATGGACCTAGATTGTTTTTAATGATTTTTATGGGTTTTCATAATTTTTTTTGTATTAGATATTTTGGTGAGAAATGTGTATTAAATTTTTTTTGGAAAAGAGGATTTGAATTTCATATTTGTAATTTATTTTGCTCGGGACTAGCAAAACTCAAGTTGGGGGGTGTGATTAGTCACTAAAAGTGGCTAATATTAATTGTTAATATATTTATATTCATTTTTCCAAAGTCCATAAACATTGTTTTTAGTGCATTACATAAATAGAACTTCATTTCTAATCAAAAATGCAATTCATGTTTAAAATACAAATTTGGGCCTAATCATTCATTTGTTTGTGGACAACATTATATTCATTTTATGAATTTGAAATTTTGGGATATGATTTATCACTTTGTTTGGAACATTTTATATTTTAGGTTCAATGGATGAATCCCAAAGGAATATGGAGAAGTTTGCGCCTGAAGGCAGAAACTTGCTGGAAAAAGCATAATGGGCCTAAGGCCCATCAAACAAATGTGGGGCCCATAAAACAAGCCCAATGAAGCTCAACTTTATACAGTATAAATATAACAATATTAGAATCATTTTATAAAACTGTGGACAGAGCTAATTCTAATGTTTTCATTATGATAAAGGCATCTAAAGTTGAGATTTAAATGGTGGACCCGACATTAATGCACAGAAATCCGTCACACCATTTCGACCATAACTTCCAAATGGCTAAGCCAAATTTCCTGAAAGTTTTAAAGATCATAGAGGACAGATTGATGAAGATATTTCTCTTCTACAATCTCTACAGATTCGCCTTTCTTCAATTGCGAATTCACACGTCAATATGGTGGATGAATCTGGATAGTTTTCCGGGTCAAATTCGAAACATCAATTTACTTTTGATTATTCACCCTCCATTTGACTCTATTAATTTTTGGGGGGTGAATTAATTGTTGGGGGATGGACCTAAGGCTCTTAATATTCCTATATAAGGAGCTAGTGGTGAAGGGAATAGGGGGTGGATATTTTTCTTATCATCTTTTGTTGCTTGTTTCATTGTAAGGTTATGCTTCCAAATTTCCTTTGTAATGTTTTCCATTTCCATGTAAGTTTCTTTTTAGTATCTTTATGTTCTTAATCAACTTCTTTCTCTTATATATTTTACATTTCATTTATTAAAACTTTATTATCACAAAGCACAGTGATATCTCTGTGTTTTTGTGAATTAGTTCACACATAGGTGTGAATTTCATTCAGACACACGGAGGAGTGCTCGTTATTTCCGCGGTTTTAATTCATTCAATCCACCCTGAGCATAATCCTAAGATCAACCCATTTTCTTTGAATTGAATTAACTTAGGTTTCTTAGTGTTCTTTAAACTATCCAAAATCAAACCCAAAGTTGGCTACTTCATAGCCCATCCTTCACCAAATCATAGCGTCTAAAGGTTACTTCTTCGGTCCCTGTGGATTCGACCCCTACATGTACTATATCGACCGCTTTTACCAGTAGGGTAAATTTGGGCACAACCAAATTTTGGCACCGTTTTCGGGGACCCAAGTAAGTTCCTTAGACACTCATCTTCTTTTCTCACCCCAAATTCTCTATTCTCACCCGAATTTCTATTCTATATTCCCCTTTCTATTTCTGCGTGTCCAATGAATCCCAAAAACAACTTTCAATAAACTCCAATGGATTATCTTCAACAATACCCATTAATTTACCAAAGATATAATCAACTGGAAAATCAATATTTTGAATCACCTCACATATAAAATTTCATTTACCAAACCATGATTGAATACACCACACCAAATGAGATGTACAATCAATGGGATACTGATTGTTTAAAGGATCAATTTCCATACCTCTCGAGGATGATTGAAGAGATCAAACATAATGAAGTTCATGATGTCCAAACATCTATCAATCCTAATTCTGAAAAAATTCTTGAACATTTGTGTGAAAAAATGGATAAAATGAATTCAGATGTTTTATCTTTAAGAGTAGAACTACAAAGCATTGAAATGGTTATGGAACCAATTCCCGCTCAGGTTGTCTCTTACTCATCACTAATACAAGAATCTTGTCTCTCACAAACCTAAAATGAATTTATTGAAGAACCAACCATTGGATTTGGGATAGTTGAAGATAATCAAGGAATTGTTGATGGGTTCTTAAATCAAGAGGAAACTGATTTTTTGTATTCACAAGAGGGAAACTTGACATTGTGGATGGAGAGTCCTGAATATTTCTCCATTGATGATTTTTCAAAAACACAAATCACTGAATAATTGGGAGAAATACCAAACATTGAGCCCATACCCACACCTCAAATTCAACTAGACACTTTTGGGGATGAATCATATTTTAAAATGGAACCAATTATTTCTATTTTTTTGGAGAATAAACTGACTTTCATTCAAATTTCCAATCTTTATTAGGAAATTGCAATCGACCAGAACTCAAAATAATTATCCTTCCTTCCCCAGACAAGAATTCCATCATAGGTGATAAAAAAGACCTTGCAGTTTTAGTTCATTCATCTAAAGAAGCCAATAATTTTGAAATGGTCATTGATATCTTAGGAAAGAATAATAGTTCAACTCGATCAACCATTTCAGATATTCCTTGGATTTTTCCAATCATTGTAGAAAATAGGATTTTACATGAAACAAATTTCAAAAAAATAATCAATCTCAATCTTATTGAAGTGGAAAAAGATGGGTTAATCAAAATGTCGAAAGTTGTAATTGGATAAGTTGGGGGGGGGGGTGCAAGTCAAGCTAACGATGTTAAACAAAAGCGCTGCACGAGAGGCAACCCGTGATTTTCATGTTTCCAATCACTGTGAATCATCTTTTTTTTCCTTCTGCTTCATTTTGTCATTCTTTATTATATATACTGTTGACCTGTTCTTCTTTTATGAGTATGGATGGGTATGAAAGGGGAACACCGTATTCATCCGTGTCACGCAGTGTGATCCCTGAGTAATACCTTAACCAGAAAATATAAAGAAGATAATTTATCATCAGTTTATTTTATTTTATTTATGTTTTTGTAGGTTAAAAAAAATTTAGACTCTTGACCTGTTCTTATTTTATGAGTATGAATGGGTATGAAAGGGGAGCACCATATTCATCGGTGTCACGCAGTGTGATCCCTGAGTAATACCTTACCCAGAAAATATAAAGAAGACAATGTATCATTAGTTTGATTAAAAAAATATGGAAAACCATAAAAATGATGGTACTTGGAATTAAATAAATCATTGTGTTTTCTGTTTTGTCTTCTTTGTCCTTATTTTTATGGTTCAAGAACTATTTTGGGTGATACATATTCAATCAAGGAGGTTCCTACATACCCAAAGAGATCAAAGGAGTAATCTGGAGCATCATGAACTTCAACATCAAAAACCAGGTGAATTGTTTCCATGTTTATCATTCTCAATTTCATCTTTTAACTCCTATCCTACCCCCTTCTAACTTTTCTTTTCTTTAAACACTGGAGACAGTGTTATTCTAAGTTGGGGGGAGATAAAAAATGATTTTTTTTGTGAATAAAAACATGCATGAAAAGAAAAATTCCATTAACCTTGAACATGATAACACACATTGTAAACTCTAAAATTGGATATCAAATAATTTTGTATACCTTGATTCTAATTTTAATGCAAGTTTAAGTTCACGAGCATAGTTTTTGGAAAGTGCGGTTGTCCGATGTGATTTTTCAAAGTTTATATTTTCATCCTCTTAATAAAAATGCCACAATGCACGTCTACTGGATTGTGGGTGTAAATTTGAGTTCTCGAGTCCCTTTAATTATAACATAGGGTTCTTGGGTCACTTTTAGTTTAATTTGAGTATCAAAAAAAAAACAAAAACAAAAAACAAAAAAAAAACAAAAAAAAAATAATTTGAAAAAATAATGACCACATAGAGCAATGTTTTGTCCAAATGTGTGGCGTCCGGCACTTGGGGATCGCGACTCCATAGTTGTCTTGCCCAGAGTTTGGCTTTATATATCTATTTTAGAGCATGAAATTGACAATATGTGTGGCGTCCGACACTTGGGGATCGTGACTCCATAGTTGTCTTGCCCAGAGTTAGTCTTTTCATATCTATTGTGGTTAAAAAAATAAAAATAAAAAATAAAAAAAATTGATACTCATCTTACGGTTTAATGTGATTCCCACCTAGCACTTCCATTTTTTCCCCTTGAACAAAAAAATGGGCCCTATATCTTTTATGATGCACAACACTTTACATTGCTTAATTGGAATTGGATGAAATGTGGCGATGAATTTGAACAATGGAATGGGCTTGGGCTTGGGATATTCTTATGGACCTAGCTTGTTTTTAATGATTTTAATGGGTTTTCATAATTTTTTTGGTATTAGATATTTGGTTGAGCAATGTGTATTAAAAGGTTTTTGGAAAAGGGGATTTGAATTTCATATTTGTAATTTATTTTGCTCGGGACTAGAAAAACTCAAGTTAGGGGGTGTGATTAGTCACTAAAAGTGGCTAATATTAATTGATAATATCTTTATATTAATTTTTCCAAAGTCCATAAACATTGTTTTTAGTGCATTACATAAATAGAACTTCATTTCTCATCAAAAATGCAATTCATGTTTAAAATGAAAATTTGGGCCTAATCATTCATTTGTTTGTGGACAACATTATATTCATTTTATGAATTTAAAATTTTGGGATATGATTTATCACTTTGTTTGGAATATTTTATCTTTTAGGTCCTATGGATGAATCCCAAATGAAGATGGAGAATTTTGCGCCTAAAGGCAGAAACTTGCTGGAAAAAGCATAATGGGCCTAAGGCCCATCAAATAAATGTGGGGCCCAGAAACCAAGCCCAATGAAGCTCAAATTTATAAAGTAGAAAGATAAAAATATGAGAATCATTTTATTAAACTGTGGATAGAGCTAATTCTGATGTTTTCATGATGATAAAGGGATCTGAAGTTGAGATTTAAATGGTGGACCCGAAATTAATGCACAGAAATCCGTCCCACCATTTCGACCATAACTTCCAAACGGCTGAACCAAATTTCCTGAAAGTTTTAAAGCTCATAGAGGACAGATGAATTAATATATTTATCTTCTACAATACCTCTGGATTCGGCCTTCTTCAATTGCGAATTCACACGTCAATATGGTGGATGAATCTGGACAGTTTTCCAGGTCAAATTCGAAACATCAATTTCCTTTTGATTATTCACCCTCCATTTGACTCTATTAATTGTTGGGGGGTGAATTAATTGTTGGGGGATGGACCTAAGTATCCTAATATGCCTATATAAGGAGCTAGTAGTGAAGGGAATAGGGGGTGAATATTTTTCTTATCATCTTTTGTTGCTTGTTTCATTGTAAGGTTATGCTTCCAAATTTCCTTTGTAATGTTTTCCATTTCCATGTAAGTTTCTTTTTTGTATATTTATGTTATTAATAAAATTATTTCTATTATATATTTTCCATTTAATTTATTAAAACTTTATTATCACAAAGCACAGTGATATCTATGTGTTTTTGTGAATTAGTTCACACATAGGTGTGAATTTCATTCAGACACACGGAGGAGTGCTCGTTATTTCTGCGGTTTTAATTCATTCAATCCACCCCGAGCATAATCCTAAGATCAACCCATTTTATTTGAATTGAATAAACTTAGGTTTCTTAGTGTTCTTTAAACCATCCAAAATCAAACCCAAAGTTGGCTACTTCATAGCCCATCCTTCACCAAATCATAGCCTCTAAAGGTTACTTCTTCGGTCCCTGTGGATTCGACCCCTGCATGTACTACATCGACTGATTTTACCAGTAGGGTAAATTTGGGTGCAACCAAATTTTGGAACTGTTCCCGAGGACCCAAGTAAGTTCCTTAGACACTCATCTTCTTTTCTCACCCCAAATTCTCTATTCTCACCCTAATTTCTCTTCTATATTCCCCTTTCTATTTCTGCGTGTCCAATGAATCCCAAAAACAACTTTCAATCAACTCCAATGGATTATCTTCAACAATACCCATTAATTTACCAAGGATATAATCAACTGGAAAATAAATATTTTGAATCACCTCACATAGAAAATTTCATTTACCAAACCATGATTGAATACACCACACCAGATGAGATGTACAATCAATGGGATGCTGATTGTTTAAAGGATCAATTTCCATACCTCTCAAGGATTATTGAAGAGATCAAACATAATGAAGTTCATGATGTCCAAACATCTATCAATCCTAATTCTGAAAACATTCTTGAACATTTGTGTGAAAAAAATGGATAAAATTAATTCAGAGGTTTTATCTTTAAGAGTAGAACTACAAAGCATTGAAATGGTTATGGAACCCATTACCACTCAGGTTGTCTCTTCCTCATCACTAATACAAGAATGTTGTCTCTCACAAACCTCAAATGAATTTATTGAAGAACAAACCATTGGATTTGGGATAGTTTAATATAATCAAGGAATTGTTTATGGGTGCTTAAATCAAGAGGAAACTGATTTTTTGTATTCACAAGAGGAAAACTTGACATTGTGGATGGAGAGTCCTGAATATTTCTCCATTGTTGATTTTTCAAAAACACAAATCACCGAACAATTGGGAGAAATACCAAACATTGAGCCCATACCCACACCTCAAATTCAACTAGACACTTTTGGGGATGAATCATATTTTAAAACGGAACCAATTCTTTCTAATTTGTTTGGAGAAGAAACTGACTTTCATTCAAATTTCCAATCTTTATTAGGAAATTTCAATTGACCAGAACTCAAAATCATTATCCTTCCTTCGCCAGACAAGAATTCCATCATAGGTGATAAAAAAGACCTTGTAGTTTTAGTTCATTCATCTAAAGAAGCTAATAATTTTGAAATGTTCATTGATGTATTAGAAAATAATATAAGTTCAACTCGATCAACCATTTCAGATATTCCTTGGATTTTACCAATCATTGTAGAAAATAGGATTTTACATGAAACAAATTTCAAAAAAATAATCAATCTCAATCCCATTAAAGTTGAAAAAGATAGGTTAATTAAAATGTCGAAAGTTGGAATTGGATAAGTTGGGGGTTAAAAGTCGAGCTAATGATGTTAAACAAAAGCGCTGCACGAGAGGCAACACGTGGTTTTCATGTTTCCAATCACTGTGAATCATCTTTTGTTTCATTCTGCTTCATTTTGTCATTTTTTATTATATAAAATGTTGAACTATTCTTCTTTTATGAGTACAGATGGGTATGAAAGGGGAGCACCGTATTCATCCGTGTCACGCAGTGTGATCCCTGAGTAATACCTTACCCAGAAAATATAAAGAAGACAATGTATCATCAGTTTATTTTATTTTATTTATGTTTTTGTAGGTTAAAAAAAAATTAGACTCTTGACCTGTTCTTATTTTATGAGTATGGATGGGTATGAAAGGGGAGCACCGTATTTATCCGTGTCACGCGGTGTGATCCCTAAGTAATACCTTACCCATAAAATATAAAGAAGACAATGTATCATTAGTTTGATTAAAAAAATATGGAAAACCATAAAAATGATGGTACTTGGAAATAAATAAATCATTGTGTTGTCTATTTTGTCTACTTTGTCCTTATTTTTATGGTTCAAGAACTATTTTGGGTGATACATGTTCAATCAAGGAGGTGCATACATCCCCCAAGAGATAAAAGGAGTAATCTGGAGCATCATGAACTTCAACATCAAAAACCAGGTGAAAATTTTCCATGTTTATCATTCTTAATTTCATCTTTTATCTCCTATCCTACCCCCTTCTAACATTTCCTTTCTTTAAACACTGGGGACAGTGTTATTCTAAGTTGGGGGGAGATAAAAAATGATTTTTTTTGTGAATAAAAACATGCATGAAAAGAAAAATTCCATTAACCTTGAACATGATAACACACATTTCAAACTCTAAAATTGGATATCAAATAATTTTGTATGCCTTGATTCTGATTTTAATGCAAGTTTAAGTTCATGAGCATAGTTTTTGGAAAGTGTGGTTGTCTGATGTGATTTTTCAAAGTTTACATTTTTATCCTCTTAATAAAAATGCCACAATGCACGTCTACTAGATTGTGGGTGTAAATTTGAGTTCTCGGGTCCCTTTCATTATAGCATAGGGTTCTGGGGTCACTTTTAGTTTAATTTGAGTATCCAAAAAAAAAACAAAAAACAAAAACAAAAAAAAACAATTTTTTTTTTGAAAAAATAATGATCACATAGAGCAATGTTTTGTCCAAATGTGTGGCGCCCGACACTTGGGGATCACGACTCCATAGTTGTCTTGCCCAGAGTTTGGATTTATATATCTATTATAGATCATGAAATTGAAAATATGTGTGGCGTTCGACACTTGGGGATCGTGACTCCATAGTTGCCAAGCACAGAGTTAGTCTTTTCATATCTATTGTGGTTAAAAAAAATAAAAAATAAAAATAAAAAAATGGATACCCGTCTTAAGGTTTAATTTGATTCCCACCTAGCGCTTCCATTTTTTCCCCTTGAACAAAAAAATGGGCCCCATATCTTTTATGATGCACAACACTTTATCATGCTTAATTGGAATTGGATGAAATATGGAAATGAATTTGAACAATAGAATGGGCTTGGTCTTGGGATATTCTTATGGACCTAGCTTTTTTTTAATTATTTTGATGGGTTTTCATAATTTTTTTGGTATTAGATATTTGGGTGAGCAATGTGTATTAAAATGTTTTTGGAAAAGGGGATTTGAATTTCATATTTGTAATTTATTTGGCTCGGGACTAGAAAAACTCAAGTTGGGGGGTGTGATTAGTCACTAAAAGTGGCTAATATTAATTGTTAATATCTTTATATTCATTGTTCCAAAGTCCATAAACATTGTTTTTAGTGCATTACATAAATAGAACTTCATTTCTCATCAAAAATGCAATTCATGTTTAAAATGAAAATTTGGCCCTAATCATTAATTTGTTTGTGGACAACATTATATTCATTTTATGAATTTTAAATTTTGGGATATGATTTATCACTTTTTTTTGGAACATTTTATCTTTTAGGTCCAATGTATGAATCCCAAAGTAAGATGGAGAATTTTGCGCCTTAAGGTAGAAACTTGCTGGAAAAAGCATAATGGGCCTAAGGCCCATCAAACAAATGTGGGGCCCATAAACCAAGCCCAATGAAGCTAAAATTTATACATTAGAAAGATAAAAATATGAGGATAATTTTATTCAACTATGGCCGGAGATAATTCTGATGTTTTCATGATGATAAAGGGAACTGAATTTGAGATTTAAATGGTGGACCCAACATTAATGCACAGAAATCCGTCCCACCATTTCGACCATAACTTCCAAACGGATGAGCCAAATTTCCTAAAAGTTTTAAAGATCATATAGAATAGAAGGATGTAGATATTTATCTTCTACAATCCCTTTGGATTCGGCCTTCTTCAATTGCGAATTCACACGTCAATATGGTGGACGAATCTGGACAGTTTTCCGGGTCAAATTCGAAACATCAATTTACTTTTGATTATTCACCCTCCATTTGACTCTATTAATTGTTGGGGGGTGAATTAATTGTTAGGGGATGGACCTAAGGCTCATAATATTCCTATATAAGGAGATAGTGGTGAAGGGAATAGGGGGTGGATATTTTTCTTATCATCATTTGTTGCTCGTTTCATTGTAAGGTTATGCTTTCAAATTTCCTTTGTAATGTTTTCCATTTCCATGTAAGTTTCTTTTTTGTATCTTTATGTTCTTAATCAACTTCTTTATCTTATATATTTTCCATTTCATTTATTAAAACTTTATTATCACAAAGAACAGTGATATCTCTATGTTTTTGTGAATTAGTTCACACATAGGTGTGACTTTCATTCACACACACGGAGGAGTGCTCGTTATTTTTGCGGTTTTAATTCATTCAATCCACCCCGAGCATAATCCTAAGATCAACCCATTTTCTTTGAATTTAATTAACATAGGATTCTTAGCGTTCTTTAAACCATCCAAAATCAAACCCAAAGTTGGCTACTTCATAGCCCATCCTTCACCAAATCATAGCATCTAAAGGTTACTTCTTCAGTCCCTGTGGATTCGACCCCTACATGTACTACATCGACCGCTTTTACCAGTATGGTAAATTTGGGCGCAACCAAATTTTGGCACCGTTTCAGGGGACCCAAGTAAGTGCCTTAGTCACTCATCTTCTTTTATCACCCCAAATTCTCTATTCTCACCCTAATTTCTCTTCTATATTCCCCTTTCTATTTCTGCGTGTCCAATGAATCCCAAAAACAACTTTCAATCAACTCCAATGGATTATCTTCAACAATACCCATTAATTTACCAAGGCTATAATCAACTGGAAAATCAATATTTTGAATCACCTCACATATAAAATTTCATTGACCAAACCATGATTGAATAAACCACACCAGATGAGATGTACAATCAATGGGATGCTGATTGTTTAAAGGATCAATTTCCATACCTCTCGAGGATGATTGAAGAGATCAAACATAATGAAGTTCATGATTTCCAAACATCTATCAATACTAATTCTGAAAAAATTCTTGAAAATTTGTGTGAAAAAATGGATAAAATGAATTCAGAGGTTTCATATTTAAGAGTAGAACTACAAAGCATTGAAATGGTTATGGAACCCATTCCCACTCAGGTTGTCTCTTCCTCATCACTACTACAAGAATCTTGTCTCTCACAAACCTCAAATGAATTTATTGAAGAACCAACCATTGGATTTTGGATAGTTGAAGATAATCAAGGAATTATTGATGGGTGCTTAAATCAAGAGGAAACTAATTTTTTGTATTCACAAGAGGGAAACTTGACATTGTGGATGGAGAGTCCTGAATATTTCTCCATTGATGATTTTTCAAAAACACAAATCACTAAACAATTGGGAGAAATACCAAACATTGATCCCATACCCACACCTCAAATTCAACTAGACACATTTTTGGATGAATCATTTTTTAAAACGGAACCAATTATTTCTAATTTTTTTGGAGAAGAAACTGACTTTCATTCAAATTGCCATTCTTTATTAGGAAATTGCAATCGACCAGAACTCAAAATCATTATCCTTCCTTCCCCAGACAAGAATTCCATCATGGGTGATAAAAAAGACCTTGTAGTTTTAGTTCATTCATCTAAAGAATCCAATAATTTTTAAATGTTCATTGATTTCTTAAGAAAGAATATAAGTTCAACTCGATCAACAATTTCAGATATTCCTTGGATTTTACCAATCATTGTAGAAAATAGGATTTTACATGAAACAAATTTCAAAAAAATAATCAATCTCAATCTTATTGAAGTAGAAAAAGATGGGTTAATTAAAATGTTGAAAGTTGGAATTGGATAAGTTAGGGTGTACAAGTCGAGCTAACGACGTTAAACAAAAGCGATGCACGGGAGGCAACCCGTGGTTTTCATGTTTCCAATCACTGTAAATAATCTTTTGTTTACTTCTACTTAATTTTTTCATTTTTTATTATATATACTGTTGAACTGTTCTTCTTTTATGAGTATGGATGGGTATGAAAGGGGAGCACCGTATTCATCCGTGTCACGCAGTGTGATCCCTGAGTAATACCTTACCCAGAAAATATAAATAAGACAATGTATCATCAGTTTATTTTATTTTATTTATGTTTTTGTAGGTTAAAAAAAAATTAGACTCTTGACCTGTTCTTCTTTTATGAGTATGTATGGGTATTAAAGGGGAGCACCGTATTCATCCGTGTCACGCGGTGTGATCCCTGAGTAATTCCTTACACAGAAAATATAAATAAGACAATGTATCATTAGTTTAATTAAAAAATAACATGGAAAACCCTAAAAATGATGGTACTTGGAATTAAATAAATCATTGTGTTGTCTGTTTTGTCTTCTTTGTCCTTATTTTTATGGTTCAGGAACTATTTTGGGTGATACATGTTCAATCAAGGAGGTGCCTATATCCCCCAAGAGATCAAAGGAGTAATCTGGAGCATTATGAACTTCAACATCAAAAACCAGGTGAATTGTTTCCATGTTTATCATTCTCAATTTCATATTTTAACTCCTATCCTACCCCATTCTAACTTTTCTTTCCTTTAAACACCGGGGGCAGTGTTATTCTAAGTTGGGGGGAGATAAAAAATGATTTTTTTTGTGAATAAAAACATGCATGAAAAGAAAAATTCCATTAACCTTGAACATGATAACACACATTTCAAACTCTAAAATTGGATATCAAATAATTTTGTATGCCTTTATTCTGATTTTAATGCAAGTTTAAGTTCATGAGAATAGTTTTTTGAAAGTGCGGTTGTCTGATGTGATTTTTCAAAGTTTACAGTTTCATACTCTTAATAAAAATGCCACAATGTACGTCTACTGGATTGTGGGTGTAAATTTGAGTTCTCGGGTCCCTTTCATTATAGCATAGGGTTCTGGGGTCACTTTTATTTTAATTTGAGTATCCAAAAAAAACAAAAAAACAAAAAAACAAAAAAAAAAAACAAAAAAAAACAATTTTTTTTTTGAAAAAATAATGACCACATAGAGCAATGTTTTGTCCAAATGTGTGGTGTCCGGCACTTGGGGATCACGACTCCATAGTTGTCTTGCCCAGAGTTTGGCTTTATATATCTATTGTAGAGCATGAAATTGACAATATGTGTGGCGTCCGGAACTTGGGGATCGTGACTCCATAGTTGTCTTGCCCAGAGTTAGTCTTTTCATATCTATTGTGGTTAAAAAAAATAAAAAATAAAATAAAAAAATGGATACTCATCTTAAGTTTTAATGTGATTCCCACCTAGCGCTTCCATTTTTTCCCCTTGAACAAAAAAATGGGCCCCATATCTTTTATGATGCACAACACTTTATCATGCTTAATTGGAATTGGATGAAATGTGGCGATGAATTTGAACAATGGAATTGGCTTGGGCTTGGGATATTCTTATGGACCTAGCTTGTTTTTAATGATTTTTATGGGTTTTCATAATTTTTTTGGTATTAGATATTTGGGTGATCAATGTGTATTAAAATGTTTTTGGAAAAGGGGATTTGAATTTCATATTTGTAATTTATTTTGCTCGGGACTAGAAAAACTCAAGTTGGGGGGTGTTATTAGTCACTAAAAGTGGCTAATATTAATTGTTAATATCTTTATATTAATTTTTACAAAGTCCATAAACATTTTTTTTAGTGCATTAGATAAATAGAACTTCATTTCTCATCAAAAATGCAATTCATGTTTAAAATGAAAATTTGGGCCTAATCATTCATTTGTTTGTGGAAAATATTATATTCATTTTATTAATTTGAAATTTTGGGATATGATTTATCACCGTTTTTGGAACATTTTATATTTTAGGTCCGATGGATGAATCCCAAAGGAAGATGGAGAATTTTGCTCCTGAAGGCAGAAACTTGCTGGAAAAAGCATAATGGGCCTAAGGCCCATCAAACAAATGTGGGGCCCAGAAACCAAGCCCAATGAAGCTAAAATTTATACAGTATAAATATAAAAATATGAGGATCATTTTATTCAACTGTGGCCAGAGCTAATTCTGATGTTTTAATGATGATAAAGGGATCTGAAGTTGAGATTTAAATGGTGGACCCGACATTAATGCACAGAAATCCGTCCCACCATTTCAACCATAACTTCCAAACGGATGAGCCAAATTTCCTGAAAGTTTTTAAGATCATAGAGAACAGATGGATGAAGATATTTCTCTTCTACAATCCCTCCTTATTCGGACTTCTTCAATTGCGAATTCACACGTCAATATGGTGGACGAATCTGGATAGTTTTCCGGGTCAAATTCGAAACATCAATTTCCTTTTGATTATTCACCCTCCATTTGACTCTATTAATTGTTGGGGGGTAAATTAATTGTTGGTGGATTGACCTAAGGCTCCTAATATTCCTCTATAAGGAGCTAGTGGTGAAGTTAATAGGGGGTGGATATTTTTCTTATCATCTTTTGTTGCTTGTTTCATTGTAAGATTATGCTTCCAAATTTCCTTTATAATGTTTTCCATTTCCGTGTAAGTTTATTTTTTGTATATTTATGTTCTTAATCAACTTATTTATCTTCTATATTTTCCATTTCATTTATTAAAACTTTATTATCAAAAAGAAAAATGATATCTCTGTGTTTTTGTGAATTAGTTCACACATAGGTGTGAATTTCATTCACACACACGGGGGAGTGCTTGTTATTTCCGCGGTTTTAATTCATTCAATCCACCCTGAGCATAATCCTAAGATCAACCCATTTTCTTTGAATTGAATTCACTTAGGTTTCTTAGTGTTCTTTAAACCATCCAAAATCAAACCCAAAGTTGGCTACTTCATAGCCCATCCTTTACCAAATCATAGCGTATAAAGGTTACTTCTTCGGTCCCTGTGGATTCGACCCCTACATGTACTACATCGACCGCTTTTAGCAGTAGGGTAAATTTGGGTGCAACCAAGTCTACATCAAATAAAAAAATATACATCTAAGCCAGTGGACCTCATTTCCATAACCAACCACTTCAGGGGCTTATCCCTAGATCATTAAAACTAACACGTTCATTCTCTAATGAAGGTAGATCAGGGAGTCAAATATGGTTCCCTTCCAGTTTAGGTGTCACCAAGGAGGGAACTTGTCACCTGAAATTTTCGGCATCGTCCAACTAGTACCCATAAGTCACCTTCTGGGGGAACCACCAGACAAAATTCCATATAAAACACCCATTATGGGTAAAAAGGAAGATGAATTGGGCAATAGATGTAGGATATCCTAGAGATAGATCATATCCCCACTCCCACTGATGGTGTCTACCAGTATATTTTGGTAGTGGCTAGTGAGCAAGCATGTATCCCTATTCACTCAGGATAAGTCTGTGGGAATATTCCCACAATAGGCATAGGGGAGAGGATATCCCTACCCCCACGCATGAAGTCCATCCGAAAATTCTAATAGAACAAGTAGGATTGAATTGGGATTATATCTCTTCATAAATTGAAGATGTCTTCTAGTACATAGTGGAGATAGAAAATGTGTAGGCTTATATTATAACAACCCTACTTTTTATATCATATTTAAACTTGATATATTACATAAAATTTCACTTAATACAAGTAAAAAGATCTAAATGTCTAGTGTCTTTAGATATTGGGAACATTACATAACAACTTAAAACATAAAATACAATATCTTTATTGAAATCTTCTTTTACATGACCACAACATTCCTTCGTACTTAACACTGCATGAGATAACCTGAGGATGTACACAAGAAAGGGGTGATCTATAAATCCCGGTAAGGGAGTAAAAAAGGTGTAACATTAAGAATACAATACATTTTAGGAAATAGTCATATCAATGGATCATAATAGAAACATGAACATAAAGTCATGATATAGCACGATTATCATAACATGGAAATGTGGCAACAACTTAAAACACTACATCATAAACATAAAGGAATTAGGCAACCCTTATCCCAACATGGTGGAAAAAAATTCCTAAAAGTAATCAGGTAAAAACCTATCCAAACATGATGTATCATTATACTAAACATTATCCAATGCATTGTAGCGCTATATAATTCTGAGTTCACCCGTCACTTTCACTTCATTCTCATGCTTAAGTGTGCCACATAGATCATAATATATGGATTCATTCTTAATCATGATTAATTCCATGATCAATGCATGTGGAATAAATACATGTAATTACTCAATAAAAAAGTTATATGTTCATAAATGTGGATACCCTTAATATAGGAATGAGTATGGTATTCACTATAAGATGATTTTGGCATGGAAAACCACAGTACAATTTCGGCAGTATAATGGCGTGACATAAAAATTAATAAAAAGAGTTGAGGAGAGAGAAAGGGGTATCTCATAATATATAAATGAAATGGGAAGTAATAGGGTCATATAAATATATGTTACAACATAGTAAATTTGTAAATAGAATGCATAATATAATAAAGAAACTTAAAGAAAGAGGAAGAATGAAATAACTATTACGAAATTTTGGCAAGGTAACAGGTGTACGTGGGATGGATTAAGGAGAGAGAAAGGGGTATATAATAATTAAAAATAATAAGGGATGTATGGGGTAGGTTCTAAAACATAACCCATCATTTTTAATTGAAAATAAAAGGGTGTAACAATATAAGTAAACTTTGTTAAAAATGAGAAAGGAAGGAAACCATTACTTGAGTGTGTGACTTCAAAAGCTTGAAGAGGGGATTCTTGAGATCTTGGAGTGCCTTGGGAGGATTAAAGATATGAGAGGATAGATTAGGGACGTGATCCAAGAATTTTTAGTGGAGAGAAGTGGGATATTTAGTGACTTATCTATAGTAAATGAGAGGGGAATTCTTTAATATTTCAAAAACTTCGATTTTGGAATCTATAGAATTAAATATTCAAAACCACAAACCTTCCCATGGTTTTTTCCCATGGTTTTTTCCAAATAGGAGTGAAAAAAATTATTTTATAAGCCCATGTGCTGAATATATTAAAATATTATCCTTGCCTATGTGGAGGTGAGTCACATTTTTAAAGAAATGAACTTTAAATCATAAAATATGTTATACATTTTGGAGGATTCACTATGGAATTATAAAATAAGTCCAATAAATCTAAAATCACATTATTTTAAAGTTAAAACATATATTTGGTCTTATATAAATTTTTTATATATATTACATCACTATTTGGTCATTATGATGTCATAAAACACGCTATATACTTATATATTATTTAATTATTACCCAAAAATTCAATTGTCTCAGAAAATTATGAAAAATTTACCATTGGATAAATTTGATGTCCTAATTCCAAAAATAATATTCATTTTATCTAAATAATTTTCTAAATATGTGAATTTTCACTTTTAAAATGAGAACAGACATTTATTGAAAATTGACAGGTTTTGAAAAAAACTGTTTTGAAACCATAATGAAAAATTAAATTTGACTTCATAAAAATTATATAATAATTTATTATTAATAAAAGTAATTTTATAAAGATATTTTATTAAAATATTAATTATTTCAAAAATTATTTAATTCCTCAAAATAAATTCTTTAAAAATACACTTTCTGTTTATCGTATAAAAATATAACTCTTATAAAATTGATTACCTATACATTTTTAGATAAGGAACTGATATAATAATCATTTATAATAATTGTTTTTATAATATTATTAATAAAAACACAGTTTAATATAATAATGCATATATTTCTCAAAAGTACCATTTTAACTCAAAAAATCAATTTATCAAATTCATTGTTTTTTAATAAAGAATACTCCTATAAAGGAATTGATGTAATAATAATTTTATTTTTAAAAAGGGATTACACAATAACTAATTAATACCTTGTTACATAACTCCTTATAACACCCTTATAAGACCTTAGGGTAAGGTGTGCAATGGTGACAGACTCTTGGGGCGGCTCAGATAACATCGCCCAGGTAGTAATCTCTATTAACTTAAATTTCTCTCATAGGTGATTCCATTCAAGAATAACGTGTAAAATATTTTCTTGGTTTGGTCAAGAGAAAATCCCAGTGACACTACCTCCTTTTTGAGCTCCGAAAAATGAGCTTCGTATGGACTAATTCTACTAGATGAGGTCATCATCTCCTTTTTCTGTGTCGAAAGGATTTTTTAAAACCTTATATTTATATTAGTTGTGTGATCATTGTTCAACGGCTATATTATCAATGATAATGATACTTAATGGTCATTTAAACCCAATAATAATAAAAAAAGAGTGCATGTGTTTTCTATATCAATAAGACATTAAAATAAAGGCAATTTAATTCATAAATGATCATGTCATTACAACCTTACCCCCTTAAGAAATTTCAAACTCCAAATTTCCTTTTCCCACACTAAAATAGATGAGGGTAACTTTGTCTCATTACTTCCTCTAGTTCCCATGTTTCTTCTTCAAACTTGTGGTTTATCCACAAAAATTTGACGAACGTCGTTGTCTTATTTCGTATAACTTTTTCCCTATGATCTAAGATCTTCACCAGCTTCTCTTCAGAGGAGAGGTTATTCTCCAATGGTACCATCTCTGGATTGAGTATATGTGATAGGTCTAGTATGTACTTCATTAAGAGTGATACATGTAAAACATCATGTACTTGAGACTGGTTAGGTGGGAGTGATAGTCGATAGGACACTACTCTGATGCAATCAAGGATCTCAAAATTCCAAATTACCTTGGACTAATCTTTCCCTTATTCCCAAATCTAATAACTCTCTTCTATGGTGATATGTAGAAGAAAAATGTATCTCTAATATCAAACTCTAGGTCTCATCGATGGTTGTCAGCATATCACTTTTTTCAACTCTGATTAGCTTTGATGTGCTATTGGATGGTCTTAACCTTATCCACCATTTCTTACCATAAAGGGCTTCATAAGAATCCATTTGGATGCTTAGGTGGAATCTTTTTTTATAAGAGAAATAAACTAGAAGAAGATGTTCATATCATCATCCTTTTAAGTCCATTGAGGATGATATAAAAATTTTCTCAAGTGTTTGGATAGTCTGCTTATATTGGAAATCAGTTTGAGGATGATAAGTCGTACTGAATTTCAGCTCAGTATTCAGAGTGTGTTGGAGACTCTTCCAAAATTTAGAGGTGAATCTTGTATCTCAATCGGATACAATCGATAGTGGTACACTATGAAGTCTTAACACTTATCTGATGTATATCCATGCTATTTGATCTAATGAGAAATCATCTTGAATCAAAATGAAGTGTGCAGTCTTTGTAAGATAGTCTACCACAACCCAGACAACATTGTTTCCTTTGGATGTATTCAGAAGTCCAGTGACAAAGTCCATGGGGATGTTCTCCCATTTCCATGTTAGTATGGGTAATGGTTTCATCACCCCCTTAGACTTCTACCTCTCATCCTTCACTTTCTGACATACCAGACACTTTCATGTATATTCAGAAATCTCCTTCCTCATGTTATCCCACAAATAATTCTCTCAGAGATCCTGATACATCATTTTGTTTCCTGGGTGAATGAATAAATCTGAACTATGTACATCATCCAAAAGTTATTTCTTTAACTCCAGATTTTATGGAATACATAGTCTTGACCCAAATCTCGCAATTCCTTATTCATTAACATTGAACTATGAGGATTCCCCTTTTTTGATAGCTTCCGCATTCTTCTGAATTACCACATTATATTTTTTAGAATCCTTTTACCTTTCCAAAAGAGATGGTTGATCAATCATTTGTTAAAGGATTGATGATGTTCCCTTCTTTATGATTCCCATGTCTATCTTCACTAAATATAAGAATATTTTATCCTTTTAAATTATCATCAATGATATAATCAGTGGGTACTTTCTACTTAGAGCATCCACCACCTAGTTCTCTTTCCAAGGGTGGTAATGGATTGAGTAGTCATAATCCTTGATGATCTCTAACCATCTTCGTTGGAACATGTTCATCTATTTCTGTGTGAATATATATTTGAGACTTTTGTGATCTATATATATTTCACACTTTTTCCCAAAGAGATAATACTACCATATTTCAACACAAATATCACAACTTACAACTCCATATCATGTGTGGGATAGTTTTTCTCATTAATTTTCAACTTCCTTGAGGCATAAGCGATGAATTTTCATTCTGCATCAACACACAACCTAGGCCCTTCTTCAAAGCATTTTTGAAGATTACAATAATCTCCCTACTTATGGGTAGTGTGAGCACAATGGAAGTGATAATCCTCTTCTTCAAATCCTTTAATCTTTCTTCACATTCATCATTCCAAGAAAACTTGGCTCCCTTCCAACTTAGGTTAGTAAGATGGTTTGACAATCGTGAGAAATTTCTCACAAATCGGCGATAATATCTTGATAACCCCAGGAAGCTATGGGTATCCATCATTGATGTTGGCCTCAAAAATACCTTAATTTATTTTTTTATGGAAGTATACATGTATATCACATTACTTGTGATGATATGCCCCAATAATGAGACTTTCCTAAACCAGAACTCATGCTTGTTGTACTTTTCATAGAGGTTCTCTTTTTTCAAGGTATCTAGTATAGTTCTTAGATGCTCCTCATGCTCCTCCTTGGTTTTGGAGTATATTAGAATATCATATATAAAGACTACCACAAATTTATCAAATAAATATCTAAAGACTCTATTAATAAAGTCCATGAAGATCACTAGAGAATTAGTGATTCTAAAAGGCATTACTATGAATTCATAGTGCTCGTACCTTGTAAGAAAAACGGTCTTGGAGATATCCTCATTCTTTACCCTTACTAGGTAAAATACTAACCGCATATCCACCTTGGAGAAGTATTGTTCTCCGCATAGTAAATCAAATAAGTCATCAATTTTTGAGAAAGGATACTTGTTATTTATTGTGATTTTGAAGAGCTCATGATAATCAATGCAAAGGTGCATTGACCCATCCTTATTCTTGATGAAGAGGACTGGTTCACCCCTTGGTAAAGCACTTGAGTATATAAACCCTTTGTCTAGATTCTTCTATAGATGTTTATTTAGATCCTCAAGCTCCACAACATCCATTCTATATAGAGTCTTGGATATTGGTAATTCTCTAAGTATAATATCAATCTAGAATTCAATATCTCTTCTAGGAGGAAGACTAGACAATTCCTTGGAAAATGAAACAGCAAATTCCCTCATAATAGGAATGTCTTCTGGGATGGTTCCTTCCTTATACTCAATCATCTTATAAAGATACATGTTCTTATAGGTAATTAATATCCATGCTTGAGATGATGGTTATAAAGAAGATTCATCCTCCTCCTTGCACTTGTATAGAATCGGGGGTTGATTCATCATATGAAGAGTGATTTTCCTCTTGTGACAATTTATGTTGTCTCTATATAGGAAAAGTCAATCCATGCCAAGAATTGTATAAAATTCCACCAAGGGAAGTATTATGAGGTTCTTCGAGAAGTTAAATCCACAAATTATGATGGGGGGAGTTCTATTAATGGGATGTAATAATTTCCTCATTTTCTGTTTTCACCAATATCTCTACTTCTACTCTTTGTGGTGATGTTTGGATTGTTCTAATAAATTTTTAGGATATAAAAGAATGAATAGAACTATAATCAAAAGTTATATTCTATATTCTTGAATGAATATCTAGAGTATTTATCACCACTTCATTGTTGGGATTCACTTTGGTGGTAGTGATGGAAAAATATCACCCTTGCTGCATTGGAGGTTGTTGGTTGCCACTGATCACCCTTGTCTTAGGGAAATAGTTTGTGAAGTGACTTGGTTCTTTACATTTTTATAAATGAACAATACGTTAAGGACCCAACAGAGAGTTCTTTTCCTCTATCGTAGTAGCAAGTTTTTCTTTCCAACAATCACTGGCTAGGTGTCCTTCCTTCCCGCACCTAAAGCATTTCCTCATCCCCTTTAGGAAATTTCCAAGGTTCTAATTTCCACACCTTTGGAAAGTGGGATGCTGTAATTTCTTAGAATCATTAGATTTATCCACAACACCACTAGAATTAAAGTCCAATTTCCTCTTCTTATCCCCATGATACCCCTAAGATTCCCCGATCTCCATCTCAACTTTGAGGGAACATCGGACAATCTCCTTATAGCTTTCAAAGTTGCAGATCACCAGAGCTTTCTGTAGGCTAGGTTTTATCCCACCGAAGGCGCAGTCAACCTTGAATTCAGTGGTAATGACAAAAATAGAGTCATATCATGCAATTATGGTGAATTTTTACTTGTACGCCCTAATAGATTCATCATCCTTTTTCTTTAGTGCAAGAAAATCTCTTTCCATATTAAGATGGAGGGTGCGAGGAAACTATTTATCGAAAAAAATCCATAAATACTTCCATCCCATCACCTCAATCTCTTCCTCAGGATTTTTATTTTTTTATCAATTTTCACCATTGATCAGATTCAACCTCTATATGATAAGCAACCATAAGAACCTTTTCTTGTTTAGAACATTTAAGGATGGAGAATATCTTCTAAATGTAGTTGATCTATTGTTTGGCAATTGAGGGATCGTATGATCCATTAAAAGTAGGATGCCTTTATCTCATGAAGCTATCGATTGTGACTTGTTCTTTCTTAAGGGGGTTTACATTCCTATGGACCCATGTTTCTATTCAAAACGTGAGTTAACTGAGATATTATCATGAAAAAGTTTGTGATTCCCACTCCCATAGGATTGGGAATCTCATTAGAACAATCATCACATTATTCTTTACATCGGTTGTTATCTCGATTCCTCCTATTACCAGACATTAGATAGAATAAAAGTAAAAATAGGGGTAGTTATTTTAAACTATTAAAAACATAAAGGGGAATCCAATGACAAAAGGGATAAGTTATAAATTACATTTGTTTCCTTAAATTATAAATTTCTAGGCTTCAATATAAGTTATCTATTTCCTAACGTATATTATTATCAGATTTTTTTTCTTGATCCCTTAATAATGGTTCATAATAATCTTATGAATTTACCAAATAATATCCTCCAAGAGTGTCCAAAAAAGAGTATACCAAGGCCCATTGTCATGCACCAATTCCTATTCAAGTCTAGCTCAAAGTAGTGTTTTCAGGTTTTACCCCTAGATACATATATGCCAAATGCACCTCTATTTGTTCGTATCCAGATAGGGATGCATTTTCTTGATAAACCAATTATTATACATTAAAAAAATTAGGTATGTTTTTATTATACTTAGTCTTATCCCTAAGGCTTTCACTAGGGTTTTTTAATCCTAATCCCAAAAATAACAAAACCTATCCTCTGATACCAAATATAAAAACCCTTCTCTTTATTTCATATTTAAACATGACTTATTACATAAAATTTAACTTAATAAAACTCATAAGATAAAGAGTTATAGTGTATTTGGGGATTAGGAACATAAAATAACAACTTAAAACATGAAATAAAAAATCTTTATTGAAATTTTCTTTTACAAGAGTACAACATTACTTTGTACTTAACACTGCAGGGGATAACCTGAGGATGACACAAGAAAGGGGTGAGATTTAAATCCCAGTAAGGGAGTAAACAAGGCATAACATGAAGAATACAATACATGTTAGGAAATAATCATATCAATGGAGAATAATAGAAACATGAACATAAAGTCATGATATAGCATGATTATCATAACATGGAAATGTGGAAACAAACATGGTACAAAATTTACTAAAAGGAATTTGGTAAAGCCCTATCCCAACATGACATATCATTATACTAAAAATTACCCAATGCATTGGAGTGCTATATAATTCTAGGCACACCCGTCACTTTCACTTTATTCTCATGATTAAGTGTGCCACACAGATCATAAAACAAGGATTAATTATTCATCATAATTCATTCCATGATCAAGGAGTGTGGAATAAATACATGTAATCCCTAAATAAAAAAGTTATATGTTCATAAAGGTGAAAACCCTTGATAGAGTAATGGGTATGGTATTCACTACATAACGATTTTGGCATAGAAAATCACAGTGCAATTTCAGCAACATAACAGTGTGACATAAAAATTTATAAAAAGATTTGATGAGAGAGAAAGGGGTATCTTATCATATATAATTGAAATGGGTACTAAGAGTTTTATATAAATAAATTTTCCAAAATAAGGAATTTTTAAACAGAATGTGTAACATAATAAATAAACTTGAAGAAAGATGAGGAATGAAATAACTATTACGAAATTTCGGCATGGTAACGAGTGTACATGGGAGGGATTAATGATATATAAATGACTATATAATAAGTCAAACATAATAATTGAATTATGGGGGATGTGTGGAAACATACTCCATAATTTTAAATTTAAAATAAAATAGTGTAACAATATAAGAAAACTTGGTTAAAAATGAGAAAGGAAGAAAACCCTTACTTGAGTGTGTGACTTCAAAAGCTTAAAGAGGGGATTCTTGAGAGCTTGGGGTGACTTGGGAGGATTATATAGAGGGGAGGATAGAGTAGGGATGTGATTAAAGGATTTTTAGTGAATATAAGTGGGAGATTGGGTGGGTTATTTATAGGAAATGAGAGGGGAATTCTATAATATTTCATAAACTTAGGTTTTGGAATCTATATAATTAAATATTCAAGACCACAAACCTTCCCATGGTTTTTTTTAAATATAAGTGTGAAAAATTATTCTATAAGGACATGGGATGAAGATATTAAAATATTATCCTTGATTATGTGGAGGTGGGTCACATTATTAAAGAAATGAACTTAAAATCCTTTAATATGTTATACATTTTAGAGGATTCACTAAAGTAGTATAAAATAAGTAAAATAAATATAAAATTAAATTATTTTAAATTTAAAACATATATTTGGTTGAATATTCCTTTTATGATATTTATTAAATCACAATTGGGTTATTATGATGTCATAAAACACACTATATACTTATATATTATTTAACTTTTACCCAAAAATTTGATTGTCTCAAAAAATTATGAAAAATTCATCATTGGATAAATTGGATGTCTTTATTAAAAAAATAATATTCATTTTATCTAAATAATTTTAAAAATATGTGAATTTTCACTTTTTAAATGATAACTGACATTTATTGAAAATTGACGGGTTTTGACAAAAACAATTTTTAAACCTAAATAAAAAATTACATTTGACTTCATAAAAATTATATACTCATTTATTATTAATAAAATTAATTTGATACTAATATTTTATTGAAATATTAATTATTTCAAAAATTAATTAATTCCTTAAAATAAATTCAATAAAAATGCACTTTCTGTTTTATCGTATAAAAATATAACTCTTATCAAACTGATTACCTAATAATTTACAGATAAGGAATTAATATAATAATAATTTATAAGAATTGTCTTTATAATATTATTAATAAAAATTCTGTTTAATATAATAATGCATATATTTCTCAAAATTACCTTTTTTACCCAAAAAATCAATTTATCAAATTCATCATTTCTTAAGAAAGACTACTCCCATAAAGGAATTTATGGAATATGACTTTTATTTATAGAAAGGGATTACACAATAAGTAACTAATACCTTGTTACATAACCTCTTATAACACCCACATAAGACCTAAGGGTAAGGTGTGCGATGATGACAAACTCTTGGGGTTTCTTGGATAACATCACCCATGTGATAATCTCTATTAACTTGAACCTCTCTTGTAGGTGATTTTGTTCAAGATTAATGTGTTGAAGATAGGCTTGGGCTTGGTCAAGAGAGAATCCCAGTGATTCTACCTCCTTTCCAATCTCCAATAAATGAGCTTCGTATGGCCTGAGTCTACTGTATGAGGCCATAATCTCCTTTGTCTATGTCCAAAGGTTTTTTTAAAACCTTATATTTAAATTAGTTGTGTGATCACTATTTAATGGATATGTTATCAACAGTAATGATACTTAATGGTAATTTAAACCCAATAATAATAATAAAAGAGTTTATATTTTTTATATATCCATAAGAAATTAAAATAAATGGAATTTTATTCATAAATGATTGGGTCGTTACATATATATCCGCACACAAATTTCTAAACTACCAATATATTTTATCAATAGCTGAAGAAATACACTAGTATATTTTGGTGCTGGTACACATAAAGGGATAGGAGAATATTCCTACCCTAAAAGAAAGATAGATCAACGCTATGATCATCATTAACAAGTGGCTTCTCCAGAGAAAGAGCAGATTCTTTCTCTCATCCAGGAGGATTATTGGAATATTTTGATAATAGAAGAGGTGTCAGAAGGGACTCATACTCTTGTTCCAACCGAGGCCCATCAAGTAAGAGCATCACATTGCTTAGGATAGGGTCACATGCCTGTCAAAAAATTCCAATAGCATATTCCAAAGGACCTCAAGGTCATATCCCAATTATGGATAGGGATCACCAAGTGATAGGGGAACATGCCTTAGGAAAGGCTCATATTCTAATAGAATAAGTCCAGTGGCATACACTAAAGTCCCATGATTGTGAATATATCCTTGTTCTAGCAGGGGATAACCATGTGAGAATGGAAAATATCTCAGGACTGGATCATATTAATGTCAATGGATCATCCTAGAAAATTAAAGCATATCAGAAATGATAGTTGCATATTCATACTTCCTCCAATGAATTATTGAACTGGAATCATTATGAGTCAATATAGGAGGAGTCTCATATCCCTTATCACATTATAGAGGTCCTCCAGAATATTATAGTGGGTAATTCATAGAAAAACAAGCTCATATTCATATTCCAACTGGGTCTCACCAAGTGAGAGAAACACGTGCCTCATGGAGGGACCATATTCCTACGATGAATGACCATTGACATGTTCCAAGCACTCATGATTAGGATAATATTCTCATCCTAACCAAGGATCAAAAAGTGAGAATGGAACATTCCCTAGGATAGGCTCACAATCCTATCAATAATGATACATCTCATCGTCATATTCTAGTAGCTTCTCAGAAGTGGGTGCATATTCCCGCATCAACATATGATTATATGAATGTTCTAGAAAATTTTATATAATAGGCTCAAATCCCTTCATAATTCGAAAAGGTAGGTTGGAATATTCTAACCATGATGTGGGATGTGACCCATATTCCTAATTAGTTCAATTCTCATGTCCTTGAGGTCATTTTAGATACATTCTCAACACCACAAGGGATTTCCAACTCTTCCACCTAAGTATAAGATGATCATTTCTATAATAGTCCTTGTAGTAGTGTGTAGATGGATCACATGAACTCTACTCCTGACATCCATCATGGTAAACCTCCCCACGATGATATCTCCCATGAAAAAGGAAATCCTCCCCTTTCCATAACACCTTCATATATAGAGGTGTTCAAAGCTCATAAAACATTGTATATAGAGGTTTTAAAATCTTAGATGTCTTTGTATAGAGTGGTTATTAAAACATCGGGTTCAACCACATATAGTTCACCATCAACTTCCAGTATCACTCCACTACAGTCAGCATGTGACCCCAAGAAGAATCTTCTATTCTCATACCGAATAGAGTCATGTAGTTAAGATTAATAAGAAGGTGAAATTGAAATATGGAGAGAGTTATCTAGAAAAAACCTCCCCATCATTTTCTATCCCCGCACTACTTATAACTATGAGATCCCATATAATATTAAAAAGGATTTCATTCCTTATCTATGAAAAAATATATGGTCTACTCTTCAGTAACTAAATTCTAGAAACCTCCCCTATCTTAGATATGAGGTTCACCTTCATACCATCAAGATACTATGTTGTCAGCTAGACCTAGTTACTATCTCCATGGACCAGGATCAGAAATAGAAAAAGGACTGTATAAATATAAAACATGCTTTCTCAAATTGAATCAAAACTCTTCGACATGTGATATTTGAATCCATGCCATGCATCTTTATTTGAGGATGGGGATAGTATGGAGTGTTATGCTTTTAAAAACCAATAAAATAATAGAACCCCTCAGATACAACATCCTATAATTTCATATCCTTTGTAGAAATCAAGATATCAGGTAATGCTCGGTCCAGTTCATCATTATAGTAGAATGCTACTACTTCAATAGTTCCCATACATTATGAATGAAATGATAGGATAGCCAAAAAATATTTTAACTAGTCCCCTTGAACCAATTAGAATGAATTTCAGTCATAGATATTGAAGTTTAAATCACCCAAAAAACTTCCTATAAAGAATGGTACTCATCATGGGATTCCATCACACACATCTCCTACACAAGCATAGATACACTGTAATAAATAGGATGCAGTAGTAGCTTCTATATTAGTCATCCATGAGTGGATCCATCTCATTAAGCTAGGGGGAATTTCTACCACTGCCTATACATCTCAGATCATCAATTCCCAAGTGGAATCAAGTTATACCGGTAGTAGCTTCAAACAAACCTCATCCCACTAGGCTGGGGGAATTTATATCTCAATAAATATAACTAGGATCATCATCCTCTAAGTCATACCTAGTAAAATCAATGGTGATTCTAGATTTACCCCACATCACTGGGATATAGGCATTTATATCTTCATTTCCTTACTATAAGTCATCAAATTCCCAACTAGAATCATTGGATCCCAAAAAAAGACCAATAAATTCCAATTGTTTTCGTCATCATAATCATGAAAACAGAGGGAATAAGTCTTATATTGTTTAGGAGGGGAAAATGGTTGGCATCCCACATGTTCCTCCCACCGTAAGAAAGACCTCTGTTGGTCGGGGCCCACTCAACAATCACAACCAAAATCATCCTCAAGGTCATTGTTCATAAACCTTTCCAAGACGAGCATAAGGAGAAGGTGATCAAACACCGCTGAGGTCACAAGACAAAATGGACCAATATGGACAAGGGTTTGAATAATAACACTTTTGAATGAAGTTCATAATCATCTTGTTGTGTTTAAAGTAATGGTACACCAACAATTACCTAATATTCTTCTTTGAATTTCATTATAGTCAATGTGGAAGATATTGATGACCAAGGTACAAATGTAGAGGGATGAAACATGAAAAATTTACCCTGAGATGAGGGTGATTTGGATGAACCAACTGAGGTTTCACACACCTAGATCCAGAGATGGATCCAAAATCTGAAACCTCTGAATAATGACTCACCACCTCCATGTCATAACACTACCAAAGAAAAAGGGAAAGATGTGGCTGCATCCCAATCACCACCCAAAAGAGTCTAGGATCCTCCCACAGAGGAATAACTATCACAATATGAGATTTAAATAAAAAATCTCTGACAACTGAATGGGGAGTTACTCAATGTAAATATCCCTACTATGTATCATCTTCAGGATGAGATGAATTTCCATCATCCCATAAGATTCAATCCTCTAGAAAAAGTGGAATCTAAGAGTTGTACTAGCATTAGATCTATACATTTAGTCTACATAGATTATTAATTTGAAAATAACCATGAATTATATCTGTTGAAACAACATCCTCTCCCTCACTAGGTAAATCATTTAGTCTTAGGAAGAATGAACAATTAATGGGAGATGAATATGGGACCACCTCATCAACCCCCACCCGCTCCCTGTAGATGGTAGGTGGATCAAACTATAGTACCCTCAGAAATAAATAATTTCATTGAGTCAATTTACACTTGAATAGAAGTCATGGAAGGGAGATACACACCTTTTAATTCCAAGAGGAATCCATATCCTGAGTGGGTGGATGAAACTTTTCTTACACCCAATTTAGGTAATCCTACCTTCGATACCTTTGAAAGTGATGGTGACCCTAAACAGAATCTCACATATTTTATTACCCCAATGTGGGATGACTATGGGCTCTCAAGATCAACAAGAGGTGACAAAAGATGAGGTTTTTTTATAGACTCTGTCTGGATATCTTTTTTATTATACAATATCCTACTAGAATGATCCATTGTAGGATGAGAAGACCTTAATCATTAGTTCCTTTATCATTTTAGCTACATGTTGAGGAAAATAATGATTTATGACCAAAAAATTGCAAGAAACCAAAAAAATGAGAGGGTTTTTTACTTCAGATCTAGATGTAAAGGTTTAACCTATTTACTCAGCATCCATATCTCATAGGATAAACTGCTAAAATACTATTCTTAAAATCTCTAGGATGAGCTGTTAACACCTTTGATCAAAATGAAGTATCTTAGTGGGTTCTGTGAGTTCGAAAAAACATCATAACGGTTATAAGACTTCATTCAGTGAACCTAATCTAAATATTTTCTTGCACCCTCATCATAGGAGAAAGTATAGGAAAATAAAAATATACAATTGTCACTTTGAATCCAGCATCAATACCCATTCAAGCACCCAGGTAGGTCCTGAACCGCCCATCGTCTCCTGCTGAGTGGTTACAACCAAAGAATCACCCTCAACCATAAGCACAAAGAAACCAAGGTCTCTTGGGATTTGAGGAACATATGAATAAAGAATACTCCTTCCAAAATAAAAAAGTCTCCAATTATTTCTTGGAATCCATGGACAATATACCACTCACACTACCAAATCCTGGGAAGCCTGATGAGGTCAACCTCACTAACCATCCTGATTACTACCCTTTCCAAAGAAGGATGGGTCATAACATCCAAGACTTCTCCATATTCAAATAATTACTTTAAGGCATGTTCAATTTCATATAGGTGGTGTTAGATAAATCCTTATAGCAAGTGGATTGCATAATCGTTTCCCAGTCAGAAGAAGAAGGTGATTGGAAGAAATGTTATCCCATATGTGAGTGAAATTTCAATAATTAGGTGACTTGGAAAATAGTTTACTGAGCCCATGACACCCTAAGAGCATAGCTGCACAGACCTACAATAACTCCACAATCTAAGGAAGTAACATCAAATATACCATCCAAGGGTGGCCATGGATATCAGAAGTAGGAAGATACAAAATAGAGGAGTCATATTCTGATCCAACGCAAACTCTAACTCTTGTATATTTCTTCCCTAAAACATCTACAACATGGGAACTACCCCACCAAACGAAACTAGATGAAGAGCTCATCTTTGGTTATTTCAACATGATGCACTTGGAATAACACTTCTCTGATGATTAATATGCCTCAGAATATGAGTTTCCCAAACATAACCGGTGAATGGTAGGCCACATGTGAGGGAACCAAGGATACATGGGACATCGTAGGTATGGTAGGACCCACTAATACAAAACCAGCCTTTAAAAATAATAGAAATAGCCTTTATCAGTTCTAGAAAATTGTTGAATACATGAGTCAGGTTAAAAACCCTGGTCTTTTATCAACGCTTAAAAAGTGCTGATAAAGGAACCATTTATCAGCACTTTATTTTAGCACCGCTAAAGGAACAATTTATCAGTATTTTTTAGGCACTGATAAATTGGACCTTTATCAGCGCTTCTATGAGATCTGATAAAATGGACCTTTATCAGCACTTCAATGAGAAATGATAAAGTATACCTTTATCAGTGCTTTTAAAAGCGCTGATGAAGGTGGCCTCTATCAGCGCTTTTAAAAGCATTGATAAAGGGCCACACTACAGAGTGCTATTCAACACACCACAGCACCATAAACACACTAGATATCAAAAAAAAAACATATACCAGTAAAAGATTTAAATTAGATGAAATTTACAACACAAACACAAGAACAAAACACTATATTATATACATTTCAAACATTAGTTCATACAATTACATAAATAAAAATTAGTATATACATTCAAAAACATCAACATTCCTTTATCTTTTAATCCTGACTCAACTCAAGATATTTTCAAATAAACCACCCTTGATCGATAAAAATAACTCACCTGTATAAGAAAAAAAATATTATCTTAGTATTAATATAAAGAAATAAATTAACAGAAAGTGTTAATTTTACTAAAATTGATGTCAATTTTAAATAAAAAGATTCACTTGGAGTCATACCAGTCACACCATGCATTAGATTTAGGTGTGAATGATTAAAACACATCTCAAATGACTTATGGATAGTTTTCCTAAAGTATACAAACAATCTGAATGTGTTTTCTCAGTTTTGAGTATGTCGGTTTCCTTTTTTACTAAAATGTCATTTTAAACTGGAAACACACACTTTTGACTCATTCTGACCACATAGTGTATCAGTTTGATGTGAAACAGATTCATACACATCAAAAATGATTTATAAATCATTCTCATAAATTAGTAAGAAAATCCGAGTGTGTTTTATCAGTTTTAAATGAGTGACACTTTTTGAACAAAAATGTCGATTTTAAACTGATAATGGACACTTTGAGTCATACCAAGAACATTGTGTATCAGATTGAGATGTGGTTTATTCTTACACATCAAAAATAACTTGTAGATCATTTTAGTGAAGTATAAAAACAATAAAAATGTGTTTTCTTGGTTTTGAGTAGGAACTTGTCAATTTTACTAAAATTGATGAAAATTTTAAATAAAAAGACTCACTTTGTGTCACACTGGTCAAACCGTGCATCGGATTGATGTGTAGATGATTCCTACACATCCAAAATGACTTATGGATCGTTTTTCTAAAGTATAAAAACAATATAAATTTTTTTTCTTAGTTTTGAGTACATTACTTTTATTTTTTTTACTAAAATGTCATTTTAAAATTGAAACATGCACTTTGACTCATACCGATCAGATTGTGTATCATATTGAGGTGTGGATGACTCCTATACATAAAAAATGAATTATGGATAATTTTATTAAAGTATTTAAACAATTTTAATGGGTTTTATTAGTTTTTATTAGTTTGTTTGGCATTTTTACTAAAATTGATGTCCATTTTAAATAAAAACATGCACTTGGAGTCATATCTGTCACACCATATGTCAGATTGAGGTGTGGATAATTCATGAACATATCAAATCACTTATGGATAATTGTCATAAAGTATCAAAAAAATATGAATTTGTTTGTTTGGTTTTGGTTAGTTCAGTTTTTTTTACTAAAATTGGTGTCAATTTTATCTAAGGTACACTTAGAGTTATACCGGTCACACCGTGCATTGGATTGAGGTGAGACTGATTCCTATATGTTCTAAATAAATTATGGATTTTTTTCATAAATTATCAAAAAAATATGAATGTTTATTCTTGGTTTTAAGTACACCACTTGTCGTTTTTACTGAAATGTCATTTTAAACTTGAAACACACACTTTGACTCATATGAATCACATCATGTATCATTTTCACATGAGACTAATTTCTACATGTCACAAATTATTTATGAATATATACCCTAAATTATCAAGAATATCCAAGTGAATTTACTTTGTTTTTAGTGAGTGAAACTTTTTAAAGTCAAATATCGATTTTAAACTGATAACACACACATAGAGTCAGCTGTATTTTTTACTAAAATTAATGTCAATTTAAAATAGAATGAAGTTCTTTGAGTCATACCTATCACATCATGTGTTGGATTGAGGTGTAGTTGATTCCTAAACGTTCCAAAGTCTCAAAAAAAATCCTAACTGTCAATGTTACCCCAATTTCCATTGAATTTCTTTGTCAAACTTCCAACACTGCATTAGCAGCTTCAAACAAACCACATCATCTCGAAAAAAATAATCCACCTATATAAGAAAAAAATTATAATGAGAAATGCTAAAAAAAATAAATTAAACATAAATATTAAATAATACATTAATTATATGAACAATTATTTTAGTATAAAAATATCAAGATTACCTCTGTGATTGAGCAGTGGAGGAAACTTGAAGGAAAGTGATAAATGTTAACACTATAGGGGTGAAAGGTTCTAAGGGAGAAGAAGCATGAAAGTTGGATAGAGCACCCAAACTCAAATAAAATAATCCACCTATATAAGAAAAAAATTATTATTTAAGTAATACTAAAAAGAAATAAATTAAAAATAAATATGAAACAATAAATTAATTATATAGACAATGATTTTGCTATGAAAACATCAAGATTACCTCTGTAATTAAGAAGATGCAGCATCGTTGCTATTCCTACAAAGGTAGTGGAGGTAATTTGAAAGAAAGTGATAAATGAACTACTATAGGGGTAAAATTTTTTGAAATGAGAAGAAGCATAAAAGTTAGACAAATCATCCAAATTCGAACAAAATAATCCACCTATATAAGAAAACAATTATTATGTGAGTAACACTAAAAAAATTAAACATAAATATAAAACAATACATTAATTAAATGGACAATGATGTTACTATGAAAACATAAAGATTACCTATGTGATTGAGTAGAGGTAGAATCATTGATTTTCCTACAAAGGAAGTGGAGGTAATTTGAAAGAAATTGATAAATGCACCACTGTAGGGGTAAAAAGGTTTTAAGGGAGAAGAAGCATAAAAGTTGGACAGAGAAAACCAAATAAAAAATAATAATTCACCTGTATAATAAAATAATTATTATGTGAGTAATAATAAAAAGAATAAATTAAACATAAATATGAAACAATACATTAATTCTATGGACAATTATTTTACTATGAAAATATAAATATTACCTTCGTGATTGAGTAGAGACAGTGTCATTTCTCTTCCTTCAAATGAATAACACATGGATAAAAATCTTCTAAAATAAATGATATCTATAAGGAATAATGAAAATTAAATCAACATTTAATTATATATTTTTTTCAGTAAAATAGAGAAATTATATCATAACATTACCTTTATATCTTTCCAAATGGTTTCTTTAGTCCAAATATAAGCTAATAACAAAACCAAAGATTCTCTGTGTACTAAATTATGGTTTAGAAGACTATATGGATGTCAGTAAACCATGAGAAAATTAATGATATTTATATTTATTTGTCTCTATTGATCAATGGAGCCAAAACAATGATTGGTTTCACATCACTCACAATGTTAATAATAAAACTAAGGATTCTCTGTGTACTTCACTGCTGTTGGTTAACTACCACTTAGCATAACATCTGACCTGAACTTCCTATCTGGAATCCTTGTGATGCTCTCATCCAAAACATGCTCACCACCATATCTATCATATCACCTTTAATCATTCAATTTTTCTTCTCTTCCTCACAATTTTATTCATTATTTAAACAAGTGGGAATATTTTTCCTTCAAAGCATCTTATGATTCTCATGTTGCTTCTTCAATCATATTTTTTTTTCATAAAGCCTTTACTCAATGAATTAGATTGTTCTATAAAATTTTCTCTCTATATTCAAGAATATAATTAGTTTTTTTATCTCTATGTGGGGGATGAGAGCATCATGTAGATTCCGGGAAAAATGTTTAGGTCAGATGCTATGTTAAGCGGTAGTTAACCAATAGTAGTGAAGTTCACAGATAATCCTTAGTTTTTTTATTAGATTTGTGAGTGATTCATAGTAAATACTTTTTTTGGATCCATTGATCAATGGATACAAGTATACATCAATATTTTTCCAAATATTCTGGAATAATTTGTCTTGGATAATAACAACATAAACATAGACAGATGATTTTAGAAGGGTCTTCTGCATTCTCTCTTGAAAACTTGATTAACTCTTTAACTCTATCTTCATATTTGTTTATTAAACGATTAGAGTTAATACATTTTGAGTTCATATACATCCTATTGGTTGCATAAAATATTAATTTTCTAAAACATATAAATAAATTTACATAAGATATTCATTATCAAAAGTGAAAGTTATAGACAATTCTAATAAGGGAAACTTAGCATTTGATTTTTTTAAATAATTTTAGTATGTTAAAGAAAATAGGTAATTGAATTTAATAAAATTATTACTTAACTTCAAATATTTATTAAATCCCCTAAACAAATGAAAATATAATATATGCAATTAAGGAGTGATACGAAACTCAAATATGATAAACAAGAATAATAAACTTTCATTCAATCAACTATAAGATATAAAAATGTATTGGAACAAGTGATGTAACAACCTAAGGATTTAATTCATTTAAAATTAATGGTATATCAATATTTGAAAACATCTAAAGACTCTTGAGATGTCATACCACCACACCTACCCATCCTAAGTAAATTCAGGGTACTCCAACGAGATGTAAAATTCTCATTTACTAAGGGATTACATCAATAGGAATTATATCAGAAAAATAGATAGTTTTATAATTCTTTAATATTAAAATAATGATTTTAAATTTACAAAGGTTATGTGTGAATTGAAACAAGAACCAAGATCTTGGTATTGAATGTTAGATGAATTACTAAAGAAACTTTAATTAAAAAAATGAGGAATTGATCATAATCATTAAAAAAATAATAATTTTATGGATAGATTGAGAGTTTTTATCAATGTCGATGACATAATATTTAGAGGTTCAAGAGATGACTATGATAATAATTTTCTACATTAATAATGACCAATGTTTAAATGTTGATGATTAGTGAGTTTACATTTTCCTTCATTTATCAGCGACTCATAGAATTCATGGGATATTTATTTCCCAATCCATGTATGTGAGGGAAGTTTTTTATAGATTTCAAAAGGAAGATTGAAAACCCATGTTGACACCCATTGAAAATTGAATAAAATTTTCAAATATTGTGGGTGTAATGTCAATCGATATCATGATAGTGTCCAAGGGACATTCTCGATCCCCCTCAGGCAGGAAATAAGTAGTAGGGCATGAAAAACAACATAGTGGGAATAATTTGGCCTAAAAAATAAATAAAATTAGTAGAAAGAAAATTTAAATAAAAACTTCCATGATGAATCCATACATTGGATTATCACAGAAACCCATAAAAGTAGAAAAAAGAAGATATGAAATAATATAATATAAAATAAATACCTTAACCTATCTTTAACTCCCTCACACACAAAATCCATAGTTTCAATTTCAAAAATTTCAAATGTATGGAATAAATTGATAAAATAACTAATGAAAAATATATATGATAACTTTGGGCGATCAATTTGGGAAATTTAAAAAAAATAAAACAACCAACTAAACTAAATGTGACTCCATGTGCCACCATCAAGTCTATAAATAATAAACTCTCCATGAGTGATCAAGAGTTAAATCAAAATGGGAAACTGATAAAATCAGAATTCCACCTCACAAGTATATAATCACTGAAGGAAAAATAACGACATCATCGAAGAATAAATAAAAAAAAGACAAAAAATACACAAAGATAGTTGGAAGGAGTACCTCATTAGGTTGAATAAAATATGAGAACCTCTTTGGAAACCCTAATTAAAATCAAACACTAGATTTCATACGATATTTTCAAGAAATTGGAGGAATTCTAGTGGTGTGATTCAATATTCGATTAACTAAGGAGGAGAACCGATAGTGGGTGGCTTCCACATAAATATTCTGATATCACGATGAGCTTGCAAATGGTTATGGTTTTTTAGTTAGATTGGGACACTTTTATCAGTGCTTACAAAAAATCACTGATAAAGAGTTCCTTTATCATCACTTATTACCTAATCACTGATAAAATAACTCTTTATCAGTGCTTTTTTAGCGCTAATAAAGGTAAGTCTTTATCAACGCTAAAAAACACTAATAAAACCAATCTTTATTAATGCTAAAATTATAGCACTGGTAAATTTTCATTTTATCAGTGCTTTGTTTAGAACTTATAAAGCATCATTTTTATTAGTGTAAAAAAATGTTGCTTTTATCAGTGCTTACTACTTAAGCATTGTTAAAGGATTTATAATTATAATTATAAATAAAAAATTGTAAATATTTATATATACTTAATAAATATGTATAAGTATAAATATACTAAATATATTCCTTGTCAAATATATTTTTTATAATTTTATAATTAATTATTTATAATTATAGAAATATTATTAAAAAATAATATTTATATCATTATATATATTTATATAATTATACATATATATTTAATAAATATATATGAATATAAATATAGTAAATCTATTCATTATTTAAGTAAGTTTATTATAAATTTAATAATTATTTACATATATCAAATTATTTATTTATAATTATATAAATACTTTTAAAAAATATTTATTTATTTATAATTGTAAATATATAATTGTATAAATATAGTAAATGTTCATTTATAAATATATTTATTTATAAATATATTTTTAACATTATTAATGAATATCTAATTTTAAGTGAATGTGTTTATGTTAAAAATGAGTGAAATTGAATAATTTAAGAATAAATACACTTTATCAATATTGAAAAATGGATAAGTTTTATGTGTGTGCATTTTATATAAAAAATACATTAATTATGTATATGTGAAATCAATGTAACACATATTTGATCTCCGTTAAATTGAAAAATCAAACGACATTCAATTATATGTCGAGTACTATGCAATTAGTCAATATTTTTAATTCATATTAATTTTTAATTATAAACCATTATTCAACAAAAATATGAATATTTAATGTAAATCTCATCAATATTTTTTAATATATAAATCATATTTATATACATATATATATTTATTTAATATATACAATTTAATAACATTAATTATCATAATTATCTAATTAATAAAATGTTTAATATTTAATAATGTATAATCAATTTATTCATTTTTTATCAATAACTATTTAATTAATAAAATTTGTAATATTTTTTTATAAACTCATTATTTATTTATTTAATTATTCAATTTTATTTATTCGGACCTTTATCAGTGCTAAAAAAGTGCTGATGAAATAAATATTTATCAGCGCTAAAAATAAAGCACTAATAAAGGTTCCCTTTATCAGTGCCAAAAAAGGTGCTGATAAAAGGTTAAATTTATCAGTGCTTTTCTTTGTGCTGATAAATATTCCATTTATCAGCATTTTTTATAGAGCTGGTAAATACCTGCACTACTAAAGGCCAGTTTTATAGTAGTGACCTAATATTTTAGTCACACCCCCACAGAGGAAACATATGAAGAGGATAATCATGGTAAATCACTCCAGAAGGATCAAAATGGGCATGGAGGTGTCTCAGAACCCTCCAACAGTCATCTGTACCCGGTTGCCTTGCATAACCGCCTAGCAGGAGTTCGATTATCTGATCATCCTAGGAAATGGGGATGGTTGGCATGACCTACACCACTAGAAGCAGATTCTCCCTCGACTTCTACAAAAGCATCAGGCCTATCCCCTTCAAATTCCTCGACTCTTGAGTAGAATGTTAAAAAGAAATCCCACATTAGGAAGCACCAACCTTTGTCACAAAAGTACGATGTTCTGAAACAGCTGGCGGTTATCCTAGCCAAGCTCTCAATCCTCAATGTAGTCTATATTTCAAAATAACTTAGTGAGGAAATTATTGAATCCCTCTAAATCCCATAGGAATTTGAGACAAAAGTCGTTATAGCCAAGGTTTATTGAATATGGATAATTACATTAGAATTCCATGTTTTCATTTCATTCATCGACTAGGATCAAGAAGAGTTCATACATGGGCACATCAAAACTCTATATGTTGTGGGAAGACTCAATAATTTATATTTATAAAGATATATAATTAATAATGGTTTAGGGATCAAAATCATCCAAGTTTGAACCCTTCGATGTTTTTGATATGGCGATGGGGATTTGTCTCCTAAAAATCTAACCATTCAAGTTTATGATCAACGTGAGAAAGGACCTCCCAAGAAGATCAAACTCAGATATCATTTTATAGATCTCACATCTAATGTTGAGTTTATGGGTATCCAACAAGACACCGCATACAATTTTCTGATCGAAATGCCCTGGCTCAATATAAAATTTGTGGTACCTTCAACATTCGAATAGTGTCTAAAATACCCCATCGGTGGAAAGGTCAGCATACTGCATGGTGACAATAGCCCTTTCGATACTTGCGGATCCCCATATGTTGAAGCATATTTATAAAAAAATGGAATCAAACAATCACCAATGGATGATGATATATAGGTTGCAGACCCCAATGGATTGGGGACCACCCCTGAAAATATTTGGAGTATGCTCAATAGTGACTATGTGCTCCCTATAAATCTATTCAAGGTACTAGACATGGTCTCAAAGATCAAATGTCCTAATTTCCCTAAAGACAGTGTAAAAGAAAATCAGCTTTGGAATTTCCTTGTAATGACTCAAGTAGTAGGGGATGATAATGTCTCTTTTCATGGCCTCTCCCACCCTAATAGTGAAGGAAATGCCCCCAGATTACCATATTCATCTAGAAATGTCTCCACAAAAATAAAAGATGAAATAAGATGAGGATAACCTTAGGAATTCCCCTTTTATATTTGGGGAAGGCATCTCCACCACCATTTATGAGCTTAGGTAGATAAATCTGGGAATAGAAGAAAACCTATAGCCAAAAATAATTAGTTCCTCCATTCCTTTTGAAGTGTAAGAGGTGTATATTTCATTTCGGAAGCGGCACTAAAATGTGTTCACTTGGAACAATACAGAAATGAACAGAATGAATCCAAATTTGTTTACACACTATATCGGCTTACCCAATGAGCATTGAGTATTCAAGTAGGAATCCAAGAGGATGAACCCCTATCTTTCGACCAATCACTACTGGAATGTGGGTTTTTCCCCACACTTACATACCAATGGTTTCATAAAACCGTTGGTAAAGGATGGTTTAGGGAACCTTTTACCAACGATTCACTAGAACCATTGGTATAGATGTAGTTTAGGGGAGTATTACCAATGGTTCTAAAAAACCGTTGGTATAGGTGTGGTTGGGGGAAGTTTTTCCCAATGGTTCTAAAGAACCGTTGGTATAGGTGTGGTTGGGGGAGGTTTTTCCCAACGGTTCTAAAGAACCGTTGGTATAGGTGTGGTTGGGTGAGGTTTTTCCCAACGGTTCTAAAGAACCGTTGGTATAGGTGTGGACTGAAGGTATATACCAATGGTTTTTAAAAACCGTTGGCACAACTTTCCCCCAAATTGCCAGCAGCCCGTCCTCTCCTCCATTCACGATACAGAACCCTAAACGAGAGCAGGCGATTTTGGAGCTCCTTCGGCCGGAGTAATTTGGCGATCTTGGAGCTCCTTCAGCTTCCTCTTCCTCCATCCCATCCAAGGTGTCGAATCTACTTCCGAATCTTATAAGACCCATCCTAAATTAGGTATTTTATTAACTTCCACCTTATTTTTATTGAAATTTATCTAATATTTCAGTTTTTAGATTTGATTTTGATGTGTTTATGTTTTTGTTTCTGTTTTGATTTAACCTATATGTTTTTTATTTTGACCCATCCTATATGTTTTTGTTTCTGTGTTTTTGATTTTGATGTGTTTATGTTTATGTTTATGTTTTGATGTGTTTAAGGTACCTTATTAACTGGTACCTTATTTTTTATTGAAATTTATCTAATTATGTTTTTGATTTAGACCCATCCTATATGTTTTTGTTTCTGTTTTGATGTGTTTATGTGATGAGCTTGTATCGTCATTAAGATGTGTCCAATGATTATTTGATCATTGTTTTGTGGAGAATTAATGGTTTAGGACCAACATTAGAATTAGCTTCCAGTGAGACCATTTTAGTATAAGGGGAAACAAGATTATGATTTACAAGGGGGTGATTGAGTTGGTAGAGACCAAACATATTTTTTTCCTTGTTTTTAAGAACCATAAATAGAGTGTTCCAATTAGGTGGTCATCAGTAATGACGTAGGTAAGATTTCTAGGTCCCATTTCATGAAGTTAAATATGTGGCTCTATAGTGGTTTTGGATTGTTTGAGGTACTATTAGTGTATTGTAAACCCTCATTTGTTCCATATTCATTTAAATTGATTTAATATCATTTTTTTCACACACACCATTATATACTCTCAAACTATATTTAGAGTGTATTTTTATTCTTATGGTTTTAAATATTTTAGTAAATGTCCATACTAGCTTCTTTTATGTGTTCTAGGGGTTTAGACTGATGACAGGGCTGCATGATTATTGTGGGGGTATTATTTTCATATAAATATACCTATACTATGTCATCAAATGAATCAACCGTGGACAGCCCGACCACCCCCCATGAACAGCCCCCCTGGAAAGCCCCCCACCCCCCTTGACACCCATGACCCCACTGGACAACACCGCCACCCCCGTGGACAGCCCGACCACCCTCCATGGACAGCCCGCCTACCCCCCTGGACAGCCCGCCCACCCCCCTGGACAGCCCCGCCACCCACATGGGCTGCCCGCCCAGCCCCTGGACACCCCCGTACCCCCCATGGGCAGCCCGCCCACCCCCTGGACACCCTGTACCCCCCTGGACAGCCCCACCCACCCCCTGGACACCCCGCTCACCTCCTTGGACACCCCGCCCACCCCCCTGGACTCCCCCTACCCCATTGGACAGCCTGACCACCCCCGCGGACAGCCCTCCCACCTGGACACCCCGACCCCCCTAGACACCCCCCGACCCCCTGGACACCTCCGACCCCCCGGACGGCCCCACCACCCCCTAGACACCCCGCACCCCCCCTGGACACCCCGCACCCCCCTTGGACAGTCCCTCCACTCCCCTGATCCTTATCCTACTCCTCATCCTGATCTCCCTGAAGAAGTTAAAGTATAAAACTCATGTACTCCCAAAAAGATCCTTAAGGATTATGTATTCCTTGATCCACTTCCAATATCTTACTAGGAAATCCTTGAATATAGGCATTAGAAATTATGTATCTTATTTTCTTATATACACTGTATTTTATTGTATTTCTTAATATGATTCTCATATAGAGTAATGTGTCAGTTATGCTTTTATATAAAGTAAACAATTGTCATTTACTTAAATATTTTTTTGATTAAACTTCAATATTATTGAATTGATTTGAAATGAATTATTGCAATTTTTTTACAGAATGGACAGAAGTTAGATGTACGAAACTGATCGGATTTCAACTGATTTTCAAAATAATTTGAACAACTTTCTAGATTTTACATTTGGCAAGGCTTTAGATAGTGGTCGCATACACTGCCCATGTTTTAATTGTGTTGGAAGACCTTGGTTGAGTCGTGACGCAGTTAGCTATCATATAACAAAATATGGTTTCCAAACAAACTATTATGTGTGGTATCACAATGGAGAGAAAATGGAATCTCAAAATGTTGATGATCCAAATGATAAGACTGAATTGGAGAGTTTGATATATGATCGATTTCCATTTATTCGGCATCATGAGAAGGAAAGGATGTACAACCAACAAGATTTTGATACAAGCACACATGATGCGTCCAATGAAAATGATGATGTTGATAGGGTGAAAAAATTGAATGATGCTGCGACGACTCCAGCATATCGGCAATGTGGTAAAATGAAAAAGTTGGAATTTTTAATCCGATTGTTTCATGGGAAAACTATGTATGGGATTTCAAATACTGCAATTGATTACATTCTTACCTTCTTGAAGGACTTACTTCCAGATGATGCAGATATTCGCTCAAACCACTATATGGAATGGAAGTTAGTTGATGAACTTGGATTCTCAAACAAAATAATGCTTGCTCGAATGATTGCAACTTATTTTGGGAGGAAACTGCTGAAAGAAATGATTGTATCAAATTTGGAACCTCCCGATGGAAGCCAAAAGATAATGGATCACTATCTCGTGTGCCAAAAAAAGTAATGTGGCACTTTCCATTGATACCCAGATTACATAACCTTTTCATGTATGATGAAATATTTGTAAAAATACGATGGCATGACACCGAGAGAAAAAAGAATAATGAAGAGTTGGTTCACCCTGTAGATGGATTTTCATGGTAGAGATTTGATGCTCGATATCCTGAATTTGCAGCCGACGTGCGTAATGTGAGATTGGGTCTTTCATGTGACAGTTTTAATCCATTTGGGAAGATTCTTACTTCACACAGCACATGGCCAGTTTTCATACACATTTATAACCTTCCCCCTTGGTTGTGTATGAAAAAGCCTTACACTTTCTTGAGTATACTGATATCTGGCCCTTCTGATCCCGACAATGATATAGATGTATACATGAAACCTTTAATAAAATAGTTGAAACTTCTTTGGGATGTGGGTGTTCCCACATACGATGCATGTTCGAAAGACATATTTTAGATGCGTGTTGCGCTTATGTGGATGATCAATGATTTTCCTGCTTATGCAATGATGTCTGGATGGAGCACTAAAGGAAAATTGTCATGTCCTATTTGTATGAAGAATACTCGATCGAGAAGACTGAAATATCATCGTAGTTTTAGTTTTATGGGAAATCAATGATTCTTTCCAATGAACCATACATATAGAAACAATCGTCGAATATTTGACAATACCATGGAGAATGAAGATCCACCTCAGCGTATGTCTGGAACTGATGTGCTTAATGAATTGAAAGATTTCAGTTATTCATTTGGGAAGGGTGTAATGAAATCTAGAAAGAGGAAAAATGTTTCCAATGATACCTGTTACAATTGGAAGAAGAAAAGTATATTCTTTGAGTTGCTGTATTGGTCAACCAACTTGTTACGTCATTGCTTAGACGTAATGCACATTGAAAAGAATATATGTGAAATGTTGATTTCGATTCTTCTAAATGTCAAGGGGAAGACAAAATATGATTTACGATCTCAACGTGACTTGGTAGATTGGGGGATCAGACCAGAATTGCATCCTGTCTGTATCAGTGAAAATAAATGGCAAGTTCAATGTGCTTCTTATGTGATGACACCTGCTGAAAAAAATCAATTTCTGGAATTGATAGAGACTATTAAAGTTCCTGATGTCTATTCAAGCAATATATCAAAACGGGTCAACAGAAAAGAGTTGAAGCTGAAATCTTTGAAGACTCATGATTATCACGTCCTTTTGTATGATTTGATTCCAATATAAATCCATCATTTATTGTCCAATAATGTTAGAGTCTCAGTTATTCAGTTGTGCTATTTGTTTAGAGATCTTTGTGCTAAGAGGCTATCCAAATCCTTCTTGCAAAAACTGTTGGCAGAGACACCATTAATTTTGTGTGAGTTAGAGAAAATATTCCCTCCATCATTTTTTACATGCATGTTGTATCTGATTGTGAATCTTCTGACAGAAATACTTCTTGGAGGACCCGTTGCTTTCTGTTGGATGTATCCAACTGAAAGAAACATGTGCACATTGAAATCATATGTTCGGAACAGGAATTATCCCGAAGGTTCTATTGTGAACGGTTACTTGGCTCAAAAATGTATGGATTTCTGCGCAATGTATTTTTCTGATCTTACTACGAGAATAAACAGACCAATGAGAAATGAAGAAGAATAGTATGGGAAAATTGAACCCAGTTTTCCATCACTTCCTCAGACAAGAGGAATTCCGGGATCATATACATTGACGACATTAAGCCTTGAAGAGAGAGAGATGGCACATCGCACAGTGTTGTTTAATTGTGATTTGTTCAATGAGTATATCAAGTAAGTAAATTGTACATGTATCTCTTATCTTATCTCTTGTAATTTTAAATATTTTTTAAACTATTATTATTTTTATCTACAGGGAACATAAATAATTGATATATAGAAAGCATCGTTCTTTATCTTTGAGAAGGAAAGAGACTTTTCATAGAAAAGGGTTTTCTGCTTGGTTGAAATTGAAGGTAAAAATATTTCTATAATAACTAAATAAAAGTAATATTTAATTAAGTTTACTATTTGTTTATATTTCAGGTATCGAGTTTGCCTACACACTCTGTTTCTGAGGAAACAAGAGCTTTGGCTTTTGGTCCTAATACCATGGTTCGTGCTTGTAAATCACTTGTGATCAATGGATACAAATTTATTATCACTGAATGAGCAAGAAACATGAGAACACAACATAATGGTGTTATGCTAACTTCCACAACAGACTGTTATTCCAGTTCATCGAATACTAGACCTCATTCTGAAAATGTTGCTTATTATGGAGTCATGGAGAAAATAATAATTTTGGATTATTACTCACATGGTCGAGTCACGATGATGAAATGTCAATGGTTTGATTCAATGACGAGGCAAGGCACCTTTATTGATGATTTTGGATTTCGAGTTATTGACATGACTCGCACTCTTGCCACCGATGAACCATATGTATTGGCATCAATGGTGAAAAAAGTTTTTTATGTCAAAGATCATCATCATCCTAAATTCGGTGTAATTATTGAAGTAAATCCCAGACATGTTTTTGATGATGGTGATGATGAAGTTGACACTATCCCTACTGAAATTGGAAGCAATCCGTTTATTACTTATGATGACGCCAATAGACCAGTTGTCAGAGTTGATTGTGAACTTGAAGTTGTGGTGGAAAATATATAGAATCATACAGTCATGTTCTCACCTACATGTTTCACCTACATCATTTAGAGTGTGTATCCTAGTACTTACCTTCAAACCACTATAAATCTCCTTTTACTTTATGTTTTTTTATCAGAATGGTTTTTTCTATATATTTTTTGGGTTATACATTAGTTATCTGTTTTTAATTACTTCCATATTTGTTTTCATTGCAGAAAATGACACCCATTTAAGAGAGGCGACATAAAAAGATGAAGATAATAATCATCGCATGATACAGATGGGTGTTCCTCCACTCATCCCTATTGTGAGTATTTTATTTCAAATATAAATATTTCAATAACTTATAATATCATGTGTTTACTTATGTGTTAAACTTTTTTTTTCAGGATTGACCCCCTAGACGAGAGATATCTGACGAGGAGCCTGATATTGCTCCCAGTAGAGTGGCTGGTGGTAGGAGGGGGGGGTGGTGTCAGAGATGGACGATCATCTAGTGGTCCCGGTACTGAGGCCGGTGGTACGAGGGCTCATGGGTCGAGAGTTAGACGATCCACCACCACAAACGTTTCTTCTTCACCCCATTTTGATCCTGATGTGTCTCTAGGGACACACGGGATATTTAGACCTCCAATGTTTACACTACCAGTTGTCCAGACGTCTATGCCATCATCTTTTGCTTCTGTTTCATTGTCTCCGAGCTATTATATTCCACCTTCTTCGACTCCTGATGCGACACAGTATGTGGCTGAGGAGTGTACACTGAGGGACACTCCACCTGTATAGGAGATTCCTTCAGCTTCTGCACATCCAGTGACACCCATTGATCCGACTACCACAAGTATATTTATCTGACTCTATCAAATTTTTATACAAAAATTTATTTTATTATAACTTGTACTGATATTATTTTTCTTTAATAACAGATTCATCTACAGATAGGAGGCGGGGGAGGGGGCGTACTCGCTTGCGTGCAGTATGGAACCTCCAGACACAGTTTATGGTTGAATATAATGTTGATGGAAAAATGATTGAGAAATCTGGGCAGGAATGTCGGGGGTTTTTGGCGATGCTAGCCAAATACTCCGATATCATTCCGGTCATCCCTCTCTCTTGGAGACAACTGCTACACGAAGTCAAAGATAACACGTGGGCACAAATATGGGTAAAAAATTTGTTGGATTTAATGTAGTATTTTTTTCTATTTATATGAACTAATTTATTAGGTTTCAGCTTCGGTTTAACTTCCCTGATGGTGAAGGTGCACGACCAGCGCATTTAAAAGAGTTGGGAGAGCTTTGGAGAGATTATAAGCATGACCTGTATGTTGGATGGTGTGATAGAGTGGGAACGGATTTAGAGACATTACCTATCATTGATTACTTCCCGATAGAGCAATATAACCAAATGATTACCCATTGGGCGACTTCCAAATTTAAGGTATTAATCTCATTTGAGGTATTTAAATCAGTGTTTTCATATTTTGCATTAATATAATCTTATTTATTATTGAACATTATTTAGGAATATTCTGAAAAAAACAAAAAAAAACATTGATTCAAAGTAATACCTCCACACTTTGGGGCGCACAACTATGTCAGATCATGAGAGGCAGCTGGTACGATATAGTTGTTTATAATTTTTCTTTAGGACTTTCCCTTTTTATTATTTCCTACTTAAATTATGTGATTTATTGAATATTGAATATATGATTATACTTTCACTTTATATTGTTTCAATGTCATTACAGAAGCACAAATTGAATATTGAAGTACGTATCCCTCGAGCAAAATTGTTTTGCTCGAGTAGAAGAAAAAAATATGGAACTGCGGTAAATGAATCAACCCAAGAAAAGATTTTAAGTTTTAATTTGTTTATTTCAAAGTTTAATATCTATTTTGAAATTTATTAATCTATTAATATTTTTAATAGGCTACTTTAGAGGCTCTTGATGCCCAGGAGTCTGACAATTTTGGGCCACATGATCATTTATATCAGGTTTTGGGAGAGGAGCACTCTGGTCGAGTACGCTGCCGACCTGGTAAGAATATAGTCCCGACGAGGTATTGGTCCTCTCCAGGTATCCATTCTAGTACGACCGAGTTGGAATAGGTCAAGGAGAATGAAAGACAATCTGATAAAAGGGTCACAGAGTTGGAAGTACAAGTTCAAACGAGGGACAAAGAATTTATGAAACTGATGAAAGCTTTATCTTCATCACTTCCACCAGAGGCTAGTGCGGCTTGTCATATATTTATGTCGTCGATGGGTGCATTATCCAATGCACCAGGTGACAGCTCTAGTGTCGATCAAGATCATGATGTTCTTGGTGATGATGAGGATGATGAAGAGGATGAGGGCGAGGATGAGGATGAGGACGAGGGTGAGGATGGGGCCGAGGGCGAGGATGGGGCCGAGGGTGAGGATGGGGCCAAGGACGAGGATGAGGCCGATGATGATAGTGGTGATGGTGATGGTGATCAGGGGAAGATTGATCCATTTTCATTTTTGAATTCTGTGTAACTCTTTATTTTTGAACCTGGTTTTCCACTCCGGGGTTTTCCTCTGCTTCATAGGGATGTTGTTATCAGATCTCTTTTTTGAACTTGATTCTTATTGTATGATTAGTCTACTACCTATACCTTTAGTATTCCTTGGTACTGTTATTCCCTGCATGATATCTGGTTTGATAAGTTAATATGGTCATCTTAATATTCAAAAAAATCACTCGAAATTAGGGGTGTCCATGGGCCGGGTCGGGTCGGGTCATGGGTGTTCTAGGGCCTAAGGACATATGGTCATCCATAAGTAAGATTTAGGGCCTAAGGACATGACATGAAAAATTATGTGTTTTAGATCCATGGGTAATATTGGGGGTTCATTTTAAAAATAATAAAATGAGGGTTTTTGAGGTGGAAAATGATTAATTAGGTGATGAATTCCCTTGGTTAAAAAATATAAATAAGTGTGTGTCTTTTTGATTTTGATAAATGGATTTTAATGATAATGAAATATTGGTTAATTTCTTTGGTTAAAAAATTTATTTTTAACATTTTTATTCTCTATTTTATATATTTTCATTGATTGGGAATATAATTTAAGAAAAAAATATCCAATTACTTATAATATTTATATGTATTAAATTGAGTAATTTTGAGAAATTTTTATATTGTATTATGTGCAAATTTTGCATATATAATATGAAAAATATGAAGAGTTTATATTTCACCCTTAATATCAATTATTGATAGCACTTTTAGTTTATGGTTGGTGGCTTAGAGTGCACTAAAAATGGATTATGAAGGAGAAGGTAGGTCAAGGACATCTATTTAATCTTTTTGGTTATATTTAATTTTCAGTAAGTATTGTACTTGAGTTGGATTAGTTATATTTAATTTATTTTGAATGACTCGCTAATATGGTTGATTTATTTATTTTTAATAGGTGCTGTGTGCATTCATTCATGGTGGTCTATAGTGTAAATCTGGTTCTGTTTCATGATTTTATATATGGTGGAATGTAAAATATATGGACAACTACCGGCATACGGAAAACCGACCAAATGCATTCAGATTCTGTTGAAACTTTAGGAAAACGATCCATGGGTCATTTGTGACATGTACGATTCAACCCCGCCTCAATCCGAGGGCCGGTGTGGCCGGTACCACTAAAAGTGTCTTTCTTTTGTTTAAAATGGATGCGCTTTTAATTAAAATAAAAGACATATGGAAAACTGACCAAACACATTCGGATTGTTTTGATACTTTAGTAAAACGATCCATGGGTCATTTGTGATGTGTACGAGTCAACCCCACCTCAATCTGAGGCGCGGTGTGGCCGGTACCACTCAAAGTGTCTCACTTTTCTTTGAAATGGACAAAATTTTAAGTAAAAACAACAACTGACATACGAAAAACAGATCAAACACATTTGGATTCTGTTGATACTTTAGGAAAAGTATCCATGGGTCATTTTTGTTGTGTACGAGTCAACCCTGCCTCAATCTGAGGCACGGTGTGGCCGGTACCACTCAAACTATCTCACTTTTATTTGAAATGGACAGGATTTTAAGTGAAAACAACTACCGACATACGGAAAACTGACCAAACGCATTCGGATTCTGTTGAAACTTTAGGAAAATTATCCATGGGTCATTTGTGACGTGTACAAGTCAACCTTGCCTCAATACGAGGGCCGGTGTGGCCGATACCACTAAAAGTGTCTTTCTTTTGTTTAAAATGGATGCGCTTTTAATTAAAATAAACGACATACGGAAAACCAACCAAACGCATTCGAATTGTGTTGATACTTTAGGAAAACGATCCATGGGTCATTTGTGACATGTACGAGTCAACCCCGCCTCAATACGAGGTGTGGTGTGGCCGACACCACTCAAAGTGTCTCACTTTTCTTTGAAATGGACAACAGTTTAAGTAAAAACAACAACTGACATACGGGAAACGGACCAAATGAATTCAGATTCTATTGATACTTTAGTAAAAGTATCCATGGGTCATTTTTGTTGTGTACAAGTCAACCCCGCCTTAATCTGAGGCACATTGTGGCCGGTACCACTCAAACTGTCTCACTTTTATTTGAAATGGACAGGATTTTAAGTGAAAACAACTACCGGCATACAGAAAACTGACCAAATGCATTCAGATTCTGTTTAAACTTTAGAAAAACGATATATGGGTCATTTTTGATGTGTATGAGTCAACCCTGCCTCAATCCGAGGGCTGGTGTGGCCGGTACCACTAAAAGTGTCTTTCTTTTGTTTAAAATGGATGCGCTTTTAATTAAAATAAACGACATAAGGAAAACTGACCAAACGCATTCAGATTGTGTTGATACTTTAGGAAAACGATCCATGGGTCATTTTTGATGTGTACGAGTCAACCCCGCCTCAATATGAGGCGCAGTGTGGCCGACACCACTCAAAGTGTCTCACTTTTCTTTGAAATGGACAACAGTTTAAGTAAAAACAACAACTGACATATTGGAAAGGGACCAAATGCATTCGGATTCTGTTGATACTTTAGAAAAAGTTTTCATGGGTCATTTTTGTCATGTATGAGTCAACCCCGCCTCAATATGAGGCACGGTGTGGCCGGTACCACTCAAACTGTCTCAATTTTATTTGAAATGGACATGATTTTAAGTGAAAACAACTACCGACATATGGAAAACCGACCAAATGCATTCGGATTCTGTTGAAACTTTAGGAAAATGATCCATGGGTAATTTTTGACGTGAATGAGTCAACCCCGTCTCAATCAAAGTGCCGGTGTGTCCGGTACCATTAAAAGTGTCTTTCTTTTGTTTAAAATGGATGCACTTTTAATTAAAATAAACGACATACGGAAAACCGACCAAACGCATTCGGATTGTGTTGATACTTTAGGAAAACTATCCATGGGTCATTTTTGACATTTACGAGTCAACCCCGCCTCAATCCGAGGCACAATGTGGCCGACACCACTCAAAGTGTCTCACTTTTCTTTAAAATGGACAACAGTTTAAGTAAAAACAACAACTGACATACGAAAAACAGACCAAACGCATTCAGATTCTGTTGATAATTTAGGAAAAGTATCCATGGGTCATTTGTGTCATGTAAGAGTCAACCCCACCTCAATATGAGGCACGGTGTGGCCGGTACCACTCAAACTGTCTCACTTTTATTTGAAATGGACATGATTTTAAGTGAAAACAACTACCGGTATACGGAAAACCGACCAAACGCATTCGGATTCTGTTGAAACTTTAGGAAAACGATCCATGGGTAATTTGTGATGTGTACGAGTCAACCTCGGCTCAATCCGAGGGTCGTTGTGGCCGGTACCATTAAAAGTGTCTTTCTTTTGTTTAAAATGGATGCACTTTTAATTAAAATAAACGACATACGGAAAACCGACCAAACTCATTCAGATTGTGTTGATACTTTAGGAAAACGATCCATGGGTCATTTGTGATGTGTACGAGTCAACCCTGCCTCAATACGAGGTGTGGTGTGGATGACACCACTCAAAGTGTCTCACTTTTCTTTGAAATGGACAACAGTTTAAGTAAAAACAATAACTGGCATATGGGAAACGGACCAAACGCATTTGGATTCTATTGATACTTTAGGACAAGTATCCATGGGTTTTTTGTGTCATGTAAAAGTCAACCCTGCCTCAATCTGAGGCACAGTGTGGCCGATACCACTCAAATTGTCTCACTTTTATTTGAAATGGATAGGATTTTAAGTAAAAACAACTACCGGCATACGGAAAACCGACCAAACGCATTCGGATTCTGTTGAAACTTTAGGAAAACGATCCATGGGTCATTTGTGACGTGTACGAGTCAACCCCGCCTCAATCCGAGGGCTGGTGTAGCTGGTACCACTAAAAGTGTTTTTCTTCTGTTTGAAAAGGACATCATTTTAAGTGAATACAACTTAAATTTACACTTATCAATGATAGTCGCAAACTCCTTTTCATGAGTTAGGTAGTTTCACTCATGGGTTCATAAGTGAAGAGACTCCTAAGAAAATACCTTTCCACCATATATTATAAACAATACAATTTCAATGAAAAATTCATCACAAATCATTACATACCCAAATCTAGGATCAGAAAAAAACTGGGATATGAGCCAATTTCAAACTCTTATTCAACTCTAATAGGTATTTATCATACTATTCTGCCTATTATAATTTTACGGGGAGGTGGGGGCTATACTGGTTGGGGGTTGTGAAGGGGTGAGGTGAATTACTACTGGATGATTGTTGTCTTATGAAGATTGAAATAGGGAATTGTAGTACATGACATGGTTGGAAGAGTTTGATGATTTTATGTGTTTTTTTGTCCTATTTTAGGTGTTTTTTATACAGTTTCAAGTATGTATGTGGTTTTTGTGATTTTATTTATGCAGGTGTACAGTGGAGGGGCTACTGAGGGAGGGGGGCTGCTGGTCTGTAGTTCTGGAAAAACTCAATACCAACGGTTTATAACCGTTGATATAAGGCTTCTGGAATTCTTGAAAAACACTATACCAACCACTACTGGAAAACTAACCTATACCAATAGTTTGGAACCATTGGTATAGGCCTCCAAACCGTTGGTATAGCCTATACCAACGGTTTGGAGAACCGTGGCGAAGTAAGCCGTTGGGATAGGTCTATACCAACGGTTTTGGGAAAACCGTTGGTATAGACCTATCCCAACAATTTTTAAAACCGTTGGCATAGGTAATATGAAAATCTATTCCAACGGTTATAAAATCGTTGGTATATGTATTTCAAAAAAAATACATTCGGTGTGATTTGATCCCTGAACCCCTCGTTTATAATAGAACGACTTAACCACTAACCTAATATGACTTTTTTAAACATAATTTCATAAATATATATATGTATTATAATAAATATTTAAAATTTAGATTTATATAATGTTCTCGGGCAGTAGACCTGGAAAAAAAATCGAAGAACCTATCCCAACGGTTCGCAAAACCGTTGGGATAGGTGCATATTTTTCTTCGGGGTGTATACTGGATTTTGGGGCACCCTTTCCCAAGAGTTTTGGAGAACCGTTGGGAAAGGGTTGGGTCTTTCCTAACGGTTCTCCAAAACCATTGGGAAAAGGGGTGTTTTGAGCTCCCTTTCCCAACGGTTTGGGGGAACCGTTGGGAAAGACCCACCCCTTTCCCAACGGTTCTCCAAAACCGTTGGGAAAGGGGTGTTTTTAGCTCCCTTTCCCAACGGTTTGGGGGAACCATTGGGAAAGGCCCACCCCTTTCCCAATGGTTCTCCCAAACCGTTGGGAAAGGGGTGTTTTGAGCTCCCTTTCCCAATGGTTTGGGGGAACCGTTGGGGAAGACCCAACCCTTTCCCAACGGTTCTCCCAAACTGTTGGGAAAGGGGTGTTTTGAGGTCCCTTTCGCAATGGTTTGGGAGAACCGTTGGGAAAGGGTTCCTATACCAACGGTTTTTACAAACCGTTGGTATAGAAGTGTTGGGAAAGATCCGATTTCCAGTAGTGAACGGTTTCAAACCGTTGGTATAGGTGTTCTGGAAATACCAATGGTTTATAACCGTTGGTATAGGTGTTTCTAGAATTCTTGAAAAACACTATACCAACGGTTTAAAACTGTTGGTATAGGTGTCTGGCAATACCAACTGTTGTAAGGTGTTGCTGGAAACACAATACCAATGGTTCTAAACCGTTGGTATAAGTTTTCTGGAAAACCACATTACCAACGGTTTAAAACCGTTGGTATATTAGTTCCAAAAATGCAGTACCAACAGTTTGTAACCATTGGTATACATTGGGTGAAATTTATATAACCAATATACCAATGGTTTAGATCAAACTGTTGGTATAAGGATTTCCTCACGACTTACTAGCCAACGGTTTTCCAGCCTATACCAACGGTTATAAACCATTGGTATAACCTTCTTTTCCAGTAGTGAATGTAGAGGTGTATTTTGACAATATGATCAAAGAAAACTTTTTTTTGGAATTGAAATAACCAATATGGCTTTCCAACATCATCCCTATCAAGAAAAGTAATGGAAAAATTAGGGTCTACATCAATTTTAGATACCTTAATTGACATTTACCAAAGGACAATTTCCCATTTTTGATCATATAACTCTTTATCGATGTGACTACTAGATTTAAAGATTTTTTCTTCATGGAAAAGAATTCATGGTATAATAAAATAAAGATGGACCTAGAAGATGAAGAATACAATACCTTCAGAGATCCTCAGGTGATCATTTTCTATCTGGTAATTCCCTATGGATTAAAGAATGTTGGTACCACATATCAACGTTCCATTCATCATATATTTAAGATGTTCTAGGGAGGAATAACTGAATGTTATTTCAAAAACCTCATAGTAAAATCCTAACATCAAAGTGATCACTTCATAGATATTCAAGTAGTCTTCAACACGCTTCGACAGAATAGTCTAAAAATGAATATGATTAAATGAACCTTCAGGGTAACATCAAAGAAGTTCCTTGGCTGTTTGGTATGCCACCATGACATCAAGGTCAACCTAGAGAATACTAGTATTATTTTAGCAATGTCACACCATAAAAATATCAAATAAATGATGTGGATCTAAGGGAACCTCACCTACATTCAGTGTTTCATAGCCATCCTAGTTACCAAATCTCTCCCCTTCACCGGGATAATGAAGAAGGAAATCACCTACCAATGTGATGATGAATAATAATAATACTTCAAGAGTCTAAAGTTCTATTTACTTTACCCACTAGTTATGATGCCTCTGTTAGAAGGGAGTCCACTCATATTCTACATGGCCATCATAGAATGCTCACTGAGAACTCTCCTTGAATAGAAAAATGATGCGGGGAGCAAGAACATTATCTACTACCTAAGACAAATGATGTTAGGTACCAAGAACCGATACTATGATGTCAAGAATAAATTCCTTTCACTTTTATTTATAGTGAAAAATCTAAGGAATTACTATCCACACCATAAAGTCTACCAGGTATCTCTTATCAATCCTCTAAAGTACATCCTTGGTCGCCCTATGTTGACTAAGAGTCCAGCCTAATGGGTGGTCATTCTACAACAATATGACATTCATTTCGTATCACAAAAATAAGTTAAATCTAAATCCCTAGCTGATTTAATTTAATCATATCCAGATGAGGAGGTCTTCTATGCCCATGACACTCCCCAAACATGGGAGGTTTATTTTTATGGATCCTTCCAGAGTCCTATTGGCAGAAGGATGAAAAAACTAAAACTCAATTGGGTTGTTCTAGGGATTGTATTTTCATCTCCAAATAAATAATTGTTTTTCTAATCATTCTCACTATTATAAGGCTTTAAAAATAATGAGTCTAAATACCAATACCTCATTGTTGTCTTGGAACTAGCCCTAAAACTACATATATCCTAACTAAATATAAAAGTGGATCCAAAAATTTTGATAAATAAATAGATAATATTCCATAAAAAATGAAGAATTGTACCCTCTCACTAGTTATGTTAGGGGACTAATGGAATAGTTCCATTTTAAGACCACTTTACATCATGTTCTATGCCATAAAATGCTCACGCCGACACATTTCCAAATGCATCTATCATCCCAGCTAACCCAGATCAAGAGGAAGAAATCTTCCATATCACACATCGATGAATGGTCTCGTGGATCATCAAATATGATATGAATGAAATAAATCAGGTCAAAGCCACCCCAAAGTGTAATGAACCAGTATCCACCACTATATGAATGGATCCCATAATCATTTATCTCCAAAAGAGGACTCTCCCAAAAGACTGATCCAAAAGGGAACATGTTTGATGCCATGTAGCAAACATCACCTTATAGGATAGTCCAAATGAGCATAAAACCCTCTATAAGAGAGGAATTGATGGAACCCTCCTCAAATTCATAGTATAAGGAGATATTTTTTCCATCTTGGAGGAAATCCATGGGAGATCTTGTGGAGCCCATCAATATGAGACTAGGATCTCCCACTAAATCAAGAGGATTGGTTATTACTAAAAACCCATGATACAAGACTATGTGGAGTTCACTGGGAAATTACATGAAAGAAAGATCCATGAAAACTTAATCCATCAATCCATGGAATTTCTTCATATAGTTAAATATCCCTATCTATTTTATGCTTGGGGTATTAATGTTGTGGTGACATACCCCTAGCCACAGCTAATTAGTTCAAGTACATTATTACTAAAACCAACTTTTTTATAAAGGGGTATAGAAAACAACCCTCAAGAAATTTGGGATGAATAATATCATCAACTTCATAAATTCCCATATCATCTCCTAGTTCAGGGTTCCTCACATAATAATGACAGAAAACAGAACCATCTTCTGATCTATAGAGTTAAAGAAAATGTACAAGGAGTACAATATCAAGTCCAATCACTCATCTCACCATCATGTAGAGGAAAATGGATAGATATAGTCCTTAAATAGATATATGTAAAATATACTATAGAATAGGGTGAATAAGGATAAGAAGTACATGCTGGAAAAACTCCTCCATGTATTATGGGCCTACCGTACCACCATCTGTATAGCTATACAAGCAATGTTGTATTCATGGGGTTATGGGACTGAGGTAGTGTTGCCCATAGATGTCTATCTACCTTCACTCTGAATATCCAATTGTGGATGGCTATTATATTATGATAAATCATAAAATAAGATGGATGAATTTGAGTGGCTCAATGAGAACAGGTTGCATACATTTCACAACCTTGAGGTCCATCATAATCGGATCAAACAATCCTTTAATAATAAGGTTCACCTACATTCATTACTATATGGAGAAATGGTATTGGCTCTTAGAACCCTAATGATATGAGGGAAAAATAATCCATATATGGAACCTAAATGGAAATGGACTTACATTATACATAAGGTATATTACAACGGAGCATACTCATTGGCCTCTATGGATGGGGAGCGTTTTACACCACCCACCAATGTGAGATTACTCAAGAAATAGTTTACATTGCAACCATTATAACACCCTGAGTTTTGTGAATTTTTTTTGAATAAATTAATTTTATTTGATGTTGTTTATTTCATGCTACACTAATACAAACATTTATTATAAACAACACCAACATGGCCTATGTTACAAGCAACACTAAGTTTCTATGAAACATCGTTTTATTGTTATAATTATTTAAACAAGATAGTTATAACCTAGTCATTTAAGATAGTAATATGAATAGTAATAAATGATTTTAAAATATTATTTATAATGGTTTTATATAAATAAAACATATGGATAATAAGACATACATTTTTTAGTAAATTCTTTATATGTTCAAAAATACTATTTTCAAAATAGAACATTTTATGTCCTCATGTGAAAAAAAAATTAATTCTATAAACATTTATAAATTCAATTTTTTAAAATAAAAATCATTTTTGAATTCATAATTTCAAAATTAACATAGGTTGAATTTTTTATATTGTTCTGAGAAACTTCATTTTTTGATGAATAGTGAAAAATAATGAATTTTAATTCAAAATGGCTTATTCTTATAATTTATTTATATAGATTAATTATATTTTAATTGGTTTTAACATAAATATATATATATATATATAATACATATATTAATCCAATTAATTCCATTTGAATCATTTTTATATTGAATTTTCATATAAATTTTAATGAACATTTGAACATTCTCACTTTAAAAACCCACTTTCTCGCCATGTCAGCAGGATTAGCATTAAACTTAATTTTTTCACTTATGTGAACTGAATTTTTTAAAAAATAAATACAAAATTTTAATTAATATAATATTTACATTCTTATAATTTTAAATCAATTTTCTTACCAAAATATTATAGAAATTGATTAAAATTAATAATAGCGATTAAGGAAAAATTAATCTTAACAAGGGACCAAACCTTAAACTTAAGAGCCAAAATGACCTACACACTTGTCCAAAACCCATTGGATGGAAATTTTTCTTCCATAAACCTTAAAATATATAGTTTTTTTTGTTTTTTATGAATTATTTAGGTAAAAACATCGGTACACCAAAGTTGTTCTAAAAAATGCAATGTGTGTCCCTTTCCTCCCTTATAAAAGGTCACCAACTCTCCCCCTTATTCACACCTCTAAATCCACTTAGGTTCAGAAAATATCTTCCCAATTAAATTCCCCAAATCCCTACAATCCTAATTTAATACTCCCATTGGACATAAATCTAACCAAGGAAGCCCTTTGGTGCAAACCAAAAGGAGTTGCACAAAGGAGAGGTAACATCTTTCCTCAAGCTCATTTCCATTGTTTTCTTTCTCCACTACCTCAATTATTCTTATTCAGTGCATAAATCACATAATAATTATCCTAAATATATGGATATTTTTTTTATAAGTTATTGACCTATACAAACTTTCATCTAATGTGTAATGAACCTACAGTTCTGGTGTATGGTGAACTACCGCCTCACAAAACGATGTTGTTCGTTTTTCTATTACCACCTCTCAAGGTTGGGAATCATGATGGAAAATATATTTTTATATGATATATATGATATATATTATTTATTTATTCTTTTTTAATTATTATATAACACATACCTTCATGTTTTCAATTTTTTTTAAATATGATAATTTCATTTGAGGAAGTGTGGGCTACCACATCCTCAAAGTGATGTGATTCATTCACACATTACATGGAATGTATTAAGGATGGGTTTAGTAAACTTTTATTATATATATGACATAATAATTATAATTTAATGATATTATATATATATATATATTTATATATGTCATTTACTTTCTTTCAATGTGACAAAAAACAGAAACAACATTCAAGCGTACGTACGATATACCATCTCCAGGAACAGTGTATTCCATTTCATAATTATATATTATACATATACATATATACTGAATATAACTGATATTTATGTAATGTTTTACATTATGTAAATCAGTATATTATTATGAGTACAAAAAATATAACAAATTAAGATATATGTGAAAAACATAGGAGATATTACCCAAAGTGAAACCTTAACTTGGGATTGTTAATAAGTGGGTAATATAATGTCACAATAAAACCATATATGGTATTATGTATATTAATATTTTGTTTTAAAATATTTATAATAACCTTATATTTATTATACATGAGTTTTGTAGAAGTATTAATAGATTCAAGACATAAGTTAAGGGGATTCCTAATCTCACTTTTATTTATGTGAGATTTACACCTTGTTCACCACTCATTTATTTTATGTGATGTATATAATACCCATTAATATATTCTATGGTTGTTATCAATAAATTTATGGGTAATTAAATATCCATTTTATTAACTATATTTCATTGGGTTTATGTTTCAAGATCTACCAAATCAGTAAAGTAGTTTTATCTAAATTTTCCTTCTTTGAAACCCATGCCATGAACATCAAAAACCATGTTTTCAAAAATGTTTTCAAAAATGATATTTTTAGATAATTTTCAAGGAAAATATATTTTATAAAATTTTTAGTGTTTTCAATCTTCCTTCATAAGTTTTCAAAGTATTTTTAAAGAAATAGTTTTTAAAGATGTTTTCAAAAATATATCTTTTAAGATAATTTTCAAGGAAAACAGATTTAAAAATGTTTTATGTTTTTCAATATTTCTTTATAAGTTTTTAATGTATTTACAAAGAAGTATTTAAAAAAAATAAATATACATTTCAAAATAAATGGTTTTTAAAATATTTTCAATCTTATTTTATATGTTTTTAATTAAAAGAGTTTTGAAAATGTTTTCAAGATTCCATTTTATGTTTTTAAAGAAATATTTTTTCAAAAGGATTTATGTTTTAAAATAAATTTTTTAAAGAAAAAAGGATATTTTCTTCAATAAATGTTTTTAAAAGGATATTTCTAAATTATTTTATATCTAATATTACATCCATTTGTGTTAATTACTCCTAGTAAATGATCCAATGTTTCCATTCATATTATTTCTTTGAATGGTTTACATTTTTATGGCATGATTTTTATGAAACCCATTTCTATTTCATGGGTTATATGATTATGAAACATGATTCTTTTGACAGGTTATGATTTGAGGAAATTATTATGAAACCTTTATTTGTCCATTGGTTAAGATATGATTACATGCTTATGATATCCATTTAATTTCATGGGTTATGATATGATTGTTTATGATTTTTTAGAGAATGTATGTATGGTTTAACTATGAGATGGGTGGGACATATATCTCCCACAAATTCATTGGGTAATGATTTATATCTCATGAGATAATGATGGAAATAATTTCGGAAGGCTTGATCCACTATAGGAATATAGGGAAACCCAATCCATTACAAGGAAAGGACTATGACTGGCGATGGTGGTGTGTCCCACCGAGTAGGTGTAGTAACCATGAAGATTAAAATGGGGAAACCTGAAACACTATGGGAATATAGGGAAAATTGATCCACTATGGGAAGATGTGGAAACCTGATCTACTCTAGGAAGATGGGGAAACTCGATACCTCGCAAGGAAATGACTGTAACTTGGGATAGTGGTGTGTTTTTCACAGTAGGTGTAGTCCCGATGAAGTGCCCTGATAAGTTCTAGAAATGCATCTTTACTTATTGGTAATGATATCATGTGTTCATGTTTATTCCAAAATTCCATGTCTTATTCTTATGTTATGATTTCATGGATAATTCTCTTAATTCCCTTATGATTCAAGTATCATGATATGATAATATATAACCCATGATTTATTTTTATGATCTTTGATATGTAGGGTATGATATTATAATGTTATTAATATGTTCTAAAACCATTATGCTCATGTTTATTCTTACATATATTCTTTATTTACATTTATTGAGCATCTGAGATCACCCCTTTTTATGTTTCCTTCCCAGGATATGAAGATATGTGTTATGTATGATGTTTATAAGAAGGGTGTTAGTCATGAAGAACCTAGTGGGAGATAATATAGCTCACTTATGTACCAGTGTTTATGTTTCATTATTTCCTAAGTCACTAGAATAATACGGTATTTGGGTGCATTTTTTTGTAATGTATTAAGTATTCCACAAAATTGATTTAATATTAATGTATCAAAATTTAGGGCTTCTATAGTTGTTATCAGATAAAATGTTTACTTAACCTTTGGAAATTAGGATGATAAAACCTTAGTGAGAACCATAAGGACGTGCCTAAGGATAAGAATAAGTATGAGGAAAAGTATAGGAAAATTTCCGGGAATTTTGGTAAAGTATAGAGAAAGTGGTTTCATAGAAATAAATACCTATCTAGATACTAAATGTATATTTGGTTCTAGAACATATGTACCTAGGATTAAAAACTCTGACAAGGTGCATCAAGCCTAACTTAAGAATAACCTAGTACACAACAATAGGTTGTACTGTGCACCTGGTTTGACACTCCCAGAGGATATGCTTTTGGAATTCACAAAATCTTCACATACCATCATGATGGACTTAAAAATAATTTGGATATGAATAACCTAGGATAAACAAATTGTGTCATATATTAAAGAATTTTTCATAATTTATACATCCTATAAGTGGTTTTTCATGATTATGTGTTTCCTTTCTGTGATAATTATAACTTACTATATTATTTTTGGTTTTCTTCAATGGATTGAAACCGAAGGTGTAACACCCCAATGATTTAAAAATAAATTTAATTAAATCAATGAAACACTTATTCTCTATGAAATAACACTTTATTTTAAGGAGATAGTTATATTCTACCCATTAAATATAATTTTTCTGCTTATGTGTTTTGAATTTTGAAAAATGAACATAAATGGTTGCGATCAGTAAGTTATTTGGAGTCTGATAGAACCAAATTAATTTTTGGTGAATAGTAACATACCCTTATAAATAGTAATTTTAACCTTATGAATAGAAAAATGGCCAAATAAATAGTAACCTCACCAATAAATGTACAATAAAAAAGGCATCTTATAAGTGACAATATGATCATTATATAAGTGTTGATATTTTTGTAAGTCATAAATATTTAATTAAAATTTTATGATTAATTAAACAATTTAAATGAAAATTTATTTTCATAAAATGTAATCATAAATTATTATTTTATTTTATTATGGTTATAAGATAATTTTATGAGACATAGATTAATTTTTCAAGGTGTTATAAAATTAGTTATAGTTTTCAAATTGTTATTTTTTGAGTAAATTATGATTTTATTTAAAAACTAAATTTCTCATATGTAGAAAATTATTTTGATAAAATGTAGTTCATTTTTAATTCTATACATCAATAAATGTTTGGGGTTAATTTTTTGGATTTTTTGAAAATACTTGAATTTTTGATGAATAGTGAAATACAGTAATTTATCGTATATATACATTATATGTTAAATACACTATTTTTGACATCATGGATAATGTAGTCACACTTGGTTTGAAATAAAATTCTCTATTTACTATTTTTGGTCATAATAATCAATACTATTCACAGTCTTGAGCAATAATATTAAACTAATGATTAAAATAATGTAAAAACTCTCCTCTCCTCCACTATAAATACCACCCTCAAACCCTTCTTCCTCTCGCACCTCTAAATCTTTGAGTATTGTCTAAATTCTACCCAATATTCTGAACAGATCTCTTCCCCACATCCAAGACCTTTTGGTCTCACCAAAAGTCCAATATCAAAGGCCTTAAGAAGGATCTCAAGGAGAAGAGATCAAGAGGTAAAAATATTCTTTCATTTTATTGTGTTTTCTTTTCAATTCTTTTATTTTCTTATACTCTCTTCACCTAACCTTATCCAAGAGGCATGAAAGCTCTCATGTTATGTATATTCTATATTATTATCATTTTTATGGAAAAATTCATCATCATACTCCTTCTCCACTCCCTCTTATTCTGAAAGTAAAAATATCATCTATGATGTGTTAATTTACCGACATCAGGGATGACGTGTCTTAAATTTCCTTTACTTCCTCAAAATATGATTATAAAAACATTTTAATGTTTTAAAAATATTTTAAATTGTATTATATTACCCCTCTTATGTTATGTAATTAATTTATATTCATAATATTAAATTTATTTGATGAAACAAGTTCATGATTATCGAAGAACCACCAAAATGATCTAAACATCATTAATGTTTTATCTAATGATTCATCATCATATATGATAAAAAATGATTAATGGTGTAATTTAATTTTCTTTAAATATATTAATAACATATCATTTTACTTCTGAAGTTTCTCTTCCATTCGACAATAAAATCTATTACGAACTGACCATGGAAACCATGTAAAGAACGCACCCAAAACAATGTAAATAACAAAATATTATTAATATATGTGTGGAATGATATTATAAAATGATCATATAAAGTGTTATAAAAATTATTATTCTTCTGTAAAGTATTAATAACACTCTTTTAACCATTATACATAATATTTGAATATGTTTTAATTAAGATGAACTCAATTTGAGGGAATTCTTAACCCAATTTCCATTCTTTGGGTTAACATTCTACTTATTTCATTATATTGTATAAAGATTATTTGTGTGATGAATTTTTGTTTATATTATGTTTTTTTATTTTTATTTACATTTTATACACATATCCATTCCATTATAATTAATTATCACTCCAATTATATTTGTAAGGGACTTTCCTTTTAAAATCCTTTTAAAAGTCTCTAATGAAATTCAAAAACATTGTTTTTTTATATATATGGAATGAGTGGTTTCTCCTGATTTCATGATTATTTATTACTATGATGTTTCCATTATATGTTGAAATAGTATTTTTATAAATATTATTTAAATAAATTATTTTTTATTTGAAAATTTATATATTTTCGAAAAAGTGGATACTATTTTGTAGGATCAAAATGTAGATATAGATTGCTCAATTACAAGAGGGGTGAATTGTAGGTTTAAAAACTTTCATTTTTATCCTTAAGAAAATATATGTTTAAAAAATTCAAACAATATGAATTCACAAACCCTCTTTAGTTATTAACTAAGAAACTAACTTTATTAGGATTTGAATAATAAATATGATTAACAAACTTAAGACAAGTTTACTTAGGGAAAGATTCAACCTAAAAGTGTATAGAATCTTATTTATCAGAGTATAAAAGTATAATAAAGTATAAGTATAAGAAAGTTACACTTTCTTTCTTTAAAAAAATTCAGTGGAATTAAAACTTGTAACAATAACAAGTAAACAAGTATAAGAAATATTTTAACCCAAAGAGAAGGGTATCCAACAATCTTGGATAAAGGTCCCTATATTTAAACTTTCAAGAAAGTCTTTCTTACCCACACCAGGGTAATCTCTCAATAAAAATATAATAATCTATCTTGATATCCCCACAATCCCTTGATCTTTAAGGTGATTGGTACCTATGTCTTCTTATCCCTGTAAGTGCTTGATTGATCAGTAACAATCCGATTCAGAATAGGCAGGTTGAAAAAGTTATTCACAGGTAAATAAGATGTTCACAGCATTCAAAAAAGGAAGATTTGAGAAGATCTCTCATAAATTATTACATTATTCCAGGTATCAATATATCTCTACAAAAACTCTATCATAAACTCTTTCAAATGACTGAGTATTTATAGGCATGGATTCCAATGGTTGAATTCATCCTCCAACAGTTATATTTTTCCTTAAATTTTAGAGGGACTTGTACACATGTCACTCATCCAATGGTTAGTTTGAAATATATTTTACACCATATTTTCTTGTAAGAAAACATGGGAAAAAATATCATGTGTAATAAATAATAATATGTAAGAAAAACATTATCAATTTTAAGAAACTTAAGCATAATAGGATCTGATAAAATGAAATGTTACTTTCAGGAAATTTGGTAACTGTAAGAAAAAAATTTAATTGGATTCCTAAGAAAGTGAGAATCAGAGTCTAGAAATATTAATAATCATATTTGGAAATAATAGATAATTGGATTCTTATTTTAGAAGAAATAGAAGTATAATTTTAGGAGAAATTAGATTCTGGTTTCAGGAGAAATCAAAGTCTGATTTCAGGAGAAATAGGAGTCTGATTTCAGAAGAAATTGGAGTATGATTTCAGAATAAATCAGAGATTGATTTCATAATAAATCATAGTTAGATTTCAGAATAAATTAGAGTCTGATTTCAAAATAAATCAAATTCTTATTTCAGAAGAAATTGAAGTCTTATTTCAGAAGAAATCGGAGTCTGATTTCAGAAGAAATCAGATTTAGAATTCTAGATGAAGTTAGATTCTAAGTAATTGTAAGGTTCTAATTTAGATAAGGATGTGATTTTTTGTTTAATAAAAAGATATTTAGACTAGGTTTAAGAAAATATTAGATAAGGAAAAGTAAAAAATATTCTTAAAGAAAGAAATTTTTCTTTAAGAAAATATTTCTTAGAGAAAGATAAATTACCTTAAGAAAATGTGTTTGTGATTTTCAAATTATAAAGGAATGAAAAATTCATAAGGAAACTTATTGACTCAACAATATCCCCATTTTTGGAAAGCACAAAAAACATTTTTAAATGAATATAAATGAATAAGGGTTTCATTTTTAAGTTAAAAAGAAATACTTATCTCCCTTTATTTATTATCCATGATGAATACAAATAACACCCCCTTAGGTTATGAAATTCCTAAGGATCGTATTCTTGAATTTCATAAAGAAATTACTCTTCCTTACTTAAGAATTTATTCTTTAAGTAATATCCCCCTTACTTAGGTATTATCTTTCTTAATATTATTTTTTATTTTTCTTTTTTCCCCATTTTGATTTTCAAAAAGAAATTGAGGGAAAGAAAAACAAATTGTACATAAAATGTTAAGAGAAAAATAATGGAAAGATAAAAAAATCATTATGATAACAAAGTTTGTTACAAAGAAAAATATAAAAAAAGATCGGAGTTTAAGAGAAAATCATTCATCCATATTTTTCTCTTTTGGCATCGACTTTTTTATAGTAGCCTTTAGCTTCTTCGACTATTTATGATCATCTTCAAACTTCTTGATCAACTGATCCTGATCCTGATTTTTCTTTTTAAGATCTTTTATTATTTCTTCCTGATACTTAAGAATTTATCCTTGAAACTTTATCACTTCTTCTTGATCTTTAAATTTTTCAGCCATTTCTTCCCTAAGTTCCCTTTCCCTTTTCAGATTTAAAGAAACATAATTCAGCTTCCCATTCATATTTTTATCTTCTTAAAGAAGGATAGATTTTTCTTCCTTTATATTTTTTGTAATACTTATTATTGGATTATTTATTCTGTCATCATACTTATCAAAAACATCCTTGACTAAATCAGTGAAATCATCAAGAATTTTATGATCATTTATCACTGACTTATACCGCTTAATTATTTCTTTTCAAGATATTCTAAGAGCATCATAACTGATTTGAAAAGTATTGAACTCAGATTCAAGTTTGATAAACTTTTCCATAAGAATATTTGTTGAATCTAAATTTTGATTGAATATTTATTGAAGCATATAACATCTGGAATCAATTCTTGGGAATAAAGAAATGGTATTCACTATCTTCTTCAACGACTGAACCAAAAAATCACGGCCTAAATATAATGAAGATTATGAATCAGACTCTTTTATTGGAGAGGGAAATTTATCTTTCTCATCTACTTTCCACTTTGATGTTACAACAACATCCTTATTTTATTTTTCATATATAGATTTATTTGGTGAATAAACAACCACTTTATTACCTTTCTCAGTTTTAGAGATTTCCTTCTCAACTTTCTGAGAATCATGCTCAATATTAGAAACTTGAACTATTTTATCATCATGAACATGAACTTCTTTATCAGAACCTTTATCACCAATTTATTGATCAAAAACTTGATGAAAAAAATCATGATTACTACTCTCATCATATGAAGTTTTATCAACCACATATTGAAAATCATCATTCTTCATAATAGATTGTCCTTATGAAATTATCTTGGTGGATTCATCTTGAGAAGTTCTTATAAATAGCTTGTCAGAAGAACTTTCCATCTCCTAATATTCTTCCACCATTATTATCACATCATCACTCTCTTCTTCTTCTTCTTCTTCTTCTTCTTCTTGTATTTATTCTTCTTCAATAATGGGTTCTGAAATTGAAATATCTTTCTTTTTATTATCTACAATCGGAGTCTTAGTTGGCACTGATTCTTTAAAGAAAGATTATGGTAACTGAACTTGTTCAGATTCCTTCTCAGTATCTCTAAGAAATGATCGGATAATCTTATCTTATAATATATTCGTCTTCATCTTATTTTCTTTAGCTTGTCTCTCAATATCTTATATTACTTGTATCTTTAAGGCCTTGGACTCGGCATGGTCTAACCCAAAAACTGCATCTCATTCCTTCTTCTTCTTATTGAGATCCCTCCATTTATCAACGACTTCATTAGAAAAAGTATTTTGTTTCATTTTCTTGGGTGGAACAGATATTGAATCATGTACTAGTGCTTGTTCTTTCTGTTTCATCTCTCTACCTTTTCTTTTATTTATATTTTTCTTGGATCTCTCTCCAATTTCACCTTTCTTGATGGTATCTTGATCACTATTATCAGGAATTTTAAAGAACTCTCGTGTATTAACACGAAAACCAATATTCATCCTTCTCAGGGTATTATCACTTAACAATATGATCTTGAAGTTTTTAGGCTTTTAGATGCATGGTATTTTGAAGGATTCTAAGAATAAGAAAATAATATTGGACAAGATCATAGGGTACATCATGATTTTAGACTTGATTGTTCCCTTATTGATATTGTTTATGGTTAAAAGAATATACTTGAAGAGTTTAAACATCCTTATATTCACTGAAAAAATCCATCATAAAGATATCACATATCTTAAGGGAATCCTTGTCTACCTTTCTCGGAATCAGAAAACCTTGCATCCAAAGAGATAGTAATCTATGATTAGTTGAAAGATGATCGATCTTCAGTGTATTCACTCCTTTAAGTACAAGGAACTCAATAGCCTTAACTTTCTCAAAAGATCCTTCCTTTTCTGAAAATCTGTGAGAGTAAAGTATTTCCTCTCCTTCAGAAGGTATGTCCAAAATTATTGCATCCTTATTGAAAGACAAAGAATAAGTCTTTCCATAACTCTTTAATGAAAACATTTATCTTCATCCTTGTTTATAAAAATGAATTGTATCATAGGATTATATAACATGATCATCATATATTGGATCTTGATTCTTCTATTGGACTACACAGAGACTTTCATAGCTATTCTTCTTTATGATTATTGAAATCAAATAACCATACTTGGAAAACAAATTTGGGTCCACCAACCTTTCTTTGAAAATTAACCAATCCTTGAGTTCCTTATTGGAGTCCATCATAATCTACGAGGAAACATTAAGAGACATTCACAGCTTAAGGTAAAAAAGAAAAATTTAATGGAAACTTTGAAGAGAGGTAGATCTTCAGCACAAAATCACATAGATAACTAATGTGGGAAGAAAATAGGGGGGTTATTTATATAGGCTTCACGACAGAAGTTCATATTCCTGAATAAATCCAATGATTAAGATTTTCTTGATCTGATATGATGGTTGAAATCATTGCTGAAGAAGGATTTATAGGTTCCGATCTTTTGAGGTTTTAAGGAAAAATCATATTTAAGAAATTGAATCCGATAATGTTTTCTTAAACCATTATTGAAATGCCAACAATTTTTTTTTCAATTATAATGATTTAAGTAAGGAAGCATACCTTTCATATTACTCAGAAAGATTTGTCAGTATTGATAAGGTTTCTCTTATAAAAATTCAGTTTTTAAAGTTTTATTAGGGAAAGAAAACCTTTTAGGTTCTGAAAAGTTTTATTTGGGAAAAAAACTTCTTCAGTTCTGAATTTTTTTTTGAAAAGAAAATGTAAAAGAATAAACATATATACCCCCTATGAAAAGAAGTAACTTAATGCAAGGATATAGGTTTTAAGAAAAATTTAATATGGATAATTACATTATGGTTATCATTCATAACTTTTTTAATGTATTAAAATCTATTATAGGGTAAAAATTTTGTAAATATGTTATCAAGTTGATCTTTCGTTCCAATAAATTGAAGAAAAATATCTAATTTAAGTGTGTGATCCCTAAGAAAGTGATTCCTAATATCTATGTGCTTTGTATGATGGTGATTTTTAGGGTTTTTTCTTATTTCAATGGCACTGGTATTATCACACATTATTTGCATTTTGATAAAACTTATGTCATATTCTGTGAGTGTGTGTTGCATCCATAACACTTGAGCACAACAACTTCTAGCTGCTACATATTCGGATTTAATAGTGAAAATTGCAACTAATTATTGTTTCTTGCATGACCAAGAAAGTAATTAATCTCTTAAGAAATGAAAAGTTTTGAATGTACTTTTCCAATTCATGCTATACTCACCTAAGTCAGCATCCAAAAATATTTTTAAAACAAAATCATTTCCATAAGAATAGAAAAGTTCTAAATCCATGGTTCCCTTTAAATAGAGAAAAAATGTTTTCAATGCTTTTAAATGGGATTATTTTGGATTAGATTAATATCTTGAACATAATAATACTGGAAACATTAAGTATGGATAACTATCTGTTAAGTATAATAAACTTTCTATCATACCTCTAGAAGATGTTTGATCTACTGGTTTCCCAGATTTATCAAGATTAAGTGTGTTTGAGGTACCGATTGGAGTACTTATACTTTTAGTGTTTTCATACCCAAAACTATTAAGAAGATATTTAATATACTTATGTTCATATATATAAGTTCTTTGTGGTTTTTGAGAAATTTTAAAAACAAGGAAAAATGTTCAACCATCATACTCATTTCAAACTCAAATTTCATGATATTTTCAAATTAATTAGTTAAGGATTGCTAATTTGATCTAAATATGATGTCATCCACAAAAATTTGAACAATAAAAAAAATTTCATATATTTATTTATAAAAAAGGGTTGGATCAGTAATTCCCTTAATATAATGTTTTTGTAACAAAAATCCTGTAAGTTTGTCATACCAGGCTCTAAGGGCTTGTTTAAGTCCATATAAAGCTTTGGTAAGTTTATAAACATGCTTAGGATGTTTTGTGTCTACAAAACCAAGAGGTTGTTCAACATAAACTTCATCTTGAACATATTTGTTAAGGAAATCACACTTAACGTTCATTTGAAAAATGTTGCAAAGGCTAGTAGAATATGAATAGATTCAAGTCTAACTACTAGAGCGTAGGTTTCTTCATAGTATATTCCTTCTTATTGATTATAGCCTTTAGAAACTAATATTTCTTTATTTCTTAAAATGATTCCATTTTCATCACACTTATTTCTAAAGACCCACTTTACTCCAATTATAGAAGTTTCTTTAGGTCTTTCAACCAAGTTAGAGATTCTATTCCTTTCAAATTCATTTAGTTCATCTTGAATAGCTTCAATCCAGTCATCATCACCCAAATCTTCATTAGTTATTTTAGGTTATAATTGGGAAAGAAATGATAGATTCTCTACTTCATTTATTAAAGAAATTCTACTCCTTATGGGTTAATTTATGTCACTAATAATACTATCATTGGGATGATTCTTAAGAAACAAATGATTTTGGTTTTCTAAAACTTTTTCATCAACATAAGGTAAAAAATCTTCTGGGTTAAATAATTTAAAAAAAATTGCTTGTGTATTTTTCTTATTAGAAGAATATTCCATCAAAGGTTAATAATCAGTTTTCAAAAACACATCTAAGGATGTAGGTTGGGGTTGTTTAAAAATAAAAGGATCAGTTTCATAGAATTTAACATGTACTATTTCTTCAATGGTACAAGAATTTTTGTTAAAAACTCTATATGCCTTAGAAGTAGTGAAATAGCCTAATAAATTTCCTTCATCGGATTTGGGTGTGAATTTATGTAAGTTATCTTTAGTATTCAAAATGAATAATTTGCATCCAAATACATTGAAGTAAGAAACTTTAGGTTTTCGACCAGTCCATAACTCATAAGGTGTTTTATTAAAAAAATAAATGATTAAAACTCGATTTATAGTATAATAAGAAGTACTAATAGCTTCAGCCCAAAAGTTTTTAGTAATATAATATTCACTCATAATGGTTATAGTTATCACTTGAAGAATTCGGTTTATTCTTTCAACAATTCCATTTTTTGAGGAGTTATTGGAGCTGAGAAGTTATGAGTAATGACTTTTTTTAAAGGTTGGGGCCAATGCCTCATTTTTTTTTACTTTGGCTAAAAAAGATTTAAAATAAGAAAAGGATTCATATTTATTGGCTAGAAAATAGAATCATGTAAATATAGTGTAATCATAAACTAAAACAAATACATGGTATTTGCCTCTAATACTTCCAGTTTTTGTTGGAACAAAAAGATCCATATGAACTAGCTGTAATTCATCAAAATTTGAGACTTCACTAATTGATTTAAATTGTGACTTATGTTTCTTGTCATATTGAAAAGGATCTCAAACTTTTTAAGAATCAAATCTAAGTTATGGAATATCCTTAACAAGTCTTTTCTTTGAGAGTTTGAATAGTTTTCTAAGTTTACAATTTCCTAGTAATATATTCCATAACCAATATTGATCTTCTATTTTATTAAGGCAAGGTACATCTTCACTCTTAAGGTCTTCTAAGTTAATTGTATAAATATTATCATGCCTATGGGTAGATATAATAAACTCTTTCTTGGAATTATGTACTAGAAATTTATCATTCCTAAAATTTACAAGGTAACCTTCATCACATAATTGACTTATGATTATAAGGTTGTGTTTAAGAACTTTAACAAATAAAACATTTGAAATTAAAAATTTTACAAGAAAAACAATGTTATATATACCAACAATTTTTCCTTCAGAATTGTCTCTAAAATTTACTTTTCCACCTTTCATCTTGATAATATTTTCAAAGAAGTTTTTGTTACTGATCATGTTCTAAGAAAATCCACTATCCATATACTATGTATGGAACTCCCTTTGTTTTCCTAAAAATAGAATAGTTAGTCTTTTGGAATCCAAACTTGTTTAGATCTAGAAATATTAGAATTTAAAATCTTTGGTATCCACATTTTCTTAGAAAATTATTCTTTATAAAAACCTAAGGATTGGATTTTGTTTAAAGAATAATTTTTCTCTCGATTTCCACCACATTGACACTTGGTAAAAAAATGGTCACTTTGGGGAACAAAATAGTTGTTACTGAAAATAGGTTTTGAATGAGAATAACCAAATCCAGAACTATTTCTAAGAGGATGAAGTTGTGAATAAATTTTATTAAAACATTACTTTCCATGAGTAAAGTTTGACAAAAGTTTCTTTAAGGAAAATATTTCATATTTTAGTCTTATGACTAAATTCTTATCCTTATATTCATTAGTCATAGAATTTGAGTTTATCTCTAAATCATTTTTCTTGGAATTTTTTTTTTCATGATTCTTATAAATTTTATCCTTATTAGAATTTACTCCCTTAAGGTTTTTGGAAACATTTTAAAAATCAAGGGTTTTCTAATCATGATCTTTTGAAGGATCGAATACTTCTTTTGTTAAAATAGATATTCTATAATTTTAATTGTTAAGTTTATTATTGATCTTACTATTTTGATTCTTATGTAACTTGGAAAACCTAGATACTTCTTAAAATGAAGGTAAATGATTATCTTATGATGAGGAATATTCTTCATCTGAAGATTAATAATATTCTTCATTATAAAAATTTGCATTTAAAGAAATATTGGTTAAATATTCAGCAATATTTACATTATCCTTGAGACATTGATTTTCAATAGGAATTATGGATATAAGACCAACATTATTCTGTCCAAAAGATTCAATATTAGAAGATTAATCAGAATAATCACCACCACTAGAAATCCAGGTGTCGTTATCTTTTAGTACTTTCTTAGACTTAGACTTGTAGTACTTCTTCTTGTTTCTTTTAGAATTCCTATCTTTTCTTTATTTCCTTTTGAGCATAGGATATTCTGGTCTAATATAACCTGCTATCTTGAATTTACAACAAGTCACTTCTGAATCATTCTTATCATTTATATCTTTCTTCTTGTATCTATATTTGAAATATTTATTTCCCACAATTTTGTTCATTCTTCAAGAAAGATTGGAAAGTTCATTCTCAGAATGATCACCATCACTTGATTCAGATATAATAGTATATTTCTTAGATTTTGATCTAGTAACTCTTTTAGGAATCTTGGATTTTATATAACTTGATGTAGTAGTGAAAGCATCACTTACATTACCATTGTTTTTCTTATTGATATCTACATCCTTCTTCATTCTAGTTTCATTCTATAGAAGAGTCTCGAATTACTCATCAAGAGTGATATTTGAAACTTTTCTATTCTCATAAATCATTGTTATTTTATATTTCCATTCATTGGGAATAATATCTATTATCTTATTCACAAGAATCTCATCATAAAGTACTTTATCACCCATATACTGAAGGATTTTGATGATAGTCATAATACTTTGTTGAACTTTGCATACAGGTTCTCCATAAGGAAACATAAAACCATGATATTCAACTCTAAGCATAGCTCTTCTTATTTCAATAACCTTGGATGTGCCAAAATGATTAACATATAACTTCTTCCAGATTCTATTAGTAGCTTTATAAGATGAAATATGGATATAGATATTCATGTTCATAGAACATAATAAAGTATTGTGTACCTTAAAGTTAGTTGATACTCTTGTTTTTCCTGATTGTTGAATTGTCTGATTTCCTTGTCTGGAATCTTGTAGTCTCCTATTAACATAACAAAGTTTTTCTTAAAAGGTGGGGAATGAAGCCCCAATTATTATATTAAAAAAACCCAAGCAGGAGAGTAATCAAGTACAACCAAAATCAACAAAAAATCAAAATCAGCATTCTCAAGTTCCCCTTTCCAGGTGTCCAATATTCTTTCTGATTTTATCAGTGATTATCCGTTCATTGTCCCTCGAATCATTCCAAAGTTTGACATTGATGCGCCCACGCCCTCACCCTCTATTGTATCGGGCTTCTATTTCTCTTTCTTGATGAAGTAAAGTTTCCAGATCTTCATCCGAACTGTCTTCCTGTGCAACCTCTTTTTTCTTCTCATCTTCAATTATTTTATAATTTTTCTTTTGGCTTTGTGTTCTAACCAGTTGCCATGAGCCACCTTCCGTGTCTTTAATATTAGCAGCCTGGTAAGTGTTGTTAACAACTTCCAGGGGCTCCATTTCTTGTTGTTCCTTTGGTGTTGCAACCTGCACACTTGAAAGAGATGTGTGAGAAGTAGTCTCACCCAAAGAAGTACTCACCTTCTGCCCAAGATAAGTCTTGACAATGGACTGGTCTGTGTCATCCAAGACAGTCACACCTTGAGAAACAAGTGCAGCCCCAGCACTGGCCACCTGATTTGGATCAGAAGATATAGTAGTATCATTCACATTGAGCATATCCAGATCAGAATTTGCAGAAGTATTAAGAGAAGTGTACTGCTCAGATTGTCCAGAATTTGCAGTTACTAAATGTTCTGAGTTTAAAGTTGTGACAACTTCAAACCCATGGACACCTAATCCGGCGTGGACAGTAGGTAGCAGAGATGAGGGGTCACAAACACCCTCTTCAACCATTTAAACCCAGGATTTTCTTCCATGTCCAGTAATCTTAGTGCCTTTTTTAGGGTCATTGTTGGGAACCACCGGCTCTACATTGTGCTCAGATAAAGAAACCTCATGTTTAGGAAGATTACGATGCTTAGTAAGGTGATTTTTTTGACAGAATCAGCTTGAATATCTTTCTCCATCTCAACTTTAGGACATGATTTGAGATCATGACCACGAAGAGAGAAGTGTTCACAGACAATGGACCTTCTACAGTTAGAGGTGTCATGTCCTATAACCCTGCAATTAGAGCAGAACCTTGGCATACCCTCAAATTAAATTCTTAACTATAATTTTTCTTCATCAGTAGACAGATACGCCTTATCAACCAAAGTAGAACATAGGTCTATCTCAACCAGGCACCGATCATAGTGACCATACCTAGCAATTTTAGTTTCTTTGTACATTTTAATTATAATACCAATCGCTAATGCAATATCATAAAGGATTCGAGGATGCTATAAAATCCAGATTAACCCAAAGATTTTAATCCAGATTTGAGCAGAGGAGTTATCGATTTCAGTTGGGTTGAATCTCCTATCCCACTCTCTGATGTGAATAGCACCTGGTTTGAGCGACAGTGATCCAAAAACCCATGCATGCATTTTAAGCTCTTCTAAGGGGAAGATTAGATGGAAATACCCTTTACCCAAGGAGACACATTGCCACGAGTCGAACCCCCAGATTCCTGAAAGCTGCTGTATGAGATAATCCATTCTCCATGGTTTTGTTCCTTTGGGAATAATGAGACGTGCTATAATAGAGAGTTCTCCCAACTAAAATCTTTCAGAAATCACAGCTGGATCTACCCTCACATGAGCAACAGAACCGCGCCTACGTATGCCGACACACAAACCCTTAAACTGGGAAAAATAACGGTTGGAATTGCTAACCTCAATAGATTTCTTCTTTTGATTTTCACATCCCCGAATCTCAGATCTCTCTATTCGACTTGCAGCGTGCTTGTGGGAGTCGAACCTCCCTGGAATCAAGAATCCATCTACCATAAAAAATTGAAGCGGCGAGGTAGATGAGTGAAACCCTAGAAACCATTTTGCGTCATAGGGCAGCGCCCCTGGCTGCTCGACATCTCCCTTATCTCTATTAACATAACAAAGTTTTCAATAATGGTATTGATAATAAAAGTATTCATCCTATCTCCCCAGTATTCATAGTCATTTCCATCAAATATTGGGGTTGTGGTAGGATTTAGATTATTTATAGAACCAATGTTCATTAATTCCATTATTAAATGAAAATACAAAAGATATTTTTCACAAAAAGGATTAGTAACAAGAGTTTATAAACAAAGATATTATAATAAAAATATTAAGAAAACTTGAAAAATTAAAGTTAAGAAAGTAAATATGAGCAATAAAACTAACATGTAAGTTTAAGTATTTCATAAACCTCCTATTATACCAATTGTAGGATCGAAATGTAGATATAGATTGCTCAATTACAAGAGGGGGTGAATTATAGGTTTAAAACTTTCATTTTTATCCTTAATAAAATCTATGTTTAACAAAGTTAAACAAGTTGAATTCATAAACCCGCTTTAGTTATTAACTAAGAAACTAAATTTATTAGGATTCAAATAATGAATCCGATAAAGAAACTTAATAAAAGTTTACTTAGGGAAAGATTCTATATAAAAGCATATAGAATCTTATTTATCAGAGTATACAAGTATAAGAAAGTATAATAAATTTATACCTTCTTTATTTGAAAAAATGCAGCAGAAATCAAACTTGTAACAATAAAAAGTAAACAAGTATAAGAAATATTTTAACCCAAAGATAAGAGTATCCAACAACCTTGGATAAAGGTCCATTGATTTATACTTTTAAGAAATCATGTCTTACCCACACCAGGGTAATCCATCGATAAAAAGATCAGAATTTGTCCTACTATCCCTGCAAGACCTTGATCTCTAAGGTGATTGAAACCTCCTTCTTCCTATCCCCAGAATCCCTTGATTGATCAGTAATAATCAGTTTCGCACTAGGTAGGTTGAACAAGCTGTTCACGATTGAACAATATGTTCATATTATTCGCACAAGGCAGATTTGAGGAGATCTCTCATAGACTATCGGTTTATTCCCGAGATAAACAGCTCTACAAGAAAAATCTATCATAAAATCTTTAAAATTATTGGGTATTTATAGGCATGTATTACAATGGTAGACTTCCTCCTCCAACTATCATATTTTTCCTTAAATTTTAGAGGGACCTGTACACGTGTCACTCAACCAACAAATAGTTAGAAACAGATTTCATGACATCATTTGATTTAAGAAAACATGGGAAACATTATCATGTATAAGAGATAATAATATGTAAGAAAAAAATTATCAAGTTTAAGAAACCTAAGAATAATAGGATCTGAAAAAATGAAACGTTACTTTAAGAAAATTTGGTAATTGTACGAAAATAATTTAATTAGATTCTTAATAAAGTGAGAATCAGAGTCTAGAAATATTAACAATCATATTATAAAATAATAGAGAATTGGAGTCTTATTTCAGAAGAAATAGGAGTCTGATTTTAGAATAAATCGGAGTCTGGTTTTAGGAGAAATTAGAGTCTGATTTTAGAAGAAATCAAAGTCTGATTTCAGAAGAAATCAGAGTCCGATTTCAAAATAAATCAAATTTTGATTTTATAAGAAATTAGAGTCTGATTTCAGAATAAATTGGTGATTTATTTCAGAAGAAATTGGATTCTGATTTTAAAAGAAATTGGAGTCTGATTTCATAAGAAATCGGATTCTAAATTCTAGATAAAATCTGATTCTAAGGAACTGTAAGTTTCTAAGTTAGATAAGTATCCTATTTTTGGTTTAAGAAAAATATGGTTAGACTAGGTTTAAGAAAATATTAGATAAGGTAAAGTTACAAATATTCATAGAAAAATAAAATTTTCATTAAGAAAATATTTCTTAGAGAAAGATAATTTACCTTAAGAAAATGTGTTTGTGATTTTCAAAACATAAAGGAATGGAATATTCATAAGGAAACTTATTGACTCAACATGTTTTAGTAGTATCCTCATGTATGGTTATGGGATGTTATGTATGTTTTATGTCCTAACTCTATAAAAATCTAAACCTGAAAAGATCCTCAATGTGTAAGAATGTATGTTCTTGTTTAAAACTCAAGATTATGTAATGTTTTAAGGATAGGTCCTTATATTTGGTATCAGATGATGGTTTAGATAACATTAGGTGTTGGGATGATGTTAATAGAATACTATAAATGATTTTTACTTTATGGTTAATTTAAAATGATATAGAATTTAAATATTACCATGTTGATTCATCTAAGATATGTCTTTTCAGAATGTTTTTTCATAGAAGAAATAGGGAACCTGAAGTAGGAAGGTACCAAGAGGTAGATATCTTTCCAAATCTGTAGCCTGGAATGGTGGGAATCAAAACTGAGAATTTTATTATATCAATGGATCAATTGACTCAGGTGATAAATGATGGTGGTTTCTATGCTATAGAGGAACCTGATCTACCATGAAGAAAAATGTCTTTTTGAATCATTTTATGAGGCAACTTCTTCAATTATTTAGTGGAACTACAAATCCAGTGATAGTCGAAGGATGGATAAATTCTCTAGAAAAGATATTTGATGTCATGGGATGTTCAGAACATCAAAAGGTAATACTATACATTTATTTTTTTGAAGGTTAATATGATCAATGGTGGTTTTTGGTTAAGAATACAAGAGAAAGAGATGATCTTTAAAATCTATAATGGGATGAGTTTAAGAGTATTTTTATGGAAAAATATTTTCCTAAAACTATTTGACTCAAAATGGAGAAAAAATTCTTGGAACTAAATCATAAAGATGATGATTCTGTGGTAGCATATGAAGCTAATTTTACATGACTTTATAGGTATGTACCATATTTTACTTGGGATTTTGATAATAAAATCAATAGATTTTACTCTGGTTTGAAACCATTTTTACGAAGATCTTTGGCTTCACAAGAGTTTAAAATAAAATAAAAACTTGTTCATTGTGATGAAAAAGTTGAGATGGAGTTTTTTGACATGTATGTGCCACATAATGACAATAATGAGAATCGATCAGGTTGGAAGGAATTGGGGAAGAATTCATCAAATAAATATAGAGGTAAGAAAATCAATTTCGCTTCTTGTAAAAAAGTGTGGTAAAAAGCATCCTGGTGAATTTATTTAAAATTATGTTAAATGTTACAGATTTGGAAAGTTTGGGCACATTTACCATGAGTAAAAGGAAAATGATCTGAAAATTAATGATAAGTTGATGGTGAGATGCTTTAACTAGAAGGAATTGGGTCATTTTGCTCACGTGTGCCTAAAGTTAGTCACTCAAATAGGAAATCAAAAATATTGGAAGCATAAGAGTGTGGAAAAATCCTTTAAAACCATTTCAGAAGATGTTGAGCTGTCAAATGAGTTGGTATCAGGTATATTTCTTATTTTTATATATTTTAAAAATGTATTGTTTGATTTGGGTTCTACACATTCCTTCATTTCTGAGAAATTCTCTGTACAATTGGGAATTCCTCCTCATGAAATGCAATAAGAACTCATGGTAAAAACAGCTGGAAAAATATTATAGAAAAAATAAATTATAAGAATATACATATATTTTTCTATGGAAATATTTTACCTGAAAACCTTATTTTATTACCTCTAGTGGAGTTTGATGTTATTCTGGGTACAGATTGGATTTCTTTTTATTATGATAAGATATTTTGCGGATCAAAAGAAGTTTTTTCCAGAAAGAGTTTCATTTTGTGTATAATAATGAACCCATACCATTGATAGCATATCAGGAAGCTAAGAAACTAATAAAATATGTAAGTGAAAGTTATCTTTCTCATATTTTTGAAGATAATGGAACTATTCATATTAATGATGTACTAGTGGTAAATGGATACCTGGATGTTTTTCCTGATGATTTTCCTAGTGTTATTCACGATCGAGAGGTTGAGTTTTCTATTGACTTAGTTCTTGATGTGAAGATAATTTCTAAACCCCCTTATCAAATAGCTCAAATGAAACTTCTGGAATTGAAAAAGTAGTTATAGGAATTATTAGATAAAGGATTCGTTTGACCCAGCACTTTACCATGGGGTGCTTCTAAATTATTTGTTAAAAAGAAATATGGGTCAATGAGACTTTTCATTGATTATATATCCTTGAATAACATCACTGTTAAAAACAAGTATCCTTTGCCTCATATATATTATTTTTTTATTAGCTCTAGGGAGCACAGTATTTTTCAAAGGTTGACCTGAGTTCAGGGTACCATTAGTTAAAATTAAATTATACAGACATCCCGAAGACTGTGTTCCATACTAGATATGTTCATTATGAATTTATAGTTATTCCATTTGGGTTAACAAATTCACCTATTGTATTCATGGATCTTATGAATAGAATATTTCATGAGTTCTTCGATGAGTTTTTGTGTGTTTATTTATGACATACTGGTATATTCTAAAAGTAAATAGGAGCATGAAAAACATATAAGGGTTATTTTTCAAACATTAAAATAAAAGAAACTATATGGAAATTCATCAAGTGTGAATTTTGGTTGAAAATGTTTTTTTCCTTGGTCACATTATTTCTAAAGATGGCATAAATGTTGATCCTTCTAAAATAAAAGTTGTTGAAGAATGGCCAAGACCCACAAATATAACTGATATTTGTATTTTTCTTGGTTTGTATGGCTATTACTGGAGGATTGTTGAAATATTTTCACTGTTATCTATCCCACTGACTAAGTTAACTCGAAAAGGAGTTAAATTCATCTGAACAAAATAATGTGATTATTATTTTTAGGAATTGAAAAGAAGATTGGTGAATGCTCCAGTTCTGACCTTACCTTCAAAAAGTGGTGAATATTTCATCTACAGTGATGCTTATTTTAAGGGACTTGGTTGTGTTCTAGTGTAGAAAGATCAGGTAATTGCTTATTCTTTACGTCAGTTGAAATTTCATGAGTAAAATTACCCTACACATGATTTGGAATTAGCTACTGTTTTTTTTACATTAAAAATTTGGAGGAATCATCTATATGAAGTAAAATGTGAAATATATGTTGATCATAAAATTTTGAAGTATATATTTACACAAAATAAATTAAACATGAGATAGATAATATGGATATAACTAATCAAGGATTATGATTGCATGATTCATTACCATCCTGAAAAAGCAAACATAGTGGTCGATGCATTGAGTTGTAAAATTAATGTTACACTAACCATGATACGTTTAGAACATAACCCTTTGCTGGATGATTTGATAAAATTTGTCTTAGAAGTTGTCGGTGCAGGAAATTACTCTGTTTTGTTTCAAGTTTCAATGTAGACATCTCTATCAGACATAATTAAGCAAGTGTAGAAATAAGACAAAAAGTTACATAAAAATGTAATATTGGTTAAAATAGGTAAGTTTCCATAATTTAACCTTGATAAGGATTGTGTTTTGAGGTTTAATAAAATATTATGTGTTCCTTATGATTCTAATTTGAAGAAAAAATTGTTGTGTGAATCTCACAGTTCTCCATTTTCAATTCATCCTAGCATCCCAAATATATACAATGATCTTTGAGAGTATTACTGGTGGGATAGAATGGAAAGATATATTTCTGATTTTACTGTGAAATTTTTGACATGTAAACAGGTTAAATCAGAGCAGTAGTTTCCAAAGGGGATGCTTCAACCTTTACCAGTGCCTGAGTGGAAATGGGAAAATAAATCCATATACTTTTTTGTGGTACTACTGAAGATATCTCGAGGTGACAATGTAATCTAGGTTATTGTTGACCATCTGACTAAATCTGCACATTTCCTTCCTATTTGAGATACTATGTATTTGGATCATCTTTCTCGACTATATCTCAAAGATATTATTAGGTTACATAGAGTTCCTATTCCCATTGTGTCTAACTATGATCCTAGGTTCACTTATAACTTTTAGAAAGGATTTCATAAATCATTGGGCATGGAATTAAATTTCAGCACTACTTTTCATCCTCAATCTGATGGACAAACTGAGAAAAAATTCATAAATTAGAGTATATGATTCGATCTTGTTCAATAGACTACCAGTGAAGTTGGGATAATCATATTTATTTAGTATAGTTTTCTTATAATAACATTTTTTATTCTAGTATACATATGGAACCTTTTGAGGAATTGTATAAAAATCAGTGTCAAACTCCATCATTTTGGGATGAAGTTGGGTAAAGGAAGTTGATGGGACCAGAATTAGTAGAGGAAGTGAAAAAAAAGTTCAGATGATTCAGCAATACATGAGGACAGCTCAGAGAAGACAGAAAATTTATGCAGATAATAGGAGGAAAGACATTTCATTTGAGGTAGGTGATCATGTTTTCCTTAAAATCTCTCCTTGGAAAAGTGTTATGTGTTTTATTAAAAAGGAAAGATAAGTCCACAGTTTATTAGACCTTATGAAATTTTGGAGAATATTAGACCAGTCACCTACCAAGTAGATTTTCCTCTGATTTTATCTCAGGTAAATAATGTTTTTCATGTTTGGATATTGAGAAAGTATATTCCATATTCATATTATGTTTTGAGCCCAAAAGTAGTTCAGTTGGAAGAGAAATTTTCTTATAAAGAGAGACCTATTCATATTATTGATCGTAGAGAGAAAGTATTGTGAAATAAGGTAATCCAACAGGTAAAGGTTTTTTGGAGAAACTACATGGTTGAATAATCAACATGGGAACCTGAAAATTCTATAAGTGAAAGGTACCATCACTTGTTTAATAAGTAAATAAAAATTATGAGAACATAATTTCCAGAAGGTGGGGAGAATGTAACACCCTAATTATTTACAAATAAATTTAATGAAATGCATGAAACAAAAATTTTATATGAAACAAAACATTTTTTAAGTAGATAGTTTTATTCTATCCATTAAACATAATTTTTCCACTTATGTATTTTGAATTTTGAAAAACGGACAAACACGGTTCTGATCAATAAGTTATTTGGAGTCTGATAAAACCAACTTAATTTTTTTGTGAACAGTAACATACCCTTATGAATATTAATATTACCCTTATGAATAGTAAAATGTCCAAATAAATAGTAACCTCACCAATGAATGTAACCTCATAATATAAGTGACAATATGATCATTATATAAGTGTTGGTATTTTTGTAAGTAATAAATATTTAATTACAATTTTATAATTAATTAAATAAATTAAATAAAAAATTATTTTCATATAATGTAATCATAAATTATTATTTTATTTTCTTATGGTTATAATATAATTTTATGAGACCTTTATTAATTTTTCAAGGTGTTATAAAATCAATTATAGTTTTAAAATTGTTATTTTTTGAGTAAATTATGAATTTATTTAAAAATTAAATTTCTCATATTTAGAAAATTATTTTGATAAAATGGAGTTTATTTTTTAATTCTATGTGTTGAAATATGGTTGGTGAATTTTTTGGGATTTTTCTGAAATACTTGAATTTTTGTGAATAGTGAAATACGGTAATTTACCGTATATATACATTATATGTTAAATACACTATTACTGACATAATGTATGATGTAAGAACACTTGGTTTGAACTCCCTTGCACTATTTACTGTTTTTGGTCCCAATAATAAATACTATTCATATTCTGGAGCAAAAATATTAAACCAATGATTAAAATAATGGAAAAACCCTCCTCTCCTCCACTATAAATACCACCCTCACCCCCCCTCTTCCTATCACACCTCTAAAGCTTTGAGAATTGTCTAAATTCTACCCAAGAATCTTCCCAAGAATCTTACCCATGTCTAAGACCTAATGTTCTCATTAAAAGGCCAATAACAAAAGCCTTAGGGAGGATCTCAAGGAGAAGAGAACAAGAGGTAAAAATCCTCTTTCATTTTATTGTGTTTTCTTTTCAATTATTTTATTTTATTATACTCTCTTCACCTCCCCTTATCCAAGAGGAATGAAAGTACCAATATTATATATATTATATATTTTTATCATTTTAATATAAAAATCATCATCATACTCCTTCTCATATCCCTCTTATTCTAAAAATAAAAACACCGTCTGTAATGTGTCAATTTACCGACATCGTGGATGATGTGTCTTCAATTTCATTTCCTTCCTTTTAAATATGGTTGTAAAATCGTTTTAATTGTTGAAACAGATTGTAAATTTTATTATATGACCTTTCTTATGTTCTATAATTAACTTATATTCATAATATTAATTGTGTATGATGAAAAAAGTTTGTAATTATCAAAGAACTGCCAAAATGATCTAAACATCATTAATGTTTTATCTAATGATTCATCATCATATATTATAAAAAAATGATTAATGATATCATTTAATATTATGGAAATATATTAATAACATCTAATTTCACTTCTATAGTTTCTATTCCATTCAAAAAGAAAATATGTTACGAACCGACCATGGAAACCATGTAAAGAATGCACTCGAAACAATGTAAATAACAAAATATTATTAATATATGTGTGGAATGATTTTATAAAATGATCATATAAGGTGTTATAAAAATTATTATTATTCTTTATATTATTAATAACATTATTTTAACCATTATACATGAGTTTTAAATATGTTCTAAGTAAGAAGAACTCGAGGTAAGGGGATTCTTAACCCAATCTCCATTCTTTGGGTTAACCTTATACTTATTTCATTATGTGGAATTAATATTATTTGTGTGATTAATTTTTTTTATATCATTGTTTATTATTTTTATTTATAGTTTATGCATATATTCATTCCATTCTAATTAATTCTCACACCAATTATATTTTTAAGGGGATTTCCTTTTAAAATCCTTTTAAAAGTATTTTTAATGAAATTCAAAAAAAATTGTTTTTTATATATATGACATAAGTGGTTTATTCTAATTTTATGATTATTTATTTCTATGATTCTTCCATTATATGTTGATATAGTAATTTTTATGAATATTATTTCATTATTTCATGCACAATTTTTTATATTTTAAAGGTCATTTGGTTTACGAAAAAAAGGTATTTTGAAAATCTAAATGTGTTTTACCCAAGGGTTTAAATGAGTTATCAAGTGTTTTATTAATTATATGTTCCTTAGAAATAGTTATGTTGTTTTTATCCAATTATAGCTCAATATATGATGGTATGATCCCCATTATAGCTCAAGATATGTTGGGTTGTTCCCATTATTGCTCAAGATATGACGAGTCAGCCCCATTATAGCTCTCCAATGCATTGGGTACTCCGGATATGGAATTTGAACGAATGGTTATTCCATGTGTAAGGGTGATTATAAGAGTAATATTTTAAATATTTTCCATGAAAACTACATGATATTTCTATGCATGATAATGATTTTTTATGAAATGGTTTTTATTGGTTTTTATATTATCACTTGACTAACGATTTCTTTCTTTATATCCCTTACTAAGGTTTTTGTGCTCATCCCAAGTTTTAAAATGTTTTTCATAGGTTATAAGGATGTTTAATAGAAATAAGGAATATAATTTAAATGTTATGAATATTTTTCAAAGAAATTATGTTTTATTTATAAAGTTTTATATTTTAGAAAAAATAGATACTATTTTAGTAGTATCCTCATGTATGGTTATAGGATGTTATGTATGTTTTATGTCCTAATTTTCTAAAAATCTAAACCTAAAAAGATCATAAATCTATAAGAATGTATTTTATTGTCTAAAACTCAATATTATGTAATTTTTTAAGGCCTATTACTTATAAAAGTAACCTTGTTAATGGTGATTGTTATAGATAATGAAATGATTTTTCTTCTGAGAATCTGAATGATATGGGAGATGGAATGAAAAAAACCATTTCTATGATCACATATCATTCTCAAGATATGAATCATGAAGATCTTAAAAACAAGAAAAGAAGGGAACAATATTATTTTTATTCATTTATGAAGTAACATACACCTTCATTCAGTGGGACTTCTTGTTTCTAAACACTAGACTAGTACCACTGAAAATATATTCTCCATTCACCAGGGTTTGAATCATGATAAATTCCGTCTGGTTGTTTATCATTTATAAGGTGAAGCATAATAGTGATGGAATCTAATAAATAATATGAGTAAGCATTATGAAATTGAATCCATCGATTGGGATGAGATCAAGAAAATATTATTTAATAAGTACTTTTCTCATGTTCTTTGTATGAAGATAGAAAATGAGTTCTTTGAGTTGAAGAAAAAGGACGATGAATCTATCGATACCTATTAAGATAATTTCACAATATTTTCAAGTTATTCTTCTAGAATTACCATCCAACCCAAAACTAAAGTTGATAAGTTATTTATTCCTTAAATACAAGTCTCATAAGGGAATTTTCCATAAGAGGCTTTAGTATCTATGAAGACATTGTGCATTGTGTAATAAAATTTAAAATAGAGGTTGGAGTTACATATAAATCTCATGTTTTTAATAATAAAAGGAAGATGGAGTTAAAACTAAAATATAAAAATCATGAAGAGAATAAAATGTGCCTTCCCTTATTCTCCATGTGTGGAAAGAAGCATGGGGGAAATTTTATTATTTAGTTGAATAAAATTTTTAAGTGTGTAAGTGAAGGATATTGGCCAATTGATTTCTAAATTGATGGTAATAATTTTTCCAATGTTGAAAATAAATTAAAATCTATATATAATGAACCTCTCATACTTTGGTGCTTTATGTATAAAGATTTTGGCCGTTATGATAACCAGTTCCCAACTCCATGGGTTGGTGATAATGATAGGCATCAGCAACCTTTTAAATCAAGGGACATGGGAAAGTCTCTTTTGATCACTATTTATAAATAGGGGTTCAATAACAACATGGTGATAGGTACACTTACTATCCAATATAAAACTGTTAATTCCTTATTTGAGTCTTTATCTACCCACTCTTCCATATCTAAAGAATTTTATAAGAGTATTATGATTCCACCAAAATGATTAGATATGGAATTAGTTGTGAAAACCCCTAATGGTGTGATGATTAAATTTGAAGTCTATGATTCCTATCCCATAGAAGTTTGTGGGAATATAATTCCTATAAATTTTGTCATTCTTCACCTAGTTAAATTTTATTTCATATTAGGCATGGATTAGATTTCTCTTCATAAACCCCATATCAATTTTTAAAGAAATAAAGTTACATTTGATATTTCAAACCAACATATGATCATTTATAAATGTGAATATAGGTATAAACATCCTATCGAGATTACATCCATTTTTTGGGTTTTAATTTCCATTTAGAAATTGTGTTTGTCTCAAATGGTTGACAAGAAACTCAACATCAATGATATGCCTATTTTTTAGGAATTTTTGGATGTGTTATTGAAAGTGTTGCCTAGTATTCCACTAAAACGTGAAGGTGAGTTCTTGATTGAACTCATACCTTATTCCAAACCAATTTTAAAGACACCCTATATAATGGCCCTAATTGAGTTGTAGGAATTAAAGAAGAAACTCCATGAAAACCTTGATAAGGGATTCATTCATCCATGTGTGTCACCTTGGGGTGCACTTTTTCTCTTTGTGAAAAAGAAATATGGATCAATATGACTCTACATTGATTATTATGAGTTTAACAAGACCATAATCAAGAACAAGTATCATCTTACCCATATCAATGACTTGTTTGATCAACTGTGTGGACCTAAATACTTTTCCAATATTGACCTTCATTCTGAATATCATCATTTGAGGTTCAATAAAGTGTATATACCCAATGAGACATTCTGTACAAGGTATGGACACTATTAATATATATTGATACATTTTGGCCATACTAATTCCCCTACTATCTTTAGGGATTTGATTAATAGAGTCTTTAGATATTACCTCAATCGGTTTGTGGTTGTCTTTATAGATGATATTCTTGTATATTCAAAGAGAAAGGAAGAGTAGGAATACCACTTAATAATTTTACTAAAAAACCTAAGGAATGAGAAACTATATGAAAATTTTAAAAAGTGTGATTTTTTTTTGTAAAAGTATTCATTTTTAGGTCACATAATCTCAACATATGATATAGTAGTAGATCCATCAAAGATAGAGGCTATTGAAAGTTGTCCTAGACCAACCACGATTACTGAGATCTATTGTTTTCTAGGATTATCTGGATTCTATCAACGTTTTGTGGATAATTTCTCGTGAATATCGAATCCTATTACCAAGTAAACATAAAAGCATGAAAATTTCCTCTAGATGGATGAATATGAGGAAATTTCAAGGAACTAAATAGAAGTCTGGTCAGTGAACATGATCTTACATTACCTAGTAGTGGATACGGGTTTGTAATATATAGTTTTGCATCCAAGAATGGATCGGGATGTTTTCTTATGCAGAATAACATGGTTATCACTTATGTGACACAACAGTTGAAGATCCATGAGCAATATTAACCAACTCATGATTTGTAGTCAGCAGTGATAATTTTTTTCATTTAAGATATGGAGAAATTATTTTTATAGAGAAAATTGTGATATATATATTGATCATAAAAGTATAAAATATATATTCACACAGAAGTAGTGGAACATGTTCTAGAGAATATGTTAAGATATTATAAAGTATTATGATTGCACAATGCATTACCATGCTCAGAAAGTGAACAAAGTGATCAATGATTTGAGTCAAAAGTATCCCTCTAGATTATCTATGATAAGGATCACAAAAGATCCAATACTTATAGATTTACAAAGCATAGATATAGAAATGGTGAAGGAAGGGGATACATATTATCCTTTTCACCAAAATGTTTAACCCTTTTTCCAAGTAAAGATTAAAGAGGCATAGAAGGAAGATGTAGAGATGCATAATAAGGTTAGAAATGTTCCAAAGTCTAACCTTGATCATGATGAAATAATAAGATTTAGGAATCATGTATTTGTTCCTTCCATAATGAATTTTAAGAAGTGGCTGTTAGAGGAAGCTCATATTTCTTCATTCTCTATTCTTACTAGAAGTAAAAAGATGTATAGATACTTAAAAAAATACTTCTGGTGGGATGGAATGAAGAGGGATATCCCTGAGTTTGTATCTCGGTGCTTGTTATTCCAACAAGTTAAGGATGAATGACAAAATTCTAAGTGGATGTTGAATCTATTCCCCATACTAGAATGAAAATGGGAGAACATCACTATGTATTTTTTTATTGGACTCCCCAAAACCTCTATAGGGTTTAATTTTATATGGGTAGTAGTCGATCGTCATACTAAGTCACCAAGATTCATCACTATCAGAGAAGCTTTCTCTCTAGATAATATTTCTAGGATATAAATTAAAGAAGTAGTAAGGTTTCATGGAGTACCACATTTTATTATACCTGATTAAGATCTAATGTTTACCTCAAATTTCTTGAAAATCCTTCAGAAATAACTTGATAAAAAATTGAGTTTCAGTACTAATTATCATTCATAGATGGATGATCAGTCTAAAATAAAAATTCAAACCCTAGAGGATATGATGAAATGTTATTTGTTGGATTTCAAAGATGGTTTGGATCAACATATTCCTATAGTTTAGTTTTCTTATAAAAATATCTTTCATTAAAGAATTTAGTTGGATCCTTATAAATCTTTCTATAGGAAGAAATGTAGAGCTATAATGTGCTTGGATGAATTTGGAGAAAGAAAGATATTGGGACCTAAGATAGCTGAAGAAATGGATGAGAAGGTTAGAACCATTCAGAAACATATCAAGGCAGCAAAAATTTGATATAAATTTTATGCTGAAAACCATTGGCATGATCTAGAATTTAAAGTTGATGAGAAGGTGTTTCTATGAACCTATTTGTGGAAGAATGTTATGAGGTTTAAGAATAAAGGGAAACTGAGCTAAAGGTATATCAGTACCTTTAAGATTATTGATCATATCAAAATGGTAGCTTGTCACTTTTTACTTCCTCCAAATCTCTATCAAGACCATGATTTGTTCCATATATCTCTCCTATGTAAGTACATACTTAACCCTTCATATGTACTGAACTCAGAGGTCATACCACTAGAGTAGGATCTTCCTAATGACGAACAACTAGTTGAAATTATGGATTATACAAAGAAAGTTCTACGAAATAATAAAACTCACATGGTCAAAGTTTTTTGTATAAATAACTAGATATAGTGATATATGTGGGAACATGAGGATATGATGAGGAAGAAGTATCCAATTTTTTGTATCAGAATGATGAATTTCAAGGGAGAAATTCATTTTAAGGGGGGTAGAATGTAACACCCTGAGTTTTTGTGAACCTTTTTTTTGAATAAATTAATTTTATTTGATTTCATGCATTGCACACTATACTAATTAAAACTTTCATTATACACAACATCGACTTGGCTTGCGTTACATGCAACATCGATTTTCTACAAAACATAATTTTATTATTATAATTATTTAAACAAGATAGTTATAAGCTTGTTGTTAAAAAAAGTAATATGAATAGTAATTACTAATTTTAAAATATTATTTATAATGGTTTTATATAAATAAAACATAATTATAAAAAGTCATACAATTTTTGGTAAATTCTTTATATGTTTGAAAATACTATTTTCTTAAAAGAATTGCTTTTTATGTCCTCATGTGAAAAAAATAAAAATAATTTTAGAAACTTTTAGATATTGAATTTGATAAAATAAAATTAATTCTTGAATTATTAATTTCAAAATTATCTTAGGGTGATTTTTTGGGATTTTTCTGAGAAACTTCATTTTTGGATGAATAGTGAAAAAATATTGAATTTTAATTCAAAAATGTTTTTTGTATAATTAATTTATATAGTTAAATTATATTTTATGTTGGTTTTAAAGTCACCATAGATCAATTTTATATATATTAATCCAATTTATGTCATTTCAATCATTTTTATATTGAATTTAGATATAAAAATTTAATGAACATTTAAATATTCTCACTTTAAAAACCCGTTTTCTCGCCACGTCTACGGGATTATCATTAAATATAATTTTTATTCTTATGTGAACTGAATTTTGAAAAATTTAAATACATGGTTGTAATAATTATAATATTTATAGTATAATAATATGAACTTAATTTTTGACCAAAAATATTAGTGAAAGTGATTAAAATTAATCAAAGAAATTAAGGTAAAATTAAGCTTAACAAGGGACTGAACCTTACTCTTAAGGGCCAAAATGACCTATCCACTAGTCCAAAACCCATTTTCTGGACATATTTCGGCCATAATCCTTAAATTTTTGAGTTTTTTTGGTTTTTTATGATTTTTTTGTTAAAAACGTGGGTATATCTAACTTATTTTCAAAAATTCCAAGTGTGTCCCCTCCCTCCTTTATAAAAGGCCACCACCTCTCCCCAATCTTCACGCCTCTCAAGCCACTTAGTCCCAAAAAATATCTACCCAATTCACTTACCAAAATACCTCCCTCCCTCCTTGAATCCTCCCTTTTGGGTGAAAGACAACCAAGTAATCCCATTGATGCCAACCAAAAGGAGTTACCCAAAGAAGATGCAACGTCATTTCTCAAGCTCCTTTCCTTTATTTTCTTTCTCCACTATGTCAATTATTCTTGTTACATGAATATATAAAATACCTAGTATCCTAAATATACTGAGATATTTTTATTATAAGGTTTAAACCTACACTTACACAAACTTCCATCTAATGGGTAACAAACATACTATTCTTGTGTACGGTGAACTACCGCCTCACAAAATGATGTTGTTCATTTTTCCTTTACCACCTATCATGCATGGTAATAATTATAGACACTCTATTTTTATATTATATATATGATATATATGATTTATTTATTATAATTTAATTATTATACAACACATGCCTTCATGATTTCTATTTTTTGTAAATATTATAATTTCGTTTGGGGAAGTGTGGACTACCACCTCCTCAAAGAGATATGATTCATTCACACACTACATGGAATGTATTAAGGATGGTATTATTGAACTTATATGATATATATTACATAAAAATTCTACTATAATGATATTATATATATATATATGTCATTTAATAGCTTTCTTTCAATATGAAAAAAATGGAAATAGAATTCATGTGTACGTATGACATACCATCTCCATGAATGGTGTATTCCATTTCATATTTATATATTCTACATATACATATATACTGAATATGAATTATATTTATATCATGTTTTACATTCTGTAAATCATGATATAAGTATGAGGACAAAAAATATAACAAATTAATACACAAGAAAAAAACAAAGCAGATATTTCCTGAAGCGAAACTTTAACCTAGAATTGTTAATAAGCAGGTAGTATAATATCATAATAAAACCATATATAATATTATATATAATAATATGGTTATTTAAAAGATTTATAAAAAACTTTTATTTATTATACAGGAATTTTATATGAGTACGATGAGATTCAAGACATAAGGTAAGGGGATTTCTAAACTCACTTTTATTTTTGTGATATTTATGCCTTATTCACCACTCATTTCCTTTATGTGGTGTATGAAATTCCCATGAATATATTCAATAATTTTTATACTTAAATCTAAGGGTAATTAAATATCCATTTTATGAACTATCTTTCATGTGGTTTATGTTTCAATAGTTACCAAATCAGTAAAGTATTTTTGTCTCAATTTTCCTTCTTTGAGACACATGTAATGAACTTCAAAAACCATGTTTTAAAAAATGTTTTCAAAAATTATATTATAAGTTTAGTTTCAATGGAAAGGTAATTTTAAAAAAATTATGGTTTTCAAGCTTCCTTTATAATTTTTCAAGGTATTTTGAAAGAAATAGTTTTAAAACAAATAAAAAATGATATTTTTAGTTCATTTTAAAGGAAAAAGTATTTTAAAAATGTTTAATGTTTTTCAAGATTAATTTATAAGTTTTCAAAGTATTTTAAAATAAATAGTTTTAAAAATAGTTTTAGTCTTCCTTTCCAAATAAATTTTTTTCAAACTTTTTTCAAGCTTCTTTTTTATGTTTTTATGGAAAATGGTTTTCAAAATGTTTTCAATCTTCTATTTTATGTTTTTAAAGAAAAAGGTTTTAAAAAGTTTCTATGTTATAAAATCATTTTCTTAAATAAGAAATTATATTTTACTCAAGAATTTTTTTTAAAAGGATTTAAAAAAAACATATAAGATTACATCTGTTGGTGTTACTCATTCCTTTTGGGAAATTATCCAAAGGTTCCATTCATATTCTTTCTCTGAATGGTTTATGTTTTTATGGAATTATTTTTATGAAACCCATTTATCTTTCATGAGTTATATACTTATGAAACCTTATTCATTCTATAGGTTATGCTTTAATTAAATGATTATTAAACATTTCTTTTTCCATAGGTTAAAATATGATTAAATTTTCATGAAACCCATTTTATTTCATGGGTTATAATATTATTTTTTAGGATTTTGGGTCACATGTATGTATGATTTCATTATGAGATGGGTGGGACCAATATATCTCTCCAATTCATTGGATATGGATTTGTATATCATGAGATAATTATAGTAATAAAGTTGAAGGTCTTTATCCACTATGGGAATATGGGGAAACATGGTCTATTATAAGGAAAGAACTGTGAATGGGGATGGTGGTGTGTCTCACCCAGTATGTGTAGTCACCATGAAGATGGATAGTGGGGAAACCTGATCCACTATGGGAATAAGGGGAAACCCTATACACTATGGGAAGATAGGGAAACACAATCCCTTACAAGTGAAGGAATACAACTAGGGATGGTGGTGTGTCCCAACTAATAGGTGTAGTCCCCATGAAGTCTCCTGATAAGTTCTATAAATGTTTCTTGATTTATAGGGAATTATATTACATGTTTATGTGTATTCCACAATTCCATGTATTATTCCTATTTATTATTTCATGGATCGTGCTATTTATTACCTTATGATTCATGTCTTATGAACTAATAATCTATATTCCATGATTTATGTTTATGATCTTTGATATGAAGGGTATGATCTTATAATGTTATGACTATGTTATCATACCCTTATGCTCATGTTTATGCATATGTATCTCCCTTGTTTACTCTTACTAAGAATCTGAGCTCACCCCTTTTTATGTTTCCTTTCCCAAGATATGAAGATATGTATTAAGTATGATGTGTATAAGATGGGTTATTGTCCAAAAGAACCTAGTGGAAGATAATGTAGCTCACTTATGTACCAGTGTTTATGTTTCCATGTTTCCAAAGGAACTAGACTAATATGATCTTTGGGTAGCTATTTTGTGTAATTTTATTGTCTATTCCTCAAAAATGATGTAATTTTAATTTATGAAAATTGAGGGTCTCTATAGTCATAAATCATGATTTAGTCCTTGAATCAAGATGTTAAAATGAACGGTATCCCATATCCTGACCACGTGACGTTAAACAGTACAGAAAAGTCCTGAAAGTAAGACTCTAAACTACATGGTGACACACGTCCTGACTACATGACCTTAAACTATACGAAGATTTCTTGACCATATGAAACTAAACTATATATAATAGTTCTTCACCACATGATGTTAAACTTCACTGCTGAAGTACTCACTACGTGATGTTAAACTGTATGAAAGACGCCATCTCACTATCGACTCACTACACTCTATCTAGATATGTACGAAGGAAGGATGAAATTCCTCCAAATCTGTATAAGAGTCAACTCCACCAAGGGAATCTCTTCAACCAAAAACTATACATGGCTTGATTCCTATCATCATAGTATATGTAATGACGTCCAAATATCTATTATTGGGCCCAACAACAACCATCATTTTACTTCATGTCAGGTGATCCAAGTCCTTACCATAAGATGTTAAACTCCATGACTAATATCCTATCTGCACGATATTAAACTACATGGATTTCTAGAACTACGTATGGGTTGATACTAATTTTAAATGAGATGTGTAGGGATTACTTGATCCAATATCTTGGTCCAGCCACCACATGGTATAAAATACCCACGTCCCATCCTTAATTGGTTCTACATAATGAGATGAACCCTTTTCATTCCTTATTTTTCACAACAATCATAGATCACATGAACTTAGGAATTCTAGTAAGGGATTCCTCGAAAAAATGGAATATAATATTGATATAGGTTCATCATTGTCCTAAATGAAAGATCGTAAAGGGAATATCATAATTTCTCAATTCATGACATTAAACTGTACAATTGATGTCCCTTGCATGACATAAAACTGTACATCCCTATGAACCTTGCCTAAGAGTACCACCGTTGTCATTTTTGGCCTCCTCCCAAACCTCCATTATACAACTAGGTATGGCTTGATTCTCATTTTCAATGAGATCTATAGGGACACCTCGATCATATATCTTGGTCTAGACACCACATGATACAAAAAGAACCTTCTCTATGTATAGTTCAGACTTGCACATGAAATCCATTCCTCAATAACTACATTTAGATTGATTATTATCACCATAGGATATGTAGTGATGCCCAGATCTCCATATTGGGTTCTATCCACAATTATCATTTTCACATCGATATTCCCAACTCCTTGTCTTATGATGTTAAACTACACATTTCCTCAATAACTACATGTGGCTTGACTCCAATCATAATAGGATACATAGTGACGCCTGGATCTCCAATACTTGTCCTAGTTACAACAATCAATAGAAACAATTCCCACCTCTACATACGAGTTAGACCCATGTGGAGAGTTTTTCATTCAAGAACTATGTGTGGCATGATTCATAGAATCATAGGATACTTAGTGATTCTCAGGTCTCTATCCTAGACCCAACTATAACAACCAATAAAAAAATGAATCCCAACTGCATAGGGTCATAGTAATACAAGATAATGTTATCCTACATATGAACTATATCTATGTATATTTTTTTTCATATAATATATCATGCATAAATTTTTTACATCGACTCCCAGGTCATTACTGCATGGCGATAAACTCCAAGGAAAATGTCATGGTTGGGTGACATTAAAACTGCACAATGATAAACTGCACAAAAAACATCATTACCTCATGATGTTAAACTACACAGAGAACATACCCACTACATGAAATTAAATTGTTTATACCATCACACATGTTCTATCCTTTATCACAGGACCATAAGAGACTTACCCCAATCAACTAGAGTATACAGTGCTTCCTCCATCTTTTAAGAACCTCAGTATATAAATTATACTTCACGTCTTGAGCCCCTAAATTTACCATAAATCTTACATGAGCCTTTTAAATGATACCTTTCTTCAAGAAACCCTTTGTTTGACTATGAATGTATTCATATGGCTCTTTTATATTCGCCTATGGTCGTCAACCAAATGTGTCACTCTATAAAAAAGGATTTATGATCCTTGTGATCCCTAACGTCACCATGGAAAAAATAAACACCTTAGTTTGATTAGAAATACTCCTATTATGATTTTCCCAAACCATACTCATGATTTAAGAACCTTTATACTTGATTTATAATATTTTCATCTCCCGCTTAGAAGGATGTTGGGGTAATCTTGATGTAACACCCTGAGTTTTTATGGATTTTTTTCTCGAATAAATTAAATTATAATTGATATATTTTATTACACTAAGTAAAACATTCCTTTCACATATCACTGACTTGGAATATGTTAAATTCAACACTTCCTTGGCGTACGTTACATGCAACACTGAGTTTCTACAAAACATCCTTTTTTGTTATAATTATTTAAATGAGATAATTATAACCTAGCCATTAAACTTAGTAATATGAATAGTAATAACTAATTTTAAAATATATTTTTAAATTTTTTTATATAAATAAAAAATATTAATAAATAAATATATAATTTTTGGTAAATCCCTTATTTGTTTAAAAATGCTATTTTCTCAAATGAACTGCTTTTCATGTCCTTCTGTGAAAAAAAATAAAATTAATTTTAGATACATTTTGCAACTTAATTTTATAATATAAACTTAATTTTTGAATTTATAATGTTTAAATTATCTTAAGAAATGTTTTTAGGATTTTTCTGAGAAATATCATTTTTGTATGAATAGAGAAAAATACCGGATTTTAATTCAAAACTGCCTTTTCATCTAATTTATTTTTACGGATAAATTTTATTTTAAATTGGTTAAAAAGTTTAATTAGATCCTATTTTTATAAATAAACCCAATTTGGGTCATTATAATCAATTTCACTTTGAAATTGAATATAAAAACATAGTAAACTTTTGAACATTTTTACATTAAAAACCAGCATTGTCGACCTAACTGTAAGCTTAAATTTAAATTTATTTATACCACTTCTAAGATTGGAATTTGTAATAATTGATTATATATTTGGAATAAGAATAATTTTTAATATATAATAAGTTCAACTTAGTTTTCTTCCAAAAATATTAGTGAAATTAATTAAAATTAATTACATCGATTAAGGTAAAATTAAACTTAACTAAGGACTAAACCATAAACTTAAGGGTGTAAATGACCTAAAAACCTATCCAAATTCTATTAAATGGACATATAAAGACACTATAATCACTTTTATCAACTTTTTACCATTATTGTATCAACGTTCCATGGGAAAACGTGGGTGTAATTCCTTTTCAAAAAATTTACAATAGTGTCACTCCTCCTACACTATAAAAAGGCCTCCTCACCCACCATATCTCACACATATTAAGACACTTTGGAACAAACAAGATATTCCCAAATAGTTCCTAAACATATATCACCTCATCCTAGATTCCTCCCCTTGGGTAGAAATTAATCCAAGGAATCCCTTTGGTGCAGACCAAACATAGTTACTCGAATAAGAGGTAACATTCTTCCTCAAGTTATTTTATTTAATTTCAATTATTCACCCCCTAAAAACTTCTTATTCCATGATTTTATAACAAAACCATTATTCTCAATATACTAGGATATTTTGATTCTAATTTTTTTACATACAATTACACACACTTCCATCTAATGGGTAACAAATATACGAATCATCGAAGTATAAAATATATATTCACATAGAAGGAGTTAAACATGTGCCAGATAAGATGGTAAAAGATTATAAAGGATTATGACTGCTGAATACATTATTACCCTAGAAAATTGAAAAAAATGGTCGATTATTTAAGTCAAAAGGATCCTTCTAGATTATCTATGATGAGGATAAAAAAAGATCCGATATTTCTAGATTTACAAAGTATGGATCTAGAAATGGTGAAGGAAGGGGAGAAATATTATCTTGATCAACATAATGTTCAACCCTATATCCAAGTGAAGATTAAAGAGGAATAGAAGGAATATATAGATCAGAATAATAAGGTTTGAAATGTTCTTGAGTCTAACCTTGATCAAGATGAAATGATAAGTTTTAGGAACCATGTATGTGTACCTTCCATACCGAATTTGAAGAAGGGGATGTTAGAGGAAGCTCATATTTCTTCATTATATATTCTTACTAGAAGTAAAAAAAATGTATATAATTTAAAAAATACTTATGGTGGGATGGAATGAAGAGGGATATCACTGAGTTTGTATCTTGGTTCTTGTTATTCCAACAAGTTAAGGCTAAAATAAAAAAATTCTAAGGGGGTGTTGCATTAATTCTCCATACCCGAATGAAAATGAGAGAACATCACTAAGGATTTTTCCATTGGACTCCCCAAAACCTCTACAGGGTTTAATTTTATATGGGTGGTAGTCTATCTCCATACCAATTTATCAAACTTTATCACTATCAGAGAAGAATTATCTCCAGATCAGCTTTCCAGTATATAAATTAATGAAGTGGTAAGGTTGCATGGAGTACCAGATTTTATTGTATTTGATCGAGATTCAATGTTTACCTCAAAGTTATGGTAAATATTTTAATAATAACTTTATAGAGAATTGAGTTTCAAAATTTCTTATCATCCATAGAAAGATGATCAATATAAAAGAAAAATTCAAATCCTAGAGGATATGATGAGATATTATTCATTGGATTTCAAAGGTGATTGGGATCAACACCTTACTCTAGTTGAGTTTTCTTACGATAATGTATTTCACTAAATCATTCATATGGATCCTTATAAATCCCTATATGGGAAGAAATGTAGAGTTATAACATGCTTGGATGAAGTTGGAGAAAGAAAGCTATTGGGACCTAATATAGATGAAGAAATTCATGAGAATGGTAGAACCATTCAGCAATATATCAAGGTAGAAAAAATTCGATAGAAAATTTATGATGAAAACCATCAGCGTAATCTAGAATTTGAAGTTGGTTAGAAGGAGTTTCTATTAATTTCTTTGTGGACGAAGGTTATGAGGTTTAGGAAGAAATAGAAACTAAGATCTAGGTATATTGGTCTCTTTGAGACTCTTAATTATATCGAAATGGTAGCAAGTTTCTTTTCACTTACTCAAAATATCTGTTAAGTCAATGATGTGTTCCATATATCTCTCCAATGTATGTAAATACATGACCCTTCACATGTACTAAAATCAGAGGTCATACCACTGGAGAAGGATCATTCTAATGAGGAATAACTATTTGAAATTTTGGGTTATACAGAGAAATTTATACAAAACAATAAAACTCACATGTTCAATTTTTTTTGGAGAAATAACCAATTATAGGAATCTATGTGGGAACAAGATGATATAATGAGGCATAAGTATCCTAATTTTTGTATCAGAATGATGAATTTTGAGGAAAAAATAATTTTAAGGGAGGTAGAATGTAACACCTTGAGTTTTTGTCAACCTTTTTTTTTGAATAAATTAATTTTATTTGATTTCATGCATTGCATGATATACTAATTAAAACTTTCATTATACGCAACACTAACTTGGCTTGCGTTACACGCAACACCAATTTTCTACAAAACATCATTTTATTATTATAATTATTTAAACAATATAGTTATAATATTATTGTCAAAAAAATAATATGAATAGTAATTACTAATTTTAAAATTTTATTTATAATGGTTTTATATAAATAAAACATATTGATAATAAGACATACAATTTTCAGTAAAGTCTTTATATGTTTGAAAATACAATTTTCTTAAAAGAACTGTTTTTTATTTCCTCATGTGAAAAAAATAACATTAATTTTAGAAAATTTTAGAAATTTTATTTTATAAAATAATCTTAATTTTTGAATTCATAATTTCAAAGTTATCTTATGGTGATTTTTTGGGATTTTTCTGAGAAACTTCATTTTTTGATGAATAGGGAAAAAATATTGAATTTTAATTCAAAAATATTTTTTTGTATAATTAATTTATATAGTTAAATTATATTTTATGATGGTTTAAAAGTAACCATATATCAATTATATATCTATTAATAAAATTTAGGTCATTTAAATCATTTTTATATTGAATTTGGGTATAAAAACTTAATGAACATTTGAATATTCTCACTTCAAAAACCCATTTTCTCTCCACGTCTACGGGATTATCATTAAACATAAATTTTCTGCTTCTGTGAATTGAATTTTTAAAATTTTAAATAAATTTTTTATAATAATTATAATATTTATACTCTAATAATATTAACTTAATATTTGACCAAAAATATTAGTTAATGTGATTAAATTTAATTAATGAAATTAAGGTAAAATTAATCTTAACAAGAGACTAAAAATTACACTTAAGGGACAAAATGACATATCCACTAGTTAAAAATCCATTTTATGGACATATTTATCCCATAAACCTTAACTTTTTGAGTTTTTTTGGCATTTTATGAATTTTTTTAGGTAAAAACGTGGGTACACCTAACTTGTTTTCAAAAATTCCAAGTGTGTCCCCTCCCTCCCTTATAAAACTCCACCACCTCTCCCCATTCTTCACACCCCTCAAACCAATTATTCTCAAAAAATATCAACCCAATTAACTTCCCAACATCCCTCCCTTCCTCCTTGAATCCTCCCTTTTTGAGGAAATACAACCAAGTAATCCCTTTGATGCAAACCAAAAGAAGTTACCCAAAGAAGATGTAACATCATTCCTGTAACACCTGAGAATTTTATGTTATATAAATCATCAAAGGAATATTTTTCTACACAACACTTGTTTGGATTGCTTTACACGAAATCGCGACCTTCCTCGATAGCTTGCGTCGTACGCAATACCGAGTTTCACTAAACAACGATATGCTATTAAAATATTATTAAAACTAGCCGTTATGAATAGTAATAACCACTTTTTGAAATTTTATAAATTTTATTTTTCAAAATGGAATTTATTTTTGGATTCGGAATATTGAAATTAGCCTAGGGTGAAATTTTGGTATTTTTCTGAAAACTTTCAATTTTTGATGAATAGTAAAACCACTAAGTGGTAGTTAAAAAACTGAATTTTTCATAAAACTTAATTTTACCGCTTCTGTGAGTGGAATTTCAAAAATCCGAGAGACACGGTTAATGTCAGTAAGTAAAATATGGTTCAATGAGATGAAAATAATTTTTTGGTGAATAGTAACTTTTTATTTTTTTTTTACCACGGTTAAAAGTAAATAGGGTAATTAAGGGTAAAGATGATATTATTATTACCCTAACACATGTCCTAATTCTATTGGACAAGTGTAATTCGACCAAAAACAAACTTAGGAATAAAATATGACCATTTAGGCCCACTTGGATTAGATTAGGACATTTATTATTAATTTATTTAAAGAAGGATTAAAATAGTTAAAATCAAAGTTTAATAAGTAAATCATTTTTAATATGGGTTTATACATAAGATAAATTAGACTATAAATATTCATTATAAATATAAAAATATTTCCTACATAATGGTATTTTATTTGTAATTTTTAGACATTAAATAATTTAATTTATTTATGACACAAAGATGATGCAGTAATTATCTTACTAATGAAATATTGGCATAATTAATGTTATAAACACCAAAATAAATGTAATTTGATACTTTTTATGAATTCCACTAATTTTCTAGGTTAATATGACATGTTAGTATTCATTTAATTAACTTGTTTTGAACTAATAATTCTGTTATGATTTTCACAAAAATCAATTACTAAATAGTGTCAAAATTGACATAAAATAGTTTTTAAAACAAATATTATATTAGTAATTGTTATTTTATTCCTAAAAATATAAGGTTCGGCCAAATGACTTAGATAAGGTTATATATATTAATAATAAACAACTTGGGGTTCTTTTGGCTGCTTATAGTAAGTTTATTAACCTTATAGTATAAGAACACAAGAAGACACGGTAAAAGTAAACTTATTTAACTTAATGTTAAATCTAAATGATAAGGTTAAAATAGGAACCTAAACTTGTCTAAATTCTATTGGATGAGAGTATTTCGACCCATCCCCACATTAGCTTCGAAATATATCAATTTGGAGCTATTTAAAACCGAACTTGACTTTATAATAAAATAATATTTTTTGTTTTCCCAAAGGTACCCCTCTCCTCCCTTATAAAAGGGAACATCCTCCCCCTCTTCCTCACACCACTTTGATCCTTAAAGCTTGGCCAACCCCTGCCAATTCCTCCACTCCACTTACCTAGAGACATCATAGAGGTCCTGGTCTTCTTCAAAGACCAATTTTATTGCCCTAAAAGAAGGTCTCAAATAAGCACTTCAAAGAAGAGGTAATGTCCGTTACCGATTCTTTCATCTTTATTTCTTCTTCCACTTCTTCTTCTTTAGTTGTTTCATTATGAAGTAATAACATCAGTATCACTCATATACTGATATGTTATTATAAGTATGAAGCAACCATATTTCACCATCTATCCATCCTACGGAAAAAGAAATCACCGCGCGTGCGTACGTACGGAATACCGTCTCCATGTCGTGGGGTAATCTATTTTCCACCACCACCTTAATTGGATGGGTATAATGGTGTAAATAATGACTATATATGACTATTATAAATTAATACTGATTCTGAAATAGCATACATACACTCCAATACAATTCCACGATCATAGGAACGATATCATCACTCGTGTGTACGTACGGAATACTGTCTCCACGATGTGATGCGACTCGTTCTACATGATCTTCATTTCATAATGATTATATAAATGAATTTAATGAATTAATATGATATATATTACACTAATACCATTCTGGAAATGATGTATCTATAACCTAAAGAGAAGAATAAGAATTTATTCGACAAGACACGCATAAGAACAAAAAATTATAAACACCTGAATAACAAGTAGCAATGAAATATTACTACTAAGAAGCTAAGAATATGACCATATATGATATCATAAAAATAAGTATGATTCTGGAATAAGTCAATAACATTATTTAAATCATTATACAGGAGGTTCGTACACTTACGAAGAAAAACGAACCTAAGGTAAGGGATAATTTTGCAAATCTCATTTTTATCTGAGATTGCTTATACTTTGGTATTTATTGGGGTGTATTTTATCATCCAAATCCATATTTCCTCAATATGTAATATTATTTCCATCCACCTACAATTTTTTAAATCCAATTTTACCCTTCGGTGAGTTTTTAGTAAAAGATATGAAAGGAATCTTTTGTCGTTTTTTTTGTACGAGGTACTTTTTTTATTTTTCCGACAAAAGTACGAAGAGTGTTTTTTTTAACTTATAAGGTATAAATGGATTTTTAAAACATTATTTCCAAGAATAATCCTTTACAAGTTTTCAAGTTTATTTTTAATCAACTTCTTTTAGTTTAAAATTGTTTGACATGTTAAGAAAGGAAAAACGTTTTTAAGGTAGAAAGGATATTTTCCTCAAGAATGGAGTTGAAGTGTTTTATCAAAATTATTTTCCATCTAAGATAATATAGGGTTCTGTTTTTATCCCTATTATTACATTTATTTGATTATGTTGTGATGGAATTGTATTTTTATGAATTCCTTTATCTTATATTAATTGTTTTATGATGTCATGTTGTTTAAGAATCCCATTTTTTACTACATGGGTTATGCAATGATGTATGATTTATGATTTTGTGGCACACATAAGAATGGTATCATTATGAGATGGGTGGGACCTATATCTCCCTCCAATGCATTGGGTAAAGATTTTATATCTCATGAGATAGACATGGCTGGAACGGTAGGTTATACCAGTTCAGTGAAACAGAACTGAAACGAGGGTGACTCGGTTCAGAAAGGGACTTTGTCCACTAAGATAGTCTTGGAAATGAGTCTTGAATAAAAAGAAATGATTCTCTATGATTATGTGTGTATGCTACAAAGTTTCATGTTTTAAGTTATGATTATTGTGATTACATTTCACTGCCATGATTTATCCCATGTTATGAAATTTTGATCTCTTTTGCAGGTTAAGATTTCCAAAAGTTATGTGCTTATTTTGTTTACCCTTACTGAGCATTTGAGCTCACCCTTTTGTATGTTTTCTTTCCCCAGGTCAGGAAGAAGGTTATTAAGTAAGATATGCCAAAAGGGACTATAGATATGATGAAATAAATGGGAGACAGTGTAGATGCTTTATGAACCAGTTGTTTATGTTTCCCAGTTTCTAAAGACACTATACCTATACGGTCCTTTCGTGGTTTTGTTATATGTTGTAATAAGTATGCTTCAATTTTAAAGTATTAACAATGTATGTAAAGTATGGGTCGTTATAGTTGGTATCAGAGGAAAGGTATAGTCAACCTTTGGAAACTAGGATGTGAAATCCTTAGTAAGAACCTTAAGGATAGGTCTAAGCATAGAACACAATATTAGTGTTTTAGAAATGGCCATGAATAACCTAGGATAATACCTTAAGTGTGAAATTTTATTCTTGATTATGTGGTTTTCCTATTATAATTAGTGTTTCTAACACTATTCTTCTTGGTTTTAGTCAATGGATGGAACCTGAAGGAACCATGTTAATGTAGAATGAGATGGGAAATGCAATGATTATTCCCCTGAGCAACCAAACGTTATGGGAGATGGAATGAAAAATCTTGTATTCATGCTCACACAACTTTCTCAAGCTATGAATCATGCAGGACTTCCAAACGAGCAAAGGAAGGAGAAACATTCTGTTGAATCCTTCATGAGGCAGCATCCACCTTCTTTCAGCGGGTCTACTAATCCATTAGTTGCTGAAAAATGGATTAGTACTACTGAAAAGATATTTTCAGTTCTTCAATGTTCTGAACATGATAAAGTCATCCTAGTAGTGTATCGTTTGGAAGGATATGCTGATCAATGGTGGAATCTTATTAAGAATACGAGGCAAAGGGATGAAATCGAGTCCATGGAATGGGATGAGTTCAAGAACTTATTTTTCAATAAGTACTTCCCTCGTATTCTCCAAACAAAGATGGAGAAAGAGTTTCTTGAACTGAAGAAAAAGGATGATGAATCTTTTGGTACCTATGAAGCAAATTTTACAAGACTTTCAAGGTACGCTTCTGGTATTATTATCCAACCTGAGAGTAAGATCGATCGATTCTTTAGTGGCTTAAAACCAAGTCTTCGAATGGAGTTAGCCATAAGGGACTTCAATAGATACGAGGAAATCGTTCGATGTGCTCTCAAAGTCGAGATGGAGATTGGAGTAACCCATCAGTCATATGGGTTTGATAAGAAGAGGAAAATGGAATTCAAAGGAAAATCTAAAGAGCACACTGAAAAGAAGATGAGATTTCCCTTATGCTCAAAGTGTGGAAAGAAACATGGACGGATTTGTCTTAAAGGGACAAGTAAATGTTTCAAATGTGGAAAGGAAGGTCATCGGGCATTTGAATGTCGCGATGATGGGAAGAAGATGTCTAATGATGCAAACAAAGGAAGGGATACACAGAATGAACCTATTACACTTCAATGTTTCAAGTGAAAGGAGATGGGGCATTATGCCAATAAATGCCCTAATCCAAGGGTTGATGATGATGGTAGACGTCAACAAACTCTTAAGGCTAAAGACAAAGGAAAGTCACATGCAATTTCTATCAGCGATGTGGAGTACGATAACGATGTGGTGAAAGGTACACTTACCATCTACTCTAAAGTAGAAAATGTTTTATTTGATTCTGGATCCACCCAATATTTTATTTCTAAAGAATTTTCTAAGGGTATCACCGTATTACCTCAACAATTAGATGTTGAGTTAGCTGTGACAACACCTAATGGCACAACAGTCGCATCAAAAGTTTATAATTCTTCTCCGATTGAAGTTTGTGGGAAAGTGCTTCCTGCAAATCTTGTGATCCTTCCTATAGTGTAATTTTATGTGATTCTTTGCATGGATTGGATTTATTTATATGGAGATCATATCAATTGCCAAAGAAGGGAAGTCACATTTCATATTCCAGATAAATCTATGATCGTCTATCAATGCAAGGATGAACATAACCTTCCAGTGGAAATTTCTTCCATCTTATGGGTCTTGATTCCACTAAATGAAGGTTATTTATCTGAAATGGTTGGTGAGAAACTCACGATTAAGAATATTCCCATTGTACGGGAGTTTGATGATGTATTTTCGGAAGAATTACCGGGTCTTCCACCGAATCGTGAAGTTGATTTTTCAATAGAACTCGTACCGAGTGCTTTGCCTATTTCAAAGACACCTTATAGAATGGCCCCAATTGAGTTGCATGAATTGAAGAAGCAACTCCAAGAGAATATTGATAAGGGATTCATATGCCCTAGTGCATCACCTTGGGGAGCACCTGTTCTATTTGTTAAGAAGAAAGATGGATCAATGAGACTCTGCATTGATTATCGAGAACTTAACAAGATCACTATCAAGAACAAATATCCTCTCCCACGCATTGATGAATTATTTGACCAACTACGCCGAGCTCAATACTTTTCCAAGATTGATCTTCGTTCAGGGTATCTTCAATTAAGGGTCAATAGGGAGGATATACCAAAGACGGCTTTCCATACAAGGTATGGACACTATGAATTTATAGTGATGCCATTTGGTCTTACTAATGCCCCTGCTATCTTCATGGATCTGATGAATAGAGTCTTTAGAGACTATCTTGATCAATTTGTGGTAGTCTTTATAGAAGATATTCTTGTCTATTCAAAGAGAAAGGAAGAAAATGAAGATCACTTGAGAATTATATTGAAGGCCCTGAGAAAGGTGAAGCTTTATGCCAAATTTACCAAGTGTGAATTTTGGCTTCAAAAAGTTGCATTTTTGGGTCACATAATCTCAAAAGAGGGGATATCTGTGGATCCAGCAAAAACAGAGGTTATCGAAAGATGGTCAAGACCAACAATAGTAACTGAGATCCGAAGTTTTCTTGGTTTGGCTGGATATTATCGACATTTTGTGAAAGATTTTTCACGATTATCTAATCCACTCACCAAGTTGACTCGTAAAGGAGTTAAGTTTGTCTGGACGGAGGAATGTGAAGAGAATTTCAAGGAGTTGAAAAGAAGTTTATCCAGTGAACCTGTGCTCACACTGCCTTGTAGTGGAGAAAGGTTTGTGATCTACAGTGATGCATCCAAGAAGGGATTGGGGTGTGTTCTTATGCAAAATGATATGGTGATAGCTTATGCCTCATGACAGTTGAAAATCCATGAGCAAAATTACCCAACACATGATTTGGAGTTAGCTGCGGTAATCTTTGCATTAAAGATTTGGAGGCATTACCTTTATGGTGAAAGGTGTGATATTTATACTGATCATAAAAGTTTAAAGTATATTTTCACACAAAAGGAGCTGAATATGCGTCAAAGAAGATGGTTGGAGCTGATTAAGGATTATGACTGCTCAATCCATTACCACCCTGGGAAAGAAAACAAGGTGGCAGATGCATTAAGTCGACAAGACCATGCTAATTTATCCATGATTAGGATCACAAAAGATCTAATATTTATGGATTTACAAAGGATGGATCTTGGAATTATAATGGAAGGGGAAAATCTTATCTTTCTCAAATGAATGTTCAACCATCTATACATGTGAAGATTAAAGAGGCACAGAAAGAAGATTTCAAGTTACAAAAGAAGGTGAGAAATGTTCCTGAATTCAACCTTGATTGTGATGGGGTAATAAAGTTCAGGAATCGGGTTTGTGTTACTCCCATCCCCGAATTAAAGAAGGAGCTGCTAGATGAGGCTCATAGTTCTTCATTCTCTATTCATCCTGGAAGCACGAAGATGTATACGGACCTGAAAGAGTACTTCTGGTGGGATGACATGAAAAGAGATGTTTCTGAATATGTCTCTCGGTGCTTGGTTTGTCAGCAAGTTAAAGCTGAGAGACAGAAGTCTAAGGGGATGTTACAACCATTACCCATACCCGAATGGAAATGGGAAAACATCACTATGGACTTTGTCACAGGACTTCCTAAAACATCCAATGGCAATAATGCTATTTGGGTCATAGTTGATCGTCTTACAAAGTCTGCACACTTCATTTCTATTAGAGAGGATTTCTCTCTGGGTCAGCTTGCCAGGATATATTTAAAGAAAGTGGTAAGATTGCATGGAGTACCACTTTCTATTATATCTGATCGGGATCTGAGATTTACCTCAAAGTTCTGGCGAAGTCTTCAGCATACTCTGGATACAGAGTTGAGTTTCAGTACTGCTTATCATCCTCAGACAGACGGTCAGTCTGAGAGAACAATTCAAACCCTAGAAGATATGTTGAGAGCTTGCTCTATGGATTTCAAAGGTGGTTGGGATCAACACCTACCTTTGGTAGAATTTTCTTATAATAATAGCTTTCACTCCAGTATTCAGATGGATCCTTATGAAGCTCTCTGTGGAAAGAAATGCAGGACTCCAACTTGCTGGGATGAAGTTGGGGAAAGAAAGCTATTAGGACCTGATCTCGTTGATGAAATGACAGAAAAGGTCAGATCTATTCAACAACACATAAGAGCAGCTCAGAGTCGAGAGAAAAGTTATGCCGAAAACCGAAGAAAAGACCTAGAGTTTGAAGTGGGTGATAAAGTGTTCTTACGAATATCTCCCTGGAAGAGGGTTATGAGATTTGGAAAGAAGGGGAAGTTGAGCCCTAGATATATCGGTCCTTTCGAAATACTGGATCGTGTTGGGAAGCTAGCTTACCGATTGGCGCTTCCACCGAATATCTCTCAAGTTCACGATGTGTTCCATGTATCTCTCCTGAGAAAGTACATACCTGATCCTTCACATGTACTCAGCTCAGAAGTTGTACCGCTGGAGCAAGATCTTTCTTATGAAGAACAACCGATAGAGATTCTGGATCGTAGAGAAAAAGTCCTACGAAACAAGACCACTCGATTGGTGAAAGTTTTATGGAGGAACCACCAATTAGAAGAAGCTACATGGGATCTTGAGGATATGATGAGGGAGAGGTATCCTCATCTTTTTGTTACAAAGTGACGAATTTCGAGGGCGAAATTCATTTTAAGGGGGGTAGAATGTAACACCCGAGACTTTTATGTTATATAAATCATCAAAGGAATCTTTTTCTACACAACACTTGCTTGGATTGCTTTACATGAAATCGCGACCTTCCTCGATAGCTTGCGTCGTACGCAATACCGAGTTTCACTAAACAACGATATGCTATTAAAATATTATTAAAACTATCCGTTATGAATAGTAATAACCACTTTTTGAAATTTTATAAATTTTATTTTTCAAAATGGACTTAATTTTTGGATTCATAATATCGAAATTAGTCTAGGGTGAAATTTTGGTATTTTTCTGAAAACTTTCAATTTTTGATGAATAGTAAAACCACTAAGTGGTAGTTAAAAAACTGAATTTTTCAAAAAACTTAATTTTACCGCTTCTGTGAGTGGAATTTCAAAAATCCGAGAGACACGGTTAATTTCAGTAAGTAAAATGTGGTTCAATGAGATGAAAATAATTTTTTGGTCAATAGTAACTTTTTACTTTATTTTTACCACGGTTAAAAGTAAATAGGGTAATTAAGGGTAAAGATGATATTATTATTACCCTAACACATGTCCTAATTCTATTGGACAAGTGTAATTAGACCAAAAACAAACTTAGGAATAAAATATGACCATTTAGGCCCACTTGGATTAGATTAGGACATTTATTATTAATTTATTTAAAGAAGGGTTAAAATAGTTAAAATCATAGTTTAATAAGTAAATCATTTTTAATATGGGGTTATACATAAGATAAATTCGACTATAAATATTCATTAGAAAACTAAAAAGATTTCCTACATAATGGTATTTTATTTGTAATTTTTAGACATTAAATAATTTAATTTATTTATGACACAAAGATGATGCAGTAATTATCTTATTAATGAAATATTGACATAATTAATGTTATAAACACCAAAATAGATGTAATTTGAGACTTTTTATGAATTACGATAATTTTATAGGTTAATATGACATTTTATTATTGATTTAATTAACTTGGTTCGAACTAATAATTCTTTTATGATTTTCACAAAAATAAATTACTAAATAGTGTCAAAATTGACATAAAATAGTGTTTAAAACAAATATTATATTAGTAATTGTTATTTTATTCCTAAAAATATAAGGTTCGGCCAAATGACTTAGATAAGGTTATATATATTAATAATAAACAACTTGGGGTTCGTTTGGCTGCTTATAGTAAGTTTATTAACCTTATAGTATAAGAACACAAGAAGACACGGTAAAAGTAAACTTATTTAACTTAATGTTAAATCTAAATGATAAGGTTAAAATAGGAACCTAAACTTGTCTAAATTATATTGGATGAGAGGATTTCGACCCATCCCCACCTTATCTTCTAAATATATCAATTTGGAGCTATTTAAAACCGAACTTGACGTTATAATAAAATAATATTTTTAGTTTTCCCAAAGGTACCCCTCTCCTCCCTTATAAAAGGGCACCTCCTCCTCCTCTTCCTCACACCACTTTAAGCCTTCAAGCTCGACCAAACCCAGCCAATTCCTCCTCTACACTTCCCTAGAGACATCCTAGAGGTCCTGGTCTTCTTCAAAGACGAATTTTATTTCCCTAAAAGAAGGTCTCAAATAAGCACTTCAAAGAAGAGGTAATGTCCGTTACCGATTCTTTCATCTTTATTTTTTCTTCCACTTATTCTTCTTTAGTTGTTTAATTATTAAGTAATAACATCAGTATCACTCATATACTAATATGTTATTATAATTATGAAACAACCCTATTTCACCATCTATCCATCCTACGGAAAAAGAAATCACCGCGCGTGCGTACGTACGGAATACCGTCTCCACGCCGTGGTGTAATCTATTTTCCACCACCACCTTACTTGGATGGGTATAATGGTGTAAATAATGAATATATATGACTATTATAAAGTAATACTGATTCTGAAATAGCATACATACACTCCAATACAATTCCACGATCATAGTAACGATATCATCACTCGTGTGTACGTACGGAATACCGTCTCCACGATGTGATGCGACTCGTTCTACATGATCTTCATTTCATAATGATTATATAAATTAATTGAATGGATTAATATGATATATATTACACTAATATATTTCTGTAAATGATGTATCTATAACCTAAAGAGAAGAATAAGAATTTATTCGACAAGACATGCATAAGAACAAAAAGTTATAAACACCCGAATAACAAGTAGCAATGAAATATTACTACTAAGAAGCTAAGAATATGACCATATATGATATCATAAAAATAAGTATGATTCTGGAATAAGTCAATAACATTATTTAAATCATTATACAGGAGGTTCGGACACTTACGAAGCAAAATGAACCTAAGGTAAGGGATAATTTTGCAAATCTCATTTTTATCCGAGATTGCTTATACTTTGGTATTTACTAGGGTGTATTTTATCATCCAAATCCATGTTTCCTCAATATGTAATATTATTTCCATTCACCTACAATTGTTTAAATCCAATTTTACCCTTCGGTGAGTTTTTAGTAAAATATATGAAAGGAATCTTTTGTCGTTTTTTTGTACGAGGTACTTTTTTTACTTTTCCGACAAAAGTACGAAGAATGTTTTTTTTAACTTATACGGAATAAATGGATTTTTAAAACATTATTTACAAGAAGAATACTTTACAATTTTTCAAGTTTATTTTTAATCAACTTCTTTTAGTTTTAAATTGTTTGACATGTTAAGAAAGGAAAAATGTTTTTAAGGTAGAAAGGATATTTTCCTCAAGAATGGAGTTCAAGTGTTTTATCAAAATTATTTTCCATCTAAGATAATATAGGGTTCTGTTTTTATCCCTATTATTACATTGATTTGATTATGTTGTGATGGAATTGTATTTTTATGAATTCCTTTATCTTATATGAATTGTTTTATGATGTCATGTTGTTTAAGAATCCCATTTTTTACTACATGTGTTATGCAATGATGTATGATTTATGATTTTGTGGCACACATAAGAATGGTATCATTATGATATGGTTGGGACCTATATCTCTCTCCAATGCATTGGGTAAAGATTTTATATCTCATGAGATAGACATGGCTGGAACGGTAGGTTATACCGGTTCAGTGAAACAGGACTGAAACGAGGGTGACTCGGTTCAGAAAGGGACTTTGTCCACTAAGATAGTCTTGGAAATGAGTCTTGACTAAAAAGAAATGATTCTCTATGATTATGTGTGTATGCCACAAAGTTTCATGTTTTAAGTTATGATTATTGTGATTACATTTCACTGCCATGATTTATCCCATGTTATGAAATTTTGATCTCTTTTGCAGGTTAAGATTTCCAAAAGTTATGTGCTTATTTTGTTTACCCTTACTGAGCATTTGAGCTCACCCTTTTGTATGTTTTCTTTCCCCATGTCAGGAAGAAGGTTATTAAGTAAGATATGCCAAAAGGGACTATAGATATGATGAAATAAATGGGAGACAGTGTAGACACTTTATGAACCAGTTGTTTATGGTTCCCAGTTTCTAAAGACACTATACCTATACGGTCCTTTCGTGGTTTTTTTATATGTTGTAATAAGTATGCTTCAATTTTAAAGTATTAACAATGTATGTAAAGTATGGGTCGTTATAATTCCTCAAGCTCCTTTCCTTTATTTTCTTTCTCCACTAAGTAAATTATTATTATTACATTCATACATAAAATACCTAGTATCCTAAATTTACTGAGATGTTTTTATGATAAGGTTTTAACCTACACTTACACAGACTTCCATCTAATGGGTAACAAACATACCGTTCTTGTGTACAGTGAACTACCACCTCACGAAATGATATTGTTAGTTTTTCCTTTACTGCCTATCATGCATGTAAATCATGATATAAACTCTATTTTTATATGATATATATTATTTACATGATGTATTTATTCTTCTTTAATTATTATAAAACACATACATTCATTATTTCCATTTTTTGTAAATATGATAATTTTGTTTGGGGAAGTGTGGACTACCGCCTCCTCAAAGAGATGTGATTCATTCACACACTACATAGAATGTATTAAGGATGGGTTTAGTGAAATTATATAATATATTTTACATAAAAATATTACTATAATTATATTATATATATATATTTCATCTAATTTCTTTCTTTCAATATGTCAAAAATAGAAATAATGTTCATGCATACGTACGACATACCATCTCCCTGAATGGTGTATTCCATTTCATATTTATATATTTTATATATAAATATATAATGAATATACATGATATTTATATCATGGATTACAGTATTAAAATCATGATAAAAGTATGAGGATAGAAAATATAACAAATTAATACACATACGAAAAACAAAGAGGATATTACCTGAAGTGAAACCTTAACATAGAATTGTTAATAAGTGGGTAATATAATGTCATAATAAAAACATATATAATATTAGATATAATAATATTGTTATTTAAAATATTTATAATAAAATTATATTTATTATACAAGAGTTTTATATGAGTGCGATGAGATTCAATACAAAATGTAAGGGGATTTCTAATCTCACTTTTATTTCTGTGATATTTACACCTTATTTACCACTCATTTATTTTATGTGGTGTATATAATTCCCATGAATATATTATATAATTTTTATACTTAAATTTAAGGTTAATTAAATATCCATTTTATGAAATATCTTTCATGTGGTTTATGATTCAATAGTTACCAAATCGGTAAAGTAGTTTTGTCTCAATTTTCCTTCTTTAAGACATGTGCCATGAACTTCAAAACCCATGTTTTAAAAAATATTTTCAAAAATTATCTTTTAAGATAATTTTCAAGGAAAATTTATTTTCCAAAAAATTATGGTTTTCAAGCTTCCTTTATAAGTTTTCAATGTATTTTTAAATAAATAGTTTTCAAAAAAATTCAAAAAACAACTATTTAGTTAATTTTCAAGGAAAAGGGATTTTAAAAGATTTTGGTGGTTTTAAGATTAATTTATAAGTTTTCAAATTATTTTAAAATAAATATTTTTAAAAATATTTTCAGGCTTCCTTTCCAAATAAATGGTTTTCAAAAAAATCAAGCTTTTTTTTATGTTTTCAAGGAAAATGGTTTTCAAAATGTTTTCAAGCTTACATTTTATGTTTTTAAAGAAAAAGGTTTTCAAAAGGATCTATGTTATAAAATCATATTATTAATGAAGAAATGATATTTTCCTTAATAAATGGTTTTAAAAGGATATTTAAAAAACCATCTAATATTAAATCTGTTGGTGTTAGTTATTTCTTTTGGGAAATAATCCAAAGGTTCCATTCATATTCTTTCTCTGAATGGTTTATAATTTTATGGAATGATTTTTATAAAACCCATTTCTATTTCATAAGTTATATGCTTATGAAACCTGCTTTATTCCATGGGATATTATTTAATGAAATTATTATGAAACATTTATTTTTCCATAGGTTAATATATGATTACATGTTTATGACACCTATTTCATTTCATGGGCTATGATATGATTGTCTACGATTTTGGGGCGCATGTATGTATGATTTCATTATGAGATGGGTGGGACCTATATCTCTCTCTAATGAATTGGATATATATTTTTATCTCATGAGATAATGATATGAATCAATTTGAAGGTCTTTATCCACTATGAGAATATGGGAAAACCCAATCCTTTACAAGGAAAGGACTGCGACTGAGGATGGTGGTGTGTCCCGTCCAATATGTGTAGTCGCCATGAATATGGATGGTGGGGAAACCCAATCCACTATTGGAATCAAGTAAAAAACTATACACTATGAGAATATGGGGAAACACAATACCTTACAAGTGAATTACTATGACTAGGGATGGGGGGGTGTCCTTCCCAATAGGTGTAATCCCCATGAAGTCCCCAGATAAGTTCTACAAATGTGTCTTTATTTATAGGGAATTATATTACATGTTTATGTGTATTCCAAAATTCCATGTATTATTCCTATATTATTATTTTATGGATCATGTCTTTGATTACCTTATGATTCATGTCTTATTAACTGTTATTCTATATTCCATGATTTATTTTTATGATCTTTGATATGAAGGGTGAGATCTTCTAATGTTATGACTATGTTCTCATACCATTATTCTCATGTTTATGCTTAATTATCTCCCTTATTTACTCTTACTAAGAATATGAGGTCACCCCTTTTTATGTTTCCTTCCCTATGATATGAAGATATATATTAAGTATGATGTGCCTAATAGGGGTTCTTATCCAAAAGAACCTATTGGGAGATAATGTAGCTCACTTATATACTAGTTTTTATGTTTCCATGTTTCCAAAGGCACTAGACTAATACGGCCTTTGGGAATCTATTTTTTATAATGTATTATGTATTCCTCAAAAGTGATGTAATGTTAATATATGAAAATTGAGGGTATCTATAGTCATGAATCATGAGTTAGTGCTTGAAGAAAGACATTAATATTCATGGTATCCCACATCCTGGCCACATGATGTTAAACAGTACTGAAAAGTCCTTAATGTAAGACTCTAAACTGAATGGTGACACACATCCTGACCACATGACCTTAAATTATACATATATGTCATAGGCATATGAAACTAAACTATATAGAATAGTTCCTCACCACATGATGTTAAACTGCACGTATGAAGTACTCACTGTATGATGTTAAACTGTATGGAAGACACCATCTCACTATCTACTCACTACACTCGATCCAGATATGTGTGAAGGAAGGATGAAATTCCTCCATCTTCGTATGAGATTCATATCCACCAGGGGAATCTCTTCAACCAATAACTACATTTGGATTGATTCATATCCTAATAGGATGTATAGTGATGTCCAAATATCTAGTCTTGGACCCAGGCACAACCATCATTTTCCTTCATGTCAGGTGATCCAAGTCCTTACCATAATATGTTAAACTACGTGACTAATGTCATCTCCTCATGACATTAAACTACACGGTTTTCTAGAACTATTTACGGTTTGATACTCATTTTAAATGAGATACATAGGGATGACTAGATCCAATTTCTTGGTCCATCCATCACATGGTATAAAATACCCATGTCCCATCCTTAACTTTTGCTACATAGTGAGAGGAACCCTTTTCATTCCTTATTTCTCGCACTGAGCATAGATCACATGAACTTAGGAATTCTAGTAAGGTATTCCTCAAAAAAAATACATATAATATTGAGATAGGTTCATCATGGTCCTAAATGAAAGACTGTAAAAGTAATATCATAAATGCTCGCTGCAAGACATTAAATTGCACAGTTGATGTCCCTTGCATAACATAAAACTGTACATCCCTCTGAACCTCACCCGAGAGGAACACTATTGTTGGTATTGGACTCCTTCCAAACCTCAATTATACAACTAGGTATGGCTTGATTCTCATTTTCAATGAGATGTGTAGGGACACCTTGATCCTATATCTTGGTCCAGCCACCACATGATACAAAATGAACATTCTCTATGTATAGTCCAAACTTGAGCACAAAATTAATTCCTCAAGAACTATATTTGGCATGATTCCTATCACTATAGGATATGTAGTGATGCCCATATGTCCATATCTAGTTCCATCCAAAATTACCCTTTTCAATTCAGGAATCCCAACTCCTTGTCGTATGATTTCAAACTACACATTTCCTCAAGAACTACATATGGATTTATTCTTATCATCACATGATACATAGTGATGCCTGGATCCCCAGTCCTTGGACTCATTACAATAATCAACAAAAACAATGCCCACCTCCGCATATAGGTTAGACCCGCATGGAGAGTTTCTCATTCAAGAACTATGTGTGGCATGATTCATAACATCATAAGATACATAGTGATTCCTAAGTCTCCATCCAGAACCCAACTGCAACAACCGATAAAAAAATGCATCCCAACTACATGGGGGCATAATCATACATGATCATTTTATCCAACATGTGATCTATATCTATGTATGTTGAGTTTGTGCATAAAATATATCATGCACAAATTTTTCCCATCGGTTCCCAGGTCATTACCGCATGGTGATAAACTGAAAGAAAAATGTCCTGGTCGGATGACATTAAAACTACACAAAAAAACTTCCTTACCGAGCAATGGTAAATTGAACAGAAAAATTAATTACATCATGATGTTAAACTGCATGGAGAACATCCCCACTACATGAAATTACACTATGTAGACTATCACCCATGTTTAATTCTTTATTAAAGGACCATGATATCCTTACCCCAGTCAACCAGAGTATGGGGTGCTTCTGATGTCTTTTAAGAACCTCAATACATAAATCATACTTCATGTATTGAGCCCTTAAAGTTACCATAAATCTTCCATGGCCCTTTTAAATGATACCTTTCTACAAGAAATCCTTTGTTTGACTATGAATGTATTCCTATGTCTCGTGCATATTCGCCTATGTTCGTCAACCAAATGTGTCGCTCTGTAAAAAAGCATTTACGGTCCTTTTGATCCCTGAAGTCACCATAGAAAAAATAAACACCACAATGTGATCAAAAATACTCTTAGTATGATTTTCCCAAACCTTCCTCGTGACCTAAGAACCTCGATACTTGATTTACAATATTTTCATCTCTCGCTCAGAAGGATGTTGGGGTAATCTTGATGTAACATCCTGAGTTTTTATGGATTTTTTTCCTCAAATAAATTACATTATCATTGATATATTTCATTTCACTAAGTCAAAAATTCCTTTCACACATCACTGACTTGGCATACATTACATGTAACACTGAATTGGTGTACATTACATGCAACACTGAGTTTCTACGAAACATATTTTTTGTTATAATTATTTAAATGATATAATTATAACCTAGCCATTAAAATTAAAAATATGAATAATAATAACTAATTTTAAAATATTTTTTATAATTTTTTATATAAATAAAACATATTAATAAATAAAGACAATTTTTTGGTAAAGTCCTTATTTGTTTAAAAAATACTATTTTCTCAAATGAACTGCATTTCTTGTCCTTCTGTGAAAAAAATAAAATTAATTTTAGAAACATTTAGAATTTGAATTTTATAAAATAAACTTAATTTTTTAATTTAGAATGTATAAATTATCCTAGGAATATTTTTTGGGATTTTTCTGGGAAACATCATTTTTGGATGAATAGAGAAAAATACCGGATTTTAATTCCAAACTACATTTTAGTATAATTTATTTATATGGGTAAATTATATTTGAAATTGTTTTAAAAGTTAAATTAGATCATATTTTACCAATAAACCCAATTTGGGTCATTAGAATCAATTTCACATAGAAATTGAATATAAAAACATAGTAAAAGTTTGAATGTTTTTACATTAAAAACTCGTATTGTTGACCTGACTGCAGGATTAAATTTAAATTATTTTCTACCACTTATATGATTATAATTTTTAAAAATGAATTATATATTTGGAATAAGAATAATTTTTAATATATAATAATTTCAACTTAGTTTTTTTCCAAAAATATTAGTGAAAGTAATTAAAATTAATTACATCGATTAATGTAAAATTAAGCTTAAATAAGGATTAAACCATAAAATTAAGGGCCTAAATGACCTATAAACTTGTCCAAATTCCATTTTATGTCCATATAAATATTATATCATCACTTTTATCTACTTTTTACCAATATTTTATCTACCTTCCATGTGAAAATGTGGGTGGAATTCCTTTTCACAAAATTTACAATAGTGTCACTCCTCCTCCACTGTAAAAAGACCCCCCCCCACTTACTCACACCTATTAAGACACTTTAGCATGAACAAGATCTACCAAAATAGATCCTAAAAATATCTCCCCTTACCATAGATTCCTTCCCTTAGGCAAAAAGTAATCCGAGGAATCCATTTGGTGAAAACCAAACAGAGTTACCCAAATAAGAGGTAACATTCTTCCTCAAGTTCTTTTATTTAATTTAAATTATCCACCCCCTCAACACTTATTATTCTATAATTGTATAAAAAACAATATGATAAAAATTCTAGGATATTTTTATGCTAATTTTTTTATGTACGCTTACACACACTTCCATCTAACGGGTAACGAACATACTGTTTACGTGTATAGTGAACAACTATCTCACAAAATGATTATTGTTCATTTTTCCTTTTATGCCTCTAATTTTGGACATTATGATGGAAACTCTATTTATATATTATATATATGATATTTATAATTTCTTTAATCTATTTTTAATTATTTTAAAATACATATCTTTATACTTTCCATTTTATGTCAATATGATAATTTCATTTGAGGAATTTTGGACTACCACCCCCTCAAAGTGATGTGATTCATTCACACACTACATGGAATGTATTGAGGAAGGGTTTAGTGAACTTATATGATATATATTATATAATAATGATACATTAATAATGATATATATATATATACACACATATATATATATACATATATGTCATTTACTGTCTCTTTTCGATGCTTTCGTCGGGGCACGCATCTGTCTATCAAGGACACACTGGTTGTTGTCCTACATTCCCTATTTCCAAATTTGGGTGGCATTTGTCACTTATTTAGGGAAATTTGATCCTTGGTAGAAATAGGATTATGGGATTTCGGTCTCTCCTTCCATAGATTCCTCCTCAGAACTCATTGCCTAGTCCGAGTCTCCCTCATAGATTTGAGTCGTTGTTTGTGAATCTCATTCCTGGTGCCATATCTTTGTGGGATTTGGTTAATTATTCTAATTCCGTCTATACATTCCAATGGGTCTTGATAGGGAAGAAACCTTTGGTTAGAGTAGATGACAATATCAGGCATGTCAGGGCATCTCTGGATGCATGGACATTGGGGAACATATATTCTTCCTCATAAGAGGGCATATCAAGGGTACAGAACCTGAGGCATACCATGTCAATCGTGGGTTATATTATTTTATAGGCGTGTCTTTGAGGTTTTCCTTATCTTCCTATGTTTAACACAGGGTATTCCTCAAGTTTAATGTCTTGCAAAGATGGATTCCAAAGGCATATTTTCTGAGGTTTTCCTTAGGCATCTCATGTTTAACATGAGGTAGGTCGCGAGTTTAATGTCTTGCAGACACGGAATGAGAGTGATCAGAACATCCCATAGAGATATATCGGATTGGTACATCCCTAGGAGGGATCACCTAGAAGGTTTACCATATGGATGGATCAGAACAACCAATGAGAACGAACCCAGGTTGGTGTGTCCCATGAAGGGAAGATGTCACACCATGAAGGATGATCTGGACACCATTGAGGGCAGATTAGAAGGAGTGCACCCTATAATGGGGAGTACCGAGTTTTACCATTGGCTGGGATTGAACCTTGTGGAGGTTTCTTATGTACCATGTGTAGACGACAGGGATCAAAACCCACATAGTTCAAAATGAGAGACATGGAATCAGGGTGTACACAAAGGAAAACAACCTGGAGGCATGTTGGGGATTATGCATTGATAGCAGCCCATCACAAGAGAGAAACTATTGGTTGGATGGTTATGGATTGTGTGGGAATTATACATGGTTAGCTTCCCAAATGGATAGCATGATCCCACTAGGATGTGGCAACCCAGGTAAGAATCAGGATGGATGATGGATGGTTGGATGAAGTGGACGAGATGAATGGGATGGGACCATCCTGAAGATGATGGTGATGTTGGTATTGAACCTATAATAGGATTTCTACGTATCCTTGTGGTGGGTAATCAAAGTCTTCATAGTTCAAGATGGGGCTATGTGACACCTAAGGAGGCGGCCTGTGAGGATGGACGCATGGATGGGACCCGGAGGAAGTAGAACCTCTGGGTTAGGGAATGACCTTCCTAAAATTCAAAGTATCAATGGAGAGACTAGGATGGGACATGAGTGATGGTATTGAACCTCAGGGAGGCTTATTACATATCCCCATGGCAGGGAATCAAAGTCCACATAGTTCAGCATGGGGAATGGAATCGGGGTGTGTGTAGAGAACAGCAACCCGAAGACATATTGGGGCATACGCATGGTTAACAGCCCAAGAAATGGTCTGATGCCACTAAGGGATGTACCAAGGATGTGGTTCCTAACAAAGGGAACACTGAAGTTTACCTGTGTTTGGGGTTGAACGCCAGGGAGGCTTCTTATGTACCCTATCTAGGAGACAGGGATCAAACCCAACGTAGTTCGAATAGGTTTACCAGTGTTTAGGGTCGAACCTTGGGGAGGATTCCTATGTACCCTACTTATGAGATGGGGATCAAAACTCAGGTAGTTCGAATAGGTTACTAGTGTTTGGGATTGAATCTCAAGGAGGCTTCCTACATACCCTGTCTAGGTGACGGGGATCAAAACCCATGTAGTTCGAATAGGTTTACTAGTGTTTAGGGTTGAACCTCAGGGAGGCTTCCTACATACCCTATCTAGGATACAGGTATAAAAACCCACATAGTTTAGGATGAGTCATAGGATCGAGGTGTGCGCAGAGGATAGCGACCCAAAGATGATGTTGGAGATTATGCATGGTTAGCAGCCCGAGATTGATCTAATGCCCGTGGGGGCGAACCAGATAATTAGATCCCAAAAAAGGAGAATACAACAGAATACCGTATATTGGGATTAAACCTCAGGGAGGCTTCCTATATACCCTATCTAGAACACAAGGATCAAAACCCATGTATTTTGTATAAATGCAGTTTAGAGTCATGCAAGACAAAAGGGGGCATACAGTTTAATGTCATGTAGGACATGGGTGGACTAAATTGAAGTTGTCTGGACTGATGGGGGTTTGCATTGAACCTTAGGGAGGCTTCCTATGTACCTTTATTGGAAAAGGTAAGGATAAAAGTCCACGTAGTTCTAAATGGGTGGGATTACGCACTAATGTGTCCTAGGGAGGATGCCATGGTCGATACTTACTCTAAGCCCACATGAGTAATGCTCGGTGTGAGAAACAAGAGGCATCAAAGACCTAACGATCACATCACAAAAGGTGCGTCCGTGAGGAATGGAGCGGGGCTTATGCGTGGTTAGAAGCCTAGGGAGATAGAGATTGGGACTTACTCCAAGATTATGGCCCAATGGAGATAAATACTAGAGGGATAGGGATGGGGTATCAGAGGTTCCTGTGCCCATATATCCTCTGGACTTTTCACATAGAATAAGAGAGGATGAGCAAAGATACTACCTCCCTCAAGAAAGGATAGGGTCTTACACCAAGATGGTTTCCCTTCCCCGCAGATAGATGTTGTTCCATTCAAGGAGGATCTCATTCCAAGTGAGGAAGATATCACTCCCATAGAGACCAGTGGGCATGGAAAATGTCCAAGGCAGGGCACCCCATGTTCATTTCATGGGTTGAGGCTACAGTTTAACATCATGTGTTAAGGATGATGATTCTTAGCAGTTTAACTTCCTACAACTCGAAATATGAGGATTCACTCCTCACCCCTTAGACTTACATAACTGATACCCACCCACACTTGGGGAAGGGAAGGCATTAGAAATTACATGTGTATATGGGGTTATGGAGTGATCCATTGAGGGGCTCACATTAGCGTGGCTATGAAAAGAATCAATATCCATTAGAGTGCCCATGAAAAGAAGCCTGAGGCAAAGAAATGCAATATAAAGCACTGCCTAGTTTCCACTAAGAAGTGGTAATGATAGATGGGGATTATGCATGGAAGTATCCCAGTTTCTTCTAAGGAGCGGAAATAGTGAATTGGGATTAGGCATGGAAGCTGCCTAGGTGCTGCTAAGGAGCGACAATGGTGAATGGGGCTTACGCATGGAAGCTACCCGGGTGCTGCTATAGAGCGAAAATGGTGAGAGGGGATTACGCATGGAAGAAACCCAGGTGCTGCTAAGTATAGGCAATGGTGATTGGGGCTTACGCATAAAATCATCCCAGGTGCCACTAAGTAGTGGCAATGGTGAATGGGGCTTATGCATGAAATCAGTCCAGGTACCGCTAAGGAGTGGAAATGGAGTATGGGGCTTATGTTTGGAAGTTTCATGTAATGTCTTCATCATGTATGGAAATGAATCCATCTCAACTCATTGGTGGGTTTGAGGCATATAATTAAGGAATACACCTATGCACTAGTTCATAAGCGGGATAATACCAAGGGTGTTGGAATCATTCCAAATGAAGGGAGATGAAAAGTGTGAATCGCATGCCCAACATCCGGATCACTATGGGGGAAGCATGACAGAGAGAGATAAACAAGATTGAATTTTAGCCCGGGGATTCAACCAGAACAAAATAGACTCGGAAGAATTCATTCAGACAATGGAAAGGATGATAACTCACTTTGAAGAGCTTATTAGAGAGGATCCAGATATGCAGGTTAGTACGCTGAAATGGGAACTTTATAGAGTAGCTGATTCAAGTAACCTTAGTCTAGTTTTTAATCATTTTGTGAGTTCTTTCAGCACGTAGTGGTCTCTTGTGTGCGAACTTTGTTTTTCCATTTTTTCTTAAAATGGCATAATAAAAATTTAAATTTGGATGGATGACAGAGAGAGATAACTGCTGACCAAATTTAAATCACAACATTTACATCATGTTAGCATGATATAGAAACAAACAAATGAGGTCCAGTCACTGACCATATTCAAAACACGGGGCCAAACTCGAAGTTTCATCCAAAGTTTTCTAGGGCGTTGGCCCAGGAAAGTTGTTGAGCTGAGGCGGCATGGGACCATACCACTAGGGGGTCCCTTAAAACATGAAATAGGATGAATATCTAAATTAAGTACATGAAAATCATGAGGTGGAGTGATGGAATGTTTGAATAGATTATAACGCTCTTGAAATTATGCCATTGTAATCATGGCATGAGGTATCTTATGTTTGTCACATAATCCATATATTATTTGGAATAAGAGGCATCCTATTATTGAATGATAGGGCATGATACCATTTATAGTCATGTAGAGAGTACTATTGACATCTTATGCTTAGCACATAAGGCATCTCTTATTCAGAACAAGAGGCGTCCTATATTTGTCACATAGAGCGTACTAAAGTTTATAGTCATGTAGAGAGGACTATTGGCACCTTATGCTTGGCGCATAAGGCATAAATTGTTTGGATAAAGAGGCATCCTGTGTTTTTAATATATGGTGTACTATATTTTAAAGTCATATATATAGGACTATTGGAATCTTATTCTTGGTGTGTAAGGAATCTATTGTTTGGAGCACGAGTCATCCTATGTTTGTCACATAGGGTGTACTATAGTTTATAGTCATGTAGAGAGGACTATTGGCATCTTATGCTTGGTGCATAAGGCATATCTTGTTTGGAGGTAGAGGCATCCTATGTTTGTTACATAGGGTGTACTGTAGTTTATAATCATGTATAGAGGACTATTGGCATCTTATGCTTGGTGCATAAGGCATCTCTTATTTGGAGCAAGATGCATTCTATGTTTTTCACATAGGGTGTAATAAATTTTATAGTCATGTATAGAGGATTATTAGGCATAAGGAACCTAGAAATGTATGTTGTTGGGACTTATGCAAGAGCATCCCATTCTGGATCAACCCGACATAGGAGTTAAGTGATTGGGTTTGGAGGAGTTTCTTAATGAATGGTTCGACTCAAGGTACTCATGGAATTGAAGATGACAATATCAACTCAAAACATGTGAAAGGGGCCAAGAGGAATATATAAACTCAAGGTATTTCATGGGGTGTGGAGAAGTATCTCGAATCATGGTATTTCATAGGGGGAAGGTGCATGTGAATAATGGTGCAATGGAAAATGTCAATGTCCCGACCCGAAAATTTTGCGGTGTGACTCTCCATTTTTCATGGGGGTCAGTGATGGTAGTGAAGGGACCATCCCAGAGGCCCGAGACTATAGCCTGGAACTGATCCCAATTAGGGGTGTAGGGGCACATCCCCTACAGTATAAATCAGTGGGTGAAAAGATAGGATCTTCACGAAGGATAGGGATGAGGAATAGGGTTCGTGGAGCTGAGGGTCTCGCCGAGCATGGAGCCTCATGGAGATCATGCTCTTATGGAGATCAAGTTATTGCGAAGCAGCTTCACAGAGGAAAGGTTCTCACAGAGCATGGACTCATGAATCATAGGGCTTCATGGTAGCTCAGGGTCTCATGGAGCATGGGGCTTCGTGGAGCCTCGAACAACCTGAAGGAGATCCCTCCTTGGAAAATTATGGAGTCCTTCACGAAGGGCATCACTTCACGATGCTTGGGATCACTGAAAAGAGGGAGAGATCAACCGCCGAAGGGGAGGTGTAACCTTACATATGAATGGGGGTGATCCAGATATTTATAGGCGATGCAGGTTAGTGGATCTCTCCACGGAGAACAAATGTGTGCTGCGAAGAGAAAATGACGCCACTAAGGAAATCACACTCCACAACTGAAGGCAGTTCTGTCAAGTTCTTCATAACCACGGAGTCAACCATCATCCCCTCCATGGAACAGAGGCTTCCTTTATTCCCTCAAAAGTGGTCTTGAAGGCTTCCATCAGGTTCCTCTACTCCTCGATTATGGAGGTAGCTTTGCGAATGGGATCCGCTAACTAGTTTTCCAGCCCAAATTTGAATTTCCATAAATCTTAATTTGTAGCTATGTCTGGGATCTTCTACTAGTCAAATAGAATATTGTGAAATGGGATATGTTCATGGATCATGTATGTAAGCATTTAAAATATTTTTTGGATGCATTTTTCAGTTCCAACAAATTCTCCCCTAAGAATGGGGTCCAACGAGGACAAGGAGGGTGAGGTGGACCGCATTCTGAGGAAACAACTAGTAAAACACTTTCCTTGGAGTCCACTATACCTTGATCTCATTGAAAAAACAACCACTAAATCTCTAAGACCATGTGATCCATGCTCAGTGTGGGAAAAAAGAGATAATAGAAGTTCATTCACCTATACAAGAGTGTTGAATAGAAAAAGATGTTATGGGATTGGAACTAGACATTGATCACCATTGGTAGTGTCCAGAATAAGAGGGGTTGTAGCTACAGAAAGAGGATCTCTAAATAGCCGACTTGGATCTCCCAACGTTATTTGGTGCATGAGCGGGGTAATGTCAGGGTCTTTGGGATTAATCCAAACATAGGGGAGTGGAAAGTGTGAATCACGATACCCGAAATTTGGAACAACGTAGGGATGGCATGAAAATGAAGGATAACTATTGACCATGTTCGAAACATATTATACATATTGAATTATCCTAAAATGGGGACAAAAAATGAGGTCCAACCGTTGACCATGTTCAAAATGAAACACAGGGCTTGACTCAAAATGTCATCCATAGTCTTCCAAAACAGTAGCCCAGGATAGTAGGCAGGCCATAGGCTGAGCATCTGTACTATTAGGGGGTTCCTTTAGATGTTAAAGAGGATAAGGATCCAAATAAAGAGAACAAAATGTGTGGAGGGTGGAGTAATGGGTTGTTCAAATGGAGTCCAACACTCTAGAAACTACGCCTCCATGATGAAAACACATTAGGTGAGTGCATCAGTCTAATCAGGAATCATACTCATTTCATGAAAGGATCACCTTGGGGAAAATGAGTAGTGTGGTACATATAATGACATGAATGAGTACCATAAGAGTCCACACCACACCATATGTTACTAATGGGATTCTTTAGACTATAGACTAGAGGTGGCCTAATCTTGGGGCTGGACCCGAGGGAAAGTGATTGGGAATTCCTACGTATCCCATGAGTATGGGAATCAAGACAGATGTAGTTCTTGGAAGACTCGTGTAGTTTAACGTCATATGGTAGGATGAAGAGTGAAAGGTGACATCCCAAAGGGGGAGTACATGGTGCGGTTGTTATAGACTCAACATGAATGAGGAATAAAGTAGTCCATACCACACTACATAATCCCAAGGGAAATCTTAGGTCGAGAGACCAAAGATAGAGAAATTTGGGTTGGGCCCATGAAAAAGTGTCCGGGTGTTCCTACGTATCCCATGAGGATGGTAATCAAGTGATACGTAGTTATTAAATTTCAGTTTAACGTCATGCGGGACGAAAGGAATGTGTAGTTCGGCTACACCAATACACATCCTACCAAAACCACTAAGCCCATGTGATTTATGATTGATGTGGGAAATAAGAAGTAGTGATGGGATTTTCCTGGTACAGGTAGTCACACATTATGAGAAATGGAACGCTAGGTGTATGACATCCCAATATTACTGACCCACCTACTTAACGCACATAGATGCGCATAGGGGTAAAACTGAGTGTGCTAGAATTCCACTTGAACATAAGGGAGTGGAAAGATGTGAATCACGACGCTTGAGATATGGATCGCAATAATGGTGGTGTGATGATAAAGGATAACTATTGACCCTATTCGAAACACATCATCTATTTCACATTATCTTGGCATGGGGACAGACAAATGAGGGTCGATCATTGACTATGTTTGAAACATGGGACCTATCGAAAAATGTAGTATGAGGTCTTCTGGGGCGTTGGCCCAAGATAGTAGGTAATCCAATGTGGCATGAGACCAAGCCGTAAAGGGGGTCCTTTAGATGTGGAAGAGGATATGTATCAAAATAAAGGGCATATGTGGCATAGACATGAAACGAGGTAATGTCCATGTGAAATTCCAGACTTTGGTCTCTTTGCCACAGTGCATTCAAGTATGCCAATGAGATGTGTCAGATATAGGGAGTCAAATCCCTTTCCAAGGAAGAGGGTCCTGGAGATGCAAACTCCTAGTATACATTCATAGAGTGGACCATTGGAGGGGACTTGGTTTAATGGAATGTACGCAGGGTGGAAGAGTAGAAAAATATGACGTGAATGAGGACAAAAAGGGCCCTTCTATCTCATGACACATTCCTAGGGCTGGACCCAGAGACTAAACATTCGGGTGTTCCTACATATCCCATGGGAATCAAGTCATATGTATTTCTAGTAGGAATATCTTAGTTATTGTTTGTAGAACTCACAATATGTTGGGAAGGGAGAAGGGAGACACATGGTTCGGTTGTTGAAAATCTTGATGTGAATGAGGAAAAAAGGAGTCCACACCAGACCATAGGATTTCGACAAAGTTCAGGCCAAGGGGGCCCAAAAGAGGGAAGGATTTGAGATACCTGGGGCTGGACCTGAAGACAAAATGTTTGGGTGTTCCTACATATCCCATAAGTATGGGAATCAATACATACGTATTTTTGGAATATGGCATGGTAGGGTACTAATTCTAGGGTAAATATTGTCATGCAGGTATGGCCCATACACCAAAAGAAGCATCATTTGATGGATCTTGTTTGTTTTTTAGAGTAGATGTGTGTGTATTTTTTTCTGAAGCAACGATCCTAGGATGGAGAATCTAGGATTCACTGTAGGAATCAAGACATATTTAGGCCTTGACAAATGTCATGGTAGATAATTGATACCAAACATGACGTCCCCTTGAGCGAGGATGCCACAATGCGGTGTTGTTTTTTGTTGTGCATCCAGGACGATAGTTTCATAGTTTAGGTTCATATGATAAGACCAGCCCATGCATTTTAATGTCTTATAGAAAAGATTAAATAGTTTAAAATCAGGTGGTACCAAGGATTATAGTTTAATGTCCCATGGATTAGATGCTCAAAGAATAATGAGGTTCTAAAGAGAATGTGTGAGGGGTGATAAAGCATATCCGACACAAATGAGGACATCATTCCACATCACATCACATGCAACCCCGGAGGGGGGGAACCTTAGTACAAGGGTCTAGAAAATATTAGAGGATATGGGGATAGACACGAAGATGAAATTTCTATAAGTTCCTATATATCCCATGAGTATGGGAATCAAGTCACATGTAGTTCTAAAATTGTCTTGTAGTTTAACGTCATGCGATAAGGATGGGGGTAGGAGAGAATAGCTTCTAAAAGGGGGAGTATATGGTGCGTATATTTCAAACCCGATGTGAATGAAGAAATAATCCCACATACACCACACCATGTAATCCTATAAAATTTATGGGAAAAAAGTCTGAACAGAAGAGATAATTAGTAGAGCCTGAGCTAGACCCGAAGACAAAATGTCCGGGCATTCCTATTTATCCCATGAGGATGGGAATCAAGTCATACCTATTTATGAAAGTGTCGTGCAGTTTAACATCATACGACAAGGAAATGGTAGATCTTTGTTTATGGTCATAGATATCGTACCATTGATAGGTGAGACTCTTCTAAGCGGGCATAAACCTCGACCAAATCCCTAATCCCATGTGAGCTACACTCAATGTGGGAAACAAGGGTGGATAATATCTTCACAGGACATGGAATACAGAGAAAGGAGAAATGGTGTGGAGCCTCAAATGACACCATATTGTGGATTCATCCTCTTAACATGCAAACACACATTGAGTGATAACACCAAGAGTGTATAAATTCCACTTAGACATGATGGAGTGGAAAAGGATTTGAATCATGAAACTAATATTTAGGGCATAATGGGGGTGGCATAATGATGGAGGATAACTATTGACCATGTTTGAAACAAAACATCCATATCATGTGACCTAAAATGGGAGAAAATAAATGAGTATCGACCGCTAACCATATTTGAAACATGGGACTTGTGTCAAATTTTCATTCGAAATCCTTTGGGATGTTGGCCCAAAATAGTAGGAGAGCACTAAGTCCTAGAATCCATGTCGTTCGGGGGTCCTTTTTAATTTCAAATATGATGAAATCCCAAATAAAGGGAAACATGGAACATGGAAATGGATGAAAACATGTCTATGTAGAATTTGACACACTAGGTCCTGAACTAGAGTGCTCCTAGGCACATTGGTGAATTTCCAAAGAGGGTCGAGGGGCTCAATTTGAGAGAGGAAAACTCGATAAGATGAGTGGAGGATGGGGGGATATAAATCTCTCAAGAGAGATGTATGTGGCATGGTTGTTGCAAACCCTACATGAATGAGGATATAATCCCATACCACGCCACATACCCCCTCCTAGAAAACTTAGGTCAAGGGGCCAGAAGGAAGATGAGGCTTCTAAGAAATAGGGTTGGACCCAAAGGTGAAATGTTTGAGCATTCCTACATATCTCAAAAATATGGGAATCAAGACATACGTATTTCTCAAGATGTTATGCAATTTAACATCACGTGATAAGGATGTGATATATCTTAGTTTATGGTCATAGATCTCAGACTGTAGATGCCCATTTTAATGTCATGTGTGTGGGATGGATGGGTGGAAAGGGTGAATCGCCATGCATGTCATTTGGGAGACCAAAAAATGGAAATAATGATTGAGGATAACTTCTAACCATGTTTTCAACATAGTATCTGTATCGTGTGACCTGGAATGGGAACAAAAAATGAGTGTCGATCATTGACCATATTTGCAACGCGGGACTTGTATCAAATTTTCATCCAAAATCCTTAGGGATGTTGGCCTGAGATGGTAGTAGAGCACTATAGCCTAGAATCCATGCCATTCGAGGGTCCTTTCAGATGTGAAAGATGATGGAAACCCAATTGATGGGATGTGTAAAGTGTGGTGGTACTCGTGTAGTTTAACGTCTTGCGGAAAGGACGATGGATGGAGGATGGGTGTCTCAAGGGGGTGTGTGTGGCATAGAAAAAATATCCCGACATGAAAAATTACATAGATTCCATACCACACCACACAATCCTATGTGAGGACTTGGGCTAAGAGGCTAGAAAGATAGAGGGACCTGAGGCTGGTCCACGGATGAAAGGTCCTAGCCAGTTTGTAGTTTATTATCATGCGGGATGAGTGCTGAGTAGTTTTACATCCTTCAGCTCAGACGGATCATGCATTTTAACGTCATGCAGTGAGGAAGGTGGTGATATTAGTTTAAGTCCATAGGGCTCATACTGTAATTATGTGACCCTTTATGAGGTTATTTCTTTACCAAAGATCTTAATCCCACATGAAAAATGCTCAGTGTGGGAAACAAGGAATGGGATCAGGTTCTCCCCGGTATATAAGGGTATGATAATGAGGAAAAAATATTGGGTGGGGTCGATCCCAACTAGACCAGCATTCTTGCTCGAGCCATACTAATGTTTGAAGTGATAGCAGGACAAAATGGATCATTGCACCCAATCTTTGGTACATATAGGGGTGGTGATAATGATGGAGGATGGTTGTTGACCATTTTTGATACACAACATCCATATCATGTGACCTGAAATAGGAACAAAAAATGAACATCGACCACTGATCATAGTTGAAATATGGGACTTTTATCAAAGTGTTGTTCAAGACCCTCCAGGATGTTGGCCCAAAACGGTAGGTGAGTTGTAAGCCTGAGCATCGGTACTGTTTGGGGGTCCTTTCAGATGTGAATATTGATGGATACCCAAATAAAGAGGGCGCGTGAAGCATGAATATGCTCATTAAGTTTAACATAATGTGGTAATGACAAAATAGGTGGAGATATCTAAGGAGGGGAATGTATTGTGATGTCATGATAAACCCGATGTGAATAAATAAAAACAAGTCTCACACTACACCATGTGTTTTAAGAAGCTTTCGGGCCAAGGGTCCATACCCAAGGTGAGATCTTCAAGTTTGAGGTTGGACCCACTGATGACATGTTCGGGCGTTCCTACGTATCCTGTGGGGCAGGAATCAAGCCTTATGTAGTTATTGAAAGCGTTGTGTAGTTTAACGTCGTACAGTGAGGATGTAGTAAATATTAGTTTAGGGTCATAGAGTTCAGACCATAATGGTATATCTACCGCTTGTAGTTTAACTCCATATATAATGATAAAGAAGTTTAACATCATGCAGGATGGGTGATGGGTAGTTTTACATCTTTCAGTCTGGAAGGATCACACAATTTAACATCGTACGGTGAAGACAATATAGTTTAAAGTCATGCAGGACTGTAATTCAATTTAACATCATGTGGAATGAATATGGGTAGTTTAAAGTCATGAAGAATGATAATGAGCAGTTTAATGTCATAACAGATGAATATGAATAGTTTAAAGTCATTCAGGATGATAATGAGCAGTTTAACATCATGATGGATGAAGATGAGAATTTTAAAGTCATGTAGGACAATAATGAGTAGTTTAACATCATGACAGATGAAGATGACTATTTTAAAGCCATGTAGGATGATAATGAGCATTTTAACATCATGAAAGATGAATAAAAGTAGTTTAAAGTCATGAAAAATGATAATGAGCAGTTTAACATCATGAAGAACAAAGATAAGAAGTTTAAAGTCATGTAGGATGATAATGAGAAGTTTAACATCATGACGGATGAAGATAAGTAGATTAAAGTCATTCATGATGATAATGAGCAGTTTAAAGTTAGTAAAGATGATGATGAGTAGTTCAACTCCATGACAGATGAATATGAGAAGTTTAAAGTCATAAAGGATGATAATGAGTAGTTTAATGTCATGACATGCGAAGATAATCAGTTTAAAGTCGTGAAGGATGATAATGAAAAGTTTAATGTCATGAAGGACGAATATGAGAAGTTTAAAGTCATGTAGTATGATAATGAGTAGTTTAACATCATGACATACGATAATTGAGTTTAACATCATGCGGGGTGAAAATGAATAGTTTAACATCATGTAGGATGATAATGAGAAGTTTAACGTCATGATGAATGATAGTGATTAGTTTAATTTACATACAATGATGAGATTTTTAAAGTCAGACAGGATGATAATGGGTAGTTTAACGTCATGACGGATGAAGATGAGAATTTTAAAGTCATGCAGGATGATAACAAGCAGTTTAATGCCATGACAGATGAAGATGAGCAGTTTAAATTCATACAGTATGATAATTCAGTTTAACGTCATGCGAGATGAAGAAGTCTTTGTCACTCAACTATATTAGTACACATCCTACCAAAACTATTAATCCCACATGATTCATGCTCGGTGTGGGAAATAAGGATTAATAATGGTATTTTCTTGACACATGGAAGTGCACAAAAAAGGGGGTGGAGATGTCAGACCGGGAATATTCCAACGGTATTGTCCTGCTCACTCAATGTGCATAGCTGCACAGAAGGGTAACACCAAGGGTGTTGGAGTTCCACCTAAACATAAGGAGGTGGAAATGTGAATCACAAAATCCAATATCTAGATCACAATGATGGTGGTGTAACGATGGAGGATAACTGTTAATCATGTTAAAAACACAACATTCATATCGTGTTACCTAGAATGAGGATAGTAAAATTAGGGTTGATCGCTGACCATGTTCTAAACACATGACCTATCGAAAAATTTCATATGAAGTCTTCTGAGGCATTGACCCAAGACGGTAGGTGAGACAATGTGGCATGATATCAGGCCATTTGGGGGTCCCTTAAGACATATAAAAAGGTGTAAATCTAAATAAAGTGATTCTACAAAGCATGGATATAGATTGGTATTATGTCCATTTGGAGTCCAACACTCTAGGTTCTACACCACACCGCATCAGAGCACGTCAGTGGGAATACATTGCTGGACTCAGAATAACAGACCCCAGTGTTATAGATAGTTTAAGATCATATTTCTTGGACCAAAGTTTCTTAGTTTTAGGTCATAGAGTTTGGACCTGGTGCATAGTTTAATTTCATGTAGCTAGGATGAATGATGGTTGGAATTTAAGGTCACATAGCCTTGACCGTGGTTGTTATAGTTTTAGGTTGTGTAGCTTTGACCATGGTTACTATATTTTTAGGTCACGTAGATTTTGACCAAAATGTTATACCTTTTAACATCATGTGGCCAAGACATTGTCCTTCAGTTTAACATTATGTGACCAAGATGATGGTTGTTATATTGTTTAACATCATGGAACTAGGACGTGGTACGATGGGGACATGGATCCCAGATATCATGGAAGCTTGGAGCATCGGTACGATGGGGCGATGGATCCCAAAAGGTGTGGAATCCTGGAGGGTCAGTATGATAAGAATATGGATCCCAGAAGACATGGAATCCTAGAGCGTCATCATGACAGGGATGATGAAGCCTGAAAGGCATAGAATCCTGGAGGGGTGATGGAGCTCAGAAGGCATGGAATCCTGGAACATCGGTACGACGGGGCGACGGAGCCCAGAAGGTGTTGAAGGCTGGAAATCCATCTCATAATGTAGAGCAATAGGAGTAGGGATATGATCGAACTACTCCCAGTATTGGTTCTTCATATAAAGTCATGGATTCGACATGGGGAGGGCCTCCATGATGGATTCTTTAGATGCATGGGGAGGGCCTCCATGCTGGTTGATATCAGGGATGGGGAGGACTCCCGTGCCTAAATAGCAATGCGAGGAGGACCTCTGTACTGTCTAATGATGGAAATGGGGAGGAATCATGTGCCTAAATAGTCATGTGGGGAGGACCTCCACATCGGATAATGACGGTGACAGGGAGGACTCTCATGCCTGAATAGAGATGCGGGGATGACCTCTGTATTGGATGATGATAGCGACGGGGAGGACTCCCATGCCTGAATAGTTATGGTGTGAGGAGGACCTCCGTAGTGGTTGATGATGGAGATGGGGAGGAATATCGTGCCTGAATAGAGATACGAGGAGGACCTTTGCATTGAATGATGATGGCGATGAGGAGGACTCCTGTGCCTAAATAGTAACGGTGTGGGGAGGACCTCCACAGTGGCTGATGATGGCAATGGGGAGGAATCTTGTGCCTGAATAGTAGTGGTGTAGGGAAAACCTCTGTAGTGGCTGATAATGGCAATGGGGAGGACCCCCGTTCCTAAATAGTGGTGGTGTGGGGAGGACCTCTGTAGTGGTTGATTATGGTGATGGGGAGGACTCCTGTTCCTGAATAGTAGTGGTGCGAGGAGGACCTTCGCAATGGATGATGATGGAGAAGGGGAGGACTCCTATTCTTGAATAGTAGAGGTGTAGGGAGGACCTTCGTAGTGGATGATAATAGCGATGGGGAGGACCCCCGTACCTGAATAGTAGTAGTGTGGGGAGTACCCTCATAGTGGTTGATGATGGCAACAGGGAGGACTCCTGTGCCTGAATAGTAGCGGTGTGGGCAGGACCTCTGCAGTGGCTGATGATAGCGATGGGGAGGACTCTTGTGCCTAAATATTAGTAGTGCGGGGAGGACCTCCCCAGTGGATTATTATTGAGATGGGGAGGACTCCCATTCCTAAATAGTAGTGGTGTGGGGAGGACCTCCATAGTGGCTGATGATGGCAACGGGGAGGACCCTCATTCCTGAATAGTAGCGGTGAGGGGAGGACCTCTGTAGTGGCTAATGAAATAGATAGGGAGGACTCATGTGCCTGAATAGTAGTGGTTTAGGGAGGACCTTCGTAGTTGCTACTGATGGAAACAGAGAGGACTCCCATGGTTGATGATAGTAGTGCAGGGAGGACCTCTGTAGTGGAATCTGGTTCAGTTTTCAATACGTCATTGGGTTGTGGGTGGCTTTCCCCTACATTCCCTACAAGGGTGGCAGATTTGGTGAGGAGCTGATGGAGTTGGGGGTAGATGCCCTCAGTATAGCCTATGAAGGTATCCAGGTTGGCGAGGAGCTGATGGAGTTAGGGGGAGGATGCCCCTAACATGGCTTATGAAGGAAATGGAGTTGGCGAGGAGTTAATGGAGTCAGGGGGTGGATGCCCCCAGCATAGCCTATGAAGGTGACGGAGTCAGTGATGAGCCGATGGAGTTGGGGGTGGATGCCCTCATCACGGCCTATGAAGGCGACGGAGTCGGCAAGGAGCCGATGGAGTTAGGGGGATGAATGCCCTCGGTGTGGCCTATGAAGGCGGCAGAGTCGGCGAGGAGCTGATGGAGTCAGGGGAAATGATCCTAGCACAGCCTCTAAAAGAGATGGGTTCGGTGAGGAGCTAATGGAGTCTGGGGAGGATTCCCTCGGCGTGGCCTCTGAAGGTGGTGGGTTTGGAGAGTAGTCGATGGAGTCGGGGGGAGGATGCCCCCGGCGCGGCCACTGAAGGCAGAGGGTTCGGATATGAGTCTATGGAGTCGGGGGTAGATTCCCCCAACACTACCTATAAAGAAGATGGATTCGGTGAGAATCTGATGGATTCGGTGGGTGGATTCCCCTGGTGTGGCTAATAAAGGTGGTGGAGTCGGCGAGGAGTCGATGGAGTCGGAGGAAGATGCCCCCGGTGTGCCCTATGAGGGTGGCGGGTTCGGCAAGGAGCTAATGGAGTCGGGGGAGGATGACCTCAACAAGGCCTCTGAGGGTGGAGAGTTTGGTGAGGAGCCGATGGAGTTAGTGGTGGATGCCCTCGGCAAGGCCTCTGAAGATGGTGGGTTCGGCGAGGATCCAATGGAGTCGGGGTGGATGGCCCCTGCGTGTCCTCTGAAGGTGGTGGGTTCGACGAGGAGACGATGGAGTCAGAGGGTGGATGCCCCCAGCACGGCCTCTAAAGGCAGCAGGTTCAGCAAGGAGACGTTGGAGTTGGGGGTGGATTCCCCTTGCACATCCTCTGAAGGAAATGTGTTCGGTGAAAACTGATGGATTTGAGGGGCCAGATGCCCCTAGTGCGGCCTATGAAGGCAACTGGGTCGGTGAGGAGGTGATGGACCATATTTTTTATACACTCGTTGTTACTCATCCTCCCACACATGAAGGATAGGGTATTCACATGGGTGATTCCCCAATTTTCCCAACATATTTGGTCTACTCATTATTGAAGGAGAAGAAATTTCACTTCATGTTCACCATTTTTGTTTCCGACGCTTTTGTTGTGTCATGAATCCGTTTTTCAATGACGCATTGGCTGTTGACCTGCATTCCATCTTTACAAAGGTGGGTGACATTCATTTCTTATTCAATTACATTTTCTCCTTGATCAAAACATGATGATGGGATGTCAATCTCTCCTTTTGTGGATTCCTCCTCAGAACTCGTCGCCTAGTCCAGGTCTCCCTCATAGATTTGAGTCGTTGTTTGTGAATCTCATTCCTAGTTCCATATCTTTGTGGATACTGAATAATTACATTGCTTCTGTCTAGAAATTCCAATGGGCCTTAACAGGGCAGTAACCTTTGGTTGAAGTAGATGACAACATCAGGCATGTTGGGGCATCTCTGGATGCATGGACATTGGGGAACTTGTGTTATTCCCCATAAGTGGGCATCTCAAGGATGAAGAACCCAAGTCATACCATATCAGTTGCGGGGTATCTTATACTGGAGGCATGTCTTTGAGGTTTTTCTCAGCTTCTTGTGTTTAACATGGGGTATGTCGTGAGTTTAACATCTTTCGGAGATGGATGGAAAAGGTGCAGTTTCTGAGGTTCTCCTCAGGCATCTCATGTTTAACACAAGGTAGGCTATGAGTTTAATGTCTTACAGAGATAAAATGAGAGTGATTAGAACATCCCATAGAGATGGATTATATTGGTACATCCCTGTGAGGGAGCGCCTAGAAGGTTTACCAGATGGATGGATCAGAACACCCAATGATAATGAACCCAAGGTGGTATATCCCGTAAAGGGAAGATGTCACACCGTGAAGGCTGATCTGGACACCATTAAGGGAGGATCAGGGAGATTTCACCCTAGAATGGGGATCACCAAGGTTTATCATTGGCTAGGATTGAACCTCATGGCGGTTTCCTACATACCTTGTATAGACGACAAGGATCAAAACCCATGTTGTTCAAAGGGCGAGACATGGAATCGGTGTGTACACAAAGGACAACAACTTGGAGGCATTTTGGGGCTTATGCATGGATAACGTCCCATCACAAGAGGGAAAATTTAGGTTGGATGGTTATAGATTGTGTGGGGGCTTACGCATGGTTAGCTTCCCAAATGGATGGCATGATCCCACTGGGATGTGGCGGCCTAGGTAAGAATCAAGATGAATGATGGATGGTTAGATGAAGTGAATGAGAGGAATGGGATGGAACCATCCTAAAGATGATGGTGATGTTGGGATTGAACCTCTAAGAGGATTTCTACATATCCTCGTAGCGGGGAATCAAAGTATGTGTAGTTCATGATGGGGAGATGGTACACCTGAGGAGGCGGCCCATGAGGATGGATGAATGGATAGGACCCAGAGGAAGTAGAACCTCTGGGTTGGGGGATGACCTTCTCAAAATGCAAAGGATAAAGGTAGAGACCAATATGAGACGTGAGTGGTGGTATTGAACCTCATGTATTCTTCCTACGTATCCCAGTAGTAGGGAATCAAAGTCCACATAATTCAAGATGGTGCATGGAATCGAGGTGTGTGCAGAGGACAGCAATCCAAAGACATATTGGGGCTTACGCATGGTTATCATCCCAAGAACTGGTCTGATGGCACTAAGGGGTGGTCTAAGGTTGTGGGTCCCAACAAAAGGGACACTGAAGTTTACCTGTGGTTGGGGTTGAACCTTAGGGAGGATTCCTATGTACCATATCTAGGAGACAAGGATCAAAACTCACATAGTTTGAATAGTTCTACTAGTGTTTGAGGTTAAACCTTAGGTAAGATTCCTATATACCCTTATAAGGAGACAGGGATCAAAATACATGTAGTTCTAATAGGTTTACCATTGTTTGGGGTTGAACCATAGGGAGTCTTCCTACGTACCATATCTAGGAGATAGGGATAAAAACCCACATAGTTTGAATCGATTTACCGGTTTTTGGGGTTGAACCTTAGGGAGTCTTCCTATGTACCCTATCTAGGAGGCAAGGATCAAAACCCACATATATCATGATGAGTAATAGGATAGGTTTTTGTACATAGGGCAGGGACCTGAAGATGATGTTGGGTCTTACACGTGGTTAACAGCCGGAGATTGATCTAACGCCTGGGGGGCAGACCAAATAATTAGATCCCAAAAAAGGGGAATACAACAGATTACTGTAGATTGGGATTGGACCTAGAGGAGGCTTCTTATGTACCCTATCTAGAAGATAAGGATAAAAACCCATGTAGTTCGTATACATATAGTTTAGTGTCATACAGGATGAAAAGTTGAATACTGTTTAACATCATGCAAGATGGGGGTTGACCGACGTGAAGTGGTCGAGAACAATGGGGGTTAGGCTTGAACCTCAGGGAGGCTTCCTATGTACCTTGATTGGAAAAGTCAAGGATCAAATTCCACGTAGTTTGGAATGGGGGGGGGGGGGGGCTTACACACTAAGGAGTCCTGAGGAGGATTCCATGGTTGATACTTACTCTAAGCCCACGTGAGTCATGCTCGGTGTGAGAAACAAGAGGAAACAAATACCTGACGATCACATCACGAATGGTACATCCACAAGGAATGGAGTGGGGCTTATTCATGGTTAGCAGCCCAGGGAGATGAACATTGGGACTTACTCTAGGATGGAGGCCCAATGGCGATAAATCCCAAAGGGAGAGGGACGAGGTATTGGAGGTTTGTGTGCCCATATATCCTCTGGACTTTGTACACAGAAGAAGAGAGGAGGAGCAAGGATACTACCTCCCACAATAAAGGCCATGGGCTTACACTTACCTACGGAAATATGTCATTCCATGAAAGGAGGATCTCATTCCATATGAGGAAGATCTCACTCTCGTGGAGACCAGTGGGTGTGGAAAATGTATGAGGAGGGGCACCCCATGTGCATTTCATGGGGAGAGGCTATAGTTTAACGTCATGTGCTAAGGACGATGATGCTTGGTGGTTTAACGTCCTACAGTTCGAACGATGAGGATTCACTCCTCACCCCATGGACTTACATAACTAATACCCACCCACACTTGGGGAAGTGAAGGAATCATCAATTCCATGTGGAGACAGGGTTATGGACTGATCCATTGTTGGGATCAAGTTAGTGTGGCTATGCGAAGAAGTAATATCCATTGACATGCCTATGCGAAGAATAATGAGACAAATAAATGCAACATGAATCACCACTTGGTTACCACTAAGAAGTGGCAATGATGGATGGGTATTATGAATGGAAGAATCCTAGGTGTCACTAAGGACTGGAAATGGTAATTGGGGCTTACACATGGAAGTTGTCTGAGTGCTGATAAGGAGCAGCAATGGTGAATGGGGATTATGCATGGAAGCTGCCGCGGTGCCACTATAGAGAGGAAATGGTCAAAGGGGATTATGCATGGAATCATCCTAGGTCCTGATAAGGAGTAGAAATGGTGAATGGATCTTACACATGAAATTAGACTATGTGCTACTAAGGAGAGGCAATGATGAATGGGGATTACACATGAAAGCAGCATGAGTGCCGCTAAGAAGTAGAAACGGCGGATGGGGATTACGTGTTGAAGATTCATGTAATGTCTTCCTCAGGTCTGTCCATGAGGGCATCCCAACTCATTGATGGGTTGAGTCATATAATTGAGTCCTACACCTATGTACTAGTGAATAAGTGAGATAATGCCAAGGGAATTAGAATCAGTCCAAACAAAGGGAGATGAAACTATGAATCACATGCCCAACATTATGATCACTATAGGGGCAGCATGAAGAAGGGAGATAACTGCTAACCATATTCAAATCACAGCATCCACATCCCATTAGTTTGAGATAGAAACAAACAAATAAGGGCCAAATGCTGACCATATTCAAAAAACAGGGCCAAAATCGAAGTGTCATCCAAAGTGTTTCAAGGCATTGGCCTAGGAAGATAGGTGAGACAAGGTGGCATGGGACCAGGTCATTAGGGTTCCCTTAAGACATGAAATAGGATAAATATTTGAATAAGTACATACAAAACATGAGGTGGAGTGATGGAATATTTTAATGGATTCCAATGCTCTTGAAATTATGCCACTGTAATCATGGCATGAGGTATCTTATGCTTGTCACATAAGACATCTATTATTTGGAACAAGAGGAATCATATTATTGAATGATAGGGAATGCTACAATTTATAGTCGTGTAGAGGTGATTGTTGTCATCTTATGCTTAGCACATAAGGAATCTCTTATTCAGAACAATAGGCATCTTATATTTGTCACATAGGGTGTACTACAGTTTATAGTCATATAGAGAGGACTATTGGCATATTATGATTAGCGCATAAGGAATACCTTATTTGGAGAAAGAGGCATCCTATGTTTGTAATATAGGGTGTACTATAGTTTAAAGTCATATAGATAAGACTATTTTCATCGTATGTTTGGTGCATGAGGCATATCTTGTTTGGAGAAAGAGGCATCCTATGTTTGTCACATAGGGTGTACTACAGTTTATAGTCATGTAGAGATGACTATTGGCATCTTATGCTTGGTGAATAAGGAATATTTTTGCATGTATTAGTACCATTTTTTTACTCTTTGCTACTTAAAATAATTAAGAAAATGTTTTTATGAAAAATCTGACTGCATTTTCTTCTTCGGTCAGAAATCTATTTTATTTCAAAAACCATGTTTTAAAAATGTTTTCAAAAATATTTTCAAATGATCCTTGAAGATAATTTTCAAGTAAAAATTTATTTTTTAAAAACTTATTATTTTCAAAGATTCCTTTATATGTTTTCAAATATATTTTCAAATAAAAATGTTTTCAAAAATGTTTTATGTTTTAAAAAGAATTTTTCAATGCAAAAATTATATTTTCCTTAAGAAATGATTTTAAAGGATATCTCAAAATTATTTCACATCTATGATGACATCCATTAGTGTTACTTACAAATTTCTATGGAAATGATTAAATTTTTTCATTCATATTCTTTTAATGAATGGTTTATGTTTTGATGTCATGATGTTTATGAAACCTGTTTCTCTTTTATAGGTTATATTCTTTTGAAACTCATTTCTCTTTCACAGGTTATATGATTTTGAAATACACTTCTTTTCAAGTGTTATTATTTTGATGAAATTATTATGAAAACTATATCTTTTTTCACATATTATTATATGATTACATGTTTATGATACCCATTTTATTTCATGTGTTATGATATGATTTTTAATGATCTTGTAGAACATGTATGCATGATTTAATTATGATATGGGTGGGACATATATCTACCTCCAATTAAATGGGTATAGATTTATATCTCATGAGATATGCTAAGAAGGTCTTAGTAGTAAACCTTCGCTACTAATATGACCATAGTAGTGAACCATGACTAGTAAGATGGTATGGGGAGTGAACACATGCTACTAAGATGGCATCAGCAGCAATGCCTTGACTACTATAGAAATAATATTATTTACTTATGTGTTTTCCACAATTCCATGTTTTAATATTATCTAATTCTTTCATGGATTATGTTATTAATTTTCTTATGATTCATGTCTTATTAAATGCCAATATTTATGCTAGTATTTATATTTATGATCTTTGATATTTAGGGTACAATATTCTATTTTTATGATCACATTATCATACCCCTATTCTCAGGTTTATTCTTACATGTCTCCCTTATTTACCCTTAATGAGAATCTGAGATCACCCATTTTTATGTTTCCTTCCCCAGTTTATAAAGATACCTGTTATGTTTGATATGTCTAAGAAGGTTTCTAGTTAAAAAGTACCTAGTGGGAGATAATGTAGCTCACTTATGTACTAGTGTTTATGTTTCAATGTTACCGAAGTAATTAGACTAGTATAGTATTTGGGTGTTTGTTTGTATATTGTTTTAAGTATTCCAGAAAATCTATGTAATTTATATGTATGAAAAGCGAGGGTTTAAATAGTTAGTATTAGAGAAAAGTTTTATTTAACCTTTATAATCTAGGATGAGAAAACCTTAGTGATAACCCTAAGTAAATGTCTAAGGATAAGTATAAGGATAAATAATAATATAGAAAAATGTCATGGAATTTTGGTAAAGGATTGAGTGGGTGGTTTTATAGAAATACATCCATGTTTGGATACTAAAAGTGTATGAATCTCTGGTATAGATGTTATTAGGGGTAAAAACTCTAACAAGATACCATGGGCTTGACTCGGGTTAATCTAGTACATGACAATGGGCCTTTTTTCACACATGGTTTGACACTCCCAATGGATATTCTTTGGGAATTCACAAACTCTTCATGAACCATAATAAAGCATTTAAATAGAAGCTGGTAATTAATAACCAAGGATAAAACAAAGGTTTCATAGAAGGTGTCATAATTTAGACATCCTATAAGTTAATTTTCATGATTATGTGGTTCCTCATTATAATAATTGTTTCTTACTATATTTTTTTGGTTTTATTCAATGGTTGCAACCTGAAGGAACCTTATTAATGGTGATTATGATGGACAATGTAAAAAATTTCCTCCTGAGCAACTGAATGATATGGGATCTATAATTCAAAACCTCATTACTATGATCACACATCTTTATCAATCTATGAATCATGGTGGACTTCCTAATGAAAAAAAGAGAGAACAATTTTTTTTGAGTATTTCATAAGGCAACATCCACCTTCTTTCAGAGGTAATTTTGATACACTTGTTGCTGAACAATGGATTGGAACTACTGAAAATATATTCTTCATTATCCGCTATTTAGAGCATGAGAAATTCATTGTCTTTTTATCATTAAGAAGGTGAATTAGTCTAGTAGTGGACTCTAATAAATAATATGAGGCAGCAAGATGATATTGAATCCATGGATTGGGATGAGTTAAATAACTTATTTTTCAATAATTAATTTCCTCATATAATTCATACCAAGATGGAGAAAGGGTTCCTTGAGTTGAAGATAAGGGATGATGAATCGTTTGGTACCTATGAGGCTAATTTCAAGAGATTTGTAAGGTTCGATTCAGGAATTATTATCCAAAATGAAATTAAAGTTGATAGGTTCTTTAGTGGATTAAATACAAGTCTCATAAGGGCATTGGCCATAAGAGTATTTAGTAGCTATGAATATATTTTTTATTGTGAAATAAAGGTTAAAATGGATGTTGGAGTCACATATCTATCTCATGGTTTTGAAAATAAAAGTAATATAAAGTTTAAAGAGAAATATAAAAACCATGAAGAGAAGAATATGAGATTTACTTTATTCTCTAAGTGTGGGAAGAAGCATGGAAGAAATTTCTTTAAGGGGTATAATAAATTTTTTAATTGTGGAAGGTAAATCCATTGGGAATTTTATTTCCAAAGTGATGGTAAGAAGTTATCTAATGTTACAAATAGAGAAAAATTGGAAAAAATTCATCTCACACGATGTAGTGCTACAAGTGTAAGGAGAATGGGTATTATGTTAACCACTTCCCAAAACCAAGGGCTGATGATGATAATCGGCATTATCAAACTATTAAGTCGAGGAATGAGAGTAAATCTCATGCGATCACTATTTCTAATGAGGGGTGTGATAACTCTATGGTACAAGGTTCACTTATCATCCACTCTATAATTGATAATGTCTTATTTGATTCTATATCTACCCACTATTTCATATATAAATAATTTTATAAGGGTTTTAAGATTGCACCAAAATGATTAGATGTGGAATTAGAAGTAAAAACCCATAATGGTATGATGATTTCATCCCAATTCTATGATTTCTCTCCAATTGAAGTTTGTGGGAATGTACGTTCTGAAAATATTATCATTATTCCTTTGGTTGATTTTGATGTCATATTAGGCATGGATTGGATTTCTATGCATAAATCCCACATCAATTATCATGGAATGGAAGTTATGTTTTACATTTCAAACCCTCCTATGATCATCCATCAATGTGACAATAAGCTTGAAATTCATATGGATATTACACCCAGTTTATGGGTCTTAATTCCCATTCAAAAGGGTTGTTTATCTCAAATGGTTTGGATAAAATTGACATCAATGACATGGCTATTATTTGGGAATTTTTGTATGTATTTTTAGAAGAGTTTCCTAGACTTCCACAAAAATGTGAAGTTGAGTTCTCAATAGAACTCATACCTAGTTTAACACCAATTTCAAAGACCCCTTATAGAATGCCCCCAATTGAGTTTTAGGAATTGAAGAAGTAACTCCAAAAAAAACTTAATAAGGTATTCATTCGGCCAAGTGTGTCACCTTGGGGTGCACCAGTTATTTTTGTGAAAAACAATATGGATAAATGTGACTCTACATTGATTATTATGAATTGAACATGATTAAAATAAATAACAAGTATCATATTCCTCATATTGATAACTTGTTTGATCAACTTCATGGAGACCAATACTTCTCCAAGATTGACCATCGTTCCCGATATCATCCATTGAGGGTCAAGAAAGAGGATATGATCAAGATGACATTCTGTACAAGGTATAGAAAATATTAATATTTAGTTATGACTTTTGGCCTTAATAATTATTTTTTTGTCTTTATGGATTTAATGAATAGAGTCTTTAGATATTAACTCGACCATTTTTTAGTAGTATTTATAGATGATATTCTTATCTATTCAAAGAGAAAGGAAGGGCATGAAGATCACTTGATAATTATACTAAAGACCCTAAGGATGGAAAAACTATATGAAAAAAATTATAAAGTTTTAATTTTTAATGAAAAAAGTTCCATTTTTTGGTCACATAATCTCAAGAGATGGTATAGTAATTGATCCATTAAAGATGGTGGCTGTTGAATTCTAGCCTAGACCAACCACAGTGACTAAGATCCATATCTTTCTTGGTTTATATGGATATTATCTATGGTTTGTGGATAATTTATCATGAATATATAATACTATGACCAAGTTAACTTGTAAGGGTATCAAGTTTCTCTAGACAGATGAATTTAAGGAAAATTTCATGGAACTGAAGAGAAGGTTAGTCATCACACATGTTCTTACATTACCCTATAGTGGAGAAGGGTTTTTAATCTATAGTGATGAATCCAAGAAGGGATAGGTATGTGTTCTTATTCCAAATAACGTGGTTATAGATTATACCTCATGTTTGTTGAATATTCATGATTAAAATTACCCAACTCATGATTTGGAGTTAGCAGTGGTAATTTTTGAATTAAATATATATAGGTATTATCTTTATGGAGAAAATTGTGATATATATAGTGATAAAAAAAGTTTGAAATATATATTCACATAGAAGGATTTGAACATGCACAATAGAATATGGTTAGATTTGATAAATGATTATGACTTCTCAATACATTACCACCTTGGTAAAGAGAACAAGGTGGTCAATGCTTTGATTCGAAATGATCATGCTAGCTTATCCATGATGAGGATCACAAAAGATCCAATATTTTTGGATTTGCAAAGGATGGACCTAAAAATATTGATGGAAGGGTAAAATATTATCTTGATCAAATGAATGTTCAACCCTCTATCCAAGTGAATATTAATGTGGCGCATAATAAATATATAGAGCTTCAAAATAAAATTATAAATGTTCCTAATTTTATCCTTGATCAGGATATAATGATAAGGTTCAAGAACCGTGTATGTGTTCCTTCCTTACCAGATTTGATGAAGGAGCTATTAGAGGAGGCTCATAGTTATTCATTATATATTCATCCTAAAAGTATAAATATGTATAAGGACTTGAAAGAATACTTTCGGTGGGATGTAATGAAGATAAATATTACATAGTTTGTGTCTCGGTGCTTAGTAAGACAACAAGTTAAGGATGAAAAACAAAAATCAAAGGGGATGTTGCATCCATTACCCATACCATAATGAAAATTGGAGAACATCACTATGTATTTTTTCATTGGACTACCAAAACCTATAAAGGGTGTAATTTTATATGGGTAGTAGTCAATCACCATAAAAAATTATCACACTTCATTGCTATCAGAGAATTATTCTCTCTGTATCATCTTTCCAGGATATATGTTATGGAAGAGGTAAGGTTTCATGGAGTACCACATTCTATTGTATCATATTGGGATATGAGGTTTACCTATAAGTTCTGGAGAATTATTTAGTAAGAACTTGATGCGGAATTGAGTTTCAAAGATGCTTATCATCCTCAGATAGATGGTTCATCTAAATGAAAAATTAAAACCCTAGAAGATATGCTGAGATCTTGTTATCTAGATTTAAAAGTTTTTTGGGATAAAAACCTTCCTCTAGCTGATTTTTCATACAACAATAGCTTTAACTCAATAATTAATATGGTACCTTATAAATCCCTATATGGGAAGAAATGTAGAGATCCAACGTGTTGAGATGGGGTTGGAGAAAGGTATTGGGACCTAAGATCACTAAATAAATGGAGAAGAAGGTTAGAACCATTCAATAGCATATGAAGGAAGCACAAATTTGATAGAAAAGATATGTTGATAACCGATGGTGTGATCTATAATTTGAAGTTAGTGAGAAGTTATTTCTGTGAATCTCTTCCTGGAAGAAAGTTATGAGATTTGGGAAGAAAGGGAAACTATACCCTAGGTATATTGGTCCCATTGAGATTCTTGATCCTATCAGGATGGTATCCTATCACTTGGAACTTACTCCAAATATCTATCAAGTCCATGATGTGTTCCATGTATCTCTTATGAGGAAGTACATACCTGGCCCTTTAAATTTACTAAACTCATATGTCATACCATTGAAGCAAGATCTTTCTTATGGCTAACAACCAGTTGAAATTATGGATTGTACAGAGAAAGTTCTACAAAAAGAGGCCACTCAACTTGTCAAAGTTTTGTGGAGAAATCACCATTTATAGGATTCTACTTGGGAACTTGAGGATATTATTAAGCAGAAGTATCCTCATTTTTTACCCAAATGATGAATTTAGAGGCCGAAATTCATTTTAAGGGGGATAGAATGTAACATCCTGAGTTTTTATAGACATTTTTTCTCAAATAAATTAAATTTTCATTGATATAGTGCATTTCACTAATTCAAACATTCCTTTCACATGGCACTGACTTGGCGAACATTAGATGCAACAACAAATTGGCATACATTACACACAACACTAAGTTTCTATGAAACCTATTTTTCTATTATAATTATATAAATGTGATAATTATAACCTATCTATTAAACATAGTAATATGAATAGTAATAAATATTTTTAAAATATTTTTTATAATTTTTTTATATAAATAAAAAATATTAAAAACTAAAGTTATGATTTTTTGTAAAGTCATTATATGTTTAAAAAATTATTTTTTCAAATGAACTATTTTTCATGTCCTATGAAAAACTATAAAATTACTTTTAGAAACATTTAGAAATTTAAATTGATAAAATAAACTTCATTTTATAATTTATAATGTAAAAATTATATTAGTGAGAACTTTTGGGATTTTTCTGAGAAACTTCATTTTTTGATGAATAATGAAAAATACTATATTTTAATTCAAAATTGCATTTTCATCGAATTTATTTATAAGGATAAATTATATTTTAAATTGTTTTAAAAGTTTAATTATGTCATATTTTTATAAATCAGCCTAATTTGAGTCATTTGAATCAATTTGAATTTGTAATGGAATATAAAAACATAGCAAACTTTTAAATGTTTTTACATTAAAAACTTGTATTATCAACCCAACTACGGGATTAAATTTAAATTAATTTATTCCACTTATGTGGATATAATTTAGAAAAATGGATTACATATTTTTAATAATCATAATTTATAATGTCTAATAATATAAAATTATTTTTTAACAAAAAAAAATTAGTGAAAGTAATTAAAATTAATTACATCGATTAAGGTAAAATCAAGCTTAACTAAGGACTAAACCTTAAACATAGGGGTCTAAATGACCTAGAAACTTTCCCAAAAAAAATTTTATGGAAATATTTAGACCCTATAATCACTTGTATATACTTTGAAACTTTATTGTATCCATTTTACATAGGAAAAACATGGGTGGAATTCCTTTTCCCAAAATTTACAAGAGTGTCACTCCTCTTCCACTATAAAAAGTCATCCTCTACTCCCACTTACTCACATATATAAATAAAATTTATCTTGACCAATATATTATAAAATATGTCATCAAAATTCCTCCCCTCATCCTAGAAGCCTAAACTTAGTTAAAAATTAATCCAAATAATTCCTTTGGTGAAAACCAAAAGGAGTTACCCGAATAAGAGGTAACATTCAAGTTATTTTATTTAATTTTAATTCTCTACCCCATAAAAACTTATTATTACATTATTTTATTAAAAAAATATCATAAATATACTATTATTTTATTATGATATTTTTTCTACCAACACTTACACAAACTTTCTTCTAATGGGTAACGAACATACTGTTTTTATATACGGCAAACTACAACCTCACGAAATGATGATTGTTCATTTTTCCTTCACCACCTCTCATGGTGTACATTATTATAGAAATATATATTTATATATTATATATATGATATTTATAATTCCTTTAATTTTTTACTCTTTTAAAACTCATATATTTATACTTTCCATTTTGTGTAAATACGATAATTTCTTTTGAGGAAGTGTAGGAAACCGCCCCCTCAAAGCGATGTGATTCGTTCACACACTACATGGAATATATTAAGGGTGGTTTTACTGAAATTATATGATATATATGATATAATAATGATACTATGATAATGATATATATACATATATTTCATTTACTCTCTTTCTTTCAATACGATAATAAAATAGAAATAGTGTTCATGCGTACGTACGGCCTACCATATCCATGAATGGTGTATTCCATTTATTATTATATATTAAATAGATTTTTATAATAAAAATATAATTTATATAATTTATATTTATATAATAGTTTAAATTTTTTAAATCTTTATATAGGTCTAAGTACCAAATATATAACAAATTAAGATACATGCGAAGAATAAAGTGAATATTACCCAAAGTGAAACCTTAACATAGAATTGTTAAAAAGTGGGTAATATAAAGTAATAATAAAACAATATATGGTATTAGATATAAAAATATTCTTCTATAAAATATTTATAATAAAATTAAATTTATTATACAGTAATTTTTTATGAGTACGAAGACAGTCAAGACACAAGGTAAGGGGATTTCATCTCACGTTTTTATATGTCTATGATACATGCACTAATCACCACTCACTTATTTTATTTGGTGTATATAATAAAAACGAATTTATTATATTTCTATTATACTTAAATATATTTTTATTTACAAATCCATTATATGATAGTTATTCCATGGGGTTTGTGTTTCATAAGTTACCAATTCGGTAAGATAGTTTTGTCTCAATCTTCCTTTGTTGAGACTAACGTTTTGTTATGAACCTACATTATTTTTCAAGGTGTGTATACTTAAATTTGACATGTTATATCATGAATCTCCTTATTTTAATTATAATTTAAGATTAATATAATTTCATTTCTTTACATGGAGATTATTATCAAAAGTTACCAAGTGGTGAGAGTTTGTTAAACAATCTCATCATTTATAGAAATTGTTTATGATTATGATTTCATTGATGAAATATTATGATTAATATATCAATAAAACTCCTGAGTTTATTTATACTATTTTTATTTAAGGTATATCCATGTATTAGTACCATTTTTTCCACTCTTTGTTACTTAAAATAATTAAAAAATAATAATGAAAAATCTGATTGTATTTCCCTCTTCTATCGTAAATCTGTTTTATTTCAAAAACCATGTTTTCATAAATGTTTTAAAATGATCCTTGAAGATAATTTTCAAGAAAAAAAAAATTTAAACAAAAATTCTTATTTTCAAATATTCTTTTATAATTTCTCAAATATATTTTCAAATAAAAAGGTTTTCAAAAATGTTTTATATTTTAAAAAGTGTTTTCAATGAAGAAATGATGTTTTCCTCAATAAATTTTTTTAAAGGATATATCAAATTTATTTCCCATATAAGATGAAATACATTGGTGTTACTCATGAATTTATAGGGAAATGATTCAATGTTTCCATTAATATTCTTTCAATGAATGGTTTATGTTTTTTTATGGAATGATATTTTTGAAACATGTTTCTATTTCATAATTTATATTATTTTGAAACCTATTTATATTTTAGGGGTTATATTCTTTGTAATCCTAATTATTTTCATGGGTTATTCTTTTGATGAAATGATTATGAAACCTGTATCTTTTTTCATAGGTTATGATATGATTACATATGTATGATACCCATTTAATTTCATGGGTTATGATATGGTTTTTAATGATCTTGTGTCACATGTATATATGATTTCATTATGAGATAGGTGGGACCTATATCTCCCTACAATGTATTGTGTAAATATTTATATCTCATTAGATAGACTAATATAGTCTTTGGTGTAAACCTTGACTACTAATATGGTTATCGGAGTGAACCATGACTAAAAAGATGGTATGAGGAGTGAACTCATGCTAATAAGATGGCCATGGGAGTAAACCATGACTACAAATATGGTATGTGTAGTGTTTTATGCTACTAAGATGGCCTTGGAAAAAATGAATTGACTAGTATGGAAATAATATTATATGCTTATGTATTTTCCACAATTCCATGTTTTATTATTATGTTATGATTTCATGGATTATTTTCTTTATTTTCTTATGATTCATGAATTATAAACTACCAATATTTATGTCATGATTATTTTTTATGATCTTTGATATGTAGGGTATAATCTTATATTTTTTCGATCATGTTCTAATACCATTATGCTCATGTTTATGATTAAATTTATCACTCTTTTACCCTTAATGATCATCTAAGCTCACCCATTTTTGTAACGCCCCGACCCCAGTTACCCAGAGTCGGTGCATTATAACATAACATTGGCATGATCACAAGAAATATCAAATCTCGAAAGACCGATTGGTTTAGTAGCCTTGGAAACACTAGATATATTCATAAAGTTTTACATTACATCATAAAGTGAAAAACTACTACAACAACATAGTCTCCATATTCCACACTCATATCCCCACATATTATCCCTACAGGTCATTCATAACTTACTTCTTCACATCCTGGAAAAAAACAAAACATAGAAAAGGGGTGAGCTCAAATGCCCAGTAAGGATAACAATATAGAGGAAACTTTCAAAAATAAGCATAAACATTTAAGGCAGTGTATAACTAAAACAAAAGCCTTTTAAACTTGAACTTCAACATAGTATGGCAAAAGTAAAATGAAATAATTCCATTTACTTATTCACATGGATATTCTACTAATCGAATAATTACATGCAATATCAATAACCACTTTCATAATGATGGAATGCATAATGCCAGACTATCATAACCACATAGCCAAGGCCTCGTGCCAAGACTACAAATAAGATTTTGCCAAGGCCTTGTGCCAAGACACTAGTTTGTCTCATGAGATCTACCGATGCATCTAGGAGCTATAGCGGGCTCCACCCGTCACATATTAAGTCCAATGCATTTCCATATGAAAAGGTTTAAACATAACATAAACATTCGTATTAAAACTAGAATACAAAATGTCAATACTTTCACCATAAACTATGAATGGTATAAAAATATCACATCCATAGTCAAACATATCACAAAACCTTCAATACAATATAGAAGTTTTGTATCATAATAAATCAACTTCAAATAAGCGTAAAATCCATCAAAGGATGTTGACATAGATGAAATCAAAACTCTTTTTAGAGAAATATCTCTTTCTATTTTGAAATCAATTAAGAGTCATATATTTATAAAATAAAACATTTTCTTTGAAAATATTCTTATAAGATTGTAAGGGAAGCTTCGACGATTTTATAACGGTGGAAAATAACCGCACCCGCCGTATAAGTTAAAAAACATTCTTACCTTAATTCTGTCGAAAAGGTTAAAAAGCACCTTGTTTGGAAAACGATGGAAAGATTCCTTTATAAAACTCTTATAACAAGTCAAACAAGGGTATAAATGACTTTAACCCATATTCTTTTAAATAGTAAAAATGTTTTGAAATACATTTTTAAAAAACATGGATGTGGATGATAAAGAGATCCCAGTAGATTATTACGTATAAACAACATCGGATAATGAAAAGATTGTGAAATAACCCTTACCTTGTACTTTTCCTTGGTTGGGGTAGGTTAACCTCCTATATAATAGTGAAATAATTCTTATTAAATTATACAAGAATCATATACAATCATATGATATCATATATGATCTTTTAACATTGCTTTGTTAATAATATCTTAGTATTATCGTCGTTTCGAGTTTTAACTTACTCATTTTATTTTATATTTTTTGTTACATAAGCCGTGTTTGTAATGGATAGGTTGTATCCTAATAATATCCAGAATGATATCAAGTCCTTATATACTATTATTAATCATTAAATGAGAATTATACTTGAATGGATACGATGGAGAATGAATCTCACCACGTTCATGGAGACGGTAGTCTGTACGTACGCACGAGCGACAATATCATTATTTTGATATTAAAATAATATATAAATGGATGTTATATAATATATACATAATCATTAACATGTTATATTTATTATTTACATGAGTTACACATCATTATTATACCCATCCAAATAATAATATATTGAATAACAATTACACCACGACATGGAGACGGTAAGTCGTACGTACGCACGTATGGTGACATGTTATTCAAAGGATGGATAGAATACTGAATATGGTTGTACCATATTTATAATAACATCACAGTATATATATGATACTGGAGTTATTATTTTAGAATGTTAACAACAAAGGAAGAAGAAGTGGAAGAAGAAAGGAACTTGGAAAAGGGTGGTGAAATCATTACCTCTTCTTCGGGTTCTTCCTTTTGATTTGATCAAAATGGATCCTTAGGTTGACTTTATGATAAAACTAAGGCCTCTAGGTTGTATTGAGGGAATTTGGGAGAGTATTTGGGCAGGGTTTGGCCGAACCAAAAGTATTTGAAGGTGTGAATAAATGAGAAGGAGGAGTGCCATTTTATAAGAGGGGTGAGGGGCACCTTTGGAAAAGCTAGAAATATTAATTTATAATAAATTCATATTCAGTTTATAATGGCTCAAAAGTTGATTATTTAAATTTTAATGTGGTTATGGGTCTAAAACCACTCAACCAATATAATTTAGACATGTTTGGGTACTTATATTAACCTTATCTTAAAGTATTAACTCTAAGTTAATTAGTTTCACTTTTACAATGTCTCTTTGTATTTTTATATTATATGGTTAATAAACTTACTATATACATCCAATAGACCTCCAAGTGGTCCATTAATGATACACCTATCATGATATAAGTCTCTTGGATGAACCTTAGATTTTTATCAATTTAATATCAATTAATAATATAATATGTTTTTTAAAAACTCTTTTATGTCAATTTTGACACTATTCAATAGTTGATTTTTTTGAAACTCATAACAGAAATATTACTTCGAAAAAAGTTAATTAAATCAATCCTAATATGTTATATTATCCTAGAAAATTATTTTAATTCATTAAAGGTCTCAAATTATATTTATTTGGGTATTTATAATATCAATTATTTTAAATTTTCACTATTATGTTAATTATTGCATCATCATTGTGTCATAAATAAATTAACTTATGTAATATTTAAAAATTATAAATAAAACATAATTATGTAGGAAATAGTTTTAGCTTCCTAATTAATATTTATAGTTGAAAATCCAACATATATAACCCTATGTAAAAATTGTTTTGCTAAAAGATATATGCTTGTGTCATTTTTGTATTCATTTTAACTTAATTAAAATAAAGTGTCCCTATCACCTACAAGTGGCTCCATGGGGTCCGAAAATCGACCCAAAGATGCCTATGGTCGAACATGTATCAACCAATAAGTCTAGGACAAATTTTAGGGTAATTTAGTATTATTATAATATTATTTTTTAACCCTTATTTACCGGATTTACCCTTAACCATGGTAAATAAAATATTTACCGAAGTAATTATTCAAAATGTCTAAAAATAAAAGTTAACTATTTACACAATTTGAACATACTGATTCCAAATATGGAATCCATTTTTCCAAATTCAAAACACAGAAGTGGCAGAAATTAATTTAAAATTAATTCCCGTTGTTAAAACAAAAAGCGTGTTTTTAAGAGATAATAACTATCAAAAGATTGACACTTGTTTATGTCCGGTTTAATTGTAAAATTATATCCAATGACCAAAATTATATTAAATGGTAAAAATATATTCTAAATATACTTTAAAACCACTCAGATTCATAATTTATCACTATTAATTATTTTGATTAAAAAAGTTGTTTTTAATTAAAATTTAGTAATTTTCACTATTCATCAAAATATTAAAGTTATCAGAAAAGTACCAAAATTTCACCTTAGGATAAATTCGATATTCTGAATCCAAAAATGAAGTCCATTTTAAAAAATAAAATATATATAATTTCAAAAAGTAGGTATTACTATTCATAATGGCTAGTTTGATTGGTTATGGTGTGTTAGAACTCGGTGTTGCGTACAACACACACTATCACATTATTCAAAGAGAAGCATACCGTGGAAGTTTGGGGTGTTACATTCTCCCCTCCTTCAAATAATTTCGTCCTTGAAATTTCTAGAATATTATCGCATGAAAAGACTCAGGTGGTTCTTCATCATAAGTTCCTCGGGTTCCCGCGTTGCCTCTTCCATCTTATGGTTTCTCCACAAGACTTTTACCAGACGAGTCGTCCGGTTTCTCAGTACTTGTTCTCTCATATCAAGAATCCTGACGGGATCTTCACAATAAGATAGATCGGGTTCCAGTTCTAACTCCTCATAGGTGAGTACATGCATTGGGTCAGGCATGTATTTCCTCAACAGAGATACGTGGAACACATCGTGAACTTTGGAGAGACTTGGAGGCATTTCCAATCGGTAAGCTACAACCCCAATTCGTTCTAGAATTTCGAAAGGTCCGATGTACCTGGGACTCAATTTACCTTTCTTACCAAAATGTATGACTCCCTTCCATGGAGATACCTTCAGGAAAACATGATCATCGACTTGAAATTCCAAATCCTTCCTTCGATTATCGGTATAGCTCTTCTGCCTACTTTGAGCTGCTTTGATTTGATTTTGGATTACCTTCACCTTTTCTATCATTTCCTCCACCAGTTCTAGACCTACAAGTTTTCTTTCACCAACGTCATCCCAACAGGTTGGTGTACGACATCTCTTTCCGTATAATGCTCCATATGGTTCCATCTGAATACTCGAATGGAAGCTATTGTTATAGGAAAATTCTACCAAAGGTAAATATTGATCCCACATACCCTGAAATTCAACTGAGTAGGATCTCAACATGTCTTCTAAGGTTTGAATAGTCCATTCTGATTGTCCGTCTGTCTGAGGGTGGTAAGCAGTGCTCAAATGAAGTTCAGTATCCAGTGATTTCTGAAGACTTTTCCAGAATCTTGAAGTAAAATAGGGATCACGATCAGAAACAATCGATAGGGGTACTCCATGAAGTCTCACAACTTCATTAATATATAGTCTTGCTAGACGTTCCAGGGGTAGATCTTCTCTTATAGCAAGAAAATGTGCTGACTTGGTAAGACGATCAACAATAACCTATATTGCATCGTTCCTTCTAGGATTCTTTGGTAGTCCCATGACAAAGTCCATCGTAATATTGTCCCATTTCCACTCCGGTATGGGAAGAGGTTGCATGACTCCTCCAGGTTGTTGCCTTCCAGCTTTCACTTGTTGACAAACTATACATCTTGACACAAAATCAGCAATCTCCCTCTTCATGTTGTCCCACCAAAAATGTTCCTTCAAATCTCTATACATTTTGGTGCTCCTAGGATGTATAGAGAAATTGGAACTATGAGCATCATCCAGCAATTCCCTTTTTAGATCAGGTATATCGGGAACATAAAGTCTCTTCTCGAATTTCAAAATTCCATCTTCATACACAAAGTATCTCAATCTCCCATCATTCATAGCTTTAATCATCTTTTGAAATTCTTCATCATCGGTCTAAGAACTCTTAATCCTTTCTAGTAAAGATGGTTTGGAAATCATTTGAAAAAGCATTGATGTTTCACCTTCCCTGGTTATTCCCATGTCCATCTTCACTAGATCCATCAAAATTGGATCCCTTTCAATTCTCATCACATTCAAAACTCCATGGTCTTTTCTGCTCAAAGCATCTTCCACCTTGTTTGCTTTCCCTGGGTGGTAGTGTATCGTACAATCATAATCCTTGAGTAATTCAATCCATCTCCTTTGCCTCATGTTGAGTTCTTTTTGTGAGAAAATATACTTCAAACTCTTGTGATCAGTATAAATCTCACATTTTTCACCATAGAGGTAGTGCCTCCATATCTTCAAAGTAAATATCACAGCTGCTAACTCGAGATCATGAGTAGGATAGTTTTGTTCATGAATTTTCAACTGTCGTGATTCATAGGCAATAACCCTATCATTCTGCATAAGGACACAACCAAGTCCTTTCTTCGATGCATCACTATAAATAATGAACCCATCATTCCCCGATGGTAGAGTCAATATAGGAGAATTGACTAATCTTCTCTTCAGTTCTTCAAAATATTCTTCACACTCTTTTTTCCAAACAAATTTAACCCCTTTACGTGTGAGCTTCATTAATGGGTTAGCCAATCGGGAAAAATTATGGACGAAACGTCGATAATAACCTGCTAAACCAATAAAACTATGTACCTTAGTTATACTCGTAGGTGCTGGACATTATTGGATTGCCTTGGTCTTAGAAGGATCAACAGAGATTCTATCTTTAGAGACAATATGGCCAAGAAAAGAAATCTCCTGAAGCCAGAATTCACACTTGCTAAACTTCCCATATAATTCATGTCTTCTCAGAGTCTTCAAGATAATGCGCAAGTGATTTTCATGATCTTCGTAGATTTTTGAGTATACCAAGATATCATAAATAAATACCACCACAAATTCATCGAGATATTCCTTGAAAACTCTATTCATCAGATCTATGAATACAGAGGGTGCATTAGTCAATTCAAAAGGCATTATTGTAAACTCATAATGCCCGTACCTGGTTCGAAATGCTGTCTTCAGAATGTCTTTCTTCTTCACACACAACTGATGGTATCCAGATCAAAGTTCAATCTTTGAAAAGTATTGAGATCCATGTAGTTGGTCAAATAAATCATCAATGAGAGGTAGGGGATACTTGTTCTTTATCGTTATAGCATTGATCTCCCTGTAGTCAATACATAACCTCATAGATCCATATTTCTTTTTAACAAAAAGAACAGGGGCTCCCCATGGAGAAACACTAGGGCTAATAAATCCTTTATTACTCAATTCATCTAGTTGTTTCTTTAGTTCGACTAATTCTACAGTGGCCATTCTATAAGGGGTCTTCGATATAGGCCTTGATCCAGGAATTAAATCAATGGAAAACTCAACTTCTCGTTCTGGAGGATGTCCAGGTAAATCTTCCAGAAATACATCTACATATTCTTTCACAATAGGTACATACTCAATTTGAACATTCCTTTCCTCACCCACAGTTATTTCATTCTCTTCCTCCTCAATAATTGAATTTAGTTGAGCTATTGGGGGTGGATCTAGATAACAATTAGGCGGTGATGATTCTTCTCTAAAGATAAGGTGTTCCTTATCATCATCATCAAGAATCGTAACCTCTTTCTTCTTACAATAAATCTTCACATCATAGTCTGAAATACAGTCCATATTGAGGATTATATCAAACTCAATCATAGGTATGACGATGAGATCAGTAGATAAAGAACATTTATGTGATCTAATGGGGACTGACTCACAAAACTTTGTTGCAATGATACTTCCCTTAGGATTTTTAACCAACAACTCCCTTGTTAAATCAAATTGTAAATATCTAATTTTCTTAGAAAACTGGGAAGATATGAAATAATGCGATGATCCAGAATCAAATAATTCATTTTCTAAACTTGAGGAAACCATTAAATTGCCTGCCACCACGTATTTCGGAGCTTCTACCTCAGCAGTAGTGATAGCGTAAGCTTGGCCTTGATCCCTTGGCCTTTTCTGAGTTAAGTTCTCCTGACTCTTAGGACATTCATTTTCATAATGCCCCATCTCCCTGCAATTGTAGAACTGAACATTGGTAGCTTCCTTCTTCCCCTTGCAATCATGAGCTTGGTGGCCTTTTTCACCACACTTGTAACAGACTCCTGTTCCCTTCAAGAAAGTACCGGGGTGTTTCTCACCACATTTACCACAGGATGGATATTCAACCTTTTCCTTCTTCCCCTTATTTCCATTCCCAGATTGATCAGAATGTCTCTTCTTCTCTTGCTTTGCTTTAAAGTCATAAGACTTAGAGAATTCCTTTTCGGTCTTGATAGCACATGAGACAATGTCTCCGTACGATGAAAAGGATTGTGAGACTAATGCTCGACGGAGAAATGGTTTTAACCCATCAAATAAATGATCAATATTACTTCTTGGGTTACGTATATAATCTCTAGCATACCTTGTTAACCTTGTAAAGTTAGCCTCATACTTTGTGACATTATCATCCTCCTTCTGTCTCAGACTCAGAAATTGCCTTTCCATATCTGCTCGATGGTCGCGAGGAAAGTATTTTTCTAAAAACAGATCTTTGAACTCCCTCCATTCCATATTTGATACTTCATAATCTTCCTTCGTGTTTTGAATCAATGACCACCATTGATCAGCATCTCCATTGAGGCGGTAAACTGCCATGATAACTTTTTCCCTTTCATTACTCCCCAAAGCCTGAAATATTTTCTCTAGGGAATTTATCCATTGCTCAACTACTAATGGATTTGTACTCCCATTGAACATTGGTGGTTGTTGCCTCATGAATCGATCTAACATTGATCCTCCACACTGCGGATCAGGGTGCTCTATACAGGTAAGGTTATTATTCATAACCTAAGTAAGTTGTCCCAGTATGGTGATTAGCTGATCGGCACCAGTTGCATCACCAACTCCACTATAATTATCTTGAGCAGGAGTGAAATCCCTACATGGAGTGCGTGCATTGATACAGTTTCCATTTCTTCCACTAGGCGCCATTTCTAAACAATGGTATAAACTAGATCAGTTTATGAATCAAAATACATAATCCCATACTTACAAAACACTTAACATAAATTGAACTATTTATGGATATAATCCATAATCATAAGAATGTTTTCCTTAAGGAAGTATATACTCATAAACCCTTAATAATGATTTGTAAATAAAATGAGATTTATCCTAAGCATATCCCCCGGGAGTGTCGTAACCAAGAGTGCAGCAAGGCTCGTTGTCGTGCACCAGTTCTCGTTCGAGTCTATCTCAAAGAGGTGTTTTCGGGTTTTACCCCTAGGTACATCTGTGCCAGAACTGCCTCTACCTGCTCATATCTAAATAGGGATGTATTGCTCTAAAAACTCACAAAATCTCTACAATACCAAAATTCTAGGAAGTTCTTCTATACTAATCCTCAAAGTCCATCTTAAATCTATGTGCTCTAATCAGAGTTTATCTAAATCTAGCTTCCAAGGTTTGTACTAAACTTCCTCTGATACCAACTGTAACGCCCCAACCCTAGTTACCCAGAGTCGGTGCATTATTACATAACATTGGCATGATCACAAGAAAGATCAAATCTCGAAAGACCGATTGGTTTAGTAGCCTTGGAAACACTAGATATATTCATAAAGTTTTACATTACATCATAAAGTGAAAAACTACTACAACAACATAGTATCCATATTCCATACTCATATCCCCACATACTATCCTTGCAGGTCATTCATAACTTACTTCTTCACATCCTGGGAAAAAACAAAATATAGAAAAGGGGTGAGCTCAAATGCCCAGTAAGGATAACAATATAGCAGAAACTTTCAAAAATAAGCATAAACATTTAAGGCAATGTATAACTAAAACAAAAGCCTTTTAAACTTGAACTTCAACATAGTATGGAAAAAGTAAAATGAAATAATGTCATTTACTTATTCACATGGATATTCTACTAATCGAATAATCACATGCAATATCAATAACCACTTTCATAATGATGGAATGCATAATTCCAGACTATCATAACCACATAGCCAAGGCCTTATGCCAAGACTACAAATAATATTTTGCCAAGGCCTTGTGCCAAGACACTAGTTTGTCTCATGAGACCTACCAATGCATCGAGGAGCTATAGCGGGCTCCACCTGTCACATATTAATTCCAATGCATTTCTATATGAAAAGGTTTAAACATAACATAAACATTCGTATTAAAACTAGCATACAAAATGCCAATACTTTCACCATAAACTATGAATGGTATAAAATATCACATCCATAGTCAAACATATCAAAAAACCTTCAATACAATATAGAAGTTTTGTATCATAATAAATCAACTTCAAATAAGCGTAAAATCCATCAAAGGATGTTGACATAGATGAAATCAAAACTCTTTTTAGAGAAATATCTCTTTCTATTTTAAAATCATTTAAGAGTCATATATTTATAAAATAAAACATTTTATTTGAAAATATTCTTATAAGCTTTTAAGGGAAGCTTCGACGATTTTATAACGGTGGAAAATAACCGCACCCGCCGTATAAGTTAAAAAACATTCTTACCTTAATTCTGTCGAAAAGGTTAAAAAGCACCTTGTTTGGAAAACGATGGAAATATTCCTTTATAAAACTCTTATAACAAGTAAAAAAAGGGTATAAATTACTTTAACCCATATTCTTTTAAATAGTAAAAATGTTTTGAAATACATTTTTAAAAAACATGGATGTGGATGATAAAGAGATCCCAGTAGATTATTACGTATAAACAACCTCGGATAATGAAGAGATTGTGAAATAACCCTTACCTTGTACTTTTCCTTGGTTGGGGTAGGTTAACCTCCTGTATAATAGTGAAATAATTGTTATTAAATTATACAAGAATCATATACAATCATATGATATCATATATGATCTTTTAACATTGCTTTGTTAATAATATCTTAGTATTATCGTCGTTTCGGGTGTTAAATTACTCATTTTCTTTTATATGTTTTGTTACATAAGCCATGTTTGTAATGGATAGGTTGTATCCTAATCATATCTAGAATTATATCAAGTCCTTAGATACTATTATTAATCATTAAATGATAATTATACTTGAATGGATACGATGGAGAATGAATCTCATCACGTTCGTGGAGACGGTAGTCCGTACGTACGCACGAGCGACAATGTCATTCTTTTGATATTAAAATAATATATAAATGGATGTTATATCATATATACAGAATCATTAACATGTTATATTTATTATTTACATGAGTTACACATCATTATTATACCCATCCAAATAATAATATATTGAATAACAATTACACCACGACGTGGAGACGGTAAGTCGTACGTACGCACGTATGGTGACATGTTATTCAAAGGATGGATAGAATACTGAATATGGTTGTACCATATTTATAATAACATCACAGTATATATATGATACTGGAGTTATTATTTTAGAATGGTAACAACAAAGGAAGAAGAAGTGGAAGAAGAAAGGAACTTGAAAAAGGGTGGTGAAATCATTACCTCTTCTTCGGGTTCTTCCTTTTGATTTAATCAAAAGGGCTCCTTAGGTTGGCTTTCTGATCAAACTAAGGCCTCTATGTTGTAGTTAGGGAAGTTTTAAGAGTATTTTGGCAGATTTTGGCTGAACCAAAAGGCTTTGAAGGTGTGAAGAAATGAGAAGGAGGAGTGCCCTTTTATAAGCGGGGTGAGGGGAACCTTTGGAAAAGCTAGAAATATTAATTTATAATAAATACATATTCGGTTTCTAATGGCTCAAAAGTTTATTATTTAAATTTTAAGGTGGTTATGGGTCGAAAACCACTCAACCAATATAATTTAGACAGGTTTTGGTACTTATATTAACCTTATCTTTAAGTATTAACTCTAAGTTAATTAGTTTCACTTTTACAATGTCTTTTTGTTTTTTATATTATATGCTTAATAAACTTACTATATACATCCAATCGACACCCAAGTGGTCCATTAATGATACACATATCACTATATAAGTATCTTGGACGAACCTTAGATTTTTATTAATTTAATATCAATTAATAATATAATATTTGTTTTAAAAACTCTTTTATGTCAATTTTGACACTATTCAATAGTTGATTTTTTTGAAACTCATAACAGAATGATTACTTTGAACAAAGTTAATTAAATAAATCCTAATATTTCATATTATCCTAGAAAATTATTTTAATTCCTTAAAATTCTCAAATTATATTTATTTTGGTATTTATAATATCAATTATTTTAAATTTTTACTATTATGTTAATTACTGCATCATCATTGTGTCATAAATAGATTAACTTATGTAATATCTAAAAATTATAAATAAAATATCTTTATTTAGGAAATCTTTTTATCTTCCTAATGAATATTTATAGTCTAAAATCCAATATATATAACCCTATGTAAAAATTGTTTTGCTAAAAGATATATGCTTGTGTCGTTTTTGTATTCATTTTAACTTAATTAAAATAAAGTGTCCCTATCACCTACAAGTGGCTCCATGGGGTCCCAAAATCGACCCAAAGATGCTTATGGTAGAACATGTATCAACCAATAAGGCTAGGACATGTTTTAGGGTAATTTAGTATTATTATAATATTATTTTTTAACCCTTATTTACCGGATTTACCCTTAACCATGGTAAATAAAATATTTACCGAAGTAATTATTCAAAGTGTCTAAAAATAAAAGTTACCTATTTACACAATTTGAACATACTAATTCCAAATATGGAATCCATTTTTCCAAATTCAAAACACAGAAGTGGCATAAATTAATTTAAAATTAATTCCCGTTGTTAAAACCAAAAGCGTGTTTTTAAGAGATAATAACTATCAAAAGATTGACACTTGTTTATGTCCGGTTTAATTGTAAAATTATGTCCAATGACCAAAATTATATTAAATAGTAAAAATATATTCTAAATATACTTTAAAACCACTCAAATTCATAATTTATCACTATTAATTATTTTGATTAAAAAAGTTGTTTTTAATTAAAATTTTGTAATTTTCACTATTCATCAAAATATTAAAGTTATCCGAAAAGTACCAAAATTTCACCTTAGGATAAATTCGATATTCTGAATCCAAAAATGAAGTCCATTTTAAAAAATAAAATATATATAATTTCAAAAAGTAGGTATTACTATTCATAACGGCTAGTTTGATTGGTTATGGTGTGTTAGAACTCGGTGTTGCGTACAACACACGTTATCACATTATTCAAAGAGAAGCGTACCGTGGAAGTTTGGGGTGTTACAATTTTTATGTTTCATTCCTTAGGTTATGAAGATATGTATTATATTTGATATCTATAATAAGGATGCTAGTCAAGAAGCACCTAGTAGAAGATAATTTATCTTACTTATGTACAAGTGTTTATCTTTCCATGTTTCTAAAGGCACTAGACTAGTAAGGTCTTTAGGCATATGTTTTTATATTATTTTAAGTATTCTGCAAAAAAATATGTAATTTATATGTATGAAAAGTAAGGGTCTCTATACTTGACACTAGGTATCCTAATCAGGATCTTATGTATCATTCTCTATATTAGTTCCATATGCATCATGACCATTAAACTACATGTGATTTGGTTGAAGTTGTACAACCTTAAACTCTAGACTATAATGGTCTAAATATCAAGAAATTAAATAGCTATAAAAATAGACACAAAACTTTTTAGGTTGAAAACCCTCAAAGGGAGTCCTTATAAAAATTTTAGTCTTCTCTCACTAAACTCTTCATATCTGATGTTTTGGAAAACATTAGGTTTCAAATAAATAAGGCATAAAGCTTATAGGTCATACTCTGTAGCCCTATTGAAATCCAATCTATGCTCCCAAGACCCTGTGATTTAGTAAAAAGTTAAAGTAGTGATTTTTCACTTATCCTCACCATAAGAATATGTTCACTAGGTGGTGACATAAATTTTATGGTACTCGAACCCTTCTTTAATATTACATTTTCTTAAAATCATACTTCATGATTCAGGTGACTCATATCACCATAAACATTTCATGGCACCTAGAAAGGATACCCAGATTCAAGGGAAACTTTTCTTGACAATGTATTTATGCTTATGTCTCTTTCATATTTTCCTATGTTCATCAACCTAATTCATCACCATGAAAAAAGGGATTTCTGATCATTATGATCCCTAAAATCACTATAACAAAACTCAACATATCATTGTGATCAGAAAATCTCTTAGTACGACTATCCCATAACATCCTCCTAACCCGAGAACTTTCTACCATGACTTACAATATCCAAGTGGATTTTAGATCCTCATCATTACGTCACTGTGTTTTGTACCCTTTCTCATTTCCAAAATGTGACACTCCATTCTCAAACCTTTTTTGACCCACACATCCTGATTTGAAACCATAGGGTGTAGGGATCAATCTTAATAATCAAGATCTGAACTGACCTAGGGTGACAGGACCCTTTCTAGATTGCTTTCCTTCCATACCCAACATCATAATCTGGATGTTTGAGTCTTCATAAATTTTCCATGGCCCTTAGAAATGAGGGGATATCATATTTTCTTGGCCATGATACTGACACTTAAGGGCCTTGACCTATGAACTAAAGGAATCTACTCCTTAATAGAAATAATATCCAATCCCATTAAGATTAAGCAAAACAATTGAATAACCTGGCACTATAGAGTGTTACAGGTCATCCCTAGTATGTCTACCCCATCCTATATTCATGGAATCAGAATTTTTGGTTATGAAATACATCACCCATATTCCAACTATCTAGAAGGGCCTCAAATCACTAGTATTTTTTCACCAACCAATATTATTCTCATAAACATTCCTTTACCCTTGTAAAAGAGTGGATACACCTCTATTTGGAAATGTTACTGATGCATAAGGTCTCTAACCTACCAACTAGAGGCATCTCATCCTTATAAAAAAGGAGCTTTAATCCTCATGAGTCTCAACGACACCATGATAGCACCCAACACCCAAGAGTGTTTTGGGTCATTCCTAGCATGTATTCACCAAATTCCATGATCATTGATCAGGTCTGAGCTAAAAGACCCTAAACTACAACAATGGATGCTCTATGAAAAAATTCCCTAAAATATAGTAATGGAAGGTTATAACTAAAATACGCTACACTAAAAAAATGGTATGTCTAAGCTAAAAGTTCCTAAACTATAGAAATGTAATGTATGAGATAAAAAACCCTAAACTAAAACAATAGTAGGTATGAGTTAAAATACCCTAAACTATAGAAATGGAAGGTATGAGTTAAAAGACCCTAAACTAGATCAATGGAATGTTTGAGCTAAAATAACCAAAACTTCAGCACTATAAGGTCTGAGCTAAAATACCCTAAACTACAGAAATGGTAGGTATGAGATAAAATACCCTAAACTAAATCAATATAATATCTAAGCTAAAATACACAAACTACAATAATAGATGGTCTAAACTAAAAGACCATAAACAACCGCAATAGTAGTTCTGATCTAAAAGTCCCAAAAACTAAAGTGATAGAAGTTTCGAGCTAAAATACCCTAAAACTATAGAATAGTATAAATTTATCCTGAAAAAGATTGTATATCCCATTATATGGTATTATAAAAGATCAATATGTTCTCTCTAGGCCTATTGGATTTGAAAAAATAAAGAGCACTTTCCCTTTGGGACATATATTCAATCGAAATTCTCCTTATAATAAATAGGTAATCTCAAGATAACTGGAGAAAATATATCAGTAAGTAATCTCATGTTAGTGGGTATTCATGAGTACTTCCCAAAAAAGAATCTGTTATGTTTTAAATATTCATATCTATACATTCATGTTTACTTGATATTATGAAAAGGATGGGTATCCTTGATAGTTAACATAAATTAGATCAACAAAAAAATTCATCCATATCATGAATGAAAGAAATATTGGAAAATTCATATAAAGTTTAGTATAACTATTCACTGGTGTCATATAAGAGGGGGAGTTTCCACATTCTAGATTCTCTCTATAAATTCCATCAAAAATGGAGTAAATCGAATTATAATAATATTTGATCAGTTGATCTGGACAAGTCATCCAATGTCTGTCAAGAAGCATCATCAAATGTTGAAGTTTCACTTATCCTTCATATTCTACTACTACCCTGGGATGGAGAGTCTCGAATGAAGTAGTCATCTCCTCAACTCTATTTTGAGCAGTTTCTAATTATGATGATTCCACTGATATATTATACCTTATGTGAGCTATGATTTCTTCATGTATCCATATTTTCATAGTCTATACATCCATCTGGTCTTGAAAATTAGATATAAACTATTGACTATACTCTAGTGCCTTTGAATCCTCCTTTATCTTCCTGGAAAGGGGATCCTTGTCTTCGAAATCATGTAAGTCCCTATTATTGGTGGAAAAACACCATCAAGTCAGTAAAATTTGTTTCATGATTTCATATAGCGGTTGGTGATTGAAACCATATTCCCCAATTCATTAAATAGCATATAAAGATATTCTCCATGATTATGAAATGATTTCAAATGAGTCTCAGTGATAAAAACATGAATATCCTTATAGACTAGCCTACATTGTTTCTTGTCCTCTGTGACTGATGGGAAAATCATGCCAGATGGAGGGATATCCAGGTGAGTTGGAAAGGAGGAAAGAGAGGAGGCTCCACTATTGGAAAAATGCCTTTCCACATGATAAATCAGACAGTTTAACTTACCATCCAGGTAAGCTACTACCCAATCCTAAGTATAATACTGGGTAAGGAATGTAGGGGAATTGATAGGGAAAAAATGATCTCAGCATCAGTGTATTCAAGTGCAACGTCATCTAGAATTGGTGGATAATCCCAGGGTGTCTCTCTCCTCACACACCTGCTAAAGGAAGAGGGTAAATACTTTGGGTGAATCCAAACTAACAAGAACAACAATAAGTTGTATATGGATCATAGATAATCAGATCTTCCATCTTGACTATAAGGATCCCATCCCTAAGATAGATCATATATGACCTTCCATCAAGGGATTCACTATCATTATCAATAATCGGCCTAGTAGGCATATGATAAGGGGTGAAATAAAAGCTGTTGGATTGGATCAATGCATCGTTAACCTCATCAGTGCATAGCGACATATCCCCAACCTAAGATATGTTCAAAAGTCTTGGATTAGATTAAAAAATCAGGGATCCAAGTGGAATTGTAGTATTTATAATAATGGTAATTCTCCCCTAACCAACCAAAAAAAATGGAAAGGACCATTGAACTTATAGGGGATGCTACCTTATTGAATGTGGAACAAAAGTTGGTAGAGGTGTAAAAGGACTAGTACAACCAAATTGAGGCATTGTCCTTCCGTTGATCATGCCTCCATCACTAATGTGCTAACAAGGATCTCTAAAAGTGAACCCTAGATAGGAAAATACATCTAATAAAAACATGACCATAAACCCTACCAACCTAAGACTCAAAGAGATATTTGAGTTCACTTGGTGTCCCCACAAATTATAGTCCCCAACATCCAAGATTGACCAATATGATCCAGCACTATTGAGGACCTACTGAGAATATAACTGATGTGTGTGGATGGTAGTTGAACAAAACCTCATTGTAATAAAGGAAAATGTTGATCCAATCCTTGAAATAGATGATTAATTGCATCGTCAACTCCTTCCTTAGATTCTCCTTCACAATGATGATCATTTTCATTTCCAAGAATATATTCTATAAGGGATCATCTGAAACATCTTCATTGGAGAGGAACTCATCAAAAATCTATTTTAGAGGGGGAATTCCACCCGGTTGGTAGATTTCCCATCGGTTAATACCCACTTCACCATGGAAAACCATAAAAAATTCCTTTTAAAGTAGGTGTAAAATATCAAAAAGGAGGGAGCATCTTGTGGTCGTAAAGCTCACGCGATGTATCACCAATGAGGATAATGATTTTCCTCGATAATATTCAAACAAATTCACAAACTCACTAACCTTGGTAAATTAATCAAAGGAAATAAATAGGGATGAGGAGGGAGCCTATCATAGTTGTAAGAGTCACATGATGTGCCCATAGTTGTTCTTAAGACACCGCGAGACCCCAATGTCATGTCTTCCTCATCTCATGAAAGCTAGTTGGAATGTCATCCTCATCACGTGAAGAGCCTTTGGTATGTCCAGGTGACCCCACATGCCCCCTTTTTCTTCTTAAGTACAATCATATGGAATTTTCAATGAAATGCTCACAAATATCTATATGAACTTTTTTGGTCACGTGATGCATCACTGGGAGGTAAGGTGATTGTCCCCGACAACACCCAAATAACTTATCAAACTCACAAAATTTTGTAACATAAAAAAATTAAATAAAAATGGGGAGGAGGTGGAAGCCTCTCGCGGTCATAAAATTCTTGTGGAATGATAAGGATGTCTGTAGCATGGTCTCATAATACCCCCTAACAAGTCAGCCTGATCCCACAAAATCCCCTTGAAAAGTCATTATTGTCTCATGTAAATTCCCAAACATGTCACCCAAGATAACGTGAAGGACTATAAGAGGCTCCCTTATCTCATGAAGGCCCTTGGACATGTTAACTTAACAGCATAAAAGTACCTTGACATGTTCGTGTGACTCAAAAAATCCCCATTAACTTGAAATATTCCAATTAAGGAGGTAGTTACAAGGTTATCTCATGGTTGATAAAAATCAAGAGAAGTCCCCAGAGCTACCTATGATAGGACCTCACAAAGATGTGTGACACTAGGCCCTTCACCGACTCCATCCTAGATTCACATGTTATGCACCACTCAAATTGTAAAACAACCGGGGTGGATAGGCCTATAAATCCCCCACCCCAACATGAAAAAGGAGGAATCTCCAGATAAAGAGTTAGCCTTATCACACCCAGATGCACCGGAGCTAGAGAGGAATTTTTGGAGTGGATGATCTCAAGACCAGAAAGATTCCCTTCTAGTAAGATCTGGGGAACAACTAGAGCAATCATGTATCATGTATAAAGAAATTTACATGATCACTTATAGATCACATAAAATACTTCTAGTAGGACACGTGATGAACATCCTGCACATCTTCTAGATCATGTGAGACAAAAAATAAACTAACACTGAAAAAATATAAGGAATTTTTAATATAAAGGATTCAGTAGAGAATAAATGTGGTATACTGACACAAAGTAAATATATGATGATCCCTATGCACTTTTCTTGGACCACCCAGGACACACAAAAACACCAGGAAATGTCTCCCATATCTCTCGATGCTCCTTAGATATACTTTTTGGGTCATGTGAAGTCCTCCAGACTTGTTGAAGTAAGTCACATGGTTCCCCTTGTTCATGCCCTCTGTTCCTTTTTAAACCCTTTAAGTTCATCATTTAAGCCTCACGATGTCCTTCAAACATGTTTCCTGACTCTTATAACAGAACCAACACATGTTAGATGATTCTCATGATAGCATCCAATCATGTCAACTGGCTCTCACGAAGCCCTTAGGGCATGCCACCTAGGTCTCACGATTCCCTCCAAACATGTCTAATAGGACATCTGATACCCTTCAAGATATTTCACATTGACTGTCACGACACCCTCCAGGTGTGTCATCCATATCTCATAGTGACACCAGGGCATGTCATTCGGGTCATTCGAGGCCTACTAGGCATGTCAAATGAGATCATGAGATTTCTTCCACAATCAATCAGATAGGTCTCATGATTTCCTCCATATAATTCATCCTTGATCATGTGATTACCCTCAGACATGCCACCCCTGATATGTGAAATCCATAAAACAAGAAAAATGGATATGAAATTGTCTTTGGACATGTCTGAAACATAACAAGACATGTCCAGATATCCTCTGACATGTTGCAATAGTCAATCAGGGCATGTTAAGAAGGTCAGTAAATTAATAAGGCTAGGTCACTAGAGAATCCTAGGCCTTGATAACTTTTCCTACCCTCGGTGTGTAATCCCCGACCAAAGGGAAATGTATGTGTGTAATCCCAAATCAAGGGAACTATGAATAATATGATTCCTACCATAACCAGGATATGTAGGATTCCTCTCTATTTCCTGAGCTCTATATTAACCATCTAAAGGGTTGTCTCGGCACATAAGCCTTGCATCCATAAGCCGTGAGATAGCTCATTTTCCATCCCTTGTTTCCCACACTGATAATGGATCACATGGGCTTAGGGAGCTACAATGATTATATAATTTTTATCTTAAGCATCTACCTAGGCAAGGGAAACCTCATACTATAATCCCTGGTCAGGAATATAATATGATATGTTCCACATATATGGAAATATCAGTATGTAATCCCCAATCAACTAAACTATGAGGACTCTGATACTTGAAATAACCAGGGTAGATAAGATTATTCTCTAATCTCTGAGCTCAAATAATAATTCATTTCTATGTAATCCCCATGTATATAACATTTCGACCATCAGGAACCAATCATTCCCACAGGATGATCATTCTACCTCATCCATCAGTGGACTGAGAAATCAATTGAACTATGATGACTCTAATTCCTATCATAACCAAGATACATAGGACACCTATCTATAACCTGAAATCTATATTAATATCCAAGGTATGTCTCAATATATAAGTACCACACCTATATGCAATGATTATGATCACATTCTCTCCCTTTTTTCTCGCATCGAGAATATCTCACACGGGATTAGGGAATCACAATGAACAAATCATTGACATCATGAATCTTCACCAGCTAGGGAAATCTTAGTATTTATGCCCTAATATGTGGAATGATATAATTACCCCATATATAAGGACATATACCTTGGGTATAGTCCTAATGGCATGATCGAACTATGATAACTCTGATTCCCACCATAACCAATAAATAATGTACATCTCCTTGAGACTCAAGCTAAAATATTTGGTTCCTAAGTTCCCTCACATATGTCATTTTTATGCGATGTTAAACTACATGGGTTCTAAAAACTACATAGGTTTTCATTCCTATAAAATACAGGATACGTAGGAAATCACATAATGGCTTAGTCCCCTCCTCAGAATACTAACTGCCTCCATTTGTGGAAGCAAACTACGAAGTTCTTAGCTATGTGGCTTCAACACATAAGCAGTTACCCATTACTAAGGAAATGGATGAATAACCTCAGATACATACATATGGATTCTCTAATGAGATCCCCATATTTTTCAAATAAAATATATTGAACCTATAAATCATTCTTTTAGGGTAATCGGTCCCATATCGAGATTAGTAAGATATTAAAAGACATATCATGAATCTATAAGAGAGTCCCATAGTAGGCAATAATTCCACAAAAAAAAGGTGTGATGATCCCGACCTCTTATCCTCTAAACCAATTAGATTCCCCAAGTTTTGTTGGGTTTAAAACCACAATCTACTACCAGCCTTTTGAAAGAAAGTCTGTACCCAGTTTTGAATGAGGGAACTGTTGTGAGTTTTCGTTAAGAATGACAATGGTGACCCAAAGTTTTAGTTATGCAATGGATGAAACCCTCACAACCAACCATCGGGATGAAAAAAAAATCCACCTTGATGGGGGGTTCCAGGTCATCTTTCTTCTCTGATGAAAGAGTCAATTTTATCCTTGTAATTTTGGATTAACCCCTAGTAAACCCGATTTAGAATTTATACTATTTTTACTATTCATTATGACAAAAAATTATGTTAACTATATTAACTAATATTATTTATTCTGATTCCAAATATGGAATCCATTTTAATAAATTCAATTAAAATAAGTGGTATAATTTAATTTTAAAATAAACCTAAAAACTATGTCGAAAAATGTGTTTTCAAGAAATTCATTTTTTAAGTATAAGATAATCCTATATTTACTACATGACTAGTAATAATAATTAGATTTATTTAAATTAAAATAGTTTGATATATAATCTATAAATTTTATTTAATTCATTAATCATTAAATTAATATTTTAGTTAATTAATTTATAATGACATTATGACTTAAAAATAGTTTTTTGAAAAATATATATTTACCTAAAAAGGATATTATCATTATTTATATAAAATTGATAGTCAGTAAATTTTTTATTCTATGTATAATAAAATATCATTATAATTAAAATGAATAATAGATAAATACTAAATTTTCAATTATTCTTAAAATGTTATTTATAAGGGATAATTTCTAAAATTCATTCTATGAATATTTTGAACACGTATGTTAAAAGTCAATATTCATCTCATAAAATTATAATTTTGGGGCCATAAAATATTAAAATGTGCATTGAATTTTAGTTTTATTAAAATATAATGTTTAATTGCTACAATTATAACCTAATTGTTACATTAGAACAATATTTGTTGTCTATAAATCATGATAGAATTACATGTAATATCAAATGAAAAACAATGTCCTAGAAAACTTTTATGGATTTTTAGGATAATAAACATTTATAAAGGATAATAATCATAGAAATATAGAAATATTTCATGTAATATAACCATGAATTATAGAACAAACATAATCATATGGTAATTATATCATTGTGAATGCACAAAATGTCCACACTTCATATTGTGAAAAAAATGACCACACATCATGTTGTCAATAAAAAAATGACCATGATTCATTTTTTGAATGAAAAAAATTCCCATGATTCATATTATAGACAAAAAAATACCTATTATCATATTATGAACAAAAACAATTCCCACACTATATTTTGTGACCAAAAAAATTAGCATCCTATTTTCATGAGATATAAATCCTTAACCAATGGATTGGAGGGAGATATATGACCCACCCATCAATATCCATAAAAATTTATTCCATTTAAAATTTCTTCATAAACATAATTTAATGAACCAATGGAAATTTTCTGGTTTATTTAAACCATTCAAAAAATCACATAACATAAACCTAATAAATAAAAGTATATCAAAACTCTCATTTTCCAAATGTTATATTATCATATTAGTAAATAAAAAATGAGTCTCTCCCGGTTGAGAGAATTTGTCCTAGGGTTTCCTAGGGTTTGAGTTACCCAGTCTGATCGGCTTACGGCGGCTCTGTCTCCTTCTGCGCATCCTGCTCCAGTTCGTCATCAGTCTTACCTTCTTTGGATCTGGTGACATAGGATTGGTTTTAACCATTCTTTGTTGTCCCCTGACCCTCCGTGGTCATGAAAAATTGTTCTTTCATACTCTGATCTTCCTTTCTTATTGCTGGAACCCGTTTCCGGCGATTTGGAGAGTTTCGGGCTTCATCTTCCCGAAATTGCCTGAAGACGCAGATCTAGGTCTTCAACTTGTCCAGTTTTTTCCCATTGTCGTCTCCCTATGTCTGTGCCAGATCTGAGATAGGGAGGGTGATTCTAGATCCCAATTATCAAACCCCAAAGCAGCAAACAGTTTCGAGCTTTCAGTGGATCGAAATAGCTTCCAGAGTTTGAGGAAACACTTTTCCTTTTTCGCATCACCTTCCTGTTCTGGGTTGACCGGCGGCAACCTGTGGGTGGTAAGTAGAAACCACAGCCTGTGAAGTTTCACTGCGAAGCGGTTGACTCGCAAAGAACCAGGCATGAAAGTTACGCAGCGCTGTGAGGTCGCAAAGAGTTCAACGCGAAGTGACTGATTCGCGTTGTGTCGTCGTGAAGCCTCAGTCACATTGTGTCTTCGCGAAGTTTTTTTCCATGTCGAATTTCTGATTTTCACGAAGCACCGGCATGAAGTGCCCCGAGAGGGCTGGTATGTTCCGTGAAGCGGTTGATTCGTGATGCACCATACATGAAAGATTCGCAGCACTGCGAGGTCGCGAAGAGTTCGCCGCGAAGGGACTGATCTGTGGAGGGTTGAATTGTGCGTCGTGTTGTGTTAATTTGGGTGTGACTGTCCCAAGGGCAGTGTTGACCGCAAAGACACCTCGCGGTGTCTATTTGAGAAAAAGGACAGAGGAGGAGGCCACAAAGGGGTATCCTATCTAGGGACTTCCCCTTGGGATCAGGACTTGTCTCAAGTGCGGTTGGACTAACATTTGGTGATCAAGGGCCTGTGGGGGTTGACGGGGTGCCGATTTTCAAGGAGGAGTACGATTTCATCTTTTTAGGCTTTGTCCTATGGAGGCAGAATTAGTGAATCAATGGAAGAGGCTTCCCTGATGGATAAAGAGAAGGCGGTGGTCGGGGCTCAGTGACACGAAGACACACTTTTGGAAAAATGCATGTCGGTTCTAGTTGTGGGAAAGTTTGTGGAAAAGATATCAGTAAATACGGGGGCTCTCAAAAACACTCTACAGAACATTTGGAAACTTGAAGTAGGAGTTTCTATTCGGGAAGAAGGGATCAATCGCTTTGTTTTTGAGTTCTTCAATGAGATGGATAAAGATAAAATATTGTGAGGCCGACCATGGTCCTTCGATAATCAACTCCTCCTTATGGAATAATACAAAGGGGGAGGGGGGCGATATCCAGCGAGTGAATTTAACCCACTCCCCCTTCTGGATAAGAATTAAAGGAATCCCTTTCCATGAAATAATGGAACGAGTCTTTAGATAAATTGGGGATAGTTTAGGCCACTTTCTTGACTGGGATAGCTCAGACCCGATACAATGGGGATCCGAAGTTCGAATTAAGGTGTAAATAGAAGTGTCAGAGCCCCTAATGAGGGGAATGTTCCTGAAAATTGAAGACTCCAACACCTGGATTTCGTTCGAGTACGAGAAACTCCCAATATTCTGCTTCTCTTGTGGTCGTCTTAGCCATCAGGAAATAACGTGCACCAAAAAACATAAGAGTGAATCAGGTAACATCATCCTCCAGTATAGCCCTTGGCTCTATTCCAAGACGAAAAAATATGCTTTCATCCCAGAGATGGAAAAACAAAAAGATCAGGACCGCCTCACGCTGGTACACACCAACCAGGTGGAACCCATACCCGAAAAAGGTATAATGCTTGGACCATCGGATTTCCCTGATGCTGGCTCTCCCACTCAGAGAGAAGATGGAGGTCATCCTTCCCCCTGTAGGAAAATGCTCAAACACTTATTAAGTTGGTAACGAAGCAAAAAGAACCATCAACGCATTGCTCAAAATCATTGTTGATGCACATCAAACCACTAGACCCGAACCCTATCCCACATTTGACCGCATCCGGCATTCCAAAAATGGGGGCCCATGGAATGACCGTAACTCCATTACCGGGACCCATTACCCATTGAAAGTGGAAAAGGGTGAAACGAGGAGAAAGTGATGGTCACAGGAAAGACCCAAAACTCGGGGTTAGAAAAAGACAAAATGAAACTTTCCAGTTAGGGAGGAATCCCACCAAAAGATAGAAAACGACAAGTGGAGAAACAATTTCGGAGGAATCAATGGTGGCAGAGAGAGAGGCCCAGCCCCACCTAGACCAATGATTGTCTTATGCTGGAATTGTCGTGGGCTTGGAAACCCACGAATGGTTCATATTTTACAGCGTAATTTTGCTCAAAGTCACCCCGATATGGTTTTCCTATCCGAAACCATACTGGAAAACAAGGACACCATTGGCATTGCCCTGAAATGCGGCTTCCAAGGCTGCCTCCTGGTCCCCAGACAAGGCCACTATGGGGACCTCTGTCTCCTTTGGAAGGAAAATATCGATGTAAAGATACGTTCCTTCTCCCCACACCACGTGGCTACGACTATTCAGGCGGACCATTACTCACCCTAGACCTTTGTGGGATTCTATGGCTGGCCATCCCATAATGATAAGGTGAAGTCATGGGATCTTCTATGCAAGTTGCGACATGACCTACCGATCCCTATTATTTTTAGAGGAGACTTCAATGAGATTATGTTCCATAAGTAAAAAAGGGGTGGAGCAATCCAACCCTCAGATTCGATGTCATACTTCAAGGATGCAATCTCTAAGGTAGACCTGGTCGATCTAGGGTACACAGGTAATCCTTTTACATGGTTCCGCGGTAATACAGAAGGCACCCTCATCGCTGAGTGTCTTGATAGATTTTTGAGCTCTATGGATTGGATAAATCTGTTCAACATGTTTCATATCAAGCACATGGACCTCAACTGCTTGGACCACTACCCAATTCTCATTGACTGCAGACATGGAGAACAAAGTAGACAATTCAGCAGACCCTTCAGATTTGAGAGCTTCTGGTTAAAAGATCGGGAATGAGAAGAGGTGATCCATTCAAGCTGGAATTGTACCCACAAGTATGTCTACCTGAACCTCCAACAGGTCACATCTGATCTGAGGTCTTGGAGCAATAAGAAATTCCGCCACCCCGACCGGCAATGTGGTGTCCTTGAAAAGAGACTGAATAATCTCCTCAAACAACCCACATCCAATCGCAATCTCTCTATGATTGGAGCTACTCAAAGAGAGCTTGACACGGCCCTACGTATCAAGGAAATCTTCTGGGATATGCGTGCGTGGGACAACCATATTAAAGAATGGGACACTAACACTCGTTATTTTCACCAGAAAGCATCATCCAGGCGTCAGAAAAACTCTATTACCTGCATATCACAACCCGATGGAAGCAAAATTTCTGACACCAAGGGTATCCATGAGGCCTTAACATGCTTTCTCCAGAACATCTTCACTGTAGGAACCCCTTTCATGTCTGCTGAGGTGGAAGATTGTATCAGACCTGTGATCATTGAGGAGATCAATAGGAAGCTCACCAAAGATGTGATAGATGACGAGATATGCCTGGCTCTGAAACATATTCATCCCACTAAGGCCCCGGGACCGGATGGGTTCCACGCCCTATTTTTTAAGCAATACTAGCACATAATTGTCCCTGACATCTGCACTTTGATTAAATCTATCCGGGCTGGTAATTCCAGCATTGTGGCCATCAATGAAACTGTCATCATCCTTATCCCAAAAATAAAGAAACCTCTGCTAATCCCTGACTTTCGACCTATCAATATTTTCAATGTCTCTTAAAAGATCTTCTTAAAGATACTTGTCAATTGGCTGCGACCTTGGATACCTAATATTATCTTTGAAAATTAGAGCGCCTTCGTGGCCAAGAGACTGATCACTAATAATGCGATTATGGAACATGAAGTGTTCCATTCTATGAAATCATGCTCCACTGTGAAAAGAGGAACCATGTCTTGGAAATTGGATATGACCAAGGCTTACGATAGAGTTGAATGGAACTTCTTAAGAGTCATTTTTCAGAAAATGGGTTTTTGTGATAAATGGAAAGATATGGTCATGAATTGTGTCTCGACCATCTCTTTCAAAATCAAGGTCAATGGGGAGCTCACCAGACAATTCTCCCCATTCCGAGGCCTTCTCTAGGGAGACCCCCTCTCCCCATTTCTCTTCATACTGGTGGATGACGTTTTTTCTAATCTTATTTCCAAGGTTGTATCTTCTAAATCTATTCATGGGGCAAAAGTCTGTCGAGTTAGCCCTCCAGTATCGCATCTCTTCTTCACCGACGACTACCTCCTTTTTTCGATAGCAATAATTAATTAATGTTGGGTGATATGTCAAGCGATCCATAAGTATGAGAAGGCGTCTGGGAAAACTATCAATCATGGAAAATCTAAAATATCCTTCAGTGCAGGGGTGCCTCTTTCTAAGAGGGATGAACTTTTCCTGTCAGCTGGAATCCATATGTTTGATAAACATCAGAAGTATCTTGGGATTCCCATGGTGATTATCTAGTCCAAGAAATAAATCTTCACATCTCTAGTGGACAGGATTGAGAAAAAAATTCAAGGATGGACCCCAAAAAGAATTTCTAAAGCCGGCAAAGAGACCTTCATAAAATATGTCATCCAATATATCCCCAGCTACTTTATGTCCCTATTTAAGCTCTCGGTGTCCATCGTCGACCAGATCCACACACGTACTGCCAATTTCTGGTGTGGAAAGAATGATGGAAGGAATCGAACCCACTGGATGGCCTGGGAGAAACTATGCAAACCCAAATCAGAGGGTGGAATGGGGTTTCAGAATCTCCCTCTCTTCAATGATGCGCTATTTTCCAAGCAAGGATGGTGCCTTGTTAACTGTCCATAATCTCTATGTGAACTAGTTCTATGAGCGAAGTACTTTCCCCACACTGAATTTCATGCTTCCTCTCTTGGTCCCCGTCCTAGCTTCCTCTAGAGAAGCATTTGGGGGGCTAAAAAGCTCCTGGATACAGGACTGGGCTGGCGGATTGGGACTGGCTCATCTGTCAAAATCTGGACTGATCCCTAGCTTATTGATAAGGAAGATATACGGGCTACATCCCCCGCCCAACCAGGTCTGGAAGACTCCATTGTCAGCTGCCTCCTTTCTGACCAGAGACAGGGGTGGTGTTTGAATAAGATCCTTGAATGGTTTAACAAAAGAGACCAAAGAATTATCCTTATCATTCCCTGGGTCCTAGACGCAGGCCCCGACCATCTCTTTTGGATCTATGACATATCGGGTGACTACACGATGAGATTAGGCTACATACTTGCTCCTGGAATCCACCCAGTCGATCGAGATGAGGGACCTTGGAAATTGATTTGGACACTCAACGTCCCCCCAAAAATTCATCAATTTTGGTGGCAGGTTTGCACAGGAACTCTCCCAACAATGAGCATTCTCATTCACCGACATATGTCCAACACCATTTTTTACCCCTTCTGCCTGAACAATCCAGAAATGCCCTTATACGCTATCATTAACTGCCCAAGAGCTAAGGAAATTTGGAATAAATGGGGCCCGACTTCAGTTGCTTCACTGGCATTGGCCTCTGACCTTCCCGATCTTCCAACGCGTTGGTTCTCCTCTCTCTCTTCGGCAGATGTAGGCTCCCTTTTCACTTTGGCTTTGATTATCTGGGTCCGGCGTAATGATGATGTTTTGCATCAATCTCACAGACCCCCCCAAATTCTGGATTGATCGGGCCATTTCATGGATTGAGGGTTGGAAAGGACATAATGGAAATTCCTTGCAGTGTGTTACCCCCTCCCATCCTTCTCATTGGAATCCCCCAATGGAAGGTACTCTCAAGATTAAAGTGGATGCGGCTCTTCCAAAGGATGGGCTTGTTGCCCTCGGCCTCCTTACCCGAAATCATCTGGGGAAGATCATTGCTGCTAAATATGAACCACATCAGGCATTCTGGGAACCGGCAGTTGCTGAATCCACGACCATCCTTACTGGTATGATGTTCGCTATTGAACGTGGATGGGGAGATATCATCATTGAGTCTGACTATCTCACCGTAATCGATGCTATTAATCACAACGACGGTAGACTCCAGTCATTTGGTACCATCATCAGGAAAATTCTCTCACTTAATCAATGCTTCTCATTATGCACCTTCTCCTTCACCAAAAGGGAAGTAAACAATGTGGCCCATCAGCTAGCGGCCTCAGGCCCATTCGTTACCAACCAGTTATGGGTGGATAATTTCCCTTCATGGCTTTGCACATGTACTTCTGTTGATCTTTGTTATTAATGATATATGCTCTTAATTAAAAAAATAGTAAATAAAAAATGATCCAAATATCACCTCATCAATGATAAAACTTTGAGGTTGGATATAAGTGTAATCACTAATGTTTTAAAAAAACTTTTAAAAATATTTTTATAGTTAATGACGTGAAAATTACATTAAAAATTTGATAATGGAATGAGATTAATTTTTTAAAACCTTATTAAAAAATGTTTCAAATAAAAAATCCATGAAATGAAATAAATGGTTTAAAAATGGATAATTAATATTAAATTGAAAAGTTTTACTCTTAAGAAAATCATTAATAATGCAGACTTGAGAAAGACATAAAATTTTCAAAAAAGGGTAAGTGGATATAATTTGAAAAAAATTACTTTAAAAAATAATATTTAATAAGTAACCCTAAAATGTATATAAATGTTATCTAAAGAAAATTTTGGGCAGATAATAAAACCACTTTCTTTTAAAAGGAAGGAAAAAACATTTGGAACATTTTGAAATAACCTTTGTTATAAATCCCACATCATTAAATGGATAAAACCCTTTTATTTAATTTTTTTTAATGGAAATAAAAGGATAATTGGAGACAAAAACAAGTTTATATTCCATTATGGAAAAGTATAACACTAGAAAATATAAAAACATGGATATGGTAGAAAAAAATATTAAATTAAATTGGAATTATTCTTAACAAAAATAAATTTTAACGAAATAATAGAATCATAAAGTAAGAAAAAATTGATGTGAAACATTATTTTATATATAAATAAGGTCAAAATATAATATAACATCACCATTGGTTAAATATATCAATCATTTAATATAAAATTCAAAGAATAGTGTTTAAGACCAAAGGAAAAAATTTGAGATATGATAGCCCCTTAGATCCTTTGTAGCTTTTGAATCAAAACGTCATGAGTGGTAGAAAATAAATTAAAACATTTAATATCATAAAATATAATTTTTTATTATATTAAATTAAAATAATGTTGTATTTAAAATATTTTGAAGGAAACATTTTGTATATCTTAAACATGTCTTTAAGGATAAAAATTTGAGACAAATAAACCCTTACGACCTGGGAAAAAATCCATCAAAATCCCCATAAAAGGTATAAAATGAAAATAAAAATTATATATCATGAATAAAATATAATTCATGAAATTAAATATAAAATATGTAGTATAAACAAAACATAAATAATAATTAATGAATAAATCAAAACTATGACTCAATTCAGGTAAATTGAGATTAAATCCCTTACCCTATTTCCTTATTTTGTTTTTCAAACTCTAACATACTATAAAACATACATAAATATCTAAATATAATTTTAAAAACAATAAACATAAAAATTACCCATTTATAAGTCTTATTGTAATTTATTATCATGAGTATATTAATTTTTATAGTGAATTATGACCATTTTGTGTTAATAATTTTTAATGTTTGACACATGTTTAATAATTCTGATATCATTCACCTTAATTTGATAAAAATTTAATTAATGATATAACACTTAATATTATTTAATATATGAATTTTATTATTTTAAAATTTTATTATTTTATTCGGTATGTGTTTTGGTTAGTTTATGTAAATATTGAATAGATGATGTCTTACTTTAGTAATTCTAGGAAACAAAAATGATACTTTTATAATATGTTAAAAACATTATATAATATTTCTAGAGCCTTATACCATTAATTATTTTTATATAATATAATATTAATATTTGATTTTACATTCCCATATTAATATATAATCAGATTTCAAATCATTTTTCATGTAAGCTTTTAAATCAACCCAAACATTAACATGGTTCAACTCGATTGGTGAGTATGGTTAAATTTGTTTTTATTTTGAAATAATATCATTATAACATAATAATAAAGATATAATTTTGATTTATTTATGATTTGGAAACATATTTTTATATTATTGGCTAAATATTAAAAAACTATAATAAAATTTAAGAATGGATTCTTTGTGTAGGTGGTAGTCCTTTTACACACACTATTGATTTTCCATTATTTTTTGTATTTTGATGAAAATAAATAAATAAGATTTTTTAAATTAATATAAAAATAAAAAATATATAATAGTGATGTTTATGTTTTCATATTATTAAGATGATAATATATTTGGAAGAGTAATATTATAAAGAAAAACATAGAAAATAGATAATACTTACATTGGAGGCATGGTTTTTCATTGGAAGATCACATGACATTTAAGGGATTAGTCTTACTATTAGTGACTAGGGGATTATTTTAATGTTATATGTTTTTAGGTATTGTATTATGGAAGAGTTACAATGACTAATTCTAATGACAGATGTGTGTTTGAATGGGTGTAAGTTATCTTATTTTATAATATAGAAAAAGGGAACTTTTGGAAACACACATTATATTTTAATAATACCATGACACTATTCCAAGGTCAATGGATCGAAGGATTCAAAATAATGAATTTTTGGGTGTGTTTAGGACTATAAATTCTCACCCAATTTTTTTCTCACTTATTTCAAACATATGATACAGTTCTTACCATTATTTTTTTACATTTTAAACTTTTACTTTTAAACTAGGTATGACATGATCTGAACCAATGGGTCTCAAGACACAACTCTGAAATACCGCCTCCAATAGGCCAAGGGATGATGACTAGCACCAAGTAGGAATATCACACAAATGGGAGGCCTTTTCCTAAGGTTACTATACACATAACCTACAAAAACCTCCCTACAATATTGCAAAGATATAAAAAATCTGTAAAGTAAAAGGAATGCATACATATATCCCAATATAGAGTACAATAAAAGTACTAAATGTGTAAAAATAAAAAAACACATGCTTACCAAAGACTATATAAATTTCAAACCTTCTCAGAATGAGTGAATCATTGTTAAAAGAAACTTCCAAAAATATCCTCAGCCTAACTCTGCTAAAAACCTTGGTCGTTCAAGTGCACTAAGCTTCGCCTGACTCGGGTCCTCCCATGACTCCATCGAAAGACCTATGGTATGAAAAAGACAATTTATGTTTAGGAAAATCCTGTGCAGGGGTGATTATATCAATAATCAGTAGGCACCCAAGAAAAAAGAAAAGTGAGAAAATGAAAGGCACCAGTCTGCTCGACCTAGCAAGAGGGAACCCAAAAGAGAGAGAAACGCTATCTCAAACCATCATTTGATATACATGACTATTCATCCCATTCCATAATGGGTGTCAACCGAGACATGTGAAAAAACCTTAAGGACTCCTAGAATCACCAAGATATACTCGTCTCAGGCTCCAAGTATCATGATTTCTTGACCTCATAGCCAGCTACATGATTCTACTTGAGGCTCCAAAGGTAACACAAAAATATGAGAACATACTCCATGAGATCAACTATCCTAGAAGGAACCCTTCTGAGAGATACACTCCATCAGGAACAACTCTACCATTTCTGATGGTATATCTGAGATAACTCGATCCATCAAGAATGAATCACTAGTTCAAAATCTAGTGCCTAGAACCAGAGGTCCTGTCATTGCTACCTTGTTCCCAGAACTATCTCAAAGAAACCCAAATTGAGAGGCCTTCTCCTCAATACTGTATAGAGTTTAGGGATCACTACTATAGACATGCATCTTTTAAAATTATCACTTTAATTATTATAATAATATAATAATAGATGTTCATAAAAATCTTATTCTTATGGTGTTATTCCCATCTTCCCATTTTTTGTGTGACCACCATCCCAGAAACTCATCCTTTTACCATAACAATGGTTTCCATTTTCCACTACATTCCTTCACATTAGATCTTCTAGTATTCAGACTTCCATTGAACTGAATTCTCGAGCCTCAATTATCATGCAATTGTTAAATAGGGTTTCACCTAGTTCTAAATATTCTTCATCTCTTTTTTTCTGAAACTTTCTCTGTTTTACCCTATACTATAAATAACCAGTGCTTTTGATGATCCATACCTCACAAGATATTCTAACAGATTCAAAATTTTCACTCTTCATTGTTTATAAACTTCAAACTCAGTATAAAATTACCACACCCCTCTCATGATCTCCCATAATAGATCACTATTAGATATTTCCATGTATAGTATTCTTTACACAACTACTTCTCATTCTCCTTTTCATGTAACATCATTAAATATGGCATATTCTTTCGGTATTATTTTTCCAAAACTTCATTTGTTATATTTATATAACCACAAACCAAACTCACCTTTCTATCACCCTAATTCTGATAATTATTTACACCATAAAATTCCCACGCTTGGTTCCATGATCCTATCCTCAATCACCACTACTCAATGTATGGTTTTTATAGATCTCATGCTTGTGACTAATACATTACCTTCTTCCAATGTCTGCATTGATCACCTATACTTAAAACTTTTATGCATTACTACACATCACTATACTATATGAAAATTTTTTTTTACATATCCTTACATATACTATCAGTCATATTCCTTTTATGCTTGATCCATTGGTGATATAAACGAGTTCCTGAATATATTCTAAATACTCTCGTATTATTATAGTCATTCCCACTTTACTTTATGTGGAAATATAATCAAGGATTTCTTTGTTATGTTTCTCATGAAATCATTAGGTAGGAATTTTAAAGTTTTGGTATGTTAGAACTTTAAAACTCCTTCTAATGAATTTATATACTACTATTGTTATTTTTTTCATTTCGATAACAGATGCATCTTCTAGTCACAAATCATCTGAAAGAATTAAAATATTATACTCATCTCATCTGTGTTTCTTCATGGATGTCAATATTTATCTTATATCATCATTACACATCAACTTAATATGATTCATATAGTCATTATAATTTCCATTGCTTCTGGTAGCTTTTCATGCACTCTTCATGATATGTTTCTTCCATAGATTTCATCCACCTTCCAGAAATATTCAAATATAAAAAGAATTATAGTTATAATAGGGTTTCCTATCATGGAAAAATCATATAAACATATCTATATAAATATATTAATCTAAAAAACTTCATCAGAACATCTCAGTATAAACACATCGCATTGTTCATGACTACATCTTCTGTTATAATGTGATTGTTTTTTCAATCATTATTTCTCATATTCAATGTGTTATATCATCTGTTGAATTAAATTATTCAATTGTTTATATAACTCTAAAAATTATTTCAATATAATTACACATATTTTATAGTTAGTGTGTTAAAATTCCATCAACACCTAAAATTTTCATCTTAAGATCATATCAACAATCATCTGATTTTTATGACTGCTTTCAGATGTAATTTTTTATGTGACATCATTATTCATCCATTAGCAGTAGTTACTTCTAGTTTCCTTCATATATCCATGTTTCTACATTTAATTATTTTCTCCTTCTGTAGGGTTTAATTCCAGTGATTATACTTTCAAAATATCTATAAGAAAAATCATTTTACAATAACTAACTCATTTAATTTTTAGTAATATAAGGACAAAAAATACATTAATTCATCATCATCATCCAATGGGTACTTCAATATCCCCCTTTTTATTTTTTTAATACCAAATTTTACTAAAAGTTATTGATTTTATCTCTACCTTATTGATAATAAATTTAATATCTTATTTGTGAGGGATAAATTTTTTCTTTCCCTTAATTATCTGAATTCAAATCACTCTTATTGACATCTTGAGGTAAGGTAGGAACTTTTCCCACACTTTTTCTTCTTCTCCCCTTTTCTTCCATTGAACTAAATATAAACCTTAAATTTATTAAGGGAAGTATAACATCACTTTTCTTAATGAAATAAGTCATAAATAAACCAACTCTAATTCAAGTCATTCTCAGTGTAAAAAAAACAAGTGTGGTTAACTAAAACATTAAATGTGTTCAAAAAATTTACTAAGTGATTCAAACTTTTGTTAAATAATCTTCTAGGGTTAGGTTCATTATATTTTCATTCAAATTACTTTCCTACATCCATCTCAACAAACATATCAAAAATATTCAAGAATAAAATAGTAGGTTTCTCCCCTTGGTAAAAACCTTTTTTATCCACAAATCAATTTTCCCCCTTTTAATTTAAAATTATATTTTTATATAATAATGTTAAATTATAGAAAACATACCTAAAGATGATAGAAACTTAAATTATTTAGAGTTTATATATTTGTAACTTCATCATCGTCATCCAGATATTCATCCTCTTAGTACATGAATTTTTACTTTATCATAAAATCAAATTCTAGTTTCATAAACTTTGGTTTTTTAGAATTTGTTTACTCATTTTAAATTAATTAAGTTTTAAAAATCACTAGCTTTATTTTAACTCCCCCATAATGTATAAACTCCATAAAACTTCATTTTAGGTATCTACCTGAATTATATCACTTTCAATTACCTTTTTCAATAAAAACATTTTGATCAAGTATGAATAAGATGGATCTTCCTTTTCTCATTAGTTAGAGAAATAGGGATGAGAAATATTTCTCATCCCAAAAAATCCTTTAAAATAAACTTTATTTTTCTTTATGTAGTCCCCCTTAACTTTTTAATCATTAATATTCTTGGGTGAAATGGATTTATTCTCCTTAATTTTTCTTTTAACATTGTTTGGTGGTTTCTTCTTAACTTTAACTATCAAGGAACATGCAATTTTCTTATTTACCTCTGATTCCAACTTCCTAGATTCCTCCAACTAATTTTTCCATAAAATCATACAAATATTTGAAACATTTCTAACTTTATTCTTGTATTGTAAAACTTTTTTAGTATATATATCTTCTAAATCTTGGATCTAGTTGTTCACCAACTTCTATTATCTGAGTAACCATATCATACATTTTTTAAGAGTGTTTCTAGACAACTTACACCCTCCACAGAGATTATTATCTTCCAATAAGTTACTCTTTATAGGTAACTTTGATGAGCCTTAATGTTTTCTTCAAAAGATATATTCATCATTTTGAACCCCTTATATTTTCTATGGGTTGATTTCTAATATTTTTCAAGATTTCTTGCTTTAACTTGAATGTTCGTGTCCTATTTACATATTTCCATAAAGTTACAATTTCTTCCATAGTAGAATCATATCCTCTTCAGAGTGACTTATTCATTTTATTTCATCTTGGTTAAAATCATCTTTGTAACTTCCTTTTCTTTATACTCCAAGGAAGACCTATTTTCTATCTTCCATTTATTTTTCTTCATCTTGTATAGCCTTCTTAATTTGGATGTAACTAAGTTATTCTTGGTATTTGTAAATCAGAACTCCCCATCATGATGAAAACTTCATTTACAATTTACATAGATCATTTCAAGATATTAAAATTTATTAGATGCTAATAGATTTTTATTCTTCTTTGTTCTATGTTTTATTTGGATAGATTCTTATTATCATTCATCTCACCCCCCCCCCCTCGTGAATTTAGGCCTTCTACATTTACCAATAGTTGACATGTTATGCCAACAATACATGGCCTAATGTATGAATTTTTCACAACACTAGTAGTAACAAACAAATATTTTTTTATTCCTTTGTTATTTAGTCTGGCTGGTGGATGTATCTTTAGATTCTTGAACATTAACTTAATTATTCTAAACATATTAAGGGAAACCTCATCAATGACTTCTTTATCCCACCTTTACAGAAGTTTTGGGTTTCTCTTCAACTTTATTCACCTGTATTTTTTCATAACTATAACCTATTATATTAAATGTAGTTGAATTAGTGTATATAGATTCATCAGAATGTGGGGTTACCTTTTTCTTCAAACTATTAGAAGATTTAATTTTTGATTGATTCAATCATCTTATACTACTAGAATGAGTCTCATGTAAAGAAATAATTTCTTTATAAACTTCAGTAGTGGATATTTTCTTAACTTCATGGGAAGATTAAATTGGAGTTTCATACGATTTTCTAAATTTAATTTCTAACTCAATATAATTTAAACTTAAAGGGTTTTTTTAATCATAAAAATATCTTAATTTTATCATCACATTCATCTTTCAACTTATGAATCATTTCTTCATAAATCTTCATTTAATTTTGTAGAGAGTTTTAAAGGTCTTTTATTCTTCTAGAATTTATTTCTAGTTGAGAGTTATTGACTTTTTCCATATATTTCAAAGCATGAGATCCTTCCTTAACAACTTATTTTACAAAAAAAATCATGAAAAAACTCCTTTCCAGTTCTTCTTCTTCTGGGTTGAACTTTTCTTGAGAAAGTAATATCATTTATTCCTTGTATTCAATGATTTTACTTAGATTTTTATTCTCACTTAATTTCTTAACCAATGATTCCTCCATTTCATCAACTTTATTCTCAATCTATGATTTTTCTTCATAAATTCCCTTAATAAATGAAAATATATTCATGAAATTTTAAATGGTAACTTCATTTAGATGATATTTGATTTAAAATAAAAAAAAATCCTAATTTCAATGGATTCATACTCTTTAGAAAAATAATAACCATCTTCCAAAGGATTAAATATATCATATTTTCAATATAACTTCCATACTATTTAACTTCCAAAAGTTATGGATCCTCATTACACTGATCTTGAGAGGCTGAATCTTTTAACTTTTAAGCTTATTTATTTATATATTTTTTTCATATTCTTTGCTGATACTTCAATGTTTACACAAACCAAAGTATCTTACATTAACATTAGCTAAGGCATAACTTCCTAATCTTCTGAAGAAAATATATCTTCAACTTTTGAAAATTTTCACTTCATATAAATTAGTTAAAAATAGATAGGTATAAAAATTTATATATCCAAAAAAATGGAACATATGATTTGATACCAACTTTGAGTCCTAAGGGATCATATAGTCATCCTAAGAGGGGGAATGAATCAAGGTTGGCCAACTTTTACTGATTATATTCAACTTAATTTTTTACTTATTTTAAGTTGATCAAACCTACATTGTTGGTTAGGATGTATGGACCTTAAGTATGATCTCTCAACACTTTTCCCTTATGTTATACATATAATGTAAATTAAATAACACATGGTTATTTTTATAAGGTTTGGCCTCAATGTTAGAAAATTCTATTTTTTGTTTCGACTCCCATCATGTCATGAATTTTCCACCAATAATCTTATTATCAATTAAAAGTGGTGTGGGGAATTTTTAACCTTAATCCACAGTGTGTATCCCATACACTATGTCTCCTGAATTCATATTATACTGAATCCTGTCAGTTTATAATATCACCACAATCTTGAATGGATATTTGACAGCAACTTCTTCTTCCATTGGAGTACTTTCACACCAACATTGTTGTGATTTTGGTAAAATTAATTTTGGAATTCTCACTTTCTTCATTGGAACCATATGTTCTAGTCTTCTCAAATTTATTTATATCTTGATGTTCCAGTCTTCTAAAAAACTTTAACTCAGCTAAATCGTCATTGAAATATCTATTTGACATCTTCCACTCTCAAATATTTATTATCTTAATAAAATCTTCATCTAAATTATATCAACAATTTTTATAGGCTCGCCCTTACTAATATGTTTGGTTATTTTAAGTATTTAAAATTCAAGGCCTAATTTTCAACACCTTCAATAAATCTTATAAAAACTCAGAGTCACATCTAATCTTCAAAAAACTCAGCAACAACTTATTTTTCAAATTTTCCTCAAATATCAGCTACAATCATGAACTCAATATTTTTTAATATTGGAACAAACTTATCATAATCATAATTATTTTTTACTTCACATAAATTTAAATTTCCTCAACTTTTTCCGGTGCACTTGCTTCCACATATTTCAATCTTTTTTATATGAATTTTTTTCTACATAACACACCTAGAGTCAACTTTCATCAACATTAATCAAATATTCTTTTATGAAAATTTTCATGCATGAATATCCTCCTTCTAATTCTACATTCATTTCTGCACTCAATTTTCTCATAGACTTATAGTCTTCAAACACACTTTTATATGGTATATGAGCTTTTGATGAACACCATACATTGCTCCAAAAAATACTTTTAAATTTGTCCCTTGTTTTATAGTGTTTATTCCATGGCTTATCATTGTATCTTTAAAACATGTATCTTGAAAAATTCTCACTTTACTTTATGTAATAATACGAGTGTGGCACTATATGAAAATCTTGTATGTATGGAATTATTCTCATCTTCCCATATTTTGTACGACCATCATATAAGAAACTCATCCTCTTACTATAATAATGGATTTGAATTTACACTGTATTCCCATGAATTAAATCTTTTGGTATTCAGACTTCCATAACATTACATTCTCTATCCTCAATTCCCATGAAATTTTTACATAGAGTTTCACCTAGTTCTAAATATTCTTTATCCCTCTATGTTGTGGAACTTTATCTACTCTACCATATATTATAAATAAATAGTGTTACTAATGATCCATACCTCATGTTATCTTCTTCATGATTTGGTATTTTCATTATGTGTCATGTACAAACTTCTAAATCAGTAGAAAATGACCACGACCCTCTCAGGATTTCACATAGCAGATCATTGGTTGGTGGTTTCATGTGTAGTCTTCTTTACATAATTACTTCACATTATATTTTTCTTCTGGAATAATTTGATATAGCATATGATTCTTTCATTCTTCTTCTAGAACTTTATTTTTAAACTTTATCTTCCCACAAGATAAACTTACCTTCTGATCGTCCTACTTTCAATAATTTTTTTCACTATATAATTATCATGCTTAGTGTTGACCTCATATCTTTAATCTCCATTACTCATCATATAGTTGTTGTATATTTCATGATTGTAAATACTAAATCATCTTCTTCTGGTATCTCCATTGATCACCTGTACTTCCAGCTTCTATGTATCTCTATAGAATATTTTACTGCAAACATATTTGTGTTTATGAAGCCTCACATCTACTTCCAGTCATCTTCCTTTTGTGCTTCGTCCTTCAGTGATATAACTGATTTCTTAAATATATTCTTCATACGCTCATATTATTTCATTAATTATCACTCTATTTTATATGAAAATAAAACCATATATTATTATATTAAGTTTCTCATTTAAAAATCACAGAGAACTTTTGAAGGTGTGGTATGTTCAAAATTTTGAACTCCTTAAGATTAATTCACTTATTACTATCATTATTTTTTCTATCCGATAACAGCAATATATTATTGTAATAAATCATACACAATCATGAAAGTATTGTAACCAGATTCATCTATTGTATTTTATAGACATCAATATTTATCTGATATTATCATTACAAGGAATAATCACAAGAGCCTCATAGTCCTTCCTATTACCATTGTTTATGGTAACTTTTTATACACTCTCCATGATCATTTTATTCTATAGATTTCATCCTCCTTTGGAAATCATCAAATATTAAAAGAACATTGAATATAATATTACTTCCTCTCACGGAAGTGTCTTCTAAACACGTGTTTCTAAATATATTAGTTCAAACATCTTCATCTGAACATATTAGTCCAAACACATCATAATTCCCAATATTTTATCTTATATTATAATGTGATTTTTCTTTTTATAATTATATTTTATCTTCAATTTGATATATCTTATGATGAATTAAATTTTTCAATTTTTTTATATACCTCCAAAAATTATTTCAACATAATTCCATAGGAATTTTAGTTGATGTGTTAAAATTATATCAACACCTGAAATTTTCAACTGAATATCATGATAAAAATCATTTTTTATGACTGCTTATGGATATAATTTTATCCATGAATTTATTCTTAATATACCACCAATAGTTACTTTAATATTATTTCATGTACTAGTCTTCCAACTTTCATGATTTTCTCTTTATAGAGTGTGTACTTATGGTGATTATATATTTTTAACACATATAGGAAATATCATTTTAGTACAAATTATTTATTTAATTTTAAATAATGCATTCAAAAAAATATCATACTTCATTATCATCATCGGATGGGTAATTCAATTATGAATTTGAATGAGTTAATCCAATACAATGAAAATCAAGGCCGATTTATATAAAATAATATGGTGACAACATTTATGTGTGATTTTTTTAATATAAATAACTTGAAATGAAGTAAGATAAGTGTGATAATTCATATAAGTTAAAAGATTCTCTATTATATCAAAGGTATAAAGAATAATTGAGAATGATGGTTGGAGATTATTGTGAGAGGAAGAGGAAGATCATTATCTAGAGTATGTGTAAAGGCTCATATGCTCATTTTTTATCACTCTTCAAAAGGAATCAACTATGATCTATTTATTTGAGATTGTAACTATTTTATTCAAATATATTGTACATGTTAAATGTCATACCATTGCTCAAGTTTCTTTTGATAATAAAAAGGGGACTGTGCATGTGGGACAATAACCACATGCCACAAGGGACATAGTGATCTGTAAGGAAGTGAATATTATTAAAAAACTTGTTGTGTAATTATATTTTCTACATTAGTGAGTATCTTGGGATAGGTACTAAAAAAGATCAAGAGGGGAAGGGATTTAAAACCGGTATACACATTGATTCCCCCTCCCCCTCAGTGTGTATTACCCTTCATGTTATCCAAAAAATTGTTATCAAATATTAGGTTAAATATCTTATCTCTCAAGTGTCTAATATAGTTCAACGTGATTTTTTTAACAGTAAATTCATCCCTTATATTTTACAGTAAAGGGTTTCACTCATGGAAAGATAGAATTCTACCTTACATTCTTTCATTGAGTCTTGATGTTCTTAATTCCATTCAATTTGGATTAAATTTTTCTAGATGAAAAATTAGTGTGGTCTCTAACTAACTATAAAAATATTAAAAATGATGGGAAGGATATAAATTATTAATTATCTTCTCCATTATAAAAGGAGTTTATAAAGGTGATGGGTGATAGAACTATTGATTCTATATAGGAGAAACTTCATAGTATTTATGAAGAAAATAAAAAGGTGAAATAAGAAAAGTTGAAAATTAGTCAACATTAGTTTAAATATATCAAAATACAGGAGGATGAAACTATTGATGAATTATTTACCAGAGAAAATCTGATTATGATCACTATTTGAGGGTTCAGATGAAATCTTAAATACTATATTATTATAAAAAATTTGATTAGAATCTTACTACATAAGTTTGATGCAAAATCTCAACTCTAAAAGATATATATCTTTATGACTTCACCATCGATGAACTCCACAATGCTCTCATTGACTATGAAATTAGAATAGAACTTTCTATTAAAATTAAAGGAGAGTGGGAAATGGAAATTTCTTTAAAATAACTCAAAGATTTGAATATTAAAGAAAAACATGATGATTCAGATGAAGGAAAAATCACATAATATTTTCCTAAAACTATTTTTATCGTGATAAGAAATTTCACAAGAGGTTAAAAAGGTAATTATATTAATTATGGAAATTTTTTCTATTTTTCTAATAACTAACCTATGAAACTTGGAAGAGAAAATTATTATGAGGAAACTTCCATGAAAACCATCACTAAAGATACAACTTATGCTCAACCAAAAGGAAAGAATAAGTTTTCACAAATTTATTTCATAAGTAACTTTATGTCAGTTGAATAAGGTGTTTCTGATAGTGAATAAATTGGTGATGAGGAAGTTCTCAGAGATGTCTCTCATAGAGTGATTATAGTTTAATAGGAAGAAGAAGTAAATCCATTAAAATATGAATATAGTAGTGAGTATTCCCTAAAGTAATAAAAAATGACAATTAATATACCATGAGAATGGAGATCAATATGTGTTTATAATAAATCATAAGGCTAATAGAAGACATCACATGGATAAAGGTAGGATCAGACAAGCAAAGACAGCTTCAATATGAAAGAGATAACCTTTTCAAAGAACTTTGGATACTAAATATTATCATTACAAAGAAGGAAAAAATAATTGAATACATTCCCTATACTATCATCTTAGGGGATAATGAAATTGATAAACTCATAAGACATAATGATGAAACTGATAAGTGATATTATAAAATTAAATACAACAAGAACAAGGATGTTGGATAATGAGAATAATGTTATAATAAACCTACATTAAATGTATACTCTATAAAATATGATAGATATGAAAAGGAAAAGTCTATAGATATTCCAGTGCAAAGGAATACTACTTCTACTAAATAATTTCATGATAGATTGCAATCTAGAACAATTGGATTCTCTAAAGAAAGACCCAGATCTACTAAACCTGAAAAGAAAGTTTAATGATCCCAACTCAATTAGCCTAGATTCATTTTCTACTTTATTACATTAGAATAAGATGCAAGATATCACATCACCAAGGATCAATCATTTTAGTAGTTTTGAAGAACCAAATACATACATGATTCTCAAATTACATTAGAAATATAAAAAAACATAGCATAAGAAACATTCTCACATCCTTGATATTATTCATGATATCCTTCTTCATATCCTAGGGAAAGGAAATTAAATAAAGGATGAGATTATATACTCATTAATGAGTATGTATAGTGGAATATATCATGAATAAATAAGTCACAATCAATAGAGAAAAGTAAATTACTAAAAACACATATAAGTTAATCAATAAATTGATCATAAAATGTATTCATGGATAATATCTACCACGATCCTACCTAGAGGGGCTTGAGCCGAAACTACCGCAAGTCTGCTTCCATAGGCTAGGGGTCAGTGATAAGAAACAAAAGACATAAATAATATGGGATTACTTTTCCTAGTTTACCTATACGTACAAACCCAAACATCTCCATGTAGAATTATAGAGGAATAATAATAAAAATATGAAACATCTAGATAATAACCATGCATGTTAAACCTCTAGGGGTAAAAGAGTACAAAAATTTCATTTCAAAAGTAAAAGGGTAAAAATTCATGACCAACCATAAATATGTCCCAACCTAAAAAAACTAGAAAAGTAAAGTGTTGAGAGATCCTAGATCCATATCTCCAATACCTTACCACCACATATGGTCAAATGCACCAAGGTATCCCTATGATCCTCTATAATCTTCATAGGCCTGTCTTTTGACTGCATAAGACACGACATGTGCAGGAAAAGCCTGTGCATAGGTGAGTATATACTTACTCATTAGGACATCTCAAAATCTGAAGTGGGATTAGTAAGAGATAAAACAGGAATAGAGATCTAAACCCATAGTAATAGAGTAACAAAATCCAACGACATAGATATATATATAATCAACAAAAGAAACCCAAATGAGATTGAAGGGGGGTCTTTATATCATTAAAGAGAATAAGAAAAGAGTTCCAACAATTCCTGGTATAATAAGAGGGTTCCACTCAAAAGATGGAGGAACCATAACTTGGTATAATATGAGAGTTCCACTCAAAAGATAGATGACCCATACCCTGGTACAACAAGATGGTTTCACTCAAATAGTTAGCTAGAGGACCCATGCCCAGTCTCGATAGAAGGGTGTCACTCTGATGGTCGAGGACCCATGCCCTGACTCTATAGGAGGGTGTCACTTTGATGGTCAAGGAACTATGCCATGAATCTATATAAGGGTTCCACTATGATAGTCGAGTACCCATTCCCTGACTCTATAGGAGGGTTTCACTCAATAGATAGAGTAATCATGCCTTTTCCCAACAGGAGGGTGCCACTCTAGGGGTTGAGGACCCATGCCTTGTCCCTGTATGAGGGCACCAATTAGATAGTTGATAGAGGACCCATCGCATATCCTATTAAGAGGGTTACACTATGATTGGTACCTAGAGGACCCATTCTCTATCCCAATAGTATGGTTCCACTTTAATCTCCCTGATGATCCTACATCATCACTGTCGTCATCGAGCATCACCTAAAGAAGTGTCCCACTCAGAACATCTCACATCATATCTCAAAATACACTATGAATGAAACTGTCATATTTTACATATAAAAACACTCAAGATAGGATACTCACTATACAAAATCCAATTCCAAAATAAGAAGATACAAGAAGTATAAGTTTCCTCAAAAGGAAGGGTACATGGTGTGTAAGGGGACCCATGCAGTGTGTGGTCCTGCCTTGCTGCCTGGTCATGTCCCTACCAGCACATGACTCCTTGGACATGTAGATGTACACATATTGTATGAGTCTCAAATGGTGTGTCTCATCCACCCATGTTCTCATAGAAATGACGTGTAATCTTTCTTGTGCCTGTGTACTCTCTGATACATGGTGTGTTCTCCTGCATGAGGTATTACTTGTGTCCTTCAGGTCTTTTCCATGTTCCTTAGTCATGTTTCTAGTCATTCCCATGTTCATGTACTCCCAGGGTACATGTATAGTCACTAACACTAGGTCACATGGTGTGTCGGGTATCATATAGCACATTATACTTATAATCTCTTGGAAACCCTAGCATCGTAAATTTCCAAAGAACGCGTCATGTTTTCTTCCAAATTACACAACATATAGTTTTTTTTCATAATATCATATATGATGTGTGTTCATCCATATCCACCTATTATACTTAGAATCATGCCTCTATTATACTATAAATCAGTGGAATCCATATTTTTTCATCATTTTCGGTCGTCCTTTAGCTGGAAAACTGATCCTCATCCACCAACACTAAGCATGCATGTTCTTGTCACTCCTATCATGACATGATGATCATTAATAGATCTTATATCCTTGGTAATATTCACCTGTATCCTAAAAATAATCCCAATTTATCCTATGATTGTAAATATATACGTTGCACGTGAATCTTCTACAAATATGGGGATCTGATCATGCTTGATCCCTCTTGGAAATGTCGAAATGATACCCCATAGGACAATAAATGAAGATCGTGAAGAAAAATGGGGGAAAGACACATAAACCAAAGGTGAAACAATTTTTGTCCAATAATTCTTGGATAGTGAGTTGGATTGGGTATATCCAGGCTGAGATAACATGTCATAACATGGTAAATAAAATAAATAAATTAAATCTGATACATGGGTGCATGTAAAGGCTCAATATGAATGTAGATCAAAGGAAAGGAATTGATAATGCTCAATATATTAATAATAAGGGATGAAATACACATATGACTAGTTCTAACTTTATTTGGATCATTCACTGATGAATAACGTGCTTTCCAACAAAAGAGGAAAATCAATCGCATTCACTACATCTCGATTCTTCTTGAGTCGGAGGCTTGTCATCGTCTGATCATGGTTCACCAATAAAGGAGAGTGATGGAACCTCTTCTCAATGATCTCAAGGTTATGTTGCTAACCTTATATATCTATCATAATATAATACTTATAGGGGAATTAGGTTTAGGTCATTTAAAATAAATAAATAAATTATTTAATTAACTTAATTTAAATTCACCTACCAACTGTTGCTTTATCTGAATGCCTCGTTCCGACCAACTTTAGGTTGCGCATAAGGTAAAATTCACATTCCAGATTCAACTGTGGCCTCAGATTTTTGATATGATATTCTATTTAAGAGTTATCCAATTTTTCTTGAAAAATTTTCATGCTTAATATAAAATATATTTATTATTTTTATAAAATTAATTTTAGACACACCGGGCCTTGGAATCGCACGTCGTCTAAGTTCCTAGCTCCAGAAATATTTATAGATATATTTCAAAAGTCTTACAATAAAAAAACAGGTTCTCTAAATTATTTCCTCCTTCAATATTTTCATACTCAAAAAGCAAAAACTAAACAAAATGTTAGGATAATGAGCCCACATCTAGCTCTCCCTCTCTCGGGATCTCTCCTGCATGATTTTGTGCTTCCAAAACACATGAACCAAGGGAATAGTCTATATACATAGGGTCCTATACTATCGATCCTTGATCGCCAATGGGTGATCCATGAAAGTGGCTTCATCCTCAATGCCTAGATCTTCCGATTTAATCATGTGTGTAGGGTCATGAATGTATATCCTAAAATGTGAAAAATGGAAGATGTCAGACACCTTCTCCACCTATGGGGGTAGGGAAAGGTGGTAAGAAACCATGCTAACACTCTGAAACATCTATAATGGCATGATGAACCTCAAGTATGGATTTACTTACCATCCAAATCTCTACATTCCTCATCATGGGGACTCTCAAGGAAACATTTTCTCCTTGTTCAAACTCCAAAGGAATATGATGTTGATCTATATAAGATTTATTCCTACTTAGATTTGTCCTTATTCACTCACAGATGACCTAAAACTTCTCTATCATCAGTTATACCATCTCTATCTCAACAAGAGATGTCTCCCTAACCTCAGTCTAGTATAATGGTGACCTATAGGGCCTCTCATACAAGGCCTTGAAAGGTTTCATACTGATAGTAGAGTGGTATCTATTTTTATACTCAAAATATATCAATGGAAAGTGATCCTCCTAACTCTATATGAAGTCCAACACATAATCCCCCAGTATATCCTCCAGCACCCGGATAGTGCACTCGGTCTTCCCATATGTCTAAGGGTGTAAGGTTGTACTCATCCTCATCTAGGTCCCAAATTCATCATGCTAGCCTCTCTGTAACCGTGATATGATCCATGAATTATGGTCGGAGACAATAGTTGAGGGAGCCCTATAAATTTGTAAAATCTCTCGTATGTACAACTTCCTCAAACTCTCCTCTGAACTCTTATCCTTGATAGTAAGAAATTACACTGACTTCATAATTCGGTCAACTATTAACCAGATGGAATCATGGACTCTTGTTGTTTGCAGAATCCTTTTCATAAAGTCTATATATATGTCATCCTATTTCCACTTTTGGATATCAAGAGGATACAACAAACCTACTGAAACATGGTGCTCAGCCTTCACCTGCTGACAAGTGAGACACCAAGAGATGAAATCGGTCATGATCTATCTTATGCCAACCCACAAAAACTACTAATAAAGGTATCTATACATCCTCCATGCACTGAGATTTATATCCAAATGGTATGTGTGAAACTATAGCTTCACATCCTCCCACTTCGTTACTGGAACCACCGCCCATCCCTAGGAAAGAATTCCATGACTCCCTCCTTCAAAAAATACATTTAGTGGATATCTTAAGTATATCTAGTCACATAAGACCTCATAGTTGATGTCTTATAACTGGGACCCTCTCACACACTGGAGGGGTAGAGGATTCAACACCATCAACTAAAGAAAAGTTTTACCCTCCTCTACAACTAGGTTCAGATACAAGGGAGCTAAATTCTTAGATGCCTCTTATACCAAATGAGCCTAGGACTTCCTATTAAGGTCATATTCCACCACATTTCCCATCCCAGAAGTATAGATAATCTCAAATTCATAGTCCTACAGGAACTCCAACCAGTATCTATATCTTAGGTTGAAGTCTCTTTGTGCGAAGACATACCTAATACTCTGATGGTGTGAGTAAAAAACAATGTGCTCTCCCAAAAGTTAGTTCTTCCACATCCTGGGAGAAACGACTATTGAGGCCAACTCTAGGTCATGAGTCGTGTAGTTCTTATCATGGGGACTCAACTACCTCGAATCCTATGCTATCATTACCTACCTCTTCATCAAAATGCATTCAAGACAATCTCCATAGGCATTATAATAAACTACATAATACAATCCCTCCTATGGTGGTCTCAAAATAGGATCACTCATCAGCCTCGGCCTCAACTCTTCAAAGGATCTTTGGCACTACTCAATCTAGGTAAATGGATTCCCTTTCTACATCATGGTGGTCAAAGGGGATGAAATACTAGATAATTATTCCACAAACCTTCGGTATTACCCCACCAATTTAAGGAAACTCTACACCTATGTAATGTTGTTGGGTGGATCCCAAGAAATCACTATATCAATCTTTGATCGGTCTACAACTAATCCATGCTCATAAATGACATGTCCCAGGAAGTGAACCTTGTGGATCTAAAACTAGAACTTCAAGATCTTCCCATAAATATAGTTCTCTCAAAATATAGTACCATCCTTAAGTGATCTACATTATACTTGGATAGTATATCTGTATGTCATCAATGAATACAACAATGAATCAGTCTAACTATGTCTAGAATATTTGGTTCATAAAATCTATAAACATGGTAGGGGAATTCATAAAACCTAAAGGCATCACTAGAAAATCATAGTGTCCATAGTGACATCAGAATTATAGCTTTAGAATATCAACCTAAAAAACTCTCAACCAGTGGTATCTAGACCTGAGATCAATCTTTGAGAACTATATCACATCTCTCAAATGATCAAAGAGGTTGTAATTTCTAAAAAAGGGGTAATTTTTATTTATCTTTTCTTGTATTAAGCAACATTAATCTACATAAATATGCAATGTCTCATCTACCTTTTTCATAAACAACATCGGATCTTCCTAGGGGGACACATTGGCTCTGATAAAACCCTTCTCTCTAAGGTCCTCCAACTACAACTGCAACTCCCAGAGCTCAGTAGGGCCCATCTGATATTCCTCACAATATATTTTAGTGGTAATATGATGAAAATCAATGTAAAACTTCATCTCCCACCTCAAAGGTAGTCCCAGAATGTCCTCGGGGAATATGTCCATAAAATCCTCCAGAAATGAAGGAATCGAGATGCCAAAAGATCCTATTGCACCAAGGGATGAATTTTCCAACTAATGTGTAATGGGATATAGCTGCCTACTCACAAAACCCACTTTCCCCACCATGAGATCTCTCTCACCCAAAAAGTAGAATCTTATCCCATCAGTGTGAATACATATGACTCATCTATGATGATGGTCAATCTGGGCTCAAACCATGAACAACCAATTCATACCCAAGATGAAATCATAGGGTCCCATAATGATGAAAAAAAATTCCCATGAGAACCTCTATCCACCAAGAGATAGTTGACACTACTGGCAGGTAAGAGATATAGAATAAGTGTTCTCCATAGGAACCTCAAGAAAAAGATGTTGGGATAAAACCTCAAATGGGAGCTCCAAATCTCACACCAGGAGTCAATATATGGAGGAATGACTCACACATGTGTCTAATAATACTAAACAAGATTATAATAACACGTATCATACCTTTAAACATCTTGTGTTCTGCTAGGACATATGCCTTCATAGCTTGTAATTGCCCACAGCCTCGACTGCTGCATCTCTGAGCCTAATGTGGGCCTCCTGATGGTGGTGGTGGAAGGAGCACATAATGTTATCCACCACCCACAGAACCACCTCCTATATTTCCACCTACTCCTCTAATAGATCCACCTCCCTAGGGGTCACCCTATCCACGCTTGGGAGATCCATGATCATAGTGTTTCCTCTGTCGTTATGGTCCATCCGCTATCTTTCTACCCTCCTAAGAATGTCGGGTCGGGAAATCATGTTCTATGTGACCTCAGCCATCACATGAATAACACCACCCCTATTCAAGCTACCTAAGTCTCCTACGCAGCCCATATTCCAACTAACCATGTTCCCAAGTCTGGTCCTGGGAAGATCACATATGTTGAGATACTGATGATTGATGCCTACTAGCTGCCATAGATGACACTCATCCCTAAAATGACCACTTCCATCTCCATTTGTATGAATTCCCTCTGATAATAATATCTCTATCACCATTTCTTGTTCCAAAACTCTATCATAAGTGGGAATGCATAGGGGTACAACACTAACACGAATGTCTCTAAGGATACCCTACTCAAACTTCCATGTTTGAAAGTAGTCATACCATGTCATGTCTAGGGAGTACTAATTATGGTCACTGAACCTCTTGACATACTCTAAAACTATCAATCATACATATTACAGCTTTAAAAGATCCTAAATCCAAATTGAAAGAAATAATGAGGGGTAATACTCCTCACAAAACAACTACTAGAAGTCGGACCATGAGAGTGTCGACTCAATGTTCATCTGCATAAATAGACTCTACCAGTGCCTCAGTTCTCTGTGGAAAAGGTTTCATGACATCTTAACCACCAGATCAGTAGGTTTCCAAATAATATTGAAAACTTATATCACCGACTCTATCCAATCATATTCCTCTTGGGGTTCTGGATCACTATGGAACCTCAGTGGCCACTGGCACTAGAACTTCTGGAGTGTGTTAAATCTGCATGTATCCTCAGCGTGCTCTATTGGTATAATATGTTTCTTGATAGGAATGGGTAATAATACCTATCTTCCTAGAGGAATAATATCATGTGATGGCCCCTAAACTAATGCTTCATCACTCATCGGATCATATTCATGATCTAGAATCGGTCACCTGGATGGTTGTCTGTAAGGAGGAATCTTAAAATTTTAATCAAGATATACCATGGTTAGATGAGCATGTATATATATATGGGGAGATGACTCAAGAAGGGAATTCAAAATACTCAATACTATATGATGAATGTACCATTGATCCTTGTAACCAATGTCTCAGTATTTTGATTCGATAATCATGTATTAAGAGTCTTAGTGAATGGATATGTCGGTTGCCATACCAATATTAGGTTCTCTAGCCTAAAATATGAACTCGAGAAACTTTGACACTGTTTCCCTAAATCCCAACCAAATCCTCATAAGGGGATAACTCCAAACACTACCCCAAAGAATGAACTTCTCTAATTATAATTTTTCATGACCCAACCCAATAGGGCTTGATCCTCAGCTACCCCAATCCCACCTCTATAGGCCAGAGGATGGTGACAAGCACTAGAAGGCATAACTAATATGAGAGGCCTTTTCCTAGTGTACCTATATTCATGTACCAAACTATCTCCATGAATAAGTACATAGGAATAATAATAAAAAGATTCTACATCTTGAGAATAACCATGCATGTGAAATCTCTAGGGAGTACAAGAGTATGACAGTGTAATCTGAAAAGTAAAAGGGGAAAAATACACGACTAACTAGAAAGATGTACCAACTTGATAAAATTGTAAAAGTAAAGTTTTGAGAGAGACTGGCTCCAGATATCCAAGCCCCAACCACCGTACACAGTTAAATGCACCAAGGTATCCCTATGCTCCTCTATAATCATTTTTAACCTATTTTTCATCTACATAATACAAAACACGTGTGGGAAAATCCCATGTAGGGGTGAGTATATACATACCCATTAGGAATCCCTGAAAGCTGAAGGGGGGTATTAAGATACATAATAGGAATAGATAGCTCAACCTGTAGCAAGAGAGAGAAAAATACAACAACATGCATACAAATATATATTTATTCTCAACAAAAGAAACCTAAATGATAGAGAAATGGGATCTTCATCTCAAATACCAGCCTAATAAAAGAGTGACAATGGTTCCAAAGGTTCCATCAATGATGTCTAGTATCTCACACATCTTCTAAATAAAGATCCATGTCAAGCCACACCTTGTCATTGTGCCACACATTCAAGGGGCCACAACCTCTAGATAGAGGACCCATACTTTGGTACAACATGTGGTTTCCACTCAAAATATAGAAGGACCATAATTTGGTACAGTAAGAGGGTTCCACTCAAAAGATAGAGGAACCTGGAGGGTGCCACTCATATATGTAGCTAGAGGACCCATTTCTTATCCCTACAGGCAGGTGCCAATCTGATGGTTGAGGACCCATGCCCTAACTCCATAGGAGGTTACCACTTTAATTTTCAAGGACCCATGACCTAACTCTATAGGAGAGTGACACTCAATAGATAGATAAAGTGTAACATCCCAAGTAAGTAATGAATAATAGATATTTTTATCTATGTCTATTAATGATTAAGATAGTGTTATAGAGGCTTAAAATGAAAATAAATACAATCTTATGCATGGAATACACTAATATTCTTAAAAGATTGTTTTAGTGCCTTTTGATGGAAAACCATTTTTGAATCTATATTTTGACAATTTTATAAACTATGTTTTTCAAAATAAACTTATTCTTTATGATTGGGACATAAAAATTTACCTTGTGTGAATTTTTGGTATTTTTCTGACAATATTCATTTTTTTAATGAATAGTGAAAAATACTGCATTTTACATCAAAACTGCTTTTTAATCTAATTTATTTATATGATTATATTATCTTTTGAATTGGTCTTAATGTTTAATATGAATATATATTTACCATTTTATCCAATGGTGGTCATTGGAATCAATTTCACTTTGAAATTAGACTTAAACTGGTGTCAATCTTTTGATACTTATTGTTTTGTAAAAACACGCTATTTGCTCTGGCAGCGGGAATTAATTATTAAATTAATTAATGTGACTTATATGATTTGAATTTTGTAAAATAGACTTCATTTTTGAATTCGGAATATCAAATATAGCTTAGGGTGAATTTTTGGTAATTTTCTGAAAAACTTCAATTTTTGATGAATAGTGAAACCACTAAGTGGTAATCAAGCAAACTGATTTTTCAGTTAAATGAAAGTTTACCACTAATGTGTATTGAATTTTGAAAATCCGACATATATGGTTGTCATTAATAAGTAAAATGTGGTTCAATGAGATTAAAATAATTTTTTGGTGAATAGTAACTTATTAAGTTTTTAATCGCGATTAGTGGTAATTAGTGTAGTTTAAGGTATAAATAATGCTTTAATAATATGAAATGACCTAGACACATGTCCCAACCTTATTGGTTGTGTCATGGCCGACCAAGAAAATCCATGGGTCAACTTGGGGACCCCATGGAGACATTTTGGTTGGGAAATGACATAAATAACTTTTTATTTAATGTAAAAGTAAAAATGACACAAACATAATATTTTTTACGAAAACAATTTTTACATGGGGTTATAAAGATCAGATATTTGATTATAAATAGTCATTGTAAAGATAAAAAGATTTAATAAATCATAGTATTTTTTTTATGATTTTTAGACATTAAATAAATTAAATTATTTATGACATAATCATGATGCAGCGATGACATCATTATTTGACGATTTAAATAAAATGGAAATATGATGTAAAATATATGAACTACACATGGCCAAAACCAATTGTATGAGTGGATTTAGAACCCTTATCACCTTATCCACGAATTATATCAATGTGGGACCTTTTGAAACCGAAACACATTTTCAAATAAAGTAATATTTCTTTACTTTCCAAAAGTGCCCCTCCTCTCCTCTTATAAAAGGCCCCCACCTCTACCTCATTTCACACACTACTCAAGCCTTTGGCTCGGCCAACCCCTGACCATTTACTCTCTCCACATCCCTCTCCTCATCCTAGAGGATTCCCTTTGGGCAGAATCCTTTCAAAGGAAGCCTTTAGGCTCAAATCAAAAGGAGTTACACTTTTAAAGGTAATTCATTCTCTCATGTTCATTTGTTTTATTTTGCTTCTCCAACCCCCTAAAATCTTTTTATTTACTTATTTTGTAACAAAACCAGTATCTTCAATATACTAGGATGTTTTTATAAGATATATTTGAGCTACACACTCACACAACTACATCAAATGGTTAAAGAACATACGGTTTCCGTGGATGGTAAAATTCTGCCTCCCGAAACGATGATTGTTCAATACTCATTTAACACCTTCAAAGGTGGCCATTATGATGTCACTATTTTTATATATGATATATAATATGTTTATGTTTTCCTTAAGCTTCTGTTTTTTTCATTTTGGGCATACCTTTATGGTTTCCATTATGGGTAAACACAATATCTTCATTTTAGGAAGTGCGGACTACCGCCCCCTCAAAGTGATTTGATTCGTTAAATACCATATTTGGGACATATAAAGGATGGAACTATGATATTATATATGATATTATACTGGAATTATAATATACCTTTATATCATTATGATTCCATTCTATAAAATACGAAATAGAAATGAAAGTAGCGTTCATGCGTACGTACGGCTTACCGTCTCCATGAACGGTGCATTTCATTTCTTACCTCTAAATGATTATGTAATATTATAAATGCATGTATGTACTGGATATATATGACATATATTATATCTACATCATGAATACCATTCTGGATATAATGAACCTTTGACCAAATTAACAACATGTAAGTGTAAGAAGTCTATTTTTGACTTAAGAACCAAATACCGACAAAATGAACATTATTAACTTAACTGGTTACATGATGTTCATAACATGGTATAAAAGGAATAATGAACTTGAAAAAGATTCATAATCAATTAGAGATTAACTCAAGTTTATTATTCAGGATATTAAAGAACGGTCGGGTCAAGTCGGATACGAGGTATGGGACTTCGTCTCAATCTCCTTTCATTGAGGCATATTTTATTTTATACACAACTTTCTTTTATACGGTGTATAAACCCCTTTGACTTTTACGTTTATTCAAAAGGAATCTTTTTTATACGAAGCGTTTAATAAACGACAAAAGGGAATGTTTTTTTTGTACGTATGCGGCGACAACGACTTTTCCGCCGTCGTGACCGTTTTTTGAGTTTCGGCTTCCTCTACAAGCCATACCTTCTTTTTAAAAGAAAAATAAATACCATATTTTACTTTTCTTTTATTTTGGTATTGAAAATGGTTTTCATAATGTTTTTATATCAATGTTTTGTATTGATATCTCGTGATTGAAATGTGGAAATTTTATGTTTCCTTTATACATGTTTTATGTGATATGATTATGTTATGGTTCTTGGGCATTATTATGAAGACGGGTGGTTCCGTGATAAACTAAGGGTGGGTGAGCCCGTTATAGCTCTCCAATGCATTGGGTAACGCGAAGGAGTGAAACGTTAAGGTTTATCCGAAGAGATTTTAGGGAATATACTGTGATGGGTATTCCAAACGTAACCAAGAGGGTTACTCCCTATGTAAGAATGTTATGAATGCCTCAAGTTACCTTTATGTCTTATGATTTCTATGATTTATTCATGATTTTATGAGGTATGTTAAAGTGCCTATGTTTTATGGGTAAAGTATGATTTCATTCTTATGTATATATGAACTCATGTTTCCTTTCCATGTTTTTTTTATAACCCATACTGAGTTTTTATGCTCATCCCAAGTTTTTGAAATGTTTTTCACAGGTCAAGGGAAAGGTACATGATAAGATGATAGAGTCAAGGATGTGTCAAGAAATAATCCATGTTTTATTTTAAATGTGTTTCCATTGATGGGAATGAAGAATACTATCTTTATGTAACCACTTTGTTTATATGTGGAATGTAATGCAAGTTTTATGATCTAATTCTCTAAAACTCTAAACCTGAAAAGATCCTCAACGTGTAATCTTGTAATAACTCAAGATTAAGTAAGGTTTAAGGCTGGGGCCTTATAGTTGGTATCAGAGGTCGGTTTAGATAACTTTAGGAGTTATAATTCTATTAAATGATTATCCAAAAATATTTTTTTTGAAATGATATAGAATTTAAAGATTACCATGTTGCTTCATCTAAGACATGTTTGTTCAGAATGGTTTTCCGCAGAGGAAACAGGGAAGCAGTGCTAGGAAGGCATACAGAAGGAAATAACCTTCCGAATCAGCATCCAGAAATGGTCAGAATTGGAACTGAACAGTTTGTTGCAGTAATGGCGCAGTTGACTCAAGCGATAAATGGCGGTGGTATCCATGCACGAGATCAGCCAGAACAACCGCAGAGGAACATGTCAGTGGTGGAACATTTCATGAGGCAACATCCACCATCATTTAGAGGATCATCTGACCCTGTGCTAGCTGAAGGGTGGATTAAAGCACTGGAGAAGATTTTTTATGTCATGGGGTGTTCAGACAATCAAAAGGTTAGTCTTGCTATTTACCGTTTGGAAGGTGAAGCAGATCAGTGGTGGTCTATGGTTAAAAATATCAGGGACGCCGATGAGATTGATGCTCTTGACTGGGATGAATTCAAAGGTATGTTTCTTGAGAAGTATTTTCCTAAGGCTGTTCGACTTAGGATGGAAAATCAATTCTTGGAATTGAGGCAAGAGGAAGACTCAGTGGCTGTCTATGAAGAAAGGTTTACTCGATTGGAAAGGTATGCTCCAAATTTTATCCGGGACCTTGATAGTAAAATCAATCGTTTTTACTCAGGATTAAAGCCAAAATACCGAAGGGCATTAGCTTCTCGTGAGTTTAAAAGTTATGAAAAGCTTGTTCGATGTGCTGAGAAGGTAGAAATGGAGTTTGCCGATGACCAAGTTTTCTATAACAACCAGCAGAAGAAGAGACCGAGGTGGCAGGAGAAAGGTAAGAATTCTTCAAAAAGTCTGATGGTAAGAGAACTAAGTTTCCAGTTTGTGATAAATGTGGCAAAAGGCATTCTGGGGAATGTCTTCTGAATTCTGGGAAGTGCTACCGATGTGGTAATATGGGACATAAGGCTCGTGATTGCACTGAAAAGGATCAAGGTGAAGGTAAGAACAAATTTGATTTGCAGTTAGTGAAATGTTATAAGTGCAATGAGATGGGTCACTATGCAAACGAGTGTCCGACAAGGAGCTTGAGTGATGGGAAGCAGTTAGACTATAAGCAGAAAGGGGTGGTGAAATCCTTTGCAACTACTTCAGCAGATGTTGGGCCATCAAATGAAGTTGTATCAGGTACTTTGTTTGTTTTTTCAGATTATGCCAGTGTGTTGTTTGATTCGGGGTCTACACATTCTTACATCTCTGAAACCTTTTCTAGTAAAATGGGAATACCATCTCAAGAAATGACTCCTGAACTTTTGGTAAAAACACCTTGGGGAAGTGTCGAGGAAAAAAGAATTTATAAGAATCTTCCTATCCTTATCTGTGGAAAGAACCTACTTGCAAACCTTATTGTTCTACCTCTAGTTGAGTTTGATGTTATCCTGGGTATGGATTGGCTCTCTATTTACCATACTAAGATTGACTGTAGAGCTAAAGAAGTTTCTTTTCAGAAAGACTTTCAGTTTTTTTACAAGAATGAACCCTTACTTTTGATAACATATCAAGAGGCCGAGAAACTTTTAAAATATGTAAATGAATGTTACCTTGAACACGTCGTTGAAAATAAAGGAACTGTTCAGATTAATGATGTGCCAGTGTTAAATGATTATCCTGATGTTTTTCCTGATGAGTTGCCTGGAATAATACCAGATCGGGAAGTTGAGTTTACTGTTGACTTAGTTCCTGATGCTAAGCCAATTTCAAAACCCCCTTATCTAATGGCACAAATTGAACTTTTAGAGTTGAAGGAGCAATTGCAAGATTTATTAGAGAAAGGTTTCATTAGACCTAGCACATCACCATGGGGTGCTCCTGTTTTATTTGTTAAAAAGAAAGATGGTTCTATGAGACTTTGCATTGATTATAGAGTCTTGAATAATATCACTATTAAGAACAAATATCCTTTGCCTCATATCGATGATTTGTTTGATCATCTCCAGGGAGCTCAGTTTTTTTTAAAGATTGACTTGAGATCGGGGTACCATCAGCTGAAGGTAAAGGAGGCAGATATTCCGAAGACCGCGTTCCGTACGAGATATAGACATTATGAATTTGTAGTAATGCCTTTTGGGCTAACCAATGCACCTGCTGTATTCATGGACTTAATGAATAGAATTTTCCATGAGTTCTTGGATAAGTTTGTGGTGGTTTTAATTGATGATATTTTGGTGTTTTCTAAAAGTAAAGAGGAGCATGAAAAACATTTAAGGGTTATCTTGCAAACCTTAAAAGAAAAGAAACTGTATGGGAAATTCAGCAAGTGTGAGTTTTGGTTGCAACAAATTTCTTTCCTTGGTCACATTGTTTCTAAAGATGGAATAACTGTTGATCCTGCAAAAACAAAAGTTGTGGAAGAATGGCCAAGACCCACAAATGTAACCGAGATTCATAGCTTCCTTGGTTTGGCGGGATATTACCGAAGGTTTGTTAGAAATTTTTCACGGTTATCTAGTCCAATGACTAAGCTAACTCGGAAGGGTGTTAAGTTTATCTGGACAAAAGAATGTGATGATTGTTTTCAGGAATTGAAAAGAAGATTGGTGAATGCTCCAGTTTTGGCACTACCTTCCAGGAATGGTGAGTTTGTTATATACAGTGATGCTTCATTGAAAGGACTTGGTTGCGTCCTAATGCAGAATGATCAGGTAATTGCTTATGCTTCACGACAGTTGAAAACTCATGAGGTAAATTACCCTACACATGATTTGGAATTAGCTGCTGTTGTTTTTGCTTTAAAAATTTGGAGGCATCATTTGTATGGAGTAAAGTGTGAAATATATACCGATCACAAAAGTTTAAAGTATATATTCACTCAGAAAGAGTTAAACATGAGACAAAGGATATGGCTGGAATTAATCAAATATTATGATTGTACAATTCATTACCATCCGGGAAAAGCAAATAAAGTGGCTGATGCTTTGAGTCGAAAAAGTAATGCTTCATTAACAATGTTGTGTTTGGAACGTGATCCTTTGGTTAAGGATTTGATGAAATTTGGCATAGAAGTTGTTGGTGCAGGAAGTCCTTCTGTTTTGTTTCAGGTATCAGTGAGATCATCTTTATCAGATAGAATCAAGCAAGCACAGAAGCAAGATAGTGAGTTGCAGAAAAAGGTAGAGCTGGTTCAGAAAGGTAAGTTTCCTGAATTCAACATTGATAATGATTGTGTTTTGAGATTTGGGAGGATATTGTGTGTGCCTTGTGATTCACAGTTGAAGAGAGATTTGTTATGTAAAACTCATAGTTCTCCGTTTTCAGTTCATCCGGGCAGTACTAAGATGTATAGAGATCTGCGGGAGTATTACTGGTGGGATGGAATGAAAAGAGATATTGCTGATTTTACTGTGAAGTGTTTGACTTGTCAGCAGGTTAAAGTAGAGCGGCAGTTACCGAAAGGGATGCTTCAGCCTTTACCAGTGCCAGAGTGGAAATGGTATAATATATACATGGACTTTGTTGTTGGATTACCGAAGACATCTCGAGGTAATAATGCAATCTGGGTTATTGTTGATCGCTTGACCAAATCTGCTCATTTCCTTGCTATACGAGATACTTTCTCTCTTGATCAACTTTCCCATTTGTATCTTAAAGAGATAGTCAGGTTACATGGAGTTCCTCTCTCCATTGTATCGGATCGTGATCCAAGGTTTACTTCTAACTTTTGGAAAGGCCTTCAGAAGTCGTTGGGTACTGAATTAAATTTTAGTACAGCTTTTCATCCTCAATCAGATGGGCAGTCAGAACGAACAATTCAGACATTGGAGGATATTCTACGAGCTTGTTCTATGGATTATCAGGGAAGTTGGGACCAACGTCTTTCTTTGGTTGAGTTTTCATATAATAACAGTTTTCATTCCAGTATACAGATGGCACCATTTCAGGCATTATATGGGAAGCGGTGTCGAACTCCAGATTTCTGGGATGAAGTGGGTGAAAGGAAGTTGATGGGACCAGAATTAGTAGAAGAGATGGCAGAAAAAGTTCAGCTGATTCAGAAACACATGAGAACAGCTCAGAGCAGGCAGAAGAGTTATGCGGATAACCGGAGGAAAGATCTATCTTTCGAGGTAGGTGATCATGTTTTTCTCAAGGTTTCTCCTTGGAAAAGCGTGATGAGATTTGGTAAGAAAGGAAAGTTGAGTCCAAGGTTTGTTGGACCATACGCAATTCTGGAGAGAGTTGGATCAGTTGCATACCGAGTGGCTTTACCTCCGAGTTTATCTCAGGTACACAATGTTTTTCACATTTCGATGTTGAGAAAGTATATTCCAGATCCATCTCATGTTTTGAGTCTATAGGTAGTTCAGCTGGAAGAGAACCTATCTTATGAGGAACAACCGGTCCAGATTCTTGACCACAGGGAGCAAGTGTTACGGAATAAGGTTATTAAGCAGGTAAAGGTTTTGTGGAAAAACCACATGATTGAAGAGGCAACATGGGAATCTGAAAATGCAATGAGGGATAAGTACCCTCATTTATTCGATAAGTAAATAAATTGCGGGGACGCAATTTTCTAAAGGGGGGAAGGATGTAACATCCCAAGTAAGTAATGAATAATATATATTTTTATCTATGTCTATTAATTATTAAGATAGTGTTATAGAGGCTTAAAATGAAAATAAATACAATCTTATGCATGGAATACACTAATATTCTTAAAAGATTGTTTTAGTGCCTTTTGATGGCAAACCATTTTTGAATCTATATTTTGACAATTTTATAAACTATGTTTGTCAAAATAAACTTATTCTTTATGATTGGGACATCAAAATTTACCTTGTGTGAATTTTTGGTATTTTTCTGACAATATTCATTTTTTTAATGAATAGAGAAAAATACTGCATTTTACATCAAAAATGCTTTTTAATCTAATTTATTTATATGATTATATTATCTTTTGAATTGGTCTTAATGTGTAATATGAATATATATTTACCATTTTATCCAATGGTGGTCATTGGAATCAATTTCACTTTGAAATTAGACTTAAACTGGTGTCAATCTTTTGATACTTATTGTTTTGTAAAAACACGCTATTTGCTCTGGCAGCGGGAATTAATTATTAAATTAATTAATGTGACTTATATGATTTGAATTTTGTAAAATAGACTTCATTTTTGAATTCGGAATATCAAATATAGCTTAGGGTGAATTTTTGGTAATTTTCTGAAAAACTTCAATTTTTGATGAATAGTGAAACCACTAAGTGGTAATCAAGCAAACTGATTTTTCAGTTAAATGAAAGTTTACCACTAATGTATATTGAATTTTGAAAATCTGACATACATGGTTGTCATTAATAAGTAAAATGTGGTTCAATGAGATTAAAATAATTTTTTGGTGAATAGTAACTTATTAAGTTTTTAATCGCGATTAGTGGTAATTAGTGTAGTTTAAGGTATAAATAATGCTTTAATAATATGAAATGACCTAGACACATGTCCCAACCTTATTGGTTGTGTCATGGCCGACCAAGACAAGCCATGGGTCAACTTGGGGACCCCATGGAGACATTTTGGTTGGGAAATGACATAAATAACTTTTTATTTAATGTAAAAGTAAAAAATGACACAAACATAATATGTTTTACGAAAACAATTTTTACATGGTGTTATAAATATCAGATATTTGATTATAAATAGTCATTGTAAAGATAAAAAGATTTCCTACATAATAGTATTTTTTTTATGATTTTTAGACATTAAATAAATTAAATTATTTATGACATAATCATGATGCAGTGATGACATCATTATTTGAAGATTTAAATAAAATGGAAAGATGATGTAAAATCTATGAACTACACATGGCCAAAACCAATTGTATGAGTGGATTTCTAACCCTTATCACCTTATCCACGAATTATATCAATGTGGGACCTTTTGAAACCGAAACACATTTTCAAATAAAGTAATATTTCTTTACTTTCCAAAAGTGCCCCTCCTCTCCTCTTATAAAAGGCCGCCACCTCTACCTCATTTCACACACTACTAAAGCCTTTGGCTTGGCCAACCCCTTCCCATTTACTATCTCCACATCCCTCTCCTCATCCTAGAGGATTCCCTTTGGGAATAATCCTTTCAAAGGAAGCCTTTAGGCTCAAATCAAAAGGAGTTACACTTTTAAAGGTAATTCATTCTCTCATGTTCATTTGTTTTATTTTTCTTCTCCAACCCCCTAAACTCTTTTTATTTACTTCTTTTGTAACAACACCAGTATCTTAAATATACTAGGATGTTTTTATAAGATATATTTGAGCTACACACTCACACAACTACATCAAATGGTTAAAGAACATACGGTTTCCGTGGATGGCGAAATTCTGCCTCCCGAAACGATGATTGTTCAATACTCATTTAACACCTTCAAAGGTGGCCATTATGATGTCACTATTTTTATATATGATATATAATATGTTTATGTTTTCCTTAAGCTTCTATTTTTTTTCATTTTGGGCATACCTTTATGGTTTCCATTATGGGTAAACACGATATCTTCATTTTAGGAAGTGCGGACTACCGCCCACTCAAAGTGATTTGATTCGTTAAATACCATATGTGGGACATATAAAGGATGGAACTATGATATTATATATGATATTATACTGGAATTATAATATACCTTTATATCATTATTATTCCATTCTATAAAATAAGAAATAGAAATGAAAGTAGCGTTCATGCGTACGTACGACTTACCGTCTCCATGAACGGTGCATTTCATTTCTTACCTCTAAATGATTATGTAATATTATAAATGCATGTATGTACTGGATATATATGACATATATGATATCTACATCATGAATAAAATTCTGGATATAATGAACCTTTGACCAAATTAACAACATGTAAGTGTAAGAATTCTATTTTTGACTTAAGAACCAAATACCGACAAAATGAACATTATTAACTTAACTGATTACATGATTTTCATAACATGGTATAAAAGGAATAATGAACTTGAAAAAGATTCATAAGAAAGTAGAGATTAACTCAAGTTTATTATTCAGGATATTAAAGAACGGTCGTGTCAAGTCGGATACGAGGTATGGGACTTCGTCTCAATCTCCTTTCATTGAGGCATATTTTATTTTATACACAACTTTCTTTTATACGGTGTATAAACCCCTTTTACTTTTACGTTTATTCAAAAGGAATATTTTTTATACAAATCGTTTACTAAACGACAAAAGGGAATGTTTTTGTCGTACGTATGCGGCGACAACGACTTTTCCGCCGTCGTGACCGTTTTTTGAGTTTCGGCTTCCTCTACAAGCCATACCTTCTTTTTAAAAGAAAAATAAATACCATATTTTACTTTTCTTTTATTTTGGTATTGAAAATGGTTTTCATAATGTTTTTATATCAATGTGTTGTATTGATATCTCGTGATTGAAATGTGGAAATTTTATGTTTCCTTTATACATGTTTTATGTGATATGATTATGTTATGGTTCTTGGGAATTATTATGAAGACGGGTGGTTCCGTGATAAACTAAGGGCGGGTGAGCCCGTTATAGCTCTCCAATGCATTGGGTAACGTGAAGGAGTGAAATGTTAAGGTTTCTCCGAAGATATTTTAGGGAATATACTGTGATGGGTATTCCAAACGTAACCAAGAGGGTTACTCCCTACGTAAGAATGTTATGAATGCCTCAAGTTACCTTTATGTCTTATGATTTCTATGATTTATTCATGATTTTATGAGGTATGTTAAAGTGCCTATGTTTTATGGGTAAAGTATGATTTCATTCTTATGTATATATGAACTCATGTTTCCTTTCCATGTTTTTTTTTATAACCCATACTAAGTTTTTATGCTCATCCCAAGTTTTTGAAATGTTTTTCACAGGTCAAGGGAAAGGTACATGATAAGATGATAGAGTCAAGGATGTGTCAAGAAATAATCCATGTTTTATTTTAAATGTGTTTCCATTGATGGGAATGAAGAATACTATCTTTATGTAACCACTTTGTTTATATGTGGAATGTAATGCAAGTTTTATGATCTAATTCTCTAAAACTCTAAACCTGAAAAGATCCTCAACGTGTAATCTTGTAATAACTCAAGATTAAGTAAGGTTTAAGGCTGGGGCCTTATATAAAGGACCCATTCCTTGTCCCAGTAGCAGGGTGCCACTCTAGGGGTCAAGGACCCATGCTCTATCCTAGTAGGAGGGTTACACTTAGATAGTTGATAGAGGACCCATGCTCTATCCCAATAGGAGGGTGCCACTCTAATAAGTAGATAGAGGACCCATATCCTATCCTAGTAGGAGGGTGCCACTTTAATCTCTCTGATGATCATGTCTAATCATTTTCATCATCTAGCATCTCCTAATGAATTATACCACTAATAACATCTTGAATCATATATCAAAATCCACTATGAATTATATTATCATGTTATACGCATAAAAACACTCAATATAGGATACTATCAGGCCAAAATTTGAGTCTAAATGAAGGATACACAAAAGGTAGAAGTTTCCTTAAAAGGAAGGATACACGGCGTGTAAGGGGACCCACGTAGCGTGTGGTCCTGCCCTACTACCTACCCACGTCCATCCCATTATAATGATCACTATCTATTTAGATGTACATGATGTATATGAGTCTCGCATGGAATGTATCAACCACCTGAGGCCCACCCTCTTTCTTGTGCCTGTGTACTCTGATACACAATGTGTCCTCCTGCATGGGGTCCGACCCATGTCCTTTGGTCCGTGTCTGTGTTCTTTGGCCATGTATCTAGACATTCCCATGTATGTGTACTCCCAGAGTACAACCTGGGTTTTTATCACTGGTTCACATGGAATTTGGGGGTCTCATACAGCATGTAATGCTAATAATATTCCAGAAACCCTAGTGCTGTGAATTTCTGAAGAACAAGTTGTGTGTTCTTCTGCACTATATGGTGTGTAGTCATGTTTTTCATATAATCCCAGATCTAATATGAATTACTCTAGATATACCTATTCCATATAGAATAATGAATCTAGGCCACCCAAAATTGGTTGAATCCATATTTGGTCTTCATTTCTAGACATCCATTGGCTGAAAAATGGATCTCGATCCACCCGCACGAAGCCTACGCACTGTTTTCACTCCTCTCGTGTCATGCCAATAGTTCCTAGATCTCTAATATATGTGAATTATCACCCATATCCAAAAAATTATCCCAATCCTTCCTATGATCATTGATCTATATGTTGCACATGAATTTTCCACTAATTTGGGGGTCTGATCGTGCTTGATCCCACCCGGCAATCTCGAACCAAGACCTCATAGGCCAATCAAAGAAGATAATGAATAACGATGGTGGAAAAACACATAAACCAAAGATGGAAAAATTATTGACCAATAATTCTTGACCAACTAATTATATTAGGGATATTCAGGGTGAGAAAACATGGCACAATTGGGTAAATTGAATAAATAAATTAAATCTGATACATGGTCACGTGCAAAGGCTCAAAATGAATCTAGATAAAAGGAAATGAATTGATCATTCTCAATCATTTAATCATAAGTGATTAAACCCAAATTTGATGATTCCTACCTCTATTCAGATAATTCTTTGATGAAGAACATGTTTTCCAATGAAGGATGATTATCTGTCACATTCATTGTGTCTCGATTCGCCTTGATCCAAAGGCTCATCATCATCTAATCTCGGTTCAATAACGAAGGAGAGTGGTGGAACCTCCTCTCAATGATCATAGTTTTATGAATCTAACCCTAAATATCTTCCATAATATAATACTTATAGGTGAAATTATTTTTAGGTCATTTAAATTAAATAATTTAATAAATTAATTAATTAATTTAAACACACATACCCATGGTCGCTCTATCTGAACACCCCGTTCTGAACAACATTAGGTCGTGCCTAGGGTAAAAATCACATTATAGATTCAATTATGTACTCAGATTTATGATACAAGGCTCTATTTAAGATTTATTTCATTTTTATTTAAAATTTTGTTCCCGTAATATAAAATATATTTATTATTTTTATAAAATTAATTTTGAGCAAACCGGGCCTTAGAGTTGCGTGTCCTCTCAGCGCTTGGCTCCAGAAATATTTTAGATATATTTTGAAGTCTTACAAGACAAAAATAAGGTCTCTATAATATCAATTAAGTAATCTCATGGATAATAATAACATAATTATCAATGAAGTAAATGCTTATTATTAGACATCATGATCTCAAACATCATTATATCATTACAATCAAAGATTTCATCGAAGATAGTTTAATTTAGGGTTAGGTACAATCCAAAAACCCATTTAATAATTTTTTCCAACTAATTTATCTCATGAGACCCATCGATGCATAAAGGGAATATCTATAACTAGGACCCACCTATCATTGTATGTCCAATTCATTCCTCATATATTAAATGGTCGATTTAATTCATAAACAAAATTCCTTATCAATAAATATCAGTATTGAGTAAATAATATGAAATTTTAATATGTCTTCAATCAATAAAATAAATTTAAAAGTAAAAAAATATATATAAAAATGGTATAAGGCTTAGGAAATAAGCATATCCATGATAAAAAGAATATAGATATTTAATAGAGTGTCTATTAAAAAATGATCACAAGAAAGTGAATGTTTCAAGAGAAATTTAAGGACTGCACACTACTAGAAATATTCCCTATATCAATAGTTTATAACCATTGGTTTGTGATGGAGAACTATTGGTATATCCTATACCAATATTTCTCCTAATTGTTTGCTCTATAAGCATGGGTATTGACCTATACCAACATTTTCCATAAAACTATTTGTATAGGTGGCTTGTATTTACCCTATACCAATGGTTTAATGAAACCATTATTATATCCTTCCTTCACCTAGGAAGTAAGAAGAACCCCTATCTTAGCCTAGAACCAACAGACAACCAAACACCTACATCCAAACCCCCAAAAAACTTCCACTAAATATATAAAAATTGAGAAACAAGTTAATTCATTCAATAAGTGACAACATACATTTAAAAAAACACATATATGCATTCACATCCAATCATCAAACATCATGTGTTATAAATATTAGTCAAAAATGTAAAGGATCAATATCTCTATCATGAAAACAGATATCATCATCACAATCATCATCATCATCATTGTCATCATCATCATCATCATTTTCATCCTCATCATCACCATCACCATCTCCATCACCATCACCATCATCTCTATTGCCATCATCTCTATCGTCGTCACCATCATTTACATCACCATCACCATTTCAAAGAAAACCACCACCCTAACCACCACTAGGACCATCATAACCATCACTTGATGCATCATTTAAAGAATGCATCATTGACCTGGTTATATCAAAAACCACAGTGGTGTCTAGTGTAATTGATAGAAATAATTCTGCCATAACTTTAATAATCTTTTCATTGGCCTTTTGGGTTTGTTCACACTCCTAAATGGCTATTTTTTTGCCTATAGTTCCTCTGTATGAGTTTTTTCTACCTCTGTATGATTTTTTTCGACTTGTTGCTGCTATAATTGTCACCTAAAGTGGTCCAATATCTATTGGGTAAAATACTCTTACCCAATCAATAGTGTACTCTCTCATGGTGCTTATATCCTAATACCTAGTGAAAATGATCATTTGGAAGAAATTTGTCATCTTTATACTCATCAAGGGTATCTAAATCACACTGTTTCAAATATAAATGAATTATTTAGTTACAAAATAGATATTAAAATTTGATATTAATAAATTAAAACTTACAATTTATTGTTGAGTATCTTTTGTTTACTGCAATTCTATCTTTCTTATTTCTGCTAGAGAAAAAAAAATTCTTGAGGAACACGTCCTTAAATATTCAATATCACCCTCTACAATGAATTTAAAAAATCATTATTAAATAATACTATATTTTTTAACAAAATTAACTCATTGTAACCAATATTTAATTGATAATAACCAAAACCAATTGAATTAAATTTCATAGAAATGCATTGTATTATCCCCAATTGTGCAAAACTATAATCAATCAAACTGAAATGAAATAATTAAATTTCCTTGAAGTTGTGAAATTTTTATATATCTTGTCAGTTTTCTAGAATATATATTCTTCTATTTTTCAATGATAAATTGATCTAAAAATTTCAAAAAGAATGGTATTTTTTGTTTTATCTAATGGTGATGTTGGTTATTCCCTGTATGTGAAGTATTGTTATAAAGAGATGTTCAAATTAGATTTTTCATGCGATATAATGGTGTGGATAATTTTATAGACTATTCTTAGGATATGGTATATAGATAATTGTTTATGGTTTTTTCCCTAGGACCAATATTTATATTGACATTCCAAGGTGGAGTCTAGTGTACATTATTTGTTTGGATTCCTTGGATCTATTTTAAATGATGATCCCAGGAATTCTATATTATTTTTTTTGTTTATATCAAAGAAGGGATCCCAATTTTTGTTAAAGGATAAAGGAAGATATCATGGGGAAATATATGAGTTAATATTGAGGAAATAAATATGAAGCTCAATGAGAAATTAATTTATAGGCATATCTATTAGATTTATTGTTGGGTGTATTTTCATTTTCAAATAGGATGTATGGTATAATAGAAAATGATAAAGAAAGGAGTAGAGAAACTCTATGATAGTATAAGATGTGTATTCACACCAAAGAATTTATGGTATAATATATGACATGACTATAGAATATAAAATAATTTAAGTAATCTTAAATCAGGCATGATGTTAGATCTTATCATGTTCCTAGGACATAAATAAAAATTATCTTTATATTTTAGTTTAAGATATTTCATATGGAGTATGAAGATCAAAGGGAATATTTTAAATAAATTATCAAGGGGGAGGAGTATCTATTTCACCCAAAAAATCATGCTTAATAAGGAGTATAGATTCCTCAATAACATTATCTAATCTGATGGTGTGATGGAATGGACCTTGAAAATAAGTTGAGTATGTATTCTTCTTATGATAAATATTACATTACATGCTAATATTTATCATATATATATATATATATATATTATGATTTTATCTTATAGCTACCCATAAGAGAATATCCTAGTGATTTTATATAAATACTTCCCTATCACTTCAAGTTATATTTGGGTCATGAAAAATAATGAGGTTAATTATGAAAGTTGAGCATGAGAAAATTAAATAGTCCCATGATAAATAATGGAATGTTTAATGGGTGTTATAAAAGAAATAAAAAAGGAAAAAATTCATGAACATGAGATAAAATGAATAAATGAATCATCTATAAAGAACTATACTATAGTGGATTAGTGACATGTCATGGAGATACATTAATAAATGGAAATACATTGGGAGGAAAATGCATACAATGTGAAATAACCCAACATGCCATGGATATCAAGAATTGACATGATGAATATGATAATGGATGTTACAATGATTAATACATGTCATGTTTTAAAATGTAGTTAAATTTCTAATAAAATGATTGAAGAAAAATTCTTAAGATGTTTAGAAGAAGAAAACTAGAGTTGAAAATGGATAAAAGGTATTAAAAACACTATGTGTAAATACTCAATATTTTATATTGTAGAAAAAAATAACATGGTTCAAAGTTTTTGTATGGAAACATTTTTTTGTTCAACAACTATTCAAAACCTATAAGGAAATACAATATGATATATATCATAGTGTATTGAACTAATAAATTTTAGAACATAATAGGTCAATATTATCCAAAACATAAAGAGAAATATATTGTGGTTTCATGATATGGTTTTGATAAAAACATAAGAACATAGTTTATACAAACTAATTGGGGATAATATATATGGTAGATTTTTAAAAGTAGTATATGGTGTGATTTTTATGATATTTTGAGTTAAATAGTTGTGATTTTTTTATATTGAGTTGAATAATCATAAATAATAAATGTATAGATTTTATATATCTTGTTATTCCAATTTATATAAAAATGATTATTTTGATTTAGATTTTAGTGGTAGTAGATAACAAGTAAAAAATAGAGTGACAAAGATCTAAGGGAGAGTAATATACATAGAGAAAGAAAGGATATTTATTAAAGAATATTATGGACATCAGATCTTGATGTTTTTGTTATTTTCTATTTTTATACATTATGATCACAATAGGTGGAGTTTTAATCTAAAAACTAATCAACAATTATAGAGCCTTAGTTTAAAGTGGGAGCATGTTTTTAATTGGACATCAACCACTAATTTATCCCCTATCAACAGTTGACATATCTTTAATAAGGCCTTATAATTGGTATCAAATCCTATTTTACTATCATGGACCTATTGTTGATTTTTAATTTGATTCATTCTTAAATTAAATCAAATATAACATCTCTTGGTTTTAGATCTATCTGGTCTTAATTTTTTATCTTTATAGATCGATGATTTTATACATTCATATGTGCTGGTTAAGAATTTTTCTATCATGTGTGTCGATTACCCCTACTTTCTAATGAATTAAATTCATAATATGGTTTTAAATAATTGTTTTAAATTTATTTGGAATTTATTTATTATATATATATTTATTTAGATTTATCTTATACATAATAATTTATTCTATTATTTTGAGATTAAATATTATTCTATTAAAAAATGAAGCATAATTTTTATGATCACTCGAAATGCTATGTTGAAATTATTTTAACAAGAATGTAGAGTCCATGTCTAGTGGGATAATTATAAATATAAATAATAAATGAGCTAAGAAGATAAATAAATTTTCATCCAATGGATAAGAATTATTACATTGGGCTACGATCAAGTCAATGTTTTCACGAGTGTAACTAAATTAAAGTTACTAAAAACACTAAATGAGGGATATGTGGATAATTAGTACACATTTACTAATTAACTGAAGATTAATATTACAATAAATATATATTTTTAGAATTTATACCTAATCAAATTCAAGTGTTGAAGAAAAATACCTTCTTCCTCTCATGTTCTGGATTTTTTGTCCACCCCAAAGTGTAGAGATACATTGTAGCATAATTGTTTTTTATTGCTTCCTGATTCTATATAAAAATAATTTTAAATGATAAAAAATAGATTATTAATTAAAATCATTGTAATTTTCAATAAAAAAACCTCAAATTTTATTAATACCTTAAACTTGATACTCTTCCAATGAGAAATAATTTCTCGATAATGTGTTATTGGACACTCATTCATGATATATATGGCCTATAAATCCATTACAACTCTAGAAACCCAACCATTATACAACTCATTCTTATATTCCCCCCATATCTCACTTGATTCCATTAGTTTTTCAGTCCTTGTAGTCTCACTATCAAGAAAATTATAACGAAGTTTCTACCAAAATATTAATTCATATAAATACAATAATAATATAACATTAAATATAATAAATTTTCTTACCCATATTTGAGACCATGAATTATACTTTACATGATTTTTAAGGTTTCTTTAGGAGAGTTTCCTGATGGGAATGATTTTAGAGTATTTTTCAAGCATCACCATAAAACTCCTACGTTATCACCATGTTTTACCAATCATTTGATTGTCCTCATTACCCTCAACCATTAGTTGTGTATGGTGGTTCCACACTTCATACATGCATGTATTCCCACATAAACTTATAAAGGAAGATCTAGATATGAAATAATAAAATAAAAATATTATATTAATACATATTATAATGAAAAAAATTATGGTCAAAACAATTTACTAGGTTTATATACATATACCCGAGCTAGGATGATTAGTGGGTACTGTTGGATCCTTAGGATGTGAAGGATCACCAACCTAAATAGTATTATTGGGGTATAATTTCCATTCATTAGGATCCAAATGTTTCATATTAGAATTCAAATGAGAATTAATATAAAATTCCAGAGTGTAACACCCTGAAAATTCTAAAAGAGTAACTTTTATTCGATAGTGTGTATGAAACGCAACACCAAATGTAGAAAATAATATAACCTATCAATAATTTATGGTATATTTAATATTTTAAATAAATTTATTATATTTTATATCTTTCAATTCATGAAATACTAAGTTAGCTTGCATCACATGCAACAACAAGTTTCTTCGATAGCTTTCATTGCACGCAAGACTGAGTTTTACCAAGAAACAATATATTATTAAAATATTATTATTTAATATAATAAGATATAACCTAGCTATTAAATTAGTGTTTATGAATAGGATTAAGTAAATTATGAAAATATATGGTTTAAACAAATATAAAATTAATTCATTTGTAATCAATTTATAAGAAATGAAAATAAAAACCAATTGAAAATAAAGGAAATGTTTTTATAAAAAAACTATTTTTATGATCCCAAAGGAATTTTGTATTATTAAATTAAATTAATTAATATTAGATAATAATATTTATTAAATATATATATTATATATTCAATAAAATATTTTCTATATTCATCCAATAGATTTTATAGGCATAAGATAAGAACAAACCCAATTTTACGCATAAAAACCTATATTTTTCTAATGGCACTTTTACCACCTTTAAATGGAGAACATGTTTTAAATCCATTTTTTGGAAATTTATATGTAAAAATAAAATTCACTTTTTAAATATTAACCTCAAAATTATCATAGGCTTAATTTTTTGTATTTTTCTATGAAGTTTTATTTTTTGATGAATAATTAAAAATACTAAATTTTAATTGAAAACTACTTTTTCATATAATTTATTTTTATAGTTAAATTATAATTTAATTTGGTTTTAAATTATATTTAGTTCAATTATATATCTATTAATCTAGTTTAGTTCATTTGAATCAGTTTCACATTGAAATTGGATATAAAAATATTTCAAACTTTTGAACGTTTTTACTTTAAAAACCCGCTTTATTGTCTCGTCTACGGGATTAAATTTAAATTAATTTATGAAACTTATGTTATTATAATTTAAAAAATGTATCCCATATTTTAAATCAGAATAATTTATAATTTCTAGTAATTTGAAATTAGTTTTTTACCAAAAATATAAGTGAAAGTAATTAAAATTAATTACAACAATCGAGGTAAAATTAATCTTAACAAGGGACTAAAACTTAAACTTAAGGTCAAAAATAACCTATAAACATGTAAAAAACCTATTATATGGACATATTTAGACTATATCCTATATTTTATATAATTTTTTTTGTTATTTGAGACACGTTATGTAAGGGATACCTCTCAATAGTGTTTACCTTCTTATATTTACAAGAATGTCACTCCTCCTCCACTATAAAAGGGCACTCCCCCCACCACTTATTCACACATCTCAATCCATTTGGATCATCAAAACCCTGACCATATAATATCCAAAAATACCTAACCTTATATTATAAGTCTCATTTTGGTTAGAAATCAAAACAATGAAATCTTTTGGTATAAACCAAAAGGAGTTACCTGAATAAAAGGTAACATTCTTCAACAATCACTTTTGTTTCATTTAATTCTCCACCACTTAAATTACTTTTATATAATGTTTATATAATAAAATTAGTATATTAAATATACTTAGATGTTTTTATGCTAATATTTTGACCTAAAATTTCACACACATCCATTAAATGGGATAAGTAATCATCGTTCGTGTGTATGGTGAACTACTGCCTCACGAACTGATGTCATTCATTCTTCCATTACCACTATTCAAGGTTGGAATAATGAAATATTTATTGTTTATATATTATATATATTATTTTTATGATATCTTTATACTTATATAATTTTTATATAACACATACCTTTTTGTTTTCCATTTTCTGGGAATACGATAACCTCGTTTGTGGATGTGTGGACTACCGCCTCCTCAAAGTGATGTGATTCATTCATGTTATAAACGGAATGTATTAAGAGGGGTTTTAATAAAAATATGTGGAATATATGTAATAAATATGATATTGTAATTATAATATACATATATATCATTTACTCTTCTTTATTTTAATGATGAAAAAGAAATGGAAGTAGCATTCATGCGTACGTACGGCTTATCGTCTCCATTAATGGTGCATTTAATTTCCTATCTCTAAATATTAATGATTATTCTAAATAAATTTATACTGAATATATATGAAAATTAAATTATGGTTTAAATTCTAGAGATGATTAAATCATGATCGATGGAATAATAACAAAAATAACAAGTCAAAACATACTCAAAAAAACTAATAAATTAACACCTAAAATAGTAAAAATAATGAATGATTGTTAATAAACGGGTAATAATATATTATAAGAAGATAATATATTATATTATCAATATTATTATGGTTATGTTATAAGTTAATAACATGCTTAAACCCATTTTACAAGATGTTAAATGATGTTCACCTAAAAGTAAATGTGAGGAAGGGGATTTTATCTCAATTTACATTTCATTGGGACTTATTTATTGTTATATACCTAATTTATTTTATATGGTGTATATAATATTATTTGAAATTTAATATCATGAATACAATTATTCATGGTGTTTTGAGTTTCAATTTTAATTATTTTATCTAAGGGGATTTTAACTTAAATTTTCCAAGTGGTAAATAAATTTCATAACTAAATTCCTTTTCATTGGGTTATATTACTTCCTCATTATCATTAATATTATATGATTATGTGTATAATGATTTGACTATCTATTGATGTATTTATAATTATTATATTTGTATTTATATTTGATACACATAATCAATTAATTTATTAATTCTCACTTCAATGTTATGATTATTTTAAGGGTTTATTTTACAATCTCATTCTAATCGAGATTGCTTATTCTTAAAATTACATTGAAGGAATTTATATGATCTTTACTCAATAAAACCTTTAATTTTATTATCCTATAGTTATTCATGAACTTTTTCAAGTAATAGTACCATTTTCCACTATTTGATACTTAAAATATTTTAGAAAATGTTTTTATGAATACCAAAAGTTGTTTCTCTCTTCGGTCAGAAATCTATTTTCTCTCAAAACCATGGTTTATAAAAAAAATTAACCTCTTAAAAATGATATATTAAAGAAAATATTACCCCTTTTATCTTTTATAAATTTTTTCAAATTAATATTCTTTCCTCTTTCAGAACAAGTAACTTTTCTAACCTTTTTACCATGAAAAAGGAATATTATTTTTACCTTGTACAGTGTGTGCAGGTCTACCCACCATTATTTCTTTGAAGATTCATTTTCAAGTTTAAAATGTTACTTTTTCAATATAATGTTTTTAAAATTTATTTTCTAAGAAAATTATTCTCAAAAAAATTAAAATGAAAAGTATATTTTCCTCAAGATTTTGTTTAGATATTTTTATTATATTTTTATTCATCAATAACAACAACCCTTTATTTTTACTCAACTTGGGATATGTTGTATTAATATCATCCTTATTATTACTCTAGATGGTTTATTATTTATTTTTCCAAGGATAGTGTTGGTATTCACTTCCTTGATTCATTTTCATAGTCCCCTTGAAATATTCAGTTTCTAGTGATCATTGAACATTAAATTTCCCATAAATATCCATATAATTTATCATGGATATGATTATCGCCTAAACCATATATCATTTTTATATATAGTGTGTACTTGACAATTATTTTATTAACTAATTAAATATTGATAAATTATATCTTTTTATCAATATAGATATTTGATAAGGCACATTTTTTATTAATTAAACCAATTATTCAGTATATGAGGAATGCTTTGGACAGGTATGACATAGGTGGGGCATGGTTATAGATTTCCCCTCAATGCATCGATAATATCATATAAGATTTAATTGGATATCCTTAGTGGTTTTTTCACCCATTATTTTTTAAATGATCTTGTGAAAGGTCTTGATGGTAAAGGTATCATGTACCAAAGAAACATGGCATCCAACAATTAAGCATTGCCTTTATTTTTTTCTATTGTTATTATCCATGATATTTTCACTATGAAAAAATATATGGATGCAAATGGCATGTGTGTTCAATTATTTACCTTTACATATTTTTTATGCACTCCCTATTAGTTTATTGATTACATGAAATGTGTGTTTAGTTATTTACCTTGATATATTGTTTATTTACTCCCTATTGGTTTATTAATTACATGGCATGTGTGTTTGGTTATTTATCTTTCTATATTGATTATTCTCAGTGATTCATTATTTATTCTATTATACTTAATCATTATTGATCATTTTAACTCATCCTTATTTTTTTTCCTTACCCAAGAATCCAAGAAGTGTACTAAGAAATATATGTAAGGATATTCTAAGTGTGAAAAAAGTTATTATTCTTTAAAGGAAAAAACTTATTTTATAATTATTGTATTCATTTTTAATACAAGACCCATGTATGTATCTATTTTACCAAGACTACTAAATTTTTTGATCCTTCAGGATTTGATTCCTTGTAATCATGTAAATTTAATGGTATTAGACACCGACTCTGAGATTCATGGGGTTGGGGAGCCACAATTAGTATCAGAGGAAATTTAGTAGTAACCTTGAGAACTATATTTAGAAAAACATAGATTAGGGAACAAAACCCTAAGATAGACTTTGAGGATTATCATAGAATCACATATGTCTTCATTAACTTAAGATTTATGGATACCATCACTAGATAATGAGATTATGTTTGATCAAAAGTTATAATTATTAAACATCTCTTTTTATGTTTTATATGATGGAATCCTACCTAGAATAAGGATATTTTGGAATAAATTTAGTGAAATGAAACTCATTAGTACATGTTTTAGTGGAAAAGTTATTCAAGTAATAATGACACTACATTTTAGAAAAATTAGTTTAATGTTATTTATAACCTTTAGTGTTATTATTATCATTAATGAAATTGTAATAATAGTCAAATTAGATTATTATAATTTGAAAAAAAAAGTATTGAAAACCCTATCAAAAAGTTTATTTAATGATTAAATTTTAAGGATGTCCATCATACTTTTTGGAAACATTATAATAATTATATTAATGTAGTTTAGAAAAAGTAAAACCCACATGTTGGGTGAAAAGTAATCACATTTGGTGAGGTAGTGGGGCTTGAACCCATAACCAAAGAAAGATGATGGTTTTTCGCTTACCACTGACCTACGTGATGTCCTGGATAATATGTTATTGTTTTTAGGAAAACTATTTGAAAAATTAATTTTAATGATGAACCAGTAGTATTTGTTTTTAAGGTTTAGAGATTAATGTATTAAACATATTGGTTTTTTAAAGTAGTTAGAGACAAACATAAAGACTTGTTTTATTCATGTTACGATCCTAAAATTTTTGTGCTTTTGGAAAAATAAGGGGGTTCACTTTTGATATTTATTTCCGAGAGTAAAGGGATAAATTTAAAATTGATTGAAGCACAACCAAAGGAATAAATTACATTTATGAAATAGAAATATGTCAAGTAAGTGTTTAGGTAGTAAAAGAATTACTCAACATTAGGAAAATGATCAAAATAATGTTGTCATAATACCTTAATTTTTGTTGAACTGGTGGTATTTTAAATCATCATAGGTTTATGAATTTGAGGATCTCAACATTCCATTAATTATTCACTTGTTTATGATAAATAAAATCAACAACCCCTATAAATATTTATGCTTTTATTACGTGTATGTACCTCCACTTTCCACTAATGTTCTCCTACTTAGAGACCTGGTTATATGATATTCCATATGACCTTTATACTTCCCGTTATCTCTTATTAAGAGGATATTTTATTAACTCTTCTCATGATATGGGAGTTCAATAGAGGAATTTTCAAATATCAATACCAATATTTTTTAGATCAGTTTTAAATTGCAGGGACATAATTTATTTAATATGGGGAGAATGTAACACCCTAAAAATTCTAAAAGAGTAACTTTTATTTGATAACGTGTATGACAGACAACACCAAATATAGAAAGGAGTATAACCTCTCAAGAATTTATGGTAAATTTAATATTTTGAATAAATTATATATATATTATAGCTTGTAATGCACCCAATACTGAGTTATCTTGAATCACATGCAACAATGAGTTCCTTCGATAACTTGTGTTACACGCAAGACCGAGTTTTACTGAGCAACAATATATTATTAAAATATTATTATTTAATATAATAAGATATAAAATAGCCATTAAGTTAGCCATTATGAATAGTATTAAATAACTTAAGAAAATATATGTTTTAAAAAAATATAAAATTAATTCACTGGTAACCATTTTATTATAAATGAAAATAAAAACCAATTGAATATAAAGGAAATGTTTTTGTAAAAAACTATTTTTATGCTCCCAAAGGTGTTCTATATTAATAAATTATATTAATTAATATTATTGAATTATATTAATTAAAGATATATATATATATATATATTAAATCAAATAATTTTAATATTAATCCAATATATTTGATAGGTATAAGAAAAGAACAAACCCAATTTTACACATTAAAACCTATATCTTTTTAAAGGCAGTTTTACAACCTTTTAATGGAGAACCTATTTTAAATCCAATTTTTTGGAAATTTTATAAATTTTATATTTTAAAATAAACTTCATTTTTAAAATAGGAATTCAAAATTTATCTTAGGTTTAATTTTTTGTATTTTTTTATGAAGTTTCATTTTTTGATGAATAGTGAAAATACTGAATTTTAATTGGAAATTGCATTTTCATCTAATTTATTTATATATTAAAATTATATTTAATTTGGTTTTAAAGTATATTTAGTTTAATTATACATAAATTAATCCAATTTAGGTCATTTTAATTAATTCCACATTGAAATTGGATATAAAAAGATTTCAAACTTTTAAACATTTTTACTTTAAAAACCTGTTTTTCCATCCAGTCTACAGGATTAAATTTGAATTAATTTATGCCACCTCTATGATCTTAATTTTGAAAAATGTATTACATATTTGTAATAATGATAATTTATAATTTATATTAATTTTATCTTAGTTTTTTACAAAAAATATTATTGAAAGTAATTAAAATTAATTACAACAATTAAGGTAAAATTAATCTTAACAAGGGACTAAACCTTAAACTTAAGGGCCAAAATGACCTATAAAAGTGTCCAAAACCTATTTTATGGAAATATTTAGACCATATACTAAATTTTATTTAATTTTTTACATTATTTTAGAGACATTATTTAAGTGATACCTCTCAATAGTGTTTACCTTTTTATATTTAAAATAATGGCATTCCTCCTCCACTATAAAAGGGAACTCACCCCTCCAACTTATTAACACCTATAAATCCATTTTAATAATCCAAAAAATTCAAAAATAATCTCAAAAAATCCCTTCAATCATCCTAAAATCCTCAATTTGGTAATAAATCAAACCAATGAATTATTTTTGTATAAAACAAAAGTAGTTACTTGAATAAGAGGTGACGTTCTTAAATAATCACTTTTGTTTCATTTGCTTCTCCACCACTTAAATTATTTTTATATCATGATTATATAATAACATAATTATATTAAATATAATAATATGTTTTTATGTTAATATTTTGTCCTACACTTTCACATATATCCATAAAATGGGATACGCAATCATCGTTCGTGTGTACGGCGGACTATCGCCTCGTGAACCGATGTTGTTCATTCTTACATTACCACCTTTAAAGGTTGTAATAATGATGGATTTATAGTTTATATATTATATATATTATATTTATTATTTATTTATTCTTATTTTATTTTTATATAACACATTAATTTATGTTTTCCATTTTTTGGGAATACGATAACTTCGTTTGTGGATGTGTGGACTATCACCTCCTCAAAGTGATGTGATTTGTTCATGCTATACATGGAATGTATTAAAAATGGTTTTAATAAAAATATGTGACATATATGATATAAATATGATACTTTAATTATAATATATATATATATATATATCATTTAATTTTCATTATTTTAAATATAAAAAATAAATGGAAGTAGCGTTCATGGGTACGTACGGCCTACCATCTCCATGAAAGGTGCATTTTATTTCCTATATCCAAATATTATGGATTATTATAAACATATATATAATGAATATATATGATAATTAAATTATGGTTTACATTATATATATTATTAAATCATAATCTACATAATAATAACAAAAATAACAAGTCAAAACATACTCAAGAAACTAGGCAATTAACACCCAAAATAGTTAAAATAATGAAAGATTATTAATAAACGGGGAATAAGATATTATAATAAGTTAACATATGATATTATAAATATGATTATAGTTCTGATATAAAATAATAACATTCTTAAAACCATTATACAGGAGGTTAAAGGACATTCACCCAAAAGAAAATTCAAAGGGATTTTGTCTTAATTTACATTCCATTGGGACTTATTTATTATTATGAACCTAATTTATTTTATATGTTGTATATAATGACCTTTGAAATTTAATATAATAAATAATTCATTCTTAATGGTATTTTGAGTTTCAATTTTAATTATTTTATCTTAGGGTATTTGAACTTAAAGTTACCAAGTAGTAAAGAAATTTCATAACTCAATTCTTTTCATTAGGCTATATTACTTCCTTGTTATCATTAATATTCTATGATTATGTGTATAATGAATTTTAATGTCTATTTATGTATTTACACTTTTTATATTTGTATTTAAATTTTATACACATAATAAATTTATTGATTAATTATCACTTCAATGTTATGATCATTTTAAGGGTTTATTTCACAATATCATTTTAATCAAGATTGCTTATTATTGAAATTACATTGGAAGAATTTATATGATCATTGTTCAATAAACCCTTTAATATTATTATCCTATAGTTATTCATGACCTTTTTCAAGTAATAGTACCATTTTTCACTCTTTTTTAATTAAAATGTTTTAGAAAATGTTTTTACAAAAACCCGACTTCATTTCTCTTTTTAGTCAAAAATATGTTTTCTCTCAAAACCATGTTTTATAAAAATGTTTTATAAAATGTTTTTCACCTATTAAAAATTATATATTAAATAAATTTTTACCCCTTTTGTCTTTAATAAATGTTTTTAAAGTAATATTCTTATCTCTTTTAGAACAAGTCACATTTCTTACCTTTTTACCATGTAAAAGGAATATTATTTTTACCTTGTATAGCATGTAAAAATTTACCCACCATAATTTATTCAAAGATTCCTTTGAAAGTTTAAAAGGTCACTTTTTAAAATAATTTTTTTAAGTTATTTTCAAATAAAATTATTTTCAATTTTTTTTAAATGAAAAGGATATTTTCCACAAAAATAATTTGTTTAGATATTTTTATTATATTTATATTCATCAAAGGAAAAAAAACACTTTATCTGTACTCTATTGGGATATGCTATATTGATACCAACCTTATTCCTCATCCATATGGTTTATGATTTATTTAGATAAGTATATTATTAGAATTCACTTCCTTGATTCATTTTCATATTCACCTTGAAATATTCAATTTCCATTAATTATTGAACATTAAATTTCTCTTAAATATCCATAGCATTTATCAAGGTTATTATTATTGTCTAAACCATATAAAAATTTTACATATGGTTTGTACATGATCTTTATTTGATTTAGTGGGGAAATATTTATAAATCTGTATCTTTTTCTCAATATAGATATTTGATCAGGCACATTGTTTATGAATTAAATCGATTATTTGATATATAAGTAATTATTTGGATAGGTACGACATGGGTGGGCCTGATTATAGATAGCCCCTCGATACATTGGTAGTATCATGGGATGAAACAGTTGGATAGCCTTAGTGTGTTTTTCACCCAGTATGTTTTAAACTATCTTGTGAAAGGTCTTTATGGTAAAGGTATCATGTACCTAGGAAACATGGCGTCTAATAATTAAGAATTTCCTTCATTTTGATTCATTTTTTATTATCCATGACATTTTAACTATGAAAAAATATATAGATGCATTTCATTCTCAGTTTATTGATTAAATGGAATGGTTTTTAGTTATTTACCTTTTCATATTGATTATTACTTATACAATTATTTTAAGTGAAATGTGTGTCTAGTTATTTACCTTTTTAAATTGTTTGCGCACTCTCTATCAATTTATTGATTACATGGTATGTGGTTTTGGTTATTTACCTTGATATATTTTTTATGCACTCCCTCTCAGTTTATTTATTACATGGAATGTTTTTTTAGTTATTTAGCTTTCCATATTGATTCATTATTTCTTCCATTGTACTTAACCCTTATTGAGAATTTAAGCTCACTCTTATTTTTTCCTTACTTAGGAATCCAAGAAGTTTACTAAGGAATATATTCAAGGATATTCTATGTGGGAATAAAGTTATTATCCTTGAAAGAAAAAAATATATGTTTTAATTAGTGTATTAATTTATAATAAAAGACTCATGCATGTATCTGGTTTACCAAGACTACTAAACTCTTTAGTCCTTTGGGATTTGATTCCTTATAATCATGCTAATGTAATTATATCAGACACCGGCTTTGGGATTTTTGGGTTCAAGGCACTACACATAGAGAATTAAGTAGAAGGAAAAGAAGTTAGAATAGATATCTGTGAAAAGGGATGATATGGATAGGGAATGGGAACCATGTTTGGATAAGTAAAATAATAAAAGGATCATATGTAAATTTTTGAAATAGTATGGATAGTCTAAATATCTTGGGTACCTCTAACAACATTGGGGGATAAAAAAGTTTGTTAGATGATATATAGAGGAAGGGAGAAGGTGTTATTGGGTATGATGAGTGGTGTGAATAGATCTAGACCCCCCATCCCCCCCCCCACCCCACCCCACCTAAAATCATCAGGTTGAGCACCACTTCCACTAGGTTAGTCAGAGAATAATTGTCTCCTAGGTTTTGGTTCCTAATTAAAATTTATAAAATTATCAATGACATGAAATTATATATTATTGATATATATATATATATATATATTTGAAATAGAATACTCATAATGGTAACCATAGGTGGAATTCCTATATCTCTAATACAGTGATTATTATCTGAAATCCTCTTATTTTGTACCTCTTCAATATTTTTCATTTCCTACATTTTAAAATAAATATGAATTTAATTAAAAATTCATAACTAATGTGTAAGGAAAACTAGAAGGAAGAGGTTACATGACTTAATTAAGGGATACCAATTTTCAATTCAAATAATGGATACTTAGTGACATAACATAATCATATTATATTTAGTGGAATGAATTTCAAAACATAAAATACATGTCATAGAAAAATCAACACGTTAAAATTAGCATATTAAACATGGGTATGATATAGTTTTATTCTTATATTTTCAATTTGATCCAATTTAATTTTGGTTAGGTTATTTGGTCCATTTTTGTCAATTGATTAGGTCATTTTTTCATTTTTTGGGTTAGGCCATTTGGTTTATATTTTGGGTTAGGTCATTTGGACATTTTTTTATTAGGTCATTCATTTCATTATTTTTGTTTTAATTCTAATTCAATTAATATTTTTCAATTTAATTAATCTTGTTTTTTTTCTAATTGGATTGTTTCAGTTTTGTTTAGTTTTTTAGTTTTTAATATAATTTAATTCAATATTATAAAATGCAACTCAAAGAAAACTAAAACCATATTATATTAAAAATGAACATTAAGGTCAAGTTGGATACAAAATATTTTCAAAAAAAATTAAATAAATTTTAATAGTACCAACCTGAAAAACCCCAATCAAGCTAAACCAAAAGAAATAAGAACACATATGGATGATTCTATATATCACCCACTATAACTTTAGGTTCAAAATTACCTTTGATAATTAGACTATTTGATTTATCATAAGTAATTAATTGATCAAGACCAATGGGAGTAGTGATAGTGTCAATTTCATCCCCACCATCATCAAAAATATATCTTGGGATTACTTCCATAATGACACCAAATTCAGATATTGAATGGTCTTTCACATAAAAAAATTATTTATCCATTGATTTCAATATATATGGATCATAATTAGAAAGAATGAAATTCATGTTAATAACTTGAAATCCAAGGTCATCAATAAATGTGCCATGTCTCATAATTGAATCAAACTACTTGCATTTCATCATAGTGACTTGACCATGAGAGAAATAATCAAATATTAGTATTTTATAAACAACTATATAATAATTAAATTTTGAAATTGAGGCCTAATATTTGATGCAATGGCATAATATTCTATTTTTTAGTTACCATAACACCATTAGGTTGTGTTATCATATTCATTTCTCATTCAGTGATAATAAATGTGTACCCATTGATCACAATTGATTTTCATTCACAAACCACAGAATTTAATCCAAAATCCAAATATATTATTTCTTCATAGACAGAGTTAACAAGTAAACTCAATACCTAAAATATAAATTAATATTAAAATAAAATGAATAATAATTTTTTTTATTTTTTATAGTAATACTTCTATCTTCAATTTTAACCAAGCAGAAAACTCTTTTCTATGAAAAGTCTCCCACTTTATCAAAGATAATGAATGATTATTTATATTTATAATTTTTTTATATTCCTTATATAAAAATATTGAAATATTAACAAATATGTACAATTACATGGGATGAGATAACATATTCATGTTCGATTTACGTACTTGATGTAGTCATCAAATAAATCATATTTAAACAAGACGGTGTGATGTGTTATCTCCCGCACTTCAAGGATTAATGTAGTCAATGTATATGATTCAGTAATTCCCCATGTTTAGGGAAGTGATATAAAATTTAGTTCAATTTTCTCATACTTCTCTTCTCCATTTCTCATTGATCGGTTTTGTCTTGTGGTCACATCAGACAAATACATTAAACAAAAATCCATACATTCTTGAGCCAAGTAACCTTTCACAATGGAACCCTTAGGATGATTTCTATTCCAAATGTAATACTTAAATGTGTAAATATTTCTTTCATTTAGATACATCCAATGAAAATAAACTGGTCCTTCAAGAATTATTTCATTTGGAATATGGATAGTTAGATGCAGCATGTATGTGAAAAATGACGTAGGAAACATTTTTACTTATTTGGCATAGAGGGCCGCCTCCTCCTATAAATGTTTTATTACATAAGAAGCACACAAAACTTTCCATTTATTTTCACTGATACACACAGGATTCAATTATGGTCGGATACCTTAATCCACCAAGTCATTTTGATATCATAAATCATATTTTTTATACCCCTATAAATTTATAATAATTTAAATAAACATTTGACATATATTTTTTTCAATGCGCATTAAGTTTAAAAAATTATGTAACAAATTGGTTAACCATTAATGAAACTAAAAGAAGATACTTTTCTTATTCCAATTGTAATTGGATTTAGTACATGACATGAATTAGGCTGGGATGCCATCTGACTCGACACCCGATCTAGTCTGTGGAATGGTTTGAAGGGTGTTCCTGATCCCCATGGGTTGGAAACTAGTGTTGTGCATCAAAGAAAATACTATGGGAATGATTTTTCCTAATAAATAACTTAGATCAAAGTAACCAAAACTGAACACATGGAAATAAATCAATAATAACTAAATACCAATACATATACAAATAGATCCAAATAAAAAAAACTATTGAATATAATAAAAATTGAACAAATTGAAACTGAATACAAAACTCAAACTTAACCACTCAACATGATTTCCATGTGACCCCTTGGTTACCACCAATCATAAGACCAACCTGCTCCAAAAGAGAGAAACCAAACCAGAAACTTGTACCTTCAAAACATCCTGAGTCTACCGATGTCGAGTGGCACAAGTAGGCTGTGAGATTTAATAGCTCATTATTAAACCACCACATAATCCATACATTTCCTTTCCCAAAACATTCCACAAACACTAGTTTTTAATACATATATAAAAATAGGTTTTTCTTATTTTAATAAACAAACACATCTTTCCTTTTTTCAAAACAATACGCACCACTTCTCCATTTTCAATATGGTTTACCATTTTAAAACCCAAAACAAAATCCAAACAAAGAAATACTATGCTATACAGAAAATAAACAAGAAACCAAGTTCAATAGAATATAAATAAGAAAATATAGATAGTAAGAATGATAATTTCTAAAACATCCCTAGAGAGATCCCTGGATGCACTCAGAACGGACTCACCTGTCGGCATATGGTGAAGCTCCATAGTTAATAACTCACTAGTTGTTCTAACTTCCAGTCCAGTAGAACAATCCCACCTAGACTCTAGACATCCAAGGGTGGATAATCAATTGTCACTATACCCTCTAAAAGATTCCTAGGAAACCCATGGTAATAGTACATGGTGAAAGGAGGAGGCCCTTGGATGTGTAACTCACCATATATGTTGCCACCACACTTTCCTACCCCAAACACTGACAACACCCATGTGATAACCCATATTAGAGAAATCCTCCATAGGGGTGCCCATATTGTAACAATCCTTTCAAAAGTTTCAATCATGCCATCACATCACATGATCTTTCAAACCATTTCTCAAAACATAACAAGATTCTAACTGGGAATTTTCACTTCCAAAACCACAATTCATTTCCAAAACATTATAAAGTTCCAATCAGGCATTCACTTCACATCACATTAAAACCAACCTTTCCAAAATATCACAAGTTCCAAATAGGCCTTTAACATTTCAAATCCTAATACATTTACAAATCCATTTCCAAACTAGAGTGAAACATGCAACAATGTGAAAAGTTCCAAATGGTCCTTTATGAAAATAATTCACCAAAAAATATCTCAAAATTCCAAATGGTCTAAGCTTTAAAGAACACATTTGAAGACACTTTTAAATTCACAAGGAGAACCCAACACACCATTTAAAAAACAAAGAAATATTTTGAGAAAGAGGGGATCGCTCTTAAGTGTCATCATCATTTGAATGCCCATCCATGTGTTCACCCCATGCAGCCATGGATGTTCCAATATCTAATGACACACTTTATGTTTCCATGAAATAATCCAAAAATAATTATTAAGAAACACCACTTTCCTTTAAACCAACACAACAAGTCACACAATTACAAAATCATCAATAAGTATTTAAAAACTAGGAGAATATTTCCAAAACATTTTACCACAATTAATTATACCATAAAGAATCTCCCAAACTACATATTGTTCCCAATTTATAATTTCACCCAATCTATCAAAACATAAGTGAGGCCAAACAACACCAAAAGTTATCAAATTTACTTTAAAAGATCAATCAGCATTTTAACAAACACCTTGTGTGCATAACTATATAACATGTTTAAATAAACCCCTTTAAAAACACTTCCACCAATTTTTGAAAACACAAAAACACTATAACAAGCCAAAAAATCATACTAAAAGCATAAAAAACACATTTATGTTTTATTTAAAAATAAGAAAGCATCAATGGAGTGTTCTAGAAAGTAAAATAATAGAAAAACCTACCTCAATGGAGTGAGGACACAAAAAAACTTCAGGAGAATGGAGATACAAGCCCGAGACACAATTTGAACACCCTAACATCCAAGAAGCACAAGACAACATATCAAACCTAGCCTATAGGGTTCATCCAAACAAGAACCCACTAAGGAAACACCAAGAAACTGAGATAGGAGAAGATAAGGAAGATAAAGATGGCCAAAAACCCTATAAAATCACCTTATAACCTTGGAGGAGCATCCATAGAGGGAGGAGAGCCAAAGGAAAGGGGGGTTTGGCACCCCTTCATGTTGCAAAAATTACCAAGAGGAAGGGGGTGGATTTAGGTTAAAAATAGAGGAGGGTAGAATAATAATTTTAAGATTTTAAAAATCTAGGAAGCTTGTATGGTTTCTCAAACCATGTGAAACCCATGCTCCATACCCCTAGGTCCCAAAACTAATTGCATGGTTACTTGGGAAAAGCCGAACTCTTTACCTAAACCATGCGCTAACCATGAACAGACCAAAAACACACCCAAGACTTTCAAAATTCAAAAATTTAAATCAGGGCTCAACCCGAACCTAAACCAAAAATATCTAAATCTAATAAAAGAATAAAATAAAAGTATTTATAAGGTTAGGGTGTGAAAATTATCCCCACTAAAAACACTTTCTACCCCCAGAAAGTCACCGAGCTGAAAGGTAAACAAAACCCAATATCAAATCTAAAGCAATTCAAACAAAACCACTAACCTTAGGGTGAACTTTCACTTCATAAGTCACACCCAACCATTATAGAGTAATCTGCAACATGAAAAAAATGGTATAATACGAGAGGTTTCTCCCCATCACAAGAACCCGACCACCCCCTTTTACACAGCTTCAGATCGGCCCAATAAGGGAACAAGGGAACTCCCAATAAGAATAAGAAAAACCTCCAGCACAATCCCAATCCCCAACATAAGGGGAAACCCATGAAAGGAACTCAATTCAAATATTTAAACTTAATAAAAGCTACAAACATCGATTCCCCACAAGAAAAAATATCTCTAAACAAGAATGACTAAAAACTAAAACAGATTTATAAGACTTAGGAGTGTGTTCTCCCATATGAGTGCTTTATGGAATCTTCGAGCTGGAATCCTAGGTTGATATACTATGGTTGTGACTTACCTCTAGATTGTGTGTCTTTTTTGAGTATATCTGGATATTATTGTTATATGAGATGTAGACATGTACTTGTGTATACTAGTTATATTTACATTTTTATATGTTTTGTGGTTTCAGGGTATCCTACTGAGTATTGTTATACTCACCCATTCACGGGCTTTGCCTGCATGTTTTGTTTCTTATGCAGACGATCGACCTTTTGACAGAGTCCTAGATGGACCAGGACCAAATGGTGATTAGTGAGACTAGACAAACTGAGGTGTGTTTCTATGGATTTTTCACAACATTCCCCAGTACTTACTTTCAAGTTGGGATTATGTTTTATACTCTTTGTTGTGGTCTTTTATTTGGATCTATTTACTTTACTTTGATTTATTTCATACTCTGGTTGTGGGATTTAGATGTATGCATGCATGGTTGTTCAGTTGTTTTTAAATTTCATCATTATATAGGCTTAGAGATGTGTGTGTATATGTGTAATTAATTAGGATAATTCCTCCCATGTCAGTGATATACCTACTCAGTGCTAGTTTCCAGCCTCTTTCCTATTGAAGGTCATATTGGGGAGTCGCGACATGGGCCTCATTGGGATGAGCCATGACATGGTTGTATTGGAGGATTCATTTCTACCTTAGTACCAAAGTCTATGATTTTGGTTTGGGACAATAGTATTAAGTGTTTTATGTTTGGATTTCAGTCTAGGGAATCCAGTATTCTTGTAACAACTGATGTATCCATACACCAGGACTCTGATCACCTGCTTTTCGACTCAGTACATGAGAACACTAGTTGTAGGGAAAACGATGGTACATGAATCATAAAGGAATGGGTTGTGGTTTTCATATCCTTCTTGAGTTAGCTCTACATATATACTCATTGACTATGGTAAATCTTGTTTACTTTTAAGATGCCTCCATGACGTATGCCAGCTAGGGTTCAGAATGATCACGAGGATGATCCCCTTAGTGATGAGGCAACGATACAGGGACCGATTCCTGATAAGTTACCTTTGAGTGGTGAACCAGCTATACTACCACCTGTGGGGCCGCACATGGTGCCCGCAGTACCATTGAATGAGGTGCATAGGCTGAGTGTGCTTCACAAGTTTCAGCAATAGAGACCCCTCGAGTTTTGAGGTGAGGCCAACCCAAAGGCAGGTGAGGGCTGGCTTGAGGCAGTGGCTTGAGTTTTCTATCTTTTCAAGACACCATCATATCAGATGGTGATCCTGGAAGTGATCCTTCTTCACAACTCAATAGGATGATAATGGGGATTAGTGACCCAGTCTTATAATAAGGCGACTCTAGCATGGTCAGAGTTTGAGCACCTTTTTAGAGAGGAGTTCTCACCAGCTACACTAAGGGTTGTGTGTATCTAGGATCTTCTGAAACTTCAATAGGGAATCATGGAAATATCTGAGTATTTATTGAGGTTTACTAACCTCTCTAGGTACTTGATGGATATGGTTTATGAACATTTCTTTAGGGATCAGACCTTCAAGTGATATTTTCATAGAGACATTTGAGTTAGTGTCATCCCTCTATTAATTCCTACCTATACTGGGGTTCTAGAGTGATATTTGGTGGTTGAAATTTTCTTGGATGAGAAAATACAGCTATTGGTTGTCGACAGTGGGCAATCAAAAGTAGCGACCACGACAACAAGGAGCAGACATCAGTCTCAGGGACCTGGATGTTTGATAAATTTTAGGTGGAAGTCTTGGGATAGATGTTTTGTGGTTTTGGAATCACAGGGTGGGTCCAATCAGACTAGAGAAAGGTGGTTATACTCATGTGACAATAGGGGACATATTTCTTGAGGTTTTCTAACCCACTATATAGATAACAGAGAGATAATATATAGTTTGCTAAGGAAATGATAGCAGTAGGAGCAGACTGGTTCATAGAGTGTTGGACATGACAGACAATCTGAGAGAGAAGGAGGTGGTGGTTTATGTTTTGACTTGTTACCACCACCAACCTCATGTGGTCCACTTTAGGCTTAGGGAGCTAGAGGATAGTGGTGGGGATAGCTGTAAGTGGTCAAAGTTTATGACCTAGAGGCTTCAGGAATGATTCTAGGTATGATATGTGCCTTTTCCACCTTATCTGTAAAACTAATACACATAGGTTCTAGTCATTCATTTATTACTACATGCCTTGTATGAGACTTAGATATTCTAGTTGAGCCCTTGGTTTGACCGTTATTCTTGGAGACTCCTACTAGAGAAGACTCAGTGATCACTTACTTATACCAACAGCATTACCTGACTCTTGGAGGTGAGAGTTTTTATTAGAATATCTTGGTATCAGCATTGAATCATTAGGATGAAATTCTTGGTATGGACTATTAATCTATAGTTTATACCCATATTTACTATTTTAGGTGAAGGATGTGGTGTGTCCATAGTGAAAGAACCAGATTTTCCTTTGTCTATGAAAAGGAAACCTAGATAGTGTATGATAGAATCATGCATAAGAGGGTGCAGTCAATTACTCATTAGTTGACTAGCCTAACCCTTGGTGTAGTGGATGTTATGAGTTCCCCATTTCCTATAGTGGTGGTGGATTATGAGGACATCTTCTCTGAGGATGTTCTAATATTACCTTCACTATAATAGATATAATTATGTATTGATATACACCCCAGTATGACACCAATATTTGTTCCAGTATATCATATGGCTCTCATAGATCTTAGTGAGCTGAGGGTGTAGTTGGAGGACTTACAGGAGAAGGTATTTGTTAAATCCAGTGTCTCACCCTAGGAAACCTCGGTTTTGTTTTCCAATAAGGAAGATGAGAGCTTGAGGTTGTGTGTGGACTACCAATTCTTGAACTAAATGACCATGAAGAACATGTATTTGCTACCAAGGATCAATGACCTCTTTGATCAACTGAGAGGGGAACGATGGTTCTTGGAGGTTGACCTTAGGTCAGTCGATCACCAACTATGAGTATAGGATGAGGATATACTGAAGATGATATTTAGATGTTTTTATAGTCATTATTAGTATTTTTTTATGACCTTTGGTGTGATGAATTCCCCATTAGTGTTCATAGGAATCATGAACTAGATCTTTCACCCCTTCTTATATCGATTTTCAGTAGTCTTCATCAATGATATCCTTGTGTACTCGACGACCAAGGAGGATCATGTGAGACACCTGAGGATAGTTTTGGACATAGTCCAAGAGAACTGTATTTACAGAAAACTCTCTAAGTTCCAGTTCTGGATTCAGGCAGTCCACCTTATGGGGAACATTATCTCAGCAGATAGAGTGGAAATAGTCCTATCCAAGGTTGAGAAAGTGTTAGCTTGGGATCCACACAAGAGTGTGATGAAAGTGAGGAGTTTCCTTGGGTTGGCAGAATATTACCAAAGATTCATACCTGATTTCTCTAAAATACCATCACCCATGATAACTTTGACTTGAAAGGGGTAGCCTTTTATATAGATAGAGAGGTGCCAGCAGGATTTTTGGTAGTTAAGGTAGAGTTTGATGAGCACTCCCATATTGAGATTTCAAAAGGAGGGTGTTGAGTATGTAGTATTCTACAATGCATTGGGAACTAGGCTTGGTTATGTTATGATGTAGAGGAAAGCGATGATTGCCTGTTATTCAATCCAGTTGAGAACACACGAGTAGAACTATACAAATCATGATCTTAAGTTAGCAGCGGTAGTCTTCACACTAAAGATGTGGAAACACTTCCTGATGGTCGAGCGGTTTATCATCTACTTAGATCATAAGAATCTCAAGTAAATATTCTCCCATAAGAATCAAAACTTGAGACAAAGGTGATTTCTAGAGTTCCTCCAGTATTAAGACTTAAAATTTTTCTATACTCCTAGGAAGGGGAACACTGTAGTAGATTCTCTCAGCAGGATATCTTTTCGTAGTTGTTGAACGAGGCATCAGAGAAATTAGAATCATTGAAATTATCCTTTGTGGATGGAGATAGAGAATCTTACCTCCATTTGATGGTTGTCACCCCTCCACTCTTGTAGTTAATCAAGGAGGCATAGTTAGGGGATACCTACTATGAGACCCTACATACTCAGATATCTACAGTTCATGATCTTGATGGATTTTCTAAAGGTGGGGAGCATGTCATTCTTTTCATAGGGTGCATGATGGTACCAATGATGTTTCAGGAGGAAGTTCTGACAGAGTTTAATACATCTCCTTTGGTAGTACAGCCAGGTGTGTAAAAGATGTATCAGGACCTCCAATGTTAGTTTTGGTTTCCAGGGATAAAGAAAGGAGTTGCAGATTTTATCTCTCGATGTCTTACTTGTCAGCAAGTGAAGGGTGGTCACTAAGTTCCATAAGGTTTATCTCAACCCCTTGAGGTTACAGAGTGGAAGTAGGATGAGATATCCATGGACTTCATGATGATATTACCACATATATCTAGGGGGAACAATGTCATCTGGGTGATTGTAGAGAAACTCACCAATTTGGATCACTTTATAGCTATACAAGAGAAAAGTTCAGTAGAGGTATTGGAATGCCTCTATATTTAGGAGATAGTATGACTCCATGGAGTTCCATCGATGATTGTTTCTGAACATGATTCTCAATTCACATCTTGATTGTGGAAGGTACTGTATGAGTCATTTGGGACTCAATTACACTTGACCAAAACATTTCACCCCCAAACTAATTGCTAGAATGAGAAAAACATTCAGGTTCTAGAGGATATTCTATGATCTTTCATGTGGGACTTTGGACATAGTTAGGAGGATCACCTACCACTGGTGGATTTTGTGTATAATATCAGTTACCATTCCACCATTGGTATATCACCATTTGAGGTTTTTTATAGGTAACCCTATAGGTCACCACTTTACTGGGATGACCTAGGATAGATGGTAATCATGGACCTAGAGTTGGTGTGAGAAACTAACAAGAAGGTGAAGATCATCTAGGAGTGGATGAGGACTACATAGATCCATCAAAAGTTTTATGATGATAGATGATATTGTCCTTTATAGTTCAAGGAAGGATACCATGTGTTCCTACAGGTTTCACCTTAATGTGGATTATGGATATTTGGTCGGGGCAGCAAGTTATCTTTGAGGTTCATTGGCCCTTTCCAAATACTGTGTATAGTTGGTGAGGTGGTTTATTGCTTTAATCTACCTCTACAGTTTTACCGAGCGCATGAGGTCTTCCATGTGTCACAACTGAGCAGGTATATGCATGACCCATTGCACGTTATTGACCGGTGTGATCTAGACATTGAGGATGGAGAAACCTTTATTGAGTACCTAGTTCAGATCGATGATTTGCAGGAGAGAATCCTTCATGGGTGAGCAATTCCTTTATTGCATGTTTTTTATTAGTACAAGAATCTTTAGGAGAGCACATGGGAGTGTGAGACACAAATTTATGCTTAGTACCCACATATTTTTTAGTATCCCATTTTCTGGATTTTTGGGGACGTAAATCCCCAAGGTGGGGAGAATATAATGAATTATATTTTCCATGTATTATTTTTGTATATTATATGGATTATGTTTTAGATCATATGATAAGGCGTCACGCGATTCTGAGGCTCAGTGTGCTCAAAATAAATGTTTGAAATATATTAAATAGCACATGCACACAGTTTTCCTGAAAAAGTGGAATAGCTTCTAAATGAGTGCTTGGATCAGAAATATAATGGCACCATTGAGTTCATAATGTGGGTTTTACCCTAGGTGCGACTTAACCTTAGTCTTCATAGGTCATTTGTGGAAAATTTTTTGTGAGCATAGAATGAATAAATGGATAAAAGAATTTAAAAGAATTATTTTATTTTTTATGATGAAAAAACAAAAAAATCTCTTTGAAATGCATGATCATGAAAAAAATTCAGGGTTAATTGCATAACCCTACAAATCTTTGTAGAACGATTAGAGAGAATAGAATGAGATTCCATTGGCAGATGACAGTCAGATTGAGTATTGACGACCAGAACATGATATAATCGAAGGATCTCACCAATTAATACAACGATTCATCATTATTCATCATTGATTGATCCAAATCGAAGTAGGGTGGTTGTTTTATTTGGATTTATTCCCCGTTATTTATTCCTATGATGAACATGGATCAATTGACCCATAGATTAATCCAGGGATCATGCATATTTGTAGAATGGGTTTATTTCAGGGTGTTTTTGGGATAATTACTTTGAATTGTTGATTTCTTAATTTTTATTCTCACAATAATTAATTGATATCGACATGAACATCTATTGATATTTGTTCCTCTCATTTATTATTATTCTTTTCTCCCTCGATTTTTTGTTCATTGTGGGTGTTCTTCATTTGGTCTGGGGTTCGATATATCCCAATGAATCAATCATTATGCACCTGTTTCTTAGAACAAAAATCTGATATCATAGATCTGGGATCGTCATGACATGAAGGTGGTGCAATGATGGGGAGGACAGATAATAGGATGATGTAGGTACCTAATTTTCGTGTTCTTCTATGCACAACAAATAACAATGAAGATATCATTTTCTAATCAGATCGAATGCCCTATTATTGTTGATTCTGTGATGGAATGACTCGATGAGGATTGATCTATGTTTTTATGGGGAAATTATTGTCATATCGAAGGCCGAAGTAATGGATGAGACACATGATCTGGATCTGTATTTCTAGAAAAATCCTTGTTACACGTCATGTAATCTAGATCTATATGTCGTGTGGGTCCCCCTTTGTAAAGGATAGGGTTTTGGGAGAAACTTAAGTATCACACAGTGTGTGACCCAATCATGCAAAATGTGGTATCTCCCTGGTGACTCGGTGTGTACCTTGAAGGGTACACAGACATAGGTTAGAGTACATGGGTTGGAGCACATCGTGTACTCCCCCACATGGACACGACCTGGACTAAGTACATGAGATAAGATATATACTAGTACATGGTCACATGTACATGGGAGATATCCATGTACTAGAACATGGGTAGACTACACGAGTAGCCTACACACCATGTACTTCTACATGGACATGAGCAAGTGACATGGGCCATTTACACAGGAAGAACCCAGGTTTAAGGGACACGATGTGTGACCCCTACTACGCACTGTGTACTTTTTTATACATGGATTAGAGACCTTGTCCTCCATATCTTGTACAAGTTTCATTAGGGTGCATTCCCCTTATCCTTTCCCTAAGTATTGGTGTGGAATTGTCTCCTACTCCTAAGAACATGATCCCTTTAGTAGTACTTCTTGGATAGAGTATTTGTAATCCCTTTGAGAGGCCCAGAGTGAGATTCTATATTCATCTTCATTCCCTAGGTGGAGTTCTTGGTATCTTCATGACCAAAACTATGCGAGAACTGATCCTCTACTTATTAGGTTAATCTAGAATGAATTGTTGGTATCACCCCATGGCCTTGGTATTGATCATCATATATGTATCGTATTCTCTTCAAACCTTTGACATGTACTTATAATGATGATACCCGATGAGCACTACCTCTCAAACAAACTTCATCAGTGTTATCATAGTCAGGAGTGTGTTCTCCTAGATAAGTGATTTGTGGAATCTTCGAGCTAGAATCCTAGATTGTTAAACTATAGTTATGACTTACCTCTAGACTATGTGTATTTATTGAGTATATATGGATATTATTGTTATATGTGATTTAGACATATACTTGTGTAAAGATGACTATAATTACTTTGTTGTGTGATTTTTTTTTTCGAGGTTTTCAACTAAGTATTGTCATACTCACCCCTACACAGGCTTTGCAAGCATGTGTCATGTCTTGTGCATATGATCAACCTTTTTATAGAGTCTTAGACAGACTAAGACCAGATGGTACTTAGTGAGACTGGACAGACTGAGGTGTGTTCCTGTGTCTTTTTGGCAGTAGTCCCTAGTACTTACTTTCAATTTGGACTTATGTTTTATACTCTTTGTGGTGGGATTTTATTTAAACCTGGTTACTTTACATTACTTCTTGTCGTACTCTAGTTGTAGGATTTAGATGTATGCATGCATGTTTTTTTAGTTGTTTTTATATTTCATCAATATATAGGCTTAGAGATGTGTGCATATGTATGTGTACTTAGGCTAATGCCTCCTATATCAATGATATGCATACTTGACATAGGTTTCCAGCCCTTGGCCTATTGGAGGCGGGCTTGGGGAGTTGTGGCATGGGTCCCATTGGGATGGGTCATGACATTAACCAAGTATGAAACTTTTTATATCCAAAATTGACATTTCATATATTTTTCATATAAATTATTATTTATTAGGGTCATTTGAACAATCCTCATATGTTCTTCATGCTCTTATTTAGTCTTTGAATATATAATAATATCATTCATAAAGACTACCACAAACTGATAAAGGTAATCTATAAAGACTCTATTTATTAAATCCATGAATATAGAAGGAGTATTGATAAGTAAAAAAGGAATTACTATAAATTCATAATGACCATACCTCATATGGAAGGTTGTATTGGGTATATCCTCATTCTTGACCCTTAACTGATGATATCCATATCAAAGATCAATCTTGGAAAAATATCGATCTCCTCATAATTGATCTAATAGATCATTAATACAGGGCATAGGATACTTGTTCTTAATAGTGATTTTTTTAAGTTCCCAATAATAAATGTGAAGACACATTTAATTAACTTTATTTATAATAAAAATAATAGGTTCACCCCATAGTAAAGTACTAGGATGAATGAATCCCTTATCTAGATTCTCCTAGAGTTTCTTCTTCAATTCCGACAACTCAATCAGGGTCATTCTATATAGAGTCATTGAAATATGTGTAGTGCCTAGTATGAGTTATATTGAAAAATAAACTCCACATATTAAGGGAAGACTAGGAAACTCTTTTGGAAATCCATCAACAAACTATAGTACAATAAGCATATCCTTAATGTTGAGTTTCTCCCCAACCATCTATGATAAATATCCCTCATGAATAGGTAGTAAAATATATACGATGGAAGTAGTTTCCATTAGAATTTTGGGTTCATCCTCACACCAAAATATTATCATAGGTTGATTCATAATATTGAATGTAACTTCCCTTCCATGAAAATTGATATGGGCTCTATACTATGAGATTTGATCCATGCCCAAAATTACATCAAATTTAACTAGATAAATAATAATAAGATTTCTATGAATAATATTCCCACATACTTCTATTAGTGAGAAGATATATAATTGAGATATGCTCATCCTAACATTTGGAGTTTTCATTAACAACTTAATATCTAATCATTGAGGTGGTGATTTGATACCCTTGGAAAAAAATTAGACAAAAAAGAGTGGGTAGAACCTAAATCAAATAAACAAATTCACTTCTAGAGTGGATGATAAGTGTACCTTTCACCACGTATCTTGGAACTTACACTTTGGTAGTAGTAATTCCATATGCCTAGCCTTATCCCCTTGGATTCTTTTTTGGTTAGTTCCCTTGATTCTTGGGGAACCAGTTTGAATAATACCTCATCTATTTATAATTGTACCACGAGATAACATTAGTTTATTTCTTTGACTTACATTCATTATCTATATGACCTTTATATATGTACTTGTAAAAAATATCATGCCCTTTAATCATTTTCTAGGATGTTTCTTTCCACAATTTTTACATGATAAAAATTTCTTAGTTCCATTATTATTATTTGATGAATTCCATTTTTCTTGATGCTTAACCAACCTCTTATTCTCTTCATTTCCCTTAAAAATATAGGATATAGAAATTTATTTCTCTATATTTATGACACTTGATATTATATAATCATATGATGAAAAAAATAGAAACTAGTTCCCTTTAGATATGCAGGTTAAGCCCATTAAAAATGGTCAATATTGTTTTTCTAATTACATATTTAGTCCAAATCTTGTCTGGATAATCTTGTAAAGTTAGCCGTATACGCTGCCACACTTTCTTCTTCATTCTTCTTTAAAATTAGGAACTTACTCTCTATTTCATCTCACTACTCTCAGGGGAAGTATTTCTTGAAGAACATCACCTTAAAATTTCTTCATTCCTTGCTTTCTATTTCTTCAAAATCTTTAGTGTTTTTGGATCAATATAAACCATTGGTAAGTATATCCTTTCAAACAATACATTATCAGAATAATATTTTCACTTTCATTACTACCCAAATCCATGAATATATTTTTGAGGGACTTAATCCATTTCCCAGTTACCAATGGATTAGTAGTTCCATTAAAAATGGAGGCTTTTATTGCATGAAGAGATCCAACATAGGTTAATCACACTATGGAACAACATGATTCTATATATAGGCAATTTTATTCATCATAACCTAAGTTATTTTCTATAATATGTCCATGATATACTCGATTCCAATACTAGTTTTATTGTCTTGCTTAGTAGGGCAATCCCTACATTGATTATGGGTGTTTATTTTGTTTCTTATGTTAGGCACCATAAATAAATAATGGAATACACTGAGTTGGAACATGATTTTCAATAATATTGAGCCATAAAATAAAAATCCCTCTAATGTTAAAAATTATCAAATATTATAATGGGTTATGATAATTCTCATGTTAGCTATGTTCATTTAAAATCTAGTTCCCAAGGTTTTTACTAAACTTGAAAAAATATCAATTGTAACAAACACAACTCTAGTAACCCAAAGCTAGTGTCAACTTTATTACATTGTAATAAGATACAAGGGATAACATTACCAAGTATAAATCAGTTTAGTAGCCTTTAAGAACCATATATATACATAATTCCCATATTAAATAGGAAATATAAAAAAATTGTATAAGAAACATTCTCGCATCCTTGATATTATTCATAATATCTATATTTATATCATATGGAAAGGAAAAAAATAAAGGGTGATCTCATATACTTAATAAGGGTTACATATAGTGGAATCTATAATGAATACATAATTCATAATAAATATTGAAAGGTAAATAACTAAAAAAAGGTACCATTTAATTAATAACTTGAGCACAAAATACAACCATGGATAATATCAATGTAGTAATCTTATGGATAATGATAATTTAATTATAAATGAAGGAAATACTTAACGTTATACATAATGATCTATGACATCCTGATAAATTTATCATCAAGGCCTTGTTCTATGATAGTTTAATCGATGGTTAAGTATACACCAAAAACCCATTTAATAAGTTTGGACAACTAATTTGTCTCGTGAGACCTATTGATGCATTGAGGGGATATTTATAACTGAGCCACACCCATCACTGCATGTATAATGCATTCCTAATATATTTAATGATAAATTTAATTCATAAACAATATTCATTATCAATAAATATCAATATTGAGTAAATAATATAGAATAATAATATTTCCCCATTCAATCAAATAACTTTCATAGTAAAACACTATATATAGAAATAGTATACAGTTTTAGCAATAAGCATATCCATGATATAAGGAATATAGATATCTAAGAGAAATGTAAGTTCCATTGAAAAAATATCATAATAAAGTGAATGTTTCAATATAAAATGACCATAAAATTAATAAGAGATAAAATATAACACCAATTCATCATAAATATAGTTTTTGTAATAAAATAATGTCCTTTTTAAAAATAAATAATAAATAATAAATACATTAAAATAAATTTTCATTAAAGATGTTTATTTTTAAAACCATTGAAATCTTATATAATCATCTAAATAGTTTAAAATAGTTATAGAGGTGGTAAAATCTGTTAACTCCATATACATTAAAAAGAAACATTCCTTTTGAATTTTTATAAAGAAATTTGAAAATGAACCTTTAATAAAACATTAGAAATATTCATTTAAAACCTACTAAAAATTAAAGGATAAAATAAAATATCCTTAATAAATCATTTGAGTAAATAAAAAGGACTTTTTTAAAATAATTTTAAAAAATGTGGACATTGAAGAAATATATATCCGATCAAAATAGAAATAAAATCAGCTTTTATTTTAAAACTTTCTTTGCTTTATTAAAGTTCCAAATAGATTAAATTTGTAATAAAATATGGAAACTCTTTAAATATAAAATTTATAATAAAATTTATGGATTTTATAAAGGATATATTATAATATTTCTTCAATAAAAACAAGACCAATTCTAAAAAAATGAGATTGTAAAACAAATTATTGCCTTTGGTAACTTTAAAATTACAACCCCTTGAAAGAATAAACTTTAATTGAAACTTTAATCATTATTAATAAATATATATTAATGTTAAATACATAAAATTGGAAGTATATACACCAATGGATTGGAAATTGAGATGAAATATCTTACCTCAAGTTCAACTTGCCTCATAAGTAATTTTAACCTCCTATATAATAAATTTAGATTTATTATAATTATATAAAATAACCATATAAATATATATAATATCTTATATTATCCATTTATAACATTTTATCACTGGTTTATTAATAATTCTTTATTAAAATCTTTATTTTTGAGTGTTAAATGTCTCGCTTTTCATGTAAGTTTTGATTCGGTAGTTTCGGTCCTTTAATCTTTATCATGGTTACATCATCTAAATAATAATAATGATGATTTAAATATCATATATATTCATTATATATATTTATAGTCATCCATAAAAGGTATATATATATATAAATGAATTACACTGTTTATGGAGATGGTAGGTAGTACGTACGCATTAATGTTGTTTTCACTTTTTGATGGATGGAACGAAAGAAAGGTAAATAATAATTCACCTTTATAAAATAATTATATATCATATATATTTATTAAATATATCATTATTACTATCCATGTGAATTATAAATGAAAAACAATTACTTCACTTCGTGGAGGTGGTGGTCCACACATATGCGTGAGCGACGTTATCATTTTCCAACAGATTGGAAGGGTAAGAAAGAAGATATGATATTATAATTAATAAAGAATAATTATATAATATATATAATTTATAAACATTAAAACCATAATAATAACCATATATTAAATATTATTGTGGAAAATGAATTGTATCGTTGTGTGGAGTAAGTTGTCCACACGGACACATGAGCGATACTTTCACATCCCATTTGATGGAAAAGAGTGTGAATAATGGTGCTTTCATAATAATAATAAAATTTAAGTATATTTAGGATGATGAATTTATTATTTTATGATAAATATAATATATTTATAGGAGGTATAAGATGTAATAAATTGAAAGAGGTTGGGTGGGATGATTACCTCTTCTTCAGTATACCTCCTTTAGATGCCTTATTAAGGACCCTTGGAATGGTCTTTTAAGAATATAATTACCTCTAATTAGTATCTAGAGAATTTAATATGATAATTGGATAGGTTTTATTCAATATATATGGATAAAAGTGGTGTAAATAAGATATAATAGGGGTGTCCTTTTATAAGTGGGGGAGATGAGACACATGTAATTTCATAAAATATTAAAATATAATAATTTCATGCTCAGGAAAAATACTTCCAAATGGATATAGGTTAGAATTTGGGATGGTATGAAATAAAATATATACATAAAATGTGATTTAAACATATTTAATTGGAAAACATAACCTTATCTCTTGGTTTAACCCCCCCCCCCCCCCCTCGGTAAACCCGTTTAACCTTAACTGTTGTAATTGTTTTTTACTATTTTTACTATTAATTATGAAAAAAAATTAAATTAACCTTATTATATAATATAAATTATTATAATTAAAAATATTTAATCAATTTTATAAAATTCAATTCATAGGTTTTGGGGAATTTAATTTAAAATTAAACTCATAAAATGCGATGAAAAGTGGTTTTCCAGAATTTTTTTCTTAAGTATAAAAAGATGTATACAAAAATAAAATATAAAATTGATTAAAATAAAATTAATTATATTTTTAATAATATAAATGAGTTAATTTTTCATTGAAACCATTTTAAAATATAATGTAACTTTTTAAATTCTTGAAATGTAAAAACAATTTTTAATAAAAATCAATATTTTTACCTATTCATTAAAAATTCAAACATTTCAAAATATTATCAAAAATTCACACTAAGATAATTTTAAAATTATTATTTAAAAAATGAATTTGATTTAATAAAATTCACTTTCTAAAAGTGTTAGAAATTAATTATATTATTTGCTCACAAAAATTAATAAAAACCATTTTTGAGGAAAATATATTTTTGAAGCATATGATGACTCTACTGAAAATTAATAAAATTTAATTATATAAATACTTTATATTTTTTACAGTGGTGTTAATACTATTAAAAATTAAAATTTAATGGATATTTTATAATGGTCACATTTAAATAATAATATTTTTATAGTATAATGTAGTTCACTTAAAGCTCAGAGTTGTGTGTTAAGCAAGTTATTAAACACTTCAAATTTATTTAAAGAGAAATATATCATAAAATATAGAGTTTATACATTATACCCCCATTATAATAATTTTTCCCGTGAAACTTTTTCACTTTAATACAAAAAATTAGGATACTTATACCTCATTACATCCTCAGGTTCCCACGTAGCTTCCTCAAATTTATAGTTTCACCACAAAACTTTGACCGTGTGAGTGGTCTTATTTTATAGAAAAATATATCTATGATACATAATCTCTATTTATTGTTCCTCATAATATAGATATTTCTCCAATGTTATTAAACCTTAGTTTATTATATGTGAAGGATTAGGTATGTACTTCCTAAGGAGAGACACATGGAACACATCAATAATTTAAGAGAGATTCAGTGGGAGTGCCAAGTGATAAGTTATTATCCTGATATGATCAATAATTTCAAAGGTACTTATGTATCTTGGGCTTAGATTTCCCTTATTTCTAAATATAATAACCTTATTATAAGGATCTATTCATAGGAATACCTTTTTGCCAACTTTGAACTCTAGATCTCACTAATGATTTTCAACATAACTTTTTTATCAACTCTAAGCTTCCCTTATATTTTTTTGAATGGATATAACCTTATCTTCCATTTACTTAGCTATATCAAGTCCCAATAGATTTATTTATCCAACTTCATCCCAAATCATTAGATTTTTTCACTCCCTTCTACAGAGGGATTCATAAGGATTCATCTGAATTCATGAATGTAATCTATTATTCTAAGAAAAATATATTAAAGGAAAGTATTGATGCCAGCCACCTATTAAATCCATAAAGTGATATCTTATCATGTATTTTAGAGTTTGAATGGTCCTATCAGACTAACCATCTATCTGATGATGATAAGAAGTACTAAAACTCAATATTGTATCCATATCCTATTGAAGGCTTCTCCAGAACATCGAGGTAAACCTCGAATTCTGATCAGATACAATTAAGAGTGGTACTCCATGAAATCTCACAACTTACTTTATGTATAAACAAGTAAGTTTTTCAAGAGATAAATCTTCTCTAATAGCAATAAAATTCAGTAATTTTGTAAGGTTATCAACTACAACCTAAATAGAATTATTCCCTTTAGATGTTTTTGGGAGTCCAATGAAAAAATACATGGTAATGTTTTCCCATTTCCATTTTGGTATAGGTAATGGTGGTAACGTACCCTTAGAATTATTTCTCTAAATCTTAACTTTCTAACACACTAGGCATCAGGATACATACTCTACAATATCCCTTTTCATGTTATCCCACCATAAATATTCTTTTTGATCTTTATACATCTTTTTACTTTCATTATGAATAGAGAATGATTAATTATTATCTTCATCCAACAGCTCCTTCTTCAAGTACATTATTTATAGAACACATACTCAATTTCTAAACCTTGTCATTTTAGAATGATCATAGTTGAACTCATGAAAATTTCTCATCTTCTTTTGTAATTCCACATATTACTTTCATGCCTTTTTAATCCTCTCAGGAATGGATGGTTGAAAATCATCTAATAAAGATAATATTTTTCCCCTTTCTTCAATATTTCAAGATTAAAATTCTAAAAATCCATAAATATTTCATTTCTTTCAATCCACATCATAGAAAAACTATCATGGTATTTCTAGTTCAGAGCACCTTCCACCTTGTTCACCTTCCCATGGTGGTAATGTATTGAGAATTCATAATCTTTGATAAACTCCAACCATCTTCTCTGGTTCATATTTAACTTCTTTTGTGTAAATATATACTTTAAGATTTTATGATCAGAATATATATCACACCTTTCACCATATATATAATGCCTCTATATCTTTAATGAAAAAAATACTATTTTCAGTTCCAAATCATGATTTGGGTAATTTTGATTATGAATTTTCAATTATTGAGGGTCATGATTTATTGACATATCATTCTACATGAGGAATCACCCCATACCCTTTTTTTATGCATTACTATATATCAAAAACCCATCTATGTTGTAGGGTAGTGTATGTACAGGTATACTGACCAACCTTGTCTTCAGTTCTTTAAAACTATCCTCACATTCATCTTTCCACAAGCACTTTAATCCCTTCTTAGTCAAATTGGTGAGTATATTAGATATTCATGATAAATATCTCACAAAACATTAGCAGTGTCAAGAAAGTCAAGAAAACAGTGAATATCAGTTATCATGGTTATTCTAGTTCATTGCTCAATAACTTTCATATTTGAAGGATCCATCGATATACCCTCACTTAAGATTATATGAACCAATAATGAAACTTTATGTAGCCAAAATTCACACTTGCTATATTTTTCATATAACTTTTACTTTATTAGGGTATTAAGTACAATCCTCAAATGTTCTTCATGATCTTATTTAATATTAGAATATATAAGAATATCATCTATAAAGACTACCACAAACTTGTCAGGGAAATCTATAAATACATTATTCATTAAATCCATGAAGATATTAGGAGTATTGGTAAGTCAAAAAGTCATTACTATAAATTCATAATGACCATACCTGATACATAAGGTTGTTTTGGGTATATCCCCCTTCTTTATCATTAGATTATGATATCTAGATTTATGATCAATCTTGGAAAAATACTGATCTCCTCAAAATTGATCAAAAGGGTCATTGATATAGGGTAGATGATACTTATTATTAATATTTATTTTGTTAATTTCTCTATAATCAATTAAATGACACATTGAATCATATTTTTTCTTAAAATAAGAATAGGTTCACCCCATGGTGAGGTACTAGGTTGAATGAATCAATTATATATATTCTATGAGGGTTTATTATTCAATTACTATAACTCAATTGGGTTTATTCTATATATAGTATTTAAAATAGGTGTAATACTAGGTATGAGTTCTATTTAAAACACAACTTCACAGTTTGGGGGAATACTAGGAAACTATTTTGGAAAAACATCAACAAGATCACGTACAATAGGCATATCCTCAATATTGAGTTTCTCCCCAATCATCTGTGGTAAATATACCTCATGAATAGGTAGTAAAATCTGTATGATTTAAATAGTTTCCATTGGGAGTTCATGTTTATCCTTACATTGAAAGACTATCATAGGTTGATTCAGAATATCGAATATAAATTCCCTTCCTTGAAAATTGATATGGGATCTATACTGATAGATTTAATCCATGAAAAAAATTACATCAATTTCAACTAGAGGAAGATTAAAAAAAATAAGAACATTCCCACAAACTTCTATTGGAGAGGAGTTATAGACTTGAGATACAATCATTTTACCATTTGGAGTGTTCACTGCCAACTCAATATTCAATTGTTGATGTAGTGATTTGATACCCTTATAAAATTATTTAGATATAAAAGAGTGGGTAGAACCTGAATCAAATAAAACATTTTCACTTATTGAGTGGATGATAAGTGTACCTTTCATCTCATCACTTGGAACTTCAACTTTGATTGTATTAATTACATATTTTTGTCCCTCTCTCCATATATTCTTCTACGTTAAGTTACCTTGATTCTTAGGGAACTGGTTTGAATAATTCCCCATATCTTTATATTTGAATCACTATATAGCATTAGTTTCTTTATTCACCTTACATTAATTATCCATATAACCCTTATCTTCACACTTATAACAAACTCTCATTCCCTTCAAGTATTTTCCTAGATTTTTTCTTCCACAATTTTTACATGATGAAAATTGATTCACTCTCTACTTATTTTTTGATGTATTCACTTTTTCTTGGTGCTCATCCAACCTCTTATTTTCTTGATTTCCCTTGAATATATAGGATCAAGAAAATTATTTTTATCTCTTAATAGCACTTGATACTATATCATCATATGATGAAAATATTTTAGAAACTATTTCCCTTCTGAGACTTGGCTTAATTCTATCAAATAAATGGTCAATATCTCTTTCCAAATTATTTATGTAATATAAAGTATGTTTGGATAATCTTGTAAAGTTGGCCTCATACTCTGCCACACTTTCTTCTTCCTTCTAAAGTGAGTAACTTCCCCTCCATTTCATATCACTATTCTCAAGGGAAGTATTTTTTTATATAATCTCACTTTAAAAATTCTATATTCCATGCTTTATATTTATTAAACCTCTTTAGTGTTATTAATCAATGACCACCATTGGATGATATTTCCTTTCAAACAATACACAACCGAAATAACCTTTTTACTTTCATTACTTCCCAAATCCATGAATATATTTTTACGGGACTTAATCCATTACTCATCTACCCATGGATTATATTAAATAATATAGGCTTCTATCACATAAAGAGATCCAACATAGGTGAATCACACTATGGAACAATAGGTTTCTCTATGCATACAATTTTATTCATCATAGCCTGAATAAACTTCCCCAATATGGTTGTGATCTACTTAGTTCCAACACCAGATATATTGGATTTCTCAATAGGGAAATACCTATATTTACTGTGGTTGTTGATTCCATTTCTTTTATTAGGCATCATCACTAAATAATGGAATATGTTGAGTTGGCTTATAATCATCATGAATATTAAGACATAAAATGAAAATCCCTCTAATAGTAAAAGTTCTCAAATACTATATGAGATTATCATAATTCTCATGTCAGTTATGTTCATTTAAAATCAAGTCCCAAAATTTTCTACTAAACTTGCTCTAATACCAACTATAACAGACACAACTCCAATAACCCAGAGTCAGTTCCTACTTTATTACATTGGCGTAAGATACAAGGGATCATGTCACTAAGGATCAATCATTTTAGTATTATTGAAGAACAATATACATACATGATTCCCATCTTACATTGGAAATATAAAAAAACATAGTATAAGAAACATTCTCATATACTTTATATTATTCATAATATCCTTCTTTATATCATGAGGAAAGAAAAAAAATAAAAGGTGATATCATATTCTCAGTAAGGGTTATGTATAACAGAATCTATCATGAATAAATAAGGAATAATCAAAATGGAAAGGTTCATAAATCAAACCACATATCATTTAATCAATAAATTGAGCACGAAATTCATCTGTAGATAATATCAATGTAGTAATATCATAGATAAAAATAATTTAATTCTCAATGAAGGAAATGTTTAATGTTGATCATCATGATATCTTTATCATTAAGTCCTTATGAAAACATAGTTTAATCTATGGGAAGGTATACACCAAAAATCTATTTAAACTTTTTAGCTAACTAATTTGTCTCATGAGACCTATCAATGCATTAAGGGGATATCTATAATAAGGGTACACCAATAACTACATGTCAAATGAATTCCTAATATATCAAAATATCAATTTAATTCATAAATAATATTAAGTATCAATAAATATCAATATTGAGTAAATAATATTGAATATTAATATTACCTCGGTTAATCAAATAACTTTCGTAGTAAAACACCATAGGATAAAATGGTATATGGTTTAGGTGATAATCATATCCATGATACAAAGAATATATATATTTAATAGAAATTTAAGGTCTATTAAAAAATTATCAAAAGAAATTGAATGTTTAGAGAGAAATTTAATGACCAAAAAAATTAATAAGATATAAAATATGACCATGAATTCATCAAAAATATAGGTTTTTTAATAAAATAATGTCCTTTGAAGAAATAAATAAAATATAAATGAAACATTAAAATAATATTTCATTAAATAAATTCTCTGTAAACCCATTAAAAACTTTTATAATAAGCTAAATATTATAAATTGGTTATGGTGGTAGGAAAATACATTAATTTCATATACATTAAAAAGAATCATTCCTTTTGAATTTTTATTAAGAAAGATGAAAATGAACCTTTTGAAAAACATAACAAACATTACTTTAAAATATTTTAAAAAGTAAATTATAACATAAAACATCCTTAATAAATCATCATATTAAATAAAAATAACTTTTTAAAAACAATTTTTAAAAATATGTACATGGAATAAAAATATATTCGATCAAAAGAAAAATAATATTGAATTTTATTTTAAACATTTATTTTTTTGATTAAAATTCCAAGGAAAGTAAAGTTTTAAGAAAATATGGAAACTCCTTAAATATCTAGAGGATAATAAAATATATGGATTTTATGAAGTAAATATTATAATATTCCTTCAATTAAAACAAGAGCAATCCTAGAAAAATGAGATTGTAAAATAAATTCTTACCAATTTTCTAACTTTAAAATTGTAACCCCTTGAAAGAATAAAATTTAATTAAAAATTTAATCATTATTAATATAAATATATTCATTTTAAATACAAAAAAAAATCATTATATACACCACATATAAATAAATAGGTGCATAATACCAAAAATGTTTCAATAGAGTGGAAATTACGACAAAATCCTCTACCTTAAGTTCGAATTTCCTTATAAGTTCTTTTAAACTCCTGTATAATAAATTTAGATTTATTATAATTATGTAACAGAACCATATACATATCTATAATATCATATATGATCCATTTATAACATTTTAACACCCATTTATTAATAATTCTTTAATAAAGTCGTCGTTTCTAAGCGTTAAATGTCTCGTTTTTCATGTAAGTTTCGGTTTAGTAGATTCAGTCCTATCATATGTAACATAGTTCCATAATATAAATAATTATAATCATGATATAAATATCATATATATTAATTATATATATAGATAAAGAGATTCATACATAAAAGGTAGAGATAGAAAAATGAATTGCATCGTTCATGGAGATGGTAGGTCATACGTATGCATGAACGTTGTTTTCACTTTTTAAAGGATGGGATTAAAGAAAGGTAAATAATAATTCACCTTTTTAAAATAATTATTATATCATATATATCATATATATTCATTAAATATATCTTTATTACCATTCATGTAAAACATAAATGAAAAACGGACCACATCGCTTCGTGGAGGTGGTAGTCCACACATATGCATGGGTGACGTTATCATTTTCCAATGGATTGGAAGGGTGAGATGGAAGATATGGTATTATGATTATATAAAAATAATTATATAATAGATATAATTTATAAATATTAAACTCATTATAATAAATATTTATAAAACATGGTGATGGAAAATGAATTGTATCGCTACATGGAGGTGGTAGTCCACACGTACGCATGAGTAATACTTTCACATCCCATTTGATGGAAAATAAGGTGAATAATGGTGGTTAAATAATAAAAATAACATTTCAGTATATTTAGGATACTAAATTTATTATTTTATAATGAATATCATAAATTTAGATATAGTGTAACAAGAAAAATTAAATAGATTGGGTAGGATGATTACCTCTCCTTCAGCGGGCCTCCTTTAGATCCCTTCTTAAGGACTCTTATATTGGTCTTTTCAGAATATAGGTGCCTATAATTAGTTACTAATGTATTTTAGAGAATAATTGGGTAGGTTTTGGTCAATATATATGGCTCAATGTGGTGTAAATAAGAGAGAATAGGGGTGTCCTTTTATAAGTGGGGGAGAGGACACACTTGGAATTTCTTAAAAGATTAAAATATAATAATGTCATACTCAAGAAAAATGATTCTAAATGGATAGAAGTTTGAATTTTGGGTATTATAAAGTCAAAATATAGACATATAATAGTATTTATACATGTTTAATTAGAAAGAATACTCTTATATCTTGGTTTAACCCCCCCGGTAAACCCATTTTAATCTTAACTGTCGTAATAAATTTTTTATTTTTTTTACTATAACTATGATAAAAATAATAATTCGGATTTATTACCTAATATAAATTTTGATAATTCCAAATATGGAATCCATTTCATATAAATCAATTTATATAAGTGGCAGAATTTAATTTAAAATTAAACCCATAAAATATGATAAAAATCGGTTTTCCATAAAAAAATATGTTCCTAAGTATAAAATGTTTTATAAAAAAACCAAAATAAAATTAATTAAAATGAAATTAATTATATTATTCATAATATAAATTAATTAATTTTACTTGGAAACCATTTCAAAGAAAAATGGAACTTTGTAAATGCTTGAAATGAAACGATAGCTTTTAATAAAAATCAATATTTTCTACCATTCATCAAAAAATAAAAAATTCAAAAAAAATATCAAAAAATCACTCTGAGCTAATTTTGACATTAATATTTCAAAAATTAATTTCATTTTATCAAATATAATTTCTAAAATTATCATAAATTAATTGTAGTGTTTTCTCAAAAAAACAACAAAACCCATTTTTGGGGGAAAATGTGTTTTTGAAGCATATAATGACTCTATTGAAAATTAATAAATTTGAATTATATAAATCCTTTATATTTTTCATAATTTATTTAATCTGATTCATACCACCAATTTAATTTTTATGCTATAATGGTCAAATTTAAATAATAATATTTTTATAGTATAACATAGTTCGCTTAAAGATTGGTGTTGTGTGGTAAGCAGGATATTGAACACTTCAAATTTATTTGAAGAGAAATATATAATAAAATATCTGGGTGTTATATAAATAAAATAAAAAAATAGACTTCATAAGTTTCAAATATTCAATTAATAAATCCATAAAAGGACTTTGAGAGATATACTCATTCAAGGCCTGAAAATAGAGCAAGACAAAAACCCATTCAACAATATAATTTTTTCCATAACAAAATATTTCAAGGATAATGCTAGTGTTGTGGTATGTTTTTACATTATATTTATAATAGCATGTATAATATGTCTCTTCCTAGACTAGGAAGAGATTAAAAATCAATGGGGATAGAAATCCTAGGTGAGAACTCAACCAAGGCATCAACAATTTGAAAAGAAAGTTGAAATGAGAAACAACTTTGAATTCTTGAAAGAAGTATGTGGAAGATGTGGTTCAGGAATAAACACCACAAATTTATGTGTTTATTTTATTCCATATCAACTGAATATATGTTATAATTTTAGTAACAACCAAGATCAAATACAATTTGGGAAATAGTAAATTGTGGTTGAAGTTGAATTTAAGGATTGTAAATCTGAAGAACCCTAGATCATGGATAGTGGGTGTATGTATCACATTAAAAATTATTTAAATAATATTAAAATTTTCAATTCACTTAATATCAAAGAAATTGTGACAACAAAAATTGTAAAAATAAAATCAGTCCATATAGTGTGTTGTTTGTTGGAGTAAATCACAAATTGTTGAGTGTATAAAAATTGTGTGATGATGGAAATGAGATTATCTTCAATAAAAATGGATGAATTGTCAAAATAATGAAATACGGGGTTCTGATTACAAGGGGGTGATAACCTTGGAAAATTTACTTCAAATTGGGGAAGCAAATGCAGGGTGTTACTTAAGAAAACAAGTAGAAAATGAGTTAGGTCATAAAAGGCTTGATTTCCTCAGATAAAAGAATATGAAGAAAATAATATTAGAAGAAGTTGTAAGGAATGTTACCTTACTAAAAGAATACACTGTCACTATTTGTAAAATATACATATAGGGAAAAATAGTGAACAAGACACATAAGGGAGTTGAAATTCAAACTTTAAAGCCTCTTAAAATAATTCACTATGATGTATGTGGTCCTATGAAAAATAATTAAACAAATAGGGAAAGATATTTCATCACTTATATAGATGATGTTACAATGATTACATTAATCATGTTCATGTCACACAAATCAAATACCTTGGATGGATTCAAGATTTTTATAAGACTTACATAGAATCATACAGGCTTGTACTTAAAGTGGTTGAGATCAGACAATGAGAGTGAGTATGTCAAAAAACATTTCATAGAGTATATTAACAAACATGGAGTCAAAAATGAATATAGTGCTATATATACACCTCAAAAAAGTGTAGTGGTTGAAAAAAATAATGAAATTATAGTTTATATGACTAAAACTATGCTAGTAAAACATGACACCACAAGTTATTACTAGTTACATATTATCACATCTACTAGAATAATTCATAACAGGTGTCTCTTAAGGCTAAACTCAAACATGAATCCCAATGAGATTTGTTTTAAAAGGAAGGAAAATGTTAAACATTTTAGGGTGTTTGAAAGTCCTTACTTGATCAATAAAAATGAGATAAGTGGAAGAAGTTTTAATGATGAGGCTGAAGATGGAATCTTTATTGGGTACACACCAAATGTAAAATCTTATAGGTGTTACAATAAGAAGCCTTAATAATTATTAATAGTGATGAAATCATAGTTTTTAATAATAGAGAATAAATGAGGCAAACAATTATTGGGAATGGTGAGTATGATGTTTTCAATTCAAAACCTATTGAAAAAATACATAAAACACGTGGGTTTAGATAGAAGATGAAAATTCTATATTTTCTAGTGAAAAGGGTGGAGAAGTAAAATCTAAAAGGAAAAATACAAGGCTAAGAAAACAAATTGATATTGAGAACTTCATTAGGGACCATAATCAAGGTGCACAGACAAGAATTAAAATCATGGAAACCGGTCATATAGTCTTTTGTCAAAATTTGAACCTAGAATAGTTAAAGAAGCTTTAGAACATAAGGAATAGATTCCGGCCATGAATGAATAACTATAATAGATTGAAAATAATAAAACTTGGGAACTTGTTCCCTATCCCATAGAAAAAAACTTTATTGGATCCAAATGGGTTTTCAGAAATAATATTGATGAGGATGGTCATTTATCTAGAAAAAATATATAGACTAGTATGCAAGGGATACTCATAAATTAAAGAGGTGGCCTTTAATGAAACTTTTTCCCAATTGGATATACTTGATTTCATCATCATATTCCTTGATATGTAATCTTGTAGAATCTTAAATATATTTAAAATGGATGTTAAATCAATTTTTATGAATGGTGATATTGATGAGGAAGTTGACATGGAACTACCTAAAGGATTTATGCTCAATTAATATAGAAATTGAGTATGTAAGTTGAAGAAATATCTCTATGGATTGAAGAAGGCCCCAAGATTTTGGTATTTCAAGATTGATAAATATCTTAAAGGTGTGGGTTTTTAAAAATAATGGATAGATAACAACTTATATATAAATAATAAAAACACCCATCACTTTTTATGATTGTGTATACTGGAGATATAATTTTTTCTATAAATGAGAAAAACTTATGTGAGGAGTTCTCAAGACATGTGAAATAAATATATGAGATGTTAATTCATGGATAAATGAGTTTTTTCTTGGGATTAAAAATTTTCCAAATAGTATATTGCATTTTTTTGCAATAGAAATGTAAAGAATAACTCTTAAAGAAGTTTGAAATGCGAGAATATTGAGGGGTGTCCACACCCATTCAAGTGGGTATTAAGTTGAGTAAGGATGATGAAAGGATGAATGTTAATGATAAGTAGTTTAAAAGTTTTATTGGAAGTCTCATGACATTAGACCATAAATTGTGTATGATGTCACACTTTGTACCAGTTTCTAATCCAATCCTAATGAATCATATATATTAGCTACAAATAGGATATTGGGATTAATTTTAAATAATTTTAGTTATGAACTAATGTATAATAACACATGTGAGTTGGATCTAAAATTATTTACTAATGAAGACTGGGCAGGAGATGTGGATAATAGAAAATCCACATCTAGTGATGCATTTTTTTATTAGGAAAATATGTGTTTCATAGAACTCAAGAAAGAAAACCTCAGTTACACAAAGATCTAAAGAATATGATTATGTGGTTACATCACTGATAGCGACATATATAATATGGATGAAGTCACAGCTGCAAGACTTAAATGTTGAAGCAGGTTATCCTCTGATCGGGATTTGTGACAACCAAAGTGCCATTAATTTGTCCAAGAATCCGGTATAAAACTCCCAGTCAAAACACATTGATATTAAGTACCATTTTATAAATTAGAAGGTTAAATTTGGATTTTTGAGACTATAATTTATCCCTTGCAAAGAATAGTTTGAATATATTCTTACAAAACCTCTCATAACTGAAAATTCCAAGAGGTTTGGGCTGAAAATGGAAGTGCATCCCACTCCCTCTCATTAAGGTATGTTTTTGTTTGAGTTTCCTCCTATATCATTTCTTACTCATGTTCTTAAAAAGATTTTTTTTGTGGAGATATAAATTCATTTACTTAGATATGAATTATTTTGATGCGCATTCTAAGTGGTGCAAGACAGAACCTAAGAAATATGAGTTGTGCTTGCCTAAAGATCTGAGAGGGTTGAGTTGGAATTTATTATGAATGGAATTGATGATTTATTTATTCAATCTTATTTTCTAAAAAAATCTTTCTCACATAGACTTAGAGATGGTTGATTCATGATTCCTTTATTAACAGAATTTTAAGTTGATCCCTTACAGTCATTCTCTTTGGTTTTATTGTCAATAAGAGGGGAGAAGGTTAATATTGGCAACAAATCCAAAGGGAAGGATTGGTGAAACCTAGAGGATGATGTTTTATTTTTTGCAATGCATGTGTAAGTTTAATTATTGGAGAAATTATAATCATGTTAAAGATATATACTAGTGAAATATAAGTACAATCTATAATAGATTATAGAAGTTGGAAGTTTCCTATCATCTGAAGAAGTCATCTAAAGAATAGATATTCCATCCATTTGTGCATCAAGTTGAATCTTATAAACACAGAAAATATATACATTTTAAATGATGTTTTTAAGTGATTGTGAAGTCCTAGAATTGATTTTAATATGGTTAGAATTTATTTGATGTCAATATGGATGTACTATATTGGAGTTGAAAACTGGAAGAGGAAAATATCCTATGGTGAGGCTTACATAAGACAATTGATCTACAAAATGTATGTTTAAAGAAATTAAAAATGAAAATATCATATATTTTTATCTTCTTGTATGACTTTTTGGAGCCCTATATGATATTTGAGAAGTTCATATGATCTTTTAGAGTCTCATATGATAATTCATCAACACAACTAAATCTTAAAGGAAAATTGATAAATGGATTTATCTTACATGATGGTGGTCTAAGTATATCATAATATAATTTATCTTACACATTTAAGATACATGAGGGGTCCATAAGATAGTTGAGTTACATAAATAGTACATAAGATAATTCAGCTACACAGAGTGTATACAATAATTTACTTCCTGAAATTCTGAGTACCCAAAATTGAGACTTGTGCATAATAAAATTAAATAATATATATTAAAACTTGAATATTCTAATAAAAGGATATTTTAATCTGATGATGCATGTTTTATGTTCTTCAGGGATTAAAATCATGATCAAACGCATGATCATGATTTTTTCTAAAATAAAAGGAATTCTATATGGAGGAAATAATGGGCTGTTGAGATGAGTTCAATGCTAAAAAATGATGTGTCATATCACCATGTATATGTGAAAATATAAATAAAATAAAAGGTATAGATTTTTTAGAGAATTTTATTTTATAAAAAGACTGTGATAATTCAAATATCACCCTCAATAAACAATTAAGTCTTCGGCTGAACTTTCAAGAATATTTGAATGAACCTTTGACTCAAAGATTGTGAATTTGGATGATTTAAGCCAAGACATCATAAATCAAGGGATTTTACCATGACTGAATATGGGAACAAGATTTATGTATGATTGGTGAATATAAATAACTAGAAATGAAGTAAGATAAGTTTGATAATTCATAGAAGTTAAACTAATACACTACTGAATCGAAGGTCAAAATAAGAATTGTGAATAGAAATTATAGATTGATGTGTGAGGAAGATGAAGATCATCATATGGAGTCTATATGGAGGCTCATATACTCATTTATGATCACTCTTTAAAAGAGGTAGTGTGTTCTCTTTTGATGTAAGATTGTAACTGGTTGGTTTTAATAGATTGTATGAGTTCAAGGCCATAACCTTGATCAAATTCCTTTTGATGATAATAATGGGACTATGTGTGTAAGATAATAACCATGTGTCACTGGGGATATAGTCATCTATAAGGAGGAAAACCCTATTAATAAACGTTTACGTCTTTCTATTTTTTTCATCAGTGAGTATCTTGGGAGAGGTGCTAAAAAATCTTGATATGGGAATGGATTTAAAATTGGTATAAACATTAATCCCCCCCATGTGTATAACCCTTCATGTGATCCAACAGAATCTAATATATTAGTGATAAGGAGTTATCAGATGATTAGTTGGTGGATAAAATTATTGATATACTTTCAAAGTAGTAGTAATCTAAGTATACAACTATATATGACATTAAGCACCTTACAAAGTTAAATCATGATTATCTTATTGGTAAATTGATTCAATAGGAGAATTATTTAAAGATAGATATCGAAAAAGAGTAAATAAATAACAGAGTATCTTTTTCTTCTACTTCCAAAAATGTTGCTTCAGGTGTAGTTAATTCTAGAACTAAGAGGACTACTACTTCTAAGAAGAAATTTAAGCAGATTTCAGATCATATTAATTTTGATGACAGTGGAGATGAACTAGATCAACATACAAGAAGGATGAACTAGATAGTTGGGAAGAACTTTTGTTGTGATTATATAAAAGATTTAAAGGATATAATTGAAAATAAAGACACTTATAAAATTATTTGTTATGAATACAAGAATCCTAGTCATATTAGGCTAAACTAACTAAGATTTAAAAGGAAAGAAATAAAATCTAGGAGATTATCTAAGATTATAGGAATTATATGAGCTTTAAAGTATTGGAAACTTGGAGTGAAAGTAGTGGAGATAATACTTTCAATATTTATTCAAAATATAGTGATTCTAGTCATAAGATTGTTGGGTTTTATGTGAATATTCCTAATAATGATAAATTTATTGTGGTTACGGTAACTATTAAATCCCTTACAAATTTAACGTTGAATTATAATTTTCCCAATTCTTCATATGATGAATCTATTTAAACTTATTCAGAAGATGATAAATTTACTTTATTGAAATATGAATAATATATTATTATGTTTAAATAAATGATTATATTTTTAACTCATGTTAAAAGGGAAAATAATAAGTTGACGAATGATTGTGATTATTCTAAGGAAGATATTTCTAAAGTGAGAATGGGATTTCAAAACTTACTTCTAATATATCTAAAATTTCATCAAAATTATATTCTAAGTCTATTTTTAGATCAACATTTATGATTGGAATTTAGTTTCTAAACTAAACTCTAAATTAATTGGTTTAAAAAAAACTTTTTTAAAATTTTTACTTTTGGTAGGAAGAATTTTGATAAACTATACAAATAGTTGAAATCAGCCATAACATCTTCTAGAATATGATTTACTTTTAGAAAATTGTATTTTTATTCAAAACACTTTTTTCCTAAAAGTGAATGTTTTTATATAAAATTTCAAGGGATATTGGAGGGAAAAACAATGTTCTTTAAATAGAGTTCAGTCTTTTTGATTTCATAAAGCTTTTATTTCTAAAGAGATGGAATTTGTTAAGTATAAAAGAGTTGGACAGATGTGATATCCTAAAGTTTTATTTGATAACATAACCAAACCTAAGAAATTCTTGGTACCAAGAACTTAGTCTTGATAATTTTAGGAAAAAAGGTTGTGTACTAGCAGAGGAAATTATATTTCCAGTACCTATAAGTTTTCATGTTCTCTAGAAATTATCTTTTAAAAGTAATCCTTTAAATTTAAAAAAATTATATGATCTTGAAGTTTATTTTCTCTCCAAAATAAATATATATTGTTAATATCTTTTATTTATTTAATCTATCTAAACTTTTTGGTTTTTAAAATATTAAGTTTACATAAAAAGGATATATAATTCTCAAGTTTATCAGTAAAAAATATTAGCTTGCTGATATTTTCATTATGTCTTTAAATTTTTATAGATTTAAATATATTAAATATAATTTAAGTATGATCAAAGTCAAGTGACTATAACTTCCACTTTCTATTCTAAATATCTCCTAACATTGGAAAACTCTTCAATATAGGGGGTTGAAATTTCTTATTTTGGATTCATCCTAACTCTTTATATAGATAGCCTCTATTTTTTATGGAAGTAAAATTACTATAATTTTATTCAATGGAAGTTACTTGTCTTTTTTAAACTTACCAAATTTCAAATTATATTAGGTATTAATTACTTCATTGTAAAATATGTTTCAAAAAGATTATAAATTTCTCTAATATAATCATTAGTTTTAATATTCCTCATACTCAGATGTTTTTATACATTATACTTACCTTAGTTCTATAATAACATCTTATATACTATATGGAATAATATTTCATGCTATGATCCTCTAAATTATAATATAAAAACCTTTATGTTTTTTCTCTGATCTTAATTCTATCAATTTATTTGAGCAATGATTTTATATATTTAACCTCTAAATAAGTGAGAAATTTTTTCTTGAATTTTTTATAGGATTTTACTTTCATACTTCAGAATATAATACAATTTTCTTTGAACATTCTCCAAAACCATATTTTTAATAATTGGATCACTCATAGGAATCGGGAGATAACTTCTAGAAAGTTCAACTTTCTTAGTCTTATCATTTTTATATTTTTTTCTTTATTTAACTCTTTTTTATGTTTTGGGTGAATTTTCTTAAATAATTTTTCTATTTTTTATTGATATTATCAACTTTGTATTTTTTTTAAAAAAATCACAAAGAAAGTATTTTGGAAAATAACTTTTTTATATATAAATTTATTAAGGGGGAGATATCTTGGAGGAAGTGAAATGTTTTAAGTTTTCCTAAATCTTTTCCAATTTTTTAAAGGGTGGGGTTTAAATTAATGTTGTGACTAAGAAAATAAATTTATTTTAGAATAATGATTTTTTTAATACTTTTATAAAAAGTGTTATAAATCAATTTCCTTATGTATCTATAGGAAGTATTTATTTTTAAATTCAATCATATTCTAAATTTTATTTTTCATGACTTGTGTTTTTCAAAAAGGTAAAGATTGTTAAGTCATCGACTCCTATTCATCCTTTGTTTTTAAAAACATAATACAATTAAATATAAATTTTATTTAACTTGAAGTTTATTTTAGTTAATTTTACAAGATTAAAATATGATGGAATTAATTCTAGTGGATTTAATATTGAGCTGAAGAGTGTGAAGTTTGAATGAACTAAAGTTTCATGTCATGTTTATTTTATTGGATGATAGAGAATTGTAGCAGCATTGTTTGACTTCAATGGAAGATGTTGAGTGTTGTTGAATCCATCAAAAGATGGGGGGTTTTATTTCGATGTTGTTAGAGATGAACCCAAGGTTTTTATAATCCAATATAAATATAAATCACTGCTTAATGGATCAAAATATTAACAATATTCCTCTAAAAAATCTACTTATCATTTTGAAGATTGAAATATATTTTTGGTTAGTGAAATTATGATTATAATATTTTTTCTTTCAAAGTGTTTATTCTTAAATCATTCATTTATAAGGATTTCATTTTCATTGTACTAAGTTTTCTTATTATAATCATTGTGCTTTTTACCATTGTGTTGAGGAAATTCTAGTGTGTGGAAGTGGGTTATTAGTGACTATTGTGTTGAGGGATTCTGATAAGGAAGATAGAATTGTTTTTGATCTTCTATGATCAAGAGCTTATGAAGAGTAAGATGGAATTATTTTCCAGCTTTTAATAAATGGATTCCATGGGGTATATAGAATACATTTTGATGGGTTTACAGTTAAGGTACTTCTAGGCTGGGAGTAAGATAACTTGGATATAGTCTATCTATCCTCCATATATTTTGATTAAAAGTGTGGTTTTAATAATATCCTTTTAAGGAGTATAAGGATTGGTATACTTTACTCTATGTTTTGTTTTAATTATGTTGTGATTACAAGTTATTATACTTATTTTATTTATATTGTGTTTATACTAGTTTTTCTGATTGTTCAATTTCTGTTATATTTTATATACTCTGATTTATAAGTTTATTGGAAGTTCATAACTGATGACAAACTAAATACTTGAGTGGTTAGTTTTGTTTTTAAATACAATTTACTCCTCCCTATTTCATTTTTACCACCATATATTTCTGGGACCACACTAGGAATATAGTTAGAGGGTATTGAGGAAGATATTTGATATTTAGAAATATAATTTTGTTTTTAAGGTTAAATAATAATTTTATTATATTATTTTTTCACAATTAATCAATGAATTATAAATTGGTATGAACTGACCGATTCAATTATAAAATCGATAAAATTAATGTGTGATGAAACTAATCTAAATGACCTTTGATCAACTAAAACCCATGAAATTGGTGTAACAAGTGGTTTAATTATTTAAATATTATTCTATTTATTTAATAAATTCACACACATCTAAAAATGATAATAAATATCCATTAATAGAGTATTAGATACTATATGGCCTGATTAAATAGTGTTACAGGATTGGTTAATCAGAGTTTTAATAGGGTTATGGTGGTGAATTCGAAACTCGGTTATCATTCAGGTAAAGTTGCGATAGTAACTTTATGATATCATAAACTCAAACTTGATTAAAATAATAATTATTAATTTATTAACTTAACATTTTTAAATGATTTTCAAATTCTAAGATTTATTTATTTATTTTTAATTTAGTTCATATTATATTTATAAATGAATTTTAAACCTGAATCTAATTAAATTAATTATTATTAATTCATTACTATATATTTTTAAATGATTATATAATTATAAAATCTATTTATTTAATTTTAAATTCAATCATTTTATATTTATAAATGAGTTTTAAGAATTTAAAATTATAAATAGGTATTTAAATGGATTATAGTAGTTAAAGGAATATTCGTTTGATGATTTTAATGAATTAACTAATATATTAAATCAATTTTCAAATAAAATTATTTATAAATTATTCATAGTTATATATGAAAATATATTTTATTTATAATTAAATATATATTATTATGATTAAATAATCATGTTACAGTTATTAAACCTTAAATTTTGATTGATTGTGATTAATTAAATAAATAAATTTTTCAAAAGTGTTGATTTGTGAAATCATATTACAAGCACTTGGTAACATTTGACCAACCATAAATGAAACATTTAACACTTAAATGTTCTGGTAATTTCTTTTTAACATCATGATATGATATTATAAACTAATATATGGTTTCTTTGAAAGAGAGGGACTTTTCATGGGCCCCCTTTTGAAATTTTATCCCTAAAGAATGCAATCTAATAGTCTCAAGGCAGTCTCTCAAGGAGGTTGTGGGCTAAGTATATACAAAACTGTCACTTTTTTGTTTTTAAGAGATAAATAAAAGTGGATATTCTATGGGTTTTTATGAAAATATTAGAAATAAACCAAAAAAATGCAACTAAAAAGTAATAAAAGATATTGAAATTGAGTGAAGATGAAATTTTAATTGAAAAGGAGTGTAAAACCATATTTTAAAACAATGGTAGTGGATAAGTGTTGGACTTTAAACACTCCCTTATTACTTATATATAAATATTATATTATTTAATTTCTCAATTCTCTCTTAAATACCTTTGAGTTAATACCTAATTCTATTTGAATATCATACCAATACCTCAGTATGAATATTGTCCCTCCTATAGAAGTGATTCATCTACTTGAAGAAATAAAAATTAATTAATCTAATTAAAACCACTATACTCAAAGGCAATACCACACCTAAGAAATTTAAATAGTGAACTCGATTACTTTACTTCATATATTTTAATGGTCATTCAAAATAGATTATATAAAAGTATATTCAAGAAATAAAATGACCACCTTAATTCAAAAATATAGTTTCTTAATAAATACAAAAAGATTACAAGAAAATAAAAAAAAACTTAGAAGGGAATAATCCTTAGTTATATACTACCACAACCATTGGTAATTTTATCCATGCATGGCTAAATCAACTCGCATTCATCTCTCTCTCCCTCTTGACTTCCCAAAACTATAGTGATTGTGTGAACTCCAACCAATCCTTATGTCCATATTATATTCATAATTATGTCTCCATTATACTTTCATAATTGTAGGAATATTATTTTAAAAAGATTTCAACCTTCAAGTAGCTCCTAAGGAAGCTCAATGTGCATACAGAACTTTTCATGATCAACAAAAAGTGGTAGAAAAAATTACATTTTCATGTGCTTGGGTGGACAATGGATAATTCCATGTACACCAATATTTTAATCTCCTTTGAATCATCTCATGATGTCAGAATCTTTTTCTCCTTATTAAAATTAAGTCAAACAGATCAGAAAAAGTATAGAAGTATGTGAGATTCCTGAAATTTTCACAAAGTAAAAAATCATAAGACTTTAAACATTTTTTATATAAATTTTCCATTTTGTAAGACTTTAGAATTCATACAAATTGAAAAATTCATATAGTTTTCTAATAGAAATTATAATCAGGGGCCAAATCCTGTAAAACCTCAATGGAATTCATATGAAATTTTAAGATTTATGTAATTCTATAAGTCATGTGAGATTCCATAAGTCATATGAAATTCAATAAAAGTTGTACAAAATTCATACTTAAACAAAATTATATCAATTTAAAGTTCAAAAATTACTTTTCAACAGAATTTATAATTAAAATCACCGATTATTCAATTATTTACAAGAAGGATTAAGAACACTTAAAAAGCATGAATATTTTCATTTTCATAATTATTCCCAAAATTAACCAAAAGTCTTAAAATAATGTAATTTATTTAAAAATATCAAAATAGTTTGGATTAAATCATTGAAATTAAAAGTTAAAGTGATAAAAATATAAGCTCTATCAATTCCTTTATAATTAATACTTGGACTCCAGGACCAGTGATCATTAAAAACAATACCAAAAAAATTCAAAGAACCAGCCCACAAGTTCTACTATTTTAAAAACCAAATACCTCAAAACCATCATGATTCTTAAATTAATGTTATTATAAATTATTAATTTAATTAATTCAATATTTTTCCAATTCATTTATCCTCCCATTCACAAAAATCACTTAATTCAATGAAATTTTCTCTCATCTCACAAATATGGATTTTGTTAAGAAATTTTTTTCTCATACAAACACGTAAAAGGGTCATCAAGGGATTGAAAAGTTCTTAAATATCCACTAAAATGAGTCAATAATTTATGTTTATCATTATTAATTTATAGGTTTGTTCAAATGTTGAGTTCTAGTCAGTTTCAATGTCAAAAAGATGTAAGGTAGAATAAGAAGGTTTGGCTCTTTTTAAAGAAAAAATGAATGATTTCAGTTTTCACTCAAGAAAGGTATTCTACTTACTCATTTTAAAAATGAATCATATAAAAAAATCTTGAAATATATAAGTACATTACACACATTTATAATTTTATCAACAATATTTAATCTACTCAACTACCTTTAGTATACTTAAACTTCTATTTTTGTTTTTTTCAAAATATATCCAGAATTATAATTTTGAAGGCAGTGAGGGTTATTTCAATTATAATAATTTTGTGTTAATTACCATCAATTATTTTAATAATAACATTTCTTTAAACCCCCCCCCCCAATTTATTTTTCTTTACTTTTATAGAAGTTTCAACATTGCAGATTGCTTTTCAGAATTTTAATTTTTTAAAATATGTTCAAAACAATATTCAACATAACCACTTAAAAATCATTCCAAAATGGAACCTTAATTTATAATTTTCCTCTTATAATATCTCTAAATTATTTATAAAACCACAAAATAATAATCTTTTAATCTTAATTTCAACTAGATCATGAAATTTCACTTTTAAAATAGGTTGGATTGGGGTTTTGATCTTGAATTGTGTCATCATAACAAGTTATCCATGGATTTATAAGGGATTTCTAGGATAAAATGTAAGTGAATTCCAAAATAAAAATATTCATTTAAAATAAGGGATTTTAAAATTGAATAATTGTCTTAATTATCACATTACAAGCACCTTAAACTCATAAGTTTTGACAGAAACCTAACAAATTCTCTTTATAACAAGTGGTGTTTGGTTCTCTCATGAAATGATTTGAATGTGAATAATATGTCAAAATAAGTTTCAGAGTCCCCACAGGTAAGTTATTTAAAAAATTATATAGTGATTTGAGGAATGAGATTTAAAATTCATAAGTCTTTTCATGAAATTCCTACAACTTTGAATCTGGAACAAGGTTCATTTCAACATCCATCTAAATTCATCTTCATGGGTTAAATTAGTTCATGCATTGACATGGTTTTCAAAAAAAATTAAATTTATTCAATTAGATATCACATGTTTTAAAAACACACAAAAAATGAAAAGAAATGAACAAAAAATTAAATAGAAACATCAGTATTTCAAATAAAACTGAAAATAAAGCATAATTTAAAAAAGAATACTCACAAAAACTTATTCTAACAAAGGATGTCCCTCTCCCATACTTATTTTGTGAAATAGCCTTATTTTACAATAATTTATATTAGAAATGAGAATCAAAAAGTATATACATGACAAAAAAATAGAAAGGAGGTACAAAACTTGGTGTTTAATTGTACTCAACTTCTTGAAAGTGAATATCCTCTCCCAAAGGCACTTGAAAACTCTCTCCAAATATATTTAATCAGTTCTCATTAACTATAAATGGTGTTTCCTTCCATATTTATTTAATTTTCACAACACTAAAGGGAAAAACATGAGAAATGATGAATGATCTGGACCATTTGGAATAAAATTTACTTGGGAATAGATTCATTCTAGATTCAAACAATAACACTTTTTCTCCCTCTTTTAGATCTTTATTAAGGATAAATACATTATGAAAATATTTAGTGTTATATTTATATACCCTAGATATTTCATAGGAATTGTTTCTTATCCCTTTCAACTCATGCAATTAGAATTTTCTCTCTTTTCTAGTAGAAAATAGATTCATGTTACAGATTTTAACAGTCTAAAAATCTTTGTGTTATAACTCCATAGGAAATTGAAAAGCTTACCATAGGCTAATATAAAAGGTTAAATTCAAATTGTGGTTTTAAAAGTATCCCTATAATCCCAAATCACATCATCTAATCTCAAACTCCAATATTTTATGATTGGGTGGATGGTCTTTTCCAAAAATATGTTTGACTTCTCTATTTGAAAACATGGACATTCGATTTGTTTAGGGGTGTTAGGGTATATAGACCCAATTATGAACTCCATATTTCTTCAAAATATCTTCTAAAGTTTTATTACAAAAATTTTTATGTTTCTCAGTGATTAAAAACTTGGGAAAACCAAAACTGGAAAATGTATTTCCATCCAAAAACTTGGCAACAAATTTTCCATTATCAGCTCTAGTGGGAATAGATTTTACCCACTTGGATGCATAGTGAAAAATAAGTAATATGTAAATATATCTAAATAAATTGGGAAATGTTCCCATGAAATTCACACCCTAAACATAAAATTCATCACAAAACAAAATGGCTTGTTGAGGTATTTCATTCCTCTTGGAAATTTCACCTTGAAATTAGAAAGTTTTATATGTTTTGCAGAATTCAGAAGCATCTCCAAAAATGGTGGGCCGATATAAATCTGAGTTAAACACTTTCCAAGCATATTTTTTGTATCCAAAGAATCTTCCACAACTTAAAGTGTGGAAAATTTTCAAGACTGAATGAACTTAATAATTTGGAATGCATCTCTTAATTATTTGGTCATTGCCAACACGTCACAAGTAAGGATCATCCCAAATTAATTTCTTTGAATCAATCATAATATTAGCAAATTTTTACTTAGAAACCCAATGTGGAATTTCATTAGAAGATAAATAATTTACAAGATCAGTAAACCATACCCTAATATTTTTAAGAAAATGTAATTCTTTATCTGAAAATTTTTCTTTGATTAGTGAAAAAAACTTAGATTTCTTACCTAAAATAGTGGGTATTCTACTCAAATGGCCAGCCATAAGATTTTCACTTCCATTTTTATCCTTTATTTTATCATAAAAATCTTTTAACAACAATATTAATCTCAAAAACCTCAGTTTCACATCATGTTTCTTCATAAAAAATATGATAGTATAACAGTCTATGAAAACAATAACTTTAGATCTTAACAATAACATATAAACTTTTCTAAAGAAAAGATAATATCCAAAATCTCTTTATTAGTTATCGTGTAGTTGTCTTGAGCTTGATCTAAAGTCCTAGATTAATAATTTATCACATGATATTTCTTTTCTAATTTTTTACTCAAAGTCACCCTAAGGAAAAAATCAAAGGCACTTATCATCAATTATAAGGGTAACCCCCATTTTTTGGTTGGGAAATGGGTGGGGATATGATATTTTGTTTTATCACTTGAAATCATTATTTATAACTCCCATAAAAGATAGATTGTGACTCTTTTTAAAGTAAATTATACAAGGGAAAAGCTATTTTTCTAAAATATTTTATGATTATCCTATAAAATCTAGCATTTCTAAGAAAAGATATCATATCTCTCATGGATTTTTGGTATGATAATGAAAAAATGACCTCAACCTTAGATTTTTCTACTTAAATTCTATATTTATACATAATATGACCAAGCAAAATTCCTTTATCTGCCATGAAATGGCATTTTTTAGTTGATAATAGGGTTTTTACATATACAAGTTTCATGAATAATAGCCAAACTTTTCAAATAATTTTCAAAATATTATCCATATATTGTAAATTCAAACATAAAAACTTCTATGATTTTTTAAAAAAATCATAAAAAATGATCATCATGCATTTTTGAATTTTTTTCAGGGAAATAAATAAACCAAAGGGAATAATTTTATAAGAAAAAGTATAATAAGTTCATGTAAAATTATTTTTCTATTGATCTTCATGTGATATGTGAATTTTAAAGTAACTATAAAAACCATCAAAAAATAATAATGGGTCTATCCAACTAATCTTTCAAGAAATTGGTCAATAAATGAAAGAGGAAAATGGTTGTTCTTAGTCACTAAATTAATTTTATATAATAAATTCACACCCTTGATTTATTATGAATCTTGGAAGAAACAATATCACTAAATTCATTCTTTGAAATTGTAAAACCACTCTTTTGGGAACAACTTGGATGGGACTCACCCATTGGCTATCCTCTCCCTCGTGGAACTAGGGTTTCTCCCTATTTTTCCTTCCTTCCCCCTTCGGGCTAGGATCTGCTCGTGACGGCTGTGGATTTGTCTCGGCATGGGCGGCTGTGTCGCATCTCTGTGGTCTTGGCTTGGGTTTGACTCGGCGTAACGTGGCAACGTCGCCTCTCAGTGGAGCATCGGTGGTTGGCTAGGCTCGTACGACCGCGTCACATCTCAGTGGAGCTTCTCCGGTGGCTCGGCTTGGGTTCGCCTCGGTGTGGCGACGGTTGTGCGGCGGTGTCGCTCTAGAAGGATCTCGGTGGTCGGCTCGGTGTGGATCTCTACGTGGGTCGACATTGCCAAGTCTCGGTGTGTTTTTGGCGGTTGGCCCAGCATGGTCTTCAGTCTTTGACAGTGTCGAGGCAGGAGGTGGCCCCGATCAGCGGGTTCGTTTTGTTTGGAGAGTCTGGTGATAGGTATTGCTTCTAGCAATTCTACGATGCGGTTCAGGGGATGATTTGTAGTGCTACAGAGGGGGGGTTCTGGTTCAGATTCTGTGTTTTTTTGCAGGAGTTACTTTTGGAGTTATGATTCTATTCGACTGGTTGGATCTGGTTTTGTTGTCCTGGTTCGTCGTGATGGTCCTTCTCCTTCTTTCATCACCGTGAGGCTTTATCGGAATCTGATGAGGGTGTATCTGCGGTTCTAATTGGTGCAGATCCATGCCAGAGTGGCGTTTTTGTTTCAGGATGATCCAGATTTCCTCATTGGTGACAGTCCCTCGGCGCGAGTTGGGCCATCCAGTCCTAGGTGATGATGGTTTGAACTTGTGTTCTTTGGATTGTCTTCCGGGTTTATGTGGCTGTGATAGCGAGGGTCTGAGGAGGTCATCAAGGTTGTTCTAGGACGACTCTTGTTAAAGGATTTTGTTTGTGTTCTCTCTAAATGGTGAAAGGTTTTGTGAGGTCTGCTGGTACGGTGATGCAATCGGACTCGACTACGTGGATCAGGCCCTAGAGGAGGTTTTAGAGCTTGTTGTTCATTGTTGTAGAGCTTTATGGATTTGGATGTTTGAGAGGGTATGGAGTTTTCCATCGAATCGGTCCTGTGCTTTGACACAGGACACTTGCTTTCTGTTTTGCCTTGCACCGATGAAGAGCATTGTCCCGTTCATTTACTGGGGAGGGGTAGCTTCATGTTGTCAGTTTTTTTAGTCTCGCTTAACCTTCAGGTCGTGATTTGTTTTAAGTCGATGATGTCTTTAGGGTTTTTCCCCCTTCATCCCTTAAAATGGGGTTTGCTTTTAATAAAAAAAATTAAGTCCTTTGGGTCGTTGGATGGATGGATTGGGTTCAATCTCTATTGTAATTTCCTAAGAGATTTGACATTATCTTCCAATAAAAATATTTTCACGAAAACTAAAGGACTAATTCCAATTAAATTAGATGAATTCCATCCTAAATTTTTATTATGTGTTCTAAGGACTCTTAAAAGTTTGTTATCTTGGTCTTTTGATATCCCTTTTTAAATTATGATAGGTAATTTCTCATTTTCACCTAAGAATACATGTTTGTGATTTTCATACAATGGTTTAAACTCTAACCTAAGGGAATTTTCATTGGTTAAATATGGTTTAAATGACTAAAAAATCAATTTCAACTCAAAATTCATTCAAAAAATAATAAGGTTTTAGATTAAAGTAATTAACAATAGGTTGTTAAGCAGTTTTTTATAGGTGTTATTTTTTAGAAAAATTATAGATTTAAAATAACATGCAAGGCCTATATTTTCAGTAGTAATTTTAGCTATTTGAACACACTCAAAACTTGTTTTGCATGTAAAATTATCATTCTTTTCAAGAAAAAGACAAGTAATTTTAGCAGTTCTCAAAGTTTCATACGTTTCATTAAAAATAGAAGAATTGTAAAAAAATGTTGTACCTCTATCTCTCTCATAGAATTTTCATGATCATAAACACTCGCCTATATTACTAACACTTTTCATTTAAGTGGATTTCAATATTTTTATTGAATTAAAAGTGGTGAATTGCATGGATTCTTAAAGTTATTTAAATCCTTAATAAAGGCTTATTTGTGTCTCTTTATAACCTTTAAATCCTTGGAATCAAATTAGAATAACCTTATAAGTAATTAGAATGAATTGGATGAGTATCTAGATAGAGGTTTGCCTATGAAGACTTCATCAGCTATCTGATGCCATAGTGACAGTTTCCCTGAAGTGAAAATATACCATCAGCTACCCATTGGAGGAGCACCAATTAGCTGGTAGATCCATAGATGGAGAAAAATTTCTATCTGAAGGTCATCGTCCAGCCATTGTCCAATAATGATTATCTGGTGGAGGTTCTCCAGTAGCCCCCAACTATAGGAAGCCCGCCAGCTACCTAGTGGAGGCTACTGGGTACCCGATGGTGTCGGGTAGTGTCCAATGATGATGCTTTTAATGTGGTCAAAAATTCCATTATGGAAACCTATTATAGGTTCAATATACCCAAAAAAATAAAGAATTTTCATGATACTTTTAGAGCCTATAAAAGGCCTCCCTTGGCTCCTTGGAAGAGGGACCTTACTCCTGAACAATATTCTTGATCTGAATCAATGTTGAATTTCTAGATCTCTCAAAGATTCTCAAAGATCCAACTCCAAAGTTCCAAATCATTCAAAGTCTATCTAATAATCCTCTAAAATCTCTCATTCACCATTATACTCCTTCAATCAAAGATATTTGTGACTGGAATGTAAAGGTTTTTCCTAAATCAAACTTCTCTTTCCTCAACCTCCATTCACCAAAAATTCACACTTTGTAAAAGTGTGGAATGGGTTACTTGATGATTGAATAAGTTAAATAGGGAACTCACAACCCATAATTGTGAGGTTCAGGTTCCTATTCACCATTGAGACAAAGGTATTTATACCATTGACCTCTTGAGTTAAGGGGTGGAGATATAGGGGCTCACATCAACCTTTATCCAAAATCTTTATCAATTGTGTTTATCCTCTATTTAATTTTCCAAATTACATCATTAAACATAATCTCACATACTTTCATAATTTAAATTAAAATGTTTCTATGCTTTAATAACTTTGATATTTTCTTTATAAACTCGAATCAAAGTTATCAATTATCGCGTATTTGATTTCTCACTTTATTATTTCTAAATCATTTAATTTTATAATTAATCTTTTATTCTAATTTAATTTTTAAAAGGGAAATTCACCCCCCCCTCTTTTCATATTCTTCAACCAATAAAAAATTATATCAACTTATCAATCATCACTATTAATAGGTTCAACATGCTCAACATTGATTTGATATCCAAAATTTTCAACTTATTCTAAACATCAAATAGATTCATCGTTTTCTAGATTTTAATAGAAATAATATTTAATTTTTTAAATATTAGAAGGGTTAGAAACAATATTTTAAGTGTTAAAACTTAATTCATATGAAATATTTGTTTTTATATGTAATTCATATTCATCAATAAGAAAAGTTTTATTTTCATAAAAAAAGTGTTGGTTCATTACATGTAAAATCAAGAAACAAATAAGAGGAAAACCAATCAATCATATTCACTTAAGTGGGTGAATAATCTTACATTGGGAATTTTATGGGCTCAAAATTTCAAAATTAACTACTTATATTCCAAATTCAAGTGACATTGTACTTTTTTTAAACATTTATAATTTTCTTAGTAGTTTTCAAGAAATGTATTTTAATAATGAGTGGTACAAGTATACTAAAAATATCTTATTTCATATATAATACATAGAAATAATTAGGAAATACCATGTCATTTTCTTGAACCAAAACATCCTCTATAACTCCAGTAAGTTTTTTGGAACTCTAGTGGGCCAGTTGAATGACAATTTTAGCAGGTTTTAACACTCTGATCCATAAAGATAAATGAAAAGAATAAGGCATACCATTTATAGAATATCCTAATTCTAACATGTTATCCTTTAATTTACACCCCCTATCTTGTAGGGATTGCAAAAAGTCCATGGGTCTTTATTTTTAACAGGAAGTGCTTGTTGAATCATGGAAGAAACATTTCTCCCTAATTTTACTTTCTCTCCTCCCTTGAATTTATTTTTATAAGAACACATTTCCTTCAAAATTTTATTATATCTTGGAATCTATATCATGGAATCAAGTAAAATGATATTGACTTAAACTTTCATAAAAATTTCCAAATTTTTATCAAATTCACTTTCAATGCTATTTTTTACTAGGGGGTTACTCCTAGCATAAGTCAATTAAGTTTTGGTTATTTCTTGATCATTTTTATTACTATTTTTAGAAACATAAGGTCATATAATTATTTTACAATATTTATTAATTATTTCAAGAAAAAATTATTATTTTTACACCAATTTTTAATTCTCAACGGTCTATGAATTTTTAGTAGGATAAACAGTAGTTATTTTTTCCATAATAGGGTATAAAATAGGTGAACATGGTTTGAGACTTTCTTTAACATGTTTAGGTTCAGAATCAGGGTTTTAATTTTTTGTTTATGGGTTCTTTAGCCAATTGTCTCTACAAAGTTCTATGGAGATAGAAATTTATTTTATTTTTTATCTAGGATTCACTTAAGGTTGTAAGTTTAAACCTTTACTAATTATAATTCTTATGCTACCAATATTTTTAGTCAGTTTTCCCATTGGTTTCATTAAAGTATTCGTCAATATTTTTTGTTGTCTCGTAGTTTCCTCAAGGTTGTTTTCTAATTTTTGAATAGGTTGTACGGACTAGAAATCTCTTTTATAATGAGTGTCCATTTTATTATTAAAATACCTAGGTTGATAATTGCTTTATTTACCTTGGAAATTTTTTTTGGATGTTCAAGATATATAAATCTATCATTGGGTTGTTTCTTACAGCTTTAGTTAAAGTTTTTGTTTAATTGAAAATGTATTTTTTGTTTTTATTATAAGGGTCTTCCAGAAAAAAAACATTTAAAATTCTAGATAGTTCTTACATTTATAGAGAGTGGTTAGTAAATGTTCATTGGAAGTAGAAATTCCACAATTTACTTGAAATTGACAAGTAGTTTTAGGTTTGGGTTGGGTTTGGGAAGTGTTGGACAACATCATTGATCTAACCATAGTGGTAAGATCACTAAGTTGACTCACAATAATGTTATTTTAAGAAGTATAAGTGGGAAATTATTGAGTGTATTTAACATGTAAAAGGACTATTATTTTAAAATTCAAAGCATTTTTTCCATGTTTATAATGTCCCGACCTGGATGCCACTAAACAGTGCCCCAAGATTTTGGGTCACATGGTCTTAAGCATGCCTCCCCATATTCTAGAGTTTTCCGACTAGAAATGAGGGCCTAGGGTGTGTGTGTGGAGACTATGTCCTTATGTCAAAGTGTGTCATAATAGAAATAATGTTAACGGTCAAATAGTAGAAGAAAAATAAATAACTAAACAGATAGATAAACATCCAAGAGACCGTAATAATAAATAGACAAAATCAGTCATATATAGTATGATGTTTCATGTCTCTATAAAATATGAAAACAAGTATAAAAAATATAATACAATACATGAATCAAAAGTACAAAAAAAGTCCAAAAGAACTATCTTCGGATAGAATCATAAGTAAGGCTCATTATTGTGCTCCCCTACTCATAAGAAATGAACAAGCCAAACATCGTATAGTGGGCTCTTGCCCCAATCCCTACCTACATCCATGAAGTCTGTCTAGGTTCCCAACAACAGCTCAAACTGAGTGTGTGATGACACTCAGTAGGTCACCACCAATGGTGTCTATAAAAAATCCAATATGTGCAATATAAAAAAAATCAGTGTGCAGTATATCATAGGTATGACATTAATGAAAGTAAATTGTGATCTTTTCCAGCCAAACATGGCTCCCTGTAACAACATTCAAACTCCCATAAACAAGGTAGCTATAAAGCATAAATAAATAAGTGATATTTTCTAGTATAATAACTATAAAATAATACCCATACCAGGGTGATCTGTAAAGAATAACAAAAAATATCCACCACATCCATGTTGTATAACCAAGTGTCAAATCCGCAATGGTCACACAGTGTAATCAAAAGTTTCAGACCACAAAGGGCCAGATCCAAGGTATAGAAGGATAAGGTTTCCATTTTGAGTCCCAAGAGCATATCAATGGAAACTCAGTAATGACTTGGTTGGAGTCCAAGTAGAATTTCAACAGACCATGTCCAACATGAGTCCAAACAATTCAGATCCAATGGGTGGCAATTCCCTCGGTATCCTACGAAATCAAGATCCAAGTAGTAAACAGGTCCAAGTCATCCACTACCATAATCAATAATCATAGATTAAAAATGTCCATGGAATCCTATCGAATCGTGATCCAAGGATCTTATACAAGGCATCCACTAACATAATCAATTCATTAATCATTTCATTCAATAATACATAACCAAACACATTTCATGAGTTCATCCAACTCATTTACCATATAAATCTGTTTAATAAAAGTCAAAAAATAATCCATCATATTTAAAGGATGCATAAAATCTCTCTTGTCATCTCAATTCAATTATCATTTAGTTTAAAAAGGGATCACTCTAGCAAAGCGAGCTCACATGCACCCAATGAGGTGGTATAACATAGGAAAGGTATAAGGGAACACCCCATGGGTGGCCTAAGTTGGGGATAACAACCTCTAAAAATCAAAAAGGTACTCAAGAGGCAACCTAAAAGGTTATAATTCACTCAATTTAAATATTTAGTTAATTAAAGAGGAATAATTAGAAATTTTTGCATGAGGCACAATGATAATTATACTTATAAAACACCAAAGCTTGAGGGAAAGGTATATACCAACTACCATAGGTTCGTAGTAGAACACTCATCCATTATCAACCTATGATTTGATCCACATGGGGGGGAAATGAGGAACATATGAAAATACTGAAAATAGTTCATATTATCTTGCACCTAAATAAATCTATCAATATAAAGACAAATTAATAATGGAACAAGAGGAAAAAAACAACTCATTGATGTTGATCCAACGAGACAAATGGTGCTCAAATCAGAGTTTGGATGAATGATCATGAGAAAATCCTAGCTTAGGCTTCAAAAAGAGCTCAAATAGGAAGAGTAAGCTCCCTATATTACTAGAGAAGAAGAAATAAAATGAGGGATTAATATTTAAACTCCTTAAGGGAAAATGGTAAATTCTCCCAAAAACACTGGGTTGCGTGGTTTGGTCACACTTTTTTCCAAACCATGTGCCAATTATGTTCCCTTTACTGCCTCAAGGGGGACCTCACATGGTTTCATGCTCACAGTTTGACTAAATATGTGAAAATTGCTCTTCATGCCTCTTCTAAAAGCTACAAAGATCCCGCACAGGTATGTGCTCTAAGTTTCACAGTTTCCTCAAACTGTACACCCTCATGCTGCCCTCTATCTAGTCCCTCGTGGTTATGTCTAACTATGTAGCTTGAGTTTCATGGTTTCTCCTAACCGTGAGGCCCAACCAATTTTTCTAAAAATTGGGCCTTCGAGATCCAAATAAGCCTCGGACACCCTTGAAACTCATGTGACCTCATTAGGTATTCACATTAGGCCAAAACTAAGGAGTTAAACCAAAAATAAAAAGATCTATACCTCATACAAAAAACTCAGGATCTTACAATATTCCCCCCTTAAAGAAATTCATCCTAAAATTGGCCATCCAAGTGTAGTTAAGAAACGCCTGAGAATAACTTCGTCCACTAAGAAAGTATATTGGCCACCCACTCCCAATTCTCATCTTGTAAGTGGTTGTACTTCCATAGAACTTGTACTAGAGGAACTTATCAACATCATAGAACATGTGTTATCCTATCAATGATACAAATATGATGCTCCTCAAAGGAAACATCTACCTATAACTCCACCTCATACGATTGTAGAGTGTGAGATGGGTCTGAGTGATAATGGTGCAATTGAGATACATAGAAAACATCGTGTATGGATCGATACCTATGAGGTAACTAAAAATTATAGGTTACTAACCCAACTCTCTCTAAGATCTTGAATGGCCTAACATATTGAATTGAAAGCCTATCATGTTTCATAGTTCATATGTATCCCAATATCAATGAGATATATAAAAAGTCTTGATACATGTCCTCAAAATCTAGAGTTCGTCGATGGTTATTAGTGTAATATTTATGTATTGATTGTGAATTAGTCATCTATTTACAAATAAAATAGACTTGATTTGAAGTTTCTTAAATGATACAAGGTCCAAGAAACACTGCTTCTCCTACCTCTAACCAACATAGGGGTGATCGGCATGGCCTCCCATATAAATCCTCATAAGTTGTCATCTGTATAGTCACCTGATATCTATTTTTGTAGGAAAATTAAACCAGGGGTATATGCCTCTCCCAATAACACTCAAAATTAAGGAAACATGCTCGCAACATGTCCTCAAGTACCAGAATCGTGCACTCTGGATGACCATCAGTTTGAGGGTGGTATGTCGTACTCAAAAGCACCTCTGTACCCAATTACCTCTGCAAACTCTACTAGAATAGAGACATAAACCATGTGTCCCTATCTGATACAATGGTTTGAGGAACCCTGGTTGATAGGAAATGAGAAACCTTCATGAGCCAGTCAACAACAGCCCACACAACATCACTACCTCAAGAAAAAATTGGAAAACAAGTCATGAAATTCATCACAACATCATCCCATTTCCACTCAAGAATGGGTAACTACTATAAAATATCAGTTAGTCACTGATGTTCTACCTTCACCTACTGACATGTGGAACACCTTGTGACAAAACCAACTACCTCACATTTCATCCCTGACCACCAATACTAGTGACGTAAATCACGATATATCTCGGTAATGTTGGGATGTGTTTCCCAAGACGAGGCATGAAACTCCCACATCATCTCCTCACATATGTCTGCTAGAACCCAAATGCAGCCATGAATACATATAATTTCATCCTCCCCCATAGTCCTACTAGGAGGAGGGTCATGACCTACCATGCTCTCCCATAGGACTGGGCCCTCAACATCAAATAGTTGTCTTATCCTCAGTCTATTAAAAAGAGTATATGACATAGATAAGGATGAGAGAAAATTCTACCCTCGTTCATCCTGCACCTCCAAGTGAATTGTTGAAACAAGTCCATAAGATTCCAATCACTATTGGCCTTTTGAACTATTTGTATCTGAGTCCTCCTACTTAGTGCATCAGCGACTACATTTCCCTTTCAGGGCATATAGGTAAGCTCGAATTCAAAATATTTTAGGTACTCAACCCACCTTCACTACCTCAAATTCAAGTCATTATGTGTAAATATATACTTGAGGATTTTGTGATCCGTGTACACCATGAAATACTCTCCAAGTAAATAATTCCTTTAACAACTCAAGGAATGTACCATAGCAGTTAACTCAAGATCGTGTGTCAAGTAGTTCCTCTTGCATGGCCTCAACTGATGAGACCCATACACCATGACTCACTCCTCCTACATTAGAACTTATCCTATCCTAATACCTGATGCATCACAATATATAGTGTAGCTCCTACCTAGCTCTAGAGAAATCAGGACTGGTACTGAAGTCATTCTCCCTTTTAGCTCCTGAAAGGTTGTATCATAGGTATATGTATATAAAAACTTCTCACCCTTCTTAGTCAATCCATTAATATGTGTTTCTAGGCATGATAGGTCTTATATGAAATGCTTGTAATATCTATATAGCCCTAAGAAACTCTTTATATAAAATTTTTTCTTGGGTTTCTCCTAGGAAACTACAACTTTCACCTTCTTTGGGTCAACTGATACTCCTATATATAAGATAATATAACCCAAGAAGTGAATCTTATCCATACAGAAGTGGAACTCTGTAATCTTAACATATAACTAATGTTATCTTAGTATATCCAAAATGATATCAAGATGTTTGGATTGGTCATTTTAATTATGATAATACACCAAGATATATTCCATGAATACCACCACAAATAAGTCTAGATAAGGATGGAAAACTTGATTCATCACTACCATAAAAACTGTTGGCATGTTCATGAGACCAAACAACATAACTAGATACTCCTATAGACCATACCTACTACAAAAATATGTACAAGGTATGTCTACAAGAAGAACATGTACCCGGTGATAACTTGACCTCAAATCAATTTTTGAGAACACCCAAGATCCTCGGAGTTGTTCAATGAGATCATCTATCCATGTAAAGGGATACTAGTTATTAACTGTCAACTGGTTCAATTTCCAATAATCTACAGATAACCAGAAGGTACCATTCATGTTTTTTCACAAAAAGGATCAGCGAACCCCACAGATAAGTTCTAGGTCATTAAACCCCTTTACTTCCAAATCCTCTTGCTACATATTAAGCTCCCGCAAATCCGTAGTATCAATCCTATAAGGTGGAATGGATACCGATACAGCTCTTGGTACTAGATCAATAGAAAACTCTACCTCTCTCTTAGGAGGTAAACTAGAAAATTTTTCTAGGAAAACATCCCTGAAACAATCAAACACTGGAATAAAGTTTACCTGATGTATTCCCTAATCATCCAGATATAAACTAGTAATTTGGGTTTTCATCCCACCCAACCCACAATTATATGGTCTATCCCATCTCACTTGGACATCCCATTCACTCTTTTGAATAAAAACTTCACCCTATGGTGACGTGAAAGTCACCCTCTAATGATAAAAATCAACATGGGATCTATAAGAAACTAGTAAATACATACTTAGTATGACATCAAACCCTATCATCTCGAGGATAAAAATATTTCATATGAAGTGACACCAACCAATATTAAGGGGGAACTCCCTGCACTAGTGCAAACCCTCCATCCTAATCCCCAATGGAGTATCCAAGGTCATAATGCCACCAAAAAATTGAAAAATAATTCCAAGACTCTCTACCAAAGGTGCAAATATTTAAAGCAACTATATCAAAAAGAGAAGATGCTAGTGTATAGGATACTAAGATTATTCCTATAACCTTAGATATCCCCCAACACTATACTCCTCAAGTGTAGGTTGTACAAAGTATATTTGGCCTGAACTACAGCCCTTTGAAATAACCTCACTACCCAGAGTATGCTCACTTTGTTGTTTAGGAACAACTAGTGTTTGGCTACCTTATCCATGACCACTACCTCATCCTAAATGACCAGTACTAATACAGCTCTAAGAATAATATAGAGCTGTGATTTCCACTCTTGAACCTGGATTTGGATTTGATCCCCTTCCACTAATTGCTAGAGGGGAGGTCCTATAGAAGCGTTGTACATGGCCCATCTTTCCACAAGCTCAGCACTCGACTAGGTCTCAATTACACCGATTTCTCATATGCCCTCATCTCCCACACTGGTGAAAAAAAAGCATATCTACCAGCACTAACAGCCTAGATGGTACTCCCCTCATGAGAATCCTAAAAAAGAAACTTCCTACCTCTAGAAGTTAAACCACTAGGTTGAGAGGCTAAACTTCCCTGCTCTGTACCCCCCAACTTCTCTCAGGTTCTATTCAGTGATAATATCATGATTCACTATCTCTATAATAGTAGTCATATGAAATGTGTTTACCTATGATCGAATGGAATACTTGATACTTTCCTCAAAGAATCTCTCTATTGATATCTCATCAGTAAAGTAGATCAGTGAAAAACACTAAAGCTATATAAAATGTGTTGAATATTCCATAACAGTCATTATGCCCTACTCCGGATTTATAAACTCATAGGCCCTTTTAGCTCTTAGGGCCTCAGGAAAAAAGTAATCATAGAACATAGTTTAGAAATCCCTCAAAACCATATCTCAAAGCATATTAGCCTGGTTCAAAACATCCCACTGATACTTAGATGCTCCTTGAAGCATATATGTTTTGATATTAACTCTCCTCTTAGGAAGTGTCTTCAATGCTTGAATATTGAAAGAGTAGTCTCAATCCATAGCTCGAAATCTTGCAGACCTCCATCCCCCAAAAACTTGGGTGTATGCTACTGTTGGAACACACACGTCAACTCTTCCATAGATGAGGTAGGTTATGGTACTCCCTGAATGGTATGAATAAATCATATAAAACTCTCAAAAAACTGTGCCTCAAAACCCATATTGGATACTACCACTAGTACATTAGCTGGAACTATGGGAGGATCTACTGGTAGCCCATGGACCACCACCTCCGGAGTATAGTCACTACCACCCTCCTAGTGTACGACTGGAGGTCTTCATGGTGGAATGTCTCTACAATTCCAAACACACACCTCAGAAAAGACCGATAATGAAGATCATAGTTAAAATCATAGAATAGGTCAAATCCTTCCTATAAGAAAGCCACACCCCTCTTCTTACTCCTAAATCCAAGACTGGGTAAAAGGAAATAGTCATAAAAAGTATCAGTGACACTGCCTACTACCCACTCTAAAAGTTGGGTCAAGTTTAAGTTCTCTATTTCACATTTCAATTTCATTTAAATTTCATATTTATTCACAATCCTCTTTAAATGGTTGAACCAAATGGGTCACCACTCCCAATCTATAAGGTCCCATACACCTCATGAACCGAAATTCGGTGTCTACTTAATCCAAACCATAATATGTTCTAGTCCATGGGACCAATGGTCCATGACTCAATGCACCATAGTTGACTTATTAGGATATATGTTGTAGCCTATGTAGGAAAAAATTATTTAGGTTATAATGGGCACTCTGAGTACCAACTATGTTTCTCAATTACCAGTACAAATCATTAACTAAAATCACAAATATATCACTTAAGGAACACATAATAATTTCATGCAGTCAAGAAATTCATCCTATATGGTATGGAATAATGCATGGTATGTGAATTATAATAGGTGCCTAAAATGATGCATGAGATGGAATTCTCTCATATCATTGGGCAAGTATAAAAATCCAAAATCATAAGGAACATCAAACAACAAGTGCATCACCCAATGGTGGAATCAAACCAATTATAATAGGAAAAATCTAGAAAAACATGTTCTATTTTGGGAAATTTGGATTTTTCCTATATATGGGTTATCTACTCCTAGGAACAACTCATTAAAAAATTATAATACCTTTATAATCCCTTTCTATTGTCTCAAAATAGTAAATAAACCAAAAATAAAATGTTTTGATACCACTTTGTAACATCCCAACCCATATGACACTAAACGGTTCCCTGATCTAGTGGGTCACATGGACTCAACCGCGCCTCCCTATGCTCCAGAGGATGCCGACTAGGAGTGAGGGCCTAGGGTGTGTCTATGGGAAGACTATACCCTCATGTTAGAGTGTAACACAATATAAATAATATTAATAGTCAAATAAAAAAAGCAGAATAAATAATTGAACATATAGATAAACATCTAAGAGACTATAATAATAAATAGCCAAAATCAGTCATGTAAAATATGATGGTTCATGTCTCTACAAAGCAGGAAGACATGTATATATACATCTAGTACAATACATGAATCAAAAGTACAAAAAGTCCAAATGAACTATCTCCAGATAGCATCACAATCAAGGCTCAATCTTGTGCCCCCCTACTCCTAAGCAATGAACAAATCAAGTGTCGTATAGTGGGAACTTTCCCCGGTCCCTACCTGCATCCATGAAGTTTTTCTGGGTACCCAATGGAATATCGAACAGGGTGTGATATAACACTCAGTAGGCCACCACCAATGGTGTCTACAAAAAATCTAGCATGTGCAATATAAACAAAATCAACGTGCAGTATGTCATAGGTATAATAATGATGAATATAAAGTGTGATCTTGTATATCCTAAAATGGAACCCTATAACAACAATCAATATCCCATAAATAAGAAATTTATAGATCATAAATAAAAAAGGGATATTATCCAGTCTAACAACTATAAACTAATACCCATACCATGGATATCTGTAAAGCATAACAAAAAATATCTATTATAGCCACGTCGTATAACCAATTGTCAAATCCACAATGGCCATGTCATGTAATCAAAAGTGTCAAACCATGAAAGGATGGATATAAGGTATAGAAGACCAATGAATCCATGTCGATTCCTAGGATCATATCGATGGGAAATCAATAATGAATTGATTGGAATCCAAGGAGTATGTTAATAGACCATGTCCAATGTGAGCCCAAGCAAGTTAAGTCCAAGGAGCAATAAGGACCTCAGTATCCTACGGAATTAGTATCCAATGAGTAAATAGGTCCAAGAAATCCATTATCATAATTAATACCCATGGAGTATAAATTTCTATGGTGTCCTATGGAATCAAGATCCAAGGATCTCGCCCAAGGATTCCACTACCATAATCAATTTTTTTTAAAGGTTGGGGCAAAAGCCTCATTTATTATTAAATCAAAGAAAATACATCTTTAACTGGGTAGAGGGAGACCCATTACATAGACCAAAGGCCCAATGGGAATTTATCCCATTACATTGCCCATAGGCCCATTTTTTTGGCCCAAGACCCATTTTGTGAATAGTACTACTACAATATCTGCGCTGCTACAGTACCACACAGTACCCACCATATTTTATGATTTCATCCAACTCATTTACTATATAAATCCATTTAACCAAAGTAAACAACAATCCAACATATGGAAAGGAGGCATAAACTATATCCTATCATTTCAATTCAATTCTCATTTAGTTTAAAAAGGGATCCCTCTAGCAAATCAAGCTCACACACACCCAATAGGATGGTATAATATAGGGAAAGTATAAGGGAACACCCCATGGGTGGCCTAGGTTGGAGATAACAACATCCAAAAATCACAAAGGTACTCAAGGGTCAACCTAACAGGTTCCAATTCATTCAATTTAACATTTAATTAATTTAAAGGGGCGCCGCTAGAATTTTCAATGTTTTTTCCCAAAGAAAATTATGAAAATAAAACACCAAACCTTCATAGAAAGGTATAAAACACCTACTGTGGGTCCATGGTAGAACACTCATCCATTATTGACCTCTGATTTGGTCCAGATGGGGAGAAAAATGAAGAGCATATGAAAATCCTGAAAATAGGGAATATTAGCTTACACCTAAATAACTTCTTCGATATAAATAAAAATAGAGAATGGTATATGAGGAAAGAAGAACTCGCCAACATGGATATAGTGAGATAAGCAGTTCTTGAATCAAATTCCAGATGAATGATCAGGATTAAATCCTAGCTTAGGCTTCAAAAAGATATCAAATGGGAGGAGGAATCACCCTCTATTGCTGGAGGAGAAGAAATAAAAGGAGGTATTTACATTTAAACTCGTTAAGGGAAAATGGTATATTCTCCCAAAAACACTAGGCCACATGGTTTGGCCACATAGTTGGCCAAACCGTGTGCCAATTGTGTTCCCATCACTACCTCAATGGGGAACTTATACAATTTCATGCACACGATTTGACTAACCATATACAAATCATGCTTCACACCTCTTATAGAAGCTATAGAGCTCATGCACGGGCATGCGCCCCAAGCTGCATGGTTTCCTCAAATTGTGTGACCTCATGATACCCTCTATCTAGACCCACACAATTACTCTTAACCATGTGGCTTGGATCACATAATTTATCTTAACCATGCCACCCAGTTGCCTTATCCAAAAACTAGGCCTTTAGGCTCCAAACAAGCCCCGAACACCCCTAAAACTCTCATGACCTCATTGGGAATTTACATTAGTCCAAAACCAAGGAGTTAAACCAAAATTAAAAATATTTGTACCTTATAGGAAACCCCAATATCTTAAAATGTTTCTAATTAACATCCTTGCAACAACTGAGGATTTGTCAACTAAATCTCCCCCTGTAGGTACATTTTTCATACTCTTATCAGTGAGACAAAGTCTCTTATAAAAATAATGAATCAAATTTGTTCTCTAATTTGATGATGTCACACCCATGGTATTATTTTTAAGTGTTTTTAATTTATTTTTTGTTTCTATTTTTTCACATATTTTTGGGTGTTTTTCAAGAAAAATAGAATTTTTTAGAGGGATAGAGGGTGGCAAATAGTTGGCGCACGATTAGTAGAAACTATGCACCAGCCCCTACAAACTGTACGGCCCAGAAAAAAGCACTAGTGAGACTACACCATTATTATAATTACCATGTTCTATTCCCAAAAAATCCATGAAAACTCTACCCATTGGGAAATAGGCGCCTTCATTGTTGGCACATGGTCTAGCAGACTGTGCGGTCAGACCATGCATCCTGCCAAAACTTTAAAACTTTTGAATTTTCTATTATAACCCTCCTTATTTTTAACCCCTTTAACCCTAATTTATCCTCATCCATGAATCACACAGCCCTAAGAACATCTACCCTCTCCTCTACTCATCATTTTCTTCAAATCTTGGGTGATTTTGGCTTGGTTCTTCATGATTTCTCTGAGTAAGTTCCCCGTCTTCTTCTTTCTTGGTCTCTTATTCCTTTATTATTAGGTTTCCTTATATTCATTAGTTTTTTTGACCTATAGTGGGTTAAATATGAATTTTTTGGATTGGATCTTGATTTTGGTGGTGTGTTCTTACTTCCATAGGATCACCTCTTGTCTTGGCTTGTGGGTTTCAATCAAATTTTGGTGGTTTCAAAGGGAAAGGTGGGTGGTTCCATGTTGAGATATTATTTGATAATTTAAATATGATTTACCTTATTTCTAAATGTGTTATAAATTATGTGTGTGTGTGTGTGAAAAATGGCAATTTCAAGTGTTTTGGTGTGTGGAAATGGTTTATCCCCTTTTTAAATGGTTGGAAATAGTATTCTTGGAATGTGGTGGCTTGATTTATGATAAAAGGGGACTGATATGGTTTTAAAAATAGAAAAAATCACTTGATAACCCTGGGTAACTAGGTAGGCAAGCTATGAATAGTGCCTAGGTAAACTAAAAGGGATATATCATGGGTATCTATAGCATTATCATGATGCATCACTAACTAAACAATGTTACATGGCTATTATTGTTGGAACTTGAGTTCATCCTATCCAACGACTCATGTACGAGAAGGTTATATATTTGATCACTCAGATATGATGTACCTATAACCTCACTAACCTAGATACTTAGGTATTTCCCATGGTTCTTATATATTTTTTTACCTACTTTCAATTTTCATAAAATGTTTACTTTCCTTTCAAATCAAAGTATGTTTTCAGACTAATGGTTTACTTCATTTTTAAAACCATAATTTTTTTTATCTTATAATGGATATTCATGGAACACTTGGTGTGATCCTACCAGGAAAGTGATCTTACACCCTACATATACTTAATGGTTATATGTAGGCCTCATTTTATCTTGTTCAAGTAAAGGCAAGGCCTTCCATGGAGGTGGTAGTGGGAATTCTTATTAATGGTCTTTTCTTTTGAAAGGTGTTAATGGTGGTGACATGGTGGGTGTCAAACCTCATTCCATGTGGAGGATTGTGTTTGTTTTTTTGGTCCCTTCACCTTTTTACTCACTTTGGTTTTTGTTATAAATGTAAATGTAACTTGAAACTAATATATGCCTCTTATTTATAGCTTTGTCATGGATGTTGACTATAATGTTTAAGTATATGTTGTATTGATGATTATTATGGATGTGGATTATCACTCTTGGGAAAATCACTCCTAAAGGATTTCTTCAATGACCAAGAACTAGTTGTTTATTTGTAGGGATCGGGAATTCCCTTCAGGCCATGTCATGGGTTGGGTCGGGTGTTGGGTTGGATGATAGCCTAGAATGGTTTGTGACAAAGTGGTATTAGAATGGGTTTTCCCTCTTCTTTAGGTCTTGTTATTTGGGAAAGTGTGGATAGAAAAGAGCTAGGACTGTTAGGACCTCAAGTTCTTGTTATGGGTGGGGTGTCTATCCAACACACCTTGTGACAGGCCTTGGGTCACCATGGGATATTGGGAATTTGGTTGAATCCTTATTCAAGTGTAATACATAGGATGAAAACTAGTCATGGACACCAAGGTAGGGTGGAGTGGTTTAAATTGTTTATTGAGTAGCTATTGTAGTTTTTTTGTGATTTATGTGAGTGGTTTATTTTTTTTATTCAATTTCTATATGGTTTGGTGTGTTTATGGTTTCCCTTTTTGTTATTTTGACTTGTGTATAATCATGAATCCATAGAGACCTCTTATACAACCACAGGAGGAGGTCGAAGAGATTTATCCCTCACCAGTTGATCATAGATTAATTGAGGTAGTGGTTTAGGATATTCGAGCCATGGATCAGGGAGTGGACTTTGGTCCTACACAAGCTAAGGAAGTTGAACCATAGAAGGATTGGGGTTAGGATTAACCCCGTCCCTTTTGAGGAAGTATGTACCCCTAGAAAATAGAAAACTAGGTGGGAAATATTGAGAGAATATTTGAGTTCCTCAAGACTCCTAAAACAATTAAAGTTAAGTGTATTTCATTGATACTGGAATCCCCTAGTCATAGGTGGTGGGAGTCAGTGGTTCAAGTAGGGAAACATGAGAAGATAGGCTGGAAGGACTTCAAGGTCATCTTGAATGAGAAATTATGCCCTGAGAATTTGTCCCTTACCATGTCCTGAGAATTTATGGACCTCTTTCAGGGAGAGAATTTAGTATTGGAGTATATTAACCACTTTACAAAGCTAGTCTTCCTTTCTCCCGAGGTAGTTTCCAATGAAATATGTAAATCTCAGTGGTTTGAAGACCCATGTTGATGTGGTTGATTGTGATTTGATGGTGGAGATCAATCAGCCCGGTATGTCAAGCTTGTCAGGGATTCTTTTAGTGTCACGCCAGAGTGGGATTATATCTTTTGAAAAGAATAGTAATCATGAGGAGTGGTTAAAGAAGGGTGGTAGTGGATCTAGATATCCACCCTGACCTCTTTCGTCAGTAGCTAAAAGGGGTAGATCTGTTGTGTGCCATCGGTGTGGGAAATATATACACACATGATTTTCATGCCTGGACCCACCTAGGCCATGATATATCTTTGGACGCATGGAACGCCTACATGGTTTTGTAGGGTTCCCCCTCCATCTGAGAGTATTGTAGACTCTACAACGCCTATGGGATCAGTAGCCCATTCTGATTCATCTAGATCCATGGGGTCCTGTTCAGGTGGACACGGTGGTAAATTTGGATCTTATTATGGGAAGAGTCAGCTTAAGGCATACTTGTGGGTCATTAGTCAACCATAATCATAGATAGAGGTGAATCACCTTCATGGTATGGATCAGGTGCTAATGGAATCAGATGTAGGTCCTGTGATAGTTCGAGGTATAGTTATTATTACATCATCCATGGTAGATGATTTTTTGATACAATTGCTTCTAATTAATTTATTTTTACTCATATTTTGGATTTATTGAAACTCTCAACTGATATTATGTTGTATTCCATGGAGTTGGTTACATCTCTTGGTAAGAGGAAGGAGCACAGTTTTCAATGCTCGTCTTTTGTTATCTCTTTGTCATAGGTTGATCTGAAATGAGTTTTCTTTATACTATAAATGGATATATTTTTTTTGATCCTAGGGATTTAATAGGTGACATATTTCAAGTCCCATGTTGATTTCTATCACAAATGGGTAACTTTCACAACCCTCGATGGAAGCACTCAAGTTTTTCAAGGAGAATGGGATTCATGGTCAAGTCGAGATAGACCTCCACTTCCAAAGGTATATAGGATTTATTGTCAGGTTTTTTACCTCATTATAGTGGATAATGGTCGAAGGATTAAAGAGTGGGTTGCCTTTAGTGGTACGTGAGTTTCTTGAGGTGTTTCTAGAGGATTTCTCAAGTCTGGATCTAAAATGGGATGCGGAGTTCATCATCGATTTGGTGTTTGGGACACAACCAATATCTCTTCCCTCATATCGTATGGGCCCCACTAAGTTAAGGTGGTTAATGATATATCTATAAAATTTATAATCCAAAGTTTTCATACACCCAAGCATCTCTCCTCAGTCCACTCTAGTGATTTTTACTAAGAAGGTCAATGGATCTCTCCAGTTGTGCATCAATTATCAGAATTTGAATCTAGTCACAATCAAAAATAAATACCCCTTGCACCACATTGATGATATTTTAGACCATATCAAAGGGTAAAGGTGGTTTTCAAAAAATTACCTTTGTTCAGGGTATTACCAAGTTAGGATGATAGAAGAATATGTTCACAAGACTATTTTCTAAAGAAGGTATGGTCATTTTGAGTATCTGTTAATGCCTTTCAGATTAAAAAATGCTCCCACAATTTTCATGGATATTATGAATTGGGTGTTCCATAGATACCTTGACTCTTTTTTCATGGTATTTTTGGATGAAATTTTGGTCTATTTGAGATCATAAGAGGAGCATGAGCAACATTTGAGGATTGTTCTAGGCATGCTATAGAATCATCACCTTTATGCTAAACTATTGAAGTGTAGTTTTTGGATTTGAGAAGTTAAGTTTTTGGGATATGTGATCTCAGAACATGGGGTTTCAGTTGATCCAAATAAATTCAGAGTAGTGATTTCAAGGGAGAATTTGAGGAATGTCTTTAAGATCAGGAGTTTTCTAGGCCTGATAGGATATTATTAGAGATTTATTAGATATTTCTCTTGGATTTCATTTTTGATGACTACCCTCACCAAGAAAGGGGTGAAGTTATTTTGAAGTCCATAATTTCAAGTGTCCTTTGAGGATCTTAAGCGGTGGTTGACCACTACCCATATCTTGATTTTACCCAAGGTTGGATAGGGTTACATGGTTTACTTGCTTTAGGTATGAGTTTGGGTTTCATGGTTATGTAGGGTGACCATGTGGTGGCGTATGGATCTTACCAACTATAACCATATAAGAAGAATTACCCAACTCATGATCTTGATCTTTTGGAAGTGATGCATTCCCTTAAATGTTAGTGCCACTATCTTTTCTGGTATAAGTTTACGGTCTACTTAGACTATAAAAGCTTGAGTTACATCTTATCCCAAAAGGATTTGAACCTAAGGAAACGAAAATGGATTGAGTACCTTTAGGGGTTAAACTTTGATATTTGTTATACCCCAGTTAGAGGAAATTTGGTAGCTGACACCTTAAGTAGGAAGTTTTCAACCCAGTATTTGAAGGAGTCTAGTGATGAGTGGGATCTAATGGGGATTCTTGCTCAGATGCACCTAGAATCCAAGGAACAAAGTGGTGGTATATTCTTGTATATTATTATTTTGAAGAATTCTCTTATAGAGATGATTTGGTATGAGTATCCAATAGATGGGTTGTGTTGTAATTCTGGTCAATTTCTAAATGGTGAGGGGTTCCTAGTGAATGGTTATTGTCTATTGAGGGTGTTCTTTTCTTCAAGGGCCATTTATTTTTGTTGTTGTCTTTGTGGAAAATGGTGATACAAAATTACATAAGTATCAATGGGATTTATATCTTGGTTCCACCAAGATGTTCAATGATGTGTGACATTGGTTATGGTGGCCAGGTATGAGGTGTGACATGGTCGACTTTGTATCATAATGTTATACTTGTCACTAGGTTAAATATGAGCACCAGAGACCCTTGATTCAACATATTATTATTCTTACCTAGAAGTAAGATGAGGTAGTCATGGATTTCATTATCGGTTTACCAAATACACCTTGGGGAAGGAACATGATTTGGGTAGTTATCGATCATCAAACCAAGTCCTCCCACTTTATTCCAGTCAAGGACATGACCAAAGTGGAATAATTGAGAAGATTGTATATTTAGGAGATCATAAGGCTTCACGGTGTGTCATATTATATTTTTTTGTGATTGGGACCCCCATTTTACCTCTTGAATTTGGTAAGGCCTTCATAAGGAAATGGGTTCATGGGTCAAGCTTAGCACAACATACCATCCTCAAACTGATAGTCAAAAAGAGTGGGAAAATTAGATTCTGGAAGATATGATCTGCACTTGTGTGTTGGACTTAAAAGTCTCATGGGATAACTATCTTATATTGGTGGAATTTTCATACAATAATAGTTATCAATATTCTATCAAGATGGTTCCCTTTTAAGCAATGTATAGTTGGCCATATGGGTCTCCTCTATGTTGGATGGAAGTGGGTGAGACTTCCTTGTTGGGACTGAGCATCGTGCAGGAGATGACCAGTAAGGTTCAGATCATGAGGTAGTGTTTGATGCCAAATTAAAGTAATTTTAAGTCTTATTCCGACCATTGATGTTGAGCTTTGTAATTATCAGTGGGTGATCAGGTGTTTCTGAAGGTGACACCCCACTTAGGTCATCTCAATCTTGGTAAGCAGGAAAAGCTTACATCAAGATATATCGGACCTTTTTAGGTCACTGAGAGGATCGTTAAAGTGGTGTACCATCTAGAATTACCTTCCCAATTGATGTCAATTCATGACATTTTCTACATCTCTTAGTTGAAAATTTATAATATGGATCTACCTCATGTGTTAAGTTAGGAAGAGATCGAGTTGAAACTTGATCTATCGGCAACTAAGTAGCCATTTCGGATTGTGGATTCCCAAGTGAAATTATTTTATGAGAAATATATTATATTAGTTTGAGTCCTATGTAATCATGGTAATGATGAGCACAAGACATGGTAATGGAAGTCTTGGCTAGATAATTAGTACCCTCACTTATTGTCTGATCAAACTTTGGGTTGACTTTATGAGGACATAAAGTGCTATGGTGTAGAGAATAGTCACACCCACAGTGCTCTTTTTGGGTATTTTTCATTTATTTATTTTTTGTCTTTATTTTATTTAATATTATTTTGGGTGTTTTTCAAGAATAATGGAAGTTTTTTTAAGGATAGAGGGTGGAGCACGGTCGGGAAATGGTTAGTAGAAATTATGCACCAATCCCCTATAAATTGTGTAGCCCAGACAGAACCACTGGGGATCCCACATGGTTAGGTGTGTGATAGTGCACCAAGACCCAACAAGTCATGTGGCCTCTACCACTTGGGACAGAGGTGCTCACATGTTTGGTGCACAATCCTTCCTCGACTTTAAAACTTTTGAATTTACTATTCTACACTCCCTATTTTAACCTATTTTATCCTTATTTCTCCTTATTAACAACTCAAACAACCCTAGGCACACCTCCCCTCTTCTCTACTCCTCCTTGGATTCAAATATTGGGTGATTTTGTCTTGGTTCTTCAATATTTCTACAAGAAATTTCCTTCTCTTCTCCTTACTTGGCATCTTCTTCATTTCTTCTTGGTTTCCTTCTCTTCAGTGGTTGTGTTGACCTAGAGTGGGTTAAATCTGAATTTTTTTCTTGGATCTTGATGTTGGTGGTGTTTTATTACTTCCATAGCATATCCTCTTATCATGGAGTGTGGATTTCAATCAGATTTTAATGGCTTCAAAGGGAAAGTTAAGTGGTTCCATGTTGTGCTATTATTTGATAATTTAAATATGATTACCATTATTTGTAAATGTGTTATGAATTATATGTGTGTGTATGAAAATTTTGATTTAAAGGGTTTGGGTGTGTGTTAAGCTTTGGATATGGTTTATCCCCCTCTTTAAATGTCTGAAAATAGTATGCTTCGTATGTGGTGGCTTGATTTATAATAAAAGGGAACTGGTATGGTTTTTGAAATAGAATAAATCACTTGGGAACCATGGGTACCAATGGGGGAAGGCTATGACTAGTAGATAGGTGAACCAGTAGGCCCACAAACTGGGTATATCTAGTGGGATCACGATGCAATACTAACTAAATGATGTGAAATGACTATTACCATTGGAACTTGGGTTCTTCCTCTCCAACGGATTATGTATAGGAAGGTTATATTTTTTATCACCAAGATATGATGTACCTAGAACCCCAATAATCTAAATACTTAGGAATTTTCCATGGTGCTTATACTTTGTTTTTATCTACTTTCATTTTTCATAAAATGCTTACTTTCCTTCAAATCAAAGAATGTTTTTAAACTAAAATGGTTTAATTTATTTTTAAAATAAGCATTTTTATTTATATTATAATGTATATTCATGGAACACTTAGTGGGATATTACTAGGAAAGTGATCTCACAACCTACATATACCCAATGGGTATATGTAAACATCATTTTGTCTGATTCGGGTAAAGGTAGGGCTTTCTATAGAGGTGGCAGTGGACATTATTGTTAGTGGTTTTTCTTCTGATAGGTGTTAGTTGTGGTGACATAGTGATTGTATACCCTCATTCCACATTTATTCTTATGTTTCTTTTATCTATCCCTTCCCCTTTTGCTCACTTTGGTTTTGGTTATAGATTTAAATGTAACTTAAAACTTGTACTTGACTCTTTTGTATAGCTTTTTCATGGATGTTGACTATGATGTTTATGTACATGTTATATTTATGCTTATTATGGATGTGGATTATCACTATTGGGAAAATAATTCCCAAAGGAGTTCTTTGATTCTCAGGCACTAGTTATCATTCCATGGGGATTGGGAACATCCTTTGGGTCATGTCATAGATCGGGTCGGGTGCTAAGTTTGATGAAATCCCAGACTGGTTCATGATAAATGGCATGGGTAACTAAAATAAAATCATTTAAATATTTCTTAATATTCATGTAAAGTTTCACCTTGAGTTTTCCTAATCCCAATAATTTCTTTTCTAATTGCATTAGTTTTAGGATTAAAGATATTTTTCTCTATAAAAAACTTTTTCAATTCATTCAAATATCTAATCAATTTTGACTGTGAATAGGAAACCCATTATTTGAAACCTCTTCTAAGGAAAAAAGAAAAAACCCTATGTTTCATTTAATCTCCATTAAATCCTGGTGGTTTCATGTTAACATAGAGAAAACTAAACTCTTGAAGATGTTTTTCTGGATCTTCACCTGGAAGTCCATTGAATTTGGGAAGTTGATGAATGAAACCAGATTTGATTTCAAAGTTAGAAAATGTGTCAGGGTATTCCATAAGATTTTGTAGATTTTCTTCATAATAGAAAGTCAATTACTTAAGTGTTTCATTTTCATCCATTATGATTTTATGCTTAAAAAAGGTTTATTCTTGGTGTGTTGGTGGTGGATTCACAACTAGAAATAGTGGAAATTCTAACAGTTCAAGCTCTAGAGTGATAAGTCCTATCAATTTCAAGGTCCAAAGACACTAAATTAGGGTTTTAACCCCTAGAGATACCGAAAAAACTAAAATAACTTAGGCATCCTCCATGATAATGGTGTTAATTGAAATATAGGGGCTCGCCATGGGTCTCCTTTTAAAGTTTATCCCCAAAGAATGAAATATAGTAATCTCAAGGTTGTCTCTTGAATATGTACGAGCTAAGTCTTCAAAACCGCCCCTTTTATTTTATGTTTTTGAAAGATAGATAAAAGTGGTGATTTGATGGGGTTTGATGAAAAAATTAGAAAAAAACTAAAACAAATGCATTTAAAAAGTAATTAAAGAGAGTGAATCTGAGTTCAAAGGAAATTTTTATTGAAAAGGAGTGTGAAACCAAGTTTTAAAATTGCAGAATTGGACAAGTTTTGTCCCTCAGATACTCCCTTTTTACCTTTCTTTAATGATTATCTTATCAAAAAATTTAGCCCACGTCCAAATAACTCCAAATTAACACCTAATTTTTTTAAATATCATAACAAGACATTGGTATGATTGTTGTTTCTCATATAGAAGTGATTTAACTACTCAAAGTCCTCCAAGTAATAAATCTAATTGAAACCACTATACTCAAAGGCAAGACCTCACCTAATAAATTTAAATAGTGAAATTAATTACTTTAATTCATAGATTTGGATTATCATTCAAAATAGATTAAAAGAAAGTATATTCAATAAATAAAATGACCACCTTCATTCAAAAATATAGTTTTCAGAGAAATACAAAAGAAATATAATAAAATATAGAAACTTAAAAGGAAAGAATCTCGGGATCTCCATTGTTGCAGCTGTTGGGGAGTATAACTACGCATGGCTAAAGCAACTTTCATTTTCCTCCACCTCCTCTCTCTCTAAACTATCTAGAACTACAATAGTTGTGTGAACTCTAGTTGATCCTCGTACCCCCCTTCTAGTCAAAGTTGTGTCTCCCTTATAATTTCACAATGGAGGAAAGATTATTTGAAAATTATTTTAGCCTTCAAATTACTCTTGTAGAAGCTCCATGTGCATGCATCACTTTTCACCATCATCTCCAGGTGGTAGAAACAATTCCCTCTTCGTATGCTTAGGCTGACCACATTCAATTCCATGCACACCAATCTTTTAATCTTCTTTGAATCATCTCATTAACTTTGACTCTTCATCTCCTTCATAAAATGAAGTCATGTGGATTTGTATAAGTGAAACGATGCATGATATTCCTAAAATTTTCACAAAGTAAAAATCATAGGACTTTAAACATTTTTTGTATGAATTTTCCATTTCCTGATACTTATAAAGTCATACAAAATGAAAAATTCATATAGTTTTTCAATGGAATTCATACATGGGGTCTAAGTCATATTAAATATCAATGGAAGTTATATGAAATTCCCTGACTTATGAAATTCCAATACAATTCATACAAAATTCCAGAAGTCATACAAACTCCAAACTTAGCCAAATTTTCAAAATGACTTTTCCAAATAATTCATAATTAAAAGTATAGTTTGTTCAATTATTTAAAAGATTAATAACACCTAAAAACCATGAATATTTTCAGTTTCATAATTATTCCCAAAATTTTCCAAAAGTCTAAAAATAATGTAATTCCTTTGAAAATGCCATAATAGTGAGAATTAAATCATTGAAATTCAAATAAAAAGTGATAAAAATATAAGATTTATCAAACTTTAAATAGTTGAAATAAATTAAGTCATGTTTTGTCACATAACACATGCACTTTCATGTAGATAGCCACGACACATTTACCTTCACTACAAAGTGTTTACTTCATCCCAAACCATGATGTGGTGACATTCATCACGTCATGGTTTTTATTTGGTGCACAATTCCTTAAAAACCCATTTGTGGGAGACAAAATTGGATGTCAAACTTTTTATATACATGGAAAGACAATTACATCATGAAAATCATTGTCATGATAATTCTATTTTATAAAATATCCAACATTTAATTCTTTCATAATTCAACACCCTTACTCTTGTCTATTAGATTTGGTTCCCTAAACCCAAATTTTTGTACTTTATGATAACCTTTATTCATAGTTTTTAATATTAATAAACTTATTATCATGTCATGATTTTTCTTTTGCGTAACATAGAATATGATAATGTACAAAGAGTAGTTTTCTCACTAAAAGGTCATAGTAGTTTCCCGCTATAATGGGAACCTGGAAGTGTTATGACACTATTCTTAAATGTATGTTATATAGACAGATGATATCATTTGAGAGAAACAAATGATATAGGATATTAGGTTTGGATACTCATGAGACTTTTAGTTACCTTCTCATGGTATACACCCTTGGTAATATCCAGTGTAGGATATTATGAGAATGTGACCCACTAGTAAGAAATCCACATTTATATGTGTCATTGGATGTTCCTATCTATAGATGTGTGTATTTATCCTTATACTTTAAGATTATTATTAATTGGTATTATGAGTCACGTACTTTGATGTATTGACAAAAACTGTGACGACATATGTTAGCAATGAGGTATGATGTGTTGGGTGTGTCGCGATTAATATTGCATTAATGAATAAAGTGAGAAATGATTTTCCCCTTTTTTTATTTAACAGAAGTTGATATATCAGTATCTTTGATGGAAATTATATAGCCTAAATAAATTCATATCCATGGTGTTATATAGACAAGTTCAATTTACGGGAAGTCAAAGAAAGATACATCGAACACATAGGTTGATGGCACCAGCATGCAACCTTCTTGATTTGAGATATCATGATAAAGGGATTATATTGCATAGTAAGCACCCGTATGAGGTATTATGTTGTTGTGACATTAACTTATTTCTCTATGGGTGCCTTGGTGTGTTTTTAGATGTTAACCTTATACTTTAAGCTGCTTCGCCTAATGCCACCGAGAAAGAGGCCTAGAGGGTCACACACTAAGTGTATCCAGAATCTCAATTAAATAATATATTATTATTTATTATTTAACAAGTTGAATAAATATTATTCTCGTATGTAGTTTAATAATTATTCATGTTTTCTTGATCACATATATTTTATCAACAGTTATTCGATAGAATATAATATGAGAAGAATATTTAATAAATATTTATTTTCTATTTAGTGAATATAATATTTATTTATTTATTAGAAAATAATGTAGTAATATTTATTTAATAAATAAATAGTCATTATTCATGGCCTAGTAAATATTTTGGAGGAATGGCAGACCGAGTTTAAATAGTCCGGTGAGAAATAATAAATATTGAATATTATTTGATTAAATAATATTTAATTTAATTCGCAAGTTAAGTGCATGTCGAGAAATATTATTATTATTATTATTGTTATTATTATTGTTATTATTTTACATTGGGTTCTGTAGGGATTGGATAAATAATAAAGGGTACTTGTGCAATTATTTTATTTTAACCCTAACAATATATAAACTCAATTATATTATTTTCTCATAGAACCAATTCATTTGTTTGGTTATGCACAATGAATTTGGAAAATCCTCTTAAACCCTAGATATCTCCCTTCTCCAAGAGCACTCCCAATAATGGAGAGCGGTCTTCCTCCACCACCCACTCTCAAGTTAAGAGAGATTAAGGAGAATGCTTTGGAAGCGGTTCTTGTGGAAATCAAAGGCGTACGATGAAAGCGATAGGATCTGTTATTCTATAACCTGTAGATTCCTATGGAGATGTTTGGAGATTTGTGTAACATGTGTGGATCACCACTGGAGGGAATCTTCTCTTTATTCCTACAACGCAACAACGATGCAATACAAATCTATTGTCAGATCCATCAATGGAGAAAGAATTCCAACAAGTTAATCCTTTAATTAAATAAATTAATTATAAATAATATGTGATGATCCTCCCTCTGTTTCCATCATGATTTACATTTTCTATTTTCTTTGATTCAATTTCATTGAGAACAGTGTTTATCGTCATGTAGATCACAGATTGATCATCGATCATGACAAAAAGAAAAGTTAGGCATGACTCATCACGTGCTTCCACTGCGCTCGGAAGCTAGAAGTGGTATTAGAGTGGTCACATAATTATTTATAATTATTTAATGATCATTGATGATTTACACATTTTTCATTTAGTTTTCATTTCAAGTTTAATCATTATTTTAGTCTGAATTGTGAGATCTGATTCTTCCTCCTTTATTTCTCATAGATCTAATCAATATAATTAATTTTATGAAAGAAATAAAATTGATTAAATCATCCAAAGGTACCAAGAATTATGGATGGATAACACATGAGTACACACCATGTAACCAGAGTTGCACATTATGTACTTGTGTTCAATGCATCATGGATTAATTCGACAATTAATTCAAACTGTATGCATTAATGACATGCGGTGTATTTATTTCTTACATTGTGTATTGACCAGGCTAGGGTGGTGCATAGTCAGCTGGAGTATACATTGTGTAGCCCACGTACACAGCATGTATTCCCTTTGAGTCACAGATGTTTCATGTATTACCATACACGACCTACCTGACTAGTGATCATGTAACTTGGAGACCACACGCCATGTAGTCACTTATAAATGCCATGTACTCCATTTTTTTCAAGGCATAGTTTACACATCAAGTCCCTAGGTGTGTGCCTCAAATACACGGTTAGAGATGTACATGTCATGTAGCTCGCCTGTACATATCGTGTACTTATACCAAATTCCATAGATTTAAAATTTATTTATTATACTGTGTAAACCTTGAGACATGTGCTTGAGTGTATTCATTAAGTTTATAGGACATGTCATGTGATAGGTTTTAATATGTGTGTGTGTGTGTGTCTGTGTTTAATTAATACTTGCATAACGTTCAGATCTTTATATCATGTATGAGTCATATTATAGTTGTTACTCAGCTTGCATTGAAGCATAACACATGACCAAAAAATCATGTAATTCATGTAATCATTAAGGTTAAGTACACGTCATGAAAGTACATGATAAGTCGTGTATTCCATATGTCACAAGAGTAAATAGTATATGAGTATAATACATGTTGGGTAGAATCAGTCAGGTATTCATAGTGTTGCCTCCAAGGTACATTTATGTACACAGTTAATTTTAAATAAAATTATTTAATTTGTTTAAAATTATGATGGATGAGAATATCAAGGAAATTTGGATGATAATTAAGATAAAAGAATTGATTAATTAAAGAAGATAATTAATTTATTCGAGCATGATTTATCTTAAATAATAACGATTAAGAATTGAATGCTAGTTTTATTAAATGCATAATTCTTTGCATGCATGTGGATGATCATGAGCATAGACCAAACCTTTGTATGTGATTGGTTTCATTTAATTTATTATTAAATAAAATTATTAGTTTGTGTGCCTTCTCTCCTCTTATTATGTAAGGGCATGCGTACTCATGGTTTCTTTTATGTAAACTCTTTATTTCCCTCACCTGTGTGTGAGTAAAAGCATATGTAATTGATGGAGCTCCCAAGCTATTGGATGCGGTTCAAGTTTAGATCCAAGGTGAAACCAATCCAATAGAGATACATATGTGGATGGATGGAAAGCTATAACATGAACCTTAATTGGTTCAAGGTGTCTTTCCCATAGGTCAATAGTTAGTTTATCAACCGCTAGATAAACTAACCATTAGTAAAAGCTCAGGATCATACCCCTTTATTATTTTATTTATGTCAAGTTTCATGGTTATTTAATTATGGTTGTTTTTTTGGGATCACATGAATTGATAAAATTAATGAGCATGTGTGATAGAACTAAAATAAATTGTCTTATGCATAAATATTATCTCAGACATGGTTAATAGCTTGAGTAAATACACTTGATATTAAAAAGCATGTGAAAAAAGATAATAATTGACAATTTAAAAATAAAAGGATAAAATCACTCAATAATATATATTAAGTCGGTATAGCCTTCCACTAGATCAGTTAAAATCGATAGTTTATAGTGTTTAACCATCCAAAGTTGGGGGGCTTTCAATTATCGGGGAATTTTAACTTGAAGTTTTGGGTTGACTTAACTTAGTCCACATAAAGGGTTGACTGTCAAGTAGAACTTGGTGTAATGAGAGGCAAAGGTTGAGAAAATACAATTTAAGGATTTCAGGATTGGGGAGTCCAGTCAACATATTAAGGAATTGTGAGTTAATGCATTTGGAATTTAGAATGCCTACCTAAAACCATTCAAGCTGCTTTACCAACCAAATTTGGGGTAATGAGAAGTGGAATATGGATCCTTGACACTTGAATATCCAAGCAACATGATATTCTAAATCCAGTGGTGAGGGCTATTGGGTTTTGATATAATAGTAGAATATTGATAAATATAATACTTTTTATTTGTCTAAATTTTATCAGATAAAATACTAAAATTCTGCTTAAATTATTTTGTAGAAACAACATTAAAATGAATTCAAACATATCATTGTGATCCATACTTAATAAGGATAACATTATCATTGGCATAAATTTCCAAGAGTGGAAAAGGCATTTATGTGTTATCCTTCACCGTGAAAGGAAATTGTATGTGTTGGAAGAACTTATTCCTGATGCGCTTGGTAATGAGGTGAGTGATGAAGAGTTATCGCTCTATGAGAAACGTTTGAACGATTCCACATATGTTCAATGTTTCATACTATCATCTATGTCCAATGAGCTTTTGAAGCAACATGTGGACATGAATGCATATAGTATGATGTCTCACCTTCGAAATCTCTATCAAGAGAAGGCAAGACAAGAGAGGTATGAGATCTCTGATACTTTGTTTACAACTAATCTTGGAGAGTCTGTTCCAATTGGACCTCGTGTAGTCAAGATTATTGGCTACATTTAATGCTTGGATATCTTAGGGATTAATTACCTAGATGAGTTGCATGCAGATCTTGTACTTTCATCACTGCCCAAGACCTCCTCCAGTTTTATTGTTAATTACAATATGAACAATAATGAGAAGATTCTTTCAAAAATACTTACCTTGATTCTCCAAGTGGATAAGGACATGGGGTGTGATAAACCCACAGTACTTATGGTGAATAAGAAAAAAAAGAACAAGGAAAAGGGACACAAGACTTGTAATAAGTATAAAGCTCCTGATCACTGTCCTTCTAATAAGAGGAAGATCTAGAGGTAGGGAAAGAAAAAAGAGGCAATATGTTTTTCATGTGGCAAGCCAGGTCACTGGAAGAGTAACTGTACCTAGAAGCAAGGGGAAGCTAAAGGTGTGTTCATTATTGAGTATAATCTTTTAATATCTACACATTGGTTATTAGATACAGATTGTAGTGCTCAGATGTGTATCCAAATGCAAAAACCAAGTAGATTCTGAAAGATTGATAAAGGAGATGTGGATTTGTGAGTTGTTAATGGTGTGAGAATGGTTTCTCTAGCCATTGGTGACTACCACCTTTCATTTCCAACCAGAATAATTTTGGTTTTAAAATATTGTTATTATATACCCATGGTTACCAAGAACATAACTTTTGTATCATGCCTATATACATATGGGTTTATTTTCAAGTTTAGAAATAATAGTTTTCTTTTATAAAGACAACATATTTTATGGTATGGAACATTTAAATAATGATCTTTATGTATTAAATTATGAAAAAATAAGTATTGGTAATTGATAACGAATCATGTTTACATGAATCATATAACACTTAGCTTTGGCATCACTGTCATGGTCATGTAAATGAGAAGCATTTGACAAAGCTCTTTCAAGATGGTTATTTAGACTCTTCTAAGCTAAAACCACTTGAAAGATATCATGCTTGTTTATAAGTAAAAATGACCAAACCGCCATTTGGTGGATAGGGTGAAAGGGCCAAAAAGCTTCTCTGATTGGTCCACACTGATGTGTGTGGACCATTTCTAGTAGAATATAGAGGTGGATATTCTTACTTCACAACTTTTACTGATGATTTGAGTAGATATGGTTATGTCTACTTGATAAGGTATAAGTATGAGTCTGTTGAGAAATTCAAGTAATTCAAGAATAAAGTAGAGAATCAACTTGAAAAGAAGTTAAAGAAGCTTTGATCAGATCGAGGTGGTGAATATCCTAACCAGGAGTTTATTGACTTTCTATGGGAGTTTGGGATTCTATATCAACTCACTCTACCTTAAACACCGTAATGGAATGGTGTTAGTGAAAGGATGAACTTTGCCTTGTTAGACATAGTAAGGTCGATGATGAGTCATGCAGATCTTCCATTATCCTTTGAGATATATGAATTACAAACTGTGACATACACATTAAACTGAGTATCAACTAAAGTCGCATACATGAGTATCAGCTAAAGCCGCATAGTAAGGTCGATGATGAGTCGTGCAAATGGAAACCCCTTCAAGTTATGGAGTAGAAAGAAACCCATTTTGTCGCATACATGTGTATGGGGTTGTGAGGCATTTTTAAGGTCTTCTCAGGCAACAAACAAGCACTATGGGGCATGAAGTGTATCTTTATAGGGTATCCCAAAGAAACAAAGGGATATTACCTATAAAACACCTTAGATAAGAAAGTGATTGTCGCCATAAAAGTCGTCTTTCTTGAGAGGGAGCACATTCTAAAAAAAGGATGGTGGGAGTAAGATTGACTTTGATGAAGTTGATTCTCAAGATACATAAGAGTTGGTATAGAAATAGGTTCCACAAGTCTCCATGGAAGAAGTAGTTCCTAAAACACAAGTGTTATGTAGGATTAAAAGAGAGGTAAGAGAACTAGAGAAATATAGTTTTCTAGTCACCGAAGATGGAGACTCATTGTTGGATGACAATTATGAACCTATCTTCTATAAAGAGGTAGTAGGGAGCTCAGAAGACACAAGATGGAAAGAAGGCATGAATTATAAAATGGATTCTATGTATCAGAACCAAGTTTAGGTTCTGGTCGATGCGCCAGTTGATGTAAAGCCCTTTGGGTTCAAATGGGTATTCAAGGGAAAATTGGACATAGAATGTAAAGTAAATATCTGTAAAGAAAGACTAGTGGCTAAAGGGTTTAAATAGTGTCAAGGAATTGACTATGATGAAACCTTGTCACCAATTTTCATGTTTAAATCCATCAGAATTATACTTGTTATATAAGGTTACCATGACTATGAGATTTGGCATATGGATGTCAAAACTGCATTACTTAATGGGAACCTTTAGGAAGATGTCTATATGACACAACTAGAAGGGTTTTTGACTCTAGGTGATGCCAAAAGGATTTTCAAGTTACAAAGATACATTTATGGATTGAATCAGGCATTCAGGTCATTGAACATTAGATTCAATGAAGCCATAAAAGAATTTGGTTTCATTAAGAATGAATGTGAGTCTTGTGTTTACAAGAGGTTTAGTGGGAATGTGGTCGTTATCCTAGTATTATATATCAATGACATATTATTTATTGGAAACAACATACCAGTCTTACAGTCTGTTAAGGACTGTTTACACAAGTGTTTCTCCATGAAGGGATTAGGTGAAGCAACCTATATTCTAGGGATCCAAATCATTCATGATATATCCAAGAGGTTTTTCAGACTAAGTCAAAGTACATATGTTGACCAGATACTAAAGAGATTTAGTATAGAACAATCTAATAGGGGATTGGTTCCGGTGCGAGCAAAAGCATGAGTATCATGTGAGAGCTAGAGGACTGAAGGTTATTAACAGTTGGCTCTAGTGCAAGTGAGAGTATGTTGGAGTTGGTGCCCTAGAACCAACTTATGTGTACTTTATGATAAATTTTATTCATAGTTTTAAATATTAATAAACTTTTTATCACATCATGATTGTTCTTCTGTGTAACATGGTATGTGATAATGTCCCAAGAGTAGTTGTTGCAATAAAATCTCGTAGTAGTTCCCCACTATGATGAGAATCTGAAAGTGTTATGACACTATTCTTAAATATATGTTTTGTAGTCAGATGATATCATTTGAGGGACACAAATTATATAAGCTATTAGGGGAGGAGACTCATAGAACTTTGAGGTACCTTCTCATGGTGTACACCCTTGGTAATATCTAGTGTAGGATATTATGAGAACGTGACCCGCTAGTAGGAAATCCACATTTATGTCATTGGATGTTCCTATATGTGGATGTGTGTATTGATACTTAGACTTTATGATTATTTTTAATGAGTATTGTGAGTCACATACTTTGATGTATTGATGAAAACTGTGACGATAGATGTTCACGGTGGGGTAGGATATGTTGAGTGCGCCACAAGTAATATTACATTAATGAATAATATGAGAAAGGACTTTCCTTTTTCATTCTTTAACAGAAGTTGATATCTCGGGCCCTTTGATGGAAATGATATAGCCTAAATAAATTCATGTTCATGGTATTCTATATGTAAATTCAATTTTCAGGAAGTCAAAAAAAGAGACATCGAGCACATAGGTTGATGGCACCAACATGCAACCTGCTTGATTTGAGATATCATGATAAAGAGATTATATTACACAGTAAGCATCCGTATGAGGTATTATGTTGTTGTAGCATTAACTGCATTCTCTATGGGTGCAGTGGCGTGTTGTTGGATGCTAACTTTGGACTTTAGGCTACTTCGTCTAATGTCACTGGGAAAGAGGTTTGGATGGTCACACACTAAGTGTATCCAGAATCTCGGTTAAATAATATATTATTATTTATTATTTAACAAGTTGAATAAATATTATTTCAGCACGTGGTTTAATAATTATTCATGTTTGCTTGATGACATATATTTCGTCACCAGTTATTCAAGAGAATATAATGTGAGCAAAATATTTAATAAATATTCATTTGTTATTTAGTGAATATAATATTTATTTATTTATTAGCGAATAATGCGATGATATTTATTTAATAAATAAATAGTCATTATTCAATGCCTTATAAATATTGTGGATGAATGACAGACTGAGTTTAAATGGTCCGGTGATAAATAATAAATATTGAATATTATTTGATTAAATAATATTTAATTTAATTCTCAAGTTAAGCACATGTCGAGAAATAATAATAATAATATTATTATTTGGCATGGGGTTCTGCAGAGATTAAATAAATAATAAATAGAACTTGTGCAATTCTTTTATTTTAACTCTAGCGATATATAAACCCAATTATATTATTTTTCTCAAAGAGTTGATTCACTTGTTTGGTTGTGCACAACGAATTTGGAGAACTATCTCAAGCCCTAGAGAGCTCTCTTCTCCAAGAATACTCTCAAGAACGGAGAGCAATCTTCCTCTACCACCAACTCTCAAGTTAAAAGAGATCAAGGAGAACACTTTGAAAGCGGTTCTCGTGGCGATCAAAGGTGGACAACGCAAGCGATAAGATCTATCATGCTAACACCCGGTGATTCCTACGATGACATTTAGAAATTTGTGGAACATGTGTGGATCACCGCTAGAGATAATTTTCTTTTGATTCCTACAACGCAACGATGGTGCAACTAGCAATGTAAAACGGGTGGGATGGGGTGAGGCGGGCCAAGCCCGCGTGGGATTGAGCCCATGCGAGTTAGACCCACAAAAGCCCGCATAAAATGGGTGGATTTATAAAGCCCGCCTCGCAGCGGATGTGGGAAAGCCCGCGGGCAACCCGCATTCATTATAATTTTATGAGATACAGAATAAAAATATGAAAAATATTAAAAATTAAAACTAAAAAAAAAAAAAATTATGAAATAACATGAATCAAAAAAATAAAAAATAAAAAATAGCATGACTTGGTCATTGCAGTACAGGAGGAGGAGGCAGGCGGGGACACCAGGGGGTGATGGAGGAGGTTGGGGTGGTAGAGGAGACGGGGGAGGCAGAGGAGGTGGGGGAGGCAGAGGAGATGGGGTAACAAGAGAGGGTTGGGGGTGGGGTGGCGACGGAGGCGGGGGGTCGCGGCGTAGGCGGGGGTCGCAGAGGAGGCGGGGGAGGGCTCGAGGGTGGCAGAGTAGGCGGGGGTGGCAAGGTCCGAGCGGGGGGGGGGGTAGCGAAGGAGGCAAGAGTGGGCTGGGGGCGGGGCGGGGGTAGCGAGGGTCGCAGAGGAGGTCAGGCGAGGGTGGGGGGGAGGCAGGGTGGCGTAGGAGACGGGGGCTGCAGAGGAGGCGGGGGGGGGGGTAAATGGTGGGGCGAGGGTTGAGCGACGGGGAAGTCGGTTAGGGGCGGGGGGCGACAACCACGACATTGGCTGGGGGTGGGGGACGTTGGCTAAGACATGAAGTAGCAAGGGGAATCAAAACAGGCCACCCGTCGCCGACGGGTATGAAGCGGGGCGACGGGGTGGGCAAGTGGGCGAGTTGGGATGGGGGAGGCTGAGGCAGGGGACAAACGGGGGGGGGGGAGTTCGGTGGAGAGGCCAAGGTGGGTGGGTGACGGTGAGTAGGGAGTGGGGAGGCTGAGTTGGGCGGGCCGATGGCGAGTTAGGAGGGTGGAGGTCAATGATGAACCAGTGGACCAGTGGGGGGGAGGGAGGGAGGGAGGGAGGTGGGGGTGGTCTTTTAGTGCAGCAGGCCTAGAGGGAGGTGAGAGGTCAGTGTATCGGGTGGTGGGAGGTCGGACAGTCGACGCATCAGGACTGGAGGGAGGTGGGAGGTCGGTCGCTGCATCGGGTATAGAGGGGGGAGGGAGCCGAAGCGACAGTCTTTGGAAGAGGGGGTGGGAGGTCGGTCGCTGCATCAAAACTTGAAGTTGCATGTAGGCATGCGAAATAGGCGACTTGGTAAATGATGTCTCGAAATTTGAGTTGCATGCAGGAGAATAGTTTATATCATATGTATTTTATTTAAATTTAAAACAGCCCGCCCAACTTCGTGTTATTTTAAAGAAACCAATAAATTTTATTTAAGTTAATTAATATGTAAAAAATGGTATCTTGTAAAATATTTTAATTAAAAAACGGGCTTGCGGGCTAACCCGCACCCGTGTGGGCTTACCCGCCCGCCCCGCCCCGTATCTTCCCCACATCCGTAAAGCCCGCGGGACGCAAACTCGTTTTGCATTGCTAGCTGTAACACATATCTATTGTTAGATCCATCAACGTGATTTCCATTGTCTATTTTCTTGGATTCAACTCCGTTGATCACAACGTTTATCGTTGTGTAGATCTCGAATTGATCATCGATCGCGACAAAAAGTAAAGTCAGGCCTGACCCATCACACACTTCCACTGCGCCCAAAACCTACAGTTTTGTTCCCCAAATTTGATCTAATTGTTCATAATCTCGTAAGGAAAAGATGAGTGAACAAGTAAAGTTAAATAAACACTCAAGCATGGGAAGTGAAATCAAGCAAGTCTAAATATATATGATCATCGTGGTATTAATAATTTCAAGGAAAACAAAGTTCTAGGAATACAGTTGGGGGGTGTCAAGGAAGACAATTGATGTTTAAAAATACAACTTTGTTTTTTTGATTACATAATGACTTCATTACATTTTTTTTTTCACATTTAATCAATGTATTGTAAATTGACATGAACCGACCAATTCAATCATAAAATTGATGAAATCGCATGCGAGAGAACTAATCAAAATGACCTTTCATCGACCAAAACCCATGAAATTGGTGTCGTAATTGGTTCAATTATTTCAATCTTCTCCTCATTTTTTTTTAAAAAATCACATGCATTTAAGAACGACATCAAACATCCATTAATTGAGTATCCGATATTACTTGACCCAATTAAATATAGTTAGAGTAGCAATTAGTCAGAGTTTTTATAGGGCTATGATATTGAATTCAAAACACGATTATTATTCGGATAGAGTTTCGGTAGTAACTTTACGATACTGTAAACCAGAACCGGTTAAAATAATAACTGTCAATTTATCAAGTAACCATTTTTAAATGATTTTAAATTTCTAAAATTTATTCATTTATTTTGAATTCAATTCCCGCATCTGATTAAATTAATTATCTATATACTTTAATATGATATCAACCTTATAAAATATTTTTGTTTAGTCCGACATTCATTCATTTTAAATTTATAAATGAGTTTTAAGATTTTTGGAATTACGTGACCGGATTAAATATAATAGTGTACCGATTAGTTAGAGTTTTTATAGGGTTATGATATTGAATTCAAAACCTGATTATTATTCGGCATTAACTTTACAATACCGTCGAACCCAATTAAAAAAACAGTATTAATTTATCAAGTAACCATTTTTTAAAAGAGTTTAAGTTACTTATTTATATTTCTGTAAGAGAATTTTTTCATTCGTTTACAAAAATATAAAAACAATGCGTTCGCCGGAAGTCGAACCCGGGTCTATTGCTTGGAAGGCAATTATCCTGACCGTTGGACTACGAACGCTTAACACAGACCCCTTGTTTCACAATTTCTAAATTATTAGATATAGTTTTTGAAGATGTATTCGGCAGCCCTCATCTTATATCTGTGACTCCACCCACCAACTCGTTTCTAGGGTTTTTCTCGGTGCCTCTGTTCAGGGTTTGTGACAGGCGCCTCCTCTCGGCTCTCGGCCGTTGCATTTTCTTCCTCGTCTTTCGGGTTCGAAAGGTGAACTTGCAGTCATTTCATTTATTATTAAGCGCTTCAATGAATTTCATTGTTCATTTAAATTCGTGTCGTGGTAATTGATTACTAGAGAGTACCTGGTAGCGGTTTCTTTCACTTTGAGATTCACTCGTACGACCCTTGTCCACTTCTTCTCGTATTTTCGGGTCAAGCATCGATTTTTTTTTTTGCTCGTTTTGTTGTCATATTGACTTGGAAATTTTTTAGATAAGAATCACGAGCTATGGCGACGACGACAGTACCTTTTTAGGGTCCTGTCTTTTAGCTGTATTTTTTCATGTTTCATGCTTACCATGCAGTTGCGAATTGCTTAATTTGCTTGGCGTTCTCATTTTACTCGCTGGGGATGACCTAGAACCTGCGTGATTCCTTTTCTGAAGCTTATGTCACTCGGAGCAGCTTATTGGTGGATGACCTAGTTGCACAGGCAATGTAGCACCAGGGATATTGTTGGATATTTTTTTTTAAAGCCTTTTCATTTTGCGGGACACTGTTAATGCACCCTTTCCTTCGATTTTGATCATTAGATGCATCTTCAGTTGCTGCCATTATCATATTTTCTTTCTTTTCTTCTTATTCCTGATTGGGAAACAAATCAGTTGGTTAACAGCCAGTAATGGTTTATTAGAAGCTCCTAAAACCAACGGGCACAACTTTTAATAAGACAAAACATTTTGCAGTTTGTGTTGTATTATATCCATCACTTTATGTATACATTTCTCTGGACATCTCTTTCCTTCCTCAGATGGGAGGAAATGTTTTCCCTGCCTTAACAAAAAAAATTGTATTTGTTAATTAATATTAATATTTCAATAAAAATTAATATAAAGTATTAATATGATACTACTAATAATAAATATTGTTTATTATGATAATAATTTTTTAATCCCGTCTTTAATAATATTTCTTTTGATAATAATTAAAATTTATTAATTTATTTTTAAATATTATAATTATTTTCATTATATTATTTTATTAGTTAAAATATTTCTTTATTATTATATTAAATTGTTTAATTTTCCAATGTTTACCAAGCATTATCTTTTTCTTTTCTTTTTTTGTTTCCTTTCAATGTTTTCTACCAATCAAAGAAAGCCTCACTGAATATATTTATAATATATTTATAATAAAAGCATATTTTTGAAATTTTTGTTACTTATAGAAATCAAAACATCAGTTGAAGGCGTCACACTTAGTTGAACAAGTTTGAAAGTGAAATTGGCAAGCCAATTTAACCAACTTATTTTTTGTTTAATTCATTAACAAGGTTATCTTTTTTACCATTAATTTTATTGATGCAATTGATGTAGGAATGTAATTTAAGTTTGTTTTTGAGAAAATGAAATCCAACAGATTTTTTGGTCACACTTATATATAATTTTAATACGACGCAAGACTCATTTTGGTTACCTATAACATCTTTTATTGGTTTTGCACACCTTATTTGGTTTGTGTTGAAAGCATTGTTGGCCTTTTCTTATCAACATTAGGGCCCATTAAGTTCGTGAAATCATATCGAATGTAATGAAACAAAAGGAAAGGGAAAGAATAAAACAAAAACATTGTGTTTGGTTAGTGTTTTAAAACCTAGTCTAGCCTAGGTGGTTCGACCATTGATTGAATGCATAAACTGGTTGAGCTGATCAATTTGTGATTTCAAAGTACCAAATTGATATGTATTAATCGAATATTTTTATCTTCTCATCTTATTTCTTGTCTTGTGTGTGTATGTGTATATATATATAAAACTTTAAATAACATTTAATTGTTTTTTATAACCAGGATTAATTAAAAAGTGTTTCAAAATTATATTTTTTAAGCATTTAAGATCTCACTTTTATATGGGTGAGTATTGGAGCATTTCAATTTTCTATATCATGACATGAATTATAAATTTACAACTGTCGGTGAAAACTGGTTTGGCCATTTTACTTTAACTGGTCTAACCTTCACTTGCTCCCATTTTCATCCCAGGGATCCATCCCTATTTTCCGAACTTTGTGTTTTAGTGCATCATAAATGTTAAGATGATAGAAAATCATAGTTAAATTATTATCAATAATAATATCATTAAAATAATATGTTCATTAAATAAATGACTTTTTAATAAATTAATAAATTTTTAATAAATATATTGGCTAAACAACCTTATAATGCATGAATGATTATTTTAATGCATTTACAAAGACACGATGGTCTTTCTTCCTCATATTCTTTGTACTAAAAATGATCTTTTCTACCTGTTTAGGTTTCAATCTCGATTCTTCCATTTGAAGGAATGTATTTTTTTAGATTATCTGAAACCCCTACCATTGTTAAGTTGATACTTATAAAGCTACAAAATTATTGATTATTATAACTTCCTCAGTCATTTGTAAAGATTTAAATTTGTGAGTGGGCACATTTGCATTGTTATTTTCAAATTTCTGCATAGGATTATATAAATAATGACACCCGTGATCATGATAGCACTTTCTCTTGACACATCTTTGCTTAATTTCATATAGGTTTTTATATTTTGAACATTTAAGTGACCATGGAAAATGTCAATGACAATGATGGAAATCTTACCCATCAACCAGAAGTTGAGAAGAATGATTCAGAAGTTGAGAAGAATGATCTTGAAATGGAGAAGGATGATTCAATTGGCAAAAGCAATACCGAGGCACCCACACCTGTGCAGGAAAACACAGACATTGACGATCCTATGATTGTTGAGGATAAAATGAAGGATGAAATTGTGAAAAATAAAGAGACTTCGGAAGATGGTAAGATTTCAGAAAAAAAGATGGCCACAATGGGAGGTGATAGTAATGAGGTAGCCAAGGTTGAAAAGGAACCTAACTCATCAAGGAAGAGTGATCGTAAATTGGAAAATGGATCAGGTATGATATTCATGTGTAATTCAAAGACGAAGAAAGATTGCTATCGTTATAAGATTTTAGGGCTACCCATGAGCAAGAAAGATACCGTGTCGAAGGTTTCCAAGGGCATGCGGCTTTTTTTATTTGACTGTGATTTGAAGCTGATGTATGGTATCTATAAGGCTACGAGTGAGGGTGGTGATAACATCGAGCCCAAGGCTTTTAAGTCGGCATATCCATCTCAGGTAAATCTTATTTTTTTTATGATTGTGTCTTGGCTCTTTTGCTTGATAAAGAAATTACGTTCTCACGCGAATAGTTTTTTTGTATCCTCATGCTTTCATTCTATTAAAGAATTAGTCCATATAATTTAAGCGGTCTTCAATAATTCTTTACTTTTTATATTCAAATTTTGAATTCATTAAAAAGTTAAGCTTTATATTTTTAATGGTTTCAAAAAGGTTATTTAAATTTTAAGCATTTGGTTGCTGTGATTTAGAGTGTTTGGTACATTTCCTGGAAAGAGATTATAATGTACAATGATTGCACGAAAAGTGATTGCTAGCAAATTGACATTGATGTGTTTGGTATGCTATGCGAAATTGTATTTAAATTTCAGGAAAAGTATAAATGTAGTGTTTAGTATATATTTATTTACAATAGTTCAGGGGAGGGGGAAATACATTGAAAATCCTACTCCAACGCAACAGGGAATCACTCGGCGAGACTCGAACCTGAGACCTCGCCGAGGCCCCACAGAGTCGCTACCAACCGAGCTGGACCCTGGGTGCAATGTTTAGTATATATTTACTTTGCTAGTAATGTTATGTCAAAATTTTAAAATGTTTTCCACTAAAAAAATTAAATAATATAAATAAATTAATCTAAATAATAATAATAATGACAATGGGTGTATTTGATTGTGAATTGATGGTTTAGGTCATGTATTGAATAAAAGATCTAACATTATATTTATTTTTCTTTTTAAAATTTTCAATGAGGAGGTTTTTAGTATTTCATAATTACTTTGCACTCTAATCTTTCATTGTAGTAGTAAATGACTTCCATCAGATTGTAGGATTTGGGTGTATTCACTTTGCACATGTCATGTTATATTGTTGTCACAATTTTCAAGCCAAACGTTGCAAAGCGACTATTGCCTATTAAATTACATTGTAAAACTGTTAAAATCATTGTTATTAATGGCGTGCTATTGTGTGCGTCATAGCGTCATGGGCTAACGCCAACCTCTATTACGCCGCACCATGATTGCACAATATCCCTGTCGAGATTTCCCGTCGTGGCCTGCGCAGCACCGTGCCGCAGTGTTGCGTTGCGTTGGTACTCCATCCAAAAGTTCCCTTTTTTTTTGCTCAACTTGAAGGTGTTTTTAACCTTCCCAATTAGAAGCATTTACTTCTTTTTTAAAAATAAGACCTATACCCAACATGTTGATCTTGTGAGCAACCTCCTTCCCGACAACATGTGGATCGGAAGCTTTATTGTGACCTTTTTCTTTCTTAACATCGTTCAAGTGCAACTTTCCCTCTTTTCAACCACGTCGTTTTTCCTTGACGGGTATTTTGTGGCTCCCTTTGTGCGAGTCAACCTATTTTATTTTATTCGAGGTCCGAGAATCAACCAAACAATTCCAACAGCCCTAACTAGTCAATTTCCCATTTTTCCTCTGAATTTTTCATTGCTCTTGATTTTTTATTTTTCATTTGATTTTGGATTCATATTTTAATTACTTACACAACTTTCTGTTTCAATTTTATCTATTATTATAGTTTTATTTTTTTGGGATTTTGGATGGCTATCTTCACTATAATGTCGAGCTTTAGAGCTTTTTTTTTTAATTTTGTGATTTGTGGGACATGAGTGCTAATATTCATTTGATATTTTGTTAGTGGCTAAACTTTCATGGTTAGATTTTATTATTATTCATGCTTCCTTTGTTTAACTAGAATTTTTATAAATCCAACCTGCTATGATGATTTACTTTATGTTGTGTTTTAGAGTTTTTATGTAATTAAATGAAAGTCGATGGGATGTAATGGAATGGAATAATGTGGAATAAAACTAAATTGAATGTTCAATTATTTGTGAGAGTTTTATGACGGTATGAAAGTCTTACCATATTATTATTGTTAAAATAAAGAAAATTATTTTTATTAATAATTTCAAAACATCTCTCATTATTTTTATTCATTTTATTTTTTCAAATTTTTGTTATAATTTTTTTATACAAATTACTTTTTTTGATCATTCCATCATCGACCCTCTTTCGAAAAAAAAGTTTTGCGATTTCCAAGGATTGGAAGGCAATTACTTTCATTGGAAGGCGATTACTTGACATCTCATTTCTCATAAAAAATTCCCAAACAATGGCTTTAATTTATTAGTTGTTCCACACTATGCCACTCCACTTAATTTAAAACTTCCAAACATACCATTAATTTTGGCATGTGTCTTTTTAGCCCTTAAGGTGTTTTAGGGGCTTATTTCCTTTAGGGAACTTTTCGCCTTTGACTGCCTGAAATTAATTTTAATTTAATGATGAAAATAGGTAGGGATTAACTTATTTGTGCTTTGAAATTTAGAGAACATTTATTTCTCATTTCAAACAATTGAATTGATGGCTTGTAAATGGAAAATAAAAACATAAAAATTATATATCTATCCGGTTTGTAGGGATTTAGTTCCGTGTGTATAACCCAATTTCATCTAAATTCATGGAAGGTGATTCCCCCATGGCCTTAGGGAGTTCAATGATTTCGATGTAATTGATAATGAAAAGAGATATTTAACCTTATTCATTCAAAATTTCATCTCATAAGAATTTCAAGGGTATTTTGATATTTTAATACCATGGGTACATACATGAAGTTATGATTATATAAAACAATCTTGCGGGGCATAAGGATTTTGGGCCTCTGTTATGAAATGGGGAAGGGAAAAAGAATGGGAAAGAGAGGAGTTTTCTTCAATGGATGGATTAGGAGAACATTTATTTCCCATTGCAAACAATGGAATTGATGGCTTATAAATGGAAAATAAAAATATAAAAATTATGTCTATCCGGTATATAAGGATTTAGTTCCGTGTGTAACCCAATTTCGTCAAAATTCATGGAAGGTGATTCCCCCATGGCTTTCAAGGGAGTTTAGTGATTTTGGTGTAATTGATAATAAAAAGAGATATTTAACCTTTTTCATTTAAGGGTTCACCTCTCATAAGAATTTCAAGGGTATTTCGATATTTTAATACTATGAATACATATATAAAGTTTTATATAAAACAATCTTTTGGGGCCTAAGGATTTAGGGCCTCTGTTATGAAATGGGAAAGGGAAAAAGAATGAGAAATAGAGGAGTTTTCCTTAGTAAATTGAAAATGGGGCATGCTAAGCATTATAAACCAAATTTCCACTTCCCATTCCTTTTATCTCACATGTTTGTTCCCTAGCATACACTTAGTTCCTTGTGAACCTCAATTTCATCAAAATCGAAGGAAGTTGGTTTTCCTTGTGGTGATGAATGGAGTCTAATGACATCCATGTAATCGTTGTTGGAAATAGTTACCCTTATACCTTTAAAGGAGTCATCTCTCAAAAGAATAACAAGGGTAGTTTGATATTATAATACCATGGATACATTCATCGAATAAGAATTATTTAAAACTTTCACTCGCACTCCAAACGTAGTGTTTTTTCATTCAAGGGTTCACCTCTCATAAGAATTATTCAATTCCATTCCGTTTTCTATTCTACTCTTACTAATGTATATTTAATTCATTAAGTACATGTTAGCGATGATCATTTTTTATCAATTATTATATTACTATATATCATTAATTATTTTTAATGTTTATTCGGTAAAACATAATGTTTTGTAAGTATATGATCTAAAGGCTAAAGTAGTGGTGAGAGAATCATGTTGATTGAAAAACTAGTTTTTCTAGGGTGTATTTTTGGTTTTTCTTTCTTCTATGCTAATCGTCTTTCCTTCAATAAAAACAATTTCATTGAAAACAACGTAATGAGATGTGGAGGGATCATGGATTGAAAGGGAAGATTTTCATTAGGGAAAAACAAAGGTGCTGTTGATTAGAGGAAGTGACAAAAAGGAGAAAAATAATTTTGATAAAAGAATACTAGTGATCAAAAATAGACAACAAACAAGCTTTAAACCCAATTAGCTCTATTTAAGATCATATTTTCATTGAAATCATTTAGAAACAAGATCATCTTGACTGATTAAGGGTCTTTTAGGTCTATTGCTACTTTTTTTGACAAGTGAATTCATCATTAGGCTTACCCTATTAACAGGTGCATTTCTGAGTCTTCTTCTAACATGTTCAAACCATCTTAGTCTAGTCTCAGTCATTTTCACGTCAATTGATCCCACAATTTTCTTTCGAACACATTCATTTATAATCTTAATCTTAGTACGCCCACATGTCCATCTTAGCATTTTTGTTTCCGCTACACTTATTTTTTGTTCATGGTGTCACAAAACACCCCAGAAGTCTTTATTTTATCCATTTGGTTTGAATCCTATGAGAGATATCTACATTAATATCCCCATCACATTATAGAAACGAGGTTGAATATTGAAAACGATGAATTTTTGAAATAATGTGACCTCCCAAACTCACATCCATAACATTACTATACAATTATTTGTTAAAATGACACTTTATATGTTCCGCCTTATTCCTACTAAGGCGTAAAGGTTTCAATTCTAAAGTCTCTATCTTTAATTATCAATTGTCTCTTTGGATTTTGCAATGATAGCTATATCCCGCAAAAAAACATGCAATTAGGTATCTCATTTTGAATATGCTTTGTAAGTTTATCTAAGACCAAAACAAAAAAAGTCATGAGCTTAAACTCTAACCTTGTGGAGTCTTATCGAGACATGGAAGTTTGTAGTATCATCCACTGAAGTTCTAACTCAAGGCAAACTCCCTTCATGCATGTCTTGGATGAGTTTGATATACGCCACTTGCACCCCTATTATTTCAAGTGATTTCCATAAATCCTCTCAACTTTATCATATGTTTTTTTTCCAAATCAATGAAAATCATATACAAATTTTGGGCTTTTTATCAATAATACTTCATCATAATCAAATAATCCTGCAACCCTTTTCTTTCAAGAGCTTTCCATAAAACCTCTTTAGGAAATTTATCATATGCCTTTTCCAAATCAATGAAAACCATATACAAATCTTTGGCTTTTTGTCGACAATACTCTATCAGACCTCTAATTAAATAAATTGCTTATGTGGTCGAACATCCATGCATAAAATCAAATTGATTATCTAAAACTTTAGTTTCCCTTCAAATACTTTGTTCAATTAATACCAAACCCTCTTGAATGTTTCCACTCAGTAGACATTTTTTTAGATTTCATAATCTCATTAAATAACCTAGTGAGCCAATTAATACCAAACCCCCTTGAATGTTTCCACACTTCATTGCAAATGTTTTCTAGCCCAATACTTTTCCATTTTCCATCCTTAAAGCATCTTTAAACTCAAAACGATGTATTTTTCAATAATAGTTGTAATTGAGTTCATCTCTACTAATATTTGGATTATCTAAGTCTAATTCACACATCCGCTCTTCATTGAAGAGATTATTGAAGTCGCATCCCCATCTTTTCTCAATTTCCTTATCCTTTAAATGGGTACGACCTTCATCTTTTATGCACCAAACATGATCTAAATCTCTAGATTTTCGCTCCCGCAACACTTATGATAGCACCCATCGAAAACTCCTTGCAACACTTATGATGAGTGCTTCTGAATAGGTGTTTTCAGATTGCTCATTGATGCTTTTTCTGCTACTTATTTAAGCGGTTTTCTTCTGGAATTCAAGACAAGTGTTTTTTCAAAAACAGAACAAAAACCACATCTTTTCAAACTGCTTACCAGAAGAGATAAGTGCTGTAAGCAGTTTTCAGTTAAGTGCTTTCAAACAGACCCTTATATGAGATACACTAGAAAGATGCATGTCCAAATGAATTAAGGTGCTATGCTAGTGGAAAAATGCTGAAAATATGTTATGTAAAATTATAAATAAAAATAACAGCACATATTATGTAAATAGTAGAAATGCGAAATTGGTTATACGCGGGATGCCTTGTTTTTTCAGCATAAATATTTAATATAGTAACACCACATCACTGATTGCATACACATGAGAAAAATATGCCTCAGCGTACAAAATTTGTACACAATTCTAGACAACTAATATGTATTTATAGTTTAGCATGATACTTGATGACTATTTGGTCTGGGTTTTACAAGCTTCCTAAACTAAAAAATGTTATTAGGTTTAAAATCATTGGGTTTTTTTTTTAATATTCCGAGTCAAATTTTTTCCCTTGACTCGTCGTAATACTTGAAATCGGGTTTAAGGCTAGTTTGTGGTGGTTGTATCATAATCCTTAAACTTAGCGGCACAATGTGCAGTGAGTTTTTGCAAGTGTGGGAAATTTTGTGAGAGCCTTATTGCCAGTCCAAATGCATCTTGTCCACTTGAGGTGGTTTTTGGACTCTTGGTTGTATCCATTTGTGGAAAATATGAGTGATTAAAAAACATTAGTTTTTGATGGGTCATATTTTGGAATTTTGGGTTCAGTTTGGTGAGAGGGATTCATGATTTGGTTTGGATGCATTGTAATGGCAACAATGAATTGGCTGGTGGCAGGACAGGCTAGTTAGATTATTGTAGTTAGAATGCCTTCTGTAGTTTGAACCTTTTTTAGGACTTATGCATCTAAATAACATCTTATGGTGGCTTTTGGGGTTTTGCCTGGGGCCTAATTTTATAAGGGTGTAAAACTGAACTGAAATAAAAAACCATTCCAAACCAAGTTGGGTTTGGTCTGTTTGGTTTGGTTTATTCAGATTTTTGGTTCGGTTTGTTTATTTATTTTAAGAATCAAGTTATCTTGGTTCGGTTTGAACATCTATTGAGAAACCTAAATAAATTAAACCGAATTGAGGTAAAAAGTAAAAGATGTCATGGTAACTATTTTTGCAGCCCATCCAAATTGTGGCGGTTAGTTCTCTCAATCACGCCTCAAGGTTTTGTGCTCTTTCCCATTAATATATTGTAGATTGTTATTGCGGTAATTTTTTTCACTGTATATTTGAAAATCAAGTTGATCTTGGTTTTTTATTTTCCATTTCTTTGTTTATGTTTTATGGAGCAATGCACTCTTAATTTTGATAGAAACCGTATTTTTGATAGAATAAGTGGGTAAGGGGAAATGATTTGCTTGCAAAATTAGATCTAATAAGCTCAATCCAAAGTTCCAAAGTCGAATTAATCTACCCCTAATGAACTGAAATATTTTGATTGGTTTGTATGATACAAATTTTTGAGCACTGTTTCTATTTATATTGCTTTCAATTTTTTCAGTTTACCTTTCATCCAATCCAAATTGAATTAAACACCCCCACTAATATGCAAGTTCATAACATCATTTTAGAAAATAAATATTAGAAACTATTGATGCAGGGAATAAGATTTAACATTCTGGGTTTGTTTGATGTGAATGGAAAATTCATCATTCTGTAAGACGACTTGGGCAACAGTTGTTCAGCTTAGTCCATTTTTTGGTTTTGGAACTTTATAATTTTTTTCATCTCTAAAATCTTTAACTCAATCGAAGGTGAGTTCTGAGTAGATTTAGGTTGTCATTGCTATCTTCCCCCTTTTAATAAAAAAGGCCATCTATTGTAAGTTTTATCATGTTTTTCTTTATAATTGATGTTTGTTTTTTAAATTTTTAGTACATGTTTTTTATTTAAAATATCCTTGTTTGGCATGACATCTAGAAATGCTTATATAAAATAATATTTGATTTGACTGTAATTTTTAAATTTATTGTTTAATTCTAACTTAAGAGACCTGTAAGTTATGCATATTTGGGAAAAATTGTTCTTCCTAGTGCAGTGTGACAAAATTAAGCATAGAATAATTTACGCTTCAATGTCATTTTATCTGCTGTGAAGAAAAATTGAATTTTAATTATATTTTTTATTTGGCCATTTTTTATGGAAACTATCTAAACCATTTTCTTCTTCTTTTAAATAGAAAATTATTTTGCTTAAAATTTAAATTCAATAGATTTTTTTTTCCATTTTGACACCCTTCTTTTAACCCTACCTTTTACAAAATCAATAAACGGGTGTTGACCTATTATTGAATTTAAGGAGTGTAGTGACATCTAGAAATGCTTATATAAAATAATATTTGATTTGACTGTAATTTTTAAACTTATTGTTTAATTCTAACTTAAGAGACCTGTAAGTTATGCATATTTGGGAAAAATTGTTCTTCCTAGTGCAGTGTGACAAAATTTGGCATAGAATAATTTACGCTTCAATGTCATTTTATCTGCTGTGAAGAAAAATTGAATTTTAATTATATTTTTTATTTGGTCATTTTTTATGGAAACTATCTAAACCATTTTCTTCTTCTTTTAAATAGAAAATTATTTTGCTTAAAATTTAAATTCAATAGATTTTTTTTCCATTTTGAAACCCTTCTTTTAACCATACCTTTTACAAAATCAATAAACAGGTGTTGACCTATTATTGAATTTAAGGAGTGTAGTGACTTAATTCGTGTGATGGATGGTTTTAAAGCCAACCTGTTCTCAATATTATGTATTGCTAAGCGCATCAGGAGGGAGTTGGGCGGTCAATTTGTTATTGCGGTAGCGTCAAGATGCTTTCAAGCAAGGGTGGATCTGACAATCTCCCCTTGTATCTAGATGGGTAGATCTTTGCGTTTTTAATGGTGGGTGCTACACACTGTTAATGTTTATTTGTTCTTAAAATTTTATCAGTGTTCTGTCCTCTAAATTGGATCTAGTGAGGTCAGTCCATTTTGTGTGATTCTAGTGGCATACAAAATGACGATCTAACATTTAATTCAATTGAATTTAAGGATATGTAAAAGTGAGTTATGCACATCCTCAATGGTTTTCTATTGAGAAATAGGATAGTTATCCAATCCATCAGAGCCAACTTGTGATTAATTTGATTTGATGCGGAAGGACTAGGTATGGAATTGGACGAGCTCTACGGGTGTGTGAATTTGAGTGGAGAATAGTGTAGCAACTGCAGATCACCTTGTACCATACTCTTATAGATCATCATTGTAGGTAGCATTGAAAGTTTAGTATAGGATACTGGATTTGGTTACATGGTTTGCATGTTCTTTGGTATTCAGATTAAGCATTGACCCAAATGGTCCTTGTAATTTGGTTTGCGATTAATAAAATTTGATTAGCAACGATAACAAAATAGTGTGATAATCATATATCAATTTTGTCCCAAACTAATTTTCATTTATTAGTGGATTCTATATATTTTTCATGGATTCCTTTTGGAGTGGTTTAATAACGTTGTTTGTGCGCACTTAATTACACCACACAAGTGATGCATGAAAAAACTAATGAGCGTCCAATTACATGTAATATCCCCAAAAAAGCACAAACAAGGTACACAATGTCAGCACCTTGATTTGCTGGCATGTCACAAATTATCTCCATTGTTTTAGCTTTGTCCAAACTGAGCTCAAATTAGGATGGATAATAGTAAGCAGCGGAACTCAAGTGTGATGGATGGCACCTGAACTCTCATGGGATGGCTAGAAGTTGCCCTGTTTTTTTTTTCTTTCTGAAAAATGTCCATAAGATGGGTTTCAGAGAAATTTGAAAGGGAAATTTCATGGGGAGGGTGAAGATGAGGGCTTTTACCGGAAGAAAATGAAATTGAAGAGGGGATATGAAAGTGAGTTAGGTCATGTCCAACATTGGACTTTTATGCAACAGAAGTCAACATAGGAGGCATCTTTGTGCTCCTCCCTCCATAGGAGGCATTCTAGGCATTGGTTCACGAGCTCCTTCATTCTAGCAGAAGTCAACATTCTAATTTTGGAAATTATGGTTTCATGGTGTTTGAAAACTAGTTCAGCTGTGATTTGTTGTCAGGTGCCTACACCGCCTCTGCATCATGGGATTGTGGCACTTAAAAAACTCTTGCATCTGTGACGAGCACTAACACTGATGATTCCGGTGGGAGTGGCTGGCTTTGATTATATCATTAAGATAATAGTAGGTTTTAGTGTGGGGGCATTTATTTTTGGGCTTGTATATTGGAAAAGCGCTTTTGGACAAAAATAGATTGCGTGGAAGGCTCTATCTCCCTACTTTTACTGTTGTGTTGGACTCCCCTAAAACGTGTCTGTTCCAGATGTTTTAGCCAGTTTTTTAATGAAAGCCATATTAAAGAACTCAATCTTTAATCATGGAATGCTATGTATGCTGGTCTACTTGGTGATCTTTTGCAACTGCTTGGGTGATAATGGGCAACATCAACTTGGTAGTTTTAATTATTTTAAGAAATTTGCTTTTTATTCGTTTTTCATGGTTCTTGATTTGATTGATGACTAGAAATGGAACCAAAGGAAGATAATGGGCAACATCAACTTAGTAGTTTTGCATGAAGGGCTATACTATCTGAAGATATGCATGAGATTGTTGATGGTGTGTGTCATGTTACCACTGTGGTCAGAATCTATTTTGCATCTTCAATACTCAGGCAGTGGAATGCAGATAAATAATTATGTTTTTGAAGGAAAATATATTTTTCCCTTGATTGATGCTGGAATAGAAAACACTGGACTTCACTCATATCCACAGGGCTCAATATTGTTATCAGTTGAGTTAATTTAGCGTGCTTTTTGATGTTCAAAGATGGGGTTTATGATTAGCGTCTGTGGTCCCTCACTTGCTTTTCGGTGATGAATATGCTGAATGCGCTGATGGTTGCGGCTTTTAGGAAGCTGATTTTCTTTTTTGTTATAGGTCCGGTTCAGCATAGTGCAGGACTGCCTCCCACTTGCAGAGGAGAAATTTAAAGCGGCCATCAAAGATAACTACTATTCAAAGAACAAGTTTGACTGTCAGTTGTCGCCTGAACAGGTTAGGCGGCTGTGCCCATTAGCGTTAATCATAATCGGCTTGTTCCATCTTTTGATTGCGTTGTGTTTTGTTGGCAGGTGAAGAAACTATGCAAGCTTTTTAAGTCTTCTTCCACAAAAGGTTCCAGGGCAAAAAGATTGAGGGGAGGTGAAGCAAGAGCTGATGTCTCTCACAGGAGTGGAAAATACACAGAATCTGAAAGGCGTGGGAGGGGCAGCCGTGGGATGAGGTTCCGTGAACGTGATTGGGAGGAGGAGGCGCCTCGGATGTACCGAGAGGATCCGCGTTTGTATGAGAGGGGAGTTTATCCAGCCACAGAAGTGCCAATGGCTCATCATCGTGTGCCGGCTCCTTTCCCTTCAGTACCGCCCCCCTTGGCACAGCATCAGCGGCCGCTTGTATACGCTGCACCTCCACCCCCAATGGCATACAGTACTTACGACAGGCCCTTGGCCATGGACCCATACGGTGCAGGTTACTTGGACCATGGTCAGAGGGTGGAAGCTGGTCTGGAAAGTGGGCGGGTTGATCCGTACAGTAGCAGTCTTTACCGGGAACCCCCAGTGCACCATGGCCCAGCATATCCCCCTGCTGCAGAGGCCCATCCCCGACTCTATTACCGCTATTGACGACTCCTTTGTTGGACCCCTGGTATGATCAATGGGGTCTGAATTGGAATTTGGTATGTTGGGATTAGTTATGCTTGTTTCATTCCTGGGATGGTATGTTTGTTTGCTCGTTCATGGTTTTGTGGATTACGTGTTCTTGTTCTTGTCAAACCCTGTCATTGATGAATATTCTCTAGTTTTGTTGACAGGTTTTTCTTTTTTTTTTCCTTTAAGCAGCTTTCAAATTTGCATTTTTATAGACAAAATATTTTCTTTTCAGACAGTTATTTTCAAAATGCATCTTCATTTCGCTTCATTTTTTTTAGCTCCAATGAGAGTTCCAATGATATTTAAATCATGCATATTCCATAATTATTATAAATTTATATCCATTTATATTATAAGTATATGGGTGTACAATGTTGTTCAAATGACCAGGAAGATTCCGAATTGTGTTTTTTTTGATGGTCACGCATTAACTCGATTAAAAATAATAATTCGTAAGTGTAAATTAGTTCTATTCATGATCATCTTGAATGATTTGTTAGGGTCCTTTAATTATATTTATACCTCTTTTAATAAGTGAATTAGTTATTAAGTCTAACAATTTTCATCTCCAGGTCTCCTAATAGATGCAAATTGTTCTAATATAGTTTTAGTTATTTTCTTGTTAATCTCGATTTTTTTTTTCAATTCATTCATTTCTAATCCTATCTATTTTAAAATGTCGATATGACCATTTTAAGAGACATTTGCATTAATATCTCTATCACATTGCAAAAACGAACCTAAATATTGAAAACGATCAATTTTTGAAATAACGTGGTCTCCCAATCTCGTATCCATAACACTACTAGACAATTCTTTGTTAAAACAACACTCCGTATATTTTTTCTTATCCATATTAAGATATAAACCTTTCGATTCTAAAGTCTCTCCAAAACACTAACTTTAAATTAATAGTCTCTTTGAATTCTGTAACGAGAACCATATCATCTGCAAAAAAAAAAAAAAAAAAAAAAAAAAACATGCAATTAGGTATCTCATCTTGAATATGTTTTGTAAGTTCATTTAAGACCAAAGCAAAAAGGTACCGACTTAAAGCCGATCCTTTATACAGTCATATTGGGATAGAGGAGTTTGTAGTGTCACATACTGGAGTGCTAGCTCGAGTCAAACTCTCTTCATTCATGCCTAGCTCGAGTCAAACTCTCTTCATTCATGCCTAGCTCGAGTCAAACTCTCTTCATTCATGTCTTGGATGAGTTTAATATACACCACCTGCATCTCATTTCTTTCAAGATATTTCCATAAAACATCCCTAGGAACTTTATCATATGCCTTTTTCAAAATCAATGAAAACCTTATGCAATTCTTGAGCTTTTTTGTTGATAATATCAGACCTCTAATCAAATAAATAACTTCTATGGTTGAACGTCCAAACATAAAATCATATTGATTATCAGAAACTTTAGTTTCCCTTCGAATTCTCAGTTTAATCATTCTCTTTCAAAGTTTCATCTCATTTATTTTTGTGTTTTCTTAGATTTCATAATCTCATTAAATAATTTAGTGAGCCAATTAATACCCAACTTTTCTGAACATTTCCACACTTCAATACAGATGTTATCTAACCCAACTGCTTTACCATTTTACATCCTTAAAAGCATCTTTAACCTCAAAAGAACAAACTTTCCAATAATAGGTGTAATTGAGTTTCTCTTTACTAAAACTTAGATTATCTAAGTCTAATTCACACATCTACTCTCCATTGAACATATTATTGAAGTAGTCTCCTTATCTTTTCTTAATTTCTTCATTTTTAAAAAGGGTATGTCCTCCATCTTTTACGCACAATGAAGATAAAAAAGAACCACCAGAATCAAGCGTTGTATTTAGAACCTGACAATCAGTTTTTACAATAATGTTCCTCCATCGTTGAAATGACCCAAAACGAAGTGAAGCTAATACAGCTTTTGCCTCCGCAATCAATGTATCCCAATTTGCAAAAACAGTCTTATGAAAGGATGCCAAGACGTTACCAGTTGAAGTTTGGAAAACTGCACCAAGATGGAAAACTTTAGCTCAAAGCGAGCCAAGATTAGACAAAAGGCACCATCCTTCTTTAGTAAGGAGAGCAATATTAAATTGCCCCAATTTTCTAAACCCCAACCCACCAGCATCGTTTAGAATACACAGCTTTTCCCATTAAAACCAACGCATTATTTTACTCCCCTCATTCTGTCCCCACAAAAAATTAGAGAAAGCAGCATGCAGTTGTTCAATAATAGTCCCAGGAATCTTGAAAAGAGATATAATGTATAGAGGGGTTGATTGAGCCATTGATTTTAACAACACTTCCTTACCTGCCTGTGAAACATTCTTCCCATTCCATCCTTGCAACCTCTTCCACACTCTATCAACTATAGCTGCAAACACATTTTTTTAAACCTCCCAACAATTGTGGGCAGACCCGGGTATTTGTTATGCTTCTCCACAAGCTGGATGTTCATAATGGCACAAAGTTCTTCTTTTCCATGCATAAGAACACCTCTACTAAAGGATGCTTCTGATTTTGGAAAATTTACCTTTTGACTGGAAGCCTTCTCATATTTGCCAATAAGGTTGACAATAGCATGACATTCCTCCTGCATCGCCCTTAAGAAAACGAGACTATCATCCGCAAAGAACAAGTGTGTAATAACTGGGCCTCTCTTTAGATGGCTTTGCCCCATGAATCAACCCCTTAGATGTAGCCAATGAAATAAGCTTGGAAAACACACCACAAACAATAATAAACAGATACAGATAAATTGGATCACCTTGATACAATCCCCAATATGGCTTAATCTGTCTAGAGAAAACACCATTAACCTTGATTTTACAGGTGATAGAATTAACACAATAATGACATTATCTGTGATAAGTTTTTTTTTTTGGGTCACAAAAGCACTTTTTTCCTCTGAATAACAAGCTGCAAACAATTCCTCAACCGGTTAGCGAACACTTTTGAAAAGATCTTATATATAACATTGCATAAGGTGATCGGCCTAAAAGATTTAATTGAAATAGGCTTTGATACTTTAGGGACCAAGTTTATAAGAGTGTCATTAAACTGCTTTACATTCACCGCACCTTTCCAAAGGTCATTCATAAGATGAATCACATCAGCCCCAATAAGACTCCGGTATTTTTTAAAGAACAATGCATGAAAACCATTGGGCCGGGAGATTTAGTTGGATGCATTAGTGTGAGAACCACAACAACCTCATCAACTTGAATATAAAAAACAAGAGATTCCTTCATAGCAGGAGTGATAACATTTCTAATACACCCAAGCACATCTTCAGAAACACCATTTTGTTCTGCAGTAAATAAAACTTCGAAAAAATCAGAAACTGCTGTCATAATACCTCCAGAATCATCAGCCCTGGAACAATAAAGTATTTTGATCTCCCTCTCTGACATGTGCTTCTCTTGTTCTAAGATTCCAGAACTGTTCTTTACTAAGTAATAGACTGTCAAGTTTTCACTTTAGCCTGACCACTTTCTCTAGCGCAAAATCACCCATACTCATAGAATAAGTAGCCCTTAATTCATTTTCAACTTCAGAAATCTGCCTATCAAAGTTTTGAAATTTATTCCCACTGGAAGATTGCAGGCCAAAAGGGACTGTTTCCAGCTTTTGCTTAAAACTCAACCCGCCATCACTCCATGCTAATTTAACAACCCTTTCACACCCTGGGTCCTTAATCCATACGCTTTCGCTTTCAAATCTGAAGAGTCTACACCTTTTACTATATGGGAAGAATCTTTTCAAAGACATCACTACTGGGCAGTGATCCGAAGTAACTGGAAAAAGTTGAGACCTTAAAAAACAGGAATAAAGCTTGCCAATCCATGGAGCCCATACAACGGTTGATCCATTCAGATACCCTGGTAGAAAAACTCCTTCCACATACCAAGTGAATAATTTTCCATCACAACCCAAGTCAAAGAGTTGGGAAAAATGAGAGTATCTTGGAACACCTTCATTGAAGAACAAACTCTCAGAGGACCACCTTTTTTTTCATTATTATACAAAATTTCATTAAAGTCCCGTCACACCCCGGCCCGTTTTCCTTATTATTTTATTTATTTATTGATTTTTTGCTTTGGTTCTTGATTTCGGGTCTAGTTTCTTTGAAATTGGGAGGAAGTGAGGGTGCCGTGCATGTCATACGGTTTGTGCACAATGGAAACTATGTGAACCAACCGTGCAAAACCTGCAGTTTGTCTCAGAGGTGTGCGCATGGTTGGTGCATAATTTGAAAAATCGTGCGTCTAAACCATACGGTCTATTCAGATCATTAAAAATCAGGATTTTACCCTTTTTCCCCCTCTTCAAATTTTACCCCTTAAGCTCCTATTTTCATCCCACTTGAGCTCCCAACCTCATGACGCCCCTCCCTATCAGTTCTCCCTTCCTCCTTAGGTCTCTCCACGACCTCCTTCCACTTTTGAAGTGGATTATTCAAGGTAAAGTGGTATAGACCCTTCCCCCTCTTCTTTATTTTCCTCTTCTTTTCTTGCCCTAAAATGGTCATGGAGACCTAGGGTTAGTGTTGGCTCAAATTTAACTCCGGGTTTTCTTGTTTTATGGCTTGTAATAGCCTTCTAAGAGATCCTCTTGTTGTGGTGGTTTAACACCATGCTTAGTGGAAGGGATAGATTGAGGTAGGTTACTCCATGCATGAACCTTTACATTTAGAACCATGGATGCTTGCTTGTTTCCATTCCATGTTTTGAATGATTTATTGATGGAAATAAGTGTATATATGGATTTCTTGTCAAAGGATTATGATTTTATCTTCAAACTCGCTTGGCTCAAAGGGTTTTCATGTTTTTTAGGTTCTTGAATTTTAACTCCTTTCTCTATGTAAGCCAAGCGTTTGATGAAATTCCTTAGTCTCTTTCCAAAAGAATTTGATGATTTAAGTCCTGGTTGACACCCTATGAAAATGTTTTTTTTGAAAGTGAATAGACTCTTGAAGTGTCCCCCCTTGTTGTTTATGTGAAAGATGAGGTTATGGAAATGTTCCGGTTGGGGGGGGGGGATGTTTTATATGTTGTTATTTTTGAGAAAGCAGCTGCTTTTGTGAATGGTGTTCAGAGGTGAGGTTGTGTTATGATTATTTCCATTTGTATATGTGTGCTTCATGATATATATATTTTTTGATTTCCCACCACCATTTCATGTCATGGGAAACCATGAGTAGCTAAGTGAGAAATCTTGGTATGAAAACTGCATTAGTTACGATAACACACTGACTAGTGGCCCCAGGTTGGGACTACGGTCGACTTAGAGGAGTTTTCCTCTTAGTCAGGCCGGGTTAGGGTAAAGTCGAGTGTTTGGTAGTGAATCACATCAGGTACCATTTAAATGGATTCAATAATGTGTTTTCCTAGATTGTCTCCAGGGCTCCTAGGTGTTCCCATGATTATCGGTCTTTGATTATGTTGTGGTTGACTTATGATTGTTTCATGCTGATTCTTTATTAATATTTTTATGTCTATCATGATTAATATTTATTACAAATGGTGCTTTCCTTTTAAAATAATAAACACGTCTTCTTTGTTTTGAATGAAATGATTTCAAATGATGATAACATGTTATTGTTTTTTCATGAAAGTGAAAAGCCTACATTTATAGTTGTATTTGAAACTAGCATGAAACATATTTATTTTTAAAGGTTATGCATGGTGTGTGGGGAGGATACCTACTAGGAAATTTTGCTCACGCGTATCATATTGTAAGTTTAACAAATTTTGCTTAGATATAACAGATGATCCTTAGGTTTCTGTTTGGGTATGTTGGTAGCGACAAGTGATGATGATTTACTTGGCGCATGGAGATGGGTAGTGGTGGTTTCTTTGTTTTATTTTAGTGTTTAACCCATCAACTGTTTCATGCCATGTTGGCACTTCTGGTCTAGCTTTCTTTCTCCAATTTTTGTGGGAGTTGTATTTAAAGTCCAGTCTTATTAATGTTGGGATGTGTTGGATGTGTTTATTGGTCTTATTTATTGTTTATGAGTCATGTCTACATGTTCATGCCTTGTTTGGTTCCAATTATTTTTGGAACTGCTTATTTTATGTGCATGATCCTCTGACCTATGGAATGATCATGCCAGACTTCCAGTTGGAATTCCCCTTTTGGTTATTACTTTATTGGGAGAAATCATTCCCATGTATGTATATTTGATGCTTTGACACTATTTTCCAGCCTATGGCTACCGAGAACGCACTTTGAGACATGTCATGGGCTGGATCAGATGCTCGGATCAGGGGTAACCCGTGTTGGTTTGTGAAGAAATGGTATCAAAGCCTAGTTATTATTTGGGAAGTCATGGTAGACAAGTGATAAGATTTTTGGAACTCAAGTGATAGGTCACGAGTAGGTGCTTGATCACCACTTTTCCTGACAAAACTCGAGTTACGAGGGGGTATTCGGAATGTGTGAGTCTCAAATTTGAGTATTTTTCTCGACTATTTTTGAGATGTTTTTGCCTTTATTTGGGTATTGATGTTTTCCATTGAAGATTTATGAGTTATTTTGTGAAACTCTACATTTTGGAGTGAAAATGGGAAGGAATTCAGGGGAGCACAATTACTGTGCATGGTTTGGAAAACCATGTGCGAACCATGCAACATGCTCTAGGTATTTCCCAGTGAACTTCACATGGTTGGCACATGGTTTGCCAGACCGTGTTGCCAAACCGTGCATAATTGTTAATTTTTTATAATTTTTTTATTTTAATTCTTTACGATTCTAAATTGTTCCTATTCTTTTCCCATTATCGATTTAAGATGGACCAAGGCATTTTCTATAGAGCATTGATGTTATTTGGGTCGGTTTAATTTACAGTTTCACAATGAAAACTTTGGTGTTGTCTTTTAAAGAGGTTGAAATTCATAACTAAAGAAATGTTATCAAATGTTTTGAATTTTAAATGAAGTTTGGACTCATAAAGGTTTTGTTTTAATAAAAAGGGGGATGTGTAAAATGTTTTAAAGGTTTCATTGTGGGGTTTTACAAAATTCCTTTGGGAATATTTTCACAAGGGAACTGATTTTGAAATATTTTGAAAATCAAAGGTGGATTTTCCATACGTTATAAAGTGTGTTGAAGCGGCCATTAAGGGGATTTGGTAAAGGGAGACTTTGAGCAATTTCTTATGTTTTGAATTTTGATGAACTAATGTTGGATGTTTTATGGTGTAAGTGAATTTCTCTTGATATTTTGAGATTAATTCACTAGCCAATATTTAGTTTTATGATATTTAGAATTCTGAGGCTTATTTTGATAGTGTTTTATGTTCCTTTCTCTTTCAGAGTATGCCCACAATAAGTGTCGATGGACTATTAAGAGGGAACAATGAGCGTTCACCGCATGTAGGCCCTCTAGTAAATCTAGTCCAGTTTGAGTTGGTTATCCCATCTGTTTCAGTTGTTGTGCATAATATTTTTCCTCTTCTAGCTCAATCGAGGGATTATGTTGAAGAGTTATAGAATTTGAGTCCCCATTTCTCCCCTAGCCAATAAGGGTCTCATGAAGCGAAAGAGTGGTTAGAGAAGATAAAGAAGGTCTTCAACCTTCTTGATCTTCCATAGTCTCTTAAGCTTAAATTTGCAACATTTCTGCTCGAAGGCCCGAGTTGGAAGCGATGAAAGTCCATTATTCAAACTAAGTCACAAAATGACCATTCATGGGAGGGTTTCAAGTCATTTTTTATTTAGCAATACTTCCCTATAGTGATGAAATTATATTTCCTCAAGCAGGGTGACCAGTTAGTTCTTGAGTATGCTCATGGTTTCATTGAACTAGTGCCTTATCCGCTTGATCTAGCATTGGATGACTCTCTAAAGGCTCGATATTTTGGATGGAGTCTTCATTTAGACCTTCTGCTGATAATATCTTTGTTTGGACTGACCTTTTACACAGAGGTAGTGAAACAAGCTGTCAGAGTTGAGGCCAACTTGTATTTCTTGTTATATTTCTCCTTCTCCCATATGGATTTACATGGTTGTCTTTATTTGAGGTTATATTATTCCTAATATTTTGATTATATTGAAATGTTTAATATTTATTGAGAATAATACCTTACTGAAGTTTTCTTGGATTATTGGTGATGATGTTAAATTGTTTGGGTTGTTGATGAATTATTCCTCGAGTGATGCAGGGACCAGGTTAATGAGACCCCTTTTGGGCCTTTCATTTTTGTTGAGTCTTCTTCTCCTATAGAGATTTTGTTGCCTATTATTAGGAATAATTGGTTGTTTTGGGGAATTAGTGCATTAACAGAATTCTAAAATGGTGGGGAGATCACCCTGAATGTTATTATTTCTGTTGAAGTTTTACCTATCACATTGTAGAGATAGCGGTGTAAGACTGTTGGGTGAGGTGTTTAGTTTCCCTGACATGACCCATATGCGAGAAAGCTAATTGCTTGTGGTATGATCAACTTTCACATTGATGGAAAAGTATCTATTTTTTGATTGTGGTTTATGAGGTTTTTCAAGAAGAATAATTGAGTTTTATAGTATGACTCATCTTGGTTGGTACCATAAACCTTATATTGGTTGATGTCATAGTGTTACTTTATTTTCAAAATTAAAACATGAACGGGGAAGTTAAACCTCATCTATTCTTTGAACAACATTTTCTACCGAGACTTTATTGGGGTAAAAAGTGAGATGATGGGGGGAATTGTCACACATCAACCCCTCTTTTCCTCATTTTTTATCTATTGATTTTTATCTTTGCTTCTTATTTTTAGGTCACATTTCTTTGAAATTGGGAGGAAATGTGGGTGATGTGCATGTCACACAGTTAGTGAAAATCGTGCGGCCTGATCATGTGAAGCCTGCAATTTCTCTTAGTTGTGTGTGCATATTTGGTGCATGGTTTGTAAAACCATGCATTCAAACCATGCAGTACACCCTAGGTGTGTTCAGTTCCATCTTTATGGTTGGTGCATAGTTTTGGAAACTATGCAGCCAAACTACATGGTTTGTCTAGATCATTACAAATTGGGATTTTACCCCTTTCTCCTCTTCAAATTTAACCACTTGACCTCCTATTTTCCTCCCACTTGAACTCCCATCCTCATGGAACCTATCCCTCTCAACTATTCCTTTGTCCTTGGGTTTCTCCATGATTTCCTTCCACTTTTAAAGTGGATTCTTCAAGGTAAAGTGGTCTAAACCCTCCTCCCTCTTCTTCTTCTTCTTCTTTTTTCTTCTTCATTTTCCTCTTATTTTCTTGGACTAGAATGGTCATGGAGACCTTGGGTTAGTTTTGTATCAAATTTAACTTGTATTTTTCTTGTTTTAGGGCTTGTAATACCCTTCTAAGAGCTCCTTATATCTTGTTGTGGTGGTTTAACACCTTGATTAGTGGACACAAAAAATTGGGGTAGGTTACTCCATGCATAGACCTTTAAATTTATAAACATGAATGATTTATTATTTTCATTAAATTCTTTGAATGATTTAATGATATAATTAATTTTATCTATGGATTTATCTTCAAAGTATTATGGCTTTCTCTTAAATTCACTTGGCTTAAAGGGTTTTAATGTTTTCCTGGTTCTTGAATTTTGACTCATTTCTCTATGTAAGACAAGTGTTTGATGAAATTTCTTAGAGGCTCTTTCCAATGATTTAAGATATGTTTTGACTCTCAAACGATTCCCAAGGAAGAAATATTTGGGTTTTAAATGAATGTTTACAAACAAAGGGTGTGTTCAGCTTCTTCAAAAAATGGACCTCATGTTGCTTCAATTACTTGTGCAAATTTGATAATGTTTATATGATTTGGTTTTAAAAAAGGATTTTGTAAATTAGTTTCTTAAAGGAAGTTTCAAAAGATTGGTTGACATGTTATGAAAAAGTTTTCCTAAAGTGAATAAACCCTTGAAGTGTTCCCTATAACAATCCATATTTCTAATACATTTTATTTCATGATTTTTAACATAAGGATCCAAATAATACATTCCTAGAAGATCGAGAGGCCTAGTGTCTTTGGGAAATTAGATACACAAACCATTAACTTATAATAAAAATAAAACATCTTTATTTGAACTCCATAAAGTACTTCTAGTTTCTTTTGAACTCTTCATACTGCATAGGATAATCTGGGGTCATACAAAAGAAAGGGGTGATCTATAAATCCCAATAAGGGAATAGTCAAAGCATAAAATGATGATAAATAATATTTGCAAGTTAAGTGGCATATCTTGATAACATAAAGAGGTAAGAATCATACATACTCACATGGAGGCATGGAATGAGAAAACAACATCATAAAATAATAATATCTTAGGAATGTGACAACGATATAAAATGTGACATCATAAGCATATGTCCGGGATAATCGAAAAGACATCTTAACATAGTGTTCTTAGGCTAACTGCATGTGAACTATACATGGTATCTCATGAGATGATGACATTACCTAATGTATTGGAGTGCTATCAGGAAACACCCTTCATATCTTCTAACTTTATGTGTTCCACATCGATCATATAATGTAAGAACATATTTCATCATTTTAATCACATGATTAAGGAATGTGGTTTTCATACATGAAAGTCCCCAATAAATGAAGTACAATTACATCCAGGTGAATACCATTGAATGGAAATAGGGATGGGTATTCACAACATAAAAGTCTAGCATAGAAAACCATAAGATGATTTCAGTAACATAACCGGTGTACACAAAGGCTCATGGAAGAGATTAATAAAATTAAAAGGAATACTATTATTATTTTGGAATCATATGGATAGTAAATGAATGTGTATAAACACATGAAAACATTACCAATATAGAATCAAAAGTATTAATACAAAGAAAGCGACTGAATGGAAAAGAGGAGAGAGAGAACCCTTACCTTGAGAGGATGCTTCTTAAAGATTGGGAAGAGCTCCTTAAGTCCTTAGAAACTCATTGGGAGGGATTTAGAGAGGGATAGATATAGATGAGCTTCATGAATAATGGGTTCATAGTGGAGAGGAATGAGAGAATGAGTGTGCAATTATAGCAAAAGATATAGGGATTCTTTATTAATTTCTAAACATAGCTTTTGGACTCTAAGTTATAAAATATTCTAAAACATTGGCTCTTTCATGGTTATAACCCATGTTTTTTGATAAATTAAAGTGGGTTTAAGTATATTAATGGGTCATGGACCAAACTTATTTAAATAACATCATTAATGATATGGAAGTGAGTCATCTTCATAAAGATTTTTTTTTTAAAATTTTAAAATATCTTTTAGGTTTTGGAAGGTTCTCTATAGGTTTGGAAAAATAATATTATCACATTAAAATACCCTATTTTAATGGAAACACTATTTTTGGTATATCTAACCCTTTATAGTACTTATAAAATTATTTTTTATGATTTCATAATACACACTCTATATCTAGATAATATTTAATTTTTACCTAAAAATTAGACCATCTCAGAAAATCATGAAAAATTCACTGTTAGCTAATTTCTATGTTCTGAATTCAAAAATGAAATTTATTTACCAAAATAATTTTCTAAATAAGGGAATTTTAATTTTTCAAAATAAAATTCTTATTTATTAAAATGACTAATTTTATTACATGTCTGAATTTATAGTCTTTAGAAAAACTACTTATGATTGCATAAAATCATTTTATTATTTATAAATGGGTAAATACTAATTTTAATAAAATTTATATACAAACAATAATTTATTTAAAATTGCCAAATTTATTATAAAAATAAATTTTAAAAATTAAACATATATATTTTTCCGAAAATACAATTTTAGTTTCTACGTATCAAAAATCCATTCTATTATTTCCATACTATTTTCAAGTGTATTTTATTTTATAAATAAGGTTGATAAGAAGGAAACAAGATTGAGGAAAACACTATTTCATTCAAAGGGGAATTTTACATACCATTAAGGTCTTGATATATAATACCTCATTACATAAGCATACACTCTAAGGGTAAGGTGCGTGATGATAGTTCTTTCTTGGGGTGGTTCAGCGAACATTGTTTGGGAAATGATCTTTATAAGATTAAACTTCTCCTGTAAAGGGTTCTGATCAAGTTTTAGTTTTTGAATCTCAGCTTAGGCTTGGTCAAGGGTGATGCCTAGTGATTTCATATCCCTTGGAAGCTCCGATAAGCGTGCCTTATAAGGTACGATCCTATTGGTTAAGGCCATCACTTCCTCCTTCTATATAAATTATATTTTATTATAACCCCTAATATATACTAATCATAACTATCTACATATAATGACTATATTACCAATGGTCATGATACTTAATGATCTTTATGCCCAATGGTCATATTATTAATGATCCAAAATAATAATGAAATATAGAGAATGAGTTTTATATAACTGTATTACTCAATAAGGCATATATTCATGTATAAGGAAATTTAATTTAAGATAATTCTAGGTCATTACATTCTCCCCACTTCAGAAATTTCTCCCTCCAAATTTAATTTTTTACACTAAAACAGATGGGGGTACTTCTATTTCATCGCTTATTATGGTTTCCATGTTGCCTCATCAAACTTTTGGTTTCACCACAATAATTTGACCAGGTGAGTTGTATTGTTTTGCAAAACTTTGTCCCTATAATCTATGATCTATGATCTTCAATGACTACTCCTCCTAAGAAATATCATTCTTTAATGACTCCACTTATGGATTTAGTACAATTGATAGGTTTGGTATGTACTTCCTTAAGAGGGACATGTGGAACACATCAAGTACTTGAGATAGGTTAGGTGGGAGTACTAGTCGATAAGCCACAATTGTGATGTGATAAAAAATCTCAAAGGTGATGAGGTATCTTAGACTAAACTCCCCCTTCTTCCCAAACCTCTTGACTTTCTTCCAAGGTGATATATAAAGAAACACCTTATCTCCAACCTCAAACTCTATGTCTTGTTGATGATTGTCCACGTATCTTTTTGGTATGACATTGAATGATTTGAAACTTTTCTATCGTCTCTTGGACAAGATTAGGTCCCATCAACTTCCTCTCTCCAACTTCATCCCAACATGTTGGAGCCCAACACTTCTTCCCATCTAAAACCTCACAAGGTTCCATTTGAATGCTAGAATGGAAATTTTTATTATATGATGACTTTACCAGGGGAAGGTGTTGATTCCAAAATCCTTGGAAATCCATTGAACATGATCTCAATACATCCTTTAGAGTTTGAATGTTTCTCTTAGACTGAACATCTATATAAGGGTGATAATCTGTGCTAAAACTCAGCTATGTATCCAACACTTATTGAAGGATTCTCCAAAACCTTGAGGTAAACCTCAAATCTCGATCAAATACAATGGAGATTGGTACTCCATGCAGTCTTAAAACTTTTCTTATGTATATCTTAGAGAGTTGGCCAAGAAAGAAATATTACTTGATAGGAATGAAATGTGATGACTTATTAAGGAAATCGATTACCACCCAATTTGACGTTATGGAATTCATATGTACTAGGGAGTCCTATGAAAAAATTAATGGCTATGTTTTCCCATTTCCATATTGGTATGGGAAATGGTTACATCATACCCTTATACTTCTGTCATCTAGCCTTAACTTATTGTAAAATCAAGCATCAGGATATAAATTTTATAATCTCCCTCTCTATGTTATCCACCAGAAGTTTTTATTTAGATCTATATACATATTATTGCTCCCTAGATGAATAAAGAAGGATGAGATATGTGTATCATTCAAAAGTTCCTTCTTTAGTTTTAGTTTTGATGGGACACATATCCAGGTTCAAAAACTTATAACTCCATATTTAGAAAAGTTGAACTCTGTAATATTCTCTACCTTTATTTATAGCCCCACATCATCTTTCTAGGTATCCTTGATCTTCTCAATAATGGATGGTTGAGTAGTTATTTGAGAAATGTAGGATGAAATTTCTTTTATGATTCCCATGTCCATCCTTTACATGTCCAAGAAGACTGGATCCCACTTAATCCTTATCATAGATTAGGGTTGCAATATAATTTATACTCAGAGCATCTATCACTTTATTCACCTTTATAGGATCTCAATGGATTTAAAAATAATAATCTTTGATCAACTCTAACCACCTTCATTGGTGCATATTAAGGTTCTTTTGTGTGAATATATACTTGAGACTCTTATAATCTATATATCTGTCACACTTCTCCCTAGAGAGATAATGTTTCTAAATATTTAATGAGAATATTATTGCATCAAACTCTAGATCATGAGTTGGGTAGTTCAACTCATAGATCTTTAGTTGGTGGGATACATAGGCTATTACTTTAGTTTTTTTCATGAGTACACAACCCAAGCCTTTCTTGGATGTATCACCCTAGATCATAAATACTTCTCCACTTGTGGGAAGTCTGAGTATTTATGTAGTGATTAGACTTTTATTTAACTCTTTTAATCTCTCCTCAAATTCATCTGTCCAAAAAAAATTTACTCAATTCTGAGTTATCTTTGTTAGTGAGTTTTACAATCATGGGAAGTTTCTCAAAAATCGACGATAGTACCCAACTAATCTGATAAAACTAAAAATCTTGGCGACAAATTTTGATCTTGTCCATTCCTCAACCACCTTTGTCTTCATAGGATCCATAAATACACCCTTTTTTATTATAAAATTCCCCAATAATGCTATTTTCTCTATCCAAAACTCACATTTATTGTACTTTGCATATAATTTTTCCTTTATCAAAGTCTTTAGAAAAATATTCAAATGCTCCTCATGTAACTCCATTATTTTGGATTATATAAGAATATCATCTATAAATACCATCCAAAATTTATCAATATAATCTCCGAAGACTCTATTCATTAAATCCATGAAGATTTTCAGAGCATTAGTGAGTCCAAATGACATTACTATGTACTCATAGTTTCTGTATCTTGTATGAACATTAGTCTTGAGAATATTCTCCTTATTTACCTTTATTTAATAATATCCCATCCAAAGATCCACCTTAGATAAGTACTGGGATCCATATAGCTAATCAAAAAATTCATCGATCCATGGAAGGGGATACTTGTTTTCTATTGTGATTTTATTGAGTTCATGATAATCAATGTAGAGACACATTGATCCATCCTTTTTCTTGATGAAAAGGATAAACACACCCCATAGTAAAGCACTTGGTCTTATAAACCCTTTATATAAAATCTCATGTAGTTGCTTCTTCATCTATTCAAGTTCAATATTGGATATTTTATATAGAGTCTTGGATATTTCTAGGGATCTAAGTATATGTAAGGCATTTGGTCTTATCAAATAGTTATTTTTTATAAGAAGCTTTCAAATTTTCATTTTATAAAGTAAGAAAAAAAATTGTCTTTCAAAATAGTTCTTTTCAAAATGTATCTTCATTTACTTTGATTAATTTTTGAGATCTAATGAGAGTTTTAATGATAATTAAATCATATATATTCCATAATTATTATAAATTTACATTCATTTACTTTCTAAAATTATATGGGTGTACAATGTTGTTCAAATGACTAAGAAGATTCCGAATTGTGTTTTTTTGATGGTCACACATTAAATAGATTTTAAAAAATAATTTGTAAGTGTAAATTAGATCTATTCATGATCATATTGAATGATTTGTTTAAAGGTCCTTTTAAGTCTATATATACCTATTTTAATAAGTGAATTAGTCATCAGGTCTAGCGTATTAACAATTTTCATTGCTAGGTCTTTTTTTAACAGGTCCAAATCATCTTAATCTAGTTTTAGTTATTTTATCATCAATCAGAGATCCTCCATTTTTTCTCTCGAATCCATTCATTTTTAATCCGATCAATTTTAGAATATCAAAATTTCCATATTAACATTTTCATTTCTTTCACTCTTATTTTTTTTTCAAAATGTCACTTCAAATTCCAACACTCACTACTATATAGAATAGTTGGTCTAATAACAGTTCTATAAAATCTACCCTTCAATTTCAAAGGAATTTTACAATCACAACACATCCCATAAGTATTTTTCCATTTTATCCATCTAATTTGAATCCTATAAGAGATATCTACATTAATATATCTATTACATTGCAAAAAATGAACCTAAATATAAAAAAGAATCAACTATTGAAATAATGTGGTCTCCCAATCTCGTATCCATAACATTACTAGACAATAATTTGCTAAAAAACACTTCATATATTTCATCTTATCCATATTAAGACATAAACCTTTCAATTATAAAGTCTCTCTACAACTATAACTTTAAATAATAGTCTCTTTGAATTCTGTAATGAGAATCATATCACCCGCAAAAAAAAACATGCAATTTGATATCTCATATTGAATGTGTTTTTTAAGTTCATCGAAGACCAAAGAAAAAAGGTACTGACTTAAATCCAATCCTTGATGCAGTCCTATCGAGATAGAGTAGTTTGTAGTTTCACATACTAGAGTGCTAACTTGAGTCAAACTCTCTTTCATTCATGCCTTAAATGAGTTTAATATACAACACCTGCACCTCATTTCTTTCAAGAGATTTCCATAAAACATCTCTAGGAACTTTATCATATACCTTTTTTAAAACCAATAAAAAACTTATGCAAGTCTTGAGATTTTTTGTCGATAGTACTCCATCAGACCTATAATCAAATAAATAACTTCTATGGTTGAACATCCAGACATAAAATCATATTGATTATTAGAAACTTTAGTTTCCCTTTGAATTCTCAGTTCAATCATTCTCTCTCAAAGTTTCATCTCATTTATTTTTATACATAGGTACTAAAGAACTATTCTTCCATTAAACATGAATTTTATTAGATTTCATAATCCCATTAAATAACCTAGTGAGCTAATTAATACCCAAATTTACTGAATATTTTCACACTTCAATACAAATGTTATATAACACAACTTCTTTACCATTTCCATCCTTAAAGTCTCTTTAACCTTAAAATAATTAACTATAATAGGTGTAATTGAGTTTCTATTTACTAAAGCTTATATTATCTAACTCTAATTCACACATCTAATCTTCATTGAAGATGTTATTAAAGTATCATCCCTATATTTTCTTAATTTACTCATCCTTAAAAAGGGTATGTCCTTCATCTTTTATACATACACAAATTTTCCCATTAAAACCAATGCATTATTTTACTCCCCTCATTATGTCCCCACAAAAAATTAGAGAAAGTAACATGAAGTTGTTCAATAATAGTCCCATGAATCTTGAAAAGAGATATAATGTATAGAGGGGTTGATTGAGCCATTGATTTTAACAACACTTCCTTACCTACCAGTAAAAAATTCTTCCCATTCCATCCTTACAACCTCTTCCAAACTCTATCAACTATAGCTAAAAACAAATTTTTTAAACCTCCCAACAATTTTGGGAAGATCCAGGTATTTTTTATGCTTCTCCACAAGCTGGATGTTCATAATGGCACACAATTCTTCTTTTCCATGCATAAGAAAATCTCTACTAAAGGATGCTTCTAATTTTGGAAAATTTTCCTTTTGACTGGAATCCTTCTCATATTTTCAAGTAAGGTTGACAATGGCATGACATTAATTCTACAACTCCCTTAAGAAAATGATACTATCATCTGAAAAGAACAAGTGTGTAATAGTTTGGCCTCTCTTTAGATTGGTTTGCACCATGAATCAACCCCTTAGATGTAGCCAATGAAATAATCTTGGAAAAATCATCACAAACAATAATAAACAGATACAAATAAATTGGATCACCTTGATGAAATCCTCTATATGGATTAATCTATCTAGATAAATCACCATTAACCTTGATTTTATAGGTGATAGAAGTAACACAATGCATAACATTATAAATCCAAGTGTCAAAACCCAATTTTGAAAGCACAAGATGTAAAAAATTATAATCCACTCTATCATAGGCCTTCATTGTCTAACTTCAAATACATACAACCGTTTTTTTAAGTGGAAAAAACCATTATTTAATGGAAAATTTCATGGAAAATAATGAAATTATCCGTGATAAGTTTTTTTCCACAAAAGCACTTTTTTCCTCTAAATTGAAAACAACAAACAATTCCTCAACTAGTTTGCTAACAATTTTGAAAAATCTTATATATAAAATTGCATAAGTTTATTGGCCTAAAGTATTTAATTGAAATATGTTTTGATACTTTAGGGACCAAGTTTATAAGAGTGTCATTAAACTGATTTAAATTCACAAAACATTTCCAAAGGTCATTCATAAGGTGAATCACATCAGCCCTAGTAAGTCTCTAGTATTTTTTAAAGAACAATTCATGAAAACCATTGGACTGAGATATTTAGTTAGATGCATTAGTTTGAGAACCAAAACAACCTAATAAACTTGAATATCAAACATAAGATATTCCTTCATATCATGAGTGATAATATTTTCAATACACCCAAGCACATATTTAGAAGCACCGTTTTGTTCAAAAGTAAATAAACCTTAAAAAAATAATCAGAAACTACTTTTATAATATCTCCAGAATCATAAAAACTAAAACAATATTCTCATATGATCATGTTTATAAGGTTTTTCTTTCTTTGAGAACTTTATTTTTGATGAAACAATAAAGTATTTTTATCACCCTATCATATATGTGCTTCTCTTGATCTAAGATGCGAGAACTTTTCTTTACTAAGTAATAGACTGTCAAGTTTTCACTTTATAATGACCACTTTATGTAGCAAAAAATAACCCATACGCATATAATTAAATATCCCTTAATTAATTTTAAACTTTAGAAATATGAATATCAAATTTTTTAAATTTATTCCCATTCTAAGATTGCAGGACAAAAGAGACAGTTTCCATATTTTTCTTAAAACTCAACCCACCATCACTCCATGCTAATTTAACAACCCTTTCACATCCTGTTTCCTTAATACATACATTTTCACTTTTAAATCTGAAGATTCTATGCCATTTACTATATATGGAGAAACTTTTCAAAGACATTACTACTGGGCAGTGATCGAAAGTAACTAGAAAAATATGAGACCTTAAAAACTAGGAATAAAGATTTCCAATCTATGGAACCTATATAACGGTATATCTATTTAAATACAATGGTATAAAAACTCTTTCAAAATACTAAGTGAATAATTTTCCATCACAACCCAAGTCAAAGAGTTGGGAAAAAATGGGAGTATCTTGGAACACCTTCATTGAAGAAATATCTCTTAGAGGACCACCTTTTTTTCATTATTATACAAAATTTCATTAAATTATTATCATACTCTAACCCTGTTTTACTTATTATTTTATTTATTTATTTATTTTTATCTTTGGTTCTTGATTTTGGTTCCAATTTATTTGAAATTGGGAGGAAGTGAGGGTGCTGTGCATGCCACATGGTTTGCGCAGAGTGAAAACCATGTGAACTAGTTGCACAAAGCCTAAATTTTTTCTTAGAGGTGTTATATGAAATCCCACATTTTTAATACATAACTTTTCATTAAATTATACAAACATATGATCTTTTATAGTTTGGTTTCTTGGAAATAAGGTACATAATACAAGAAAACTTAAAAATTCTTCTACAAAACTTAAAATTATTTTAATTGGTTCATCCTCAGTAATTTTACTACATCACATAATCTGGGGACATACATCAAAGGAAAGGGTGAGCATAAAGCCCAGTAAGAGAAAGCAAAGGAAACAATTTACAAGTAATCTTAAGGAATATCAATAAGAACATGAGAAATATCATTATGACATGAGAAAGAGAACATGAGGCATATAATAATAGAAATGACATTAATCATAACATGAAAATGTTAATACAACATTTAAATGATACATTCATAAGAATATAACCAAGGTTTTTCATCGAGGGGTCATAAAAATTACCGAGGTTATTCACCAAGGTATCACAAAACATGTAATCTCTAGAGATTAATTTTTTTACCCAATGAATTGGAGTGCTGTCAGGGTGAACCCTTAATATGTATTAATTAATGTGATAAAAATACATCATATTAAAATTTTTCATAAATAACCCATGAAAAATAAAAGAAACATATTTCATATTAAAAAACACGACGTTTTAAAAAGTGCTTAAAGACAAGATCATTATGTCATTTTAACCCACAAAAAGGGAATTCAGGTTTCATGTATGTTAATATCCCAATAAAATAAATCATTTTTAAATATAGGTGAATACAGTTGGAAAATAAAGAGGTTTGAGTATTCAAAAAAATAAAATAAAAAATAATTTCTTAAGGAGAATAGAAATCTTGAGAAGTAAATCTGGTAGCATAATGAGTATAAAATGTGGTTTTAGAAAATGGTAAAATGATAGGGAACAAGGATATACCAATAATAAAAGACTATTATTATAGTAAAGAGATAAAATGAATTAGAAAAAATAAATTATTTTGGAAATTGGAAGACATACCACATAAAGAGAAAACTTGAATGGAAAAGAGAAGTGAAGATTTCCCTTACCTTAAAGTGTTATTCCTATAACTTGAGTATTGAGACCTTGGGGGCTTGAGGACACCTTGTGAAGACTCCTTGGGAGGTAAAACTACTTGAGTTTAATGGAGGATTGATTAAGAGTGAAATTAAATGGATAAATGAGTGGGTATTTAGAGAAAATGTGGAGGATTTGTTTATTAATTTCCAAATATAGGCCTTGGAAACCTAGGTTGTGGAAAATAAAAAACCATGGGCTTGACCATGGTATTTTCCAATGGTTTTGGAAACTTGGGTCATATTTTATGTTATTTTATTCTACAAGAGTTGATCATAATTTCACATTACTTCTTTCAGCATGGAAAAGTAAAGTTTCTACAAAAATAATGTTTTTAATGTTAAAGTTTCCATTTTAGACTTTGGAAAGTAAATTATAGGTTTGGAAATTGATTAAAATCGATTAAAATAATTTATATTAATAAAATAACATATTTTGAGTCTTGGATTGTGGTTATATAATTATTACATCATTATTAAATAATTATGAAGTCATTAAACATATCAAAAAATGCAAACTATATTTTTACTATTCACGAAAAAATAAAGTATTTTAGAAAATTATCATAAATTCATCATAACCCAATTTTGGAATGATGATTTAAAAAATGATATTTATTTTATTAAAATAATTCTATAAATATGATAATTATAAATTTTAAATATAAAAAACCTTATTTATTAAAAATAACAGCAGCTTGAAAATGCATCGTAACATTTCTGACACTTGAAAATAAAATAAAATAATTTTATCATTTATATTTAAACAAGAGTATTTTTATCATTATATTTCATTAAAATAAGTATTATTCATAATATCTTAGTTAATTATAAATATTTATATCTTTTCTATAAAGTACAATTTTTTTCTAAAAAATCAATTTAGCAAATTCCATCTTAATTATATTAAGAAAAACTATTATTAAAACAGAATTGATGGAGTTAAAATTTTATTTATACAAGGAAATTACACTTTATGTAACTAAGGCCTGGACACCTAAACCCTTATTACACCCACGTACTCCCTAAGAGTAAGGTGTGCGATGGTGGTAGTTTTGTGGGATGCCTTGAGTAACATCGACTAAGTGATAATCTCTACTAACTTGAACTTATCCCATTGGATATTTCGTTCAAGATTCTCTTGTCGAAGATAAACTTGGGATTGGTCAAGGTAGAACCCCAATGATGATATCTCCCTCCCAAGTTCTGACATATGTGCTTCAAATGACACAAATCTACTATTTGAATCCATCAACTCTTCTTTCTTTATCAATTATACTTTGTCAAATTTTACTTATAAATAATAATTATAATGTTAAAATTATTATCAAGAGTATTGTTCCCAATGGTCAAATTGACCAACAGTCATATAAAGATAGAAACTAGATGATCACATTTCCCCGTATATTTACTTTATTATTAAAGAGATATGGTTTTATTGTATATATATAACACAAATTTTCAAGAAACAAATATCATTCAAAAAATCCAGGTTATTAGATTCTCCGCCCTTAAGAAATTTCATCCCCAAAATTTCAACTTATTTTCTTAGTTGAGAAAAGGTGTGGATATTTCCGCATCATTGTCTCCTCTAGTTCCCACGTCGCTTATTCATATTTATGGTTCCTTCACAACACTTTACATGGTGGGAAGTCTTGTTGCGTAGAACCTTGTCTCTACGGACCAAAATCTCTACTATCTACCCCTCATAAGATAGGTCATGTTCAAGTTGCACCACCTCCAGATTCAGTGCATGTGAAGGGTTTTGTATGTACTTCCTCAAGAGAGAGATATAGAATACATTATGAACTTGAGATATATTTGGTGGAAGTGCTAGCTGATAGTCCACTACTCCTATGAGATCAAGGATTTCATAGTAGTGATGCAAAGCGGGCCCACGGCCCGCGGGCTTTGCGGGTATGGGGCAGATGTGGGGTGGGGCGGGCCTAAAAGTTTTAACCGTTTAGAGTGCAGGCCAATGTGGGTTAAGCCCGCGTAGATGTGGGCCAATGCGGGTTGAGCCCGCACGGGTGCAGTCTTGCCCGCGGGCCTGATTTAAAATATATATATATTATTTTTACAATATATGTTTCTTTAATATTTTAGTTTTTTTAATAAAAAAATCAAGATTAAATAGTGACATATAATTTCTCACCGTAATGGTCATAATAATTCACCATTTATTCACATGTGAATTTTAAATAGGCCTATATTTATTATTTTAATATGATATTATATTATTTATATCGTAATTATTTACCATATTCACATGGTGTGTCAACCCATCTCTCGAAAAATGGAACTCATCACCCGTGCACATGGTTTTAATTCTATTAGAGTTATTATAATCATAATATTTTTCGGTCGATTTAATTTTGTTATTATTTTATTTTATTTTATTATTAAGAGAATAGGATAGAACCTCGTGGAAACACTAATAGCTTCCTCCGAAACTGATCGTTACCTGGGGAGACTTTATTCATTCACATGTCTAGTTGTTCACATCACCACGCAACCGACATTATCATTCATCATCCATCACCGACCACTCACCTAATTTCTATCGCAACAGTTTTCCATCACATCTGTATCGCCTCATGCCACCATTAACCCACAAAAAATGTTCAATTGCATCTCTTAAAACTCTAATTATTGTTAATTCATATTTCTCCCCTCAAACACCTTTAAGAATGATAAAAAATACAGTATTTAAATTATTATAAATAGTATTTTTTTAAATGTGGGTAAGCCTGCGGGCAACCCGCGGGTTTATGCGGGGTGGGGCAGGCTTGAAATTTTTTGTTCGCATTATATGCGGGCTTTTGCGGACAAACCCGCACGGGATCAAACCCATGCGGGTTTGGCCCGCCCCACCTCGTCCCACTCGTTTCACATTACTATTTCATAGGGGCCAATGTACTTGGGTCTAAGCTTCCATTTCTTCCCTAACCGCATGACTCTCTTCCAAGGTGATATTTGAAGGAACACTTTATCGCTAACATCGAACTCTAAGTCTCTTTGATAGTTGTCAGCATAGCTCTTCTGCTGACTCTAAGAAGCCTTTATGTGTTGTTGGATGGTGTGAACCTTTTCTTTCATCTCTGACACAAGATCAAGCCCAAGAAGCTTTCTCTCACCAACTTTATCCCAACAAATAGGAGTTCTACGTCACTTCCCATGCAGATCTTTATAGGGTTCCATTTGAATACTCAAATGGAACCTGTTTTTCTATGAGAACTCAACTAATGGGAGATGTTGATCCCATCCACCTTTAAATTCCATTGAGCATGTTATCAACATGTAATCGAGTGTTTGAATAGTACTTTCAGATTGGACATCATTTTAGGGGTGATATTCCATATTAAAATTCAATTCAGTACTCAGAACATGTTGAAGACTTCTCTAGAATTTTGATGTGAACATTGGATCATGATCATAAACGATTGAAAGTTTCACTCCATACAACCTCACCACTTCCTTTATGTAAATCTTGGAAAGTTAGTCAAGAGAGAAATCTTCCCAAATAGCAATGAAATGGGTAGTCTTGGTGAGACAATCCACTATAACCCATATCACATTATTTACTTTGGATGTTCTTGGGAGACTAGTGAAAAAGTCCATAGTGATATTGTCCCACTTACATGTTGGTATGGGTAGTGGTTGTAATACCCCTTTAGGAAGTTGTCTCTTTGCCTTTATTTATTGACACACCAAACACCTTGTAGTGTAGTCAGAAATATTCCTTTTCATGTTATCCCACCAATAATGATCATGAAGGTCCCTATACATTTTCGTGCTTCCAAGATGTTAGAGAAAGTGGATCTATGAGCTTCATTTATCTACTCCTTTATTTCTGGAATAGATGGAACAAATATCCTTGTGTGAAATTTTAGTACACCTTCCTGATCAATATTGAACTCAGAAAACTTCCCATTATTCACACCCTCTATCTTCTTTTGTAATAAGTGATCTTCTATTTTAGCATTATTGATATTCCATAGTAATTATGGTTGAGAAATCATTTGGGATAGGGTTGATGATGTCCCTTCCCTTAAAATTCCCATGTAAAGTTTTACTAGGTCTTTGATCAAAGGATATCCTTGAATCCTCATTATTTCCAGCACAACAGGGTCTTTCCTACTTAATGCATCAATGAATTTGTTTGCTCTTCTGGGATGATAATGAATTGAACAATCATAGTCTTTAAGAAGTTTCAACCATCTCCTATGTATCATGTTCAATTCATTTTTTGTGAAAATATACTTCAAACTTTGATGGTCTTTGTATATATCACATTTCTCCCCATAAAGATAGCGCCTTCATATATTTAGAGAAAAAATAATCACAGCTATCTCCAAGTTATAGGTTGGATAATTATGCTCATGAGGCTTTAACCGTTGAGATACATAAGAAATCAACTTATCATTTTTCATGTGGATATACCCAAGCCCTTTCAGATACGAAACACTAAAAATAATGAATCCTTCTCTGATAGAGGGTAGAGTTAACATGGGTACAATAACCAATCTTCTTTTCAGCTCTTGGAAACATTCTTTAAACTATTTTGTCCATATGAACTTATCCCATTTTCGAGTGCACTTGGTCAATGGATTAAAAAGTCATGTAAAGTTTTTTAAAAACCTCCTATAAAATCCTCCTAAACCAAGGAAATTATAAATCTTAGTTACTATTGTAGGATAAGGCCATTCCTCCACAACCTTTGTCTTGTCAGGGTCAACTAAGATTACTTTATTGGTTACAATGTTCCCTAAGAAAGAAACTTTTTGTTACCAAAATTCACATTTGATGAACTTTTCAAATAGCCTATCCTTCCTCAAAGTTTTCAATATAACCCTTATATGATCCTCATAATCCTCAAAATTTTTATAATATATCAGAATATCATCAATAAAAACTACCATAAAATTATCAAGGTAGCACTTATAGACTCTATTCATCAAATACATAAATATAGCTGGAGCATCAGTCAAGTCTAAGGGCATAACAACAAACTAATAATGACCATATCTTGATCGAAAGGTGTTCTTTGGGATATATTCTTTCTTCAACCTCAATTGATGATAACCAGATCAAAGATCAATCTTTGAGAAGAATTGAGCCCCATGAAGCTGGTCAAATAAATCATCAATCCTTGGGAGAGGATACTTGTTCTTCACTGTGATCCCATTAAGTTCTCTATAATCAATGCATAACCGCATTGATCCATCCTTATTCTTCACAAAGAAAACATGTTCTCCCCAAGGAGACACACTTGGTTGGATAAACCCCTTCTCCCAAAGATGTTGGAGTTCTTTATTTAATCCCTCCATCTCCACATTTTCCATTCTATACCAGGTCTTTGATACCATATTAGATCCAGGCATGATTTCAATGGATAATTCTACCTCTCTTTATGGGGGAGGTTCAAGTAAATCCATATAAAATATGTTAATGTATTACTACACAATGGGTAAATTTTCTATTTTTATACTTTTATTTCCTTTTTAATCTTCACCGATCATTTTCATAAAGAATACTATGGGAGGTGCTTCTAGAAAAAGCTTAGGTTGACATATCTCTCCTTTGAAAACAACTACAGGTTTCCATTCAATACTACTAATATTTACTTGCTTATTAAGTTGATATTAGTATTATACTTTGAGAGCCAGTCCATCCCAAGTATAGTGTCAAATTCCAGCATGGTAATGACTACTAGATTTACGATGAGATTGTGCTTTCCAAAGTGAATACCAGAGTTTCTATACACTATTTATTCTTAGATAATCCCTCCAAGAGTCATGACTGATAACTATACTTTTAGTAGTTTAGGGATTGATTATATATTCTTTGAAAACTTGGAGGAAATAAAGGAATACATAGAACCATAATCAAACAAAGTACTTTCTAGCTTTGAGAGAAAAATGAGAGTACTTTCTACTACATCATTTGGAGCCTCTAATTTAGCCCTTGTGATATAAAATGACCGAACTTTCTCTCTTAGACTATAATGAGTTTGATGGTGATTCCCCTCCATTATCTTCTGATTTGGATAATGATTGGAAAAGTTCCCAAGTTGTCCACACTTGAAGCATTGGACTTCATGCTGAGCCGACACCATCTTCCCTTTGTCGTTAGTTTTGATGCTTTGAGGCTTCACCTCACTATGATATTTTTGAGAAATATGGCCATATCTTACACACTTGTAACATTTCCCGCACCTGATCAAGCAGTTATGTCACATCCATGATTTTGTTTTGAGGTATTCTTCTATCTATTTTTGTCCTTATCTTTATCCTTGGGGTTTCCCCATATATTTTAGAGAAAAAATGGAGATTTTGGTCTTGATAGCAGGTAACAAACAATTGGAACACGGTTAGGAGAAACAGTGCGCCCTTTCCTAGGAAACCGTGCGACTAATTTCATTTTTGGATAGTGGAGACCGCATGTTTGGCACACATTTTGGAAAACCGTGTGGATTGTCCCTCTTGGATAGTAAGGGATGCACTGTTGCTTCAAAGTTTAGATAACCATGTTGGAAAACTATGTGACTTGTCCAGGTCATTAAAAATTTGGATTTTACCTTTCTACCCTCTTTGATTTAAACCTAAATCTCCTATATTTTTCCCCATTTGGGATTTACAGCCATGAGATTCTCCTCCAAGATTCCTTGGACCTATCAAGCATCATTAATTGGGTATTTTTGGTGTGGGAACTTCAAGGAATCGTCAAGTAAGTATCTTTTCTCATGATTTCTCCCCTCTTCTAGGGTTTCTCTTCCCTCTTTATTGAGTTCTTGTTTTACAACAGGTGGTTTGACCTAAAAAGGGTTTGATCTTGTTTTCTTGGGTGAAATCACAATAGTTATCATTGGATCTTGCCTTTATAGAGTCTTGTGGTGCTGTGGTTGTGGTTTAACACTAATTTATGGAATTTTCCAAGTGTAAGGTGAGTGGTTCCATGCTTTTACATTATTAGATGATTTTGATGTGCTTTCTTGATTGCTTAAATGTGTTCTATGGTTTATTTGTGTGGTGTGAAATATGTTTTAGAAAGGGTTTGAGATGTATATGTGATGGATTTTTTTTTTTGAAAATAAATTGATTATATTTTATGTGTGCATCATTTTGGTGTTTCTTAAATACATTCTATGCCTTGTGTTAAAGGTGAAAAATGTGTTTTCAAAGATATTTAAGGGTGAAAATGTGTTGAAATTTGATTTTCCAAGGGAAATAGATTTTTTTTCATGTTGTCCTCTTTGTTGTGCACCTTAAATGTGTATTTAAAATGTGAAAGTTATGTGAATAATGTAGTAAAATGGTTTTGATGTGAATATGAATTTTAAAGGGACGTTGCCTGTGGAAATGGTTGGATTTCACACGTGTTCTTCTTGTTGTGTTTTCAAATTAGTTTCATGAATTGTACAAATGATGAAAAATGTATTTTCAAATGGTTTTGGTGTGTGTGTGAAATGAAAAGTGGTTTTTTTTATGTAAATGGTGGTTTCCATGTGTATTTTGATCGTTGGATCAATGTGAAAAATGTGAAGTGATGATTTACTTGCGTGCTTGTTTTGCTTGACATGTGTATGTGAAATTAATGATTTATGTGATATGTGAAATGGAATTTGAGAACAAAGAAAATCCATAGTATCTAGGTGGGTGAACTAGAACTCGTATGCTAGTTGATTTAGAAGTGGTTGAGGCCTAGATTCATCTAGCAGGATTGATGATAGCAAACTAACTAAACATGTGATATGACCGGAGACCACTTGACCTTGGGGATAAGATCCCATCTAATGGATCGTGCACATGAACACTATTGGTTTTGTATTATCATATGGAGAGCATTGGGCCTTGGGATGGATCCCCTCTAATGGCTCGTGTATGGGGATGTTTTTGGAGTTTAGTGGTGGATTTTGATCACCGAGGTATGAGGTTTCTTGAGTCCCATTAGAGCTAGTTACCCTTAGGTATTTTCCCATGGTGCTCTCTTATGAAACAATGCTTATGTGATGTGGTGATATCCATCAGCATATGATATAACTTGTGTATATTTTTATTTCAAGCAATATTATTTGTGAAAAAGGTTTTCCTTTAAAAGTGTTTCTTAAGAAAGTTTTCCTTAAATTTTTTTCTTGGAAATTTTTCAAGCGTTCTTATAGAAATGTGCATGTTTATTGTATTCTAATGTTATAACATGAAATTTTTATTTTGGGTGGAATCCTACTGGGATTTGGATCACACCCTACATACATCGTTAGGTGTATGTATATTTTGTTATGTATAACCCACATAAAGACAAGTTGTATCATGGTAGTGAAGGTAGATCTGATTTCTAGTGTTCCACTTCTTGAAGGTGTTGGTAGTGGCTTGAGGGTTATTCCCCTATCGTTGCATGGAGGTTTTTTGGATAGTTTTGTGGTTTCTATTCTGTTTTTGTACTCTTGTTTTTTCTTGGGTTAAAGTTGTAAACTTTGAATCTGAAAATTGTTGTACCTTGTTTGGTTTTCTATTATCGTGATGATTATTTTGTTGGTTGTTTATGATTATATAAATGAGTGAAATCATTTCTAAGTGTATTTTTTATACCTAGAAACTAGTTTCCAGTCCATGGGGATTAGGAAGTCCCTTAGGCCAATTCCATGAATCAGGTCGGGTGTCGGGTTGGATGACACCCCAACTTGGTTTGTGAAAAAATGACATCAGAGAAGGTTAAAATCTTTTCGGGTCAAGTTATTTGGGATGATTATAGATATACTAGATCTAGAATTGTTGAGGCTTGAGGTTTAGGTTACAAGTGCGATGTCTAGCCAACACACCTCGTGAAAGGACTTGAGTTTCCATGAGATGTTGGGATTTGGTTTGACTTCTCCCAGTGAGATGTATAGGCTGTAGACTGTATATGGACATTGGGTGGGGGTGTATTGGTTTGGTTTCCTTGTTATTGTGATGTATTTGATTATGTTTTGATTTATTTAAGTGTTGGTATTTGATGTTGTTGCTGAAAATTTTAAGAATATTTGTGTTGATGATTTTTTCTTGTGGTTTTTGCTTGTGTAGCAAGATGCCTCCATGAAGACGTCATGTATGACTATGGAAAGAGGATATAGAGAGTTATACCTATCTAATTGATAAAATGTTAGTGGTTGATATGGTTTGGGCTATCCAAGATTTGGTTCAAGGAGTGGTCTATGGTCCTGCTCAAGTTAGGAACGCCGAACTAGGTCTTGTAAAGGAAAAAGCTTAGGTGTTCCTCAAGAACAAGCCTCCTTCTTTCTAGGGTAGCTCAGAACATCAGGAAGTAGAGGAGTGGATTGAGAGGATAGAGATGATATTTTAGTTTCTTGATACTTCTAAGGAATTCAGGGTAAAATTTTCTTCATTCATGTTGGAGGGTCCCTGTAAAAAGTGGTGGGACTCAGTGGTGGAGGCTGGAAAGCACGAGTAGATGGGTTGGAAAGACTTTAAGATCATTTTAAATGATCATTATTTTCCAGAGATTTTTTCCTTTTCCAGGTATTAGGAATTTATGGAGATTTAATAAGGAGATCAAAACATGATGGAGTATTCAAACCATTTTACAGATTTAGTTTAGTATACACTCAAGATCATTTCTTATGAGCAGATGAAGGCTCAAAAGTTCGAGATGGTATTGCGACCAGAAATTTGATCTCAGATTTTCTTGTTTAAGATGAAAACCTATGTTGAGGTGGTTGATCATGCTATGGTGGTAAATATTGATCATTTAAGAAAGGATGGTTTCTATAGATTAGTACCAGTGGTGGGTACTGTCAGTTTTTCTGAGAAGAAGAGGAAGCAGGATGAACAGGGGAAGAAAGGAGGTGGTAGTTCAGGCCATCCTTCCCGGCTGTCTTCATCCGTGGCTTCCAACGCTGGGTCAGTCTTGTGCCATTAGTGTGGGAAGGTAGGGCACGTGAAACCTTCATGATCATATTCATCCATACCTTATCACCGGTGTGGAATTATGGGACACTTGCATCAATTTTTCAAAGTAGCACACCCATATCAGAGTGGTGCAGGATCTGTGGATTCAAAGGGGATTCTAGCTTAGTCAGAACCATCTAGGAAAGTGGGCTCTTGGTTTGGAGGTCAGGATCGTAGGGCTGAATCATCCTCCAGGAAGAGTCAGTTCAGGTAATATCTATATGGTAGTGGTCATTCTTAGGGTCAAGCTGAGATGAGGAAACTTTATGTGGTGGATTGAGTACCAGTGGAGTCTAATGCAGGGCCTGCAACAATTTAAGGTACCATTATTATTGCATCGTCTTTAGATACTATTCTATTTGATAATAGTGCTTCAGTTTCTTTTATTTCTTCCTATATTGTGGATGTGTTAAAGTTTCCAATTTATCTTATTCCGTAAGCGATGAAGTTGGTAACAACGCTTGGTAAGAAGTGAGAGAAGGGTTTCAAGTGTCAGTCTTGTGAACTCACCATGTCATGAATCAAAATGGAATAAGATTTCCCATTTCCATAGATGGACCTATTTTATGTGATCCTTGGTATGGATTGTATGGTGAGTTTTTAGGCACACATCTATTACTATCGACAGCGAGTGAGTTTTGTGGAAACTGATGATCGTACCCAAGTTTTTCAAAGTGAGTGTGATCCTTGTTTGAGACATGCTGGACCTCCACTTTCAGAATTGGGAAACCTCATTTTTTAGATCCCATCACTCATGTTGAAAGATGATGATGGTGCTCTTGAGGGTGGATTAACTCTTGTGGTGGATGAGTTCGCAGATGTTTTTCCATAGGATTTCGCGGGTTTGCCTCCAGAGCGGGATGTGAAGTTCTCCATTGATTTGGTGCTAGGAACACAACTGATATATCTTCACTCATATTAGATAGACCCCACCTAGTTGAGGGAATTGAATTCACAAATATACTATTTGGAATTTAAAGGATTCATTCACCTGAGCATCTCACCATGGGTCACCCCAGTTCTGTTTACAAAAAAGGCCGATGGATCTCTCCGATTGTGCATCGATTACTGGAAGCTAAATAAGGTAGTGATAAAGAATAAATATCCTTTACCCTGTATTGATGAAATTTTCAATCAAATTAAGGGGGATAGGTGGTTTTCCAAGATCAATTTATGTTCCAAGTATCATCAAGTCATAATTAGAGAGGCAGATGTTTCGAAAATAGCCTTACAAAGTAGGTGATACAATTTTGAGTACTTGGTTATGCCCTTTAGGTTGAAAAATGATCCAGCGGTCTTTATAGAACTCATGAATAGGGTGTTACACCAGTATATCGATTAATATTTTTTGGTATTCATGGATGATATCCTAGTCTATTCTGGGACTAAGGAGGAGCATGAGAAACACTTGAGCATTATTCTAGGCACCATACGTAATCGTCATCTCTATGAGAAGCTTTCTAAGTGCACATTATAGATTAGAGAGGTGAAGTTTTTGGTCCATGTGATCTCAGAACGAGGGGTTTCGATGAACCCTGAGATGATCAGTACAATGATATCATGGGATTAACTGATTAATGTTTTTGAGATCATGAGATTTTTGGGCCTGAAAAGGTATTACATGCTGTTTTTTGGATTTATCTTAGCTTATTTCTTCCATGGAGGCACTCACATAAAAGGGGGTAAAATTTGAATAGATCCCAAAGTGTCAATAATCCTTTGAGGATCTTAAGCAGTGGTTGACCACAACCCTTATTTTTATTTTTCCAGAATTTGAAAAAGGATATGTGGTCTTTTGTAATGATTCATGTATGGGTATTGGGTGTGTGCTGATGTAAGATGAGCATGTGGTGGCGTATATATCTCTCCATCACCCACCACATGAAAAGAATTACCCAACCCATAAACTAGAGTTAGTAGTGATGATGCATGCTTTAAATATGTGGTGTCATTATATTTTTGGGTAGAAGTTTGTGGTTTATTCGAATCATAAGAGATTGGACTACATTTTATCCTATAAAGATTTTAATTTGAGGTAGCGTCATTGGGTTGAGTACCTTCAGGGGTTCAATTTTGATATTATGTATACTCCAGGAAAAGGTAATGTGGTGGAAGATACCTTGAGCAGGAAAGTGCCAGTGCAAGCATTGAAAAAGTCTAGTGATGAGTGGACTTTGATGGGGATATTTTCTCAAATGAATCTAGAGACCAAGAAACACAATGGAGGTGTGTTCTTGGCTAGTGTTTAGCTGAAACCTTCTCTTTTAGAGTTTATTTTGAAAGAGAATCCGAGCGAAGAGTTGTGACAACATTTTGTGCAGTTTCTTAATGGTGGAGAGGTTCTTTGTGAATGGTCATTGTCTCTTAAGGGAACTTTATGCTTCAAGGGTATCTTCGTGGTTTCAGTGTCATTGATAAAGGTGGTGATGCAGGATAGCCACCGGTATTAGTGGAATATTCATCATAGTTCTACCAATATTTACTATGATGTGCGTTGAAAGTTTTGGTGTTCAGGTATGAGGTGGGATGTAGCTGACTTTGTATCATGGTATTATACTTGTCAGTAGGTTAAGGTAGAGCACCAAAGGCACTTTAGTTTACTGCATCCGCTACCTATTCCTACTTGGAAGTAGGATAAGATCAGAATGGAATTTATTTCCATCTTGAATCATAAACCTTGAGGGAGGAATTCCATTTGGTTAGCGATTGATCATATAACCAAATCTACCAATTTCATTCTAATTTGGGATTCAACCAAAGTGGATGAGTTGGGCCGATGATATGTTTAGTAGGTTGTGAGGTTTCTTGGTGTGCCGTCGATAGTTTTTTCTGACAGGGAACCCTATTTTACCTTGAGATTTTGGGAAGGCCTTCAAAAGGTGATGGGGTCGTAGGTTAAGTTGAGCACGACATATCATCCTCAAACGGATGTTCAGACGGAGCTGGTGAATTAGATTCTATAATATATGATCCATGCACGTGTATTGGATTTTTTAGGTTCATGGGATAGCCATCTAGGAGTGGTTGAGTTTTCATATAAAAATATTTACCAATCCTTGATTCAAATGGATTATTTTGAGGCACTTTATGGTTGGCCGTGTCGATATCCCTTGTATTGGGCTAAGGTGGGTGAGGCATTGTTGTTGGGACCGACCCTTGTGTAAGAAAATTTTAATAAAGTTAAGTTGATTAGGTAGATTTTGTTCACAACTCAAAGTCACTATAAGTCTTATACTGATTATAGGCTCTGAGCTTTGGAGTTTTCTGTGGGTGACTGGGTGTTCCTAAAAGTGGTACCTCGCTTGGGTCATCTTCGTTTAGGTAATTAAGGGAAGCTAATTCTAAGGTATGGAAGACCTTTTGAGATTACTGAGATAATTGGTAAGGTGGAATACAGTTTAGATTTACCCTCTTAGTTGACATCAATCCATGACATGTTCCATGTCTCTTAATTGAAAAAGTAAAATCCGGATACATCCCATGTGTTGATATGGTAGGAGTTGGAGTTAGAGTCCAATCTATCTGTGTTTGAGTGGCCTGTGCAGATTGTGGATTCCTAGGAGAGAGTGCTTCATAAGAATTCTATTCCATTGGTCTGAGTTCTTTGTCAGCATGGTAGTTATGGGCATGATACATGGGAGCAGAATACTTGGGTTGAGGAATAATATCCATTTTTTTGTTTTATGATCAAGCTTCTGGATTACTTTCTAGGGATGAAAAGTTTTCATGGCGGGGAGAATTGTCACATCTGTGATTTTGTTTTGAGGTATTCTTATATCTATTTTTTTATCTTTATCCTTGGGGTTTTACATATATTTTGGAGAAAAATGGAGATTATGGGCTTGATAGCAGGTGTATCATGGTTGGCACATGATTAGGGGAAACTGTGTGCCCTTTCCCAGGAAACCATGTGGCCGATTTCATTTTTTTATAGTGGAGACCGCATGGTTGGCGCACAGTTTAGAAAACCGTGTAGGAAAACTATATAGCTTGTCTATCTTGGACAATAAGAGATGCACAATTACTGACTGGTTTAGAAAACTATGTGGTAAAACCATGTGACTTGTCTAGGTTATTAAAAAGTTGGATTTTACCTTTCCACCCTCTTCTATTTTAACCATAAATCTACTCTATTCCACCCCATTTGGGATTTTTAGCCATGGGAGCCTCCTACAAGATTCTTTAAACCTCTTGAGCATCATTCCTTTGATGTTTTTGTCATGTTAAATTTAAGGAATCATCAAATAAGTCTCTTTTCTCACGATTTCTCCTCTCTTCTAGGGTTTCTCTTCCATCTTTCTTGATTTCTTATTTTCCAACAGGTGGTTTGACCTAAATAGGGTTAGATCTTGTGTTGTTGGGTGAAAGAATGATGGTTATTATTGGATCTTGCCTTTATAAGGGATTGTGGTGGTGCAATTGTGGTTTCATACTGATTTTTGGAAGTTTCTAAGTACGAGGTAGGTGGTTCCATGCTTTTACATTATTAGATGCTTTTTATGTGCTAGCTCGATTGCTTAAATGTGTTCTATGATTTATTTTTGTGGTGAGAAATATGTTTTGGAAAGGTTTTGAGATGTATATGTGATGGAAGTTGGTTTTTAAAATAAATTGATTATATTTTATGCATGTTTTATTATGTTGTTTCTTAAATACATTCCATGCCTTGTGTAAAAGGTGTGAAATGAGTTTCCAAAGAGATTTAAGGGTTAAAATGCATTTAAAGTGGATTTTACAAGGGAAATGTATTTTTTTGCATGTTGGAATCTTTGTTGTGAACATTAAATATGTATTTGAAATGTGAAAGTGATGTGAAAAATGTTGTAAAATGGTTTTGATGTGAATATGAATTTTAAAGGGGCCTTTCCCATAGAAATAGTTGGATTTCACACATGTTCTTCTTTTTTTGTTTTCAAATTAGTTTCATGAATTATAAAAACAGTGCGAAATGTATTTAAAAATTGTTTTGGTGTTCATGTGAAATGGAAAGTGGTTTTTTTTATGGAAAATGGGGGTTTCCATGTGGATTTTGATTGTTGGATCAATGTGAAAATGTGAAGTGGTGATTTACTTATGTGATTATGATGCTTGGAAAGTGTATATGAAAGTGATGGTTTATGTGATATGTGAAATGGAATTTTAGAACAAAGGGAATATTGGGTATCTAGGTGGGTGAACTAGAAATAGTACACCAGTTGATTCAGAAGTGGCTGAGGCCCAGATTCATCTAGAAAAATTAATGATTTCAACACTAACTAAATATGTTATATGATCAGAGACTACTAGACCTTTGTGATGATATCTCCTATAGTGGATTGTGCATGGGAACACTATTGGTTTTGGATTATCATATTGAGACCATTGGACCTTGGGATGGATCCCTTCTAATGGCTCATGCATGGGGACACTGTTGGTAGTTTAGTGGAGGATTTTGATCACGAAGGTATGATATTTCTAGTTTCCCATTAGAGCTAGTTACCTTTAGGGATTTTCCCATGAAGCTCTCTTGTGACATGATAATTCTGTGATGTGGTGCGATCCATCAGCATACAGTAGACCTTGTGTACATTCTTATTTCAAGAAAGATTATTTTTGAAAAATGTTTTCTTTTAAAAGTGTTTCTAAAGAAAGTTTTCCTTAAAATTTTTTCTTGAAAAATTTTCAAGTATTCTTATGTAAATTTTCATATTGATTGTATTATAATGTTATAGCATGGAATCCTTATTTTGGGTGGTATCCTAATGGGATTTGGCTCACACCCTACACACACTTATATAGACTTTGTTATGTATGAACCATGTAAAGTCAAGATATATTGTGGTGGTGAAGGTGGATTAGGTTTCTAGTGTTACACTTCTTTCATGTGTTAGTGTTGTCTTAAGGGTGATTCCCCTATCGTTGCCTAATGGTTTTTGGGATAGTTTTTTGGTTTCCCTTCTGTTGTTGTACTCTTGGATTTTCTTGGTTTAAAGCTATAAACTTTGAATTTGAAAATTGTTGTACCTTGTTTGGTTATCTATTATGATGATGCTTATTTTGTGGGGTTTTTATGATTATATAAATGGGTAAAATCATTACAAAAGTTTATTTTTGATACCCATGCACTATTTTCCAGCCAGTGGTTATTGAGAATGCCCTTTGGGCCATGCCATGAATCAGGACAGGTGTTGAGTTAGATGACACCCCAACTTGGTTTGTGATAAGTTCCCCGAATGCTTCTTCCCAAATTTGTTTCATGTGGGAAGTTTTTCTTTATTTCCTCATATTCCATGATCAAATTTCCTCTCTAATATTGGATCCATTGATCTATTCTTTTCATTCAATCTATGGGACCACTACGTCTCTCCGAACTCTAGTTCAACCTTTATAAAACTCTACACTATCTCCTCATTACTGTTATAGTTTCGATTGGATAGATTCTTCCATAGATGGGGTCTTAGTCCACCGAATAATCTATCAATCTTTCAATTAGGATACATGAAAAATATAGAGGTGTAATGATAAAGTATTGTAAAGTTTATCTCATAGCTTCCCACAAATTCATTTTCCTTTATCTTTATCTCTAGGAATTATTTCTCCATTTTCATTTGCATCGAACATGGAAAATATTTTTTTGAAAAAGGTTACCTAGAACTCTTCCCACTACATATATTCAATCTCCCTTCTTGGATTCATGTTTTTAATTAATGTCCACCATGGATCGGCTTCTCCCTCTAAGCGGTACACAATCAGGGTGGAATTCTCTTGTTCTAAACAACGAAGTAAAGAAAATATATTTTCTATAGAGATTATCCATTATTCAGTAATCAATGGGTCGATAGATCCACTGAAAGAAGGTGGTCATTGATGCATAAAGGACTCAACGTAAAATTATTCCCTTCAAGGGGAATCTAGTCTCTCATCTTGATTCAAGTTATTTCTCAAAACTCAAGTTAGTTAATTCATCATTATCATGAAGGTTTCCACTTAGGCTTCCATCGGAAGTCTTTCAGCTCATGGTCCATTGCGCTCACCATTTATACAGTTCCTCCTATTTCCCAACATTTTCTAAAATAATAAAACCTTAGTGAGATACATGTTTCTTTTAAGAATCTTATAATTATAAAGGAATTTTATGTCTTAAAACATCATGCTTAAACATGTTATTCATTAACAATAATTACATTTTCCATATATACTTCATAATGGTTCATAAAAATCTTATGGTTAACTAAACATATCCTCCGGGAGTGTCAAACCAGGAGTGCAACAAGGCCCGTTTTCATGCACCAGTTCCCATTCAATTCTATATCAAAGCAGTGTTTTTGGGGTTTACCCCTATATACATCTGTTCCAAAGCCACATCCACTTATTCATATCCATATAGAGATTTATTTTCTTATAAACCACTTATTTAATACTTCACCAAAATACCAGGATGTTTCACTATATTTAAACTTTTCCCTAGGGTTCTTCCTAAAGTTTTCAAATCCTAATTTCAAAAAATAATTAAACCATCCTTTGATACCAACTATGGAATACTGCCTTTTTATTACATAATTTTTCATTAAATTGTACAAAAAAAGGATCTTTTAAAGTATATTTTCTTGGAAATAAGGTACATAATACATGAAAACTTAAAAAATTATTCTAAATAACTTGAAATGATTATTCATTAGTTCATCCTAAGTACATTTATTGCATCTCATAACCTAGGGACATGCATCAAAGGAAAGGGTGATCATAAATCTTAATAAGGGAAAGAAAGGGAAACAATTTACAAGTAATCTTGAAGAATATTGATGTCGCTTTTGCGCAGGGGTGTCGTTACTTCCTCCGATGTGGATCAAATTTAGAATATTTAATTATGGTCCCAAACTTTTTCTAACTACAAAGGTGTAGTATAGTAGTAGTGAGGGGTCAAGTCCACAGGGAGACGATCATTTTTCAGCTTTAAGGGAATCTGGTTTTCAGACCTGTAAGGGAGTCCTTTATAGAGTCTTATGTTTGGTAATTCCAAGCTAAGTTCTAATTTGGGATGTCTTATTTAAACAAATGAGGGATCGAGATCGAGTGAGTGTTTGGTTGAATGATGTATTTTAAATCTAACCTTGTAAAGATCTTTTGTCTTAGCCTACGAAGCAAATAGGGTTCACTAGTTGACTTTGGTCTTAGTCTCCTAGATCTACCTAGGAAGTAGCTATTTTGTGGTCGAGAGATAACAACAGCCTAAGTGCATTAAGTTTGGATTCTTAAGTAGAAATCTTCCTGAGCTAGTGTTCATAGCTCACTCAATTTCAATTAGGATAGGGTCGTTTTCTTGATTGTATTGTGGTCATAGATATCCTCAAAATGAGTTAGGCCTTGAATTTATATCCTAATTACTATTTTAGTTATACTTTCCAAGTTCAGATTTAATAGTGTATGTTAATTTTACAGACACATCACTCGATCCCTACCCCTGAAAGATCTAGCTACTCATAGCAGGGTAGAATGTAGTTGAATAACTAAGAGATAACATAGATTATGGATTGATAAACATTTATGAAATCAAGATCTTTCAACTGATGTGGAAATTATAATTGAAATAACATGCAAGAAGCAATTCACAATTATAACTAGAACTTACTTGGAAAAAGGAAGGAAAATTAAATCTAAGTGTAACTTGAATGTATTAAAGAATGGAAGATCTAAAGATCTTGTATTATTTAAATTACACAAAAATGTGAAGAAACTGAGAGTTGGAGAGAAAAAGGGAGAGAGTGTTCATAAGGAATCTAAAGGGAGAAAAGAAATTCGTCCATAAGTGTATCAAAAGATCTGCTGCCACTCTGTTTATATAGGAGATTTTGGTCATGACGTGTAACTGCAGTATATGAAGTGTAACTGTGGTACATGACATGTACCCTTGATCCATGTCAACTTCTCATGGATCTCCAGTGTGGCACACGGTTCTCGCGCATTAAGAGGTTTGACCAGGTACATGACATGCAACTATTATTCACGACGTGTACCCCACATTTATTCTGCATGTGCATGGATTCTCCATGGATTTCCCATTCAGCACTTTGACTGGGCATCAAGTCATGTATGATTAATTCACAAGATGTAGTGTATTTTCCCTTTTGGCCACATAGTTTGGTCACAACTACCTTCATGACTTGAAGTTAGGCCGTGAGCATTGGTTACATGTTGTGTATGAGGAAATCACGTCATGTAATATGTTAGGTTTTCACCTTTTGGCCTGATTTCTCTTAAAAATTATTAAATCCTTTATTCCTGCAAAATCAGACACATACCACATGAATTATCACATATTTTAATGAAAATAAATGAATGAAGGACAAAAAAATCTATATATGATTTTTTCTTATCAAATATCAATAAGAACATGAGAAATATCATTATGTAATGATAAAGAGAACATGAGGCATATAATAAAAAAATTACATTAATCATAACATGAAAATGTTGCTAAAAAATTTAAAGGAGACATTCATAATCATATCAGTAAGGGTTTTCACTAAGGAATCATAAAAATTACGAAGGTTATTCACCAAGGTATTGTAAAACATGTCATCTCTAGAGATTAAATTATTTATAAAGTGAATTAGAGAGCTATTAGAGAACAACCTTAATATGTATTAATTAATGGGATCCACACATATCATAATAAAAAATTTCATAAATATCCCATGGAAAATAAAATAAATAGGTTTTGTATTAAAAAACATGGCATTTTAAAAAGTGCTTAAAGACGTGATCATTATGCCATTTTTAAATCACAGAAAGGGAATGAAGGTTTCATGTATGTTAATACCTAAATAAAATAAATCATTTTTACATATATTTTAATACACTTTGAAAATAAATAGGTTTGGGTATTCACAAAAGAGAAAATAAAAGACAATTTCTTGAGGAAAAAAGAAAAATTTTGAGAAGTAAATATGGAATCTTAACGGGTATAAAACGTCATTTTAGAAAATGGTAAAATGGGAGGGAACAAGGGTACACCACTCATAAAAAAATATTATTACATTAAAGGTATAAAATAAAGTGGAAAAAATAACTTAGTTTAGAAATTGTAAGATATACCACATAAAGAGGGAAGTTGAATGGAAAAGAGAAGTGAAGATTTCCCTTACCTTGAAGAGTTGTTCCTAAAACTTAAGGATTAAGACATTAGGGGATTGAAGAAAACTTTAGAGGAATCCTTGGGAGGTAAAACTACCATATATTTATGTATTATGGATTTAGAGTGAAATAAAATGAAGAAATAGGTGGGTGTTTATAGAAAAAGTGGTGGATTTGTTTATTAATTTCTAAATATAGGCCTTGGAAACCTAGGTTGTGGAAAATGAAAAACCATGGGCTTGACCATGGTTTTGGGAAGTTGGGTCATATTTTGTTTTATTTTAATACAAAAGAGTTTATTATAATTTTATATTACTTTTTTTGTCATGGAAAAGTAAAGTTTCCACAAAAATAATGTTTTTTAATGTTAAAGTTTCAATTTTAGACTTTAGAAAGTAAATTATAGGTTTGAAAATTGATTAAAATATATTAAAATAATTTATATTAATAAAATAACATATTTTGAGTTGTGTATTGTGGTTTTATAATCATTATATCATTATGAAATAATTATAAAGTCATTAAACATATCAAAAAAATTCAAACTCTATTTTTACTTTTCATGAAAAATAAAGTATTTTTAAAAATTCTCATAAATTCACCCAAACCTAATTTTTTCCTTATTATTTTAAAAATTATATTTATTTTATCATAATAATTCTCTAAATATGATAATTATAACTTTTAAATACAAAAATTATTATTTATTAAAAATAATAATAGATTGAAAATGCATAGTAAAATTTATGACACTTGAAAAAAATAAAATTGTTTTATCATTTGTATTTAAAGAGGATTATTTTTATCATACTATTTAATTAAAATAATAATTATTCATAATATCTTAGTTTGTTATAAATATTTATATATTTTCCAAAAATTAAAATTTCTGTCCGAAAAATCAATCTATCAAATTCTATCTAAATTTTATTAAGAAAAACCATTCTTAAAACCGAATTGATGGAATTAAAATTTTATTTATACAATGGAATTAAACTTTATGTAAATAATATCAAGACATGTAACCCATTATTACACCCATGTACATCTTAAAAGTAATGTGTGTGATGATGGTAGTTTCGTGGGGTGCCTCAGATAACATCGACTGAGTGGTAATATTCACTAACTTGTACTTTTCCCATAGGTGATTTGGTTCAAGATTCATTTGTTGAAGCTCAACTTGGTATTGGTCAAGGGAGAACCCTAGTGATGATACCTTCCTCCTAAGTTCTGACATATGGGCTTCAAACGACACGACTATACTGGTTGAGGCCATTGATTATTCTTTATGTATCAATTATCCTTTATCAAATTTTACTTATAAAGACTAATTATAAAATTAACATTATTATCAAAAGTATAGTTATGAACAGTAAAAATTGACCAATGGTCATATAACAATCAAAACCAGATGATCACATTTCCATTTATATTTACTTTATTATTAAATAGATATGGTTTTGTTGTGTATAATATAATATAACACACATTTCCAGGAAAAAAATATCATTTAAAAAGTCTGGGTCATTAGATGTGCGAAATGTTGGTGCATGATTTGTAAAATTGTGTGTCTAAACCATGTATTCTATTAAAATCATTAAAAATTAGGATTTTACCCTTTTCCTTCTCTTTAAATTTAACCCCTTAAGCTCCTATTTTCATCTCACTTGAGCTCCCGACCCTATGACACCGCTCCCTCTAATTTCTCACTTCCTCCTTAGGTCTCTACATGATTTCCTTCCAATTTTTAAGTGGATTATTCAAGTTAAAGTGGTATAGAATCTCCCTCTATTCTTTATTTTCCTTTTCTTTTCTTGCCCTAAAATGTTCATAGAGACCTAGGGTTAGTGTTGGATCAAATTTTACTTGGGGTTTTCTTGTATTATGGATTTTAATAGCCTTCCAAGAGGTCCTCTTGTCTTAATGTGGTTGTTTAACACCAAGCTTAGTGGAAGGGACATATTGAGGTAGGTTACTCCATGAATGAACCTTTACATTTAGAATCGTGAATGATGGATTGTTTTAATTTCATGTTTTGAATGAATTATTGATTGAAATAAGTATATCTATAGATTTCTTGTCAAAGGATTATGATTTTCTCTTGAAACTCACTTGGATCAAAGGGTTTTAATGTGTTCCAGGTTCTTGAATTTTAACTCCTTTCTATATATAAGGAAAGTGTTTGGAAAAATTATTTAAGAGTATCTTTCCAAAATAATTTGATTATTTAAGAGATATTTTTAATCTCAAAAAATTTATATAGAAGAAAGATTTGGGTTTTAAATATTTTTTTACAAAGGTTGTGTTTGACTTCTTCAAAAAACAATCCTTGTGTTAATTCAATCATTTGAGTTACTTTGATAATGTATATATGATTTAGTTTTAAAATAGGATTTTATAAATTGGTTTCTTAAATGATTTTTTTAAGTCTTAGTTTACACCTTATGAAAAGTTTTTTATAAAGTTAATATACTTTTTAAGTGTCCCCCCATTTTGTTTATGTGAAATACGAGGTTATGTAAATGTTTTAGTTGTGTGGGGGGGTGTTTTATACGTTGCTATTTTTTAGAAAGGATATTCTTCTGTGAATGGTGTTTGGAGGTGTGGTTGTGTTATGATTATTTCCATTTTTTATATATGTGACTCATGATATATATATATATATATATATCTATTTTTATATATATTTTTATTTCTCATATCCATTTCATTTCATGGGAAACCATGAGTAGCTACGTAGGAAATATTGGTATGAAAACTACATTAGTTATGATAACACACTGAATAGTGTCCCCAGATTGAAACTAGAGCCGAATTAGAGAGTTTTCCTCTTAGTCAGGCTAGGTTAGGGTAAAACCAAGTGTTTGGAAGTGAATCAAATCAGGTTTCATTTAAATGGATTAAATAATGTGTTGTCCAATATTTTCTCTAGGGGTCCTAGATGTTCCCATGATTATCAGTATTTTATTATGTTGTGGTTGACTTATGATTATTTCATGTTGATCCTTTATTACTATTTTTGTGTCTATTATGATTAATATTTATTACCAATGATGTTTTCCTTTTAAAATAATAAACACATATTCTTGGTTTTGAATGGAATTATTTTAAATGATAATAACATGTTATTAGTTTTTTATGAAAGTTAAAAGCCTTCATTTATAGTTGTATTTGAAACTAACATGAAACATATTTATTTTTAAAGGTTATGCATGGTCTGTGGGGAGGATACCTAATAGTTATTTTTTCTCACACCAATCATATTATAAGTATAAAAAGTTATGATTAGATATAACAAATGGTCCTTAGGTTTCATTTTGGGTTTGTTGGTAACAACAAGTGACGATGATTCACTTGGCATATAGAGATGGGTAGTGATGGTTTCTTTGTTTTATTTTAGTGTTTAACTGATCAACTATTTCATTCCATGTTGGCACTTATGTTCTATCTTTCTTTCTCTAATTTTTTTGGGAGTTGTATTTAAAGTCTAGTATTATTAATGTTGGGATGTATTGGATGTGTTTATTGGTCTCATTTATTGTTCATGATTTGTGTTTACATGTTTATTCCTTGTTTGGTTACAATTATTTTTGGAATTGCTTATTTTATGTGCATGATCCTACAACCTATGGAATTTTCATTCCATACTTCTAGTTAGAATTCCTTGCTTTGTTATTACTTTATTGGGTAAAATCATTCCCATGTATTTATATTTGATTATTTGACACTAGTTTCCATCCTATGGAATTCAGGAACACACTTCGAGCAATGTCAGGGGTCAGATCGGGTGCTTGGATTAGGGGTATCCTATAAGGACCTGACCTTAAACCTTACTTAATCTTGAATTAAATTGAATAATTCACATTGAGGATCTTTTCAAGTTTGGAGTTTTAGAGAATTAGGACATAACTATTACATCTCAAAGATTACAAAGTAGACAAATCTACTCAGTTTCCATTTTTTCAACAAAATAAAAACTCTTGAACAAAAGAGTCATGTCTAGTTCCTTGTTTTAGACAGCCTGACATTTCCTTGATCCCATCCTTGACCCTATTCAACTTTATGTCCTGTGAAAAAATTTCAAAAACTTGGGATGAGCATAAAAAGATCAGTAAGGGTTATAACAGTACAGAAAGAAAACATTAGTCCATGTATACATAAGAATCAATGAAATCATACTTTACTCATAAAACATAAGTAATTTAACATACCTCATGAAATCATAATATTTATGCATAACTCAATAGAAATCATAAGGTATAAAGGTAACTTGAGGAATTCATAACATTCTTACGTAGGGAGTAACCCTCATGGTTACATTTGGAATACCCATCACAGTATATTCCCTAAATCTCTTTGGAGAAACCTTAACATTTAACCCCTTCACATTACCCAATGCATTGGATAGTTATATCGGGATCACCCGCCCTTAGTTTATCACGGAACCACCCATATTCATAAACAATGCCCAAGAACCATAACATAATCATAACACATAACTTAATCATAAAGGAAAGACAACATTCCCAAATTGAAATAATAATATAACATTGAAATAATGAATCCATTCTAAAATCCATTTTCAAAACCATTTAAAACATTTAATAAAGAGATTTTTGAATCAAAGTGTCCCATACCACTTTCAAGCTTTTAAAATTTTAAACCATTAATATACATATAAATAAATCATTTTTTTGAAAACATGGATATTAATGAGAAATATTTATAAGAATAAATCATTAAAACATTTAAAATGATATTTTAGTTAAAGGGGTTTTAACAAAATGAGAGACACTTGAATACAATAATTGAGGAATAAAATTTAATCAGAACTTTATAATATCATGATAATGAAGGTATTCATGATATAATATTCCAAAGGATAGTATATACACCATATAAGAGTGAATTGGTGCATAAAAACAATGAAGTCTCAATAGAAATGTAAAATGAGATGAAATCCCTTATAAAGAAGGAATCCTTAAATTAAGGATAAATAAATCTCATAATTATGTGTGAAAAATATAAATACACCCAATATAAGTGGATATTAAGTGTAAAAAAATAAAAGGTCATTCACACATATTCAAAGGATGACATATTCAATAACTACATGTTGAACCCAAAGAAATCAAAATTGGGTTAAGCAGTTACCTTGGTAAAATTTGACAGCCTAACGACGTCACTTTAAAATTCATAAAATTAGTTGATGTGAGAGAAAATGGTATCTCATCACTTGGAAATAAAATTTTCATCAATAAGGATATATAATAACATATCCCAACATAAAAATATGTAAATTAAAAGACATAACAAAATAAGTCTTTTAAAAAGAGGAGGGTGAAAGATTCCCTTATTGATTTGGGTAACTTTCGAAACGTACAACTCATGAAAGAAGGATCATACAATGAAGATGTAATTACCCATAAATTAGATTATATTACACAAATAATACAATCATGGGAAGTACATACACCACACAAAAGGAAATAGTGGCAAATGTAGGATGAATCTCACAGGAATAAAAGTGAGATGAAAAATCCCCTTATGAAAATTCAGCAGCCTAACGACGCCACTTAAAACTTATAAAAATGGATTGAAGATATCAATTAGGGTCTCTCATCATATGAAAATAAAAATTATAGTAATGGGAATGTAGAATAACATCCCCCAACATAAGAAAGAGGATCTTAAAAGAAGTGACATAAAAGAGAGTACTTAAAAAGAAAGAGAGAGGTTGGATCCCTTACCTCAAGTCCGACTTGTCTTGTTCATTTCTTTATATTCCTGAATAATAAAATTTGGTCAATTTATAATTACTTAAGGACCTCCTTTAAATATTATTATTCAGTTCATATCACATATTATAATGTTATAATAATTGGTTAATAATGTGAGTTTATATCAGACGTTTTTGTCGATGTTTGGTACATGAGTCAAAAATGAACTTGTTTGAAAAGAATCGTCCATGTAGTTATAAGTACATCATATTTAGAATAGTATTAATGATTTAAATATCATATATATCCAGTAAATATTCATTTTATACTATTCCATAACATTTGGAGATAAAAAGAAATGAAATGCACCGTTCATGGAGACGGTAGGCCGTACGTACGGATGAACGCTACTTTCATTTCTTTGTCGTATTAATGGAATTAAAAATAATTGAGATATATATATATATATTATAATTACAGTATAATATATATGTTATATAGATCACATAATTTCATTAATTTCAATCTTTATACATTCCATGTATTGCATGAATGAGTCACATCACTTGAGGGGGCGGTAGTCCGCACTTCCTCATATGAAATTATCGCATTTGAACAACATGAAAAGAATAAAGGTATGTTTTAAATATAAAATACATAAGAATATATAAAACATAAATACAATATATATCATATATAAAATACAGTGACATCATAATGGCCACCTTTAAAGGTGTTAAAAGAATATTGAACAATCATCATTTCGTGAGGCAGTAATTTTCCATCCACAGAAACAACATGTTATTTAACCATTATACAGATGTGTGTGTAAGTTTAGCTCGAATACTTATTATAACAACATCCTATTATATTGAAGATACTTGTTTTGTTACAAAATAAAGTAATAAAAAGAGTTTAGGGGGTTGTAGAAGAAAAATAAAACAAAATAACATAAGAGAAGACATTACCTTTAAATCGGGTAACTCCTTTTGGTTTGAACCAAAAGGGTTTCTTAAAGAGATTTCTGCCTAAGGTGAGACTTCAATGATTAAGGGATGGATGTTTAGAGATGCAATGGGCAGGGTTTGTCCGAGCCAAAGGCCTGAGAGGTGTGGGTAAGGAGGTATAGGTGGGGGCCTTTTATAAGAGGAGAGGAGGGGCACTCATGGAAAGTCAAGAAATGTTACTTTATTTTAAAAAGAGTTTCGGATTTTAAAGGTCCCACATTGATATATTTAGAGGATAAGGTTATAGGGTTCTAAATATACTCATACAATAGGTTTTTTCCAAGTTTAAGTCTTAGATTTTACATTATCTTTTCATTTTATTTAAATCGTTCATTAATGAGGTAATCGCTGCATCATCATGATGTCATAAATAATTTAATTTATTTAATGTCTAAAAATTATAAAAAAAATACTATGATGTAGGAAATATTTTTATATTTCCAATGAATATTTATAGTCTATGAGATCATTTACACATACAAAACTAAAATTGTTTTACTTGGGTGATACATACCTTTGTTATATTTTCCTTTCTTTAAAAATAAAATGATAAAGTGTCACTATCACAGAAAAGTGATTCCATGGGGTCCCAAAGTTTGGCGCAAGGAATACCATGATTGGACAAGACACAAACAGTAGAATTAGGACACATATTGGGGTCATTTTTTATTATTATGATATTATTTTATTATCCTTAACTACTCGATTACTAATTAATCACGATAATTAAAGATAATTACCATCGTTACTATTCAAAATTTCCAAAAACAAGAGTCTTAATTACATAATTTGGACCTTCTAATTCCAAATATGTAATCCATTTTACCAAATTAAAAACACAGAAATTGCAATAATTAATTTAAAAATATTTCCCGTTGTCAAAACAAATAGCGGGTTTTTTAAGCAATATCTATGAAAAGTTTGGCACTTGTTTATGTCCATTTTCAAAGTGAAATTAATTCTAATGACCACCATTGAATTAAATATTAAAAATATATTCTAATTACACTTTAAAACCAATTAAAAATATAATCTAACCGTATATTTAAATTAGATGAAAAAGAAGTTTTGATGTAAAATGCAGTATGTTTTCACTATTCATTAAAAAAAATGAACAATGTCAAAAACATACAAAAAATTTAACCAAAGTAAATTTAAATGTCCCAATAATAAAGAATAAGTTTATTTTGACAAATAGATCTTATAAAATTGTCAAAAGTTAGATTTAAAAAAGGTTCACCATCAAAAGGCGGTAAAACAATCTTTTAAAAAATATTAGAGTATTTATTCATAAAATTGGATTCATTTGGATTTTAAGCCTCTAACATTTATTGGATAAATGTAAAAATATTTAACAAACATATGTAATCATTTTGTAGTTATTTATGTTCATTCCCACCATTACAACAGCTAGGCGTTAACTATTATAATATTATTATATTTTTAGTGTGCAACGTAAGATTTCAAAGAAACTCGTTGTTGCGTATTGGGCACGCCATCGAGCATAGAATTCCCTTTAAATTAATATTAACATTTTATTCACAAATATTGATAAACCTTAGAATGTAATATTATTTATTTACCTAGTATGTTACATCCTTCCCCCCTTTTGGGAATTGCGTCCTTGAAATTTCAAAATTGGGCTTGGAAACTTCATTGAAAGTCCCACATCGGAACAAGAGTCAGTAAAACTATCACTTTAAAAGAAAGGGAGAGAAGTACAAAGGTCACCCGAGTTAACCCATACTAGGATTCCGAGTAGGAAAATATGGATATGGAGGAGAAAACAAAGGGTCATGTTCTGATGGAGAGTGATAGTAAACATGTCTAGGAGAAAGTTAACGACAAGAAAATCACAAAATTGTGATGGGTTAAATGGTATTCAATTCCCCAGTAGGAAAAGTTAACAGAAAACATTTTTGTTTTAAGTTACTTTTCATTGAGGAATTTATTTTTGAGCTTAACTAAATTATAATGAAACATACTTACTTGTCACGTATACTTTCAACTTTTACTAGATTCCTTAATCAAACTCATATTTTCTCCAAAAGACGAGTATTTAGGAAGACTTGTTCGCATTAAGAGTACTATAATCAACTTCTTGAGAATCACCTAATCCACAAAAGAGAACTATATATTTCCCATGTCTTTAGATCTCAACCAAAACCAAACCAAAAAGTTTAGTACGAGATCAGATAATACCCAAAAATGATATTTTTTTTACAAAAAGAAAAACTACTCCTAATCTCCAAAATTTGTCAAACAAAACCCAAAGTTCAACAAAGACCATTCAATAAACATCTATCCATAAAATTCTTCAAAGTAAACCAAACTAAGATTGAAACCCAAATCTTTGAAGGATTTAATCACATAGTCTCCTAAGATAAATCTTAACATTTTTCTCCAAAATAACATCAGTTACTCTTACAGTCTCATACTGAAAATTATTTAACCTAATCACATATCCTCCATGATAGGCTAATAATTTCCATTGATAACCCAAAATAAAATTAATCTTAATTCATAAAATCATCTAACTAAAAAGAATCATTCAAACTAACCAAGGACTTCACGTAGTCCAGTGGTAGGTGATAAATACCAGTTGCACTTTGGTTGTGGGTTCAATTCCCGCAGCTTCGTCCGACGCGATGGGTTGTCACACGGTCTGCATGTTGTCCTTTTTCCAAAACTATATAATTCTTAAAAAAATCCCCCAAAAGAGATAAATCTTCAAAAATAACCATAACATATTTTAACCACAAAGGTTATCTAATAACTTCCATTTTGCAACCCAAAATGTATTAACCAGTAATTGCCTCAAATTCAAGGATCATATAAACCCAAATGGTTCTTTATAACTATATCCAAAAAAGAAAGGATAATTATTCCTTGAATAAAATTTTCATATATCAAACATCAGGGTTACATATACTATAAAAAGTATTCTAATGTAACCCCATCATCAAAAGAGACTTAATACATCTAATAATTTCACCATCCTAAAATCTACCACAACTCTTGAATCCCTTATATGTTGACTTCTTACTCATTCAAAATTCTTCATGATCCATTAACCATTCCTTTTTAACTTATTCTGAAATAACTCTTTCCTACAATCGAAATCATGAATCATATCCTAAGATTCCAATAATAAGAAAACATATGTTAAGAAATAATCCATACCTTTCAATGGTCATTGTCAGTTTCTTCATCCTCAATCAGAATGGAATTAGGTATTGGTAAATGAATATTTGTACGATCTTGGTGACCCCATTCCCAAAACTTCTTCGTAGGACATGTGTTTTCATAATGACCATTCACACCAAATTTAAAACATTCAATTGATCCTTCAGAAAGAACTTCTTTCCCTTTCCTAGAGTCAACTAGATGCTTCCTTTTTCCATGGTAGGTTCTTTCTTTATGACCTTCATTTCCACATCTATAGAATCTTTCTGTCCCTTTGAAACATTTTCCTATGTGTTTCTTTCCACATATTTGACACATAGGTATTTGAACATACTTACCTTTATGATTATTACCTGAAATTCCGTAGGGATTTGTTTCTTGCATATACGATGCCTTATAAAAATCACTAAGGTTCAGGTGGTCAATCATGACTCCAGATAGTTGGTTGAGGATAACCACAAGAGTTATCATTGCAGCTCCCATATCATTTAGTTGTTCTTTCATAAAACTGTCACAATTTTCTTCAAATCCACTGTTACTTTGGTTCCTGCTAGATCCATCCATTTACTAAAACCAAAAAGGTTAGTGTGAGTATATCAATAAAATCATCATATAATAAAGAGGAAGATAAACACCAAGATATAATTATCCAATTTATCACAAACTCATTCTAAGTTTCAAAAAAAAAACAATGACTCCATCTAATATACTAACCATTGTGGTTATACACAAGTTGTCACTTTTTCTTAAACAACACTCTAACCTCTAAAGTTATCTAAACCGACCTCTGATACCAACTATAAGGACTCGACCTTAAACCTTAATTAATCTTGAATTAAATTGAATAATTCACATTTCGGATCTTTTCAGGTTTAGAGTTTTAGAGAATTAGGACATAACTATTACATCTCAAAGATTACAAAGTAGAAAAATCTACTCAGTTGCCATTTTTTCCAAAAAATAAAAACTCTTGAACAAAAGAGTCATGTCTAGTTCCTTGTTTTAGACAGCCTGACATTTCCTTGATCCCATCCTTGACCCTATTCAACTTTATGTCCTGTGAAAACATTTCAAAAACTTGGGATGAGCATAAAAAGATCAGTAAGGGTTATAAAAGTACGGAAAGAAAACATTAGTCCATGTATACATAAGAATCAATGAAATCATACTTTACTCATAAAACATAAGAAATTTAACATACCTCATGAAATCATAAGAATTATGCATAACTCAATATAAATCATAAGACATAAAGGTAACTTGAGGAATTCATAACATTCTTATGTAGGGAGTAACCCTCATGGTTACATTTGGAACACCCATCATAGTATATTCCCTAAATCTCTTCGGAGAAACCTTAACGTTTAACCCCTTCACGTTATCTAATGCATTGGAGAGCTATATCGGGCTCAACTGCCCTTAGTTTATCACAGAACCACCCATATTCATAAAAAATTCCCAAGAACCATAACATAATCATAACACATAACTTAATCATAAAGGAAATACAACATTCCCAAATTTCAATAACAATATAACATTGAAATAATGAATCCATTCTAAAATCCATTTTCAAAACCATTTAAAACATTTAATAAAGAGATTTTTGAATCACAGTGTCCCATACCACTTTTAAGATTTTAACATTTTAAAGTATTAATATACATATAAATAAACCCTTAAAACAATTTTGAAAACATGGATATTAATGAGAAATATTTATAAGAATAAATCATTAAAACATTTAAAATGATATTTTAGTTAAAGGGGTTTTAACAAAATGAGAGACACTTGAATACAATAATTGAGGAATAACATTTAATCAGAACTTTATAATATCATGAGAATAAAGGGATTCATGATATAATATTCCAAAGGAAAGTATATACACCATATAAGAGTGAATTGGTGCATAACAAAAATGAAGTCTCAATAGAAATGTAAAATGAGATGAAATCCCTTATAAAGAAGGTATCCTTAAATTAAGGATAAATCAATCTCATAATTATATGTGAAAAATATAAATACACCAAATATAAGTGGATATTAAGTGTAAAACAATAAAATGTCATTCACACATATTCAAAGGATGAAATATTCAATAACTACATGTTGAACCCAAAGAAATCGAAATTGGGTTAAGGAGTTCCCTTGGTAAAATTCGACAGCCTAACGACGTCACTTTAAAATTCATAAAATTAGTTGATGAGAGAGAAAATGGTATCTCATCACTTGGAAATAAAATTGACATCAATAAGGATATATAAGAACATATCCCAACATAAAAATATGTAAATTAAAAGACATAACAAAATAAGTATTTTAAAAAGAGGAGGGTGAAAGATTCCCTTACTGATTTAGGTAACTTTCGAAATGTACACCTCATGAAAGAAGGGTCATACAATGAAGATGTAATTACTCATAAATTAGATTATATTACACAAATAATACAATCATGGGAAGTACATAAACCACACAAAAGGAAATAGTGTCAAATGTAGCATGAATCTCACGGGAATAAATGTGAGATGAAAAATCCCCTTATGAAAATTCAGCAGCCTAACGACGCCACTTAAAACTTCCAAAAATGGAATGAAGATATAAATTAGGTTCACTCATCATATGAACATAAAAATTAAAGTAATGGTAATTTAGAATAACATCCCCAACATAATAAAGAGGAGCTTAAAAGAAGTGACATAAAAGAGAGTACTTAAAAAGAAAGAGAGAGGTTGGATCCCTTACCTCAAGTCCGACTTGTCTTGTTCGTTTATTTATATTCCTAAATAATAAACTTTGGTCAATTTATAATTGCTTAATTACATCCTTTAAATATTATTATTCAGTTAATATCACATATTATAATTTTATAATAATTGGTTAATAATGTGAGTTTATATCAGATGTTTTTGTCAATGTTTGGTACATGAGTCAAAAATGAACTTGTTTGAAAAGAATCGTCCATGTAGTTATAAGTACATCATCTAAAGAATAGTATTAATGATTTAAATATCATATATATCCATTACATATTCATTTTATACTATTCCATAACATTTGGAGATAAAAAGAAATGAAATTCACCGTTCATGGAGACGGTAGGCCGTACGTACGCATGAACGCTACTTTCATTTTTTTATCGTATTAATGGAATTAAAAATAATTAAGATATATATATATATATATATTATAATTCCAGTATAATATAAATGTTATATAGGTCACATAAGTTCATTAATTTAATTCTTTATACATTCCATGTATTGCATGAACGAGTCACATCACTTGAGGGGGCGGTAGTCCGCACTTCCTCATATGAAATTATCGCATTTGAACAACATGAAAAGAATAAAGGTATGTTTTAAATATAAAATACAGACACATATATAAAACATAAATACCATATATATCATATATGAAATACAGTTATATCATAATGTCCACCTTTAAAGGTGTTAAAAGAATATTGAATAATCATCGTTTCGTGAGGCAATAATTCGCCATCCACAAAAACAGTATGTTCTTTAACCATTAGACGGATGTGTGTGTAAGTGTAGCTCGAATAATTCTTATAAAAAAATTATAGTATATTTAAGATACTGGTTTTGTTACAAAATAAAGGAATAAAAAGAGTTTAGGGGGCTGGAGAAGCAAAATAAAACAAAATAACATAAGAGAAGACATTACCTTTAAATCAGGTAACTCCCTTTGGTTTGAACCAAAAGGGTTTCTTGAAGAGATTTCTGCCTAAGGTGAGGCTTCAATGATGAAGATATGGATGTGGAGAGATAAAATGAGTAGGGGTTGGTAGATAAAAAGGCTTGAGAGGTGTGGATGAGGAGGTAGAGGTGGGAGCCTTTTATAAGAGGAGAGGAGGGGTACTCATATAAAGTCAAGAAATGTTACTTTATTTTAAAAAGAGTTTCAGATTTTAAAGTCCCCACATTGATATATTTTGAGGATAAGGTGATAGAGTTATAAATATACTCATCCAATTGGTTTTTTCCATGTGTAAGTCTTATATTTTACATTATCTTTTCATTTTATTTAAATCGTTCATTAATGAGGTAATCGCTGCATCATCATGATGTCATAAATAATTTAATTTATTTAATGTCTAAAAATTATAAAAAAATACTATGATGTAGGAAATATTTTTATATTTACAATGAATATTTATAGTATATGATATCATTTACACATACAAAACTAAAATTTTTTTACTTGGGTGATACATACGTTTGTTATATTTTTCTTTCTTTAAAAATAAAATGATAAAGTGTCACTATCACACAAAAGTGATTCCATGGGGTCCCAAAGTTTGGCAAAAGGCATACCATGGTCGTCCATGACACAACTAGTATAATTAGGACACATGTTGGGGTAATTTTTTATTATTATGATATTATTTTATTATCCTTAACTACCCGATTACTAATTAATCACGATAATTAAAGATAATTACCATCATTACTATTCATAATGTCCAAAAACAAGAGTCTTAATTAAATAATTTGGACCTTATGATTCCAAATATAGAATCCATTTTACCAAATTCCAAACATAGAAATTGCAATAATTAATTTGAAAATATTTCCCGTTGTCAAAACAAATAGCGGGTTTTTTAAGCAATATCTATGAAAAGTTTGGCACTTGTTTATGTCCATTTTCAAAGTAAAATTAATTATAATGACAACCATTTAATTAAATGTTAAAAAGATATTATAATTATACTTTAAAACCAATTAACAATATAATCTAACCATATATTTAAATTAGATGAAAAAGCAGTTTTGATGTAAAATGCAGTATTTTTTCACTATTCATTAAAAAAATGAACAATGTCAGAAACATACCAAAAATTTAACCAAAGTAAATTTCAATATCACAATAATAAAGAATAAGTTTATTTTGACAAATAGAGCTTATAAAATTGTCAAAAGTTATATTTAAAAAAGGTTCGCCATCAAAAGGCGGTAAAACAATCTTTTAAAAAATATTAGAGAATTTATTCTTAAAATTGGATTCATTTGGATTTTAAGCCTCTAAAATTTATTGGATAAATGTAAAAATATTTAACAAACATATGTAATCATTTTTTAGTTATTTCTGTTCATTCCCACCATTACAGTGGCTAGGCGTTAACTATTATAATATTATTATATTATTAGTGTGCAACGTAAGATTTCAAAGAAACTCATTGTTGCGTATTGGGTACGCCATCGAACATAGAATTCCCTTTAAAGTAATATTAAAATTTTATTCACAAATATTTATAAACCTTAGAATGTAATATTATTTATTTACCTGGTATGTTACATATCCCATGTTGGTTGTTGAAGAAATGGTATAAAATCCTAGTTATTATTTGGGAAGTCATGATAGATAATAGATAAGATTTTCAAAACTCAAGAGATAGGCCATGATTAGGTGCTCCTGATCAACACCTTTCATGAAAAAACTCGAGTTACTAAGGGTTTTTGGGATGTGTGAGTCTTGAATTCGAGTATTTTTCTCAACTATTTTTGAGATTTTTTTGTCTTTATTTGTGTATTAATGTTTCCCATTGAACATTTATGAGTTATTTTGAAAAAATCCACATTTTAAAGTTAAAATGGGATAAAATTCAGGGGAGCAAAATTACTATGCATGGTCTAGTAAATAATGTGCAGACCGCGCAACCTGCTCTAGTTAGATCCCGGTGAACTTCACATTGTTGGCACATGGTTTTCTATACCATGCTTCTAGGCCATGTACAATTGTTAATTTTCTATTTTTTTTAAATTTTAACTCTTTATTATTCTAAATTATTTCTATTTTTTTCCATTATTTATTTAAGATGTACCACGACATTTTATATGTAGTATTTATGTTATTTGAGTTGGTTTAATTTATAGTTTCATAATGAAAACTTTGGTGTTGTATTTTAATGAAGTTTAAATTCATAACTAAATAAATATTATCATTTTTTTTTGAATTTGAAATGATTTTTGGACTCATGAAGGATTTATTCTAATAAAAAGGGGGATGTGTAAAATGTTTTAAAGGTTTCATTGTGGGGTTTCATGAAATTCCTTTGAGTTTTTTAAAGGTTTTGATTTGTAAAAATTTTCACAAGGGAATTGATTTTGAAATTTTTTGAAAATAAAAGGTTTATTTTCCATACATTATAAAGTTCATTGTAGCAGTCATTAAGGGGATTTGGTAAAGGGAGAATTTGAGTATTTTCTTATGTTTTTAATTTTGATTAATGAATGTTGGATGTTTTTGGGTGTAAGTTAATTTATCTTGATATCATGAGATTAATTCACCGGTTATTATTTAGTTTTGTGTTTTTTAGAATTATGAGGATTCTTTTGATTGTGTTTTATATTACTTTATCTTTTAGAGTATGTCCACAATAATTGTTGATGGACTCTTAAGAGGGAACTATGATTGGTTCATCGCATGTAGGCCCTCTAGTGAATCTAGTCTAGTCTAAGTTGGTTATCCCATCTGTTTCAGATGTTGTTCATAATATTATTATTCTTCTAGATCAATCGAGGGATTATTTTGAAGAGTTATAAAATTTGAGTCCTCATTTATTCCATGTACAACAAGGGTCTCATGAAGTGGAAGAGTGGTTAGAGAAGATATATAAGGTATTAAACATTCTTGATCTTCCATAGTCTCTTAAGATTAAATTTTCAATGTTTCTGATCAAAGTCCTGCATTGGAACTGGTTCATGTATGTTATTTAAACTAATTCACAAACTGACCATTAATGGGAGGGTTTCTGGGCATTTTTTATTCAATAATACTCCTCTAATGCGATGAAATTATATTTCCTTGATTAGGGTGACCAATTAGTTCTTGATTATACTTGTTGTTTCATTGAACTAGTACCTTATCCACATGAGCTAGCATTGGATGACTCTCCAAATGAATGATATTTTGGAAGAAGTCTTCATTCATACCTTCAGATGATAGTATCTTTATTTAGCCTGACCTTTTATATAGAGGTAGTGAAATGAGCTTTCAGTGTTGAGGCCAACTTGGTTGGGATTCTAGAAGTTATTGACATCTCTTATATTAACAGGAGTGGTAAATAGAATCCTAGTAAAGGGAAAGGGAAACAATCCAAGTCTAACCATATGGGGGGTTGTATCAATAAGCTATCTAGTTTTTTTTTCACCATATTCTTTTGGGATTAAGTCCCTGGTGTGCCATTAGTGTGGGAAGTAGGGTCATAAGAAGCCTTTATGTTAGGAATATTTGAAGAACTGATATAGTTGTGTCTGTATGGTTTATCTATAAAGGTTTTTTAAAGGATCCACATGTGAAACTAGTGGAGCCAGATCTATCCCTTTGAAGGACCCTAGGGTATAACATCTTGAACCTGATGCTGATATAATAGCTACTTGATTGTATTCCTTGTTATATTTTTCCTTCTCCCATATGGATTTACCTAGTTGTATTTATTTTATGTTATATCATTTCTAATATTTTGATTATATTGAAATGTTTAAGATTTTTTGAGAATAGTACCTTACTAAAGTGTTCTTGGATTATTGGTGATTATGTTAAATTGTTTGGGTTGCTGATGAATTATTCTCCAAGTGATGTGGTGACATAATTAATGAAATCCATTTTGGGCCTTTCATTTTTGTTGAGTCTTATTCTACTATAGATATTTTGTTTCCTATTCTTGGGAATAATTGGATATTTTGTAGAATTAGTGCAGTAGTGGAATTATTAAATGGTGGGGAGATCACCTTGAATGTTATAATTTCTATTTAATCTTTACCTATTTCCTTGTAGATGTAGTGGTGTAAGACTTCCAGGTGAGGTGTTTAGTTTCCCTAACTTAACCCTACCCATTTTGATTCATGGTCCTAAGTCCCACTCTATGATTTGATCTATATTATTTTATGGTTTTCTATATGTGATAAAGTTAAGTTCTTTTGGTATTCTCAACTTTCACATTGATGGTAAACTAACTATTTTTTGATTGTGTTCTATGAGGTTCTTCAAGAAGAAAAATCAAGTTTTATAGTATGATTCATATTGGTTTTTATCACAAACCATGTATTGGTGTATTTCATAGTGTTCCTTTATTTTCAAAATTAAAATCTGAATGAGGAAGTTAAACCTCATCTATTCTTCAAACAACCCTTTCAATTGAGACTTTCTTGGGGTAAAATGGGTGATGGTGCAAGGAATTGTCACACCTCAACCTTTATTTTCCTCATTATTTTTTTATCTTTTCTTCTTAATTTTAGTTCTAGTTTCTTTGAAATTGGGTGGAAATGGGGGTGATGTGTATGTGGCACGGTTAGTGAAAATTGTCACCTGTTCATGTGAAGGCTGTAATTTCTCTTAGAGGAATGTTCATAGTTGGTTCATGGTTTGTAAAACCATGAATTAAAACCATGTAGTACACCCTAGGTGTGTCTAGTTCCATATTCACATCTAGTGTATAGTTTTGAAAACTATGTATCTAAACTACATGGTTTTTCTAGATCATTAAAAATTGGGATTGTACCCTTTTCCCCTCTTCAAATTTAACCGCTTGACATCCTATTTTCCTCCCACTTGATCTCATAGACTTATGGAACCTCTATCTATCAATTATTACCTCCTATTTGGGTTTCTCCATGATTTCCTTCCACTTTTAAAGTGGATTATTCAAGGTAAAGTGGTATAAACCCTTCCCTATCTTATTTTTATTCTTCTTAATTTTACTCTTATCTTCTTGGACTAGAATGGCAATGGATACCTAGGGTTATTTTTGGATCGAATTTAACTTGTTTTTTTTATTTTAAGGATTTTAATTCCCTTTGAAGAGATCCTATTTTCTTGTTATGGTGGTTTAACACCTTGTTTAGAGGAAGTGATGGATTGGGGTGGGTTAGTCCATGCATAGACTTTTAAATTTACAACCATGAACAATTTCTTGTTTTAATTCCATTCTTTGAATGATTTAATGATTAAAATAAGAATATCTATGGATTTTTGTCAAAGTATTATGGTTTTCTCTTGAAACTCACTTGGATCAAAGGGTTTTCATGTTTTCTAAGTTCTTGAATTTTAACTCATTTCTCTATGTAATCCAAGTGTTTGATGGAATAACTTAGAGGATATTTTCAAAAATAATTTTATGATTTAATATATGTTTTGAATCTCAAATTATTATCAGGGAATAAATCTTTGGGTTTTAAATAAATTTTTACAAACAAAGTGTGTGTTTGACTTCTTCAAAAAATGGTCCTCATATTGGTTCGATTACTTGATCGAATTTGATAATGTTTATATGATTTGGTTTTAAAAATGATTTTATAAATTAGTTTCTTAAAGTAAATTTCAAAATATTGGATATCACCTTATGAAAAAGTTTTCCTATAGTGAATAGACCATTCAAAGTGCGCCCTATAAAAACACATATTTCTAATACATTTTATTTCATTATTTTTAACATAAAGATCCAAATAATACATTCATATAAGATTGAGAGGCCTAGTTTATTTTGGAAATTAGATACATAAACCATTAAATTATAATAAAAATACAACATCTTTATTTATAACTCCAGAAAGTACTCATAGTTTCCTTTGAACTCTTTATACTACATAGTATAATCCAGGGACATACAAAAGAAAGGGGTGAGCTATAAATCCCAATAAGTGAATCATCAAATCATAGCATGGTGATAAATAATACTTGTGGTTTAGGAGGCATATCATGATAATATAAAGAGGTAATAATCATACATGCTCACATGGAGGCATGTCATGAGAAAAAAACATCATAAAATCATAGTATCATAGGAATGTGACAATGATATAAAACGTGAAATAATAATAATATTTCAGGGATAACCACAAATAAATCTTAACATAGTGTTACTAGGATTACCAAATGTGCACCATACATGGTATCTCATGAGATGATGACATTACCCAATGTATTGGAGTGCAATCAGGACACACCATTCACATCGTCTAACTTTTTGTGTGCCACATCGATCATATAATGTAAGAAAATATTTCATAATTTTAATTAAATGATTAAGGAATGTGTTTTTCATACATTAAAGTCCCTAATAAATGAAGGACAATTAAATATAGGTGAAAATAGGGATGAGTATTCACAACACAAAATTTTGGAATGGAAAATCATGGGATGATTTCAGTAACATAACAGGTGTACATAAAGGCTCATGGAAGGGATTAATAAAATTAAAAGGAAGTCTATAATTATTTGGGAATAATATGTATAGTAAATTAATTTGTATAAAAACATGAAAAAATTACCAGTATGGAATTAAAAGACTTAATTAAAATAAAGTGACTGAATGGAAAAGAGGAGAGAGAGAACCATTACCTTTATAGGATGATTTTTAAATCTTGGGAAGAGCTCCTTAGGACCTTATAAAATCATTAAGAGGGATTTATAGAGGTAAAAAAAGAGGATAGATTCATGATCAAAGGGTTTTTAGTGGAGAGGAATGAGATAATGAGTATGTATTTATAGAAAAATTAGAAGGGTTCATTATTAATTTCTAAATATATTTTTTGGAATTTAATTTATAAAATAATCCAAAACATTGGATATCCTATTGTTTTAACCAATTTTTATTGATAAAGGGAAGTGGTTTTAATTATTTTAATGGGTCATGAACTAAAATTATTTAAAAAATATCATTAATGATGTAGAAGTGAGTCTTGTTCATAAAGAATTGTTTTTAAAATCTTAAAATATCCTTTAGGTTTTTGAAGGTTCTCTATAGATTTAGAAAAATAATATCATCACATTAAAATAATTTATTTTAATTAAAAACACTATTTTTGGTAGATACAAACCTTTATAGTACTGTTTGACCTGATTCATGTCGTACCATGGGGGCATGCGAAATGGACCGACATATAGTAACCATCTGTCTATTATTATGAAGGGTTCCATGTCGGGTATGATGTCTTCAGATGGTCTCCAAAGGGTTTATTAATGGAGCTAGAAACACTCAATGGACCTGGTATCCATGATTTATAAAACTTCTTTCCAAAGGTAGGTTCTCATTGGATGACGATTTGGATAATGAAACTTAAGGACTCCATTGGTCAAGGGGATGAGAGGTTGGGCTCATCACACCATTTTGGGGGGAAATGTTACCAACTCCAGGATTCTCTTATAGATTTAAGAAATGTTTATATGTTCATAAATCCTTATTTTTTCCCAATAATGTGTCCATAGGTTACCCCTGGGTTGCAAGATTAACCACATATACGCATAGGTCAGGAATTACTGAGACAATGCTAGTTTAAGCCGTATGCTGAGGTTCTATAGATTTTATTGTCATCCAAGGGGGAATGGAAGTTGTTTTGATATCAGGATCAAACCCATGAGATGAGATTCCTATATATTCTTACGAGAGGAATCAGAACCCATGTAGTTTGGTGCCACTTAACTAGACACACAACCTTTTAATGTCATGTGACAGGGACCCATCCATGCAGTTTAGCGCCATACGACAAGGACGTCTAGGTGGAGGATACCTAGTCAAGATTTCATGTGGTACTTACATTGAAGAGGAATAGGATGCTTAGGAGAGGTATGATCTCTTGGGTGGATATGGTCCTACTGAGGATATGTCCTGGTGAACACTAGGGTGATTTGGGTGCTGGGTTTGGACCTTAGGGAGGCTTCCTACGTATCCCAGTTAGTTGGGAATCAAAGCCCTCATAGTTCGGTTTAAGTTGGGGATTATACTATAGAGACCAATTCATTAGAATTCAATCAGGGATTACTCTTAAAGAGGATTACCTTTTACGAGGGGACATGATTGGGGATTACACCTTGTAGCTTCCCATTTGAGAAGACATGGTTGGGGATTACACTATAGAGGAGGCCTTTCTTGAAAGAGTCACATCAGAGCTTATTCCTAAAGAGGATTCCCTAGTGATTCAGGGAAATTATTATTGAAAATGAAATTTTAAAGATAATGTATCTTGATCTTGGGTCTTAGGAAGACATCCTACATATCCTGGTTATAGAATAAATCAGTTTTCTCATAGTATATTTGGGTGGTGATTATGCATGGAAGCGACCCACTTGAGCTCAGGCCTTTAGATAGATATCCTACGTATCTGAGTTAGAGCATGAATTAGAGTTCTCATAGTTCATTTGGGGTTGGGATTACATGTGGAAGCTACCCACTTGAGCTCGGGCCTTAAGATAGGTGTCCAATGTATCCTAGTTAGAGAAGGAATTAGAGTTATCATAGTTCATTTGGGTGGGGCTTATGCATGGAAGTGTCCCACCTGAGATCAGACCTTCACACATGTATCCTATATATCCTGGTTAGAGCAGGAATCGAAGTTCTCATAGTTCATTAAGAGATATGGTGTGGATGTTGTGATCATCGTTAACCTCTAATCCCATGTGAGTCATTCTCTATGTGAGAAACAAGAGGAATCCATAGACTTGACAAACCACACACTTTATCTTCTCCTATGATGGAAAAAGAGGAAGACAACAGAAGAGGCCGAGGTGACAACTTGATGAGAGATAGAGATGGGGTTTTTGAATGTTCCATCTCTCACCCATATTGATATCCAGGATAGTCATGTTTAGAAATCTATCTAAACATGTCCCAAGCTGAGCCTAAGAGGAGCAGGAGTGATAACTCCAGTAGAAAGGATATAGGGTCACCTTAAGGGGGTGCCCTAAACCTGGTTCCTGGAAAGGGGAGAGGAATTGATCCTCATAGAAAGGAAAGGAGGGAAATATCCATTTGACTTACCACTATACCTCATTGAATGGAAAATCCAATGATTACCCTTGATCCCTATAATAGAGAGGTTCACATGAGTATTCCATGGTTGGGATCCAGGTTACCATGGGAATGTAGAATTAAATACCTTTCGGGGGTCCACACCCTTTATAGGATTACCCACGTGATGCCACTTACCATGGGTATGTAAAATCAGAAGGATGCATTGATGTGCTTGATAGTTTTATCATACAGGTCTGGTGGCTTTGGAAGAGGCTTTGGCCTGATGCCGATGGACTAGTTAGCAGAGGGGATTCAGAGGATGGGATGGAAATAAATGGGTATGATCGAGACCAGAAGGTAGAATGCTTGAAGGTACCCTACTCCAAATATCATTTGTTCATTCGGGGTAGGGTAACCTCATCATGGAATACTACTATGTGGGTAGAGGGGCCATCTATGTACCGAGGTGGTACGTGGACCTAGATTCCATCCACGTACTGAAGTGGTACGCAGACCTAAATGTGGTCCATGTACCGAGGTGGTACGCGGCCTCAGGTTCCATTCACATACCATGGTGGTATGCGACGTTGGAGTCCATTCATGTGGTGGAACACTAAATGGGGAAGAGTTTCTTCTACATAGATATGTTCTATGTGGTACGCCAGATTGAAGAAGGGGCATTAGTCCTGAAGTTCGTGGGAAGTTCATCTACGAAGGGAGTATGGTTCTCGGTTCACCAATTAGGTTCACAGTTCACCCATATTATTATGATTCCTTTTTTTATGGTTCATGGTATGTTTATACCTACTGTAAACCATTTGTGGTTTTGTACTTCACTGATCATTTTCCTTCAAAGTCTTCCGTTCATAAATTCCAAGATCTTTGAAAATATGATCCCCTCTCTCGGATTCTTTTTTGGTCCTTTTATAAAGTGATGAGGATGCTGTATCTATGGGCCACACAACACCTTTTTTTAAATCCCATGGGGAAATAATATGGCCCGAAGATGACTCGGTCAACATAGATTTGCAGGGCTACAGTTTTTGGTGACGAAAATCATCACCTCAATCTTGAGAATGACACAATTCACGGGATGCCTTCGGCCTAACCTTTTCCATGAACTGAGTTTGTAGGGATGGTGTATGGGGGTGTACCTCTTCATCACATTTTCACCAATGATGTGGTTTGTGGGGCCATGGTTCACTGGTGGAATTTCTCTTCCTCTATTCCGCCAACGACGTGGTTCACAGGGCCGTGGTAGGAGTTGAAAATACTCCTGTCTTTGGAAGATTAGACCGAATATGCCTATTTACTTGATGAGAGGAAGAAGGTGGAACCTCTAACCAATCTTCCAGAATAACTGTACCAGGACTAAATCTGTGTTGCATGGAAGAATTTTCTTGTTCTTGTTGAGCCCGTTGAAGGGCTCTACCATGAGTTTCTGCTGCATACGAAGTTCTAGCAAGGGTAGAATTGGAATAGTGGCTTCTGGGATATCTACGTCTTCCTCTGTATCCCAAACCTATGGAACTCCCACTAATTCCTCTGTTTAATACAGGGAATTCAGGCTCATCAAAATCGAAACTGCGACTGGCATAAGGATCTGTTAAATGAATCATATTAACAGAACCAAAGATCAACTCTTCATCCGATGAAGACTCTACCTGATTAGCCAATTTAGGCTGTGCCGTTTGGTGGGGCGGTGCCCATGGCTTCAAAGTATATGGAATAAAATCTATCAGAGTCAAAGATAATTTGGGCTTTGACACGATCTCATCTTCTTCTGATTGTTCTTATTTCTTTGAATTATGCCGTTTCTTTGAGGATTTTCCCTATGATGAAGGGAGATTTTCTGCGGCATTCATAGAAGAAGACACAATTGGTTTCTTCAATTGAGTTCGCAAAATGTCATGAGTTCAGTTGATCATTTTTCTAACCATCCAATCATCATATTTTTGTGCATTTTGTTCTTGACTTCTTTCCACTCACCTTCTTCCTCTGGATTTGTAGCAGTAACACATGCTACCTGAGCTGAAGAACCTTTCAATTTGACTTGTCCTGAGTCCACCATTTTTTGCAGGAGGTCTTTGAAGAAAAAACACTCCTGAATGGGATAAACCAACATCTGATGAAATGGGAAATATTTGGGAAAATCTTAATCTCCTTCCTTGTTCAGCCTCTTGGGCCTTGGAAATTGAACCAAATTATTTTCCAAAGCCGAAATGAAGTAACTAGGAACTTGTTCATTTTGGAAAGAGTAAACTTTGCTCTTCATATCCTCAAATTTTTTCTGTCTTTTATCTCTTTGATCATCTTGACAAAACGATCTCTATTGTTGATGATCAGGAGGTGGAATCCTTCGGGAAGATGAAGGTTTTGAGGTGAAAGCAGGTACAGGTGCTTGTTTAAGCATAACTGTAGCAGTATCTGCTTTACCCATTCTCCTTCCTGGTGCTGATGGAATTACACGAGCTTTATCCTTAGTCTTTATAAGAGAGTCTTCAATCTGTTGAGTGATTGAAGTAAGGTCTCAAAACCCTCCTGTGTATTTCACAGGGATCAACGGTGTGTGCAACTCATCACACAAATTTTCCACACAAATTGGCAACAATTCTTCTTGAGGGAGTGCTAAGCTTAGGGAATATGTTAATCCCTTCCAGCTAGCAATGAAATCTGAAACCCTTCCATTCTCCCTTTGCTTACAGTTTGAAAGATCAAAAAATGTTGTCTTTGGAAAATTTGAGCTGAATTGAAGAAGGAATTGTTGATGAAGATCCTCCCACCTGGTAATTGACCGGGATTACAAGATTGTATACCAGACAAAAGCAGGTCCTTATAATGACTATACAAAATACCTGAGCTTAATTTCTTCCTGTTGCTAAGGGGTTCCCATCATAGGATTTCAATGAGAAACAAAATGTGTTAAGTGTTGCTCTAGGTCTCCCGAACCATTAAATATTGGGAATGTGGTACTTGAAAAATTTGATGGGGGAGGAATTGCGTCTACCCATTCAGGGTAAGCTCTCTTCTCCAGTTGAACCCGTGCAAGATTTCCTTCCATAGCTTCCAACCGAGATGTTAATGACTCAATGGTAGTCATTAACTTTTGAGAAACATCCGGTTGATCTTGGACCTGTGCATGTGCAATAAATGGAGCTTGGATAGATGTGATGGCTGGTACTGCAACTGATGGTAGTATTGTCGGTTGTTGTTGTGTATAACCCATAGGATTAGACCTTTGAGGGTGTACTGGTAAATGAGGATACTCTTGATCCATCTCAGTAGCCGAAACAAATTCCCTTGGCTGACTGACTTCAGAACGCTTAGGAGGAAGACTACTTTGAAGTAGTTCTGTATTCAACCTCTTTAATTCCTTCATCTCTTCCTCTTGTTGTGTGAATCTTTGCTCTAGTGAGAGTGATTTTCCTTCTCCAAAGGAAGGGTATTTAACATGATTCTTCCCTTTTACTTTTTTGGATGACTTTAGGAGAGGGGGAAGTTAGTTATTTTAAGGAATACCCAGATTCTGGGTAAGTCTTTGATTTCTTATATGCACACCTTCTTCATTTGTGTCTGTGTGTAAAACTTCTTGAGCAGGAATGTCTTCATCTGATCCCTCTGAGTGAGCCTTATCTGGGGAATTATCAATAACATCATTGATGACATTAATTGATGCATAACGCATTGCATCTCTTTTATCGGCATTTCTGCGATATTGTCTTCTTCCATGTCCTTGTTGAGACACTACCTTTTGTTGATTTGATCCCTCAAGAACTTCTTGACAAACCGTAATTTGGAGGGAATATCTTGATAACTTGTATCTTCATTCCTCTTGGGGCTTCTTTCCTAATCGAGAGAAGACTGACTTTCTCTAAGGAAGATATTGAGTATTTGAAAAAGTCCCTAGTCTGGTGGACTGGGGCTGTTCCTGCTCAACTCCTCGAAACCTATTTGTTGATTCTAAGGGTTGGGTTAAAAGAGTCCTCAGTCTGGAAAGCTGGGGTGGTTCTTGAGTTTCTATATCTGAGACCTTCTTAAAAGATCTCCTGATCTTATGGACTTTAGTCCAAAAATTGGCTAGATGCATTAACCTGCATCCACTCTTATCACCCGACTCAAAAGACTGTTGGATGATTTCTGACACTTCTGTCACTTGATGATGTGAACGCTCTAAACGAGAATCCTATTCGATATTATCATTTTCCTGATGAAAGAGTAATTCGACAACTTGTTCTCTATATTCTTTATTTTGAGAAGAACTAGTTGAGGCCTGTTCTTGAGCAAGCCTTTGATTAAAAACAAATCCAATTGGCTGTGGCCGACCATGGGAAATAACATTGCATGAGACCATTTTTGGCGGGCTTTGCTGACTGGAGAGTACAGTGAAATGTAGTGCTCCATGGACACCCCATACCCTGATATGAATACCATATGGGGCATTGGTAATTAACTGGTGCAATATTCTTAGTGCGCTAAGGCATGAACGCTGAAGGGATCTATGCTGCTTTTCAGCCTTCAGATATCGAGAAACTGAGAGAGATGCCAAGTCAATTTTGCATTGTAACCCTTCTATTATGTTGACATGATTTTCATATTCATCATAATATAATATTTTCTTTTTCAACGGACAAATATTTTTCCATATGTTGAGACGAATATCATAAATTCCATCTTCTGTCAACATCTCTGGAATATCATACTGTTTGTTAGCCAAAGGCCAAAACATAAATGGAACTTCACCTTTTGCCAATTGTTTTCTCATATTCAGTATTTCATCCTTATCATTTGGTGAAGATTCTTCTACTTGATTAGACCAGAGATGGTGCTTCCTTGTTGCTTCATCAGATTCAACAAGATTGGTAGAGAATTCACTGATCAAACTAGAAGATGAACAACCCAGGGGTGGTTCGGAGAATGACCTACACCCTGGGATATCTTCTGATTGAGAAAGTATTTCACATGATAGTGGTAAAGCATCATACATGAATGGATTCAAATTTGAAAGTGCCTCAAGATAAGAGGGCTTTCTCGTCACTACATTGTCTATTGGAGCATTTTCCAGGCAATGTGAATTACTACTGCGGAGAGGACTTTCGCAGATAAATTATTCATCATGGGGAGGACCACCATGGTGGGTTACAACAAACGATGAAACATTTTTCTCCTTGATCTTCTGGCCACACAGAGGGTTCTTGTGGCTCTCATCTGAAGATGAAACTTCGAGATCGACTGAATTGTCATGAATCAAGCCTTCATGAGAAAGTGTCTGATGAAGACCTTCGGAATTAATGTTCCCACTATTGGGAACTGAGAGAGTAGAATCTTGAGTTGAAACAAATAATTTTCTGAGTGCATCAAGAAATCTAGCATCGAGAAAGGCCTTATTATAGACTGGACCTTGATTTCTTGACTGTTCTGGATCGGTCTTTTTCTTAGACACCTTCTTACTCACTTTGGAAACCACTTGTTGACGAAAGTGGTCATTATAGGCAGGTGTATGTGCCTGATCTAGATAAAAGATCAGGTTAGGCTGATTATCTCCACTCAAATCAGGTGTATGTGCCTGATTTGGTTGTCCGTATGATATAGGGGAGTACGCCCCACAACCCTCTTGGACTGGAACAAAGGTGTGTGTATATTATGGAGTGAACTATTGATGTGTCACTCCACTGGTAGGGATAAATTTTCATTTCTTTCCCTGTGATGCTGCTGAAGCTGTTATAATATTCTGGCAGGCATCCAGAATATGAGCAGGGATTTTCTTCTACTCTTTCACCATTTATAGAATATGCTTGGTGATTTCAGCTGCCGGAATGGGGATATACGTCCATTCCGTGCTTGTAGTAGGTGTGTGTTCCTGCTCCTGTCCTCCTTTTCCTATCAGTGAATTCTGACAGTACTCATGAATGGGGGCAGAGAGTTGAGTCTGCCTCCTGTTTGTCATTGGGGATTTCCAATTGACTTCTTAGGGTGCTACCAAATGAGACTGTTGGTAGGCTTGATCAATACTAGTAGGTGTATGTGCCTGCTTATTGCACTCCGTCGAATGTGGTTGACGAACTTCCTTTAATACTGGCAGATGAGACTACTGGCAGGATTGATGAGTGTAAGTAGGTGTATGTTCCGGTTTACCAGTTGTCAACACATTGGGTTGGAAGGCTTCATCGTATGTAGTCAGACGAGCCTACTGACTAGATGATGATTTATAAACAGGTGTATTTTCCTGTCTATAGCACTCTATTGGAATTGCCTGGCGGGAATGACATGCTGCTGCCAGACGAGTCTGCTTGATAGCGAAGTTAAAATGGACGAGTGTGTGTGCCCGCTCATTGCTTTCCACCAAGTTAGGTTGGTGGACATCTCCGGAAATGGCATAGATAAGAACCTGCTCACTGTTAACTATTCGTCGCCTCTGGTGGTTCGTCTTGCCTGCTCGAGTTTGAGGAACCTTAGCTGAATGCCTGGAGACGACACCCTCATTATGTTGAGGGCGCACTGCCACACGAGTCTGGTGGTGATTGTTGGTGGGAGCCCTCAGGAAGGATTCCTGTTTCCTTGAATTAAGGCCTTGAGTGACCTTCTCATTCACCTCATCAGAATATGGGAGGTAATGGTTGTTGCATTCTAGGGATAATGACCCAAAACGGTTGGAGATGGTGGTTGACACCGCCTGCTTCTTGATCACTGGTCGTCGTTGTCCGGACGACCAGGGTGAATTATTGACTTGGAGGGATTGTCGAGCAGCCTACAGAGTTGAAATAGTACCATTTTGACGGTATTCCTTAACCAACACATTTGATACCCAGCGTTGAAGACACTATGTAGGTGATATCGTCCTCAGAGCAGATGATGATCTAGCAGTAGTAGCAGTAGAGACATTCACAACAGAGGTATTCAAAGGCGTGAACTTTAGAGAATCCATTTTTGTAACGCAGAAGATCTTGGAAAAACATGCCTGTTTGATATAACAGACATAATCAAGATAAGTCCAGACACTACATATTTTGGATGAGCACATATGTTATTGATTTTTCTGTTTCCCCTCTCATTGAGTTTATATAGGGGCCTAACAAAATAAGTAAAACATCATTTTAACTTGGTTAAGGATTCATGTCAGGTTCATCATTTTTTGTTTCCTCTGGAAATGGGAATGACCTCATTGATTAAGGTTCAAACATTCCAAGTAGTTTCTAACGGGTTTGTTCGTAGAACCGGAAACATCCAATGATTCCATATCCACTTAGACCTACTTTCCAAAGGTAGGTTCTCATTATTTGTGAACCGATGAGGCTTAAGAATTTTCATTGGTCGAGAGGATGGGAGGTCAGAATCATCGCACCTTTTTGAGGGGAATTATTGTCTACTCCAGGACTCTCTTTATATATTTAAGTTATGTTCGTGAATCCTTATTAAATTACCAAGTATGAAAATGAGCTTTTCTTTAGATATGACAATCAATAATTAGTATGAATGAGATTTAGAGAATCTTTTATATGTATTCTAGGTTCTTCATCGATAGATAATCATCTATATTTTTTAGATATTCTTATTCAATGGTATCCTTCGACACATTATATAGAAATCTCTTGGTCATTATGATAACCATACTAGTTTTAAAGCCACTCAGCAGGGAACTTGAAGTTTATTGTCATTCATAATGACATAGATTATTTCAGAGTTGGGATCGTACCCGCAGATGGGCTACCTATGTATCCTTTATTTTAGAAAAGGAATCAGAACCCATGTAGTTCGAGTAAAGAAGTATGAGGTTTATGCATGATTGATGGCTCAAAGAAAGATGTAATAATTACTTTTACACTCTAAGCTCACATGAGTCATGCTCAGTGTGAGAAACAAGAAGTATTGGTAAAACCAGACAATTGTGCCATAAAATATGAAATTATAAGAAATGATGTGGGGCTTATGTATGTATGAATGCCCAGATAGATGAAGATTAGGATTTACTTCAGGGAAGAAACCTAGGAACAAGGTCCATAAAGGTATATGTTCTTTATGGAGATTTGGATACTTAACTTAGGACTTAATCCTGAGAAGGATGCCCAAATTATAGAGGACTTATGATTGGGTTTTACTCCTGAGAAGGAATCCCAAATCAAAAGTAAATTAAGAATGGTTAAGAGAAATTATGACTGGGGATTACTCTTAAAGAAGAGGCCCAGGTCAAAGGGAATTATGACTAGGGATTACTCCTGAAAAGAAAGCCCAGGTTAAGGGAATTTGGATTTTGGGAACTTGGGGCTTACTCTTAAGGAGGATACCCATATTAAAAGAATTATGGTTGGGGCTTACTCCTGAGGGGGATGCCCAAAATTAAGGGAACTTGAAGACTGGGGCTTACTCCTGAAAAGGAGGCCCAGGTTAGGGGACTTGGGGCTTACTCCTAAGGAGGATGCCCAATTTTGGGATTTTGAGATTGGGACTTACTCCTGAGAAGGAGGCCCATTTTTAGAGATCCTCTCATCTTTAAAGGATGAGGTTTAATGAATGAAATCTCTAACCTCAGTGACATAAAGATATGTAAATCACTAGGTTTTGAGAAATGTTCCACAGAATTTCTTTCAGATAAGGAAGCCAACAAAGGAACCATGTCATAAATGACTTTGAAGAGGGTTTTGAAGGCTAAATATTGAAAAGGAGAGGTATATTGGAAGAAATCAAGTGAATAGGAAGGAGGGGCACCCAAAAAAGAGAGAGGCACGTAAGTCCTACATGGGCACGCAAGTCCTGGTCACGCAAGTATACTTACGCAACACATGGGTACCTGCGCAATGGTCAACCCTTAGGGTAATACTTGGGTGATACTTGGCTCAATCCATTAGTATTATCCCTAAAGGCTTCCAAAAGAGTGGCACACAAGTGCTATTGAAGGGATAAGGTGGCGCGCAAGTGTGGCCAGTTCTCTTAAGGGCTGTCCACTTAGGCGCGCAAGTGTTGATGAGTTTCAACACTTAGGTCTTGTTTCCCCTATTTAGAGCTTCCATTTTAGGTAATAAATTACCTTAGAAGTGTTCGGAAGACTTCCAAAAGAGACTAGGGAACTGGGAACTCGAATATGAGTTTTGGAATTTTTCCGTCCTGAAATGGGGGGCCCACAAGGTGTATTTATAGGCTGCTGAAGACCCTGGGTGTGCATCCAAGAGGGCGCACAAGTCACCTGCGCGACCACTATGCGGCGCACATGTATACTTGCGTGACCATGATGAAATTTTCGCGACCAAAGTGGGAGGAAATCCTTCTTCATGTCTTTGTCAATTTTTGATGTTTCTTCAAAGGATGAATCACTTTGGATTAAGTTATTTCCCTTTTTCTGTCGTTATAATTTGTGGCAGAAAGGAGTATCAACATAGTCTTCATGGATGACATCTTAGTGTATTCACGTTCCAGAAACGACCATGCAAACCATCTTGATATCATGTTGAGTACACTGAGAGAGCACCAGATATACGTTAATCTCATTAAATGCCACTTCTGGATTGATAAGGTACACTTATTGGGTTATATTATATCTAGAGTAGGAGTATCAGTTGACCCAAAAAAGGTGAGCACTGTAGTTTCGTGGGAGCATCCCAAGAGTGTCTTCAACACCCACAATTTCTTGGGACTTGATGTCTATTATAGGTGTTTAATCCAGGATTTCTCCCTCTTAGTAGCACCTTTTACGACCCTGACTAAGAAAGGTGTACATTTCATCTGGTCAGAATATTGTGAAAAGACTTCTCAGGAATTGAAAGGAAGACTAATCTCATCCCTGATCCTGATTCTTCTTGAACCTGGTAAGAGCTATACAGTTTATTATAGTGCTTTAGGAATCAGTCTGGGTGTAGTTTTGATGTAGTCTGATTGAGTCGTGGCTTATGGATCCCACCAGCTGAGCCCTCATGGGCGGAATTATCCTACACATGACCTTGAGTTGGCAGCTATGGTTCATGTTCTACACTGTTTGAGACACTATTTTTTGGGTGATAGATTCATTGTTTACACGGATCATAAAAGCTTAAAATATATCTCCACTCAATGAGACTTTAACCTAAGGAAACACAGGTGGGTAGAATACTTACAGTCATTCGACTTTGAGCTTTATTATACCCCTGATAAGGGTAATGTTGTGGCAGATTCTTTAAGCCGCAAGACACAGACACAGACTATGCAGGTAGTTTGTAGTGAGTGGCAGATGATGACTTTGTTTTCATAAATGCATCTGGAGGTTCAGGAGAAGAGTGGGAAACCAGTTATTACAGTTCTTATAGCGACATCCTCTCTTATAGAGAAATTTTTAAGGCAACAACTATCTGATCCTGAGGGGATCGTTTTGAGGGAAAACATTACAGGAGAGAACCCGCCTCCTGGTTGGGTTGTTGATGGCAGTGAAACTCTTCTTTACTATGTCCGTGTATGGGTACCTTCAGGTATACAGGAAGAGCCGATGAAGGAATATCACACCTCCATTTGGGAAGTCCATATTGGGCTGACCAAGATGTACAACGACATGTGTTGACAGTATTGGTGGCCTGGTATGAAAAAGAAAATAGTAGGTTTCATCACTCGGTGCTCCACCTGCCAACAAGTGAAGGCAGGGCACCAATGACCTACTAGAATCCTACAACCTCTATTCATTCCTGAATGGAAATGGAATGAAATCACCATGTATTTCATTATAGTCTTTACAAGATCTCATTGAGGCAGCGATGCAGTATGGGTGGTTTTCGATAGGCTGAACAAGTTTTCACACTTATTGCCTATCCGAGAGACCTTTACGATTGATGAGTTAGGAAGGATGTATATCCTGGAGATTGTATGACTTCATGGTGTACCTCGTTCTGTTGTCTCAGATAGGGATGCCCACTTTACTTTACAGTTCTGTCAAGGGTCGCAAAAGGCACTGGGTTCATAGGTACTTCTGAGTACTGCATATCACCCTCAGACCGATGGGAAATCTGAGATAACTATAAGAGTGTTAGAGGATATTTTATAGGACTGTATCCTTGATTTTAGAGGTTCTTGGGAGAATCATATACCTATTGTTGAGTTTAACTATAATAATAGCTTACAGACCAAAATTTAAATTGATCCGTATGAGGCTCTCTATGGTAGACCGTGCCGTTTTCCTTTATGCTGGCTTGAAGCAGGTGAAGAAGCTCTATTGGGTCCTCATCTCATTCAGGAGACTTCTAAACAAGTTAAGGTGATTCAGAAGTGTATGAATACAGCTCATTCCAGACAGAAGTCTTATACCAATCATAGCCGTAGACCTCTGAAGTTCGAGGTGGGACATCGAGTCTTTCTGTGGGTTTCTCCGAGGTTAAGTCATAGGAGGATTAGGAGACTGGGGAAGTTATCACTGAGATACGTCAGGCCATTAGAGATAGTAGAGAGAGTTGGGATGGCAGCCTATTGGTTACTACTACCTCATAGGTACTATGCCATGCACTATGTTTTCCATGTATCTTAGCTCTGGAAATACCATCCAGACCCATCTCATTCTTTTGACCTTGACAACATCGAGCTTGACGCTGATGTATCCTTTGTAGAGCATCCAATCCATATCTTTTACCATATAATGAAGGTCCTCTGAGGAAAGTCAGTACCTATGGTCTGAGTGTTATGGAAACACGAATGCATTCAGGATGAGACCTGGGAGTGAGAGGCGGATGTACATACACAGTGGTCAGAACTTTTCTTTGACGACGTTCCCTTACCCTCAAAAGGGAAAATCAGGGACAAGTTATCTTAAGGAGGGGAGGTTGTAATGTCCCAGTCCTTATCAGGTACATACCATTTTAATTTATTGCTATTTAATTATTTAAGCGACCCAGGGTGCGTGTCTGTACACCTCGTTGCGGGCCCTAGGGTGCTTTTTAATTAATTTAAATAACTGCACACTTTTTATGAAAAATATCATGTCACGCTTTAGCGTGGTGTTCAGGACTAAAATAGTTAATTAAAGTTTGAAAAAGAATAATAAGATATTTAAGGAAGATCTAAAATAAATAAATAAAGGATAAAAAAGAAATGTTGAAATAAAATAGGAAGGGGGTTACGGGAAAAATAAAAATAATTAAAATGGGAGATTTCCATTTTTATTTATTTTTAACATTTTTCATTTCCATCCTTTTATTCTATTCTATTTTATTTTTATTTTCCCTTTTCCATTTTCTTTTCTTTTTATTTCTTTCCTTTCTTTCTTTTTTCCCTCTCCTCTCTTCCTATCCTCTTCTTCACATCGCACCTCCCTCTCCCCCTAGGTGGCACACCCCCTAATCCTCATTCATAAGACCATATCTCCTCTGTTTGTTATCCGATTTCTTCATTGCTAGGTGAGAAGTAAACCTTAGGGAAAGGCTAACCTTGTGCATTTAGAATTATACGTTTTCGTTGAGTATCCTGTGCGTAGTTCGTCACGGAAGGATTTTACCCTATTTTGGGTTTTTTATAAAATACTATGTTTTCTTCTATTTTAGGTCAAATCAAAGCCTACCACGGATATTAGAGTCATATATGACTAGAATTTAGGGTTCTTGCTCACTTTCCATCCGTTTTATCGTGGTTAATAAAAATGCACTGTTGTGCTGTTAGTCGGCACCCACCTGCTTTGTGCAATTTCACCCAATTTCATTAATTTAATTATTTCACCTAATTGTTGCAGCCTTAATTATCTTAAATTATTATTTTTGAATTGTTTTAATAAGTTAGGACATCCCTTTGGGCATGCTGACATGGTCAGTATATTTTTCCATTAGTCGGTTTTATAATTTAATTAACTACAGGTGTCGCACAACCCATTTTTATTGTAATTAAATTAAATAAATAGTTGCATTGAACACAAACTTTGAAATGTTGGATCATTTAAAATTGATTTTTCTTAACTGTTTATTCATTTAAAAAGTGCATTATCTGTTTATGTTGATACGGTATATTTCCTTGTTAAGTTGTTATGATGTAATGTTTAATTTATACCTTGTGATGCACGGGTGTATTTGGTTAGTTTTCAAGCTGCGATTTTATATGCTGATTATGTCATATCTACTACTGTGAAAAGTTTAATTAAATTCAGGGCGGAGAAAGGAGGTGGGTCCTATATTAAGGGCCACACTTAGACCCTCCATTCTTGATTGTTACCATTACGGGTCGGGGGGGGGGTGTCTTTGGCTTTGCTGGACTGCGACTTACTCAGGCTTCAAATACTTATGAGTGAAACTGGTTCTAAAAGGGCCATCGAGAATGATCCATTAGAAATGTGGCTAATCTAGCCTCAGATGACACTCGACCCCTTTTTGCGAGATCGGGACGAACTCAGGGTAAAGCCATGCCTTGAGCGATACTTGGACTTTTGAAAGATTGCCTTGGATGGGCTCAGTGGTATTGGATAAATTTAAGGATTTTCCATTGCAATACTTTCAGGATGAGATCGAACTCCAACTCTCAACTTGAACCTTAAAAATGATGCACTTAAGGTTTACATTATTTCCATTTGAGTCTCTTGATAATTGAAATATTCTTCTGGTATGTTGAAGCACACCTGGTTGACACTTGACTTAGACCCCTAGCTAAAGCACAAGCTTCGGGTATACCTCTTCCTTGTTTTACCTTACTTTCTTGGGTTTTATATATATACGCATATGTGAATTCTGATGACAGTTACCCTTCATACTACTAACTTAGGCTGAAGCATGTGATTAGGCACGAGTGTCGTTTGGAACCTGGGCCGACTTATTTATTTCATTGCACTTAAATTAATTATCTGAAATTGTTATATAATAGCACACTAAATTTTTATCATTGAAAAAAATGGAAAGGTTTAGACACCATGGGTACTAACCTACTAGGATTTTATCTCACACCCTGCTCAGGTGTCGTTGACACCTGAGTAGATTACATGTTCACAAGTATTGAAAAGGGGAAGAATTCTGCTTCCGATGCTTGATTACTCTTTACTGCTTAGGATGGAGAATGGGGAAGAGGACCGAGCCTTGATCATGATGCAACAACTGATTTGTGTCTTTTCTTTTAGTGGACTGTATACTTGATTTTCTATTTTCCGTACTTCCAGTTTAGATAGACATCATGGCATGACATCATTTTGTGAGCTTCCACACTTGATTATTATTATTCAGTTGGATTATTTATATTGATTCTAATGTAGTTTATTCATTTATATGCTTCCACTATTTATTATTAGTTGTTTTATACTTCCTATATGATAATACCTATTACATATGAGGGCATAGACTCCCCCTCAGACACAAAAATGCCCTTGCTGCTAGTCGGCAGCCTCTGGCATTTGGGGAGATGTTCTTGAGGTCATGTGACCCACCGGTCCGACCACTGTCTTAGAGGTGAGATAGGTCGAGATGTTACAAAAAAATTCACCAATCTATGGTAGGGGATACTTTTTTTTATTGTGATATTTTTGAGTTCATGATAATCGATGCAGAGACACATTGATTCATCCCTTTTCTTGACAAAAAGGATCGATGCACCCATGGTAAAACACTTGGGTGTATAAACCATTTATCCAAAATATTATGTAGTTTCTTATTAATCTATTAAATTTCAATAGTTAAAATTTTATATAGATTATTGGATATTGGAAGGGATCCAAGTATATGTTTGATTTAGAACATGACTACACTGTGATTCACTATTCATTTTCTCCCTTCACACCACTGAATTAAACTGATTTTGTATTGTAAATTCAAATTATTATAAAAAATTTCAGTCTATATTTGAATCGATTATTTTTGTGTTAATCACTATTTAAAATGGTAATTTTACTTTTTTGTATAATTTTATTGCAGGTGGAGGTGATTTGGAGGACCCGGGATGAAGTGGAAGAAAAATGGGCCAAAATTGCATGGGATCCATGAACACCTGTACACTGTTATGAATGTTACAAAAAATAAGTGCATATAAATGGGATTATATTTGTTTTTATGGTCTAAAATTCAATGGTATACAACTCTTATTAATACATCCAAGCCTAATTTTTCCATTAAGTGGTCCAAATGGACTGATCTGTCTAGCACACTGAATCTGCAAGAAGTCAAAAGTGGTGTGCTTTGATCTATCCATATCTCAACCTGTAGGTGTCAAAATGAAGCCAAAATTTTAGTGGAGATAGTAATGAGGCGGGTATACAACTTTTTAATTTTCTATAAATAGAGATAAGGATTTATTGAGGTCAAAAACCATGTTCCATGTGGTTTTAAAAAATATGTGTTCCAAAACCACCTTCCACTTTGCCTATAAAATGGAACCTTGAGCTCCTCATTTGAAAGTTTGAATAGGAGGTAAAGATATAGTATTTTAAAGACCCAAAGGAGTACTATAATTATCCAAGAAGTTCTGTAGTCCCCTATCTTCATAGGTGGGTCAAGGATGAAGGTGAAGTTCCACCCGAGCTTCCTCCTCCTCTCGATGGTGAGTTAAACAGTGGATACTCATTTTGAGTTAGCTACATATACTTGGGAGGGAGTTTCGACAATTGTTCTTTGACTGGTTTTCTATAATTTTTGTATTAAATATTTCAATTATGTTTAATTTGGATGTGATTCCCATCTAAACATATTTATTTTTTTATAATTAAGTGAAGCACTTTTTATTTCAACACCGATTGGGTTGAGATTTCAAGTGGGAATCTTGGGTTGTTCCAATTGGACAAGACAAGAATCCTATTTCTCTCACACATACATAATATTTAAGTATGATTTAGTAGATATTTTTCTATGTTTTATAACCAAGCCTTTACCACATGATTTTTGTGTTAATGAGTGATTTTTTGAGCATCGTTTTAAGAGGAAAGTGGGAAGTTGAGATCTTGACGACCCTAAACCAAAGGATTACATTAAAACATATAAAATTTTCAGAATAATTAACCATCCAAGATGTGTAGTGAACTTGAAATGATATCCTTCTCTAATAATTTTGAAACATCACATTTATTTATCAACCATTTAACTCTTTAAGTTAAGTTACTTTCTTAAAACTATTTTCCAAACCACCCCCTCTTTTAGTACTTTTTATTAAAAATACACACTCTAAACCTACCAACTATCCTTGAGAGATAGCCTAGGGTCTGACCTAGACTATAAATACCATTTAAAAACTTAAAATTTTTTATGTGGAATGAAAAAACTTTCATAACTCAACATCTTTATTAATAGGAATACCTAAAAACTCTTTTGGGAACACATCAACACACTCTCTTACAATTGGCATGTTATCAAGGAAGATTTTTTCCTTGGTATTAGTCATTTGAGCTAGATACACTTACTCATTGGGAAATAATATCTATGATTGAGATGGGGTTTTAAAAAGAGTATCATCCTCCTCTTTACACTTATATAGGATTTTTGGTTGATTCGGGATACAAAAAATTATTTCAATCTCTCAAAAATTTATATTGGTTCTATATAGTGAAAACCAATCCTTGACTAGAATAGCATTGAATTATACTAAAGGGAGTATAATAAAGTTAATTGGGAAATTAATCCCATAAATATTGACTGGGGAGGAGTTTTATACTAGCAATTAAATAATTACCCCATTTTCTATTTTTCAATCATAACTCAACTTCTATGTTTTTAGGTGGTGTTTGAATAGTTCTACTAAACTTTTGTGATATGAAAGAACACATAGAACCATAATAAAATAGTAAATTCTCTATTCATGAATGAATAACTAGCATACCTATTACCTCTTTGTTGTTAGGATCCACCTCAGTAGTTGTGATATCATATTCTCATTCTTTATCTCTAGCTCTTGGAGGTTGTTTTCATCAGTTATCTTCGAAAACCCTTAGCTTAGGGCATTGGTTTTCATAGTGTCCATGTTCCTTGTAGTTTAAACATTGGATATATGAGGATTGATACCAACCTTCTTTTATTCCATAATTTCAGTGGGATTATTCCTCTCCCTTTGACATTCATTAGCATTATTCCCATCCTTTACACACTTGAAACATTTCCTTGTCCCATATAGGAAAATTCCATGATGCTTATTCCCACACTTTTGACACACGGGTAGTTGGAATTTCTTTCTATAATAACATTTATCCATTTCTAACCTAGAATTGAACTCCATTTTATACTTCCTATCTCCAATACCATGAGACCCTTTAGATTCATAAATCTCTATTTTGACTTTAAGGTAACATTTAATAATTTCCTCACAACTTTCAAAGTCTCAAATCACTAAATATTTTCATGGAATTGGATTTATCCCACTAAATAAGTTTTAGAATTTACCTTTAGGGTTGATGAAAAATCCAAAGGCATATAATGCAATCCTTGTGAAGTTTTCCTCATACACCTTGATGGATTCATCCTCCCTTTTCTTAAGTTCAAGTAATTCCCTCTCAATTTTGAGATGGAGAGTGCAAGAAAAATATTTATCGGAAGATATTTTCTTGAATTCATTACAATCCATAGCCTTGACATCTTCCATGATCTTTTTATTCTTGATTAGTGTCCACCACTAATTAGATTATCCCTTTAAGTGATAAATGACTAGTATGACCTTCTCTTGTTCAGAACATTGGGGGATATATAATTTCTTCTCAATGGAGTTAATACACTGTTCTATGATTAAGGGGTCATAAGATCTACTAAAAGTCCAAGTCCTTTTTTACATAAAGGTATTGACCTCAACTTCCTCTTTCTTAAGGGAAGAGGTTGTTCCACTAGATTCAAGTTATTATTCAAAACTCGATTTAGTTGATCAAGTACTATAAAAAAATACTCATCTCCTACTCCCATTAGGTTATGAATGTCATTTAGGAAATCACCACATTTCCCATCACATTAGTTGTTAACACAGTTACTCTTATTTTCAACCATTGACTAAAATAAAGAAAAAAATAAGGGTGATAATTTTCAAAATATTAGGCATATAAAAGGGAAAATATAAACATAAAAGGTATAAATTATAAATGTTATATTCACCCTATCTCATGAATTTCTAGGCTTTAATATATATTATTGATGATAATTTTCCTATTAGGTTTTCTAACCTAAAAACTATTAATATATTTCATAATGGTTCATAAATATCTTATGAATTTACTTTAGAATATCCTCATAGAGTGTCCAACCTGGTGTAAAATAAGACCTCTTTGTCATGCACCCAGTACAGGTTGAGTTAATACCCAATGAACAATTTTAGGGTTATTACCCCTTGGTACATCTATTCCATAGACACAAAAACTTGCAGTATCTAGGAAGAGATTTAATTTATTAGAAACCACTCGTTCTATACTTTACCAAAATTTTAGGATGTTTTCCTATACTTAGACATATCCCTAGTGTTTTTTTACTAATGTATTCTTGTCCTAATCTCTAAAAATAATCAGACCTTCCTCTAATACTGACTATAATAACCCATATTTATAATACATTTTATTTCATGATTTTTAACATAAAGATCCATATAATACATTCTTAGAAGATCTACAGGCCTAGTGTATTTTATAATTTAGATACATAAACCATTATCTTAAAATAAAAATACAAAATCTTTATTTAAAACTTCATAAAGTGATCATAGTTTCCTTTGAAGTCTTAATACTACACAAGATAACCCGAGGACATATAAAAGAAATGGATGAACTATAAATCCCAATAAGGTAATAATAAAATCATATCTTGATGATAAATAATACATGTGAGTCAAGAGGTATACCATGATAACATAAAAAGTTAAGAATAATACATACTCACATAGAGGCCTGACATGAGAAAACAACATCATAAAACCATGGTATCATAGGAACACGATAACAATATAAAATGTGATATCATAATAATAAGTTGATACTAATAACCAATACATCTTAACTTAGTATTATTAGGCTAACCATACATTCACTATACATGGTATCTCATGAGATTATAACATTACCTAATGCATTAGAGTGATATCAGGGCACACCCTTCATATTGCCTAACTTTATGCGTGTCACATCGATCATATAACATAAGAACAAATTTCATCATTTTAATCCCATGAATAAGGAATATGAACTTCATACATGAAATTGAAAAATCAATGAAGGAAAGTTAAATCTAGGTAAACATTATTGAATGAAAACATGGATGGGTATTCACAATATAAAAGTTTGGCATGGAAAATGACGAGATGATTTCAACACCATAACATGTGCACATAGAAGTTCATGGAAGGGATTAATGAGAGTGAAAGGTGGTGTATAATTATTTTTAAATCATATATATAGTAAATTAAAGTTTATAAATACATGAAAACATGACCAATATAGAATAAAAATTATTAATACAAAGAAAGTTATTGAATGGAAAATAGAATAGAGAGAACCCTTACCTTGATAGGATTCTTATTAAAGCTTGGTAAGAGATCCTTAGGGCCTTAAAAACTCTTTGGGAGAGATTTATGTGTATATAGGGAGATTAAATTTGTGATAAATGGGTTTTAAGAGTAGAGGAATGGGAGAATGAGTGAGTATTTATATCAAAAGAGAGGGGGATTCTTTATTAATTTCTAAACATAGGTTTTGGAATCTAAGTTATAAAATATTCAAAACCATTATCTTTCTAATGGTTTTAACCCATGATTTTTGATAAAGTGAAGTGGTTTTAATTATTTTAATGGTTTATGGTCTGAAATGATTTAAATAATATCATTGATGATGTGGAAGTGAGTTATGTTCATAAATATTTTTTTTAAATCTTAAAACATCCTTTAGGTTTTGAAAGGTTATCTATAGGTTTAGAAAAATAATATTATCACAAAAAATACCTTATTTTAATTAAAACACTATTTTTAGTTGATCCATACATTTATATAATTCATTAAATCATTTTTGGGTCATTATAATGTCATAATACACACCGTATATTTATACTGTATATAATTTTTACCCAAAAATTTGACCATCTCAAAAAATTATGAAAAATTAAACTATTATATAAAATTTATGCGCTCAATTAAAAAATAAAATTTAATTTATCAAAATATTTTTATAAATATGATAATGTTATTTTTTAAAATAATATTCTTATTTATTAAAAATTACTAATTTTATTACATGGTTGAATTTATAGCCTTTAAATAAACCACTTATGATTGCATAAAATCATTTTATTATTTATAAATGAGTAAATACTAATTTTAATAAAGTTTATATGAAAATATACATGCATTTATTTCAAATTCTATAATTTATTATATAATACATTTTAAAAATTAAACCTATATATATTTATAAAAATACAATTTCAGTTTCTATGTATCAAAAATTCATTATATCATTTCCATACTCTATTCAGGTGCATTTTATTTTATAAATAATTTTGATAAGAAGGAAATGGTATTAGGGAAACACTATTTCATATAAATGGTAATTTTACATACTATTAAGGTCTAGATACATAACCCCTTATTACACCATCATACACCTGCATACACCCTAAGGGTAAAATGTATGATGATAATAAATTATTACGGTGGCTCAGTGAGCATTTTTTGAGAGGTGATCTCTATAATCTTGAACTTATAATTTAAATGGTTCTGCTCTAGTTTTAGTTGTTGAATCTTGGTTTGGGATTGGTCAAGGGTGAAACCCGGTGATGACATATCCCTTATAAGCTCTGATAAGTGAGTCTTATAACATACGATCCCACTGGTTGTGACCATAATTTCCTCCTTTTACATCAATTTGATTTTATTACACCCCTTAATATAAACTAATCATAATGTTCACTATATAATGACTATATTACCAATGATTATGATTCTTAACGGTCTTTATGAACAACAGTCATATTATGAAAATATTTTATAATAGTAAAAAAATAATAATGAAATAGAGATCATGAGTTTTATATAACTAAATTAATTAACAAGAAATATATTCATTAAGAAGTAAATTTCATTTTAAAAAATACTGGGTTTTTACATTCCCCCTTATTGTTTATGTGAAATTTGAGGTTATGGAAATGTCTCAGTTGGGTGACATGTTTTATATGTTGTTATTCTTGAGAAAGGGGATACTTCTGTGTAGGGTGTTTAAAGTTTAGGATGTATTATAATTATTTCCATTTGTATATATGTTATTTGTGATATATATATTGATTTATTGCCTATATTTCATGTCATGGGAAACCACTGGTACCTAGGTGGGAAATATAGGCATGAGTACTGCACTAGTTATGATAACACACCGACTAGTGGCCCCAGGTTGGGACTATGATCCACTAGTGTAGTTTCCCCCCCAGCTAGGCTAGGTTAGGGTAAAATAAATTTTTAGGAAATGAATATAATTAGGTTCCATTTAGGTGGATTCAGTAATTTGTTCTCCAAGATTGTATCCAGGGCTCCTAAGTGTTCCCATGATTATTGATCTTTGATTATGTTATAGATAACTTATGATTATTTTATGTTGATCCTTAATTACTGTTGTTGTAACTATTATGATTAATTTTTTTTTACCAATAGTGTTTTACTTTTAAAATAATAAATGAATCTTCTTTATTTTTAATTAAATTATTTCAAATGATAATATCATGTTATTGGTTTCTAATGAAAGTGAAAACCCAACATTTATAGTTGTATTTTAAAATAGCACAAAATTTATTTATTTTTAAATGTTATACATGGGGTGTATGGAGGATACCTATTGGGAATTTATTCTCAAACCTACCATATTATAGGTTTAATAGGTTCTTCTTAGATATAAATAAAAATCCCTTGGTTTCGGTTCAGGTATGTTGTTGGTGAAAAGTGAGGATGATTCATCGAGATGGATAAAGGTGGTTTCTTTATTTTATTTTGGAATTTTTCTCATCCTCTATTTCATGCCATGAAAACACTTTTTATTTGGGTTTATTTATCTAATTTGTGTAGGATTTGTGGTTAAATTTTAGTCTTATTAATGATGGGATGCATTGGATGTAGTTATTAGCCTTATTTATTATTTATGAGATATTTTTTCATGTTTACACTTTTTTGGTTTCAATTATTTTTGGAATTTATTATTTTAAGTGTATTATTCTTTGAAAAATTCATTCTAATCCTATTCTCAGTTTTGTATCCTCCTTTTAGTGTTTATTTTATCTTCTGGATTCCATTTCACTTGTTTTGTCCTTCTATCACTCTTCTCACCTCCTTATTTCACTCTCCAGATTTGTCTCCCCTTTCTTATTATAGAGTTGGACTTTCATTCTTTATATCACCCATGTTTAGTATTTTGTTTTTGATTGATTTATATAACAATACTTTGGGTAATGGTTCTATGTCTCTATGATCTAATATTCTGTTCATGGATGTTCTTCTTCGTTCTAGGTGATCTTCTAGCCCAAAGTGGCACTTTATCATCCTTACTTTCCTTGTAGTGATTGGATGCATCGACTTCTTACATCAAAGAAGAGTTTTGACTTATTTTTTATCTATATTTTCATTAATGGTAGGTATGTTAGAACATACTCGGTGTGGTGAGGCTTCCTTTAGTGATGTTGTTGCATAGGTTTGATCTTGGTTGGAGTGTGTTGGAACTCTTCTTTAGCTGGAGTTTGGTCCAAGGCGGAATTGATTTTTTTGTTAGTATAGTCCCTATATTTTTGAAGTTTGTTCCTCATATTCAATATTCATGGTTTTCATTTAATATAGTATTTTATAAAATTATGGTGGTAGTTTTGATTAATTATTTGGTAGTTATGATGATGGTTTCTCAGGTGGTTTTTTGGTTCCTTTTTTGGTTTCTTTTTTTTTCTATTGGTTGTTCTTGTTCATGTTCGAAGCTTCTTGTTTGGATTTTCTCATTCCTAGAGGTTCCTTCTATTATTTATGGTGGGTTTCAAATAGTTAATGTGTTTTCTAAGCTTTTCCTATAAAAACCCAATATTTTATAATGTATTTTCTTTAAATAATATATTGGATAGTGTGTGGTATACACAACACCATGCTTAAACGAATCATGATTGAAATATTATTATTTAAATATGAACATTATAACCTAGCTTTTGATTTAGTGATTGTGAATAGGAATAAACCTATTATCAAATATATGTAGATATTTTTTCCTTAATAATGTAAATATTTAACATACATTGACTATAAATTGGTTGTAAATGAAGATACAATCTTTTGAAGGTAAAAAATATATTTTTTAAAAAACCATTTTAATGTCCATAAATGTATTTTTATTAATCCATATTGATAAATAATTTTAATGAAATAATTATATAATGTGTGTGTATATATATATACACAAATTAATTAAGTGACATTAATTTAATTATGGTTATTAGGTAAGGAATTAGAATAAAGTCATTTCTGCTTCAAAAATATATTTTCTTCAAAAATAGTTTTTATTGAATTTTATGCACGAATATTATAATTAAATTTTGAAACTTTTATAAAATTTATTTGAAAAAATAGACAATTTTTTTGAAATAATCATATAAAATTATCTTAGAGTGATTGTAGGGTCCTGAAAAATCCGCAAAGGAAGATAATAAGCCCGTTCATTCGAGAGAGGATTTTTACCCAATTCCCTTCAACGAATTGGCCAAAGGAAGGAGGCCAATACTCAAAATTGGAAAAGGAACAACCGGTCTGCAAACCAGATCGAGTGCTACACGGACGGTTTAGCAAACCGTTCCCCTCCAGGGACTAGCCTCGTTCACGAGATGGAGGCAGATATCCTCCATGGGTGCAAAGCCAGACAAGCGCTGAACCGGTCAACCATCACAAACTGCCCCTACCTCGAACCGCGTCGACCGGCTCAATCCACATCCACTGTTGTTCGCGGAATGGAGGAGGAAACCTCCGCGGATGTAAAGCACTCTCTGAGCTCATTTGGTTCACAGGGGAGATTGTTTGGTTCATGGGGGAGGTGCGCTCAATGCCCCCCGCGAGTTGTGGATTGACCGAGTCATCCATGAATCAGGTTTTCTGTCATGGGACTCCGCAAAAGGTGCCGTATAACCATAGATACATCCTTTTCCCCACTCTATAAAAGGAGACTGAGGGGAAGAGGGAAGGAAACATAGGACACAGAGAGGAGATCAATCAGATTCAGGTGGAAGGATTTCTAGGGAAGGCTTAGGATTTCAGAGGTTCCAGTTCGCGAACCAGAGCAGGTATGAACCTGGGAATGAACTAATAAGGAACCAAAAATTCATAATAACTTGGTAAACCGCGAACCTAAAATAAAAAAGAAGAGAAAACCACAAACCATGGTCCCTTCGTGGATGCACTCCCCACAGACCAGGGAATTTATGCCTCTTTTCCGATCCTCCGCACCACGTAGCACCCTCCTATGCGGGTGAAGCCTCGACCGACGAGTCTCTGGCCGATGCCGCCCTTGGCCGCCGCTACCTACATGGAACCCTCCACGGACCACCCTAGTTCGCTGATCGAACCTGAAGCCATGAACCACCCTAGTTCACAGATTGAACCCGGATCCACGAACCACCTTGGTTCGTGGGATGCCCATCAGTCTGCGGACCACCCTGGTTCGCAGATGGATTCTCCAACTGCGTAGCACTTACCTGCGCGAAGGGAGCCACCACCCATACCCCTATGTGGCCCGAAAAATTCTTCGGAGTTCCCATTCCCCGAGCCACATAAAATCCTTCTGATCCGGCCTGATCCTTTGTGACTCCCTCACTGGTATACTCATAGGCCTTGAGACGAGGCCTCCACCAAAGCCACCAGATCCATATGGTTTAACCCTCAAGCACATCAGCGTGCCCTTTTGAGTCCACATACCCACGATAAATAGGGGCGAAGGGGTTGCCCCGACCTTTGAACAGATTCTCGAAGCATTCCTGGGTTCACATTCCCATGGTAATGTGGAGTCTGATCCCGGGATCCCCATTTTTGACCCTCCACTTGTTGGGGATGGGGTACTTCTCCTTTCTTTAGAGGGTAGTAAAATACCCATCAGAAGGAAGTCCCCAAGCACTTCGGTACTTCCTCCGGGAACCAGAGAGGTGACGGGCACAGGAGCACCCCTTTCCCTCTCCCTCTACGCTTTGTCACCATGGGCGTCCATCTTGGTGTAATCCCCGACCTTATGGGACGCCCTCATGCGTAATCCCCACTCCACTTCTCACAGACGCACCTTTCACGATGTGATTCTATGGTCCCTGCTGCCTCTTGTTTCTCACACCGAGCATGAATCACGTGAGCTTAGAGTAAGCATCGACCATGAAATCCTCTTATGGGCCTCCTCAGAGTGTAATCCCCAATCCATCACCATGGGCCTCCTCAGAGTGTAAGCCTCAATCCATCACTCTGGGACACCTCAGAGCGTAAGTCCCAAGCCCGTGCGAACTACGTAGACTTTGATCCCTATCTCCTAGGAAGGGTACGTAGGAAGCCTCCCTGAGGTTTAATCCCATCATCTACACCTTGGGCGTCCTCAGAGTGTAAGCCCCAATCTATCACTCTAGGATGCCTCATAGAGTAAGTCCCAAGCCCGTGCGAACTACCCAGACTTTGATCCCTGTCTCCTAGGCATGGTACGTAGGAAGCCTCCCTGAGGTTCAAGCCCATCATCCACACCTTGGGCCTCCTCAGAGTGTAATCCCCAATCCATCACTCTGGGCTGCCTCAGAGCGTAAGTCCCAAGCCTGTGCAAACTACGTGGACTTTGATCCTTGTCTCCTAGACATGGTATGTAGGAAGCCTCCATGAGGTTCAAGCCCGATCACCAGCGGACCCCCTGGGTCCACCTTCATGTCGGTTCTCCAACGCTCCTATTCAAACTACGTGGACTTTGATCCCTATCTCCTAGACAGGGTACATAGGAAGCCTCCGTAAGGTTCAAGCCCAACAACCGGTCGATCCGACTATCTTCACATCGGTTCACCACGCCACTCCCAGTACCGCCTCAGTGAGTCCTGACTCCTCGGGGTCATTAATCCAATGAGGGATGGTAAACCTCAGAAATAAATGATTCTGAACCCCTGCGTTCAGCTGACCATTTCCAACCAGGAGAAATCCATGGATACTATGCTTGGGTATAAACCAAAGATTCGCAAACATATGAATACATCTTAAATCTATAATAGAGTCTCGGAACAGGCAATAATTCCCCCCAAAATGGTGCGATGAGCCCGACTTCCAATCCTCTTGACCAATGTGAGTTCTTAAGCATCGCTGGTCAGACCATCTGGCGAACACCTACCTTTGGAAAGCAGGTCCACGTGTCATCAGATATGGAACCGTTGGGCGTTTTGAGACCGACCCGAAACCGTGATATTTTGGGATTTTTTTTGAAAAATTGATTTTTGAGTGAATAAGTGAAAAATGCTGTTTTTTGAAAAACTATCATTTATTTTCTTTAAATCAAGTAAATTAAAAGTTCCACTCTATGTTGAATTTTGTTTTAAAGTAAAAATAGATTCATTTTAATGAAACAAATCTAATTAATTCCATAGTAATCACCATTATATTTTTTTATAAGTTTATTTTTATGATTAAAAACATACTTTTAAAAAACTATTTTTTATTGCATTTTGTGAACTTATATTAAAAGTAATTTATACCATTTATAAAAATTTAATCTTTGAAATTGTATTTTATATTTGGAATTATCATCTACAAATTTATTAACAAGGCTGATTTTATTTTCTGTCATTATGAATAGTAACCATGATAAATATTTTTCACCATGATAAAGGGTAAATCTGGAAACTAAGGTTAAAAATAATGTGATAAGGATTTAAAAATATATCTAACACTTGATTTATTTATATTTTATGATTTTAGTTTGAACATACTTATAAATTCACAATATTTTATTTTTATTTTCTTTGAAATAAAACTTGAAGTATTCAATTTCTTTCCTTACACACAACCCCGATTCTATATGAACCGTGATACAATAAAATGTTATAACCTAGCCATTATGAATAATAATAAAAAATTTATAAAAAGTATGTATAAATATTTTTCTTAATTCAAATTTTTTTATTAATTAATAATAAATAGTACTCAATTTTCAATAAAGTCATTTTATTCTTGAAAAATATATTTTCTTCAAAAATGGGTTTATCGTATTTTTGAACGGAAACTTAATAATTAATTCCTAAAATTTTTAGAAATTTTATTTGAGTAAATTAATATAATTTTTAAAATAAATATATTTCAATATTATCTTACAATGAATTTTTTGGTTTTTTCTAAAGATATTTATTTTTCAGTGAATAAGGAAAAATATCAATTTTTCTAAAACTTCTCGTTTATTTTCAAGTAAATGTACCATTTTGTTTTAAAATTGATATTAAATTTACCTATGTATACTTTATTTATATATAATCTAATTAGTTACATATGAATAATAATTATATTTGTTTTTTCTATAAGTAAAATTTTGGGCTTAAAATACATTTTTCTGAAATATTGTTTTATATGGGCAATGTGTTTTTATCTTAATAAATTAATTTAATATATATATATATATTTTAATGGTTTTAAAAAAAATGTATATATTATATATTCTATATAATATTTTAACATTTATTTGATGGTTTTTACAAGGTAGGGAATGTAAGTAAATTAAGTTTTACACTTAAAAATTCATTTTTTCTGAATGAAAATTCAATTTTTAGATTTTCAAAAAGCCACTTTCTAGATGAGTGGTAACCATAAAAACAGATTAGGGATACAAAAAATCACATTAAAGTTTCAAAATTAAAATTTAAAAAACACATCAAATCACTTAACCCAATGAAGCTCAATCTGTGAGGCTCGCGTTAGCTAGAGATATGATTCCTACCATCATCATGAATCACGCCTGTCATCGTCACTGACCTAACCCATCATCATCATAACCATCCATCAACACACTAGTATGATAGAGATTACCAACCTTCAGAGAGGAATGATTCTGCTCCACATCCACCTCAAAGATTTGAAAACCAGATACAAGACTAAAATCATCGAACATCTTGATCAACCTCGCCATCATCCATTCACGAACATCGGCATCATAAACCATAAAAACAAAAAACCTGGAATTCATCTTTAGACCCACCATCCACCAAAACAACAAACATCCAAACTAAGTAATCATCTCTTTGAAAGCTGATAGCCACCTGAAATCCACTTCTGAAAGCTCCGAATAACCACCAAAATAGATAAACTTGGGGATGATAGATGGGACTCTAGGACAGGGTAGAGATGTATGGTTTGAGCCCCCATAGAGAGTCGATCCCTTCGCCTTGAACAAGACCAATGAAACAATAACAAAAACAAAACATTCCAAAACAACATATAGCTTAACAGAAGCATAAAACACCATCAAACAACCAAACGGAAAATGAAACCCATCACTATAAAGGAAATCCAAATGAGTATAAAAGAGATAACTAAGATGAGGAGGAAAGAAAAAAAATGATGACAAAGATCAAGACCTAGACTGCTGCTAGAACCCCTATAGCACTATCCCAAGATAACCATAAATCCACATCGAGCCCGACCAAAGTGGGGTCAAGCACGATGGGTTGACCTCCAAGGGCAGAGGAGAAGAATAATACCAGACACCACCACCAACGCCGACCCAAGATGAAAGAAGCTCCATCACACAGACCCAAATTAAGTTCTAATGTGCATGGGTATTTGGAAAGATGGGTGGTGAGAGGAGAATTAAATCCACACTACCTACGACCCCAATCAAGGGGGGGGGGAGAGAAAAGACGAGACAAGGACATAAACAAATGAGGTTAGGAGCGTGCACCGAATAGGAAAACCCTAGAAATTGAATATGGTAAAATGGATTATATATTTATAATAAATATAATAAATATAATTTAATAGGTCCAACTTAATTTTTGGTCATATTGAATAGTAAAAACATTAATATTTTGTTACCATGATTAAGGTTAAAACGTGTTTACAGGGGGGGGGGTTAAACTACTAGACAAGAGAATGATTTACACCCATACCTATACAATTGTTATTTTTTAAGATATTTTAACCTTATAATATCCTAAATACTAATCCCTATCCATTTGGATCCACTTTCCCATGAAAGTGACCTTAAATAATTGTAGTATTTTAAGAAATTCGATGCACGTCCCTCCCCTCAATTATAAAGGTCACCTATTCTCCTCCCTTATTAACACCATTTTAGCCTTATATATCATAAAATACGTACTATAAAACCTTAATATAATATTTACCTTCACCCTAGAGATTTTTTTCTTCTCCTAAGACAAATCCTTCAAGGATTAAGGAGTAATCCAAAAGAGGTATCTCAAAGAAGGGGTATAGATCTTAACCAAACTCTTTCAATTTTATTTCTTATTCTACTTCCTCTAAAATTATTGTATCAATAACAACATGATGAATCTAGTATAATAAATATATCTATAAGTTATTATGATTATGGAATAACCATTTATCATTTCTTCTAAATCTAATGGGAGATGAAAGTATTTCTCGTGTGTACGTGTGGACTATCGCATCCACGTAGTGATACAACCAATTTTCCACCACCATCATTCATGGTTTTATGTTATTATAGATTTAATTTTTATATATTATATTTATTTTATAATAATTATTCTGGAAATATTAATTAGTATTTACCTTTCTTTCCTTCCATCCATCTAAAAATAGAAACATCACTTATGTGTACGTACAAACTGCCGTCCCCACATAGTGATGTAATTAATTTTTCATCACTTATTTATATGAATGGTTATAAATATGTATATAATTAATATATATGATATTTATATAATTATTAAAATTATATTTATGAAGGAATCATGATAAAATTTCATGGACCATAATTTCCAAACAAAACATACATGAAAAATGAAGCTGTTAACACCTGAAATAATGATGATAAAAAAATATTGTTATTGAACGGGTGATAAGATGTTATAATTAAACCATTTATGATATTATAGGTATGAGTATAGTTTTTATATAAATATAATAAATTTAAATTTATTATACATGATCTTATAATGCTTATAAAGCAAGGAATACTTGAGGTAAGAGTTTTATGTTACAATCTCATTTTTATCAGGATTGTTTATGCTTAAATTTTATGATGATAAAATTTTATGATATATATCTCCAAAATATTATTAAATTTATTATTCTCTAGTTATTTTTTTTTATATTTCATGTTTTACTTTAATTTTACTCTCTTTAAGTACTCAAGATACCTAAAGAATGTTTTTAAGGAAAACCGAACTTGTTTTTCCCTTCAGTTGGGAATCTTTTCTTCCATGTCCATATTTTTATTTAAAATATTTTAAAGAATGTTTTTAATATTATAAAATATTATTTAAATTCATTTTTTATATATTTATTTTACTTACCAAGGTTTAAAATGAACCTTCTTATCATTTTCCAAACATGGTACTTTTGAATATTTAATAAAAATATGAAAGGAATTTTTATTTTAACACACACCACATAAATTAATTTACCTATTATCATGAATAATATATTATTAAATATTCCTTTATAATTTTATTTTTTTTCTTTACAAATAAAATGTTTCTTTAATATTTTTTAAATTGATTGATTATAAATAAACAATTTAAATTAAAAGGCTATTTTCATCAAGAAGTTTTGTAGAGATATTTTAATGGTATTTTTATCTATAAAAACATCCTTTGATTATTATTATGATTTAATAGGGGTATGATTCGATGTTACATATTTATTCATTCTCAAGATGGTTTATGATTACAATGATTAAAAGTTTATAAAACCCATATCATTGTATGAGTAATGATTTGATTATATGATGAATGTTTTATGATCACATAGAACACATATGTATGGTTTTCATTATGTGATGGGTGGGACCAAAATTATATATCCCTCTATGCATTGGGTAAATAATGACGTCTCATGATATAATAAATATTATAATGGGGAGTGAACCTATTTTAATAAGGTACTTTGTCCAATAAGTTAATTTTGGGAGTGAACCTTGACCATGGAATGATGGAATGAGGAGTGAACCCAATCCACTATGATAGTATTGGAAGTGATACTTGAATAAGGAAATTGTTTTATAAGCTTATATGTATACCAAAAACTTTTTTCTTATGATTATGATATATTTCATGGCTTATGATCGAATATTGAGGATTCTTCACTCTTATTTATTATGTATTTTGGTTGATAAAACTTTATAAATTGTTTTATTATTATTATATATGAATTTATGGGTATTATTTTCTAATTTTTAGCTCATGTTATCATACCTTTATGCTTATCTTATGTTCACTTATGATCATTTATTGATATCTCTTATATTTACTCTTACCGAAAATCTGAGCCACCATTTCTTATGCTTCCCTTACCTAGGTTATGAATAAAGGTTTTATGTATGATATGTCTAAGAAGGGTTCTAGTTTTGAAGAAATTAATTAGAAATAATATACCTCTTTTATATACCAGTTGTTTACATATCCAAGTTTCCAAATACACCAAACCTCTACAGTTCTCAAGTGTGTATTATTGTGAAATGTATTGAATATTCATATAAAATGATGTAATATTTATGTGTTAAAAATATTAATAACTATAATCATCATAAAATATTCAAATAAATGTCAAATTTGTTCCATTTTTCTTTGATAACATCCTATATATTATTTTAAGTAAATAATAAATACAAAATGTCACTATATTTATTTTAATTTCTCTATCATATTATCACAGGGATACAAAAAAATTTAATATTGGTTATAAATGGTTATTTATAATATTAATAAAATATTTTTATGATAGTAATTTTTTTTAATTTTTAGTGAGGATATAATTACCTAGAATTCTTACACAACACCGACACAACACATGTGTAAGTAGTAAAAAAATCATATAAATGATTTTAAAAACATTAAAAGTGATATGATTTTGATGAATTATGGTGATAAAAAATATCATGTATATTTATAATATATTAATTATATTGGGTTTATTTATATTTGAATTACATTGTTATCTTGATACTTTTAAAGTCAAGTTTTGTGAATAATCCATAAAAAGACATTAAATGGTATATAATGTTTACAAATTATTTTTAAATAAATATAAAATAATAACATTTATATAATTAATAAATTTTATGGTATATTTTATAGTATATAATGAATGGTCCATGCATGTGAAACTTTTCAATTTTAATATTACTTTCTTAACTATTAAAGAGTTATTTTTTTATCACGGTAATTGTTAAAAGGCTTAATGAGGGGTTAAACTAAATAGATAAAGACTTTTATAAATCCTATTATTTGATCATATTTTGACCTTATACCTATAATATTCTAAATTATGACACTTTATATCCATTATAAATGGGTTATACATATATTATATAATAATATTTCAAATAATTCTATGTGTGTCTCTCTCCTCCCTTATAAAAGGGCACTTCCTATCCTACCTTATTCACAAAATTTGAGCCCTATAACTCAACCAAAATCTAAAAAACAACCATTATATATTAGTTCCCTTAATTATTGAGTTCTTTCTTACTCTCATAATACCATCATAATATGGCTTAATTTGTAAGCCAAAGGAGGTATCTCAAAGAAGAGGTAATCGTCTTTACCGACTCTTTCACAATTTGTTTCTTCTTATACTTCCTTTAAATATGTTGTATCCATATTAACATAATTAATATAGTATCATAAATATAATTATATGTTATTATGATTATTGGATAACCATTTTTCACCCATTTACCATCAAATGAGAAATTAAAGTATTGCCTGTTCATACATGCAGACTACCGCCTCCACGTAGTGATGCGATTGATTTTCCATCACCGCCTCTAATGGATGGTTTCAATGATGTATTTAATCAATATATAATATATTTATAATATAATAATTATTATTTAATTAAAAAATATTATCTTATTTATCTTCCTTTTTCTCTTTCAAAAATGGAAGTATCCTTCATGCATATGTACTGACTACCGTCTCCATGATTGATATATTTCATTTTCAATATATGCCATTTATAAATGGTTCTAAAATTATAAAAAATGAATATATAGAATAATTTTTACATGAATAATACTATTAAAATGTTATATTAATATTATACCTTATAATTTTCTTACTCATTTGGTATTTATAACATGCTCTTATTTAGGTTGGTTTTACCACCTAAATGAGTGATGTTTTAATGTTTATAGCATGAATGGTTTTGAAATGTTCAATAATAGAGATATTATATAATAAAAATATATTCCTAAAATTATTAACATTATGGATATTATGGAACCATGATCAAAGTGCAAGGTCCAGAACCGCCGAACCAAAACATGCCTGAAAAACGAAACAGTTATCACCCATAATAATGACTTTAATAAATAATTATTAATAAATAGTAGATAAGACGTTATAAGTGGATAATATATGATATTATAAGTATTAATATGGTTATATAATATAATTTTAATAAATTTAAATTTATTATATAGTATTTTAAAATAACTTACAAGGTAAGTCGGAATTGAGGTAAAGGTTTCTCGACTGAATTTCGTTTCTGTGAGACATATGGAATATTCACCATATATTTATTTTATGTGTTTTATATTATACCACTTTAATATTTTATATCTTTATTATATTTATATTCATGGTATTTAAATTTTCATTTGAAGTTATTTTCTTCATGGGGTTATGATTCAAAAATTACCAAAGCGGTAAGAGTTTTATGTTACAATCTCACTTTTTACCAGGATTTTTTATGATTAAATTTTACGATGATGAAATTATATGATATTTCCATAAAAACTATTATCAATTTTATTATACTATTTTTATTTCTAAAAATTACAATATTTCCTTTCACTTTCCTCTCTCTATGTAATAAAAAGTTAGAAAGAATGTTTTTAAGGAAAACCAACTTTGTTTTTCTATTTGGTCAGGAGTCTTTTTCTTACATGTCCATATTTTATTTAATTTTTTTTAAATAACCTTTTTACTATTCTATAATTATTTATTAAATTATTTTTTAACCATGTTTAACTTTAAATAAAATGTTTAAAAGTAATCTTCTTGTCATTTTCCAAATGAGGTACTTTTTACCAAAGGTGTGAGTAGAATACTTGTTTTAAAATTTATCGCATGAATGTATTTTTTTACCATCATGAATATTATTTATCTTGAAACTTAATTTATAAGTTTTCATGTTTATTTTAAAATAAAATATTTTTCCTACATTATGGAAATTTTTATATTTTAAATAAGTGATTCAAAATAAAAATGATATTTTCCTCAATAAATATTCCAGTGATCTTTTAAAAGTACTTTAATTTATGTGAAAATCATTTGATGAATATTATTATTTAATGAGGATAAAATATAATGATTCCATAAACCTTATTTATCTAGATTTTTTCTGATTATATTTTTATATTTATTTATTAGGGAAAATAACAACATTTCATATGCTAGTTTTCAATTTGAATGTTTATGTTGATTATGAATTGAATTTTCATTCATTTCTTTCATATAATGAATGAATTATAATTATTAAGCGATGTTAAATAACCATTAAATGCCTCAATTCATTTTTAGGTCTCATGAGACAAATTATATTGGGTATTTTTCATAAGGCTTACCTATTTATGTATTATGTCCTGGTATAAGGCCATGATGGAATGATTATGATGTCCGACATTATGTATTTTATCATTATGAAACCAGTAATTTATATCCATGTAGTTATTTATGTTCTTATGTTATACATGGATATATTCTTTTTTTATGATACTATTTATATTCTATATTTTTTTTATCATTTTCATATTGTTCATGCTTTATTTATTTTGTGATATCTTCTATTGTAAATTTGACCTAATTGAGTATTTGATCTCACCATTTATTATGTTTTCCTTTCCCTAGGATACTAATAGGGGATATTTTAATGATTCCATTGATATAATAGAAGAAATAATAAATTTATCAATAGAATTTTAAGTTTTATTTCATGTTTTCAAATGAAATGTGAGAATCATGTATGTATCTAGTCTCTCAAGACTGATAAACTATTTAATCATTTAGGATGAAATCTCATGTATCTTATGCCAATGTAGCTAGATAACCACTGGATTTGGGTTACTGGAGTTGGGGTGTTACACTAGTTGGAAGGTGGATGACGAAGTCATGCATTTTGACTCACAAGGATTTAGATCCCTTTCCAGGCATTGGGATAAATGCACAGGGCTCTAAGTTGACAAACCTATTGATTTTCAACTCATTTTATTTGTTTTTTTTTCTTTTTGAATTTTTAATTTTTGGGTAATTTGATGTATTTTTTTGGTGGTGTGTTGGTTTGGTTTTTTTTAATGTTTTTGGATATGTGGGTTCCCACTAATACCCTAAAAAATGATTTTATAAAAAAATTTATTTGTGAAGGTTATTGCTTTATTAGGTGAAATCATTCCCATATATGTATATTTGATGCCCTGAAATTTGTTTCCATCCCTTATATATAAATAATTCACTTCAAGCCATGTCACGTGATGGCTTGGGTGCCCAAATTAGAGGTATCCTAAGGTTGTTAAAGAAAATTCCCCACCCACCAGTGTAGGATCATGGAACTTTACCTTTTATGTTTTAATGACTCCCATGTTCACCACTAATCATAACCACCTGGACACCTACACATCCACACAAAAAACCATTCAAAATTAAAATATTCATAGACTAAATAAAAAATATGGTTATGAGAATATTACTTGATAGAAATATTAATACTATTATTCTAGAATGATATTTTACCACCAAATATTCCAATTATTACAACTGGAAAACCATTTTTGAACCCTAGATGATGTTTAACCCAATAAAATACCTTAAAATCCAACATAATCTCAGAAAAAAAATACTATGTTACTGTTTAATTTATTCTTCCACTTACGAAGTATATGAAATTTTCTGGGGTTTCCAAGTCTCCAATAGTTCTAACATAATATATTTATAGATTTATATGGGTTTGATCATCATCAAGCTACAAATATTTAATATGTTCATGCATAGTATCTCTAAACAATTTCATACATTTCCCAAAGGTATTTAAATCATCAACAATGTTTTCATTCCAATGTATCATACCAATGGTGGTAAATTTAGTCACCATATTATCCCCAACAATTATTTAATGTTTCTAATAGATTTTATGGGAAACACTTTTAATATAAGAGTACTTAAAATAAAAACTAATAACATTCCACACATTATCATAATTAAATCCATGAATATTCCTATTAACACTAAAAATAGCATGAATGTTCATATAATAAGACTCCCCTACTTTATATATATTACCAGTGTCTACCCTATGATGCACATGAAATAATAGTTTAAAAGTATTCAAGAAAATATTTTGAAGAACATAAAAAGGATTACTAGTTTTGTTCAAATGAGTTTATTTATTACCATTTAGAATATTAATAAAAATTTCTAAATTAATGACTTACAAATATGAACTTGAAGATTTTTCCTTATCCGCCAACAAATCTTGAAGCTTATTCTGGCCCCTTTCCTTCTCCATTTTAGATATAGGAAAGGATATAATAGGTTTTTTGTGACTCATGAACCAAATTGGAAGATCATTATCCCTTCTATATTTTCCTTCTTTATACCACACTCTTTCTCCAAATACTCTAAATATTCAAAAAAGAAAAAAATTAGCAAACACTCATATTGAAATTTGATCCATTTTTTTGAGCCACCACAATTGAGTGAGATACCTCTAATAAAAGGAGAAAAAAAATCAATCCATATTTTTATTCTCATATATTTTAACAAAAAAATAGTATTCATCCTATTTTTTTTAATAAAATTACCTAGTACCTTTCCAATGGATTGTGTAATAGAAAATTTTCTACTCCCCATAGGAAATTCTCTCACTTGGATCCAAAATAGTGACTTAAAAAAAATAAGAATCCATATTTTTCCATTTTGAAGAATATTAATTGGACACCATTAGTTTATTATTAGAATTATATTGTAATCTATCAAGAAATTTCCTTATATCATAATATGATTTTTTTAGAAATCGAAGTAACCTGCTTCTATTTCCTTGATCGCCACCCCGACCTTCAATTGTAAAACATTTTTTAGAGTATTTTAAAGTGATGTAAAATTGTATCTCCATTTAGATAAATATTTTCCAAATAGAATAAGGGATATTTTCTTATTTAAAATTTCATCTTGATCAAAATTTTTGTCTGGAAGAACCGTTCCTTCCTTATCTATTTATATAAAACTATACCATTTTTAAGCGATTAATCCTCCATCATTTTAAATGAAAAAAATTAATAAAAAAACTTGATTCCTCAATCTAAAACATTGTAAAATATATAATAACTACTTCCCAATCCATAAAAAAATGGATGGAGATCAGGGAAAACCTAAAAGAAACCCTAGGCCAATCTAAAGAGAAACCTCTCACAATGATATACTTTCATATCAACCTCATCAAGATTATAAATTATTTTATACCTAAGATATATTGTGTAGAAAAATCTGATGAGATATTAAGAAATAATTATGTTCATTTTTGAATATGTTCCATCATAATTAAATTTCATACTATTAGCATTGACCAACAAGTCATTGTTTATATGGAATGATTTTTTATTCCCTCATAATTAAATTCCATACAATTTGAATTGAAAATTCATTTTTATAGAAAATTAACTCATTTTTATTTTTACCTTTACTCATAAATACTAAGTTGTAGAGACCCAAGTTTTTTTTGGGTTTTAAAATTTTAGTAGAAATTTGAATTTTTGCTTTAGGATGTTTATGAGGGGTAAAATGGTCATTTTACCTTATCATATGATCTCAGATAATTTTTATGACTAATCAATTAGTCTCGGGATAGGGTGTTTACCCTAGTATAGAAGCTTAGTATAATTATGAGCATTTTGAGTTTTGGAAGAATATTTAATATTTAATTAATTAAATATTAAATTATTCTTATGGGTTATGGTGGTGATATCTTTTGAATGGAACATAATATTGAGATTCTGACTCCGTGGTTGAGTCCAGAATGGGGTTTTTTTCTAAGTGAGGTATAAACCCACTTCGAGTTTCAAAACATGGGATGACTATTAAATGATCATTTAATTAATTAATTAATTTAATTTATTAAAACATTCTACTCCCCATTTGGGGGATTCCTATGCATGAAAGGAGGATGAGGGACCCTCCCTTGAATGTGACAGATGGTTCAGGAGGGGTAGGAGGAGGAGATGACTCTGAACTTCATCCATGGCGTAGAGCAGGACCAGATCGAGGTATAGTGACTTCTAGGAGAAGATTTAGACCCGAAGCTTCACCGTTTAATCTATGAGGTAGGCCCATTTTTGAGTTTTATTCCCCGATTCCTATAGATTTTTTTTCAAGTTTTATATACCTATTATGATTTCCAAAGACCTCATGGGGGTCTATCTATAGTAAATCATGAAAAATAGGGGTTTTAGAGGGGGGTTCATATGGGTTTCCCATTCGAAAACCATGACTACATGACATGTGGTTTTAAGAACACATGCCATGTATTCTTTCCATTCATGGAAAATAGAATTTTTGGAATAACATGCTGTTTTCTTTAATTACACACCATGTAGTAGTACATGGCCATGTGCCTGGCTATGTGACAGAATACATGGGAAAACGTGGTTTGGAAAGTAAATGCTATGTACTATGGGTACACACAGTGTAGTAGGACATGACCATGTGGCCATGTACTTGGGAAGACACCCCATGCGATGGTTAAATAGCCATGTAGTAGTACATATGCAGACCCCATGTGATCCCTAGCTGTGTTGTAGTACATGGGAAGACCCCATGTCTACTACGACCATGTTAAAGTATATGGCCAGGTAAAATTTGAGAGTACACACCATGCACTTTTTCTATATTGGGGGTTTTGGGTGTTTTATTCTCTGGAAGTTAGAATTGGACTTGTGAATAGTCCACTATTAGAATTTTTCTAAGTAGATCTCAATGGTGTAACCATTTGGGTGTTTTAAGGACTTATAAGAGGTGGTTTTGGGGAGAGTAAGTTAAGATAGTGATGTTTTAATCCAAGAAAGTTACTTCAACTATCTTCTAAGATAGAGGCATAGTTTGAGACTTTGGAGAGGGTTATGAAAATGATTAGAATATGTATTATGAGTCTTTGGAGACCTATTTTAGAATTTTTTATGATATTTTTTTGGTTGGTGGGACCAATTTATGACATGAGGTGATGGAAAAGTTGGGTGTTTGGACCAACATAGGGTTTCTTGGAAAGGGGATGGTCATGAGGATATTTCTATCTTAAGGATTATAGATATTGAGGCCTGTGAGGGAATGAGTTATTAGAGATTGAGTTTTGGGATGTGTGACCCCGTAGTGATGAGTGTTGGCCTGAGAGTTTGGTTATGACCATAGACATAGAGAGGGATGTCTCTGTTTATGTTTTGACCTAGAGGATTCCATGAAGAATTACTCTACTTTAGTGATAGTTATGAGGATCCAAAATGGGATCCCTCTATTTATGTATTAACTTAGATATCCAAGTGAGTTTTTGATAATTATGGTGACCCTAATCGGGTGCTGGTGTTTGGATAGTGATGGTTATGAGTTTCCCTTTGGAACCCAAAGTGATGTGCAAGATATTAGGGATAAGTTATTAGCGATGAGCATGGGTGTTAGGCTATCCCTTAACATGTTTATCGATGGTTTAGGTTGAGGCATGGTTCACACTATATGGATGCTATGAAATGAGCGATTTACCTTGGTTGGAGCTTGGGTAACTAGGATGGTCTATTTGGGTGGAGAGTGTGGACATGAGATCCCACAGGTATGGTTTGGGATGTCTGATATGATGCTCCATGACCACATTGTCCTGACACATCAAATTTATTATGATTTAAAGATAATTATATAGTCTAGGGAAGACCCTATGTCATCTCTCAAAGATAATTGATAGGTTTAGAGTGTGTATTTTTAATAAAAAGTACTAAAAGAGGGGGTGGTTTTGAAAATAGTTTTAAAAATAGAATGAGTTAATTTAAATAGTTTAATAGTTGACAAAAAAAGTGGATTATGAAAAATATATGATAAGTATGTGATCATAGATAAGTTACTACACCACTTAAAAATTTCCTTATTGTTAATTGATTATTAGGTTTTGGTGAAATCCTTTGATTGAGGGTTAACCAAGATATTGGGTACCCAGAACCCCTAAAATGATGCAAATAAGACTAAGCCTTGAAATAAAAATCATATAGTCAAGTTACAGCCCCTTAGCATGAATTAGGGTATGTTAAGGAACACTGGAATCTCAAATGTTTGAGAAAGAAGAGGAGTCTTATGTTTCCTAATAGGAACAACACAATTCGCACACTTAAAATTTCACACCGATCTGTTATGAAATAAAAAGTGTTTCAATTAAATGAATCAAAAAAAGTTATGATAAATATAAAATAACAATTAAAAACCACAATATACAAAAAACTAGTATATAATTACGTGTCAGGACTCCCACTTCAAGTGTGTAGCTCTCTCACAATGATCACCCACCATTTAGCCTGCCATCAAGAGGAGGAGGAAGCTCGGGTGGAACTCCTTATTCATTCTTGACCCCCTATAAGGATAGGGGCCTCTATAACTTCTATGATGAGGAGGATAATACTATAGGACTAAAAAATGGAAGATATTTTATTATGGTTCTAACTTGAAAATGAGGAGCCTAAGGTTCTATTTTATAGGCAAAGTGGAAGGTGGTTTTAGGCACACAAGTTTCTTAAAACTACTTGTACCACGGTTTTCTATGAGTAGACAGACTTATATAGCTTTTGAAAAAACTAAATTTTTTTTACCCACATTTTTTATCTCCTCCAAATGTTTGGATTCATTTGGACACATACAAATTAAGATATGGACAGATTATAGCACACCACTTTTGACTTCGTGCATATTCGATGTGCTGGACAGATCAGTCCGAATGAGACACTAAATGGAAAAATGAGACTTTGGTTTCTTCATATTAAATTTATACCATTGAATTTTGGACCATCCCACAAAATATAATCCCATTTTAATTCACAGTTTAGTATAAGTGTGTGGTTGAGTTCACTAGTGAGCTTGGATCCTATGCAGTTTGGTTCATTTTTTTTGAACATCTTCATGAGCCCTCTAAATCACCTCCAACTACAATGAAATTATCAAAACAAGTAACATTGAACTTTTAAAAGTGATAAAAAATATAATCAAACAATAAGTTTGATTTTTTATTATATTTGGAAGTTATAATACAAATTCAGTTTATACAATGGCGTAAGGGTGAAAATGAAATAGTGAATTGTGGTGCGATCAAACCCCCACATCTAGACATTTACACTCCTAATAAAAGTCATATTTACACAATTTATTCATGTAGATATTTCCAAATTCATAAATATTTAAAATTTAATGAAAATTTAATTTCCAATAGAAATATTATCAAAGAAAAAATCACACTGAGGAGTTATTCTTAGTGAGCATGGAAAAAGACATCTCAAAAACTGTATTAGAATGAAATTCCAAGAGATGCATGATAATAATAAAATAAAATAATTAAAAAGTTAATAATGTCATTAATTCTATAAATATGTGTGTGACAACCATTTTATGTTATTCTTTACACTTTATATCGAGTAAATATAAGTTATTTTAAAAATTGTCTAATTACATGATCCTTTCCAACAAACCTTCCCTACACCCTTTGCAATAAAATTTCAAGACCCACTCACTTAAACATTCCCAAAAGTCAAAACATAAGCTAACAACCTATATTACACCATATGTTATACATTTCATCACTTCCCTCATTTGTTTTTCAAAAGTTTCACTTTTAAAAAATCTCACACTCTTCTTTCAAACCATTTTTGATCTACTCACGACACTAATTTTAATAGTTATAACAAGATCAAAAGTTGAGGAAGGGTGGTTTTTGACCTGGCCAAGACACAATCCATTATTATTATTTTTTTATTTTTTTGAGGGTGTACAACAGTTGGATAATAGGTACACACACATAGGCCAATCTAGTATACCAATGAAATAAACCAGATAAGGAATGAACGTATGGAAAAATCATTTTGGAAAGTAGATAAAAATCAACCTAACTTATATTTAACTTCTATTAAGTAAAATATTTTCACACTTCTTGTTTGGGTGCAAAGTTTCGTAGAGAAATTAAGTGACACAATTTTCCCTTAAACTACTCACACAAAGGGTACCATTCTTCTCAAAGATTTAAAAATGATATAACCATTTATATCATCAGTAAAGAACCAAATTTCAAAATAAATTCATGCCACAATATTGAATTCTTATTGAAGCACACATTTTATCAATTTTTTTTGAATGTTAGAACAACATGAAATAGAGAAATTACTCATGAATTTTTAATAACTTCCATGATTAAGTGGGAATAATTTTCCATGATAAAGTGGGCATAAAAAATTAATATTCTGGCATAAAAGTGTGTGTGTGGGGGGGGGGGGAGGGGGGAGCAAGTGACAATACAATCTAGCAAGACAAAAAGAGAAAAAAGAAGAAAGATGATGAAAATTCCTAACTAACCCAGGAATATACCAACCCCCCACACCTAGAGTGTGAAATGTACTCACTATAATAGAATATAATGTGGGAAGGAAGGATAAAACCTAGTGGATGTCATTGGTAGGTTGCTTCTTTAACTTGGAGTTCCTCCATCAGGAAATCTAGAAGGACTTCATGAAAGTGATTAAGCCACTGACCATTGACAATGAGGGTTTTTTTATTTCTTTATTTTTTACCTGAACAATGATAAATGTATAAAAATTAGTAAAAATGTATGGGGAAAACCATTGGGAACAAATCTTACCTTGATGAAACTTCAGCCTTGCATTGTAGAGGAGGACCTTCTGCCAAATGTGGAACTGACGATGAAGGATGAGACTATTGTGGGAATCCTTGGTTTGGTCCTTATAAATCTGGGAGTTCTCATATGAATCTGTTATCATTTCCTCTATCTCCTGAATCTAAAAATTCACTTGAGAACCTTCACCAAAAAGAGTATAATTGCATTGTCTTATGGAATGGTAGGCTCGATGCTCAATCTCAATAGGGATGTGGAAACTCTTTCCAAACATAAGACGATAGGGTGACATTCCAATGGGAGTTTTAAGGCAGTACAATAAGCCCATAATGAATCATCGAGTTTAAGAATATAATATTTTATGTTGGGTTGAACCATTTTTTCAATAATTTGTTTAACCTCTCTATTAGACACCTCATCATGCCCATTTTTTTGTGGGTGATAAGTAGTAGACACTCGATTCCTGACCCCATACCGATGAAAAAGTGACTACATTCGGTTATATAAATGAGAACCTTGATCATTGATGATAAACCTAGTTAATCTAAACCTACCAAAAATTTAGATTTTCAAAAATTCCAAAACTGCCTTAGAATCATCAGTCCTTGTGCCTCGTGCCTCTACCCATTTTGAAATATAACCCACTTCCAGAAGAATGTAAAGGTTCCCAAATAAATTGGGGAATGGTCCTATAAATTCAATGCCCCAAACATAGAAAATTTAATGTAAGAGAAAGGGTTTTTGTGTCATTTCATTTATTTTATACACATTCCCCATTCTTTAACATTGAGGAAAAGATTTAAAAAAATAATAGGCATCTCAAAAAAGTGTTTTCCAAAAGAGACAAAAATCAAGGACCTTGTGAGCAGTCTTTTGGGGACCAAAGTGGCCCCCACAAGCAAGAGTGTGAAAAAACCTAAAGACAAACTGAAACTCACTATCATGAATACAACGCCTAAGGACTTGATCACTACATGTGCACCAAAGGTAGGGGTCATCCCAAATGTACCAATAGGACTCACATTTTATATGGTTGACCTGGTTTTTATTGAAATTAGTATAAATGCAATATAGTACCAAATAATTTACAATTTCATCCTACCAAGAAATAAAATCTTGCACTCAGTACAATTTCTCATTTGAAAACATGTCATTTATGGGAATACTGGGGGATGATTCAATGTCTGAGGATGGGCGGATCCTACTGATATGGTTATCCACCACATTCTCTACTTCTTTTTTATCTCTAAATTCTAAATTAATTTTTTGAAGGAGGATAATACAATGAATGAGATGTGGTTTGGCTTACATTTTCTTAAAGAGATACCAGAGGGCTTCATGGTCTGAGAACACAATGACTTTGGACCCTAAAATATATGACCTGAATTTATCCAAGGAAAACACAATGGAAATAAATTCTTTTTTAGTTGTGGTGTAGTTTTATTGGGCAGGGTCCAGTGTATGTGAGGCATAGGCAATGACATGTGGAGATCAATCGGCCATTTATGATAAGACTACCCCAAATTCATAGTTAGAGGCATCACACATGAGCTCAAATGGTAAATCCCACCGAGGTGGTTGGATTAACGAGGGTGACATGAGACTCCATTTTACTTTTTTAAAATCTTACTCACATTCTTTATAAAAAAATTCATTTTATTTTTAGAGAAATCATGATAGGGGGAGTGAAATTTTACTAAATTCATGAATGAAATGCCATTAAAATCCAGAATGACATAGAAAAGACCACACATCCTATATATTTTTGGGTAATGTTAGGGAAGAAATGACACCCACTTTTGATTTATGTACTTGGATACCATCCCCCGAAATGACATGTACCAAAAATATACCTTGTATTACCATGAAATGGAATTTATCACAATTTAATATTATATTATTTGAAATATAGCGCTGTAGTACTGAACCAAGACTACTCAAACATTCATCAAAATAAGATCCATAAATAGTGAAATAATCCATTAATACTTCCATGAAATTGTATAGGTAATCTAAAAAAATACTAACCATATATCACTATAAAGTACCCAAAGCATTGCACAGACCAAATAGAATACTCCTATATGAAAATGTGCCAAAGGGAAAGTAAAGGTTGTGTTTTCTTGATCCTCAAGGGAAATATGGATATGAAAGTATCTAGAATACCCATTAAGAAAATAGTAATGGGACTTAATTTCTAGCCTCTCTAGAATTTTTTTAATTAATGGAAATGGGAAATGATCCTTCATAGTGTATTAGTTTAATTAGTGATAGTATATTCAAATACACCAACTATTCTACACAGGAGTTGAAACCAATTCATTATTTTCATTTTTTATTTCTATAAGAACAATTTTTTAGGAACCAATTATACTGGACTGACCCATTGGCTGTCAAAGATGGGGTAAATGATTCAAGTATCCAATAATTTTGTTACCTTCTTTTTAAAAACATCTAGGAGTTTTGGGTTCAGTCATCATTGTACTTTCCTCTCTGGTTTAGCCTCATCATTTAACAATATACTATGTGTACAAATTGATTGGATAATTCCAAAAATGTCAGCAAGTGTCCATCCCAAATATTATTTATACTCCCTCAAAAGTTCAAGTAGTTATAATTCATGCTCTGGAGGGAGTGAACTAGCAATGATGACAGACAACTTGTTTCCATTCTCAGGATAGGAATATTTTAAATCTTGAGGCAGTTGTTTTAGTTCCAATTCAAGGGGATTTTGGATTGATGGGAGTGTGTGAAAGTGATAGGTCACTAATATAATCTAACTACTCAATGGTATCTTCCTCAGATGAGGAATGAGCTTTTACAAGATTGGCAGTATCATTGATGGTCATGTGATCCTCAGTGTTCAAGAAATAATTAATTAACAAACATGCATGATATTTTTCTAGACCATCACAATAATCAATGTACGATTCAATACCTAGAATTTCAATCAAGGATGAAAACTAAGAAAGGGGATCAGTGGAAATAAAATATGTTTTTTTAGGGTAAGGGAGTACATCAATTGAATTAATGGAGAGAGAGGAATGTTCTTCTGAGGGGTGCTTCATGGAATCAAGTATGTTGAAATGGAAAATTTCACCACCAAACTCTATAGATAATATACCATTGTGGACATTAATTATGGTTTTGGTGGTTTTCAAGAAGGGCCTCCCCAATATAATTGGGGCACACCCATTCATCCTATCATCTTACATTTTTATCACATAAAAATTAGCAAGAAAAATTCAATTTTCATCCTCACAAGAACATCCTTTATCAGACCAGAAGGGTGTGTGGTACTCTGTTTTTCCAGTTGAACAACAATTCCCATGGGTTTTAGTTCTCCTACCTACAATTAAGAGTAAATGGAGTGAGGCGTAACATTTATAGAAGCACCCAACTCAATCATAGAATTGGAAAATGAATACTCCCCTATGGTGCACAGAATTGAGAATGTTCCTAGATCATTGAATTTAGTGGGAATTTATGGTTCTATCAATTCTAATACATTTCTCCCCAAGATCACCTTCTCATCACCTAAAAGTTTCCTTTGGTGTGTATACATATCCTTAAAAAACATGGCGTATCAAGGAATTTTCTTCATGATATCAATTAAAGGAATGTTAACGTGCAATTTTTTGAAAGTTTCCAATATTTCCTTATCAAGTTCAGTTTACCTTTTCTCCGAGGTTAGTTCTCCCTTTGGGAAAATGGAATAGGAATGTTTGGTCTAGGAAACCCATCAACAAACACACTCTTTCCTTTGGTAGGGCTTCTCCCAGGAAAAGTTTTTTCAACATTTAGAACATTTTTAATGGTTGGGATGGTGGTTTTCTTAGGGGGGATGACTCCATTATAGGGTTCATTTGGATTTTAAGTTGAGTTCCACTCTTAAGGGTTATGGAACTAACATTTATCTTATCCCTAGAGTTGACAAGTGGTTGAGAGAGTATTTTACTCGACCCATGACTTTGGATTTCCCCCACTGAGTTAGCTAGTTGGCCTAATTGGGTTTTTTGTTCTTGTATGGAAAATTGGTTGGTTTTTTGGAATTGGAGATTGTTGGAATCCATTTTTTCATCATATCTTCTAGTCTAGGCATGGGATTGAGAGGGTTTTTTTTGGAAGGCCTTTGTTGTGGTTTAGAATTTCTAGGTGGTGGTGGTTGAATACTCTACCCCGGTTAGTTCCATGGTTATTGAGGTTGGTTTGAATACCACCCTTTCCTATAAGCTTGGTTTTCATTCTACCTAGGGTTGGATGGGTAGCAAGGTTCTTGCCTAAAGGGTTGGTTATAGGGTCCACCTAGAAATATTTCCTCACAACTCTTTAGAAGTTTATCTTAGTTGGGGGAATTGGTCAGAATAATGGGTGTCAGAAGAATATATTCCATAGTGTATGAGAGGAGGAGATTGGGATTTCACTTGGGAAAGATCAATTTATCGAAGAAGGGTACTTACCTCTTCGAACTTCATGCCCACCTTCTTCTCAAATTCAGTACTTTGCACCTCATGGATACCTCAAATGGGTACATTATATATTGAACCAAATTGTTGAGTGTTCTGTGCCATGTTATCAATTAGGGTTCTTACAACAATTAGGGTCTTATCAACTAGTAAACCACCTGTAGTAGTATCAATCATATTTTGATCAATAGTAATTAAACCTTCAAAAAAATAATGAATTAAAAGTTGATAACTTATTTAGTGGTGTGGAAAACTTGAATATAACCTCTTAAATCTCTCCCAATATTCATGAAGCATCTTCCATTTTGATTGTATTATCCCAAATATTTCTTTCATTATTATTTCAGTTTGAGAGGTAGGGAAATATTTTTCAAGAAAAAGAGGTTTCATGTCTGACCAACCACTAATTGGTGAATTAACATAATACAACCAATCTTTTACAGTATCTTCTAATGAAAATGGGATTGCTATGGGCTTTAATTTTTCTTCATCTACATTAGTAAGTTTTAATGTTGAACAAACAATATGAAATTCTTTTAAGTGCTTATGTGGATCTTCTTCCACGAGTCCATGGAATCTTGGTAATAAATGAATTAAGCTAGATTTAAGTTAAAAATTGAGGGCTTCTCCTTGTAATTGAATGTATGTGGGTTGGATATCAACATTAGTATAGGTTATTTATTTTAGTGTTTGATTGTTTTCATCCATTTTATACATGTTAATTTTAGTTTCTAATTTGGTTCTAGAAGAAAAGGGGTTTAGAAAAACATCAAGTTGTGGTGTGTCTTTCAAAGGTTTGTCTTGTCCATCACGATGTTGTTGACATAGGATCCTCTCTAGTTCAGGTTCTAAAAATGGTAAATCTCCCAGATTAGAACATGTAATTCATATAACCTACACAATAAATAAATCAGGATAAAAAAATAAATGAAAATTCATAAGATAAAACAAATAAATATTCACAAACTTTACAAATATCTTAAAAAAATACGCACTAAAACCAAATCACTCCATGAAAATGGTGCCAAAATTTGACCGTGTTGTCATGAAAAATCAAATTTGTTATTATTTAAAGATAATTCTATAGTCTAGGGAAGAACCTAGGTTATATATCAAGGAGAATTGATAGGTTTAGAGTGTGTATTTTTAATAAAAAGGAATAAAAGAGGGGGTGGTTTTGAAAACAATTTTAAAAATAGAATGACTTAATTTAAAGAGTTTAATAATAGAAAAACAAGTGGATTATAAAAAAAATAAATGATAAGTATGTGACCATTTCTAAGTTACTACAACACTTGAAAAGTTCCTTGTTCTTAATTGATTATTAGGTTTTGGTGTAATCCCTTGATTGAGGGTTAACCAAGATCTTGGGTACCTACAACCCCTAAAATGATGAAAATAAGACTAAAACTTGACATAAAAATCTTATAGTCAAGTTCCATACCCTTACCAAAAATTGAGGGTTTTCAAGGAACACTGAAATCTCAAATTTTTGGGAAAGAACAAGATTATTATGTTGTGCAATCAGAACAACACAAGTCACACACTTAAAATTGCACACCGATCAGTTATGAAATAAAAGTGTTTCAATTAAATGAATCAAAACAAGTTAAGATACACATAAAATAAAAATTAAAAAATCTAATAAAAAAAACAATAGATAATTATGTGTCGGAACTCCCTCTTCAATTGTGAAGCTCCCTCACAATGATCACCCACCATTTAGCCTGCCATTGAGAGGAGGAGGAAGCTTAGGTAGAACTCCTTCTTAATTATTGATCCCCCTATGAGGATAGGGGCCTTCAGAACTTCTAGGATGAGGAGGATACTCCTTTAGGAATCTAAAATGGTTGAACTTTTCTTATGGTTCTAACTTGAAAATGAGGATCCCAAGGTTCCATTTTATAGGCAAAGTGGAAGGTGGTTTTGGGCACACAGATTTCTTAAAACCACTAGTCCCATGATTCTTGATGGGTATAAAGACTTATATCTCTTTGGAAAAAACTAAAAATATCTTTAATCACCTATTTAATATCTTCAATGAAATTATAGCTTCATTTGGACACCTAAATCTTGATATATGGACAGATCATAACACACCATATTTGACTTCATGCAGATTCAGTGTGCTAGAAATATCAGTCTATATGGGCCACCATATAGACTAATAAGACTTGGGTTTCTTCATATTAAATGTAGACCATTGAATTTTGGACTATAAAAAAATATTAGCTCATTTGGATGCACGGTTTACAAGAAGCATGCAGTTGAGTCCATTGGCTTGGATCTTGTGCAGTTTGGCCCATTTTTTTTGAATATCATCACGAGAACTCCAAATAACCTCCACCTATAATGAAATTATCAAAACAAGTAACATTGAACTTTTTAAAAGTGATAAACACAAAATAATTGAATTAAACAAGAAGTAATTTTTTTTATTATATTTGGAATTTATAATACAAATTCAGTTTAATACAATGGTGTAAGGGTGAAAATGAAACAGTGAATTGTGGTGTGATCACTCCACATATGAGGATAGGTAGGTTGGGTATGATGCTCCATGCCCTTATGATATGTGGTTGGATGAAGCATTCCATATTTATATCGATGGTTTTTTTATGATTTGAGTGATGGAATGAGGCTATGGGAACAATGTTTGTTCTATTGGGTATGATGAACATGATGTTCCACATACTTTTTTGAGATGCAAGACTAAGGATTCAGGCATGTGTAGTTTACAACTTGGTCTAGGTTTCAGATTGATGATATAGACACCAATGATGTTATGTATGGTATGAATGAGGATTTCCAGACATGTATTTTAGAGTCCCAGTTGCATTTATGGAACAATGATCTATGTTTTATAAATTATGATTAATGGTTTTATGATGTTATACTGATGCTCCACTCCCCGATGCACCATAGATTTTTAGGAGAAGGATTGATGTTCCTGAACCCAATGGTATGGATATGTAATTCTATATCATGGCTGGGATGGATGAAAATGAAATTCTGAGTCCCAGTTGGATTCATGGACTGATGATTCATGTTTTTTGACTTGAGACCTAATAGTTGGGATGGTCAGACATGGAGTTTCGAGTCCCGATTGGATTCATGGACCGATGCTTTGCATTTTCTAACTTGTGACCTAGCGGTTGGGATGGACGGACATGGTACACCAGATCCTGGTTGTATACTTGGACTGAGTCTCCTAGTATGTCGACCAATAACCTTTGTGAATTACGGTTGGTATAGCTGTACATGGTGTACCGGATCCCAGTTGGATACTTGGACTAAGGATCCTTGTATGTCGACCAATGACCCCCTTTGGTAGATTTTTTAGACAACCGAAATGGGATAAAGAAGGTATGGTTGATCAAGGTCACATAACCAATGATCAATGGTGGTTTTATTATTTTATTTTTATTTTCAGTTTTGTTTCAGATAGGCTGATCATATTTCAAGAGCACGCACTTATTAAAACAAGTTATAGGTTCACCATTGGTGATGTACTACTAAGATTTATTTATCACCCCTGTACATGAACCTCAGTACACGTGTAGACCTTATGCATACTTTCAGGTTGAGCATGGATGTACAATGTATATGGTCAAGGTACAAGATTTCATGGTTGAGAAATATTTTCATGTGAGGTCTGATGATTGGGCTATAGTAGCTAGATAGGGTACTGGAGACTGAGTATGTTTTATGGACTAGAGTAGGAAGTAAGGCCTAATGTATTTATTTTTTATTTTTTTTTATTTTTTATATCTGAATGAACCAGTGGGAAATAAATGTTGTATGTATGGCATGGCTATTTAGTCCTTTCCTCTATTCCATTTCTATAGAATATTTTATCTTCAGTTTATTTGTCTTTACTCATTTCTCTGATATGTATGATGTTTGGTTATTTACTTCTAGTTGTGTACTATGATAGGGGTATAGTATCCTCACAGTTCCATCTTAGACACCTACTTCCAGTCGGTAGCCTTTGGCATATGAGTAGGCATGCTTGAGGTATTATGGCGGTCTGAATTGGGGCACCAGCTTTACTGGCACCCGAGCCGAGACATTAAAAAGTGGTATCAGAGCGATTAATTTCTTATTATTTAACTATTTGGAATTTAGTAGACTAGAAATATAGGAATGTGTTGGAGCTTGAGATAGATACCATGCTGTTACATTGCAAACACATGTTTTGGTAGGAATTCCAGGTTACTAGGGTTTGGGATTGCTGTTCTTGGTTTGTGATGTTACGATTGTATATGATTTTTGCTTCAAGTGATACACATGTTGTTTGGATTTGATGGTTTATGATAGATTTTAGGATCTTGGCTCATTTTCAAGAGGCCTATGATTTGGTTTTGAATCTTGAACTTCAAAGGCATGGATCATCTCATGCATCATGATAGGCATATATGATCCACATGTTATATGATTTCTTGTGTGTCATTTGATGGGTTTATTTTTGATGGTAGGTTCTACGGATCTACAATGAGACACTCAATGATGAGGATACTGATTTATTCCTTGTGCACAACAGGTGTAGGGACTTTGGTGGGTGGTTTTTTTCAAGGTTGGTTATGTGTCTTGGTCCTTTAAGGACAAGTCTGATATATAGATTCTTAGAGAGTATGGTTTCCCTAGTTATGTTCAGTTTTCTTAGTGGACAAATTTCTTCATATGAAAGACCTTAGAGATGGGTGTTTTGACATATTAATGTTGTATGATTTTGGGACATGATCATGTTTGAGGCCCCATGAGCAGTTTCCATCTATGAGTTGGATTAGACCTATGTGGTTGGACCTACTGACTTGATGTGAGACTTGATTGGTAGGGATAGGTGGGATAGCCTAATTACCTTTTGAGTCAACTCCAGTTTTGGGAATGGTGTCATGAATCATTAAAGGGTGACCTGTGAGAGGGTTTGAATGAGTTACAATTTATTTTTGGGTGCATGATGGACATATGGATTCTTGTGAATTTTGACAATGGTTCAGGAAAGGTGTTCTTTGTTAGGTGAAAATGGCATGCGGGGTAGGCATGTCCAGTTGATTTGGATTTTTAGATGAGTTTTTTAGAGAAAAAAATCACAAGAGTTGGAGCATGTTTTGTGGTTTTGTTACACAATGGCGTGTAACAGTTATGTGATAGAATAATCTTGGATATATGAGAACTAGTGATGCACTATGTTATCTATCTTATAGATCAGATGTTATAAGAGTGTATGTTCGAGGAACTTGAGTTGAGAATGCATCTGTGAGTGGGATGAGAATCATTGTGTGAGTGATGAGAGTTTTGTGGGCATGATGACCCAAGGACCTTGGGATAGAACTTTGATGTTTGGGAATGGATGAGGTTATGGTGGTATTTTTCAACAACATATTATTATACTCATAGTTTAGAGACAATAATTCTGAATATCTTGACATCATCTTGAGTATACTAAGAGAGCCTCTTATTTATGCCTTATTATATTGATGTTTCCTTGGGTTGATAAGGGGCCTCCAGGGGGTTGTTCTCATGGATCATTGTATGGGAAGCTATATGGTGGGGAGTTCCCTATCGACTGTCTGTGAATGAGGCCCCTAGGATGGATCAAATGTTGAAAAATACCATGGGTATCATTCTAGGACACTGAGAATGGGTGATAGTAGATGTTTTTTTGTCTCTATAGTGGGAGAGAGATATTTCTATGTCTATTTCCAAGGTTTGGTTATTATTGGGGTATGGGCCATGGATATGATGTTTGTTTGTGAGGCAATAGTAAGGATACTCCTATAGTGGGGAACACTATGAGCCTGGTGATATGTTTTGGATGGTTTTGTGACATATCAAGATGGATGAGTGTGGTTAGGACCTGTCCTAGTGGTTTGTTAATGGTGGAAAGTGGTTTCTTAACCTTGTATGGGTTGTACATCCTCTCTTAGGAGTTATATAGAGAAACTAGTTGGTGTCTCTAAGTAGAAAATAGTGAGTTGGTTTTATGACCAAGGTGGGTTGGAATGTGTGGTTTGATGACCAATGAGGCTTATTAGGGATGGTAAGGTTTATGGTGGGGAGGTTTTAGACACCCAAGTTTTTCTAGGTTTTGAAATTTGTGTAGATATTTGTTTTTTTTGCTTTTGAGTGTTTATGAGGGGTAAAATAGTCATTTTCCATTATAACCTGATCTTAGATAATTTTTATAACAACTCCATTGGTTTTAAAATAGAGATTTTACCCTATTACAGGAGTTTGGCGGAATCCAGTGCAGTTCAAGTTTTGAAATAATATTTAATATTTAATTAATCAAATATTAATTTATTCATGTTGGTTCTGGTGGTGATATCTTTTGAAAGGAGCATTAGATTGAGATTTTAACTTGGTGTTTGAGTCTGTAATGGAGGGTTTTTTTAGGTGAGGTATAAACCCACTTTGGGTTCTGGAACTTGGGATGGCTGTTAAATAGGAATTTAATTAATTAATTATTTAGTAAATTCAAACTATTAAAACATTCTACCCCTCATTTAGGGGATTACTATGCATGAAAGGAGGGGAAGGACACCTACCTTGTTCATGATGTTTGGACCATGAGGGGGAGGAGGAGGAGGTTCCACTAAACTTCATCCATGGAGTAGATTGGGACCAGATCGAGGTGTAGTGGCTTCCAGGAGTGGATTTGGACCTGAAGCTTCAATGTTTACGCCACGTGGTAGGCCACTTTTTTGAGTTTTATATCCCAATCCCCATAGATTATCTTTTTATAAGTTTTATAGCCTTATTATGATGGAAAAAGTCCCCATGAGGTCGATCTACACCAAATCGGGGAAAAACTGGGGTTTTGGGGGGTTTGTAGGGGTTTCCCATTTGGATACCATGACTAAACAACCTATGGTTTTAAGAACACATGCCATGTGTTATTTCCATTCAGGGAAGATGGAATTTTTGGAATTACACATCATATACTTTAAGTATATGACATGTAGCAGTACATGGAATTGTTCCTGGACATGTGATAGAGTACATGGGCAGACAAAGTTGGAAAAGTACACACTGTGTACTATGGGTTCACGTCATGTAGTAGGACATAACCATGCAAACATGTACTTGGGAAGAAACCCCATGTGAGGGTACATGGTCATGTAGTAATACACAAGAAAACCCCATGCATTCCCTGGATGTGTAGTAGTACACGGGAAGACCCCGTGTTTTCTCTGGCTATGTAAAAGTACATGCCCAATTACAAATTTGAGAGAACATGCCATGTACTTAGAAGTACATGCTATATAATTTTTCCAAATTTAAGTTTTTGGGTATTTTGTGCCTTTATAAGTTATAATTGAACTTGTGAATAATTAATTATTAGTGTTTTTATGAGTAGATCTCAATGGTGGGACCCTTTGGGTGTTTTGAGGACTTTTAAGAGGTAGTTTTGGGGAGAGTAAGTTAAGATAACAATGTTTTAATCCAATAAAGTGAGTTCAACTATATATTGAGAGTGAGACATGGGATGAGACTCATGTGAGGTTCATTATAATGATTAAAAGATATTGTATGACTTGTTGGAGACCACTTTTGGTGTTGGGTATGAGATTTTTCTTAGTTGGTGGGACCGATTTGTGACATGAGGTTGTGGATAGGTTGGGTGTTTGGACTAAAATAGGGTTTCTTGCAAATGGGATGGGAACAATGCTATTTATCTCATGATTATTACAAATATTGAGTCCTGTGATTCCGTGAGATGCTAAAGACTGGGTTTTGGGATGTGTGACCCCCCAAGTGATGAGTGTTTTCCTGAGAGTTTGGTTGTGACCACAGACTGGGAGAGGGATGTCTCTATTTATGTTATGACCTATAGGATTCCATGAGAAATGTATCTAATTTAGTTATAGTTCTAAGGATATAGAATAGGATTCCTCTATTTACATATTGACTTGGAGATCCATATGTGTGCTTGATCGTTAGGGAGACCCTGAGTGGGTGACAATGTTTGGATAGTGATGGTTATGGGTTTCCACTCGAGACTCGAAGTGACGTGTGATCTGTTTGGGATAATATGTTTTTGATGGGTATATGCATTCAAATATCCCTTAACATTTTTCTAGATGGTTGAGGTTGAGGCTTTGTTCATGCCATAGGGATGCTGTTAAATGGGTGAGTTTCCTTGTTTGGATCTTGGGTTACTGAGATGGGTTGTTTGGGTAGAGAGTGTGGCCATGAGGTCCCACAGGTATGATTTTGGATGTATGATGTGATGATCCACATCTGAGGGTAGGTGGCTTGGACATGATGCTCCATGTTCATATGATATGTGTTTGGATGATACGTTTCATATTTGTATCAATGGTTTGTTTATGGTTTGAGTGATGGACTGAGGCTCTAAGCATGATGTTTTTTTGGGTATGGTGGATATGATGTTCCAAATATTTGTTAGAGATGCTAGAACGAGGCTCCGGGAATGTGTAGTTTACAACTTGTATTAGGTGTTAGACCGATTCTATAGACACCACTGGTGTTATGTATGGTATTAATTCAGATGGTTAGATATGGAGTTCTGAGTCCTGGTTGGATTCATGGACTGATGATCCATGTTTTTTGACCTATGATTAATGGTTTTGAGATATTGGATTGATGATACACTCCCTGGTGCACCGTAGTTTTTTAGGAGAAGGACTAATGTTCCTGAACCCAAGGGTATGAACATGAAATTCCATATCATGTTTGGGATTGTCATACATGATGTTTCGAGTCCGGGTTGGATTAATGGACTGATGCTCCATGTTTTCTAACTTGAGACCTAAAGGTTTGAATGGTCATACATGTCATTCTAATCCATGGTTGGATTCATGGTTTGATTATTCATGTTTTCTGGTAGTTGGTATGGATGAACATGGAATACTGGATCCCAATTGGATACTTGGATTGAGGCTCCTTGTATATCAACTAGTAATCTTTGTGAATTATGGTTGGATGGCTGGGAATCACGTATCCGACCTCAATTAGATACTTGGACTGAGGATATTTGTATATATACCAGTAACCCTCTTTGGTATATTGTTTAAATAAATGACATGGTCTGAAGCATTTGGTTGAGCAAGATCTCATACCTAATGATCAACAATGGTTTTATTAGTTTATATTTATTTTTAGTTACGTTTTAGCTAGGTTGAGCATATTTCATGAGAATGAACTTATGAAAATAGGTTATAGGTTCACCATTGGGGTTGACTTACTGAGATTTATATATCACTCCCCTCGTACGTGCACCTCAGTGTGTATGAATACCTTATGTACTCTTTCAAGTTGACCAAATATGCACGATTGATAGGATCGAGGCCCGAGATTTCATGGTTGAGAGATATTTTTGTGTGGAGTCTGATGATTTGGATGGATCATCTTGATATAGTACTAGAGACTAGGTATGTGTTATGACTGGGAGTTGGAAGTAGGTCCTGATGTATTTATTTTTCAGTTGTTTATATTGTATATGTGATTGGACCAGTGGGCGATCGACGTTGTATGTATGGTATGGATATTCAGGACTTTTCTGCATTCCATTTTTTTACAACATGTTTCAGTTTTAATTTATTTATCTTTCCATATTTCTCTTATGTGTATGATGTTTGGTTATTTACTTATGGTTGTGCACTATGACATGGGGGTATAGTCTTCTCACAGTCCCACCTTAGAACCCTATTTATAGTCGGTATCCTTTGGCATATAAGGAGGCATGCTTCAGGTCTTGTGGCAGTCCAGCTCAGGGCATCGGTTTTAGTGTCACTCAGGCCAGGATGTTACACAGCTTATAATAAAGAAGAAACCCCCCCCGAGACTTGAACCTGAGTGAGTAACACCCAAACCCCCCATATCCACCAATCACCCACGAGGTGGGTAGTCTCATTTTTATCTCATATAATGTTTCCCAAATGAGTTAAATTATGATTGTATCACACCTTTCATTCTTTCTAATTTATTATTTAAAAAGAAAAAATATCTTATTTTTTGATTCCTATTAAAAATATCAAATGAGAATTTATATAAAAAATTGAGATCAATGATAATTTAGATGGAATGCATCTAAAAATTATTTTTCTCATTTGGGTAGATGATTTTTAGCTTTAAATTCACTTATATATATATCAAGATGCGACAAATATATTATTTTCCATGATATCTTCTTAGTAAAAGATTCATCTACCCACTTTAATAGAAAAACCATTTTCATTTAAAATGAAAAATAATAAATCTTACATAATTGAATTAGGATATTTTATTACTAACGTAAACTCACACTCATAATGCATGTCAATCAATCTAGTCCCAATTTAGTTCATTATTTTGATGTCATTGAAACATATTCCATGCAATGAGGGGGTTTTAAATAAGTAATCTGATATACTCATTATTTTATTCAAATAATTAAACCCAATATTAATATAACACCCCGATATTTTATGAAATATGTTTTTCAAATAAATTTAATTTCTTCAATATCTTGCGTTACATGCAACACTGAGTTTTAACGAACTGTAATATAATATTAATATTATTATTTAAACATGACTGTTATAACACCACCATTAAAATTAGAGGTATGAATAGTAATGAACACATTTTAAATATTAACTATAAATGTTTTAGTTAAATAAAATATATTTATAAATAAGAACTTAACTTTTGGTAAATTCTTTATATGCTTTGAATGGAATTTTACTCCAAAAAATGATTTATATTTATTTTTATGAAAAAATAATAAAAATAATTTTTGAAAATTTTATAAAATTAATTTGATAAAATAAACTTAATTTTTTAAATAATCATGTCAAAATTAGTTTAGGGTAATTTTTATAGTTTTTCTGAAAAGATTAATTTTTGATGAATAGTGAAAAATACCAATTTTCATTTAAAAATACATTTTGGTTTAGTAAATTTTTAAGGTTAATTTTTGTTTTAAAATGGTTTTAAAAGTAAAATTAGTTCAATTATATATCTATTAATACAATTTATGTTATTTAAATAAATTTTATATTGAATTTTTATATAAAAACTTTTTAAGCTTTTGAAACCTTTCTTTTTTGGAAAACCGCTTTTTCATCACATCTGCAAGATTAATTTTAAATGAACTTCTTCCAATTATGTGAATTAAATTTGAAAAAATGGATTAAATATTTTTTATAAGAATAATTTATATTATCTAATAAGTTCAACTTAATTTTTGACCATAATTAATTGTAAAAATAGTAAAAATTAATTACTACAGTTAAGGTTAAAATGGTTTTACCAGGGGTTAAACTAAAAATATAAGGGATAAAATGACCTATAAACTTTTACAACACCCATTTATGGCCATATTTAAAACTTATCACCTCTAATGTTTGATAATGTATCATTTTGGATCTTTTTTCATGTGAAAAACATGGATACACATTTAAAAAAAAAATAAAAAGTGTGCCACTCACCTCACTAATAAAGGGTTACCCCTTCCTATTATCTTAAAACTTTAAGAACTTATTTTTTATCCAATAATTATAAAAATAACTTCCTTAATTATATAATATCATCCTATAAGACTTAGTTTGTCTAGAAATCCATCCTAGGAAGGCTTTTGGTGTAAACCAAAAGAAGTTGTCCGAAGAATAGGTAACGTCCCCAACTGAGGGTTTTATTTTATTTATTCCTCCACCTAATTAAATTATTATTAAACGATGATGATATAATAAAATAATTATATTCCATATATTTATATTTTTTTTATGTTAAGTTCATGAATGAAAACCATCTCCACTTCCATCAAATGTGATATGAAATCATCATTCGTGTGTATGGCAGACTACAACCTCACGAATTGATGTTATTTATTTTCCATCAACACATATTATAGATGGATATAATTATAGATTAAATATTTATATATTATATTTATGATATTATTATACTTCTGAAATTATTATATTACATATACCTTCTTACCTTCCATTTTGTGGGAATACGATAACATCACTTGTGTGCACGACATATTACCACCTCACAAAGCGATGTGATTTATTCATGTTTTACATGAAAGATAATAAGGATGGGTTTAATTAAAATATTATATATATATGAAATAAAAATTATTATATTACCAGTTCTTTCTTTCATTCCATCGAGAAAATGGAAACAACATTCATGTGTATGTATGACCTACTATCACTATGAACAATGTATTTCATTTTCCATCTCTAATTTTTATAGATTACACTGAATAAATTTATAATAAATATATATGATATTTATTACTTGGTTATAATTATTTATATTATGGTACATTGATCAAATTAATAGGACAAAAAATAACAAATCAAAATATACATGAAAAACAAAGCAGTTATTGCCCGAAATGTGACTTTAACATGGAATTGTTAATGAACACGTTGTAAATGGTCAAAGTAAATATTATATGGTATGATATATATAATTATTTTTCTGTAATAATTTTATAATAAACCTATATTTATTATATAGGAGGTTCAAATGTGTATGAAGGAAGTTGTGAATTAATGTAAGATATTTTTGTCTCAATTTGTCTCTTCTGGGATATTAGTTATGTTATACACCTACTTTCTTTTATGACACATATATACTGAACCTTTTACATGTTATATCATTAATATGATTATTTTCATGATATTTAAGAGTTTCATTTGATTTTATTATTTCATGGGAATTATGATAAAAATGTTACCAAAGTGGAAAAGATTTTATGCTACAATCTCATCGTTTATCGGGGTTGTTTATGATTATGATTCCAATGATTAAATATTATCATATATCTCTCAAGAAAATAATTTTTTTATTATACTATGGTTATTCATGAAATTTCAAGTAATAGTACCATTTTCCCTCTCTTTGTTACTTAAAATGATTGAGAATTGTTTTTAAATAAAATCTACTTTATCTCTCTCTTTGATCAAAAAACCTTTCTATTCCATGTTCATGTTTTCTAAAAAATGTTTAAAAAAAATGTTTTCTCCTATTATTATTAAAATAAATTTTTACCGATGTTTTAATTTTTACAAAATGGTTTAAAAGGAATCTTCATGTTGTTTTCCAAAAAACATTCATTTGTATTTTACCAAAAATATGAAAGAAATATTTTTCTTAACATGTATAACATGATTTTTTTCCTAATTTCATTTCCATTATTTGATTTTAAGATTATTTTATAAGTTTAAAAGGTAATTTTCAAGTAAAATGGTTTTCAAAATCTTTTGTGAACTTTGATTTTCTAAAAGTTGATTTTCAAAATGCAAAGGTTATTTTCCTCAAGAAACATTCCAATTGATATTTAAAAATCATTTTCTATATAAGATGATATACTTTGATTTTAATTAATATTTAATAAGGATATGATCTGTTGGTAAGAGTAGATTAATCATGGGGGGTGAATTGAGTAGCTATTAAAATTTCCGATTAAAAATTATTTCTAATATATTTCCCCAAAAGATTAAATACAACCCAGTTAATCAAGGTTATACTGTTATAAGAGTTTGACTATTTTAATAACTTATTATAAGATTTATTAGTTCTTAGTAATCTTAATAACAGTTATTAATATTACTTTTGAAGCTATTATACTAAGGCAAGAAAATTATAACTTCTTTACAAGAGTAACTATCAAAGTGAATTTAGAGATTTTTAAATTATACAGTAAAGAAGTAAAACAGAGAAGACTAAATTAATCAGCACAATGAATATGAAACAAGTGGCTTAGTCTCAAGCTGAGACCTAATCCACTCCACTTGGTGATCACCTGTCACCAAGCAGTTTATATAAATAAACTTGATCCACACCCTGGATCGGGGTTAACAACAGTACACAGTACTATTCAGGCCACATAGGGACCTCTTCCACAGTTCTTCGTGGGTACAGAAAACCAGGCCACACAAGGACCTATTCCACACTTATCCGTTAGTATACACAAGAGTAAAAGAATGTTTGAGTAAGGATATCCTGTATCCTTTAGTTTAATGCAGGAGACAGAGTGTGTTGTAATACAGATACAAACTCTGCTCGAAAGTTAATAAATTGATACACAACAGAGCATAAGTATTGAGATAGGTTTAGAAGTGTTATGAGTGTTAGTATTTTCATATTTGGACTTCTGAGATGAAGCAGATGCATAACTGAAGTCCGTGTATGGAAAACAGAGTGTCGCAAGTCAGACAGATTCGGTTTGTGTTCTTCTTGGTGTTTTACAGTGCGAAGATGTTCTCAGGATTCCAGTATGCTTCATGTGTTCTTCAGTAGAGTCAAGTTGCTTGAGACAATTCTCTAAAAATGTATTCTGTTGTCACGCTCACACCCACCAACTTGTTCTTTAGTGTCGTGCTATTACTCTTGCGTATGTGAACTTTTTGTTTTTGTTTCTGGGCCTCATTACTCTTTTATCTTGGAGTTCATGTGTTAGGATTGACAAGTTGTATGTATTTTGCACCTCATACCTCATAATTCCCAATGATATGTCTACAAAGAAACATTAATTATTTCAGTGCATTAAAATCTTCAAATATGACCGTTAGAGATTAAATTGAAAGACAACAAAATATATTACGAAATGGTGTCACAGTATGTCATGGAAATGGTGTCTCCTTCACACGGTGTATAGATTGGTCACAGTGTCTCGCATTCACAGTGTCTCGCAATCATGGTGTCTCATGGTTACAATGTCTCATGGTCACAGTGTCTCATGATCATGGTGCCTCATGGTCACAGTGTCTCGTTCATGGTGTCTTGTTCACGATATCTTGATTTCACAGTGTCTGGATGTCACGGTGTCTGCTTGTCACGGTGTCTGCTTGTCATGGTGTCTCATGACTTAGGTAAATATCTGTATTAAAACTTAATTAGTAGTATTTATAAAATGAGTTAAACTTAATCATTTGTCAGAGAAATCATTATAAAGTGAATCAAGAGAAAGTGCATAGTAACCAAACTAAGTGTATAACACTTAAAAGATTTGGATAGCTTTTACTAAGCTACTATATATTTTATGTGAGATAGATTACATAGAGTTAACATGGTTTATAAACTAAATAGGATTTGTGATCATTAAAACATGATTAATACATGAGGAGTAAAAAAATATCCCCCTTTTTGATGATCACAAATCATGTATCTTTAGAGTGTATATTTTTCCTAACAACATAATTCGAATGATCATATAACATATATAGAATGAGAGTTATCTTCTCATATATATTTTCCATATAAGTCTCATATATTTATGCATTTCTCATATATTTCTCCCCCTTTTGGGATTATCAAAAAGTAGAAAATAAAGACAAAAGAGTCAAGCAAAGTGCATAATGTATTAGATAAATAGAGAGTCATTACAAAATGTGAAACAAATGAAACAAGATTCCCATCAAAATAGAGTAAACACTATCCTTATTTCACTAACTAGTCTCTTCTTTGCCTTTAGCAGCAACAATATAAGAGGAAGCCATAGGAGCAGAAGTTGAGGTAGATGAAGGGAGTGAGCTAGTTGATAGAGAATGTAAAGGAAGGCCTTAAAAGACAAAGGGGTCCAGAGTAGGTTCATTATAAGAGTGTGGCAATTGTTGATCAAGGATCACAGTCCTAATATGACTTAGTTCCTGACTAACAAACATAGAAGTGAAGACTAGGGAAGAGGTGAATGTTGGCAGACCAGGTCTCAGAGGGGTAGCCATAGGAGAAAAAATGACTGTACTCTGTACATGAAGATAGGGCCTCAGAAGTTTGATAAAATCCTCAATGATCTATCCACCATACTTTATAGATTTCTCAAAGTCATCCTTGTTTTTCATAAACTTATCCAACAGACAAGTGAACTCTATGAGATTTTGAACTTGGTTCTTGAAAGCTTGAGTAATAGGAGGAATCATCAAATTTTCTACAAAATATTTAAAGTTATTGGTCATGTCAGTCTTTGAGAATATTCGGTTGAAGTATAAATCCAATTTCATGGAAATTTCTTGCTAAGAATCATTGGAATTTTTCAAATGGATTTGGACCAGATCAAGAAATCTATCACTGTTCTTGATAACTTCATTTAGTGAATCTTTATTGACACCACTAAGCATAGTCTGAAGTTCTTCTTTGACCACTGTTCTGAGTAGGTCACTATTTAGGGAAGGCTTAGATGATTTCTCGGATGCCTTAGAATCATTGATAGATGTGGTGAGATATTTCAGTTGGTTTAGCACCTTTTGAAGACACCCCGTGTACTCATCAATGAGTTTATTAAGATTAACAACTAGCTCTCTCATGTCCTTCAAAATATTTTTGTTCCTTTTAGCGACCTTTTTAGCTAAGGAATCTAAATGAGGTTGAATCTGAGAGACAACATTCAATGGAGTTTGAGGAACAACAGGTTCTATAGGATGAGAAGAAAGCTCTGATATCAAATTCATGTCTTTCTGCATTTCTTCAATCATAACTCTTAGAGTCTTTACTTAATCACTAAGCAGTTTATTTTAAACTTTGACTTTCTGAATCTCATGAAGCATTATGAGTTTTATTTTCTAAATAACTTTATCCAATAACAACAAGGCATATTTCTCACTTAGATGTGTCATAAGAGAAGGTTGGGAATTTAGGAATTTTTCAACACTAGACAAAAGAGTAGCTCCAAATTCTTTTAGATCATATTTACTCAAAAATGATGGTTGTTCTGATGAAGGTTCAAAAATAGGGACATATACAGGCTTAGGTTCCTTCTCAAGAGAAAGATTAGAGATAGATTTTAGTTGGAACATGTTAGAAAGGTAAAGGACTTTTACTAAAACTTTATGAGAGTAATCCACATCATAGAAACTAGGAAATTTATACCGAGTGTCTACATGGATTGAAACAATCAGGTTTGGTAATTCAATAGATTCCAAATTTGGGGTTTTCTCCCCCTCAATAGTTGCATCTTTCTCAGGACTAAGAAGCTTAGGGTATTGATCTAATTACAAAAACTCATCTCTTAGCTCCTCACTCATTTCTTATCTAGTTAGCTGAAAATCCAGCTCCATCCTTTCCTCAACCAAAGGAATGACTTCAGGAATAGATTGTTCCACTAAGAGTTCTTCAAGATCAGTTTCTTGCATAATAGGTAATTCTTCTTCTATAGGTTCTTCCACATTATTATTCTTAGTTTCTTTGATAGCATATTATATTTTAGCCTCAAGTTGATCTTCAATATTAACAACTTCTTTTGAAGCAGGGACTTACTTTTCACTTACAACATGAGGGACATGAATACTTTCTTCCTCAACAAAAATAGTTTCCTTGGGGGGGAACATTAGCCTCTTATTATTATTATTCTTCTTCTTCTTCAAAATACTCAACAACCTCATCTGGTTCCAAACTAGGATAAAAAATATCTCTTGGTCTTGAGGGATGTTATAATGGATTGATTTTTTCATAAAATCTATCATTGTATTCCACCCATGCCTTTTTACAAGGATTCCAATTTATTTTCATCCTCTTGATAGTGAGTTTCGAAAGGCAGTACTCACAATCATTGATAATTTCCTCATTAGGTCCAACCATACCTTTGGCATGAAGCATGGCTAAGATAATCCGAGAGTAAAACAGGGAGGTTGACTTGGATATATCTTTGATCAGTTCACACATATGTTGTATGATATACTTAAAAAGGTTGATCTTATTCCCATTTTTCATAAGATGAATCAGAAACACATCTTGATATTTCAGTACAAAAAAATCACATTTTCTTGGTCTAATCAGGTTCTATATAAACTTAAACAAAATCCTTGATTCTCCATTTAGTTTAGCAGTAATGACTCTTCTATTGGTGCCATTTCTAGTTATGATTTTCAGAGCATCTTCCAAGACAAAGAAATAACTAGAAGGTGGAGGTCCTCTCTAATAGTCCTCACAGATGCCTTCCTGAGGCATCCTAAAGCATGCATCCCATAACCTCGAAGAGAATGAGAATTTCTGCCCATTTATCCATCTTTTCACAACATACCCATCTTCAAAATCAAAGGAGAACTGAAAATATTGATAAAACTGAGCCACTACCTTAGGGTAGATAGGTCTATCTTCCTTTGAAAACCACTCTAACCAGCCTTGATCTTTTAAAAAATTTAAAACCAGAGACTTACTCAACAGAATCCACTTAGTGAAAATATCTTTCTCAGGTACTACAACTCAGTTTACTATATTTGGGTTTAGTGGACCTTCAGGTGCAAGCTTAGGTGAAATTTTCTTCTTCTTTGAGTTATATTTCTCAGGAGTTGACGATGCAGGGCGTTTCATCCTGGGAATTCACTGAAGGTTTGATAGAGAGAAAGGTTGAAGGGTTGAGGAAGGTTTAAAAATTGAGTTAATAGAAGAGAGATTGAGTGAAGTACAAGTGATACTTCATTTATTTTATCATTTAGTAATACCAAATGTTGCAAAAGTAAAAATGTGGGAAAATACAGAAGTAAAATGAATAATTACCGTGATACAGTTTTTAATTTGTAAATGAAAATCATAAAGAATATTTAAGGTGAGACCATATAAGTTCTTTACAGTGAGACAATAACTGAGCGTTATGGTGAGATAGTGAACAAACTTCACAGTGAGACAGTAAAAACGAAATACTAACTGTGAGACCGTAAACATGAAATAGTAAGAGATACAATAGTAAGACATAAAACAATAAAATCTAAACCAGTAAGACATTTATTTAAGATTTATCAAGCCTAATTCATATATGATATAGTCTATTCTTTCAGAATTTAGTGGTTTGGTAAATATATCAGCAAGATGATACTCAGTACCAATGAATTCCAAAGTGATATCACCCTTTTAATAATGATCTCTCAAAAAGTGATGTCTTACATCAATATGATTTGTCCTAGAATGTGAAACAATATTTTTCAAAATGTTAATAGCACTTGTGTTGTCACAATTTATAGGTACATGCTTGAATTGATATCTATAATCTAGTAATGTGTGTTTCATCCACAAGATTTGTGCACAACAGCTGCCAGAAGCTATGTATTCAGCTTCTGCAGTAGATAACGCAATGGAATTTTGTTTCTTACTACACTATGATACTAGTGACTTGCCTAAATAGTGACATGTTCTAGAGGTTCTTTTTCTATCTAACTTACAACCACTGAAGTCAGCATTAGAATAACTAAATATTTTAAATGATTTTCCTCTAGGATAGAACAATCCTAGATTGGGTGTATGCATGAGGTATTTGAAAATTCTCTTAACAGCATTTAAATGATATTCCTTAAGATTTTATTGAAAATGAGCACACATACACACACGAAACATAATGTCAGGATGACTAATAGTTAAGTAGAGTAAACTTCCAATCATTCCTCTATAAGTGGTTTGATCAACTGATTTTTCATCTTCATCAAGATCCAAATTACAAGTTGTACTCATGGGAGTGTTACTAATTTTCGTGCCATCCAATCCAATTTTTTTTAAAATATCTATAGTATATTTACTATGAGTTAAGATAATACCATCATTATTTTGAAATATTTGAAATCCAATAAAGAATTTTAGTTCACCCATTAAACTCATTTCAAATTCATTTTGCATCATTTTAGAAAAATCAACACATAAAGAATATCTTGAGGATCTAAAGATAATGTCATCTACATAGATTTGAACAACTAAAACATCATTTGAGATTATTTTTATAAAAAGAGTAGGATCAGATATTCCTTTTGTAAAGCCATTGGAAATAAGGAAAGTACTCAATCGATCATACCGGGCTCTTGGAGCTTGTTTTAAATTGTATAAAGCTTTTGATAATTTAAAAATATGATTTTGAAAATGGGGGTTTGTAAAACCAGAGGGTTGTTCAAAAAAGAAATCCTTAGATATATACCCATTTAAGAATGAACTCTTAACATCCATTTGATATAGTTTGAAATTCAGATGTGCAACATAAGCAAGCATAATTCTTATGGCTTCAAGTCTAGATAATGGTGCAAAGGTCTCCTCATAGTCAATTCATTCTTCTTGAATATAGCCTCGTGAAACTAATCTATCCTTGTTTCTAACTATGTTACCAGCCTCATCTACCTTATTTCTAAACACCCACTTAGTGCCTATGGTGAATGTGTCTAAAGGTCTTTCAAAAAGTTTCAAAACTTTGTTCCTTTCAAATTGATCAAGTTCTTCTTGCATAGCCATTAGCCACCATTCATCATTGATAGCATAATTAATTTTTTTAGGTTCAAGTTGTGAGAAGAAGACTTGATGTTAAACCTGATTTCTAAGAGAATCTCTAGTGTGTGTTCCTTTATCTAGGTCTCCTACAACATCATCTAAAGGATGGTTCTTAAGAGTTCTAACAGCTCTAGAAAATGAAGTACTAGTGATTTCAGGTTCATCAATAGGTTCAGGTTCATTATGGATTGAGTCTAAGGAATTTACAGAACTGAAAGTTTCCACATATTCTTTCACAGAATGGTTTGAGGATTTTGGATTAATGTTCAGATTCGATAGATCATCCTCTAGGTTCTCTAGAATGGTTTTAGGATCATGTGGATCTGTTTCATCAAATTTGACATGGAAAGATTCTTCCACAAATTTAGTTATTATATTGAACACTCTATAGGCCTTACTGGATATGGAATATCTTAAAAAGATAACTTCATCACTCTTGGATGCAAAATTTTCAATATTGTACTTAGTATTAAGAATATAGACTTTGTAGCCAAAAACTTTGTAGTAGTTAACCTTGGGTTTTCTATTATTCTATAACTCATAAGGAGTCCTATAAAAAATGAGTCTGATTAACACTCTATTGATTATGTATCATGTTGTATTGATAGCTTCAGCCCAAAAATAAATAGTTAGGTCATATTCGCTAAGCATTGTTCTAGAAAAATCTTGCAGGGTTCTATTTCTTCTTTCTACAACTTCATTTTGTTGAGGTGTTCTAGGGGCAGAGAAATTATGACTATAACCATTTTGTGAGAAAAAAGATTTAAAATATTGATTTTCAAACTCACGACCATGATCAATTCTTAAGGATTTGATTCTATGTCCACTAATATTTTCCACATACTTGGCATATTTAGTAAAATAAGAGCAGACTTCACTTTTGTGATCCAAAAAGAACATCCAAGTATATCTAGAAAAGTAATCTAAAAGAACATAAACATATTGTTTACCATTTAAACTAGAAACTCTAGATGGTCCAAATAAATCCATGTGAACCAGTTCAAGAGGTTGAGAAGTTGACACTTCTTTCTTTGGTTTGAAGGAAATTTTGTGTTGTTTTCCCTTTTGATAGGGATTACATACTTTTTCATTTGGAAACTCAAGTTTTGGTAAGTCTTTAACAAATATTTTTCTAGTTAGGTTTCTAAGGGAGTGAATATTATAGTGTCCTAGTATCCTATTCCAGATCCAAGACTCTTTATGAAATACACTTAAACATGAAGCATTTTGAGAAGATATAGAATCTAAGTTAACAGAGTAAACATTTTCATTTCTTAAAGCAGAAAACACTAATTTATCTTTATAATTAAAGACATTGAAAGCATCATTTTCAAATCTAACATGAAATACATCATCAAATAATTGTGAGATACTAAGCAGATTATATTTTAATCAATCAATAAACAATACTTTAAAAATTAAAACTGAGTTAGAGTTACCGATTTGGCCGAGGCCAATGATTTTTCCTTTTTCATTGTCACCAAATGTGACATGTCCTCCATCTATTTTTATTAGATTCTTGAAGCATGAGTTGTATCCTATCATGTGTCTTGAACATCCACTTTCCAAGTACCATACACTTTTACAGGAACTCTTTAAGTAGCTTTATTACAAAATGATTAAGCAAAAACAGATTTTAGTACCCATACTTGTTTGGGTCCAGTAATATTAGTAATAAGTTCTTTAGGAACCCATATATTCCTCATAGGTTTCCTATAAGCATTAAATAAAGTATTTGAAAAATAAACTCTATTTGGTCCAAAAAAACTTGAAATAGAAGAATGTATATCATGAATTGAATTAGTTGATTTGTTTCCAGAACTGGGAGTAAAACTATATGTCCTAGATCTTGAAACAAAATTTTTTCTACCAATATTTCCTTTACCAGATTGATAGCCAATTCCAGTGTTGTATTTAGGGGAATTTTTTTCCTAGAATTTGAGTAAGGGTATTCTTCTCATTGGTAAACTTTTTTAGGTCATTCTTCAATTGATCATTAGACATTTTTAATTCGTTGTTTTATTTGAGTAGTTGAGCATTTTTCTCTTTTTTGTTTGTGAGTTTAGATTTAACAGTCATAGTAAGAGCATACTGTTTCTTCAATGATTTATATTTGTATTTTAGTTCATTGCATGTTTCTTCAAGCATGTTACAGTATTCAAACATTTCTTCATTAGTCATATTTTTAGAGTCACTCTAATTTTTAGAATAGTATTAATTATGTACAGAAGAGTCCAATGTAACCTTAGATATGTTTTTCATAAAACACATATTGTCTTTGTTTTCTTGTTCATCATGTGATGTTTCTGAGTCGCTTGAACTGTCCTCAGAAGCACTCCAGGTTGCTTTCATGTCCTTTTTATGCTTCCTATCCTTGTCCTCATATCTCATTTTGTACTTGAGCTTTGGAATGTCTGCCTTGATATGTCCTTTGAGCTTACATTCATAGTAGAAAATATCATCATCCTTGTCACTTATTTTCCAGTCCTTCTTCCAATTTCCTTTTTGGTCATATTTTCCCTTGAAGTTAGGATTTCAGAAAAAGTTCTTCTTCTTGTAATATTTCTAGAATCTTTTGTCTAATTGATCCATTTACTCATCACTATCAGGTGATGATTATTCACTACTGGAATATTCTACATAAGATTCCAATTTTCCTTTATATTTTTACTTAGAGGTGGTGGTCTTGAATGCAACAGATTTCCCCTTTGGTTTATCCTCCTCTTCCTTGTTGACTTTCAGTTCCTATTCATACATCATCAGTTTCCCAATGAGTTATTTTACAGGTATCTTGCTGACATCGCATGATTCTCTAATACAGACAGAGGTTCCTCTCCATCTGTCAGGAAGACATCTAATAATTCTCTTTATTTGTTCCTTGGAAGTGACTTATCTTCCAAGAGAAATCATTGTGTTTAAAATCTCATTGAACATAAGATACATGTCAGAGATAGGTTCATCAGGTTTCATTTTAAATCTATCATATTTAATAGTATAAGTATTAAGTCTCATTTATTTTACACTAGATGTTCCTTCATGTGAGACAGACAGGGTATCCCAAATTTCATGAGTAGTTTTATAAGAAGAAATTCTATTGAATTCTTCATATCCTTAAAAGTAGTATAAAGAATTCATGGATTTTCAATTGCTATTGTAGGTAGTTTTGATAGGGTCATCCCATGTGATTCTATCAGTAGTAGGAATATTATATTCATCTATAATGGAAGACCAAATTTCAAAACCCATAATCTCTAAATGCATTTTAATTTTAATTTTCCATTGAGCATAGTTGGTTCCATTAAAAAATGGTGGTTTTTTGGTTTCAACACCTTCCAATCTATTATCTATAATACAGAAATATTTTAAAAGAGCTAAAAATTTAGAATTAGTAGAAATTTACAGATCTTTAAAGTACAACTACAATCACAGTTGAATAAGGTTAAAATAAGTCTTAATAAACTTAATAATGAACCTCTGATACCAAATGTTGGTCGGATTAGATTACTCGGGGGGGGGGGGGGGGTGAATTGAGTATCTATAAAAATTTATAATTAAAAATTATTTCTAATATGTTTCACCAAAATATTAAATACAACCCAGTTAATCAAGGTTACACTGTTATAAGAGTTTGACTGTTTGAATAACTTATTAGAAGATTGATTAGTTCTCAGTAATCTTAATATCTATTATTAATATTACTTTTGAATCTATTATACTAAGGGAATACAATTATAACTTCTTTCCAAGAGTAACTATCAAAGTGAATTTAGAGATTTCTGAATTATACAATAAATCAGAAAAATAGAGAAGACTAAATTAAGTAGAAAAGAGAATATGAAACAAGTGGTTCAGTCTCAAGCCAAGACCTAATCCAATCCACTTGGTGATCACCTGTCACCAAGAAGTTTATATAAATAAACTTGATCCACACCTTGGATCAGGGTTAACAATAGTACAAAGTACTTTCTAGGCCACACATGGACCTCTTCCATAGTTCTTCGTGGGTACAGACAACCAGGCCACACAATGACCTCTTCCACACTTATCCGTGGGTATACACAAGATTAAAAGAATGTTTGAGTAAGGATATACTGTATCATTCAGTTTAATGAAGTAGACAGAGTGTGTTGTAATAAAGATACACACTCTGCTCGAAAGTTAATAAAATGATACACAACAGAGCATAAGTATTGAGATAGGTTTAGAAGTGCTCTGAGTGTTAGTCTTTGCAGTTCTGGACTTTTGAGATGAAGTAGATGCAGAACTCAAGTCCTTGTAAGGAAAACAGAGTTTCGTAAGTCAGATAGATTCAACTTGTGTTCTTTGTGGTGTTTAAAGTGTTAAAATGTTCTTGGGATTCCAGTATTCTTCATGTGTTCTTCAGCAGAGTCGAGTTGCATGATCCAATTCTCTAAAAATGTATTATGTTGTCGCGCTCACACCCACCATCTTGTTCTTTAGTATTGTTCTACTTCTCTCGCATATGTCCACTTTTTTTTTGTTTCTAGGCCGCATTAATATTTTATATTGGAGTGCATGTGTTGGGGATGACATGTTGCATGTATTTTACACCTCGTACCTCGTACTATCCAATGATATGTCTACAAAGAAACATTAATTATTCCAGTGCATTAAAATATTTAAATATGACCGTTAGATATTAAATTGAAAGTTGAAAAAATATATTAGGAAACAGTGTACCAGTATGTCATGGAAACAGTGTCTCCTTCACACAGTGTCTGGATTGGTCATGGTGTCTCGCAGTCACGGTGTCTCGCGGTCACAGTGTCTCATTGTCACGGTGTCTCATGGTCACGGTGTCTCATGGTCACAGTGTCTCATTCACGGTGTCTTGTTCATGGTGTCTTGATGTCACGGTGTCTGCTTGTCACGGTGTCTGCTTGTCACAGTGTCTCATGACTTAGGCAAATATCTGTATTCAGACTTAAGCAGTAGTATTTATAAAGTGAATTAAACTTAATCATTTATTATAGAAATCATTATAAAGTGAATCAAGAGAAAGTTCATAGTAACCAAAATGAGTGTATAGCACTTAAGATCTTTGGATAGCTTTTATTAAGCTAATGTACATTTGATGTGAGATAGATTACATAGAGTTAACATGGTTTATAAACTAAATAGTATTTGTGATCATTAAAACATGATTAATACATGAGGAGTCCAACATGATCCAATAATATCATCATTATGATTTATACGTATTATTTATGATTATGACGAAGAAATAGTTATGAAACCCATTTGATTTCTATGGGTTTGAAATTATTTTATGATCTCATGGCACATGAATGTATATATTATGTAACAGTTGGGACCTATATCTCCCTCTAATGCATTGAGTAGTGATTAATGTTATATGAGCTCAAAGGGTACACATGGGGTTATCCCAACCTTGAAAGATGGTGCAATAGAGGTTATCCCAAGACCAAAATAGGGTACAATAGAGGTTATCCCAATCTTGAAGCAGGTATATGGGTGGTTATACTAAGACTAACATGTTATAAATGTCTTGGTGGGTAGACTTGACATATGATTTTATATGCTTATGTATATTCCAAAAATCTATGTTTTATGCCAAAGTTATGCACTCATGTCTTATATTATTTCATTTCATTATGATTCATGTCTTATAAACTACCAAGATTTATTCCATGTATCATGTTTATGATATTTTATACGAGGGTATGGTTTTCATATGTTATTATTATGTTCGCATACCCATATGCTCATATTATACTGATACCTACCTCATTTACCCTTACATATCATCTAAGATTACTCTTTCTAATGTTTCCTTCCCCAAGATATGAATAAAGGTATTATGTATGATATGTCTAATAGGGGTTCTAGTTATGGAGAACTTAGTGGGAGATGATGTAGCTCACTTATGGACTAATTGTTTATATGTCCAATTTTCCAAAGGTACAAGACCTAAATGATTATAATGTTGATTGTTATGTTATATAATTAAAATTCATCTACTAATATGTAATATCTATGTATGAGAAGTTTTGGGTCTTTATAATTACTTAAGAAAATCTAAAATTTTCCAATGAACTAAGATCCATATTTTTTCACAAATTGAAATAATTTTATCTAATTTCTCAAGAGTTTGTTATTTATATAGAAAACGTGGTGTTGGAATTGTGGAGCTTTATAATTTGGTTGGAGTTGAGATAATTTCTAAAGGTTTGAACTAAACACTTATCTAGCACATTTCACAAATTAACCTCTATGATGAGCTTTTTGGGGGGGTCCCATGGGAGAAACACCTTCTTAGTTAAGGATTTAGGAGTCTAAGACCCCTGAACCAAATATTGGACTACTGTAAAAAGTAAAACCACTATAGTTGGACTGGAAAGATGCATCTACATGAGGTACTATAATACTATATACCATTATGTAGATTTGGGTAGTATAGCTACATGCTGTAATATAGAATTTTTTTTGGAATTATTATCTAGAATTTGAGTAAGAATTTCCATAATGTAATCTTATCTCTATAATTTATTTTTCTATAGGGAATTTTCAAAACCTTAAAAATCTTCATGAACATATGGATTCTTTCCAAACCATGTAAAATTATTAATCTTTATCTTATGTTTATTGAACTATTTTTTCTTATATATTTCTTATTTGTAACATGTGGAACAAAATTGGTCAATTCATTGAGTGGGGGATGGTGTGAAATATTGAATCCAAAAATTCATTTTTGATAAATATTTTTCTGAATACATCTTGGATCACCCTTTATTACATATTTTTTTAGTCAATCCACTCACTTTGAATTATTATATTTCCTCACCTCGAGTTTTTAAAAGTAAATCAAGTAATGGAAACACATGATTTACAAGATCTACCTCTAATGTGAAGAATCCTTCCTTGGTGACTTCGTGGGTGACCTTATCAATTTATTTATTACTGGTTAACCTTTATAAATTGTGTATGATATCCATATATCATTAATTACTTATGTTTCATGATTATTGATGATAATTCTCATGTTTTGTGATTATATATTGAGATACATTCTATATAGAGGAATATTATTAAAAAATCTACTATGATTATACAAAATCCTTAATTAGTATTCAATATAACATTTTACTTCTTATCTAAAATCCACAATAAAACATGAATATTTAAAATATTAAAGGTGTATAGATCAAGTATAAAATGTGGCACATCTAGATGAATCTATAAATAGATTAGACTACAATTATTTATCTTATATTATGGTCTTAGTTCTCAAAGAAACTAGATTATCGATTTGAGGAATCAATTGAATGTAATTAATTATTATGTTATATAATGAATGATGCATTATTATAGCACAAGATCCAAGAGTGTTAGTATGATTAATAATAGTTGGTATCATAGCAAATCATTTTTTGAATTAGGATGGAAACCCTTTGAAAAAACCCCAAGTTCCATAAAACTAGTTAAAATATAAATTGTATGAACATATAAAGTTAAAATTAAAATTTAATAATATTTATGATGATATTTATTATATAATATAATGATCATATAATAATTAAATTATATTAATTTTTTATGAAGGTTGTAGGAAATAGATGCACAAATTTAAACAATAACCAATGTGAATTCAATGGTCAATGTAACGACTATCCTAATTTTCAACTAAATATAATGAGTGATGGGATAGAAAAAATCATGATAATATTATGAAATATGATGTAGGTTATGACCAATATTATATTAGATGATGTAGGTTACAACTAATTATCAGAGCTAAATAGATTGGTCTACTTAACCTTTTAAGAACCCTTGAATAATTGAGATATTTATGAGGCAATTAATTCCTTCATTTTGTGGTTTCATAAATCCAATTATGGATAAAATTTGTATATCCTACCCTGATACTATATTATCTATGGTGGAGTTCTTATAGTAGTAAAATTCCATTCTAATAATTTATCACATGGAGTGAGAAACACATATGTGGTGCATGCTAGTAACGAATACAAAGAATGTGAATGAGATTAAATATATTCTATGAGTCGATTTAAAGAAGCTATGTATTGAAATATATTTATCTTGAATGGTTTAAATCAATAAGGATTGAAAATTCATTGAGTTAAAACAAAAATAGGACCAATCTATTACATTATATAGTCCTGATTTTACTTAATTCATAAGGTATTACTTAATATTTTTCATTAAACCAGAAAGGAAATTTGATAGGTCCTACAATATATTAAATCATAATATTCATAAGGATTGAGTCATTTAAGAATTTGAAACCTATAAATAGTTTTTTCATTATGATAGTAAAGTTGATATAAAGTTTTTAAATACTCAATGGTCTCATGGGGTAATTGAAAATTAGTAAAAAATAGAAGACTATGAAAAAAGAAAATCAAATTGGGAGCATGATAAAAATATGTTACAATATCCCACTCCTTAGATATATATTAGGGAATAATCTGGTAATTATTTTAAATTAATTGATAGATAGTTTAAATGTTGATAAATAATTCCCATAATTTTTTCAAGGTTTAAATTAAGATATTCCATTTAATCATCATGGAAAATAAGAAGATGATTTTTTTTTCAAATTACTCATCCCATGGTTCATTTATTAAATTGAAATCATGTTAGTAAATAGGTTAATAATTGACCTAAGTAGAGTATGCCTAATGGGAATCAATTTCCTTAAAGATCAAATCCTCAAGGAAAATATTTTTTATATCTTACCATAATAGATGATTTGGAAAAATCCAACAACATTGACACATGTTATTGAGTTGGTAATGACCCTTGTAAGAGACACCTTGGGGGGGGGATTAGAGTGTAAATTTTACCAATTTTAAACATTTTTAATGTATTAATTAAATTAATCTTAACCCACTATTAATAGAGTCACAAATTTAACCCTTATTTTATTTTTTTTCTATTTTATTAACTGATCCACATAGATAATAAATAAAATGAGGCTCTATACACCAATATTTACATAGTTTAGCTCCAATGTTGAGCCCAATCCAAGGTCGGTGGTGGATTAAATATCCCCACACATGGATTATATATCTCAATAATCAAGAACAATATTTATGGTTATATAAATTTCCATTTAAGGATTATTGATTATGTTTTTCTTCCAACGAAAAATGAATGATCAATAAACACATGGAAGAATTAAAACTCAACACTGAGATGAAAAAATGGTGCACATGATCTTCATTACCTTGAATCATCAATGGTATTCACTTAACACAAGTCTTCTAGTCCCTTAAAAGGTTATTTATATATTTATAATAAAACTTATTATTCTCTCACCCTTCGGTATTTTCATAGATATATATTGTGCTCACTCTCTCACAAAGCCTCTAAATATTTAGTAACCTTAATTAGATTTTTTCTGTGTTTCAGTTTATATTTTACAAATTTAAACCATCATTGTCTTCATTATCTCTTTATCAATATTTATTAAAAATTCATATTCATCCTCAGATCCTTATTAAAGGATTAAATTCTTGATTTTCTTTATTAAAATTTTCTTTAAATGCCTTCATATCTTCTGTTAAAATATTACTCAACTTTTTATTTTGTGATATCTTATTTAACTATTTTTTTGTATTTTCAAATAAAAATAGTTTAAAGGGTTAATTGTAAATACAAAAATGATTTTGGTTGAAGCCTTAATAACTATTTAAAGGGTCCAAGATTGATATAAAAAACCATAAGACCAAAACACCAAAAAATATGAGAAAAACAAATAAATGAGTCGAATTATAAGACTCAATCCATCAAACTAAAACTCGAATCAAAGTCTAATGGCTACACTTAACCCACTTTTTAGAATATCATCACTGCTAATTGAGAAGAAAAAAATAGAATAACTACTTTCATGGGATAATCCACTAAAACCCTAGAAATAACTTGTGCCATTTTTGAAACATGAAGCATAATGTAAAATAACTAAAAATATCCAAAATAAAGGAAATACCAAAATGAATAAAAGTAGTTGAGAAAAATCAGTGAAAAGAAAAAGATTCATCACTTCCACTAAGAAAGATCATCACTATTGAGTTAGCACTGAAAAAAACACCTCTGTAAGGATGGACATTAAACACATGAGCTTCTAGAAGAAACACCCCATTGAAGGCCACAACAACAAATAGAAACCAATTTACAACAGGAAACACACACCACTAACATAATTGAGACCTCATTAACTTTAGAGAAAATATGGATGACAATCACTACTCAAGGGAAAGGTGAATCTATACATCAAAAATAAAAAATCCATTAATTTAATGGGATTCTTGGGGATCTGCCACCATAGAGAAGAGAGTGACACCAAACGTCATAAAATTTATGGGAATATCTAGGAGTATTGGCTTGTCTATGGGGGATTACATAATAATAGGGATTCATAGGATACTTATTGAATATATATTAAATCTCCTTTCCATCACCGAGTCTAACGAAATAAAAAGGGGAATACCATAGCATAAAGAGATTCATCCTTTGAAGAAACATCAAAAATTGACAAAGGTATAAACAAGGATTTGTTTACACATGGGCCACGCAAGTTTCACCATGGCTGTGCAAGTATACTTGCGCACCACATATTGGTCACACAGGTGACTTGCGCTCTATACTTTATTTTCGCCCAAGGTCTTCAGTAGCCTATAAATACCCCTTGTGGACCCCCCATTTCAGGGACGAAAAATTCCAAAAGTCAGATTTAAGATCTCGGCACCCTAGTCTTTTCTTGAAGTCTTCTGGACACTTATAAGGTAATTTCTTACCTATAATGGAAGATCCAAAGAGGGGAAACAAGGCCTAAGTGTTGAAACTCATCAACACTTGCACGCCCAAGGGGCTAACCCTTAAGGGAAATGGCCACACTTGCACGCCGCCTTATCCCTTCAACAAAACTTGCACGCCACCCTTTTGGAATCCTTTAAGTATAATACTAAGGGCTTGAGCCAAGTCTCACCCAAGTATTACCCTATGGGTTAACCGTCTCCCAAGTACACCCATGTCGCACAAGTACTTGCGTGACCAGGACTTGCGTGCCCAAACAGGACTTGCGCACCTGCCTCTTTTTGGGTGCCCCTCCTACCTATTCAACTATTTTCTTCAAATACACCTTTCCTCTTCAAGATTTAGCCTTCAAAACCTTCTTCAAAGCCATTTATGGCATGGTTCCATTATTGGATTCTTTATCTAAAAGGAATTCTATCGAACATCTCTCAAAACCTTGTGATTTACATATCTTTATATCACTATGGTTAGAGGTTCCCTTCATTCAAACTCATCCCTTAAGATGAGAGAATATTTGATCTGGGAATCCTCCCTAGGAGTAAACCCCAATCATAAGTCATAATTTCCCTAAAACTGGGCCTCCTTTTTAGGAGTAAGCCCCAGTCATAATTTACCTTAATCTGGGCATCCTCCTCAGGAGTAAGCCCCAAATTAAGAGTCTAAATCTCCATAGAGCACAAATAACTTTATGGAACTTCTTAATGGGAATCCTCCTTATGAGTAAGCCCCAAGTCCCCTTTAACCTGGGCCTCCTTTTCAGGAGTAATCCCCAGTCATAATTCCTTTTGGGTCTCTCTCTCAGGAACAAGCCCCAATCATAATCCCCCCTAATTTGGGCATCCTCCTTAGGAGTAAGCCCCAAGTTATAGTATCCAAATCTCCATAAATCATAGACATCATTATGGACCTTGTCCCTAGGTTTCTTTCCAGAAGTAAATCCTAGTCTTCATCTACTTGGGCAGTCACACGTACATAAGCCCCATATCATTACTTGTGACCACATCTTTCATGGCACAAATCATCAGGTGTACTGATACCTCTTTTTTCTCACACCGAGCATGACTCACATGATCTTAGAGTGTAAAAGTAACCACAACACATCTCTTTGGGCTGTTAATCATATGTAATCCCCATACTTCTTACTCGAACTATGTGGACTTTGATCTCTACCTTAAGAGTAGAGTACGTAGGAAGCTTTTTTAAGGTTTAATCTCATAACCAATCAATTATCATCCATCCCATATGATGTTAAACTATATTTCTTAATTACCGAACTACATGGGTTCTGATTCCTTTTCTAACAAGGATACATAGGTAACCCATCTGCGAGTATGATCCCAACTCTAAAATAATCCATGTCCTTCTAAATGACAATAAACTTCAAGTGCCCCACTGAGTGGATTTAAAACCAGTATGGTCATCAGAGTGATCAAGATATTTCTATATAATGTATTAAAGGATACCATTGACTAAGAATCTCCAATACATATGGATGATTCTCTATCGATGAAGAACCTTGAATACATATAAAAGATTCTCTAAATCTCATACATATCAATAATTGATTGCAAGATATAATGGAAAGATCATTTTTCATACTTGGTAAATTAATAAGGATTCACGAACATAACTCAAATCTGTAAAGAGAGTCTCGGAGTAGAAAATAGTTCCCCCCAAAAAGGTGTGATGAGTCCGACCTCCCATCCTCTCGACTAATGAAAATTCTTAAGCCTCATCGGTCCACAACTAATGAGAAACTACCTTTGGAATGTAGGTCCAAATGGATATAGAATCATTAGATGTTTCCAGTTCTATGAATAAACCCATTAGAAACTGATTGGAATGTTTGAACCTTAAACAAATTAGGTCATCCCCATTTCCAGAGGAAACAAAAATGGTGAACCCGGCGTTAATCCTTAACTAAGTTAAATGATGTTTTACTTATTTGTTAGGCCCCTATTTAACTCAATGTGAGGGCCAACAAAGCAATTGATAACATATGTGCTCATCCAAAAGATGTAGTGTCCGTACATATCTTGATTATGTTTATTTTATCAAATAGTCACTCCTTTCCAAGATCTCTCTACATTTCAGAAATGGCTTCTCTAAAGTTCACACCTGTGAATGCTTCTGCTGCTACTCCTATTGGATCCTCATCCGCTCTGAGGATGACATCACCTAATTAGAGTCTATAATGATGGGTTTCAAATGCACTGGTTAAGGAATACCTTCGACACGGTACAATTCTGACTCTGGAGGCTGCTCGACAAGCCCTCAAAGTCAATAATTCACCCCGGTTGTCCGGACAGTGACGACCAGCGATCAAGAAGCAGGCAGTGCTAACCACCGTCTCCAACCGTTTCAGGTCGTTATCCCCGGAACACAACAACCATCCCCTCCCATATTACAAGGAGGTGAATAAAGAGGTCACTCAAGGCCTTAATTCAAAAAGGAAAGAGTCCTTCTTGAGGACTCCCATCAACAATCGCCGCCAGACTCGTGCGACAGTGCACCCTCAACATGATGAGGGTATCGTCTTTAGGGGTTTGGCTTAGGTTACTCAGAACCAAGCATGCAAGACGAACTGCCAGAAGTGAAATCTGGGCAACATGGAGTAGGTTCTTACTTCTTCCCCCTCCGGAGAATTCCATCAAGCTAACTTGATGGCGAACAATGAGTGGGCATATACACCAGTCCGTTTAATCCCGCTATCCAGCAGACTAGTCTGACAGCAACCCACCAATCCCACCAGGAAATTCCAACAGAGTATTATAGGCAGAAATATACATCTATTTATAATTCATCAACCAGTCAGTAGGCTCGTCTTACTGCACTCAAAGAAGCTTTCCAATTTAATATGGTGGTAATTGATAAGCAGGCACATACACCTGTTTACAATCAACAATTCTGTCAGAAGTCTCGTCTTCCAGTATTAAAGGAAAATTGTCAACCATACATGAAGAAGAATACACATCAGGAACATACACCTTCCAATATTCATTAGGCTAACCAACAGTCTCGTTTGGTAGCACCCATAGAAGTCAATCGGAAAGCTCCGATGACAAAATTTGGAGCAGACTCAAGTCAGAATTCACTGGTAGGAAAAGGAGGACAGAAGCAGACACATACACCTACTCCAGGCACGGAATAGAAATATATTCCCATTCCAGAAGTTGAAGTCACCAAGCACATTCTGACAATGGTGAAAGAGCAGAAGAAAATCCCTGCCCATATTCTGGATGCCTATCAGAATATTATAACAACTTCAGCAGCATCACAGGGGAAGAAACATAAATCTATCCCTATTAGTGGAGTGACTCATCAAAATGTCACTCCGGAGCAGATACACACCTCTGCTCCAGTCCAGGAGGTTCTTTAGGCATACCCCCCCATGTCATACGGACAATCAAGTCAAGAACATACACCTGATTTGAATGGAGATCGTCAGTATAACCTGACCATTTCTCATGAGCAGGCACATACACCTGCCCGTAATAATCACTTTTGTCAACAAGTGGTTCATCAAGTGAGTAATAAGGCGTCTAAGAAAAAGACCCATTCAACATAGTCGAGAAATCAAGATCCAATCTATAATAAGGCCTTTCTCGATGCTGGAGTTCTTGATGCACTCATACAATTATCTGTTGCAACTCAAGATTCTGCTCTCTCATTTCCCAATAGTGGGAACATTAATTCCGAAGGTCTTCATCAGAAACTTCCTCATGAAGGCTTGCTTCATGACAATTCGGTCGATCTTTAAGTATCATCTTCATATGAGAGCCACGATAACCCTCTTCATGGCCAGGAGACCAAGGAGAAAAAGGTTTCATCTTTTGTTGTAACCCACCATGGTGGTCCTCCACATGATGATGAATTTAGCTGTGAAAGTCCTCTCCACAGTAGTAATTCGAATTTCCTGGAAAATTCTTCAAAGGACAATGCAGTAAAGAGAAATCCCTCTTATCTTGAGGCACTTGAAAATGTGAAGCCAGTCATGTCTTATGATTTACCTCTATCAGGTGAAATACTTTCTCAATCAGAAGATAGCCCAAGATATAGGTCATTCTCTGAACCACCCCTGGGTCATTCATCTTCTAGTTTGATAAATGAAGTCTCTACTAATCTTGCTGAATCTGATAAAGCAACAAAGAAGCACCAACTTTGGTCTAAACAGGTAGAAGAATCTTCATCAAATGATAAGAAGGAAGTACTGAATATGAAAAAACAACTAGCGAAAGGTGAATTACCAGTCATGTTTTGGCCTTTGGCTGACTCTCAGTATGATATTCCAGAAATGTTGATAGAAGATTGTATTCAAAATATTCGTCTCAACATGTGTAAAACTCTTTGTCAACTGAAAAAGAAAATATTATCTTATGATGAATATGAAAAACATGTCAAGATAATAGAAGGGTTACAATGCCAAATTGACTTGGCATCTCTCTCAGTTTCCCAATATCTAAAGGTTGAAAAGCAGCAGAGATCCCTTCAACGTTCATGCCTTGGCGCACTAAAAAGATTATGCCAGTTAATTTCCAATGCCCCATCTGGTATTCATATTAGGGGGTGGGGTGTTCATGGAGCACTGCATTTTGCTATTCTCTCTAGTCAGCAAAGCCCGCCAAAAGTGGTGTCATGAAATGTTATTGCCCACATCCAGCCACAACCAACTGGTTTTGTGTGTAATCAGATGCTTGCTCAGGAACATGCCTCAACTAGTTCTTCCAAAAATAAGGCATACAAAGAACAAGTTGTCAAATTACTCTTGCATCAGGAAAATGAGAATATCGAACATGCTTCTAATTTAGAGTAGGCACATCATCAAGTGACAGAAGTTTCAGAAATCATCCAATGGTCATTTAAGCAAGGTGATTTGAGTGGATGTAGGTTAATTCTTCCAGCCAATTTCAGGACTAAAATCCGCAAAATAAGGAGAACTTTTAAGAAAGAATCAGATATATCAGCTCAAGAGCCACCCCAACTTGCTAGACTAGGGACTCTTTTAACCCAACCCTCAGAATCAACAAATGAGATTCAAGGAGTTGAGCGGGAACAGCCCCAGTCCACCGGACTGGGGACTTTTTCAAATCCTCAACCTCTTCCTCAGCAAAAGTCAGTCTTCTCTCGATTAGGGAAGAATCCACAGGAGGAAAGAAGAGCCGAATTATTTGGAGATTCCCTCCAAATTACGGTTTATCAAGAGGTTCTTGAGGGATCAACTCAACAAAAGTCAATGTCTCATCAAGAACATTAAAGAAGACAATATCACAGAAATGCCGATAGAAGGGATGCAATGCATTATGCATCAATAAATGTCATCAATGCCATTGTTGCTGATCCTCCAGAACATGAGGCTTGCTCAGAGGAATCAGATGAAGAAGTTCTTTCTCAAGAGGCTATGCACACAGAAGAAAATGAAGAAGGTGTGCGTATAAAAAATCAAAGGCTTACCCAGAATCTAGGTATTCCTTCAAACAATCAACCCCCCCCTCTTCAAAAGGTGTCCAACAAGGGGAAAGGGAAAAGTCAGGCTGCATTCTAACTTACCTCTGGAGAAGGCCAATCACTCTCATTAGAGGAAAGGTTTTCACAACAAGAGGCGGAAATGAAGGAGTTAAGGAGGATGAATGCAGAACTACTTCAAAGTAGTCTTCCTCCTAAGCGTGATGGAATCAGTCAGTCAAGGGAATTTGTTGCAGCTACTGGGATGGATCAAGAATATCCTCCTTTACTAGTACACCCTCATAGGTCCAATCCTATGGGTTATACGTAACAACAACCAGCAATACTACCATCAGTGGCAGTCCCGGTTGCCACACCCGTTCAAACTCCAGTTCTTGCACCTGCATAGGTCCAAGCTCAACCAGATGTTTCTAAAAAATTAATGACTACCATTGAGTCATTAATATATCGGTTGGAATCTATGGAAGGAAAGTGTGCACTGGTTCAACTGGAGAAGAGAGCTTACCCTGAATGGGTAGATGCAATTCCCCCCCATCAAATTTTTCAAGTACCACATTCCCAATTTTTAATGGTTCGGGAGACCTAGAATAGCACATAACACATTTTGTTTCTTGTTGTGATCCCATGAAATGAACTCCTCAATAAAAAGAAGTAGTTAAGATTAGGTTTTTCATATAGTCATTACAAGGGCCCACTTTTGTCTGATATACAAGCTTGCAATCCCAGTCAATTACTAGGTGAGAGGATCTCCGTCAACAATTCCTTCTTCAATTCAGCTCAACGTTGCCAAGGACAACAATTTTTTATCTTACAAATTGTAATCAAAGGGAGAATGAAAGAGTTTTAGATTTCATTGCTCGCTGGAAGGGATTAACATATTCCTTTAGCTTAGCACTCCCTCAAGAGGAATTGTTGCCAATCTGTGTGGCAAATTTGCGTGATGAATTATGCACACCGTTGATACCTGTGAAATACACAGGAGGGTTTCGAGACATTACTTTAATCACTCAACAAATTGAAGATTCTCTTATGAAGACTAAGGCTAAAACTCGTGTAATTCCACCAGTTCTTGGAAGGAGAATGGGGAAAGTAGAGACTGATACATTTATGCTTAAACAAGCACCTATACCTGCTTCCACTTCAAGAACTTCATATTCTCAAAGGGATCCACCTCCTGAGTGTCAACAACAGAGGCCGTTTCGTTAAGATGATCAAATAGATAAAAGATGGAAACAATTTTAGGATTTAAAGAACAAAGTCTATTATTTTCGAAATTAACAAGTTCCTGGTTACTTCATTTCGGCTCTGAAAAATAATTTTGTTCAATTGAAAAGGTCAAAAAGGGCTAACAAGGAAGGAGATGAAGACCTTCCCAACTATTTCCCGCTTCATCAGATTTTGGGGCATCCTATTTAGGAGTGTTTTGTCTTAAAAGACCTTATACAAAAGATGGTGGACTCTGGACAGGTAAAACTGAAAGGCTCTTCAGCCCAGGTAGCATGTGTTACTGCTACTGATCCAGAGGAAGAAGGCGAGTGGAAATAAGTCAAAAGAAAAAATGAACAGAAATATGATGATTGGATGGTCAGAAAAACGATCAACCGAACTCATTCCATTTTATGAACATAATTGAATAAACCAATTGTGTCTTCTGCTATGAATGCCACAACAAAACCTCCTTCATAAAAAGAAAAATCCTCAAAGAAACGACATAATTAAAAGAAAGAGGAAAAATCAGAAGAAGATGAGATCTTGTCAAAGCCCAATTTGTCTTTGACTCTGGAAGATTTTATGCCATCTACTTCAAAGCCATGGGCATCGCCCCACCAAACAGCACATCCTGAATGGGATAATCAGACAGAATCTTCATCAGATGAAGAGTTGATCTTTGGTTCTATTAATATTATTCGTTTAACAGATCCTTATTCCAATCGAAGCTTAAATATTGATGAGACTGAGTTCCCTACATCAAACAGAGGAATTAGAGGGAGTTCCAGAGGTCTAGGATACAGGGGAAGACATGGATATTAGAGAAGCCACTATTTCAATTCTAACCCTACTAGAACTGTATATATAGAAAAAACTCATGGCAATGCCCTTCAGCAGGCTCAACAAGAACAAGAAAGTTCTCCCACGCATGGTAGATTCATTCCTGGCATAGTTATTTTGGAAGATCGGTTGGAGGTTACACCTTCTTCATCTCAGAAAATAAATAGACCTAGTCAGTCTAATCTTCAAAATCTAGGAGTATTCCAAAATCCTACCCTGATATAAGATGTATTTACTTCCAAAGCATCAACTTCTAAGCCACCTGTGAAACCACATGTTCCTGTTGGGAAACGAAGACCTTTGGAACAAAAGTATGATGTCCTAAAACATTTGGCCCAAGTACCAGCCATGTTATCAATTATGGATGCCTTGAATTTATCAAAGGATCTTTAGGAGGAACTCATTGAGGCTTTGTCAAGCCCTCATGAGTTCAAAACTGAAATTGTTACGGCTAAAGTCTACCATTTAGAGAATGGTCCTGCAGAATGCCATGCAGTGATATCTTTTATAGATGAAGATGAAGATGATGTTGTGCATGGACATATCAGTCCTTTGTACTTATCTGGCAAGGTCAATGATGTAGACATCCAACGAGCTTTCATTGATAATGGCTGAGGAGTCAACCTCATCCCCATTCGTACACTTCGTCGATTAGGCATCACTGAATCTGATTTATCTCATTCTACTTTGATGTTGCAAGGATATGATAAAAATGAACAAGAACCTATGGGAGAGATTACACTTAGAACTCAGTTCGGAGACCTTGTATCTAATTCAGATTTCATGGTTGTTTTTCATGACACAACCTTCAATATTTTTCTTGGAAGACATTGGATATATCAACATGCGACCATACCTTCGTCATACCATCAGTGTCTCAAATATTGTTTCAATGGTCAAATTGGGACATTGTATGGTGATAAATCCCCATTCAAAACATGTGAGTCTCAATAAATTGAGGCGGAATTCTATCACATGGAAGGAAAGGAGAAATCCAAGACAAAGGAGGTCACCAAAATTAATGCTCCATATGGTTTGGAAAAGATTCCAGTAAACCCATTCATACATGTGAGTACATATTATGTGTTTCCTATTAGTCAAATTGACAGATAGAACCAAATATAAATACTCTTATGGAAACTTCCATAATGTCAATTATGGCAATGAATCCAGAAAACATGGGAGAAATTGGTGATTCACCAGGAAATGATGAAAGTTAAAATGGAGATGTCTTCATTTCATCCGCTGAAATCCAGCAATTCTATACTTCATCAACCAGGCCAGAAGAAGTTATAGCAATGTCAGAGGTGAATAATGATGTCGATTCTCAATCCATCATCTCCTCTTTATTACCCAAGGAAGACCCTTCATCATCAATAGGGTTAGAAATGGTATCCTCTTCTTCAAGATGTTCAAATTTTAACATCTCTCTTGATCATGGAAATTCTGCTACATTATCTACTATTCAAGTAGAAATAGAAGAAGTGACACATATTGAATAAGAAGAGGAATATCTCAGGGATGATCCTCCAACATTTGAAGAGGGTATCTCTACCACTTTGGATGAACTTAGAGAAATAAATCTGGGTACAAAAGAAGATCCACACCCCACTTTAATTAGTGCGGCCATGACTCTTGAAGATCAAGAAATGTATACTTCCTTTCTAAAGCAAAATCAAGATGTATTTTCTTGGAATTATACAGAAATTATAGGGCTTGATACCGATGTTTCCACTCATCATTTGGGTTTTCCATAAGAACATCGAGGATTCAAGCAAGCTGTAAGAAGAACACACCCAACTTATGCTTCCAAAATTGAAGCTGAAGTGGATAAGCTTATAAATTCTAACTTCATCAGAGAATTTCAATATCCCAAATGGTTGGATAATATTGTCCCTGTGGAAAAGAAGAATGGAAAAATTAGAGTTTTCATTGATTTCAGATATCTTAATCGGCATTGTCCCAATGATGATTTTCCAGTTCCGATTACAGAACTATTGATTGATGCAACATTGGATATGAAGCACTTTCCTTCATGGATGGATATTCTGGGTATAATCAAATCCGAATAGATCTAGAAGATGAATAATCTACAGCATTTAGAGCCTATCGGGGTGTGTTTTGCTATCGGGTAATGCCCTTTGGCCTTAATAATGAAGGCGAAACATATCAACGTGCCATGCACCATATCTTCAAACCCTTTTTAGGGAAATTTATTGAATGCTATGTGGATGATTTGGTGGTTAAATCCAGACAACATTATAATCACTTGGATGATATGGAAATCATATTCCACAAACTTCTACAACATAATTTGAAGATGAACCCCTTAAAATTTGATTTTTGGGTAACTTCAAGAACATTTCTTGGCTTTTTTATATGCCATCGTGGTATCGAAGTCGATTCTGAGAAGAAAAAGTCAATCCTTGGTATGTCACCTCCTCGAAATTTGAAAGAATTAAGAGGACTTCAAGGACACTTGGACTATATTCGGTGTTTAATCGCTAATCTGGCAGGAAAAAGTTTACCCATCACCAAATTGATGAAGAAGGAAGTCACCTAACAGTGGACTGAAGAATGTCAAGAAGCATTTGATATTGTCAAGAAATATCTCTTGAGTCCACCAGTATTAATTCCACCTGTTTAAGGGAGACCACTTATTCTTTATGTGATAGCTTTAGAGCGGTCATTGGGTGCCTTCCTTTCCCAAAAGAATGATGCTGGGAATGAAAGAAACCTTTACTATCTCAGTCGTAATATGCTTGAAGCAGAAACCTGATATTCAAGTATTGAAAAGTGCTTCCTAGAATTAATCTTTGCAGTTCAGAAACTGAGACACTACCTGCAACATCATGAGGTCCAATTGGTATCACGCAATAACCCGCTCAAATTCATCCTTAGTCTTCCAATGCTTACAGGATGTCTGGAAAGGTGGTCAGTTATTTTGAAGCAGTTTGATATCCAGTACGTGTCTCAAAAGGCAGTAAAGGGCCAATCTCTGGCTGATTTCCTTGCTGAACACCCTTCAGTAGAAGATACATCTTTAGATACTGAACTTCCTAATGAGGAATTCTTCTCTATTTAAGATAATCTTCAAACTTGAGAAATGTAATTTGATGGTGCTTCTAGAAGTCCAACATGGAAGAAAATGGAAGATCCTAAATTCAACAAGGTTGGGTTAGGAATTGTGATTATTTCCCTGGAAAAGGCAGTGTTACACTATTCATTCTTATTGCAGGAAGGCGGTACAAATAATGGAGCACAATATCAAGCTCTCATCATAGGATTGGAGTTGGCGCTTCAGGCACAAGTGAATCACTTAAAGGTGAATGGTGATTCAGACCTGGTAATCAAACAAGTCAATGGGGATTATTCCATCAGAAAAGAAGAGTTAATCCCTTTTTATGATTATGTAAGAGAGTTAATGGAGGAATTTCCTTAAGAACTGACATTTTCTTATGTCCCGCGATCTCAAATGCCCAAGCTGATGCACTGGCTAATGTAGCCACAACTCTGGAAGATCCAAATCGGGACTAGACAATCATCAGTATTGCCCACCGTTGTACAGTTTCACCTTATGTTCAAATCAGAATAGAGGAAATCAATGAAATTAGTCCCATTTCTGAACCATATGGTCATACTATAGGATGGATGATACCTATCAGGGAATACCTTCAAAATGGAACACTTCCACCTGATAGAGCTGAGAAAGAACAAATCCGACGACGTGTAGTCAATTTTACTCTTTATGATAGCTCAGATTACCTAGAAAAAATTCTCTACAAAAGAGGTTTTGATGGAATTCTCTTTAGATGCATTGATTGTGAAGAGACAATGGCTATCCTAAAACAAGTACATGCAGGAGTCTATGGTTCCCACCAGTCTGGAAATAGAATTTCTGATCAAATTCAAAGGCTCAGATACTTTTGGACTTCAATGATACAAGATTGTGTTGATTTCACTAAGAAGTTTCATTCTTGACAAGTATGTTCCAACTTCATTCATCAACCCCTATATTTTCTTCATACAGCTAAATACTCATGGCCATTTTCCACATGGGGAATGGATGTAGTGGGACCTTAACCTTCATCTACATCCATGAAGTTTATGTATATTCTTACTTCTACTGACTTCTTTTCCAAATGGGCAGAGGCAATACCTCTCAAAGAATTCAGTTCTAAAAGTATTTTTAGCTTCATTAAGTCTAACATCATTACCATATTTGGTGTCCCTCATCCCATATTGACGGACAATGGCACCAAATTTTGTTCATCTGAGGTAAGGAAGTTGTATAAAAAATACAACATCAAATACAACCATTCATCTCGGTATCATGCAGCGGCCAATGGCCAAATATAGGCCTTCAACAAGAATCTTTCAAACATACTATAAAATATGGTGGATAAAGATAAGAAATCATGGCCTGATTAACCTTTTCATGCTTTATGGGCTTATCAGACCACCACCCGCACTGCTACGTGGTCAACTCCATATTCATTGGTATATGGAAAAGAAGCGGTCTTACCCATTGAGGTATAATTACCTTCGCTCAGAGTATCCGTTTCTGATCAGTAATCTACAGATGAAAACTCTCAAAAGCGATTGGATGAATTCGAATGATTAGATGAAAAAATATTGTGCACCCTGCACCACTTGGTAGTCTATTTAAATCGAATTGCACGAGCTTTCAACAAAAAAGTTCATCTTCATTCATTCATTCAAGGAGAATTGGTATTGGTCCTCATAACTCCAATGACACCAGGAAATAAGCCTCCAAAGCTTGATCCAAAGTGGGAAGGACCTTACTCAATACATAAGGTCTACTCCATTGGGGATTATTCTTTAATATCAATGGATGGAGAACTCATTATAGCTCCAACCAATGCCAGATTATTGAAAAAGTATTTTGTGTAACACAAATACTTACGTCCTGTAAGACGTTAAACTGCATAACCACGTCCTAGCTATATGATTCTAAACTGTGCAACACTTGTCCATGCATATGACCTTAAACTATTTTTAGTCCTCACTTCAAGACTTTAAACTTCATAAACCCCATAGTCCTCACTGCAAGACTTTAAACTGCATAGGTCCCTCATTTTTCCAACATGACGTTAAACTGTGTCCCCCTCATTCATCCAACATGATGGTGAACTGTGAAAACAATCCCTTAATATGTCTCACATGATGTTAAACTGTGCATCATTAGGGTTGTTGCAACCTCTTGTTTTTCACACCGAGTATAACTCACATGATCTTAGAGTAAGATTCAACCATAACACCTTCTCTGGGCCGCTAACCACATGTAAGTCCCAACATCATCTTTGGTTTGTCCTCAAATACAACTTGATCATCAATTCATTCTTAATTGAACTATGTAGAATTTGATCCTTGCCTTTTAGGATGGCTACATAGGCAACCTCCCAAGGTTCAAGCCCAAAAGAAATATCTTCACATTGGTTCACCATCGTCCCACATGACGTTAAACTGTGTATATCCCTTTTGTCCCTGCTAGATGACACTAAACTGTGTAACACCATCATCCTTGCTATATGAAGTTAAACTATACAGTCCCCCATTGTCCCTCACCTGAGAGGGAATCATCATTGAAATTGATCTTCAATTATGTCATATTCAAAAGACTACGTGCATACATGGCCATGCCCGAACCTTTATTCTTGGGTCAAACCATCATTGCACTAATTTCCCCTTTTCACCCTTCAATTGTACGAACCAAATCTATACAAAGGGTATTTTAAGAACTACGTGCAGCTTGATTCCCATCCTTATGGGATATGTAGGAACGTTCGAGCATCCCTCGAACCCAGCCCCAAGTCTTTGGGTCTAACCCCAAATTCTACTTTCAGTCCCTTGGCTGAAAATTCCTCATGTGAAAACATGAATGTGTTATTAAAACCCTGGTCTTCATTCACATCAGGTTTATAAAACACACAATGTGTATTATTTCATTATTGTCCAAACTCTATGACCTTAAACTAAGATATCCTACATTCTCATCCCACATGATGTTAAACTATATTTCAAGAACTAAATATGGCTTTATTCCCATCCTTATGGGATACATAGTGAAGTCCATCATTTAAATTTAGGACCCAGACACAACATGATTATGGTTAGCATTGGTTCGTGTATCTTCTACATGCCTTGGAAAATGACCATTTTTGATGTATCATACTCCTAAAATTAAATACTTCCAAATCTCCATAACCCTTTTCTTGACTTCTAGCTCGGGAATTCTTTTGCCTGACTATACAGCACGTGCCCTTAGGCAGCCTTGCATAAATGGTCTACATAATGGACCTGTTAGCCAAATGATGCTATTATTTGACTATGCAGCCAATGCTATTAGGTGGATCTGCATAATTCAACCCCCTAACGAGTTTTTCAAATAGTGGTAACTTCATTATTGGGATACAAACCTCTTTTGTTCTTGTCTGTCTTAACAACAATATGTAAGGATCTTCAAAAATAACCATCCTTAACATATTTTTCCCATATTCATTTTCGTGATCTGAAAGTATTCAAGTCTATGGTTTATATTTCCCTACCCTATGTTTGGATCATACCTTTGTAGGAGTGACATTCATCCAATTATTTGACAATATTGATTGGGAATATCCTCTCCATATTCAGGTACCTTTCTCCATATAGAAAAATCTATGCTTTGGAAAATTTGAATCTCCATAAACTTCCACTGGATTTTAAGTAGTAGAAAAGTAAAATTTCTGAGAGTTCTTTTTCCTGACTATGAAACACGTGCCCCTAGGTGGCCTTGTATAAGTAATCTACATAATGGACCTGTTAGACAAAAGATGCTATTATTTGACTATGCATCCAATGCCCTTAAGCACCCCTGCATAATTCAACCCCCTAATGGGTTTGTTAAATAATGGTAACTTCAATCTTAGGAAATACTTCTTCTAATGCATTTTAGCCCTTTTTTCATATCATTCCTCAAATTCAAAATTTCCTAAGTCATAGTTTACAAGTTTTCCACCATACTTGAATGTGGTAATATGTTTTCAGATAAATTACCAAGGAATTGAGTCAATTTTAATCCATTCGGTCAAAGCTATTAGACCTTAAACATTATCCTTTTCATGTCCGACGTGCATGAATTTAAACTACTAACAAAAGACAAGGGAACTCTAAACAAAAGTCAAGTCCCAGCTCAGTAAACATATATTTTGTATGATTTAGGTAATATTGAGAAATTAAAATATGTAAAGTTTGTAGGGTTATTTTTTTATAATCCTAGAAATAATCAAACTATGCTTACTAGGCCCATTGGCTTAAGTAAAAATTTAAAGTAGGTAACAAGAGAATGCAGGCACCAAATTATTGAAGATGAAAGTGTTTTTCATTAATGCACAATAGATAGAAGGACATCCACAAATTAGATTCTCTTCTCTTTTCCAAGAATTACAAGAGGCTTTCAACACAACTCTTCATTTGATATATGACATTCCTAGATTCATCAACAACCACCCGGAATTCATTCATTCAATTGGATACAATAAGAGACGCAGTGATACCAGCTCTTCTTGGAACAATTTTAAAAGGATGTTCTTGAGTGCGGTTTGAGAAAATTTTCTACTGATCAAACAGTGACTCTGTTTCTATCCAAGAGACTTGGAAGATTGATACATGGATTTGAGAATGGATCATTGGAAGTAAAGAGACATTTGGAGAGAGTACTCTTTTCATATATTACTCTAATGTCTCTCTATCAACCGGCAGCGAAAAACATATTAGCCCATGGTTTGCTATTTTCATATCTGCAAGGAAATGGCATGGAAGAAAAATTTGAAAGTTCACACCATTGTTGCCACTCTTAATGCATATCATAATCAAAATAGATAGGTAACAGTGTAGATGAATCTCATTCATATAGTTCTTTGCATCTGGAACATTAAATCCTTGCAGGTGACCATGGACATATAAAGGTAGATAAATGCTCTATGTGAAATTAAGATGATACTTCTTCAAGTACTTGAACAAATCTGGGAGAGTGCTGTCACAGATATTATAATAGTTGTGGACAATTATGCTTATCATGTCATTAATTCTCTTGCTAGTTATCTCATTATCCATTCCGATTCTTCTAGGATCCATTGAATCTGCACAAAGATTGAATAATTAAATCTGAAGTAAGTTGATTTTTCATAAAATTTGTGAAGAAAAGTGAAAAAATGGAAAAGGAATTAAGGAACACAAGTCCAATGTTGGCGCGCAAGTGTAATTGTGTTGCGCAAGTTTGGGCGTGCAAGTATCATCGCGCAAGTCAAACTACCTCTATAGAAGCACGACACGAACAAAAGCAATGAACAATAGAAAACAAGTCACTCGCGGGATGAGAGAAACCTACGCAGCTAGAGTAGGAAGGTTTGAAAGCTAGTTACTTTTAATGAGAATGACCGTATATTTATAGTCAAAGGCCACACCCAACGTGCTGTAGGTTGCGCGGCTCGCACCTACGCACCGACACCTGCATGCTCAAAACTTGCGCACCACAGTTCTTTGGTTTTCTCCTTTACCTCAGAGTCACATCTTCCTTCCTTTCAGATCCAACTCTGAGGGGGGACTTTTGTTGATGCTCCTTTCTATCACAGAGTCTAACGACTAAAAAAGGGGAATACCTTAGCATAAAGAGATTCATCCTTTGAAAAAACATCAAAAATTGGCAAAGGTATAAACAAGGATTTGTTTACACATGGGCCGCGCAAGTTTCACCATGGTCGTGAAAGTATACTTGTGTGCCACATATTGGTCGCATAGGTGACTTGCATTCCCTACTTTATTTTCTCCCAAGGTCTTCAGTAGCCTATAAATACCCCTTGTGGGCCCCCAATTTCAGGGACGAAAAATTCCAAAAGTCAGATTTAAGCTCTCGGCGCCCTAGTCTTTGCTTGAAATCTTCCAGACACTTCTAAGGTAATTTCTTACCTAGAATGGAAGATCCAAAGAGGGGAAACAAGACCTAAGTGTTGAAACTCATCAACACTTGCACACCCAAGGGGCTAACCCTTAAGGGAAATAGCCACACTTGCGCACCGCCTTATCCCTTCAACAAAACTTGTGCGACACTCTTTCAGAAGAATTTAAGGATAATAGTAAGGGCTTGAGCCAAGTCTCTCCCAAGTATTACCCTATGGGATAACCATTTCCCAAGTACACCTATGTCGTACAAGTACTTGCATGACCAGGACTTGTGTGCCCAAACAGGACTTGCGTGCTTGCCTCTTTTTGGGTGCCCCACCTGCCTATTCAACTCTTTTCTTCAAATACACCTTTCCTCTTCAATATTTAGCCTTCAAAACCTTCTTCAAATCCATTTATGGAATGGTTCCTTTTTTGGATTCCTTATCCGAAAAGAATTCTGTGGAACATCTCTCAAAACCTTGTGATTTACATATCTTTATATCACTATGGTTAGAGGTTCCCTTCATTCAACCTCACCCCTTAATATGAGAGAATCTTTGATCTGGGCATCCTCCTTAGGAGAAAGCCCCAATCATAAGTCATAATTTCCCTTAACATGGGCCTCCTTTTCAGGAGTAATCCCCTGTCATAATTTTCCTTAATCTGGGGATCCTCCTTAGGAGTAAGGCCCAAATTAAGAGTCTAAATCTCCATAGGGAACAAATACCTTTATGGACCTTATTAATGGGCATCCTCCTTAGGAGTAAGCCCCAAGTCCCCTTTAACCTGGGCCTCCTTTTCAGGAGTAATCCCTAGTCATAATTCCCTTTGGGCCTCCCTCTCAGGAACAATCTCCAATCATAAGTTCCTCCTAATTTGGGCATCCTCCTTAGGAGTAAGCCCCAAGTTAGAGTATCCAAATATCTATAAAGCACAAACATCTTTATGGAACTTGTCCCTAGGTTTCTTTATAGAATTAAATCATAGTCTTCATCTACTTGGGCAGTCACACATACATTAGCCCCATATCATTCCTTGTGACCACATATTTCATGGAACAAATCGTTAGGTGTACTGATACCTCTTGTTTCTCACACTAATCATGAATCACGTGACCTTAGAGTGTAAAAGTAACCACGAAATATCTCTTTGGTCCGTTAATCATATGAAATCCCCACAATTCTTACTTGAACTACGTGGACTTTGATATCTTCCTTAAGAGTAGAGTATATAGGAAGCCTTTTTAAGGTTCAATCCCATCACCCATTAATTCTCATCCGTCCCATATGACGTTAAACTACATTTATTAATTCCCAAACTACGTGGGTTCTAATTACTTTTCTAACAAGGATACGTAGGTAACCCATCTGTGGGTATGATCCCAACTCAAAAATAATCCATGTCCTTCTAAATGAAAATAAACTTAAAGTGCCCCACTGAGTGGCTTTAAAACCAGTATGGTCATTATAATGACCAAGATATTTCTATATAATTTATTAAAGGATACCATTGACTAAGAATCTCTAAAACATAAGGATGATTCTCTATCGATTAATAACCTCGAATACATATAAAAGATTCTCTAAATCTCATACATATCAATCATTGATTGCAAGATCTAAAGGAAAGATCATTTTTCATACTTGGTAAATTAATAAGGATTCACGAACATAACTCAAATCTATAAAGAGATTCCCGGAGTAGATAATAGTTCCCCCCAAAAAGGTGTGATGAGTCTGATCTCCCATCCTCTCGACCAATGCAAATTCTTAAGCCTCATCGGTCCAAAACTAATGAGCACCTAAGTTTGGAAAGTAGGTCCAAATGGATATAGAATCATTGGATGTTTCCGGTTCTACGAATAAACCTATTAGAAAGAAATTGGAATGTTTTAACCTTAAACAAACGAGGTCATCCCCATTTCCATAAGAAAAAATATATATGACTAGAATTCCTATTAAACATCAATGCACCTGGGTCTCCTAAAACACTCCCTAAAGGTTATCTCCTAGGTCTCTGATAGAGTCTTTATAGCTGCCTTGGTAGGTGGATGGTGCACAAACTCCACCCACTATGGTAGGTTGGGATTGATGGGTGATTGGTGGGAGGTGTGTTAAACTTGAAACCTACCACCATGCCTATTTAAGGATTCCTTGGGGAGATTCTTGAGATCATTAGTTCTGATCTAGAGAGACATTGTATCTAGGAGAGAGCCTTATAGAGATCCATTTGTAGAGAGAGAGGTGTGGAGAGAATGTTTTTGTAATCTTTTTACAAGTTGAAATAAATCACACTTTTCTTCAATTTTTCTTCCTCCATTATTCTCTATTTCTGATCAGTGAATCACAATAAGTGGTATCAGAGCAGGTTGTAGAAAAAAGGATACGAGCATGTGGATATTTTCTATGATAAAAAAATTCATGTTTCTCATAATCATGTTTTGAAGGAATATTATGAAATTTGTGTCTAGGTGATTCTAATGGTGAAAATGGCATTTCAAATGAATCCAAAATGAGATCCCTAGGCTCAGTCAAAGTTTATTTAAAGTTTGGGTGCTATGATACCCCCTTGTTTAAGAATATGGTATTGTTTCGATGCCGATGAAATTTTCAATGAGATTCCAGTAGTTTATTCAGCGTGCCACATCAGCACCACTTCATCTCTACATCATCGATCTATATCATCCATTGACACTGATTTTTTCATATCTTCATCAATCGGTGTCTGGTTTTGATGATACGAGAGTTGATTCCACCATTTTCATCCATTCCAGACCCAATTTGTTTTTGAGATTCTGCACCAATTTTTATATAATTGAAATTAAATGGAGGTACCATCCACAGGAGGGATGATCATGTTGACTTATTTGAACTAATCCATCTAGAAGTCTCAAATGGGATATATCCTTAATGATAAGGATATTTTTTATCCCATTGGAGTCAACACCAATGAAACTAAGGAAGCATAGTTGAAGAAGATGAATAAAAAGGTGATTAGTCAAATCCACCAATGGATCGATCATAGTTTCTACCACCATGTTACACAAGAGACTAGAGTGTATGAAATTTGGATGAAGTTGGAAAATATGAACCAGTCAAAGACTAATCAAAACAAAATCCTATTGTTGATGCAGTTGATGAATATTTGACTTTAGAGTGGAATCTCTATATCTGAACACACTAAGGAGTTCCAAATCCTAGTGAATCAATTGGTGGATAGAGGTAATAATATGACTGATTAAGATTAGGAAAACCACTTAATAATAACACTTCCCAATATATAGAATAACCTTGTTATCTCACTTATAAACTCAACAATCAGAGTAAAACTTACCATAACAATGGAAAATGATTCACTATTCTACTAGGAGGCCTGAAGGAAGGATGTGTCTTATAACCAGACGCATGATCTTATCCTAGATAAGTGAGGGATACAATAAGGAGGAGGTCTAGGGTTGGTAAATAGAGGTCAAAGAAAGAGAATAGGAAGGTCCATAGATGATAGGAGGCCAACATGAAAATTATACCACTGTGGAATGGAGGTACAAATGAATAATAACTATTGAAAGTTGTTACAAGAAAAAGGGAAAAGTAGCAACCAGTGAAGAAGGAATGGACACACACACACACATAAGAGTTATCAGATAAGTTGTGTTTTCCCCAAAGATGAATAAGATACATGATTTCATACATTAGGCTAGGACACATAATGGGTAGTCGATACTGCAAAATTATACCACATGATTCCTCATCATGAGTATTTCTTGACATATCAAGCTAGTGACTTTTATGCAGTCAAAATAGAGAATATAGGTTTGGTGGATATTTTTTTCATGTATGATATCCAAGTCAAGAAGAACATTGGATACACAATCAACCTGAAGGATGTTCAACATATTACAATCCTTCATCTCAAAATATTATCAGAAATATCCTTTGACCAATGCGGTTATAAAAATATATTAAGTAATGTTTCATGAAAGATGAAAAAAGGAACCATAATCATCACCCAAGGACACATATGTGGTATGTTGTACAAAACTCATGTGAAGATATGTGTAGAAAATGTAAACACATTTTAAGAAGATACATCATCCAATATATTTCATAGGAGACTCAACCACATGATTGAAAATAGGTTATGTACCCTAAAAAATAATAAGCACATCATTGTTAACAAGGATACATCACTTGATATTTTTAAATACTACTTGTATGGGAAGTAACATAGAGTCCCATTCAATAATACTTCATCAAGGAGATCAGAGTTTATAGATCTGGTTCACTTCGATGTGTATAGAACCATGGAGGTAGATTCACTGGGAGGTAACAAATATTTCCTATCCTTTATTGATGATGCATATCTATGGGTGTGGGTGTTCTTCTTGTGGATGAAGGACCAAGTACTAGACTGTTTCAAGATGTTCCACTCCATGGTAGAGAATGGAACTGGAAGAAAGATGAAGTGTATTCATTCAGATAATGGTGGAGAGTACACATCTAGGTAATTTGATTCCTATTATAGGAGTTAGGGAATCCAACATGAGAGGATGGTCCCACGCACCCCACAACACAATGAAGTTGTGTTAAGGATGGACAAAACCATCATAAAGGAGGTCTAAATCGTGATGAGTTTGGATAAGCTGCCTAATCCATTATAGGAAGAATATTTTTAGGTTTCATGATACCTCAGCAACAGATCACCATTGGTCCCGTTGAATTTTGAGATTCTAAAGAATAGCTGGTCTAGTAAACATCTTTCTTACTATCATTTACGAGTATTTGGATGTTTGAAATTTTCACATGTATCTAATTAGATTAGGTATAATCTATATGGAATATTTACTCCATAAATATTCATATTCTATGGAGATGAGGAGTTTAGATACAAGCTTTAAGGCCCGAAGGAGAATAAGGTGATCAGAAGTAGTGATTTCATGTTCCATGAGAACAAAAAAATTAAGGACATTTAAAATAATATTATTTATTGAAGGGAAAGTGTCGAGTGATCAATTCATGATCCAACACCTGTACCAATACCACCTATTAATGAAGAGAATGAGGTGAAAGAAAAATCATCAGTAGCATACCAGGAGATAGTGGAAGAGGACAGTGAGCAAGGGGAGACTCAATCCTCTCTACAAGAAGTTATAGAACCATCATGGGAGCTAGGTGATGTTATTCCTCCCAAACCTAAAATTTCACAGGTTTGAACATATTCATGAAGAAGGATTCCATTAAAAAAATATTTGAAGTTGGATTACATGTTCCTGACTGATGAGGGGGAGCTAGAAGGATACCAAGAAGCAGTGTCTCATCCTAAAAAATTCAAGTGGATTCATACAATGGAGGATGAGATGGAGTTTTTAACGATGAACTAGAAATATGATTTGTTGGAACTAACCACTGGTAAAAAAGAAACTAATTAACAAATGGGTGTTCAGAATGAAGAAGTTTTGAATCAAAAAAGAGTTCAACCACAAAGCTGAGTTAGTAGTCAAGGGATTCCTTTAGGATAAAGGAGTTGAAATTTATGATATATTTTCACCTATTATGAAGATAGATTCAATCCAATTCATTTTCAGATTGGTGGATTGCTTGGACTTGGATCTTGAAAAAATGGAAATGAATACATATTTTCTTCATGGTAACGTCTATTAGGAGATCTATATAAAATAGCTTGAATATTTCAAGGTTTATGGATAAGAAAACCTCATCTACAAATTGAGGAAGAGCTTGTATGGACTAAAACAAGCTCTCAGATAATAGTACAAGAATTTTGACTCATTCATAGCAAGCCATGGATAAAATAGGAAAAAAGAGGACCATTGTGTTTACTTAAATAGATTTTAGGAAGTTAAATTTGTTTCTCTTTTAATTTATATTGATGACATGTTGATCATTGGGAAGGATGATACGAAGATCAGCTAGTGGAAGGAGTTATCCAAGTTTTTTGACATGAAGGACTTGGGAGAAAATCAACAGATTTTGTGGATGTTGATAATTCATGATTGAAATAGGAGGTTATTATGGATATCTCAAGAGAAGTATTCTGAACATTTTTTGAAATGTTTCAATATGGACAAATCCAAACCAGTGAGAATTCCTCTTCCTGGCCATTTGAAGTTGAACATGAGTTCATGTCCGTCATCCAAGGAAGAAATAATAGTGACAGGGATGAAACCATAATCCTTAGTAGTTTGAAGATGTATTCCATAGAGAGTATAGGGCCAGGAATTTCTCATGCAATAGTGATCGTGATCCAATTTCTCTCAAATCTCATGAAACAACATTGGGATGCAGTCAAATGGATTCTATGGTATCCTAAAGGTACTTCAAATATATTTTTATTCTACAGAGGATATGAACCTATCTTAGAGAGATATACAGATTCATATATGTCTAGAGATCCTGATAGCATGAATTATACATTAGGATACATGTATACTTTTTTAGGAGGAGCTGTATTATGATGGTCAAGGTTCCAAAAATGCACCTCTTTATCCATGACAGAAGGAAAGTACATTTCTACTTTAGAAGTTAGAAATGAGATTTTGTGGCTAAAGAATTTTATCTAGGATCAAAGATTAATCCAAAATATGTACATGGTTGATTGTGACAGTAAAAGTGATTTAGAATTGAGCAAGAACTCCATGAACCATTCTAGGACAAAGAAAATAGAAATTAACTATAATTGGATATGTGAGGTGATGGATTGATAACTGCTGTGAATTGTGAATATCCACATGTAGGATAAACTAGTGGATATATTGAATAAGGTTTTTAGGAGAAGATATAACTTTTTATATTCTCTAGATAATTGTAGTTAGAGGGAGAGAATTGATGGAGTTCTTATAACTGCCTTGGTAGGTGGCTAGTACACCAACTCCACCCACCATGGTAGGTGGGTATTAGTGGGAGATTAGTGGGAGTTGTGTCAAATGTGAAACCTCCTACCATGCCTATTTAAGGAGGTCTTGGGGATATTATTGAGATCATTGGTTCTGAGCTATAGATCCATTGTATTGATAGAGATCCTTAGAGAGCTCCATTTTTAGAGAGATACAGGTGTGGAGAGAAATTTTTTATAAGATTTTTTCAAGTTGAAATAAAGCCCATTTTCTTCCCATTTTTATTACTAAATTATTATCTCTTTGTGATTATTGAATGACAACAGTCTCTTGATTGACATGATAAGAATGCAATGAAATCTCAAAAAACATTGTTTCTCAGGACACTTGTAGAATGTTACCTCCCTTGGGGAATTAAAATTCAACATGGAAAGGACACCTATTATTCTCACTAAATCCATCTAACCTAGTCTAAAGATCACCTCCTCAAAAAAATAACCTAGTTATAATGTGAAGTGGAAGAAACAAGCTAATATATGAGAGAAGAACTAAAAATGGAAAGAAAGTAGAAAATATAAATAAAGAAAGATCTGCTAAAAAATCATGATGGATGAAACAGAGTGGCTAGATCTGAGAGAAAAAGATTTAAAGAGGAAATAAACCACCATCATAAACCCCACTCACACATGAAGCTGATACTAAATAAATGGATGAGGGAAGGAAATGAAGGATGAAAAATAAGCAAGAAAATCATGGTAAATCCATTATAATAAGACGATCTTTGCACCAAAAATTCTTATTTGATGTATATATACCTTTTCAATTTATTATTCATGGTGGATCATCATGGTTTTCACATTTTTCATAATATATTTTTATGATTAATTGAATGGTTCTCAAAACAACTACTTAGTTGAATCAATACATTTGATCAATCATTGATTATCACTACAAATAAAAACAAACATAGTTCCACTTTATAAAAAACACTATTAATTAAAAATTCTAAGTTTTATGATTTTTTATTTCATGTTATTAGTGGAGGTTAAATATGATCACCACTAAAATCATAATTAGTGGTGGTATTATAAGAACCACTACTAATGAAGCATTATATTCCCCCACGATGACCCAATTTCTCCCTTTCCTCTATGATTTGTATTTCTTCAATTTCTTATCCTCCCTTTGTTACCCACAAGAATTATTTATTTCCCTTAGTTTATAAAGGGTGGACATTTAGTTTCATCTTCATCCACCTTTAGTCACTCTTTGGAACCCTACAATTAAACTGTGGCACCCTATAGTCTAACCCCAATGCTCTCTATAGTCAGTCATTTCACAATTACTCACCTAATTTTTTATTTGGTTATATTTTTTATTTTATTGTTCATTTTATTGATTAAAAAAATGAAATATCAATTTTTAAGTTGATTATTATGGTAAAATTTTATGGGTTAGTTTTTAGTTTTTAAATTTGTTTGTTTTGATTCATTCATGATATCTATTTTTGTTTCTATGTTTTTATTTTTTATTAATTCATTGTTGAGTAATCATATTTTTAGTATTTCATATTTTTTTGTTATTGATGTGGTCATAGAGCGGTGTTCACTAAAAGATGTTGGGCCATTTGGGAGGCACACAATGGGGAAAGAAATTATGGTTTGTGAACTACTACATCCCATCTAAAAACTAAGACTTTAACCATGAACAATGATCTAGGATCACTTATCAAAGGGAAATAATCCTCTCCTACCGTCTGAAACATGCTCCTCCATAATCATCAAACCTAGACAGATAGAGGTAGCAATGTGTATGGTCAAAGTGTAATATACCACCATAAATAATTTTATTGAGAAGAGATAAAGTTACACTAACCTTAGGTGACACCCCCAAGACACCAATTACCAACAATAAATGTTGAAGGCTTAGTGGAATGTTGGGGGATGATTTTACCTTTATAAGTAAAAAAACTGACAAAACAAAATATAAACATCCACACTATTGATGTTATTCATGAGTACAAGTAATACAACTCAAAGGTAAATCCAATAAAAAAAATCAAAGTGATAGTGGAATAAGAACATCAACTACAAAACCACAAGAAACCATGACTCGAGACATCAAGTGACATGGCCCCAAGCACCACCCAAACAAGATCCTAGATCCAACACCACCTTCTATTCCCATGGTATCAAGATTCATCACTATAGAAATAAGATACCTTTTATTCCCTATGTCTTAGTATATGACATCTAAAAATTCACTAAAGTACCCAGGGGGTGAGTATAAAATCAGTAGAAAATCCCTAGAGACTTTCCAACACACGTTGATTGGACAAGAATTGGTTATCAAATTTCATATAAAATCTATTGGAAATGGTTAAATAGTTTATATAAACCCATAAGTGAAATCCATGTGAGAAAACCATAAAAAACCTCATTACCATCAGTTAATACTTAGAATAAACATTACCCTTTTTACACACACACACACACACTTCCATCCATACACACAATATTGGTGTTATGATTTATGGTGGTACTCCATGAACATAATATGTTCTATATTGATGGTGGAACTTCCCAACAACACTTTTTCCACTTTGAACACAAGCCAAACTAATTATTCCAAATTCCATGCCAATTCATTTTCATAAAAAAATATTCCTTAAATCATTTCACCAACCATTTCTCATGCATCAAACCATTACCAAAATTTTAAACCATCATTTTAAAATTTTAGGAAAAGGAGGTTTTCTAAAATCCATCCAAATTTCCATGATTCCAAAATGTACACTAAAACATCTTCTTTCAAGAAACCACATAATGAAACCACAAAAAATAAAAAAAACCATTTAATAAAACCAATACTTAAAGATCTAAAACAAACAGAGATATATAGAATCCACACACCACTCAACGGATGATGAAAATGAAGAATGACAGTAATAAATTCTAGATCCATGATAAAAAAACATTTTCTTAAATAGATCTAGAAATATCTCACCAAGATTCATGTCATAACACACATATATATCCATAATAAACTAGATCTATGAATCTAAGAGAGAGAATAAGAATAGATCTAAGAATAATATGGAAGAAAAAGGACATACCTCCAATTATGTATCTCTAATTCACTTTGATTCATCAAAAAAATTGCTTCTGGATAAATGGGAATTGTCTTGGGAGTATAGGGGTGGAAATGAGTTTGATAACATGAAATAATATAAGAATAATTTGGGCCTTAATCAATATAAAAACAAAACTTTTAGAGCATTAAATTTACATCGCATGGTTTGGAAAATCGTGCACTGACTGTCCATGTGCTACTAGAAAACATCCAAAGAGTTGCATAGTTTAGAAAACTATGCACCAACTGTGTGGTGCTACTATACCAAATCCATACCCTTGAATAGTTGGATCATATGGATTGAAAAACCATGCAAGAACTGTGCTTCTCCCACTATATTTATCTACATTCTTTCCCTTGTCATGAAAATAGTTTGGAAAAACCATACCCCATCTATGCACCTACCAAATGAATCCCATCATTACCTTACACAGTTTCCGAGAGATAGTGAATGGTTTCTACTAACTATGATCAAACTATAAACCTCCATAAAAACTTCCAAAACACTCCAAAATTTTCTAGAAAATCTTTAAAATTAACCCAATGATTATATAACTCGAAAATACACAATACAAGGGTAAAGTAACTTAAATTGGGGGTGTTACATTCTCCCCACTATTGGTCTTTACATCCTCAAAAAGTGGGAGAAACAAGTTTCTTTGGAAGAACATGAGCCACTGATCCAAAATTTCCTTTTCATGTTCACATGTCCCTTCCCATATATGGCCATACCACCATAAAAACCATACCAAACTATTTTTTTACCATATAAGAGATTCTCTTGAATTTACACATTCCGAATCGACACATAAATCAATATAGCATCCAGTTCAAGATAAAAATTTTCCCATCTAATTATATAGTCAAGATCAGGTTGGTACTTCTTCAATTGAGGTACATGAAACACATTTTTCACAAAACTAAACTTTAGCAAAAAATCCAACCGATAAGCCACATCTACAACTCATTAAAGTATCTCAAAGGGGCCAATGTACCAAAGTGAAAAATTTACTCATTTCCCAAAATGATGATGCCCTAGCCTTGGAGTGATTCTTAAGAAAATAGAAGCAGTTACCTCAAATGATAATGGTTGTTGAAGATGATCTACATATGATTTATGATGAATCTCAGTTATCTTCATCCCCTTTTTGATAATATAAATTTTATTCATTATCTCATACATAGGACTAGGTTCGATAAATGTAGTCTCACATGTTTCTACCCAATAAAGTGGAGAACAACAAGGAAAACCATACAATGATTCTAAAGGATCCATATGTATCAAGTCCTAATAAAATTTATTGTATTAAAACTACACTAATGGTCCATAATTCTCCCATGAGCCTCCAAAATCCATCATGAAAGATATTATAATGTATTATAATGTTTGGATCATATGATCAGATTGACCAATAGTTTGAGAACGATAAGCTATTCTCATGGTAAACTGGGTTCCAAGGGATTGCTATATGGACTTCCAAAAGAAAGATGTAAACCTGGGGTCCTGTTCAGACAAAATTAAAACTATAATGCTATTAATCTTTATAATTTACCAAATTTAGAGTTTGGATAAGTCTTCCATCATATTGTATTCATGAATAAGAATGAAGTGATCCAACTTTATGAGTCGATCTACAATCACCCATATAGAATTGTGTTTTCTTACCATTATTGGTTGACTGATAACAAAATCATTAGCCATATTCTCCCATTTACATATGGGAATTGATAAAGAATACAACGTACCAGCTATCCATTAATGCTCCTCCTTGACTTACTATTTTTAGAGGAATCTCGAAAAAAATTCCCCACTTTCCTCTTCATTACATCCCATAAAAACTATGCCCTCATTTATTTATACATCTTCTAGATACTGGGATGAACATACCATATTGAGTGGTTGTAAATAAAAAGAAGTTATTTTGGAGGAACTGCGATCTGATATCTAAAATGCTGCATAGATTTACCATCTTCCTTCCACCCCTCAGAGGTATCCCCACCATTGAGTTTTGACCTCATGGATAAACATTTAAGATCAAATATATGAGCATCTCTAACCTGATCAACCAAATCGTGCCCAAGTGAAACTTGGAAGAAGACCACAACATCACCTTACTTAGCATAATCCAAATTCATATTAGTTATAACTAATATTATCTTTCATTGATCCAAATCCTCCTCATAAAACTGATTATATGGATTCCTAGCCAGTGCATATACAACATTATTTCCTCTTCCTAGTGTATACATCAATTTGAAGTTAAAATTTAGTAGATATTCCATCCATCTAAATTTCCTTAGGTTAAAATCCTTTTGTGAGAAAATGTGTTTCAATCTGTTATGATCCATGACCACCATAAATTCATCACCAAAAAGATAATGATGCCAAATCTTTAAGGTATGAACTAAAAAAACAAATTCCAAATCATGTTTCAGATAGTTTTTCTCATACACCTATAACTATTGTAATCCATAAGCAAAAACATGATCTCCCTACATGATAACAAAACCCAACATAGATTTTGATGCATCATAATAAAACACATACCCCTATATTGACTTTGGAAATGTAAGGATAAGTGTTGATGTTATCCAAATATTAATATCTTGAAAATATTTATAACAATCATTGCTACATCTCAAAGGAATACCCTGCCTTGTCAAAGCTATCATCAGTGAGGAATGACATGAAAAATTACAAACAAAGAGTCTGCAATATCCCATTAATCCAAGGAAACTGCATATCTTAAAAACATTATTCAATAGTTTCCAAGAGATAACATTCTCTACCATTTCAGGATCTACTTAAAATCCTCTTTCAAAAATGACATGACCTAGGTAAAATACCTCTTAGATCTAGAAATCACACTTTTAAAGCTTAGTATAGAGGTTATATTCCTACAAGGTACCTAAAACAACAATAAAATGTTGTTCATGACCAGTCTTATCCCTAGAACACACAAGAATATAATCAATGAATAATACTAAAATGAAAATAAGATACCTATGAAATATATGATTCATCAATGAAATAAACACCATTAGTGAATTCATAATACTAAAAAGGCATAACCATGTATTTATAATGGACACAATAACTCTAGAAATATATTTTTATAATATCCTCCTTCTGAACTCAAAGTTAGTGATATACTGATTGTAAATAAATCTTATAAAACCACAAGGATCTCCTCAATTGATTAATCATGTCATAAATTCATGGAATAGGATACCAATTCTTTATTATAACTTGGTTGATATTACATTAATCCACATAAATCCTAAGGGTTCCATCTTCCTTATTTAAAAAAATTACTGGTGCTACCCATAGAGATGTTATTAGTTGAATGAACCTTTTTATTTCCAAATATTCTAGATAGATTTTTAATTCTATAAATTATATTAGTTAAATTATATAATATTTTATTGAAATAGGATTAGTTCTTTTTAGGAGATCAAACATAAATTCCACTTCTCTTTTAGGTGTAAACCTAGATAAATTATTAGGAAAGACATCAGAAAATTGGTCAATGATGTTTGTAAAATATCTTCATCTGATTTCATCAACAGATTCCAAATTAAATACTTCCAAATTATAATACATTTTCCCAAATACTAGTATAAAATGTAATTTTTTTCATGTATTCATGTTTTAATCTCCTTTAATGATATGCTTAGTGCCATCAGGATATGTGAAATTCACCTGCTGTGCATAAAAGTTGATATGAGACTTGATGATCTTCAAAAAACCTATTCCTAGAATCATGTCATATATATCCATATAAATAATAAATAAAACCCAAACCACTTAGTCCCCATCTATAGTTATCAAACACACTATAAATTTAAAGGCTCAACACCCTAATTTTTCATATAGGTGTTTGAAGTTTCAAAACAGAAGGAATCATATCAACATGAAAACCCATATGATCCAAAACATGAGAAGTGATAAAAGAGTTGGATTAAACTGTATCAAACTAGGATTTAATGAGGGTATAATTAAAAATAATCATTCCTCACACCATTAAAGGACCAAATTTTCTATCCATAATCATTTTCATGACACCATAAAGTTGATTACTAGCTCCCACCTAATCCTTGATTTCTTACTAAGATTTCACAACCTGAGGAGTTTTGGTGTTCTTGGAATCACCCTGGCTTACTCAATTTTGAGGGTAAGAGTTATTTTTATGAGATCGACCCACCGAATAATAGTACGTCTGAGGGACATGAGATTTAACTACTACTATAAAACTGGAGCGATACAATAGTAACATTAGAGATGTCCCTTCTAATTGCAGTTATGAAAAGCTTGAGGTGGATACATACAATATTGATTCTTATGAGAAGTAGAACAACATTAGAAATATATAGACTTTATATTGGGTCATGGAGGTAAATTAACCAACCCTATGGTCTGATTCTGAGACCCTCCACCACCTTGGAAGTAGGTGTCTCTCTTTAGCTTATTACCAGTGTTTGAGTTTTCACCTATTCATGTAGTGATAAACATACTCCCTCTATCCATATTTATATAGATATATATTTCCACCACTATCCCTCTATTTACCATCTCCATATAATCCACAATACAAATAAAAAATATCTTAGAGAGAATATATGGTCATAGCATAGGCTCAAAGATATATGTATTCAAGGAAGAACTAGCTGTAACTTCTAGGAAAAAATAGATTAAGTTTATAAACTTAACTTCATAATCTATCATAGATATATTATCTTTCTTTTTATTGAATAAATCGATTGTTCTTGCGATCTTGAATGTGTGAGGGTGGATTTTTTTGTTGAACAATTATTAAAATTACTCCCATTTAATGCATTGGTTGACTTTAGCTTGGATAGATAAATCCCACCATTAGCATGAAAGATCCTCCAAAATATAAGTTTCTATCTTAAATATATACTCAGCCAGTGTACCCAAGAATTTAAAGATTCAATTCATTATATTCAAACACACCTATGCTTTTTCAGGTTCAGAATCCCTTTGAAAGATAAGTGGATTCTATTTCTAAAACTGTATAAAGTGATTTAATTTTTTGGAGTTAATTATTCTGAATTACTCTATATACAGATTAAAAATATTTAATGATACTTTTGAAATGTTTTTGGTCCACATATGGCTAAGGTGAAACCATGTTTTTTCATAGAATCTTATTGTTTATTTTTATGACATCTGCTGAGTTCTATTCTGAATAACTAGATCAAAATTCCATTTATTAATCACTCACTAGAAACTTAAGGCTTATTAAATTTACAATCACCGTAAGAAACACACAATATAACTATAATTTCAAAAAATAAATTATATTAACCATTTGAAAAAATCATCAGATAAAAAATGAATAATGTGGTTTTAATGGAAAGTTTTACCATCAATTCATGATATGAAACACCCATCGACTAAACCCATTATGATGAGATTAAAATACACCTATAAGTATATTATAAAAACTTTATACCCATACTAACCTAGTAAATTTAAGTTCAATATAAAATGGTTAGATATGTATTTTTAATCTTTAAATTTCAACTTATGACATTTCTATCTCCTTCATACTATCCCAAGAGACAGATGAACTAACCAAGATTGATACCATTCGTAACATCCCACCAAAACTCATTGGATTTTGAAGGTATGAAGTGAAACTAACCATAGGTGAAAATCCTAAGGCACCAAAGTCCGAAAATAAATTACAAGGGCTTTGAGGAATGTCATAGGACAATTTTCCCTTTAGAAGAAAAAAAATGACAATATAAAATATAAACATCCAAACTATCGATATGATGCATGAGTAAAAGTAATAAAACCCTAAGGTAAAGCCAAAATAATAAAAAAATAATATTGAAAATGAAACAATAACATAAAATACAAAAAAAGTGATCATGACTCAATACATCAAGTGACATGAGACTAAAAACCAACTAAATAAGCTCCAAGATCTAACACCACCTACCATGCCCATGGTATCAAGATACATCACTAGAGAAATAAGACACCTTTACCTTCCTAATTCATTGGTATATAACATATGAAAATTCACTAAAGTTCCCATGAAGGAGGATGTGTATAAACTCAATATGAAATCCATAGAGACTTTCCAACTCATTCCATTGGAACAAGAACCGGTTAGAACATTTCATATAAAAATAGTTGTAAAATAGTTAAACTATTTATATAAATACATAAGTGGAATCCACATGAGAAAACCATAAACAAACACATTACCATAAGTTAATACTTGAAATAACCATTAACATGTTCATATATGTACACTTCCATTTATACAAACAAGCTTAGTTTTACCATTGAAGGTGGTACTCCATGACCATAATCCTTCCTACTTTGATGGTTCCACTTCCTAAAAATACTCCATCCACTTTAAACACATTCCAACCCAATTATTAAAAATTCTATGCCAATACATTTTCATAAAAAAAGTCTTCCTTTAAAATAATTTCACTAACCAGTTTGTATTTTCCAAACCATTCCATAATTTTAAAATAATTATTTTAAAATTTCAGAAAAGGGTTTTTTTAAAGAAATCCAATTTCCATGATTCCAAAAAATAAACTAAAATGTTTTCCTTCAAAAAATCACACAATAAAACCACGTAAAATCCAATAAAAACCATTTAAAAAAACTAATCCTTCAAGTTCTAGAATAATTAGAGATCAGAGAGCAGCCACCTACCTATCAAAATATGGAAACAATTAATAACGACATAAAGAAATTCTAGATATGGGATCATAATGCCTTCCCTTAAATATATATGATAAAATATCATCAGAATTCATGTAATAACATATAGATATATCCATAAAAATTTAGATCTATGACTTCTAGAGGTAGGAGAAGAGTAGATATAAGAAGAAAAAAGGTAGAACAAGGACATAATGATGATTTTGTATCTCTAATGCACCTTGATCCATCTAAATGTTTCTTTTGGATTAAAGGAAATTGTATTGGGTTCCTAGGGGAGGAAATGAGTTCTAGAACCTGAAATAATGGAAGAATAATGAGGTTCCCATGTCCTTAATACAAATTAAAACACAATTTTTGAAGAATTTATTGCATGTCACATAGTTTTTCAAACTGTGAACCAAACATGCACATGCCAATGGATAAGATCTAGAGATCCACATGGTATGTGCCATACTATTTTTAAAACTTCACACCAAAAGTTTGATGCTACTATCCCAAATCGACACCCTTGAACTGTTAGATCACATGGTTTGAAAAACTATGTGACAACCATACTTCTCTCATTATCTCCATCATTATGATTTCCCTAGAAATGTGTATAGTTTGGACAAACCATTATATAACCATGTTCATACCGAATGACTCCCAGTATCACCTTGAATGGTTTCGTAGATATAGTTCATGGTTTATATTAACCATTCTTAAACTGAGGGTGTTACACACTGCGTGTGGTGGATTTCACCAAGGGTAGGGATTAAGCTTAATACCAATGGAACTTGTGATAAAAAAATTATTCATGGAGGAGGTATTATTCATGATAGATGAGTATTGGTTTTACTTTATTACAAAATATTTTATAGGTAAGGGTATTTTATCATTACAAAATATTGATTTATGTTTAGTTGGATAATTCCATACAATCTCAAAAAACAATCCTGGTATTTGGTGGAATCAAACCCAACCTTGATGTTTAATTTTTTGTCCACTATTTTATTCACTAGACTATCTATTATTTTATCAGGTAGTTCAAGAGCTTAATTAACCAAGATGTGGTGATCCAACATACCTAGAATGTGGGAAGTGAGTCAAAATATCTCCTTGATTCTAAAGGTGATCAATATGAAACACTCAAACTTCATTCCAATTTTGGATATCTCCCCTAAAAATATAAGGACTTTATATATAGGGATTATCTAATTACCAATCAATTTAGAGAATCCAAAATATTTATTTTGGTGTTTTTATCCACATGAATAAAATATTTAACTGTGAGTGTGATTAGTGAATTGATGTTATGATTTTTCATCAATGATTTATTATTCATTTATTCTTATAATATATTAATTTTAACATTTTTAGTTATCATAAATTATTTGATTATGTTTTGTTTTAAATATTCAATATCCTTATATATATCAAATATTTAAAATGAATTTATTTTAAGACATATAATTAATTTATGAAAAAAGGAGATATGTGTTCATGATTCACTTTAACAAGAATAGATGATATAAACAAAACATAGTCTTAGTATTTGTGATGTTTTCTTTTTTTACAATATGTTATATGAAATTTTATATCATAAAATATGAAACAATAATATCGATTTATTATAATTATATTGTATTTTATGATTTTTTCTCATCCAAAATTTTCAATTGCTAATATTTTTATGATTTTCACATTTTTTAATTTTATAAATCCTATATTGTATTTTTATCATGATTTTATTTAAATAATATAAATTTTTATTATTTATAAATATATTTATCAATAGGATACAAATAGATAAAATTTGTATCAATTTACTCCATAATACACCTCGATATGTTAAGGTAATGAAGGCATTTTTAGATTTTGAAATTGTAAATAGATTCATAGAAGGAAGAATAAAATGAATATATTAGCATTTTAACTTAAGATGATGGTAAGACATGAAGTTTATGAGCAATTGATATTGAAACACTTTATTTATGGGTATAACAGTAGTATTTTGAATGGGGAGTGGAATATTATAGAAATTTTAAGGTTTGACCGTCATTATAATGAACAACCCACTACTTTAATAGTAGAGAGTGAAATTAAAAACTTAATTAATGATGATTTTAACACCGTAACATAACACAATTATGACTATAACATATAAATGGAGTCACTCTTTAAATTTTTATATACTAATACAAGATATAAGTAAACTTAGAAATAAAATGAGTTTTATGAATTAGTGGAAGATGGAAATCAAGAGTTTTATGAATGATGTAGAAAATATACACAATTTTCCTTTCCACTAAAGTTGTACCATATTACGTACTTAATTGTAATTATAGACAAAGTAATGTTGATTATTTTAGTGTTTTTTATGTTGAATTTGTTGAAGATAAGATCCTAGAATAATTTTATGATATGGAGAAAGTGTTGGAGTTGGTGTTCTAGAACCAATCGTTTATATTTTAGATTACATGTATATTAAAAGAAGTGAATATTAATTAAACATATTATTACATATTATTTATTGTTATACATGAATTTAATGTAATAATGTCCTAGAGTATCTATAATATCAAAAGGGTATAGAATTTCCCACTATAATGGGAAACATGAAATGCCATGATGATATTCTTAAACCTAGTTCTACGATCTAATAATACTCTATAATAGGGTGTATGTCATGTTGACTGTCAAGTATGAGTACTTATAAATAGATGAGTCTTTATATCATGAAGTTTTCACTTTATAATCTCAAAGAAATGAGATTATGAGAATAGACCTTCTAGTAGGAATTCCACATGTTTATGTGTCATCAAATATTCCTATCCGTGAGTGTGTGTAATGGTCCTTAGACATTAATATTATTATTAACACATGTCATGAATCACAAAATTATATTAACTGACTAAAACCATGACTCCATATGTTTGTTGGAGGTAGGGTATATTGGGTGTGTCAAGAATGACATTTTATTAATGAGTAAGTTGAGGAAGGATTCATCCCTTATATATGTATGGAATTTGTTATCTTAGAACTTCGATTGAAATAGAACTATCACATAAATTCAACGGTCATTATGTAATGGTAGGTTTATTTCATATAGTAAAAGAAAGATGAATCATACATATAGGTGGATTACATGAGTGTTCAACCTTCTTGATGAGATATTATGAAAAAGGGATTATATTACACAATGATCATTGGTATGTGTTTGTCGAAGTTGTGACATTAGCTTCTTTCTCTTGGGTGTCTTGATCCATTGTTATACAATAATCTTGGACGTTAGAAAAGACCACCAAATTCCAATGATAAATAATTCTAGAGGGTCACACACTAATTGTTTCCATTTATCTCGATTAAATTCTATTTGAATTAAATTTTTGGAATAAATATTATTCTCAAGACTGAGGAATAATTTTATTCAGGATTAATGATTTCATAAATTAAATAAATATTTATTCACAAGGTAATTGTTAAATTATATTGATATATAATATTTATTTATTTATTGAATGAATAAATATTTAATTTATTCAGGCATTCAATAAATTTCTAGGAGGACTAGTAGAATAAGATTGAGTCTGATGATAGATATTAATTTATAAGTTGGTAAAAAGATATTTATTGTTTCTCTAGTTAGCACATGTTGTGGAATAAAAATAATAATATTATTTTAATACATGGCATGGGGTCATATATGAGCTTAAAATTTTATTAAGTTAAATTTTAAAATTAATAAAATAAAAAACTCTAACCCTAGGTCTATAAATAGACCACTAATACATTCTTAAATAGGTTAATCGAGAATAGTTGTGAATAATAAATTGCTCTATAGAATCCTCCTCTTCCTTCTCACATCCTCTCAAGAATGAGAAGATCAAGAGAATTTATTCAAGAATGAAGTAATGTGAATCAATAAATACGAACACTGTAATATGATCAATCGATCATGATAGTACCCGAATATTCATCAATATCATTTTGAGATCATAGGAGTATTTTTTGATCACAACCAGAGGGATTCTATACTAGGATCCAACAAATTCAACGAAAAATTACCAAAAAGGGTTTTAGATGATAACATCTACTATGAATAAATATATAAAAAACAAGGTAATATTTCTTCCAATATAATTAAATTAATTATAAATTTGATGTGGAAAACATTTTCTCTTGGTTTTGGTGTCCTTTCTTGTCAATATTTTTTTGGAAAAATTTCATTGGTCATAACATTAATGTCTTGTACAATATACGAATGATCTGTTGAATCTAAAATTTTCTAATTCATGATAAACCTTGATAAGTGATCCCAATTCACCCATAACCATCAAGTAATTTTAGAGTGGTCACATTAAAATATATAATTATTTATTTGATTATTGATCATTGCATATTTAAAAATTAAAATTCATTTCAAGTTTTAATTTTTTCTAGATATTTCATCAAAATATCTTCTTTTTTTATTGATAATATCAATAATATCAGTTAATAATTAATTAATATCACATATTAATAACTCATCTGAAGGTTCCAAGAATTTTGGATGGATAATACAAGACTATACAACATGTAATCATTTTTTACACATAGCGTATCCTTGTTCATTACACAAGGGCACCTTAGTGGATTTTGGGTTGTCATGTAGTTAGTACATGCCACGTGAAATAAATGAACCATGTGTTTACTATCTAGGGTGGAACATAGTTTTACTAGAGTATATGTCGTGTAGTCCATGTGTTTTCAAGGAAGAAAACATTGGGTAAAACCATGTCATGTAATTAATACAGCTTGTGTATTAAATACATGATGTGTACATGATAAAAAACATGTAACTTGATTTAAACACTGTGTATTATTTTTACAATTTGTATACTTCATAAATGTTGACAAAAAATATACACTAAGTTTCTAGTTGTGTACTATATATATCTGGTGAAGAGAAGTACAGGCTATGTGGGTGGATTACATATACTATGTACCTTACTTGTTTATGTGGAAATATTAAATTTTATTAATTACTATATTAAAACTCATTTACCTGAGCACCATGGGTCATTAAGTTGATATTAAATTTTATTCATTAGGTTTTATATTCTATTAAATGCTTAATTAATTCTGTATAATAATCAAAACTATTAATCATGTATGGTTATTGTATACTAAAGACCCAACACATTAGATTATACATTATACATAATTTTTAAGTGTTATATGTGGAATTAAATTGGAAGTACCAACTATGGAATTATGACACATTCCATGTACATAATATGTTATAGGAGGGAATTGTTTAAAATTAAAACCACATTGAGTAATTCAAATAGGTAGTCACTGAGTTTCTTCTAAGTACAATGTTGTGTACTATTTTATTAATTTTTAAATAAAATGAAATGATTTATTTTATTTAAAATCATACTAGATTGTAATTTTAGGATTATTGGATAAAATAAGATAAAATTAATTAATTTACTAATAAGATAAGTAATTGGATTAATTCGAGAATATTTTATCTGATCAAAGAATGAATTTAAATGAAAGATAACTAGTTAATTTAAACTCATAATTGTTGCATGTGTATGACTGATCATGAGCTTTAACCAGACCTATATATGTGTTGGTTTAATTTAATTTAATTTAATTAAATGGGTTTGAAATTATTTAATATTAAATTAAATATGATGGCCAACAGGTCATCCCTCCATCTTTTATTATATAGGACCCACATGTCTAATGTTATCTTATAAAAGTCCCCATAACCAATACTTTGGTTACCCTCACCCAGTTGTTAGTTATAAAACATATGTAATAAAATGAGTTTCTAAAGGCACATGTAGTCAGTTCAAGACATAGTTGAGATATAGGCAGTTCAATATGGAACCAAGATGAAACCAATATGGTATATATATAGGTGGAAAGGTGGAATGCTGTAACTTGTGCAAGGCTGGCACAAATATTTTATCCCTAGGGTTATATATTGATTTATTTTCCTCTAAATAAATCAACCATTATATAAATATCATGATCATGAAATTTATTTTTTTATTTTATTCTTGTATTATGCATGATTTATTTTATAGATATAAGATTGTGAACACATAAATAAATGTACTAATATGAAAAGATAAAATTAAAATAAATGTGTTATACATAAATTTTTTATCATAACATGGTTAATAACTAAAGTAAAATACACTTTATATTAAAAAAGAATGTAAATGATAAAACAAGGAAAAAATATTTATAATAAATAAAACCCTTCAACTTCATATTAAGTCAGACTAAGCATTATATTACTTGATTATGAATGGAACCATATAAATAAGTGTTTAAATAACTCTTATTGGAAAACTTACTTTTATCCAGGAGTTATTATGAATGTTTTGGGTTGAATTAACCAATTTGAATTAATAGAATTATCCCTTTATAGACTTGATGTAACTTGGAGGCAAGTGTTGAGTAAATTGAAGTAAGGGTTTCTAGATTAGGGAGTCTACTCAATAGATCAAGGAGATAAAAGCCTGTAGTTGGTAAAGACCTTCCAACCTAAATACTCTCAAGTAATTGAATAATACCTCACTTGGGTTATGAGAATGGGAATATTCATCCTTGCCACTAGAATTTTTGAGAAATTAGACATTTTGAGTCCAATGGTGAGGGCTATTAGCACTTGATAAAATAGTAGGAGACTTAATAAAATTAAATTTATCATTTTTTCTCACATTAATTGTAATCAAGTGAAGTACTAATAATATGATCTTTTAATATCATATAATAATGAAAATCTCATAAACCACATTATCCCTATGTAAAATTTTGGATAAATACCATATCTTAACTAGAAGTAATTTTTAGGAATGATTCAGATGTCTATGGGTAGTATTGATTCATGATTGGAAGTATTAAGTGATAGAATCCTTAATGACTAATACACCTCAAAAAGAGGAAAGTTATGAGGAGTTAACTATCTATAATAAATATTTGAGTGATTTGGTTGATGTTTTGTGGTTAATACTTTCATCCTTGTTTAATGTACTCATGAAGTCACATGAAGGCATGGATGCTTATTGCATACTCCAACATCTCCATGGTTTATATTAGGAGAGATATAGACCTGAGTGGTTTGATACATACATGGTTATATTTGAGATATAACTTGGATAAGGTTATCTATATGGGCCTCACTTAGTCAAACTCATTGGCTATATTGAGCGCCTAAAGGCTATAGAGTTTAAACTACATGATGAACTGCACACCTATCTCATTCTATCATCACTCCCTTAGAGTTTTTAAAAATTTGTTATTTATTTCAATATGAAATACATAGATAAGTCTCTCCCAGGTCTTATCACTATACTTTTCCAAGTCTACAAGGATATGATGCATGAAAATACTTCTATACTTATGGTAAATAAAAGGAATGATCAATTGAATAGATCTAATTCTAAATATTATTCACAATTCCATTAAAAGAAGAGAAAGATAAATGGTCAAGAAAGGGAAGATGACGATATTTTTTTTTCATATGGAAATAAGGTCCACTAAAAGAAAAACTGCACCTGGGGAAATAAGTAAAGATAATATCCAGGTGTGTTAGTTACTGAGTTTAATTTATCTAATCAACAAATTTGGATATTATACATAACATGCGTTGCTGAAATACATATTAAAATATAGGAACCAAGTAGATTATGAAAGATTGAATGGGGTGTTACAGATCTACACACATCTAATAGAGGTAGACTTTCTGCTTTTTCTATCTAGGAATACCACCTCACATTGCTGACAGGAATGATATTGGCTTTAAACGAATTTTATTATGTGTTATTAGTCACAAAAAACATTATATCTATATCTAGACTTGATACAGATGGACATATTTTCAAATTTGGGAATACATATTTATTATTTTATAAATAAATCATATGTTATGGTAATTCATATTTAAATAAAAATATCTATGTGTTCAATTATGAGAACCAAGTAATGGAAATTAATAATAAAACTATTTAACATGACTCATACCACACCCAATTATGGAATCACTGACTAGGCCATGTAAACAAAAAGTGGTTAACCAAATTACACCAAGATGGATATTTATATTCATTTGAACTAAAAATTCTTTGTATATGTCACACATGTTTATAAGTAAAAATTATTAAAGCCCAATTTAGTGGAAAAGTTGAAAGGGCCAAATAGATTCTTGAATTAGTTCATACTGATGTGTGTGGAATATTTCTAGTTATAGTAAAGGGTGAGTACTAACACTTCATAAATTTTACTAATGATTTTATTAGATATGGATATGTCTAATTAATAAGGTATAATTCATATTATTCTAAAAAATTCAAAGAATACAATAATGAAGATGATAATTATTTTGGTAAGAAGATTATGAAACCCTACTAAGACTATTGTAGAGAATATATTAATCAAGTATTTATTGATTATTTACAGAAGTTTTGGATCCTATTGCAACTCAATCCTCCTTATAAACCTCAATGGAATGGTGTAAGCATAAGGAGGAACTATACCTTGTTAGGAATAATGAGATCAATGATGAGTCATATGAGTCTCCCATTATCCTTTTGGGGATAAACATTACAGACAAAAAAAATAATAAAACAAATTCCAAATAAAGTGGTATATGGTATTCCATACCAATTATGGAGTGGAATGAAACTATTTTTTTCATACTTACATGTGCGGGGTTGTGAATCATTTTTAAGGCCTCTTTAGGAAATAAACATTCACCATGAGGCACAAAGTTAACCTTTATAGGACACCCCAAGGAAACAAGGGGATATTTCCTATATGAAACCTCATACAAAAAAATAATCATGGTAAGACATTCCATATTACTTGAGAGGGAGAAAATATTTAAAATAGATAACAAGAGTGAGATAGACTTTTATAAAGTACAGGCTCAAGGTGTATAAGAGTTGATATAGGAATAAATTTCACAAACCCCATGGAGGAAGTTCTAGAGACATAAGTACTGCATAGAAGTACAAGTGAGGTTTTAGAATCTAAAATATATGATTTTCTAGTAACCAAGTATGGTAACTCATTATTAGTTGATAATAATGATCCTATAACCTATAAGGAAGAAGTACATGGAGATGATTTTTCCAAGTGGAAAGAATCTATGAATTATAAAATGGATTCAATGTACCAAAACCAAGTCTGGATTTTAGTAGAACTGTTAGTGCATATAAATACCATTGGTTTTAAATGGGTATTCAAGAATAAACTATACATGGATCGACAAGTAAGTATTTATAATGAATGAATGGTTATAAAAGGGTTTAAACAGTGTCAAGGAATAGACTATGAAAAAACCTTTTCAAAAGTTTCTATACCAAAATCCATCAGAATTATACTTGAAATTACACCATATCATGACTATGAGATATGATAAATGGATTTAAAAACATAATTTCTTAATAGTAACCTTCAGGAAGATGTCTATATGAAACAACCTGAAGGGTTTATGACTCTAAATGATAAAAAATAGGTACAAAAATTGAAAATGACCATTTATGGATTAAAGAAAGAATATAGGCTATGGAACATTAAATTTTATAAATCCATAATATAATTTGTTTTCATAAATAATGAATGAGATCTTTGTGTATATAAATAGTATAGTGGGATTATAGTTATTTTTTAATAGTTTATGTCAATGAAATACTACATATTGAAAATGAGATACCTATCTTACAGTCTTTTAAAGACTGATTGAACACGTGCTTCTCCCTGAAGAAATTAGTCAAATAAAAATATATTATTGGGATCAAAATCCATCATGATATATCCAAGAGTATTCTCATTTTAAGTCAAAGTAAATACATTGATAAGATACTAAAAATATTTATTATGGAAAAATACAAGAGGGGATTGTTTCTAGTGTCACAGAAATTCATCTTTCCAATAAAATATGTCCTCAAACACAAGGGGAAATACAAATGACTGAAATAATTCCATACGTGTTGATGATTGGTTTATTCATGTATGATATGCTATGTGCATGGAAATATATCACCCATGAGTTAATCATGGTAGGAAGATATAAATACGACTCAGGTTACTGCCATTTGATTACATTCAACACTATCCTTAAGTATCTAATATTGACTAAGGATATGTTCCTAGTCTATAGAGGGGATGAGAAAATAATAATAAAAGGATATTCAAATGAAACTTTTCCAATAGATAAATATGATATGAAATCAAAGTCAAGATTCATATTCACCCTCAATAGAGGTACTGTGAACTAGAAGATCTTAAAGAAACTCATGGTTACAAATTCTACAATAGATTCAGCATATAATTTGAATTTTGAGGTAGCTAAATAAGTAGTTTAGATACAAAAATTATTCTAAGAGCTTGACATGTTACCCAATAGTAAAGACCCTATCACACACTATTGTGATAATACTACTACGGTGACTCTTGAAAAGGGGAAAAGGTTACATAAGCAGTTAGAAAACATAATTTAGAAGCATCATCTATTGAGGTATTTTTCTATAATATGTGAAGTTGCAGTAAGTAGAGTATTCATGGAATACAACATTGTAAACACCATAAATAAATACTTAACTCAACAAAACCATGGTCTTCATGTGAGGTCCAGTGGATTGAAAATCATTGGCAGTTGGATCTAGAGTATTAATTAAACATCTTATTATATAATATTCATTTTTATGAATTTAATGTAATAATTTCCTAGAGTATCTATCAAATTGAAAAGAGAAAATCAGTTCTTTATGTGATGAGAACCTTTAAATTACATGATGATATTATTAAAACTAGTTCCATGATAACATAATATTATATGGTGGGCCATATAATATTGTTATTGTTAGGTGTGAGTACTCATATGAAGATGAAGCTTCATCTAATTAATTTATCACTTGGTATTATTTAAGATGAGAGATTATGAGAAAAAATCCCCAGTAGGAATTACACATGTTTATATTTTATTTAATATTTTTGTCTATGAGTGTGTGTAATGATCCTTAGATTTTAAGATTATTATTAATGCATGTCTTGACTCATGCACTTAGATTTACTGACCAAAATCGTGATTCCATATGTTCATGGGAAGTATGGTATATTGGGTGCATAAAAAATGATATATTATCAATGAATAAGTTGAGGATGGATTTTACCATCCATATTTATGGATGTTTATATCTCATTCCTTTAATTTAAATAGAAAAATTGCATTAAATTCCATGACCATGGTGTAACGACAAGTTTATTTAAGATATTAAAAGAAATACATATTAAGAATATAGGTTGATAAAATGGTAGTGCAACCTTCTTGATGAGATATTGTGACAAAGAGATTATATTACACAACGAGCACTTGGTATGTGACTATCAATGTTGTGACATTAACTTCTATCTCTTGGGTTCCTTGACCTATTTCTAGATAGTAATCTTGGACTTTAGGCAAGCCTGTATACTTATAATGAGAAAGAATCCTAGATGTACACACACTAATTGTTTTTATTGATCTCAATTAATTTTTTTTTGAATTTAATTATTTGAATAAATATTATTCTTAAGACCAAGGAATAATTTTATTTAGAATTAATGATCACATAAATTAAATAAATATTTATTCACATAGTAATTTTTAAATTACAAGGATGTATAATATTTATTTATTGGATAAATAAATATTTAATTAATTTAGATATTCAATAAATTAAAATGAGGAATAACATACCAATATTGAGTCTAGTGTTAAATATTAATTTATAAGTAAGTAAAATTATATTTATCATTACACCAGCTAGTACACGTCGTGGGATAAAAATAATAATATTATTTTAATACATGTCATGGGGTCAGATTATGGTTTAAAATTTTATTAAATTAACTTGTGAAATTAATTAAATTTAAAATAATAATATTTATAAATATATTTCTAAAAAATTACAAGAGAGTTCAATAGAGAATAATTGTGTACAAAAGAACTCGCTCTAGAATCCTACTTTTCCTTCTCACACCTCTCAAGAAGATAAGATTGAGAGAATTTATTTACAACTAAATAAATGTGAATCAATCAAGAAAAACAACTCAAGATGATCAATTGACCGTTCTAGCACCCAGTGATTCATCAGTAACATTTGGTGATCATATGAGAAATTATGGATCACCACTAGAGGTATTCTACACTTAGATCCTAAAATCACAATGATAGATTATCGAAAAGGGTTTTAGATGATCAATATATATTGTAAAGAAATATATCAAGAATGAGGTAATATTTATTCCAATATAATTAAATTAATTATAAATTTATCTTGAAAAATATCTTTACTTGGTTCCAGTGTCTTTTATTGTCAATATTTTATTGGAAAAATTTCATTGGTCATGACATTTACAGCTTGTACAACATGCAAATGATCCATAAAATCTGACATTTTTTGAGTCAGGATTGACCAGGATAAGTGATTTCACTGTACCTAGAACCATTAGAAAGCTATGAACAGTATTGGTCATAATTATAAAATGATATAAGAATTTCATAATGACTATATGATTTATTGGGGAGAGTATTTAGATAGAGAATAGTGTAAAATATTTCATACTTTTATATGAAATCGATGAATCATGATGAAACTTTGAATGAATATATTAAAAATAAGAAAAAGATAAATCAAAACTACTATGAAAGTTTTATATTACCTTTAATTAAAACCATTATTGAAAATATTTTTCACATTATCTAAAAAGAATGATAAAATGAAGTGTAATACTATGAAAATATAATGATGGGATAACACGATATCCAATAGATCCAAAAGCATGAAAATACTTTGACTCCATACATATAGATTTCTATTCAGATCATAATAATGTGTGTTTGGTTTTGGATACTAATGTATTTAACCCATTCAGGACTATAGGAATAAATTATAACATATGGAAAATTATTTTAACCCCTTATAATATACCTCTTTGGATGTGTATGAAATAAAATTATTTCATTATTTTTATTATCATTCTAGGGAAAACAATTTATGGAGATGAAATTGATGTATACCTTTATACACTAATAGAATAATCATATGAGTTATGGAAAAATGTTATAGTCATATATAATGAATAGATGATTAAAATGTTCAAAATGCATGCTTCTCTGATGTGAACCATTGGTTATTTTCCTAGACTAGGAAACTTGTAGGGTTGGAACACTCACACTATCCATGCATATATGGTTTATAACATTTAATTCGAGTCTAAAATACTAACATATGGAAGAAAATGATGTTTTATGTGTTATAATTTATTCATGGATGTTTATCATTGATCATAGTTTAATGCATCATGACTTTAAAGACAAAATGATTTGATTCCACCACTAAAATTATTATCAAGTTCAAAAATCCTGTCACAATTATCATGTATCGATGAAGAGTTTAAGAAATATTATTAGATGAATATTTTAAAAAAAAGAGTTATATCCCCATCATATATTTTTGAAAAAAAAAACATTTGAAGAAAAAAAGTATATTTTTCAAACCACCTTATTGGGAATTTCAGTTTCTACATCATAATATTGAAATTATGCACATCGAAAAGAATATATGTGGGAATTTTGTTTTTACAATATTGAATGAGTAGGGGGAATAAAATGATCATCTTAATGCTTAAAAATAATTATAATAATTGAATATAATGTATGATTTTTTAGAAAATGATAATATGACTAAAATCCATGACTTAAATATTTTGATGGAGCAATTACTACCATTAGCATTATGTAAAATGTTACATGATAAAATAATTGTAGTTGTAATCAAGATTTTCACATTATTTAAAAAACTTTGTGAGAAAACTTTAAACACCATTGAGATTAAAAAAATATAGTAAATAATTATAATGACACCTTTTCATTTTGAGATAATATTTCCCTCATTATTTTTCACAGTGATGATTCATTTGAATATTAATTTGACCGAAAATGTTAAAATTCTAGGGCCTATATATTAACAATTGATATTTACTATAAAAAGGTATTTTAATATTTATTTTATATCATTTTTTTAAAAGTTAGTATATATATGGTTTATTCTTCTATGTTACTTTTTATTTCATTAGGTATATAGGTCATTTGAAGCCTTATATATGAAAAAAGATCAAATAAAAGCTCTATTACTGAAGGTTATATAGTTTAAGAGTCGATCACATTTTATTTGAGGTATTTAAATAGTATTTAGATATGATTCAATCAAGTTTATCATGCTAATGATGATGTAATCCTACTATAGTACTATAGTAAACTCATATAATTTCTAATGTTAGGTTATCAAGTTAGGAGAATATACTAAATTTCATTGATATAAATAGATTTTATACAAGCACATAAATTTGGGCTACTCATAAATGTTATTTTAGATCCTTTCATTAAAAAATTAAAGATAAAAATAAAGATAATACTTTAAAGTTGAACTTGAAATGAAAAAGAGACAACCATACATGTGATATTATCCTTAGATTTTCTACAACCCATAGACATGGATCTTCTCTAACTAGAAAATCTAAGGCCCTCTTTCTTAGACTCATTATCAATATGAGATAAGGCATATCCCTATCGTCTATAAAATTAGATTATCTTGTTATTTATTGGGGCCTTGAAGACCTTTGTTTTCTCCTTTTTCCCCAACATCACTTTTATCGACACTTTTAGAGAAGGTAACCTTTTCATTGACTCACTATCCATAATTGGAATGAAATTTGAAGAGACCATAAACTTATTTGGTATGAATTACATCTTGGACTGTTGTAAACATTTTTTCAAGGTGAATTCTTGCAACCTTAATTTCTTTCGACCTATTTAGCCTTATATATTTATATTTACCATTAATAAAAATTCGATGTTAACAATATTAGTTTAAACATAAAGTAATATTTTAATCAATTTATTATACATAATATATTAAAATAAATATCTTATGAAACTAATAATATTTTGTATTCATTCATTTAAATCATGAATGTTGATAATCAAGGTAGGGTACTAAATGATTTTGAAATATTTGTCCTGAGTACCATTGAAGCCCACTGAGATATTTTATTTTTATAATACTAAAAACTTCAAGTTTGTTAAAATTTTTCATGAATAAATTTAGAAAATATAAAATAGGTAAATCTTCAAAAAATTCATAGAGTTATAATACTATGAAAATTTGATTGACATTTTTAAATTAAATCACCACTGATAATTTTCAACTGTTTTATTTAAATAAAAATGGGTCTATGTTTGTAAGGGAATAATTAAAGATTAATTATAATTTACTTATGTTAACTTATATTTGATAATTTATATTGGTTATAATGAAGAAAAAAATCCATATATTTTAGATTCAAAATCTAAAATGGTGTATTATGTAGATAAAAGATTCTATGAAGGGTAGAAAGTTATAATCCACATGAATCTAAGAGACTTGTATAGTATGAGTGATGAAGTTGAAGATTTTTTTTAATGGTTAACCCCATCAATAACAAGAGATTGGTTTATATGTCCATGATAATATTGAAATTTCCAGTCATATAAGGGAGGGTGATGATGATGTAATCTTATTAATGATAAAGGATCATAATAATATGATCAATATTGAATTAATTGATTATATGTTAAGTACTCCTTTAACTTATTGAGTAATTAATATTATATTTTTTTATTTAGAATAATTGAATCCAGTTAATATATATATAGTTTTTAATTTTTAATTATTATTTAATATCATATATAATATTCTAAGTTGTTTCATACTATTTTTTGATATATAAATATATAAATAAAAAATATTTAATGATACCGGTTGGTATTCTATTGCTCCCATGTAGTCAGATGACCCATATGGTATGATTACACCTTCATGAGGTATGCTTGTTACTTTTATTATGATCCTTTACTCCAGTAATTCCACCTAATATGATCCCATATTCATTAAGTATTGTTAGAATTGTAAGTTGGAATGATTGGATTTGTTATCAATTAGAAGATATAAGTTTGGAATTTCTTAATTTATTAGCTCAAAATATGGAATCCTTAATAATTTTAAGAATTTTTTGAATATTTTAAATATTATTGAAGTTATCTTGAATGTTAAACAATCATAATCTTGGAATAAAGTGGTTCAGAAGTTATAAGATCAAAACTTAGTATTATGAAAGATATAAGTGGTTTGCAGTTTGAAATATTCTAGTGTGTAACAAATTTTATAAATTATAGATTTATAAAATTAATAGATATTTCCATGTATACATAATGTTCTTTAATGATGCATAATATTTTTTAGTATATACATAGGACATTTTCCCTATAGTTCATATAATACAGCAAAGGGGAAAAACAAATCCCCCCGTGATGTTTAAGTTTTTAAAAATAAAATTAAATGTTTATTTTAAAACTTACTATGATGTATTATTATATTTTGATGTAAAAATAATGTTTTTAAAAACCACTATATTATGTGAATGTTTTGATGAATAAAATTCATGGTTTTATAAAACCTTCCTATGTTTCGTACGTTTTTGTGAAGAAAATGTCAGGTTTTTCAAAACCTACTTGTAATATGTAAATTTTTAATGAGTAAACATAATGTTTTTTAAAATATTACTCAGTTTCATAATTTATTATAGGGATATGTAGAATTACAAAATCCATAAAGAATCATCCTTATATATATACGATATTTTAGTAGGCATGTAAGGTTTTTGATCAAATTATAAGGTTCCATCCTTTATCATTTTGAAGATAAGTGTTATCCAAACCGTATAAGAAGTCATGGTGAACATGAAATGGGGAAAATATTCATGCCATTCCATAGATAATGGAATTTTTCATTGAAATTATTCCCATGAAAAATGGGGGGGGGCATCATGGGTGTTGTGGAATTTGTGTTGAATTGTGATATGATTTATCAATCATAAAATATTATTAATAATGATCATGATATGAAAAATATATATCCATTCCATGAATAGGATTAGGAGAAACTATATGGAACTACCATTTTGAATATTCCCATGCTTTAGAGTAGTGTAATGTTATAACCTGTTAAGAGATAGAGGTGGAACACTCCATGGAACTTGGCTATGACTGACTGATTGAAAATTAATTATTTATTATTAAAATAAGTCATACAAAAATAATCAAGAGATAAAAAAATAAAAAAAACACTAGATAAAGGAGTCCAGAAATGATTAAGACCAAGTGAATCCCCCTTGATAATGAGATTATAGTCATCTTTAAAGGATCCCAAGTCAATTTAAACAATTAATCTCTCTCCCGCTATCCCTTATTTTATGGCGCTTGGCTATGAGAATAATACACATCACTATTTTCTGGAATATGCATGGATCATGTCGTGACATATGCATGCATGGATAGATACATCAATCAATTACAAAATTCAAAGTACCTATTCAATCTTAAAAAATGATTTATAATTTAACCTCTCTAATTTAATGGATTCTCATATTTAAAACATCCAATTTTTTATAAGTAAAATACATAAATTAAATGAGGAACTTTGATTTAGATTTGAATAAGGGAATCATTTTTGTGATTTTTGTATAGTTTTCATATTAAAAATATAAAAAATATATTATATAAGAATTTTATTATAAAAAAGGGAAAATTATAAATAGAGAGAATATTTTTACTGCTGCTATTTTAGAAAATGGTTGAAAATTAAGGATGTTATTGATTCATTGAAGACTAGGAATCGAAGAAAAAACCAAAGGAAAATGATTAAACCCTTGCTAACCTAATGTTTTTCTATTGAAAAGAAACATTATAAGTGATTTATGTGTTACCATTATTTCTTATTTTACAAGTCTCAAAGTAGTTTATAGAGAGACAATATGAGAGAGTGATCCTAGGATCTATAATGTTTGAATATAGAAAGGATCATGTTGTTCTTTCTCATATGAGAAAAAAATCCAGCAAAAGAAAAGAAGAATTATACCCCTATGTCATCCCCACTCTGGGTATTTTAGGTGTGTGGTTGCAACAAGTGATATTAGATCCACAAGTTATAGTAATTCATCTAAAATGCATTATTATTGAGAATATAATAAATAAAAAAGAAGTACCCTTATTGGATGATTTTAATTACTAGATGTAGAAAAATATAATGAGATCACATATATGGTATCTTGGGATTAAATTTTTATCTACTAATGTGTATGTGATGAATATAAGTAATGTTTTAAAATTATATACGATTTAAGTAGATAAAAATCTATTTGATGTTAATACCACAACTAAAAATACCTTATAAGGATCTTTATAAAACCAAATTTCCATGAAGGTGATGAGTTTCTTGAGTGATAAGGCCATGTGGGATAAATTGGAAAATATATTTTAAGGTGATATCATGGTAATGGAGGAAAATCTTCAAGTAATACATAATAAGTTTTATGATATAAGAATTCACTTTGATGAAAATATTTATGGATTCTTCAACCAAATCACTGAGGTTGTTATATCTATTTAGGGGTTTGGAGAAGAAATGAAGGATCTTGAGATTGTGAAGAAGATCTTACAAAGGCTTACACCTCATTATAATCCAAAAATATCAGATATTTATGAAAAAAGCTTGGAAAAACTATCTTTGGATGATCTACAAAGTAGCTTGGTTACATATGATATGCGTGTAAGATATAAGGAAAATAAATCCAATTAAATATACAGATAATTTTTGAATTTATAGAGAATATTCCCATCACTGAAGGTGAATATGAGGAGGAAATTATAGGTTATGAGTTTTAATCACTTGTGTCATGTTTTTATTAATAATGTTAGACACATTGTTGTAAAGTGTTGAAATAGATTTTATGGTGATAGAGATGTGGAAAAAACCATACAAAAACTAAAAAAAATTCCCCTATAAAAGAGGCTTCAAATTGAGTAATTCATCCTGGAAGATATTCTAGAGAAAGATCTTAGTAAGTAAAGATGAAGAAGATAAATAGGGTTACTTGAAGAAAGTTGAAACATAATTTTAGTAAGATACAGAATATTTAATTATGGATACTATTGAAATGGAAAAATTTGAAAGGGAAAATGAAAATAAATAATATGGTATTACATACCTCAAATTAAAACTTATGGGGGATCTAGAAGAGATTAATGTTAAAATAAATAAAAATTAAAATATTTATGGGTTGTCGAAAGAGACATCTAAATATGTGGATCAGTTATAAGATGAGATTGATTGACTAGAAAAATAATTAAAAGATCCATTACTTAGTCAAGAAACATCATGATAAGTAAAATATGTCAAGAAAAATATTAAATAACATGCTAAGGTGATTGGTGAACTTAATTTTTATTTAAAAGAGTAGGAAAAGAAGGATGAATCTTTTAAATAAGAGTTAGTTACTTTGTAGAACAAAATTGAAAATAAAATGAAGTCCAATGATCCAAATATGAAGCTTTGATTTAGGAATTTATTAGATGAAGAATTATTAAAAAATTACAAAAGTGTCTTAGGAGGTTTTGAGAAAATACTGAATGAATAAATACCTAAGTACATGGGTGAAAGTGGAGTTGACAATGATTCTAAAACATAAAAAGTAGAAAAATTAACAGTCTAGAATAAAGGAAAGCATAATTTTGGATAAATTATTCAATCTCAAAGGGTTAATCATCAACCAAAGAGCTATAGAAAATATAGAGACATGTGGATGGTAAAAGATGAGAAAATATTTCCCTTAATGAAGTGCTAATTTTTTGGCTACCTTGGACACACTATGTACTATAATGGAGAGGAAAATACCTATTTTAAGGGAAAAACACCCAGAAGTTGGAAAAGAAGAATGATACCATATAAATAATTTCATGAAATAAATTCTTTTTATTGATATTACATTAATTTTTATTATCTTAGGAACAAATTTATTGGTTGTTGAAAAAAATGAAAATAACCACCATGAAATTCAAAGGTGGATAAATACAAGGAAACCCAACCTAATTCTATTAGGAAATAGATACTCTCTATTAGAAGATGAAGAATAATATTTTTTCACTACCCATGATGGTGAGAAATATATGAGGCCATCTTATAACTTGACTCAATTGGGTATCTCTTAGAATGAGAAAAAGAAGATCTAGAAGGTTAACTTGAAAAAAAAATATCAAAATAATAAATAATAGTATAAAATGGATCCTTAATAATGTATTTTCATTCCACATTACTGGAAATATGAATCTTTTGAAAATTATTAAAGGAAGAGTTGGTGGAACAATTTTGTTTGGAAACAACAGGTATTTTAAGATCAATAAATGTGCTAAGACCCATTTAGTAAGAGATGAGTTGAAGAATACATATGTACTATGTGTTGATAGATTATGAAATAATCCACTAAGTGTGAGTCAACTTTATAAATCTAGAATTGAGGTTACATTTAACTAAAAAGGGTTTTTTATTGAAGGGAAGGACGAGAACTCTCTCATGAAATGTTAGTGAGAAAACAGTAATATTTACTATATGGATAGTAAATAAAACAAACGATTTTTTATAGTGGAATAATAAAAAGTCTTGTGGCACTAGAGGCCAATCCACATTATCCAAAAAAGTATGGAAATCATATCTCATATAAGAGGTATTATGGAAATTCCAAACCTAATGTGGGATCGGGAAAAGATATGTGATACATTAATATGAGTAAAGATGGTATGAAACAATTATTAGTAGAAAAAAGATAATCCAATCTACTTGACTTGGTTTAAACTAATGCATGTGGTCTAATGAATCGATCCGGAACACAAGGATAAAGTTACTTAATAATTTTGGTAGATGATCATAGTATAATGGTCTATATAATGTTTATATAGATTAAGAAACATGTTATAACATTATAAATAGTTATTGAAGGATATTAGTTAGACTAGACACTCAATCAAAATTCCATGATCCAATAATGGAATCAAGTTCACATTCATTGAGATGAAAAAAATACCTTGATAAGCATGTAATTAAGTATGAGGCATCTTTAGTGAGTAATTCAAAATGCAATGGGGTTTTAGAATGATGAAATTGAATAATAAACAACACGGACAAGACTGTACTCCTTGAGAGTGGAATCTATTTCTACTACAGCAAGTTGGCAGCATAGGTTGTGGTGTATACTCAAAATTGGGAATTTCTAAGCCCTGTGAAGGGTAGAATACCATATAAAATGTGGAATGGAAATAATATTTAATTGAAATATTTTTGAGTCATTGGAAGTAGGTGAAATATAAAAAATAGAGAGGAAAATCAAGGAAAGTTTGAATATATAGAAGACGAAGGAGTATTTTTAGGCTTCTCAGTAAATATAAGACCTATAAATACTATAAAAATGATAAATAAGGTTTTGGAAAGTAATTATGTTATGGTGATTGAAGATAAAGATGTAAAAAATTCCAAAAATTCAAACATTGATGAATTATGTGAAGATAATGATGAGATGAACACAAATTCTAAGGATATACAATGTCTCTAAAATAATGAAGATTGTAAGGCTAAAATAAAAAAGAAAACAAGTTCCAAGGAGAGACAATCTATATCTCAAAAGATAAACATGATAATTTAATTTTATCCATTCAATATAATTAAATATAGTTCTTTAAAAACATAAACATTAAGGATGAGGAATCCAACAAATTTATAAGAATATGACATAGGAGCTTGTAGAGAGTCCTGAACATCATAATGTGATTAGAAAAAAGTGGGTCTTAAAGAAATAAAATGATAAACATGGAAATGTGGTTTGAAATAATTTATGGATGATGTTTAAAAGATATGCACATATTAAAGGTATTGATATCGAAGAAAGATTTTCACTAGTGGCACAACTTCAGTCAATAAATATTTTCTTTGAATCATTGATTCAAAGAAGGTTTATGATATTCTAAATGGATGGGAAAAACATTCTTGAATAATGTACAAAATATGGAGGTTTACATTGAATGGATGGAGGGATTATTAATTTAAAATGGTGAAACTAAAGTGTGAAGATTAAATAAGGAAATGTATTACCTCAAATAGGAACCACATGAATTGTTTTCTTGGCTAAGATTAAATTTAAAAAAGATGTAAATCAAAAGGAGTAGTGTTGATCAAAAACTCTATATGATTACTTCCAATAAATAAATATTTATGGTGTTAATTGACATAGATAATATCATATTTGTAGGAAACAAGTAAAAATCCATGGAGGAATTTTTAAATATCATCAAGTTATAATTTGAGATGTCAATGATTAGTGAACTAACATATTTTATGGGAAAATACGTGGTTCATAGAAAAATAAACTTTTATCTATCAAGATAAGTATGGAAAAGAGTTATTAAAAAAGTTTGGTATGCAAGAATAAAAACCAATTTCAACTCTAATTGTGGTTAGAACCAAGATTGGGAAGCACAAGTATGGGAAATCGGTAGATCCTACTTGAATAGGAGAATAATTTGGAGGCTATTGTGTTTGGAAGAATCTTGGACATAAATTTTCCATGAAACATGTTTGTAAGCTTTTTTATAAAGTAATATTAAATATGATAATATCATAGTAGTGAAGAGGATATTGAGGTACATTTGAGAAACTCTCAACCATGGTTTATTTTTTTATAGAAGGAAATGTTCATGAATTATCATTTTTTTTTTATGATGATTGGCCTAGAAATGTGAAGTATTGAAACTCCATAATTGGCAGTGCATTCTTAATTATAAATAAATTAATGGGATGAATGAGTAATAAATAAGAAAGAAAACCCCTTAGTATAATAGGAATAGAATATATATTAGTAACCAAGGCTTTCACTCAACTCCTAAGGATAAAGATATAATTAGACGATATTAGTGAAAAATCCAACAAAACTATGGTGATATTTTGTGACAAAAATAGTGAAATTGACCTTAAAAAAATTTAGTTCATTACTCATTCACCAAACATATTGATATTGAATATCAATTCATTAAAGAGAAGGTGGGGCAAGGAGTGATCCAAATGGAACATATTGGGAATAATCAACAAGTAGTAGAAATCATGACTAAATATTTGTCCACTCCAAAATTTTAGATTCATAGGTTAAACCTTAGTATTCAAACCACTACCTTATATTAATGAGGTTTAAAAAATACCCTCCTCACATTATACATAATACCTAACTTAGCTATTTCATGTTTCTGTTATAGGCCCTCATATTTTGTTCAACATAAACAAATTAAGGAGAAACTATCCTAGTAGATTAGTAGTAACTATAAGGATGGTTAAAAATTATAGTTGACATTTTTATTATTGAAATAATTTATTTTTTCCTAAAATTAGAATCTATTCATGTAGGCTTAGAAAATTTATTAATGGATAATTACTTAGTTTTTTTTCCATATTGGAAGTTGCATGATTACTCATATGGGACAAGACAAAAACATAGATAAACTATATGAATTTTATTTTAAAATGGGGAGATTGATGGTATGAGGAGAGTTTAATATAGGGGGATCATGTATGGTATGGAATGGTTAATATTATAAGAACATGTGGTAGATTGATGAAAAAATATAAAGGGAGAGAATGTTAGTACTATAGGTTATAATGATTATTTTTTTTGAATTAGAAGATAAAAGTTTATAAGATTAAAAGTTATAGGCTTAGAAAATATATTCTTTGATAATATTAATAATTTTGTGGATATTTTAAGTGTATCATAAGTTATCTATAAAGATGAAAATTTTGAAGCTCAGAAGATAGAGGTTAAGATATTTGAAGCTTGAATGTTAACCTTCTGAAAGATAGAAGTGGTTTGAGGTTTTAACAAGTTTGGTGGATAAGATATTTAGAAAATAAAGATATAAAAAAGTGATAGAGTTTTATTTGTATACATAATATTATTTAATTATGTATAATATTTTTTATAGGACACATAAGATATTTCTCCAAGAGTTCATAGACTGTGGAAAAGGGGAAATACACATCCTCCATGTGATGCGAAACTTTTTTTTGAAGAAAACCAATAAACCTGGTATTTTTATATATTTTATATTATAATTAAATGTTTTAAATCCCACCATAGTCTTATTTTATAAGAAATTTTCAAATTTTTAGGTTTTAAAGTATTTTTTATCTTAAATGAAAAAATGGCATATTTTAAGATTTTATCAGTTTTATTTTTATTATGTAATTAGGACATAAAATTTTATACACTGATTTAAATTATGAAATTATTTTTTTATAGGGTTAAATACATCTTGGTACTCATTTACTAATTCTGTACCCAATGCTAAATTCAACATTTGGATCCCCAAAATAAGCTCACAAATTGGGCCACGAAAATAGTGCACAGATCTAAAAATTATTTATGTTAGGACCATATCTCTTAAGTGGATAACCCAAATGAGTTAAAATTAAGTATGTAGATAGAGAAAATAAGGATATTTTTTTATTAAGGTGGAAAGGAAAGATTCATTTATTTATAAGGCTATAAATGCGTTTTAATTTTGATATGTGGAATATGAAGACTCACATAGACAAAATGAACGTCTCATACTAAAACAACCATAAATCCTCCATCTAAGGGCCAATAAAGATGTATTGTTTTGGATGTTGTGGAAGAAATTAAGTAAAACTTTTAATAAGTGTTATATATGTGAATATACCATTTACAAGTACATAATGGAATGGGATGTTGAAGCATTGAAATATGAAGAGTCACCTAGATAGAATTAAATGTTTGGAATAAATCTGCCATAACTACTACAAAAAGTCACCAATGATGCTGAAATTTTGAGGGTGAAAATGTGAGATAATATGGAAAAAATTTAATAAAAAAACTATTCCAAATGTTTCAATTTAATTTGTCTTCCATGAATAAACTTTCAGAGATCAAATTTTGAGTGAGAATTCTTCACCCATTTTTCTATAAATTTGCGTCTCACCTCTCATCACAAAATATATCCATTTTCAGGGGGATATGGTGGATTTTTTTGTAAATTTTATTCATATTTTTAATATATATTAGTTTATCTTTATTTTTCTTTTGTTAATTTCTATTCTTCTTCCATTTCTTTTATTTCATGTGTTCTCCCACCATATTTCCCTTATTTACTCCTCAAAAAATGGAGAACTGAACTCGATGCTTATTTGAGGGAGTGGATTTTTATTTGATTGAGTTTCATGTTCTTTAATTTCTTATCATTATCAATTATGAGAGTTTTGAATATGGTTAAATTTATTTTGGTGAGATGTATCCCCGTTTTATCTATCTTCTAAATTCTTCTTCTTATTTACCATTTTCCTTCCCTTCACTATCTAAGTCATGCATATTTTGGAGTATGGATTAAGTAGTGATGGTTGGGGAATAGGTATCATAGCCGGAATAAGTAATATAATTGACACATATTAATAGGTATCAGTATGTTGTGATTAAAATTCAAAAAAGGTGGTGAGGTGTGACAGGTCTTGATCATCTCATTGTGTTGAATATTGAGATTATTTTTAAACAATTATTCCAATAATCATGATCTCTTAAGAAAATTTTCCTTATTTATTTCTACCTAACTTCATTATGTTTTGAATTGAATTTATGTATATTATATTTATATTTTATTAATTTCAAACCCCCCATTTATATTAATTTAATAGTATTATATTAGTTAGAATAAAATAGTGATAATAAAAAATAAAGTGCATGTGAGCGGCCTCCTCAAGAGATCGACCCTAGTGTGAACTCTATATTGCACTCTTAAGTAAATAAAATGTTGAATAAGATGAAATAAATAAATAATATTTTTAATTTGGTTCTATTTTTAAGGATTCTAAGTTCTCACACACATTATTTTTTATAAAAAACCAAAAAAATAAAATATTTCAATTTTTTTTAAAAAACATTTTCATTGTATATCATTGTTTCTAGGTCATAGATTATTTCAGTAATTTTTTATATGAATGGAATCAGAATTAAATGTACATTAGGGAGAAATATTTTAAGATTAAAATGATGGAAAATTTATAACAAATGGAACAAAATTCCTTGTCGCTTTAAGATAATTTCAAGATGCTGGAACAAGCAAGTAAGATAGTTGCATTGTTGGATACTGAAGATGAAGAAGTTCAAGTCTTATGGTTGGAATGAAAAAAAGTAAAATATAAAGATAATGAATTTTTTTTTATCCTACATTTCAAGAATAAATCAGCAAGTTTTAATAAATACTTGAAGTCCCACATCCCTCTCTACCAAATGAATTCCTAGTTGCCCAACTTAAGGAAAAAGAGTCTGAAGTTGAATGTTTTAGGGGAGATTTAATTTTTGAAGATTATATTTATTAAAAAAATATTTATTTTAAATTGAAAACTAATCTACATTATTTTAATTTTTTAGATTTATAACCACTACAATAGGCCCTGGATGAAACATGTAAATAATTTTTTTGTGTTTAGGAGAAAATGGGAGAGCCAGTCGAGCTATACACTAGGGCATTTGAGGATGATGGAAAAAAACTAGAAATCATTTTTTGAAACTAAAATAGAAGAGAATATACATCCTATTATATTACCTTTATTACCAGTAGAAACCACTAATCCAGTTGAGCTAAATATGGAGCACCCATTTATTCTTTTCTCTATCCTTCTACACCTAAAATTTTCTCTCTCATATATTCTGGGGGTTGTTTTTATTTTATTTTATTTAGGGGTTATAACTTCCAAAATATATTGATGGGTGTTGGGAGACATAAAATTTGGTGGTTTCTAGGAAATAAACTCCATCCACCTTCATATTGGATTTAAACCACTCTAACTTCCTGACTAGGGGTAGTAAAAACCTAGCACCCACATGAGGTTCAAACGATGTTCTATCCTATTTTCCTTTCCTCTTTATTTTTATTTATTTTTTCCTATGATTTTTTTATTTCATGATTTATAGGTTCATTTGTATTATCTAGAAGATTAACTCAAATATTCCACTGAAATAATAAATTCAGGTTGTATCTTTCCTTCTATTTTGTTTTTCTACCCTTATTTATATTTTTTTGCGTTAAAATGAAGGGTAATTAAATTTAAGTGTGGGGAAGTTTCAACCTTCTAGTTGTCTTCTTGTGTGTTTTTTATTTTTGTTCTTAATTTGTTAAGAACCTTGAGATTAAATTAATAATATTATCACTTTTCACACTTAAATTTATTTTGAGGGAATTGAAATGATTTTTGAAGAAATGTATTTTAAATGATTGTTGATATGGATTTTTTTCCTAGAATTGGATTTTCAAGATTTTTTGTGAGGTTTAATAATTATTGAAATACATGATCCTAAAATATTTAACAAATTATTTTTCTATCCCTTCAAGGTATTTTGATCCAATTTGACATATTATTTATAATACCCACACTTTCTTGAGAGAAATTTGGATTTTGTGTGAGAAACAAAACTTGTGATTTTTCTCTTTCAAAGATTTGGAATTCATTGAATTTTTTTGATATGATTGAGGAACTTATTTGGATAGCAAAATATTTAAATTGAGACCCACTCTTACATTTATAATTCATTATACCTTATAAGCCATGAATTTTCTTATAGGTTTAAGACACATTACAATCCAATTTTTCATTAACTACCCACACTCTTGGGATTTTTTCATGAATATTTCAAGTTTGAGTTTGGGGGAAGGACCTTTCATATACTTTATTTAAGATTTATTTCATTTATAGGTGGTGTGATACGTGTTTAAATTTTTTTTAGTTTATATATAGAGTGTGTTGGGTATGAGTCATCATTTCATTATGATTTATTTGTTTCATCTATTTTTCCTTCAAAAAAAAAGAAAAAAAATAGAAAACAAAAATATGGAGAAGATATTGAATTTATAATTATACTTTATTTCTTTACTCATGTACCTATAAAAAATAAAGGGAATTAATTTTAATTCATTAATTGTATTCAATTTTCAGCTCATTTTCCATGAAAAAACAAAAAAGAAAAAAAATAAAGCTGCCTATTTCTGGAGCGTTAAAAAAATTGAAAAAAAGAAAAAAGGGGGGAACTTGTATAATAGAATTAATTACAATAATTTATTGTCTCATGTAACATGGAATAAAAAATGTTATGGGGTTTTATTTTACATTTTCAAAGAGATTTTAGTGAGGTTCATCTTGTGTTTTCACTTAAATATTCATGCATTGTACTTTAAGAGTCTAACCTCCTCTTTTTGGCCTTAACAATTTTCAATCATTTTACAAGCTACCCTAAGAAACATAATTAACCTGGAAAAATACCTAATTATTAGAAATATTTTCATGACTCACACTGTAGGGAAATGAGAATTTTTATAAGCCTATGGTGATACATGCAATTTCCATGTATGGGTATAACTCTGGATCTAATTTATATTGAGTGAAGAGTGACTTAAAATTCATTGTGAGATAAGTTGTGAATGAGAAATGGATAGATTTATGAGGTGGAACAAATTTAAATTCAAGGAATGAAAATTATAGACAATTTTTTTCCTATAAGATACATGATAGAATTCTGTTTTGGATAAAATCATGCATTGTTTTCTCATTTTTGATTGTTTTGTGGATTTTGTTTTGAATATATGATGACTTCCCAAGAGTGAAATGGTTTAGTGTGGGGTAATGATGAAGCCAATATTTTAATATATTTTATAATGTAATTAAATGTTTTAAATCCCACCATAGTGTTATTTTATGGGAAATTATCACATTTTTAGGTTTTTTAAATATTCTTGATATTAAATGAAAAAATGGTCTATTTTAGGATTTTACCTATTTTATAGTTATTATGAAATTCAAACATAAAATTTTATAAAATAATTGGTATTTTGTAATTATTTTTTTTCATAGGATTCCATACATCATGCGCCTCATTTAATAATTCTATACCCAAAGCACAATTCAATAGTTAGAGACCCAAAATCAGCTCACAAATCTGGCCATGAAAATAGTGCACAGATCTAAGGATTTTTGATGTTGGGCCCATATCTCTTAAGTGACCAAACCTAATGAGCCCAAATTAGAAATGAATATAGAGTAAATAAGGAGAAAAATCTTTTATTTAGATGAAAATGTGTGATTAATTCATTTCTAAGACCATAAATTAATTTTAATTGGGATATGTAGAATATGAAGAGTCACTTAGACATAATAAATATCTCAGACTAAAACAATTATAATTCCTCCATACGGGATAAATAAATATTATGTATTGTAGAGGGAAGATAAATAAATTAAGGAAAAACTTTTATTAAGGGTAAAACTTGTGAATATTATATTTACAAGTCCATAATGGCATGATACGTTGAAGCATTGAAATATGAAGAGTCACCTAGAAAAAATTAAATATTCCGAGTAAATATGCCATAAATTCTACATACAATCACCAATGATGCTAAAAAGTTTAAGGTGAACTAATGAGATAATATTTAATAACTTTTATGAATAAAAATATTCTAAATTCTTCCATTTAATGGGAAATACACACATCATGTTTTGGAGATCAAATTTTGAGTGGGAATTCTTCACCCATTTTCCCTATAAATTTATATCACACCTCCCTTTAAAAAATATATCCATTTTCAGGTGGATAAGGTTGAGTTGTTTTTATTTAATTTCTATTCATATTTTTAATATATATTAGTGTATATTTCTTCTTCTTTTGTTAATTTCTCTTCTTCTTACATTTCTTTTATTTCATGTGTTCTCCCACCATATTTCCCTTATCTACTCTAAAAATGGAGAACTAACATCGGTGCTTGTCCGAGGAAGGTAATAGTGGTTTGATTATGTTTAATGTGCTTTAATTTATTATCATTATTCAATTATGAGAGTTTTTAAGATGATAAAATTGATTATAATTAGCATTTTACATATTTTCTCCATATTTTAAATTCGTCTTCTTGTTTACCATTTCCTTCCCTTCTCTATCTAAGTCATCCACATGGTGGAGTATGGATTTAGTAGTGATGGTTGGAAAAGAGGTATCTTAACCAATGTAAAGAATAGAATTTCACCATATGTATATGTATTAGTATGGGTCAATTAAAATTCATATGATTAGGTCAGGTGTGATAGGTTTTGATAACCTCATTGAGTCGAATATTGAGATTCTTTTTAAATAATGATTTGAATCATCATGACCACCTAAGAAAATTTTCCTTATTTACTTCTACCTAACTTAATTATGTTTTTCATTTAATATATATATATATATATATATATATTATTTTTATTTTATTAATTTCAAACCCCCCCATTTATATTAGTTTAATAATATTATATTAGTTCGAATAAAAATAGTGACAATAGAAAATATGGTGCATGTGAGTAACCTCCTCGAGAGACCGACCATGGTGTGAAGTATATATTTCAATATAAGTTAAATAAAATATTTATTGAGGTGATAAAAAATCATTATCATCAGTTTATTATTGTTACCTCAAAGTTTAAGCACTTACACAAACTATTTTTCATTAAAAAAAATGAAAAAAATAAATATTTCAATATTTTTTTAAAAAAGTTTTATGCCATGTCATTGTTTATTTAGGTCATGGATTATTTAGGATATTTTTCATATGAATGGTCTAGTGCTGACATGTACAACAGTGCAGAATATTTTAAGATTTAAATGATATAAAATTTATAACAAATAGAATAAATTCCTTAACACTTTAAGAGAATTTCAAGAAGCTAGAACAAGCAAGAATACTAGTTGCGTCATTAACTGCCGAAGTTAAAGAAGGAAAAGTCTTATGGTTGGAACAAGAAAAAATAAAATATTAATAGAATGAAATAGGTGTTTCTATTACATTTCAATAATAAATATACAAGGTTAATAAATACTTTAAGATCCACTTCCCTCTCTACCAAATGAATTACTAGCTGCCCTGCTTAAAGAAAAGGAGTTTAAAGATGAATGTTTTAGGGGAGATTTAATTTCTAAACCTTATATTTATTTAAAAATTATTGATTTTAAATTAAAAAATAATATCCCTTATTCTTATTCTGTAGATTTATCACCACTATATCAGGCCTTGAATGAAAAATATAGCGAATTTGTTTATTTTGAGGGGAAAATAGAGGAGCCAGTCGAGCTATACACTGGTGCATTTTGAGGATAATGGCACAAAGAGAGAAATAAAATTTTGAACCTAAAATAGAAGAGAAGTAACTTTCTATTATAATTCCTTTATCACCATTGGCTACCACTCCTACATATGAGCTAAATAGGGAGAATCCTTTTATTATTTTCTCTATCCCTCTGCACCTTAAATTTTCTCTATCATATATTCTAGGGGTTGTGGTTATTTTTATTTTTATTAGGGGTTATAACTTCTAGAATCCACTGATGGATTTTAAGAGACATAAAATTTGGTGGTTTCTAATAAAGAAACTCCATCTACCTTCGAATTGGGGTTAAACCACTCCAACTTCCTGACTAGGGGAAGTAAAAACCTAGCACCCACATTGGGCTCATACCATATTCTATCCTCTTTTCATTTTATCTTTATTTTTATTTATTTTTTATTATGAATTTTTTTTTCATTATTTATAGGTCTAGTAGAAGTATCTAGGATCTTAAATCAAATATTCCACTAAAAAAATAAATTTAGGTTGTATATTTCCTTCTCTTTTATTTTTCTACCCTTATTTATATTTTGTTGTGATGAAATAAAGGGTAGTTAAATTTAAGTGTCGGGGAGTATCAAACTTCTAGTTTTATTCTTGTGTGCATTTTTTTTGTAATTTTCATTTTTTAGGAACCTTTATATGAAATTAATAATCTTATCACTTTTTACACTTGAATTTATTTTGAGGGAATTGAAATGATTTTTGAAAAAATAGATTTTAAATTATTATTGATATGAATTTTTTTTCCTAGAATTGGATTTTCAATCATTTTTATGAGTTTGAATAATTTTTGAAATCCATTCCCATAAAACAAAAACCAAATTATTTTTCTAATCCTATGAGGTAATATAAATAACTTTGACATACAATTCCTAATACCCACACTTTCTTATGAGAAACTTGTATTTTGTGTGAGAACCAGAACATGTGATTTTTCTCTTTTGAATCTTCGGACTTCGTTGAATGTTTTTGATATGATTGAGGCACTTCTTTGGATAGAAAAATATTTAACATGATAACCAAAATTACATATATCCTTTATTATCCCTTATAATCCATGAATTCCCTTATAGGTTTAAGCCACATTAAAAGCCATTTTTTCCTTATATACCCACACTCTTGGTGGGTTTTCATGAATATTTCAAGTTTGAGTGTGGGGGAAGGGCCTTTCATGTGAGTTATTTGGAATATGTTTCATTTGTGGGTTTCTTGAGGTGTTTTTGAACATTTTTGGTAGTGTATAGACATATATTATTGGTCATGAGTTATTATTTCATTGTGCTTTATTTGTTTATTATATTTCTACTTCCAAAAAAAGAAAAAAATAAAAAATGAAAAAATATAGATGAACTTGAATTTCTCATTGTAATTTATTTTTTACTCATTTATCTATAAAAAATAAAGGTAACTTATTTTCATTAATCCATTAAATTCAATTTTTAGCTCATCCTCTATGGAATTATAATAAAAAAATAAAAAGAAAATAAAGTCATGCCTTTCTAGAGAATTAAAAAAATGAAAAAAGGGGGAGAACATAAATGATATAATTCATTGTAACCATTGATTATCTCATGTAACATGTCATAAAAATGGGGTGGTGTTTTATTTCACATTTCCAATTTTATTTTAGTGAGTTTCATCCCGTGTTTTCTTGTGATTATTCATGCATTGTACTTAAAGAGTCCAACCTCCTCTTTTCAGCCTTAAAATTTTCTCAATAATTTTTCCCAACAACCATAAGACAAAAAATTAACCTAAAAAAAGTCCTCATGATTGTAAATATTTTCATGACTCACACTATTGATAAATGAGAATTGTCATAAGCCTATGCTGATACATGAAATTTCAAAGTATGAGCATAACTCCATATCTAATTTCTCTTGAGTGAAGAGTGACACAAAATTCATTGTGAGGTAGGTTGTGATAGGGATATTGATGAATTCATGAGGTTTAATAAATTTAAATGAGAGGAATTAAAATGAGGGTGAATTTTTTTTATATAATATACATGATGAATTTTTTTTGGATAAAATCATGGATGTTTTCTCATTTTTGATTGTTGTGTGGATTTTAATTTAAATATATGATGATTGTCCAGGAGTGCAATGGCTAAGTGTGGAGGAGTGATAAAGACAATATATTAAAATATTTTCTACTATAATTAAATATATTGAATTCCACCATAGTTTTATTTATCTAAAATTGTCACATTTTTAGGTTTTTGAAGTATTTTTTACCTTAAATGCAAAAATGGCCTATTTTAGGATTTTAACTATTTTATATCTATTATGTAATTCAGAAATAATGTTTTCTAAATGGATTGAAATTGTGTAATTATTTTTTTATAGGATTCCATGCATACCTAGGCTCATTTATTCATTATGTACCTAAATCTCAATTCAACATTTGGAGGCGCAAAATAGCCTCACAAATATGGCCTCAAAAATAGTGCATAGATCAGGAGAGTTTGGATATTGGGCCCATATATCTTAAGTGGAAAACAAAATGAGGTAAAATTAAACATTAAGATAGAGTAAATCTATATAAAAACTTTTATTAAGTTTTAAAGGTGTAATTAATTCATTTTTAAGGCCATAAATGCATTTTAATTCAGATACGTGGAATATGAAGAGTCACCTGGACTGAATAAATGCCTCAGACTAAAATATCCATAACGTCTCCATACGAGGGAAAATAAAGTTTATTTTTTTTGTATATACGAAAAAGAAATTAAGGAAAAACTTTTATTAAGGATTCCACATGGGAATAGTTTGTTTACAAGGATATAATTACATAAGATTTTGAATAATTGAAATATTAAGAGTCACCTAGATAGAATTAATGTTTTAGAGTAAATATGCCATAAATCTTACATATGGTCACCAATGATGTAGAGATATTTAGGTTGAACATGGTAAATAATATAAAAAGATTTAATGAATACACCAGTTCCAAATTCTTCAATTTAATGGGAAATATATGTGTCAACTTTCAGAGATCAAATTTTGAGTGAGGATTCTTCACCCATTTTCCTTATAAATTTTTATCTCACCCCCCATTACAAAAATATAGCCATTTTTGGGGGATAAGGTGGAATTTTGTTTCTATAATTTTTCTTCTTATTTTTAATATTTATTAGTGTAAATTTATTCTTATTCTATTTATTTATCTTCTTCTTCCATTTCTTTAATTTTAGGTGTTTCCCACTGTATTTCCCTTCTCTACTCCTCTAAAAATGTAGAACTAACCTCCCTGCTTGTTCAAGGGATGGAAAGGTGATTTGATTAAGTTTAATGTAATTTAATTTATTCTCATTATTAAATTATAATAGTTTTTAATATGGTTAAATTTATTACTATGAGAAATCTCCCCATTTTCTATATCTTCTAAATTATTCTTTTCATTTACCATTTTCCTTACCTTCTCTATCTATGTCATGAATATGATGGAATATGGATTGAGTAGTGATGGATTGTGAATAAGTATCCTACCTGAAATAAGGAAGATAATTTCCACATATTAAGAGGTCTCTATATGAGGTTATTATAATTCAAATGATGAGGTGAGGTTTTACATGTCTTGATCACCTCATTGAGTTGAATATTGATATTCTTTTTAAACAATGGTTTCAATCACCACGAACTCCTAAGAAAATTTACATTCTTTACTTATACCTAAATTAATTTTTTTGCATTGAATTTATATATATTATATTTATATTTTATGCATTTCAACCCTACCCATTTATATTAGTTTAATGGTATTATATTAGTTCGAATAAAATAGTGACAATAGAAAATACACCTTGTGTTACTGGCCTCCTCGAGAGATCGACCTTGGTGAACACTCTATATTGAATTCTTAGGTAAATAAAATATTGAATGGGGTGAAATTAATAAATCCTAATCTTTAATTTGGAACCATTTCTAGGGAGTCCAAGTGCTTAAACATATTGTTTTTCATAAAAACTCAAAAAATCAAATATTTCAATTTTTTTAAAAAGTTTCATTGCATATCATTGTTTCTTTAGGTCATAGATTATTTTAGTTATTTTTTCATATGAATTTAATAGTAATAAAATTTTATTATTGAGGAATATTTTAATATTTAAATGATACAAAATTCACAACAAATGGAACAAAATTCTTTGACGTTTTAAGAGAATTTCAAGATGTTGGAACAAGTAACCAAGCTAGTTGTGTCATTGGATGTAGAAGTTGAAGAAGTTAAAGTATTAGGGTTGAAATGAAAGAACTACAAGATAAATAGAATGAAATAGTTGTTCCTAATAAATTTTAAGAATAAATTAGTGAGGTTTAATAAAGACTTGAAGATCCACTTCCCTCTCCACAAAATTAATTCCCAACTGCCGTTGTTAAGGAAAATGAGTCTGAAGTTGAATGTTGGGGGGATATAATTTCTAAACCTTCTATTTATTAAAAAATTATTGATTTTAAATTAAAAAATAATATATTTTATTCTTATTTTTTATATTTATCACCACTACAGTAGGTCCTAGATGAAAAAGATAAATAAGTTTTTTGCATTGAGGAGAAAATTGAGGAGCCAGTCGAGCTATACATTAGTGCATTTGAGGATGATGGAAAAAAACAAGAAATCATTGAGGAATCATTTTTTGAACCTAAAACACAAGATAATTCACTTCCTATTCTACTACCTTTATCATCAGTTGACACCACTCCTCCAACTGAGCTAAATAGGGAGCACCGCTTTATTCTTCTCTCTATCCCTTTAAACGTCAAATTTTATCTCTCATATATTTTGAGAGTTGAGATTATTTTTATTTTATTTGGGGGTTATCACTTATGGAATATACTGATGGAAGTTGTTAGACATAAAATGTGGTGGTTTATAAGTAAGAAACTCCATGCAACTTTGTATTGGGTTTAAACCACTATAACTACCTGACTAGGGGTAGTAAAAACCTAGCACCCACATGAGGTTTAAACCATGTTCTATCCACTTTTCCATTTCTATTTTTTTATTTATTTTTTTCTTATGATTTGTTTTATTTCTTTATTTCCAGGTCTAGTGGAAGTATATAAAATCTTAACTCAAATATTCTACTGAACAAATAAATTTAGGTTGTATCTTTCCGTCTATTTTATTTTTCTACCCTTATTTATATTTTGTTATGCTGAAATAAAGGGTAGTTAAGTTTAATTGTGATGGAGTTTCAACCTTCTAGTTGTCTTCTCATGTTTTTTTATTTTTGTTTTTCATTTTTTAGGAACGTTGAGCTTCAATTAATAATCTTATCACTTTTCAAACATGAATTTATTTTTATGGAATTGAAATTATTTTTAAAGAAATAGATTTTAAATTATTTTTGATATGAAATTTCTTTTTTCCTAGAATTTTATTTTCAACCATTTTTATGAGTTTGACTAATTTTTGAAATCCATTCCCATGAAATACTGAACAAATTATTTTTCCAGTCTTGTGAGGTATTTTGAACAACTTTGACATATTCTTCATAATACCCATACTTTCTTGAGAGAAACTTGGATTTTTTGTGAGAAACCAAACTTTTTAATTTTTTCTTTTGGAGATTTAGACTTCATTGAATGTTTTTTATATTATTGATTCCCTTCTTTTTCTAGACACATATTTAAATTGTAACCCACCATTATATCTATACTTTACTGGACCTTAAAATCCATTAATTTCCCTATAGGTTTAAGCCACATTACTAGCCAATTTTTCTTTACCTACCCACACTCTTGGTGGTTTTTCATGGATATTTTAAGTTTGAGTATAGAGGAAGGGAATTTAATGTGTGTTATTTAGGATATATTTCATTTGGGATTTGTGTGAGGTGTGTATAAAAGTTTTTGGTAGTTTATAGACATAGAGTATTGGGCATTATTCATTATTTCATTGTGCTTTATTTGTTTCATCTATTTATATTTCAAAAAAAAAAAAAATAGAAAAAATGGATATGAGATTGATTTTTAATTATACTTTATTTATTTACTCATATCCATCTTAAAAATAAAGTTCATGAATTTTTATTCATTCATTGTATTCAATTGTCAATTTATCCTCCCTAAAAAATATAAAAATGAAAAATAAAATAAAGTAGTGTTTTTCTTGATCTTTAATAAAAATTGAAAACTAGAAAAAAGGGGGAGAACTTAGATGATATCGTTCATTTTAATCATTTATTGGATCATGTAACATGTAATAAAAAAATGGGGTGGTGTTTTTTTCTCATTTTCAAGCGGATTTGAGTGAGGTTCATCCTGTATTTTCACTTGATTATTCATGAATTTTACTTAAGAGTATAAACTACTCCTTTTGGCCATAAAATTTTTTAAATAATTTCCCACCAAACCAAGCCATAGAATTAACATTGCAAAATACCTCACAATTGAAAATATTTTCATGACTCGCATTGTGGAGAAATGAGAATTTTTATAAGACTATGGTGATACATGCAATTTTCATGTATGAGTATAACTCCGAATCTAATTTCCCTAGAGTGAAGAGTGACTTAAATTTCAATGTGAGTTTGGTTGTGATTGGTCCATGGATGGATTTATAAGGTTGAAAAAATTTAAATGTAAGAAATGAAAATTAGAGGGAGTTTTTTTTCATATAAGAGACATGATGGAATTCTGTTTTGGATAAAATCATGGATATGTTCTCATTTTTGATTGTTGTTTAGATTTTGATTTAAATATACGATAACTACCCTAGAGTGAAATGATTAAGTGTGGGAGAGTGATGAATCCAATATTTTCAAATATTTTCTACTATAATTCAATGTTTTAAATCCCACCACAGTTTTATTTTGTGATCAATTGTCACATTTTTAGGGATTTGAAGTATTTTTGATCTTAAATGAAAAATAGCCTATTTTAGGATTTTAATTGTTTTATATTTATTATGTAATTTGTCTATACAATTTTCTAAAATGATGAAAATTTTACATTTTTTATAGGATTACATACATATTGGGCCACATTCACTCATTCTAGACCCAAATCTCAATTCAATATTTGGAGACCTAAAATTGGCTCATAAATTGGGCTATGAAAATAGTGTACATATATGGATATTTTTGATGTTGGGACTATATTTTAAGTGAAAAAACCAAATGAGCTAAAATTTTACATGAGGATAGAGGAAATATTGATAAAAAACTTTTATTAAGGTTAACGGTCATGATTAATTCATTTACAAGTCCATAAATTTGTTTTAATTCAGATATGTGGAATATGAAGAGTACATGGATAAAGTAAATGTCTCCGACTAAAATAACCATAAATCTTCCATACTTGAAATAATAAAGATTAAATTTTTATAGGTATTCACAATATATTAAGAAACAACTTTTATTAAGGGTTATATGCATTAATATATTGGTTAGAAGGCCATAATGGCATGAGATGTTGAAGTATTGAAGTATGAAGAGTCACCTGTATAGAATTAAATATTTGGAATAAATATTCCATAACTCCTAAATATGGTCACCAATGATGCATAACATTTTAGGGTGAACTCATGAGATAATATGAAACGACTTTTATGAAGACACCCATTCCAAATTATTCCATTTAATGTTAAATACACACATCAATGTTCAGGGATAATATTTTGAGTGATAATTATTCACCCATTTTCCCTATAAATTTATGTCTCACCTCCAATTACAAAATATATCCATTTTTAGGAGGATATGGTCAAGTTTTGTTTATGTATTTTTTCATAATATTTTAAATATATATTATTTTATCTTTCTTATTCTTATGTTCATTTATATTCATCATCCATTTCTTTTATTTCATGTGTTCTGCCACCATATTTATCTTCTCTACTCCTCTAAAAATGGGAAACTAACCTCAAAGCTTATTTGAGGGAGGAAATTGTGGTTTGATTGAGTTTCATGTGCTTTAATTTCTTCTCACTATTCAATTCAAATATTTTTGAAGATGGTTAAATTGATTATGGTGACCAGTCACCCCATTTTCTCTATCTTCTAAATTCTTACTCTCTTTACCATTTTCATTCCCTTTATTATCTAATTTGTTCATACAATGGAGTATTACTTGAGTAGTTATGGTTGGAGAAGAGTTATACTTGATGAAATAAGGAAGATAATTTCACCATATTTAGAGGTCTTTGTCACGACCCATCCTCGGGGCCCATGCCGTGACTACCCCAAGCCCGCCTTCCATAGGCCAGGGGCTGGCGACTAGCACCAAAGGTGTAAAATCACGATAACTGGGAAGGCATTGCCTTTATAAAAGAAAACAAGCACCACATAGTACAACCGAAAACAAAACACTAAGTACAGAAGAAAAGCTGAAAAGTAAATGGGCCAGAATACAAACCCAAAAGAAAGTACAACTACAACTGAACAAGGTACAACAGCAAAAAAACAAACAGCTGGAAGAGGGAAGCAGCTCCTGGGTCGTCCTCCTCGGGTCCTACCTGAAGGGTAGGTACAGATAGCGCAGCTCCTGGTCGTCCACCTCAGATCCTACCTGAAGGGTAGGTACAGATAGCCTCCTCCACGCTCTCTTCCGTCAACCTCCTTTGTGAGTTGTCTCGTCGCGTAGTCCACCTCTGGGTACTGACTCGTCGTGTAGTCCACCTTCGGGTACCGACTCGTCGTGTAGTCCACCTCCGGGTACCGACTCGTCGTGTAGTCCACCTCCGGGTACCGTCCAGTCCTCGAACACTCGGCCTCCGTCAGCACTGCCCATCGTCTGCAACCAACACAACGAGGTGCGGGCATAGCCCGTGCAGGGGTGAGTATAAAGATACTCAGTAGGGACCCCGAGACCCTCAAGGTCTCAATAAACCAACAAGGATAACCACAAGAAGATCTCAACAGATAACCTCTACTTAGATATATGCCCATACATATACCTAAGTTATCAAGTAACCCATCTCAATCATGAGGAAACACAAGGATTGTGAAATCAACGGATAACCACTACCCAGGTATATGCCCATACATATACCTAAGTTATCAAGTGACCCATCTCAATCATGAGGTAAACACAAAGGTCAAAAGTCTCAGCTCAAACCAGGATTTTCATTATCGAAACCGTAACTTCTGAAGAGCTCTGTCTCTGGAGTGTACAGTGGTCCTGTCACGACTCCGAGGTACTTCTCACTAATCTAAGACTGCTGAGGTACTCCTCCTGTCGAGTACTGCGGGTTTGCGGCCAACTACCGGGCGCTCCGTCCGCTGAGGGTCTGTCGCCAAATACCGGGCGCTCCCACTAATAACCTACAGAGGTACTCCTCCTGTCGAGTACCGCGGGTTTGCGGCCAACTACCGGGCACTCCGTCCGCCGTGGGTCTGTCGCCAAATACCGGGCGTTCCGTCCACTGGGCTAGTCGACTCACTTCAAGTCGATTCGGTCAAGCAGCCGTCAGGTCTCAGCCAGCTACACAGTCTCCGTACTCCGCACGCTCGTCTCCGGGAGGGTCCGCTCCATGAGCTACTGGTCGATACTCCAAGTATCACAAAGTCCCGCAAAGAAGTATCTCAAAGGACCACCTCGTCATAGGGGTCTCAACACAACAGACGACGCGTCAATCGGACGCCCGGTCTGTGAGTTATTAGCCTTTTCATCCCAGGGGCCCGGTTGGTTTCGTGTGCGAACCAATCCGGCCGTAACTCAACTATACCCCGAACACTCATAGGGTATACTTATAGGGACCGTTTCTCAATGAGATCACCAACGCCGCTGACGGTTCGTCACATGAACGTTCTGTCAGAAAGGTATCAGCTTTTCCGTTCCAAGGGCCCGGTTAGATTTCGGTGCGATCCAACCCGGCCACTATCCAACTGCATCCAAATCTCGGCGAAGGATACCAAAAGTTCCGTATCATCAACATTAACTCAACGCAACAGACGGCGCGTCAATCGGACGCCCGGTTTGAGAGTTATTGGCCTTTTCATTCCAGGGGCCCGGTTGGATTTCGGTGCGATCCAACCCGACTGCACTCCGTCGGCATCCAAACCTCGAGCGGAGTAAGCCAAAAGATCCGTCTCACTTAGAGGAATTCAACAAAACAGACGGCGCGTCAACCGGATGCCCGGTCTGTTATTTATTGACCTTTCCATCTCACACCCACCCTGGGAAACTTCCCAGGAGGTCACCCATCCTGATCACTACTCTAGGCCAAGCACGCTTAACTATGGAGTTTTAACCACGTAGGCTCCCGAAAAGGAAGGTGCACCTTGAGTATAGTATACTGAAACGACCGTCTCGATCCAAGGACCGCGTTGCCGCTGACGGCGAGTCGTTTGGAGGCCCGTAGCCCAAGATACGGGCATTTGACCGAAAGTGGTCCGAAACTGGGGGTCTGGGCCTGGGCCGACCCGGCCCGACCCCCCCTGGGTCGGCCGAACCGGGTCGACCCGCCCCGGGCGGCGACCCGACACGACGACCCGGCCCGACTCGGAAAACCCGGCCCGGCGCGGCGGCGCGGCCTGGGCGCCGTTCGGGTGCCTCCCGCGGGGGGGAAAAGCCCCCCCCCTTTGAGAACTGGAGCCCCTTAATTGGGGCCGCTTTTGAGACCCGGCCGGGGAAAATTAATTCCCCCAGTCTCCACTGTCAGGCCGACCCGCACTGGCCGGCCGGTTTCGCCAGCAGGGACCGGCGACGGCCGATCCTTCCTTCGCCGACACCGGCGGCCCGGTGCCGGCCGCCGGTCATCTTGCTCCACCGCGGCCCGGAACCGGCCGCGACCTATGCCGTCCGGCGCGATGCGACGACATCGCTTCCCTCCGCCGCGGCCCCGCTCCGGCCGCGGCGCCTTTGACTTTCTTTGACGCGACGCGACGGCGCCGCGTTCTTGGATTTCTTTCCACGGCGCGACGCGACGGCGCCGCGTAATAATTTCCGTGCGATTCCCGCGTGGTGCGACGACACCACGCCATCCCGTTCCATCCGCAAGGAAACAATTATGAACATAGGAGGGGGGTTCGACCGTGTTGGTGCGGTCCGGGCCCCCCTCTCGTTAGACAAAAACATTTAATCCTTTATCCTCGAAGTTCGACATTCTAGAATCAAGAATGGAAAATAAATAAATAAAATATCAACAATCCCTTACCTTGTATTCAAGTGCGGAGCACGCCAATCAAGCCGCGGAAGACTAGCGTCGCGGAGGTCGGGCGTCGTGGAAATCGAACGTCGTTTCCGTTGACATTGAGGTGCGTCCGAAGAGGTACGTCGCTGGAGAAGCTTCGTAAGCTGACGGAGATAGTCCGAGGAGGAAAGAGCGTCTCCTTTCGTTGACACGGGAAGAAGATCGAAGAAGCGGCGTCGTCGATCTTCGGAAACACACCGGCTACGAAAAAGAGAAGCGGCGTTCTTCGTGTTTTTTCGTCAAGGTTGAAGAAGATGGAGAGAGCTTCTCAAAATCTCTCAAGGTGGAAAAGGAGACCAACCCAAAATAAAATAAGCTTGAGCCTTATTTTATTTACACAACTAAACATTTGAATTTCAAAAGATAAGAAACGAACCATAAATTCGTAGAATTAATTCAACGAAAGAAACAACTCATTTAATTTACGAAAAAAAAACCGCCCAATTAAATGGTCTGTTAAGAAGTTAAGAAAACACGTCAGTTGACTTTCATAAAGACGGGTTTTCGCGGGTGCGTTACTTAGCGGAAAGAAACGGCGGGGCTCGTGCGGGCCCCACCTCACAAATATCCTACCAAGAGGGTAGGATATTTCTGAATAGTACCTTATCCGATTCAACTCAGATTAAGCCGCTTTTAAGTGGCTTCAAGTGGCTTCCAAGTGGCTTAAGTGAAATAAAATAAAGTTGTCGCAAAATTATTTTATTTCGTAACTTTAAGACCGAAAATTAAAAACCACACCCGAGCAAACGCAACTCCGGAAGAGGCGTTTCTAAGAAATTACCGGCGCTGCGATTCCATCGGTGCCCTCAGAATTTGATTCCGAGCACCGGTTCAAAAGTTAGAAAAATCCGCTCGTCCGTTCACTGAACGTACCCGAGCCAAACTTCGGAAATTGATTCCGGGCACACCGGGCCTCGGAATCAGGCACCGTCAGAAACTGCGTTCTTGTAAAATTCCAAAGAAAATTAAAAAAAAAATTCCTTGGAATTTACGGGTCTTTACATTACTCCCACCACAGGGCTTTATGTCCCCGTAAAACTTCACCACAAACTTAGGGAAACAAAGCGGTACTGAGAATGCATCTGAGCCTTCCGCTCCCATGTGCTCACCTGGAGGTTCCCGCGCTGCCAAAGAAAGTGCACAAGAGGAATCGACCGTCCTCCTAGGATCCACTCCTGTCGATCATCGATCCCCACAGGAACCTCCGTAGAAGACACTCATCGCCACCGTCCAGCTCCTCATGGTCGATGATATGTGAAGGGGTCGAGCACGTATCTCCTTAGTTGGGATACATGGAAAACGTCGTGCACCTAGTGCAACTGAAGTGGATGGTCCAAGAGGTAAACCACCTCGCCTACCCAGCTGAGGACCTAGAAAGGTCCGTTGAACCTTAGAGATAACTTGACTGCCTGGCCACATCTCCGTAAACCTTGTCGAGGTGAGACCCGTAAGAAGACGTGGTCGTCATCCTCGAACTCCAGAGGTCTCCATTTCTGTTAGAACTGAAACTCAAAAGGACTGCTACTACGAGGGTAAGGTTTACCGACTCAAGAGTGATCGGTCGCACCCTCCTGTGCAAGAGTTACCCTGCACTGCCTAGGGTTTCCTTTTCCGCCGACCAAGGAAAACCCATCCCGACGTTTTCCTAAAACCGTCAATTTGAGTATGAAAAGTTATTTCCCATTCCATACTCAAACTAACGTCGTAAGGCCTCGACGCTGCCACCAAGAGATTCCAACCAGAACTCTCGCCTCAAGGGTCTGACCACACCGTCGGCGTAAGTGTGATTATCGAGTCTCCTCCCAAGGTATCTTCAGACGTGAGGGTCAAGTACACGGCTTACCGTAAACTCTAGGTCTGGAACAAGATTTTTGAAAGCTAGGAATGATTCATATCGACGTCTGTTACTACAGCAGCTAGTAGTGGAAACAGACTGTCCCTTGAATCATTTCTAGAGACATTGGGTCACACTCCATGACCGCATGCAGCCGCACTCTTCCTCCGCCCTCCAGCTCCCTGAGCCTGGCGGGAATAACTAAGGCGGGTGGTTGTAGCATGTTAAGATGTACACCACCTCATGCTGCTCTCCTAGCTCTGCCTCCACGTATGCCGCTTCGCAGACTCATCTCTATTTAAAGCTACCTCTTATTGAAACATTTAACACACCCGAGTCTCTAAGACTCGCACCGGTTCCTTGTTTCTTACTGCACTGTGCAGTCTTCATCCGCTCCTGGATGAACTGCACCTCCTTTAGTCTCACAAGAGCTGCTATGATTTCTTCTTTGCCGATAAGAGAAATCTGGTCTCATCCCCTGGATGAACCACATTCGTTGCCTAATACAGTCAATCCTGACATAAATGATGCATTCATGCCATGGATGACGTCGTAAGGCCTCGACGCAACTACTAAGAGATCCAAATGTCACTCTCGCCTCCAAGGGTCGAGTCATACTGTCGGCATCAGTGTGAGGTCACTGGGTCTCCTCCAGTAGGAATCTCAAAAGTGAGGGTCAAGTCAACAGTTTAACCAGGACCACTCAGTATCAACCAAACAAAAAGGACAGAAAAGCAAACAAAGATAAGTGTATTTTTATTATTGCAGCTCATAGTACAAAGACACGAATACAAAAGCATCATGGAACTAGAAGTACAAAGGACGTATCCACTAGTTCCTCTCCTGTCCACCTGCTCTCGGAGCTCCATGACCATAGGCCTCAGCTGCCTGAAGCTGAGCTCCCCCATGTCCTCCTGTCCCCTGCGGTCGGGGTGGGCCTCCTGGTGGTGGTGGCAACATACCGAAGCATCTTCCACCTCCAGCTGCACGGCCAGCTCCTCTGCCATGGCCGCCTGCTCCTTGCGGTCCACCCTGATCGAACCTCTGCCTTTGCCTCGGAGGTTATTCATTTAACTGATGGTCATCTGCATGGCGGGTCGGACAGTCACGTGCCATGTGACCAATTCCACCGCAGGAGTAACACTGTCCACTCTCGGCACGTCTGGCTCTGACTCCACCCCGGTTTCCCCGCACAACTGAACCTGAGTCATGCAGTCGACCACCGGTAGGTCTGGTCCTCTTGGACCTCTGTGTCATCTGTCTACTGCCTGCTGCAGAAGACTCTGCCGCAAGCCGGCTAGTGGTGGGTCCTGCTGCTGGAGACTGCTCAGCAAGGAAACTCTCCACTAAGAGGGCTATCTCCAACACCCCTGTCTGCTTCGGAAAGCTGTGGGAAACAAAAGAAGATCTAATCTCTCGCCTGAGCCCCTGCTCGAAGGTTCGGGCCCTGAAGAACGAGTCCCATACCATATATGTGGAGTAGCGCGAGAGGTCTGTGAATCTCGCTGAGTACTGTGCCACTGACATGCTGCCCTTCCGCAGCTGAAGTAGCTCCTGTATATGCACCGCTCGAAGGGTGGCTGGTACAAACTCTTCCCGGAACATGCTCTCGAAGTCTGCCCATAGAAGTGTCGCCTCGTTATGCATATGAAGCATCAGGCTCCACCATCTGCCTGCTGCTGCCTGAAGAAGGCTGGCAGCTAGGATCACCATGAAATCTGTCGGCGTCCCCACTAGCCTGAAGACTCTCACCACAACCTCTATCCAATCCTCACCCACATTCGGGTCCGTTCCTCCCTGGAACCTGGGTGGCCTCTAGCGCTGGAACTCATGCAGTGCGCTCAAGCGACGTGCATCTTCTACTGCTGGGGCTGGTGGAATCGGTGGCCCAACGGGTAGTAGAACCACTGGTGCCTCCGATGGTGCCTCAACTGGGATAGGGCCCTGTACTGAGGCCTTGTCGCTCGGCGGGCTAACAGTACGTACCACTCTCAGGGCTCTAGCTGGTCGTCCACGGGGAGGCATCCTGAAAGAAACAACATGACACGGTCAAAAGATTATACCTGGTGAGATGACCTAGTTTGAGCTGACATTTAAATAAAACTTCTGGAAAACACACACGCAATCAGTGTTTTCGTGCACAAAGTCGGAAACCAGTTGTCAGGGTCCTGGTGTATGGATACGTCGGCCGCCCGCACCAATACTGGACTCCCTGAACTGAAAACCACACTCGGTACTCTTAACACTATTGCTTCACAGAAGGAAACATCAAAGTTATAAGTTCTGCGGTAGAACCGAACTCCTCTGATACCAATTTGTCACGACCCGTCCTCGGGGCCCGTGCCGTGACTACCCCAAGCCTGCCTTCCATAGGCCAGGGGCTGGAGACTAGCACCAAAGGCATAAAATCCCAATAACTGGGAAGGAATTGCCTTTATAAACGAAAACAAGCACCACAGAGTACAAGCGGAAACAAAACACTAAGTACAGAAGAAAAGCTGAAAAGTAAATGGGCCAGAATATAAACCCAAAAGAAAGTACAAATACAACTGAACAAGGTACAACAACAAAAAACAAACAGCTGGAAGAGGGAAGCAGCTCCTGGGTCGTCCTCCTCGGGTCCTACCTGAAGGGTAGGTACAGATAGCGCAGCTCCTGGTCATCCACCTCAGATCCTACCTGAAGGGTAGGTACAGATAGCCTCCTCCACGCTCTCGTCCGTCAACCTCCTCTGTGAGTCGTCTCGTCGTGTAGTCCACCTCCGGGTACTGACTCGTCGTGTAGTCCACCTCCGGGTACCGACTGGTCGTGTAGTCCACCTCCGGGTACCGACTCGTCGTGTAGTCCACCTCCGGGTACCGTCCAGTCCTCGAACACTCGGCCTCCGTCAGCACTGCCCGTCGTCTGCAACCAACACAACGAGGTGCGAGCATAGCCCGTGCAGGGGTGAGTATAACGATACACAGTAGGGACCCCGAGACCCTTAAGGTCTCACTAAACCAACAAGGATAACCATAAGAAGATCTCAACAGATAACATCTACTTAGATATATGCCCATACATATACCTAAGTTATCAAGTAACCCATCTCAATCATGAGGAAACACAAGGATTGTGAAATCAATGGATAACCACTACCCAGGTATATGCCCATACATATACCTAAGTTATCAAGTGACCCATCTCAATCATGAGGTAAACACAAAGGTCAAAAGTCTCAGCTCAAACCAGGATTTTCATTATCGAAACCGTAACTGCTGAAGAGCTCCGTCTCTGGAGTGTACAGTGGTCCTGTCACGACTCCGAGGTACTACTCACAAATCTAAGACTGCTGAGGTACTCCTCCTGTCGAGTACTGCGGGTTTGCGGCCAACTACCGGGCGCTCCGTCCGCTGAGGGTCTGTCGCCAAATACCGGGCGCTCCCACTAGTAGCCTACAGAGGTACTCCTCCTGTCGAGTACCGCAGGTTTGCGGCCAACTACCGGGCACTCCGTCCGCCGTGGGTCTGTCGCCAAATACCGGGAGCTCCGTCCACTGGGCTAGTCGACTCACTCCAAGTCGAGTCGGTCAAGCAGTCATCAGGTCTCAGCCGGCTACACAGTCTCCGTACTCCGCACGCTCGTCTCCGGGAGGGTCCGCTCCACGAGCTACTGGTCGATACTCCAAGTATCACGAAGTCCTGCAGAGAAGTATCTCAAAGGACCACCTCGTCATAGGGGTCTCAACGCAACAGACGGCGTGTCAATCGGACGGCCGGTCTGTGAGTTATTAGCCTTTTCGTCCTAGGGGCCCGGTTGGTTTCGTGTGCGAACCAATCCAGCCGTAACTCAACTATACCCCAAACACTCATAGGGTATACTCATAGGGACCATTTCTGAACGAGATCACCAACGCCGCTGACGGTTCGTCACACGAACGTTCTGTCAGAAAGGTATCAGCTTTTCCGTTCCAGGGGCCCGGTTGGATTTCGGTGCGATCCAACCCGGCCACTATCCAAATGCATCCAAATCTCGGCGAATGATACCAAAAGTTCCATATCATCAACAGGAACTCAACGCAACAGACGGCGCGTCAATCAGACGCCCGGTCTGAGAGTTATTGGCCTTTTCGTTCCAGGGGCCCGGTTGGATTTCGGTGCGATCCAACCCGAACGCACTCCGTCGGCATCCAAACCTCGAGCGAAGTAAGCCAAAAGATCTGTCTCACTTAGAGGAATTCAACGAAACAGACGACACGTCAATCGGACGCCCGGTCTGTTATTTATTGGCCTTTCCATCTCACACCCACCCTGGGAAACATCCCAGGAGGTCACCCATCCTGATCACTACTCTAGGCCAAGCACTCTTAACTATGGAGTTTTAACCACGTAGGCTCCCGAAAAGGAAGGTGCACCTTGAGTATAGTATACCGAAACGACCGTCTCGATCCAAGGATCGCGTTGCCGCTGACGGCGAGTCGTTTGGAGGCCCGTAGCCCAAGATACGGGCATTTGACCGAAAGTGGTCCGAAACTGGGGAGTCTGTGCCTGGGCCGACCCGACCCGACCCCCTGGGTCGGCCGAACCGGGTCGACCCGCCCCGGCTCGGAAGACCCGGCGCGACGGCGCGACCTGGGCGCCGTTCGGGTGCCACACGGGGGGGGGGGGGGGGGGCAAATCCCCCCCCCCCCCTTTGAGAACCGCGACCCCTTAATTGGGGACGCTTTTGAGACCCGGCCGGGGGAAATTAATTCCCCTGGTCTCCACTGTCAGGCCGGCCCGCACTGGCCGACCGGTTTCGCCAGCAGGGACCGGCGACGACCGGTCCTTCCTTCGCCGACACCGGCGGCCCGGTGCCGGCCGCCGGTCATCTTGCTCCACCACGGCCCAGAACCGACCGCGGCCTATGCCGTCCGGCGCGATGCGAGGACATCTCTTCCCTCCGCCGCGGCCCCGCTCCGGCCGCGGCGCCTTTGACTTTCTTCGACGTGATGCGACGGCGTCGCGTTCTTGGATTTCTTTCCACGGCGCGGCGCGACGGCGCCGCGCAATAATTGCCGTGCGATTCCCGCGTGGTGCGACGACACCACGCCATCCCGTTCCATCCGCAAGGAAACAATTATGAACATAGGAGGAGGGTTCGGCCGTGTTGGTGCGGTCCGGGCCCCCTCTCGTTAGACAAAAACATTCAATCCTTTATCCTCGAAGTTCGACATTCTAGAATCAAGAATGGAAAATAAATAAATAAAATATCAAAAATCCCCTACCTCGGATTCAAGTGCGGAGCACGCCAATCAAGCCGCGGAAGACTAGCGTCGCGGAGGTCGGGCGTCGCGGAAATCGAATGTCGTTTCCGTTGACGTCGAGGTGCGTCCGAAGAGGTACGTCGCTGGAGAAGCTTCGTAAGCTGACAGAGATAGTCCGAGGAGGAAACGACGTCTCCTTTCGTTGACACGGGAAGAAGATCGAAGAAGCGGCGTCGTCGATCTTCAGAAACACACCGACTACGAAGAAGAGAAGCGGCATTCTTCGTCGGAGCTTAAGTGTTCTTCGTGTTCTTCGTCAAGGTTGAAGAAGATGGAGAGAGATTCTCAAAATCTCTCAAGGTGGCAAAGGAGACCAACCCAAAATAAAATAAGGTTAAGCCTTATTTTATTTACACAACTAAACGTTTGAATTTCAAAAGATAAGAAACGAACCATTAATTCATAGAATTAATTCAACGAAAGAAACAACTCATTTAATTTACAAAAAAAACCGCCCAATTAAATGGTCTGTTAAGAATTTAAGAAAACGCATCAGTTGACTTTCATAAAGATGGGTTTTCGCGGGTGCGTTACTTAGCGGAAAGAAACGGCGGGGTTCGTGCGGACCCCACCTCACAAATATCATACCAAGAGGGTAGGATATTTCTGGATAGTACCCTATCCGATTCAACTCAGATTAAGCCGCTTTTAAGTGGATTCAAGTGGCTTCCAAGTGTCTTAAGTGAAATAAAATAAAGTTGTCGCAAAATTATTTTATTTATTAACTTTAAGCCCAAAAATTAAAAACCACACCCGAGAAAACGCAACTCCGGAAGAGGCGTTTCTAAGCAATTACCGGTGCTGCGATTCCATCGGTGCCCTAAGAATTCGATTCCGAGCACCGGTTCAAAAGTTAGAAAAACCCGCTCGTCCGTTCACCAACTGCTTGAGGTAGGAGATTTCGGGTTTCTTTTAAATCTTCTTTGTGGTTTATAACAATACATGGATTTAATCGATATAATTAAATCTTCATGTTCTTGAACCTCACAGTTCGTCGAAACGTCACCTTCCGCGACGATGCGATGCCCTTCCGTGACGACGCGACGCCCTTCCGCGACGATGCGACGCCTTTCCGCGACGCGACGATCTCCTCCTTCCACGGTGATCAAATCCGCGAAGAACGCGCGTGCGACGACTTGACGAGGTAGGGGTTGTCGTGAATATTTATTATTCCCGTGAACGTTTCTTTAAAATTAAAGAACCGGGTTCATATGAACAATTTTAATTTATTAAAATTGTTGTTTCATGTGTTGAATAAATTCTCCTGACTGTTATTATCTAATGCGGAGGGTGCGGTCCAAACGAACACGGCCCGACGGCCATGTTAAAGGCGGGGTGGCTGTGCTATCACTGGGGCCCAGTTGTCACAGTCTTGGTATGGGGTGATTATAATTCAAATGAAAAGGTGAGGTGTGACAAGTCTTGATCACCTAATTGAATTTAATATTAAGATTCTTTTTTAAACAATTATTTCAATCATCATGACCTCCTAATAACATTTTTCATATTTATTTATACCCAACTTCATTCTGTTTTGTATTTAATATATATATATATATATATTATATTATATTTTATTCATTTCAACCCCAAAATTTATATTAGTTATATTAAAATAGTGATAAAAGAAAATACACTGCATGTGAGCGGCCTACTCGAGATATCGACCCTAGTTTGAACTCTATATTTCACTCTTATGTAAATAAAATATTTTCCGAGGTATAATGAATAAATCCTCACTGTAAAGAGTATAGGGTTTTTAAAAACATTCATGTGATTTATAATATTTTTTTGAAGAAAACATAAGGATTTTCAATACCTCCCTACGATGTGTAAGTTTTTATAAAGAAAACATAACATTTTTCAAAAACTCCTTATGATGTGTAGGTTTTTTAAACAAAATGTAATATTTTTCATAACATTCCTATTATGAAGAATTTTTTCGGTGGATAAAATTTATGGTTTTTTAAAATATTCAAATTTTTATAGGTAGCATCAGAATTAAAAAAGGCGTAAAGAATTCTCCTTCTATAAATATAATATGCTAGGAGGTGTATAAGGATTTTGATTGAATTTTATGGTTTTATCATTTATCATTTTAGAGAGAAGCGTCATTAATTCCATAGTATAATCCATGGTGGTTGATAATGATAGAGAATATCCATTCTATACCATGGAGCATGAAGTTTTTAATTCAAAGTATCCTTGTCCAAAATAAGTATGCCCATTAGAATCATTGTGAAATATGTGTTGAATTGCAATGTACTTTTTCAATCATAAAATATGAATAATATTTCTAATTATATGAAAAAATATCCATTTTATGAATAATATTAGGATAAATTTAATGGTTCTACCATTTATATGATACCCAATCCGTGAAGTAGTTTCATGCCACAACCTATCAAGGGAAATAGGCGGAACACACTATGGTGCTTTTCCATGAGAATAACATATAGCACTATTTTTTGAAATATGCATGGATAAAACCACAATTTTTTCATGCATACACATATGAATCAATCATCTATGGAATAAAATATACATTATTAATAATGAAATATTACTAATAATTCAATATTTCAAAGTTAGTAGATTCTCATTTTCAAAATATCATATTTTTTGGAACAAAATAAAGGAATTGAATGAGTAACTTTGACTCATATTTGAAGAAGGAAATCCAACTATAGTTTTTATAGAGTTTATAAATTAAAAATATGAAAAATATCTCATGTGTTAATTGGGTTATTAAAGAGGGATAAGAAGAAGGAGATAAAATATTGATATTTCTGTTACAAAATAAAAAGGGAGAAAAGGAAGACTATTATGGATTAATTAAAGATTATAAATCAAAGGTGGAACTAATGTACACCAATAACACATGTGTCAGCCTGGTTTTTTTTATTATGAAGCAATATTGTGAGAAAATAAGGTGTTTCCACTATTTATTGTGATACTTATATCAAAGTAGTGTATAGAGATACAAGATGAAGGATTTAATCTAGGATCAACAATTTGTCCTTCCTAAATTTTATAACACATATAGTGGATAATGTTAATTCCTGGAAATTCAACACATTGTCTGTGTATGATCCTTGGATTATCCCTTAGTGGTAAAGAAAAGTAAAATTTTTTCCCCACATTTAATTTTGGTATCTTGAATGCATGTGTTTGTTTAAATATTGACATGCTTACATTATTCTCATTCACGCTAGAAAAATAACTAATGAAATAAAAGAAGAATATAAAACCCTAATCACACCCCCTATTAGGGTGGTTTGTGTGTGTGTTTGAAATAAGTACACTCCCTATGTCCATTGTGCCCCATTTTTCTTTAGATCTTCCCTAAAATACAGATGCTAGGGGATCAAATATTCCAGCTGATCAATATGGGTTGATAGAGGATGCAATATCATCATTAGCATCACAAGGGTATTAGAGGGTTACTATTATTGGTATATAATTGTTAATGTGAAAAAATAATTTATTACATTAGTATAGTAATCAATGAATATATTTATTGAATAGATTCAAACAATAATAGGAGAGAATCAAACATGAATACATAGAATGCTTGAAGGTTGAAAAATTTAAAATTAGTCATTCTATTTGAAATGTATGTAGTGTTTAAAGGTAATTTAAGATTCTTAAATGGGTACATATTTGGGAAAACATCTAGTAAGCAAATTTCCTTTTATAATGCTCTGAGATTTTGGAATGTATATATCTTTTTTTTATAAATTAATAAAATCTTTGATAGATTGCTCCATATGCAATACTGAACAAAACTTATCTGTGAAATATTTATTATTAAGAAAATTTAATAATAATAAAACCTTTATTAAATAAAAAATATTTCAACTAATTATAAATTCATACAAAATAGGATTGATAACACTTAAATTTTTAAAAGGCAATTTTTCAATAAAAGCAGTTTTTATTTACATATATTGAATTTTAATTTGAAAGATATATTTATAAATTTTATAATTTTAATTTTAAAAATTAACTTAATTTTTTAATCCCACACATCAAAATTATAATAAGGTGATTTTTTGAGTTTTTGTTTAAAAATAATTTATTTTTAGGTAAATAATAAAAAAGAATCGATTTTGCTAATACCATCACTTTTAGGACATTATTATAATACAATGATGATTTAAATATTTTTAAAACCATTTTATATAAAATATAAGTATTTATAAAGTAAAATAAACCATTTAAAAATAATATGTTGTATTTATAAAATCTATGTTTAAAGTTTTTTAAAATTAAGTGATATTTTACTTTAAAAAATATTTTTATTCGATTACATTAAACATCACTTTTCAAAACTTATAGAAAATAAATCTAACAAAATGGATTTAAAATTTTATATCAACATATTCATATTATATAATAAGTCTAATTTAATTTTTATGCATAATGATTACAAGGATTAAAGTTAATAACCGCGATAATGGTAAAACTATTGTTTTTAAAGAATTGTTTTATTAACATTATGTAATTTTTATATAATAAAATAAATTAATTTATTTCTAAAAAATAATTAAAATATATTTTTTAATCCTATATATAAATACATTAACACTCATTAAATTGGTAATCAATACTGAATAATATTAAGAACAATTAATGGTAAGAACAATTTTTTTCCAAAAAATAATTTTTCTATATATTATATTTTTTAATTTAAAAATTAAATTTCTAATATTTATAAATTTAAATAGACTATATGGATCATGAATTTAGTTTTAGAGCATAAAAATTTGGTTATAATAGTTACCTTATATTTTTAATAAAATACAAACTACAAAGTTAAAAACTTGTTACTAAGGTAAAACCCAAAATAGTAAAACATAAAAATAAAATATTAAAAGGATTGAAAAATGTGGGAAATTATTGGTGGAGGTTTTATAGAATTTATACCACCCAAAAATCCATTCTTTCTCACTTTTGAGACCTTTTACCCTTGAGTAGTGTCATTCCATTGTTTAAAAACAATGGATGTTCATATAAGTTCCATTTTATTCACTTATAAAGGGGAACACTTACACCACTTAATACCACACCTATCATTTCGAATTTCATCATTAAAATATAAAATTATTATCCTTATATAATCATATCACAAGTTAATAAGCCTCAAGTATTAATTAGTTATCCTATCTCTTCATTTCCAATGAGTCTTTGAAGAGAAACTTTAAGGCCCCAATGCGAGTAGTACTTAATCCTTCTATTTTTATTCTTAATATTTATCTTCAAAAAATACCCTATAAATAGTAATATAATGAATTAATTATAATTATTATAATTTATTTTTATTATATTAATGTAACAACCATTATTTATTCCTTTCTATCTAGTTAGAAAAACAAAAAATTATCGATCATGTGTTTGTGTAGACTACTGCGTCCATAAAGTCACATCTTTTGTTTTCACCATCGCATCTCTTCACTGGTTATAAGGATGAAATTGAAGAATAAATGTGAAATATATAATATAATTATTATTTTAAGATAAATATTATAACCCAACTTCATTACCACTCATTAGTTGGGAAATGAAAACGTTAACCATGCATTGTGTGAACTACCGTCTCCCTAAAGTAACATTTTTCTTTTTTAATATTGATTTTATTTGTTTATTAAAATATCTTAAAATATAAATTTTAACCCTAAAAAATATATATAATATCATTATTATTCATTAAAAAAGATATTATGTCAAAATAAATAATTTCTTAATCATACCATCAATCAAATTATGTTATCTTCATGTTTGGGTTGGTCTAAAAACATACTTATACAATGGTATAAAACTCTTTAATGGATGACTATGAGAACCAAAATAATAATATTATTATAAAATAAAAATAAAACCATGTTTTTATTGTCCTGTAAAGGTTATATTAAGTACTTAACTTATTTTTAAAATATCATCTTTGATCGCTAAAATTACCGAACTAAGCGGACACCGATTACATTTTTACACAACATAACCTAAAAAAAATGGAATGAGATAAGAGATTTATTAATAAATATAATTTAAATATTTAATTACCTTAAATTATCTATAAATGATTAAATTTTGGATAATATTGAGGAATAGAACCGTAACTTATTCAAAACAATCAAGATAACTCACATCCAATATTGAAAAATGATAACAACAAACTAATATACATGTAGAGAATAATTATATATGAAGTTTATAAAAGTTAAGAGATATTAATAAGGTTTTAAAATAAGTTATTGATATTGTTTTTTTTGTTATTCAGGAGATTCAAGAGCTTTAATGGAATTCAATAATTAAAGTAATGGTTTCTTTGCCTTATTTTCAAATCCTGGAGACATGTTTGAAATTAAGCACCATAATTTATCTTATATGGTTTATTAATTTCACTATTTACATTAATTATAATTAATATATTTAATTTAAATATATTTTAATGTCCAATTCATGGTTACCATATTATTTTTACATTAACATTACCGTAAGTGTTTTTGGAAAGTCGATTCTCATTCATTGATCTATAATGATTCTTCATAAAGTTATTTCATATATGTTGTGCACATTATACTATTTTATTTTTTTATATTTTCTTTTATATTTTTTCAAGGTATTTACATTTCTACCACCTAAACCACTATATATATGTCTCTCAAATTACGAATTGTGGTATTCGTAAGGGAATTGGTTAACTCATATTTTCTTTTTTTGAGTTAAAATGTTATCCATTGAGCATAATTATTATAATTTTGATAAATTATTATATTTATTATTTCATAATATATTTAACCATTTATATCCAAGGAAAATAATGGTTTTTAACTCAAATATTCTTTCTCAATGAATATCTTTATTATAAAACCACAATGTTTTTAAGAAAAAAAATATCATCTCATTTAAAGACGGGGTTTAATCTATTTCTATGTTCATTATTCCCATTTTTTTTAATTTACTATTTTTTAAATCCAAATATTATTTCATTCATGTGAACTCTATATTTCCCTTATCTTGTTTTAAAAAGGAAGTTTTACTACCTCTTTTTATGATGCGAGTTTTCAATAGATTGTTTTCAAAATATTAAAAAGGTTTACCATCCTTTCAAAATTCAATATTTTATCTTCCAAACCACATTTATTTTGATAACCTTTATGTATTTTCAAGGATATATTATTGAATTTTATTTTAAAAAATATTTGTTTCTAAATGTTTCAATTCACATTTTCCAAAATGACTTTTCAAATTTATTGTAACTTATTCTTTTACACCAAAGATAAAAGAATTTTTTAAAAAATATTTTATGATTTCACCACTATTTTTATATTTATATTTAAAGGCTTTATTTACTTAGAAAATATTTTTTAAGTATCACCATCTAAATGTTCTTATAAAATACTAGTTTGGGTGATAGAATTTTGGGTATCAACTGTTCACATATTTGAGGTCAATTTTGGTGGTATCATCCAAAAATATTATGAAACCCATTTTTATTTCCCTGGGTTATTAATGATGCCATGAATAATTGCTTTCAATTGGAACAAATATTTATTGATTAATGAATGGTGGGGTCATATATCACCCTTCAATACATTGGTAAAGTTCATATATCAAGAGATTAAAAGGGTACACAAGAGGATTTATCCCAAGATAAAGGGTATACATGATGATTTATCCCAATCCAAAGGGCACATATGCAGATTTATCCCAAGACAAAGGATACAAAAGAGGATTTATCCCAATAAAAAGGGTACACATGAGGATTTATACCAAGAAAAAGGGTATATAGGAGGATTTATCCCAAGAATAAGGGTATATCAGGGGATTTATCCAAAGCTAAAAGGGTAAACGAGAGGTTTTTTCAAAACCAAGGGTATGAGATGATTATACTAATACCGATAAGGCATATAATTAATTTAACTAAGCCTAATATGTGATGAATTTCTTGGTGGGTATCCTTGACATATAATTTCTATGCTTATGTTTTTTCCACACTCATATGTAATAATCTTGTGCCTATGATTATTTCCCTTGACTCATCTTTAATGTATCATGATTATACATAATTTTTAAACGGTATATATTTTTTTATTTGAGATCACATGTACTTATATCATGAATTTTGAAAAAATATCATTGTTATATGTTATTTTAATAATAACTTTGTCTCTATTCATGTTTTAGTTCATTCTTAGGATCCAACCCATGATTATATATTGATGAGTTATTATCCTTTAATGAGTATTTGATCTTAACCCCTTATTATTTTTTCTTTCCCTAGGTTATGAAGTTTTGTGTAACCTAGAGAATTATAGAAGGGAGTCTTGTGTGGTATAATTATGGAGAAATTTTCACAAGTTTTTTAAAATAATTTTTCTCAATAACTAGTTCTCAAATACACTAAACTAAAAGGTTCTCCAAATTGTATGAGATTATTATGAGATGTAATACTAATGTTAAAGGTGTGAAAGTTTAGTTTGGATGATCTCACTTGTTATTAAAGTTAATTTGTAAAAGTATGTGTTTTTTAAACCAGACTAGGGAGTGTAGGTCTGGGGCACATCAGTTGGTATAAAAAGAGTGTTTAATTATTTTTGAGGATTAATTTAGTTATTTTTTGGGAATAGGATAAGATAACTTTAGTGAAAAACTTATGGATAAGTATAAGGTATAAGTATAAATATAGTATAACATTATGAAGTTTTATTAAAGTAGATATTTTGTGGTCATCCTAGTAATTAAATTCCTATATAGATATAGGAAAGTGAATATGGATATGGAATGAATTATCTTAGAGTTAATCACACTAAAAGAAGCTACATTATTATCAACTCAATCTTAACTCTCATACATGTTGAGTGGACTTAAGATTGCACACCTGGATATAAAATCTTGTGGGATATGATTTGGTTAATCACATTCTATTTACAAACCAATATGAAGCATTTAAATATATTAAAATTTGATGATGAGTTTGGTTAGAGAGCCTCACAGTAAAATTACCATTGAAAACCTTGGTCAAATTGAACGAGTGATTGGTTCTTCCAATTATATCATAGTTGAATCGAATGTTTCATAGGTTGAAATGAAGGTGTCATTGAAGAAGTCATCTTAGGATTGAGTTTTCATATTCATACGATCATTTACCCCAATTTCACTTTCCATTATCATAACACTTTTGGTTTAGTATTTTGTTGGAGATAAGTTCATTAAAATAAATCTATGAAGGGTATGACCCAAAGAACTCCTAAGAAGTATACTTAGGATAAATAGTTTCCCAGCCTTATCAAGGATAATTTGGGGGATATATTAGTTGAATATATATCTTGAGTTGATTATTGATCTCTTGGATTATTACTTTAGTAAATGATAATTAAAATTGTGAGGTCATAATTTTTTAAAGGGTGAGGATGTAATGTCTGGATATTTTGGAATATATATATATATATCTTTTTCTCTAAATTAATATTATGTTAGTTAGGTTACTTCACACAAAACACCTAATTAAAACAAGTTAGGGAATATTTATTATTAAAAAATGTATTAATAACAAAACTTATAGAAAATAAAAAATATTTTAATCAATTATAAATTTATAAAAAATAGGATTAATAACACTTAAAGTTTTAAAAGGACATTTTTCAATAAAAGAAATTTTCTATATATATATTGAATTTTAATTAAAAATATAAATTTTTAAATCTTAGAATCTTAATTTTTGAATTAAAAAATATAAAATTTTTACTAAGGTGATTTTTTGATATTTTTTTTGAAAATAATTGATTTTTAGGAAAAGAGTAAAAAAATACTGATTTTGCTAATACCGTTACTTTTATAAACTTATTATAGTACATGAATGAATTAAATGTTTTTGAAACAATTTTATATAAAATATAAGTTTTTATAAATTAAAATAAACCATTTAAAAATAATTTATTATATTTATAAAACTTAGGTTTATATCTTTGGAAACTTAGGTAATATTTTACTTTAAAAATTGTTTTTATTCACTTATATTAAAAATTAGTTTTCAAAATTTTTTGAAATTAAATATAAAAAAATGGATTTCATATTTTAGATCACCATGTTAATATTATATAATAAGTTATATTTATTTTTTAGGAATAAAAATATGATTAATATGATTAAATTTAATAACCGTGATAATGGTAAAACTATTGTTTTTAAAGAGTTGTTTTATTAACATTGTGTAATTTTTATTTAATAAAATAAATCAATCTATTATTAAAAATTAATCTAATATAATATTTAATTCTATATAAAAAATAAAATAATTCTCATTAAATTGGTAACCAATACTAAATAATATTAATAACACTTAATGTTAAAAACAACATTTTTCTACAAAATAGTTTTTCTATATATTAAATGCTTAAATTTAAAAGTTAATTTTATATTATTTATAAATTTAAATAAAATATATTAAGAATAAATTTAGGTTTAGAAAATAAAAATTTGGTAACAAATTTTACCTTATATGTTTAATAAAATATAAACTACTTGGATAAAAACTATTTACCAAGGTAAAAACTAAAATGTTATAAACATACAAATCAAGTAGTAAAAGGATTTAAAAATATTTAAAAAATTTGGTAAAATGAGTTTTTGAGGATTTATAGACCTTATAACTCACCAAAATTCATTATTTCTCACTTTTTAAACTTTGGTCCTTGAATAGTGTCATTCTATTATTGAAAAATAATGGGTATTCACAAAAGTGACATTTTCTTCACTTTTAAAAGGGGAACACTTAAACCACTTCATACCACCCCCATAACTTCAAATTTTATCCTAAAAAATTACATTTTTCTCTTCTTATAAACCTATATAAAGTTCATAAACCCATGGACTCAATTAGTTAGCATAATACCTTTTTATCGAAGGACACTTTCAAGATAATATTCAAGGCCCCAACATAAGTTTTACCTAATCCTTACCTTTTTTTAAATATGTATCTTAAAAAACTACCCTATAAATAGTAATATAACAACAAAAATATAATTATTATACTAAATTTTTATTATATAAATGTAATAAACATTATTTATTCTTCTCCATACACTTATAAAAACAAAAAAATGTCAATTATGCGTTTGTACAGACTACTGCCTCCATGAAGCGACATCTTTAGTTTTTCACCAGAACCTATATTAACTGGTCATAAGGATGTAATTTAATAATAAATATAAATTATATAATATAATTATGATTTTTTATAGAAAAATTATAATCCACCTTCATTCCCTATCATTTCTTGGGAAATAAAAACATTAACCGTGTGTTGTGTAGACTACCGCCTCCCCGTAGTAACATTGTTTTTCATCTTGATTTTCATTATTTTAAAAAACTGCTAAAATATTATTAATAACCATAAAAATATCTAAATAATATTATTATGATTATTTTATAATTATATTTTGTTAAAATAAACAATTTCTTTACCATACTCATCCATCAAATTATGGTATGTTCATGTTTCAGTTGGTTTAACCACCAACTTGAACAATGCTATAAAAATATGTCATGGATGATGATGGTAACTTAATTAATAATATCATTATAATTTTTTAATAAAAATATGATTGTTTTATGGTTTTGGAAATGTTATATTATTTATTTAACTTATTATTAAAATATCATCTTTGATCGCTAAAATTACATAAATAAGCCGATATTGATTCCATTTCTACACAAAATAACTAAAACACTATTGGAATGAGAGAGGACATTTATAAATAAATATATTTTATCTGTTATATTACCTTAAATAATATTTTAATGATGAAATTTTGGATAATAATTAATAACAACACTGCTATTATGAAACTAGTTCAAAATGATCTAGATAATTCACAGCTTATATTGAAAATAGATAATAAATAACTATTATAAATGTAGAGAATAATTATAAATAAAGTTTATAAAATATTATAGATATGAATAAGGTTCTTAAATGTGTGATTAAGATATTTATTTTTTCATACTGGATATTCATGCGCTTTAGTGTAAGTTATAAAATAAGGTAAAGGTTTCTTTATCTCATTTCCAAATCTATGAGACATGTTTGGTATTATTCATCATCATTGATCTTATATTTTTTTATAAAATATCCTATTTACTTTAATTATAATGAATATATTTACTTTAATGGTATTTTAATGTCTATTTTATGGAAACCCTCTTATTCTTATATTTCCATTACTATACATGTTTTTGGAAACTTAATTCTTTTTCATTGAGTTATGATGATTCTTATTGAACTTATCTTGTATAATTTAGGAACATTATAATATTTTATTTTATTATGTGGTATTTTATATTTTTTAAAGATATTTTTTATTTCTACCACATAAACCCCTTTCTAAATTTCACTTCCTTCATGAATTATGTTATTTGTAATGGATTTAGTTAACTGAATTTTTATTTATTTGAGTTTAAATGTTATTCCTTGAGTATAATTATTTTATGTTTGATAAATTATTATATTTATTATTTAAAAATAAATTTATTCATTTTTAACTATAGTTAAAATCCATTTTTTAACTAATATATTATTTCTTGATGCATTTATTTCTCATAAAACTATAACATTTTTAAGAAAAAAACCACCTCTAAATATGTTTTCCCTCCATTTCCATATTAATTATTCCCAAATTTTTTTTCCTTTATTATTTTGAAACAAAAACAATTTTTTACTCATGTGAACTCAATATTTCTCTTATTCTATTTTAAAAATAAAGTTTTAATACTTCTTTTTATGATGTGAGTTTTCAATAAAGGTAATTGAAAATATTGAAAATATTTTTTATCCTATAAAGATAAAATGTCTTATCATCCACTAAACATTTATTTTGATATCCTATATTTATTTTCAATGATATATTATTGAAATCAATTTTTAAAAATAATTATTTTATAAATTTTTCACTTCACCTTTTCAAAAATGAGTTTTTAAATTAACTATAACTTATTCTTTTTTGACAGAGATAAAATCATTTTCTAAAAACTCTTTTATGATTTCACTAAAATTTTCCTATTTATCTCTAAAGGATTTATTTCATTGGAAATTATTATTTTTGAACAACCCTCTAAATTTTCTTCTGCAACACTCTTTTGCTTTATTGAATTTTGGGTATCAACCATTCATATTATTGAGGTTGATTTTGTTGGTTCCATCTTCAAATTTTTTAGAACCTATTTTTATTTCCATGACTTCTTAATGACATGAAAACAATTTTTTTCATTTGAAACCCATATGTATGGATGAATTATGGGTGGGGTGCTATATCACCATTCAATGAATTGGTAAAGTTCATATATCATGAGCTAAAAATGGTATATGAGAGGATTTATTCCAAGATAAAGGGAACACATGAGGATTTATCCCAAGACGAATGGTACATGAGAGGGTTTATCGAAATCCAAATGCTTTATAGTAGGATTTATCCTAATACAAAGGGAACATGGGAGGATTTATAAAAATCCAAAGGATATACATTAGGATTTTTCCCAAGCCAAATGGTACAAGGAAATATTCACCCCAATCCAAAGAGGAACATAATAGGTTTTATCCCAAGCCCAAGGGTATATAGGAGGATTATCCCAAGCCCAAGAAGGTATATGGATGATTAGACTAATACTAATATATGATCAATTTTTTGGTGGGTATCCTTGACATATTATTTTTATGATTATTTTATACCACACTCTTATGTCATAATATTATACCAATGATTGTTCTCATTGACACATGTTTAATGTCTCATGATTACACACAATTTTTTCACGGTATATGTTTTTTCATTTGAGATCATACGTCCTTCTATCATTAATTGTGAAAGACTATTATTTTTCTATGTTATTTTAGTAATTAATTTATCCCTAGTAATGTTTTCTCTCACGATTATAATCCAATACCATGATTACATGTTGATGATTTATTTTCCATTACTCAGTGTTCAAGATCACCCCTTTATTATGTTTTTATTTCCCTAGGTTATGAAGATGAATATATACTACGAGATGTGTATCGGGGAGTCTAGTATGGTTAAATCGTAGAGAAATGTTCACAAGTTTTGTAAAATAATATTCCTCTATAACTGGTACTCAAATACAATAAACCAAAAGGCTATCTAAGTTTTGTGATATTATCATGATATTTAATACAAATGTGAAACATTTTCATGTTTAGTTTAGATAATGTCACTTGATATCAAATTTTATTTGTAAATTATATGTTTTTCATATCAGATCTAGGAGTGTGGGTTTGGGGTGATTCACCCATCCTATCACATGTAATGATAGGAGGTATATTTATATTGATCATAATAATGGGATATTTGATAAAAAACTAAAATTAAATCAAGATAAATGTCTATAGTTTATTTTATTTAACCTTCACATCTAACATAATTATTTTTATATCTTATTTGTAAATGATTTTCAGTTTTAATGTGCATGACATGTTTGTTCATCAATAAAAATTGATTTTTTTTGGAAAAAAATGAAATGAATTTAAGTATAGGTTCAACAAAACATCTTCAAGTCTCCCTTATATGTATATATTGACAAAAGGGATACCTCAAGATCAGTGGAAGTCATTTGTGGGTATGAATCATATTGGTTTACATGATGTATTTGATAATGTATTAGTAAATTGATATTAATATCTTAAAAATAACATAATATATATTAATATTAAATTTATTTTTATAGTAATATTATAAAAAATACATCACGTGAGAAGAAATAAGTAATTCCAGACACCATTGAATCTAATATTTTTTATTAGAGAAGACCAATCAAGATAATTTTTAACTATTATTAAATTAATATTTGTCACATCTTAATTAATTAAAGATGTATAATTTCCATTTTTTCTTTTATTATATAAGTAAAAGATGAAAATCAAGAATAGAAATGTGGTTTGATATCTATAAGAAAGAAAATAAAAATTATGTAAATGATGCAACTAAATACATTTGGGTAACAAATCTATGTTACAATTTGATTTTTTTGAAGCAATATATTTTTTTAAATTTTATTATGTTTACTGCTTAAAATTAAAGAGGAATGTGATTCAAATATATCACAGTCATTATAAATATCCAAGAATGATGTTATTTCACATGTTTTGGGAAAGGATCATACTGATTGTGTCTAAGGTTTGGTGTTTGGACTATCCTTATCAGGAATATTGGGAAGGTTTTTATATTAATTCACTATATTACATCCTTTTATTGGAACATTTTTTGTGACTATTTAGGATATCGAATAAAAAAGAAAAATAAAATATTTGAGAACAAATTATGGGAGTTGAATTCACAAATAAAAACTATGAATGATCAATTTTCAATATTATAGAATGCATTAGCTAGTAAATTTGAGAGCATGAAAGAGAGAACGTGCTTGATATGTCAGACTTCATCAGTACTGAATCTATTATATTTATTATATTATTTTTATCTTGTTATGATGATTATTTTAAACACATTTTTTATGCACAATGTTAAAATGAAACTAATTTATGTTCTAAAATATATTTAATATAAGCATTGAAATCTAGTAGATGATAAGAAAATTAGAAGCATGTGTCATATAAGGGAAACTATTATTGAATATCAGAGTAAATTTAATAGTGTACACCCTATGAAAATATTTTATCTATGTGGTATTCATTCAAAAAAAACATATATACAGTCTGTATAACATTGTACTTTAACACAAATTTTTATATGATTAAAAAATATTATGATATAATGTTTTAAATTTTGATTTCTTGAATTTTATTTGTTTGTTATGAACTATTGAAAGTATTAAATTATGAATCCCCATGAATTATTTATATTTTTTATAGAAGGAACTGGTTTATTTAGTTTTTTAATTTATTATTTTTTATTATAGTGATTAACTATATTTTAAGCCATAGTTAAATAAAAAAACCACCACTATGTAATTAGAAATCTTTTTAACAACCATTATATAATGAATACTACTACTGTTTTCTAAAGAATTATCTCTTTCTAGGTCATGGTGACCTAAATTGATACTAAGTTAGGTAAAAAAATACTATTTCACACACCATCACTGGAGATCCCCTGATCATTTTCACCAAATTAGGGAATTGATTCAAATTTTATAATTTTTATACATGACCTGTTATCCCTAAGTATAATATAATTTCATATAGAAATAGACAATACTATGGTTTAAACACTATAAATAATTTATAAATCACATCCTAGTGGTACTTTATTAATTATTGGTTTATAATTTTGATTTAAAAAATTAAAATACAAACTAAAAATGAAAATAAAAGCAAAGAACTTTTAACAAAAAACACCTTCTATTAAAAATAGAGACATTGAAAAACATTTAGAGGCCACGTTTTATAAAAATTGTGATTTTATTATCTTATGTAATGGAATGTGTTGTTTAGGTATATTATTACCTAAAGGTAATTAATTTTCATCTGTTCAATGTTAATTAATACTACCTTATTTTTTTTATTTCTCATGGTTAGAGAAACTTAGTTAAACTAGGGTACGTTACAAACCAACTCAAAATTAAAATTAAAATAAACACTACTCTTAAATTCCCATACTTACCTACCATATTTGGGATCCTCCAATAATTTATACTTATCTTAAATAATTAATAAGGAATAAAATAAGTGTAAATTTCAATATTATACTAAAAAAATCATTCTATAAGAGAAATCAATTATTCACATGACATCACCATCCCACCACACTTGATTCACCAGCTACTAAGAGACTACATACTCATGATAGAATGAACATCCATTAAGAGTGAATAAGTAACCCCAATATATGATGGATATATGCACATGGAATATAGAATCAAAATAAATAATCAAGAGAGGAATAAAAACTCAACTAGCCTTGAAGGCTTCAATTTCATAGTTCACAACAAGAATGTTCTCACTAAAGTTATTTCTAGAAATGTTTAGATCATTAAAATGGATATTCCCTTCCAACTATTAAGAGTATTATTTTATTTATAAACCTAATAATCATCACAATATAGTGGTAAGGGTTTTGGATTTATGTATTAACAACTCTAAACTTTTCTCCTTGGGTAACCTCTATTACAACATAAGGCATAAGGGTTGCGGTGTGGGAAATGATATCTGTTCCCAAAATCTATTAATGTCCCAAAGTTCATAGTGTGGAATCTAATATTTCTTATCATGTTTTTATTTTCATTATATCTTCACTTGACTAGGTAATCACATAAATATAAGAATTATAGTGTCAATATCACTTGGTAAAATTCTGAATTTCCACCTATTTATGGATCATTGTGACATGAATCAATAAGACATGATATAATCTCTTATCAATTCTTTCATGTTTATTATTATTCTAGGATATTTTAGTGGGAATTTTATATCAATAACACACTTTTACTTCTATTTTTTACCAATTTAATCATAAATACCTCTTTGTGGAGTTATTCATGAACATGCACCTTGGTGTAACTCATTTCAATACTTCTAGATTTACAACCCTATCCCATATTGAAAATGATATGGTGAGGGGGAGTGATTTATAAGCCTTATCATGTCAGATTACTACTCAAAGTGTAGTATAGTGTATGGTGTTAGTCCTTAGGGTGTTGTCTCCCTTGTAGTTCCCTGCACTTTCCTCCTATAACCCCACCCCATGATATTCCCACAAGCCACCATATTTATCGTGGTTCAACATTCACCCTTGATAGTCTCTGATACTTATATTAATTTACCCTTCATAGGGGTTTCTCTAAGCTTAGGGATGTTGAGGGTAAAGCCTATTTTTTATATTAATCCACATGAAATATATTATAATATGAGTGGATCAATTATATAATTGTTTCTCTTAGTTTAATCATGAAAAAATCTAAATAAACTCAATCATATTATTTTATATGTGGTTGTGGTGTGGTATCTCTGAAATCCCTTAAAAATTATTCAAACTCCTGAAAATTAATTTTCAAACTTTTTCCCCCAAAACCATTGAAAACACACATAATTAGGTATTATTTGATCAATTTAAGAAGTAAAATCATAGAAAAATGGTTTATAAAAAATTGGTTTATCAAATTCCCCTACACTTATATTTTATTATCCCCTAGAAAAAACTCAACATCAAACCATAGAGACTCATGATTTTAGGTATTAAATAAATTGCACCCATAAATATTAAATAATAATAAAATATTCTAAAAGAAAAAAATTACCTAATTCAAGGTTTCTTAATCATGATTCATGTATAATTATAATTCAAAACTCATATCCTCTTTTATCCACATTTTCAACCTTTCATCCTTACCCATGTCACTTATAATCTTCCTTACCAAAAACATCACCCTTCAATCAAGATTATTTGATTAGAGTTATGATCAATATCAAGTATATACACTCTATATATAGGCTTGAAATTCATATCAATATCCACTTAAAATTCAAACCATTAAAATCAAGTGGAATTTCCAAGTTAAATTTTGAGGTTTAAGGTGGGCGGTTTATAATATAAAAATTCAGAATCAAAGGCTAAATAAGGAGGATTAATTTTTAATTTAGAATTCATGATATTAAATTAAACTCAATTAATATTAAATTATCCTTATCTCCTTCAAATAATAATGAATCACCACTTCCTTTTCTCCCCTTCTTTATAGGATCACAACATTAACTTACAAAATAGTGATGAAAATTTCATATTTTCCCCAATATTTTTAAATCCATATTTTTAAAGGAATTTATACAAGAAATAAATCTTAAAACCTTTTAATTCAAACCAAAATTTCACATTTATCCCCACCATTAATCTCATTACGAGAATATTTTTAATAATTAAAATATGATGGGAAATTGACTAGTTAAAGTTTAATCCTAGGTATCTCATCACTCAATATTTTTTTTTAAAAATATAAAATAATAAATGTATAATAGTCACAAAATTTTTGTAAAATTATTACCAATCATCAAGTTATAACACCTCACTTTCTATATTTTATCATAGAAATTCTATTAGCACCATGAAATCAGCTAAACACCCTATTTAAGCTTAATTATATGCCATATAATTATAGTAAAAAAATAGGCTTGCAATTTGGATTCTAATAAGTCAATTCATGGTGTCTATGGCCTTGTTATGAAATAAAATATTGGGTAGGTCTCATGATCAACTGGTTAGAAAATTATTCAATCAAAGGAATCAATCATTTTACTATGGTTCAAAATCAACTTTCTTTGATAATAAAAATAAAAGTTTATAAAAGTTTTTCATATCTATAGAATCTCTCAAGAAATAGGGTATAAGAAAAAAATATATAAAATTAAGTTCAAAGTACATCTCAGGAATGATAATTTGAAATACTATTCAATCATGTCATGGAATGAATAAGAAATGACCAGTCTAGTAAATAAAAACATCTAATAATTATAATAAAAAACCAAAATCATATAAGTATTCATTTTTAAATAACTCCAAATATAAATGAGCCTAAAAATTTCAATAATTTAAAATTATTTCTTTACTATTTATGATCATGATCTATCAAATTCCCCCAACAGGTAAAAATATATTTCTTAATTGATGATGAATCCTCGATAAGCTAGAGGAAAATATTTAAAGTGGGGCTAAGGATACTTATTCCCTAATTAAATTAAACATTTTACCTAATTTTTAAATCAATATGAGAGAGATGAATTATAAATTATAAGTTAAATGAAACAAAATAATGGACCAAAAATATAATAGAAAACTATAAGTCTTACCTAATTCAAGTTGCTTATTTTACTTTATGCTTCACTTAATCAATATTGTTTTCCTAAAATAGGGGAGGTGAAGGGTCATAATACAAGATTATGGTTTGTGCCTGGTATTTTTAAAATTTTGAAATGTTATGGTATAACTGTCTATACTCTTCCACGATTATATAAAAATTTCCAAAGAACCAAAATCTATAAACTTTGGTTTTAAGGAATTTTTCAACACATTCTATGGGTATGTACTGTAATCTATCATGCCTTATCCAAGGGGGTAGTTATACAGAGTGTGGCTATGGCATGAGATTATCCCCTTAAAATTATAGTGCTCCTCTATTTTCCCGCATCAGAGGAAATTTGGTTTCATATAATACCTTATTCTATGATGATCCTAATTCTTCTAGAGAAGTGTTTTTTAACTTTTGACCCTTTGGGCCTCTATGGTGTGGCCTTTGGAACTGCACTATGATTTTACTATAAAATTTATGAAATAATTACATTGTGGAATTTTATTTTCTATGAAATGTATTAAAATAAATATTTATCTGGATTATAAAATTTCAAATTTCATCCTTAACACTATTTACATAATGGTTCTATTATCTATGGCATGATGCACTGATTTCACTTTCACTATTTGTTTCCTTCCCCATTAACTATAATGTTACATTTTTTAATTGTTTCATGATTCCTCTTGTACAAGACTTGATAGAAAAATATTATGTCATGGCCTAGGGAGCTATGCCATAACCATGGTTCCAATTATAAAATTTGGTTCTATTAATCATCTAGTTACTTTTAAACCTTATAGCTTACTTATAGTGATTTCTTCTCATATTTTGGAGAGGTTTTATGGGATTAATAAGAGAGTTATATAAGATAAACATAGAGTCTCTAAAATAAAAATTACTTAACAAATCATAACCTAAAACCAGAAACCAATAATAAACTAGAAAAATAAAAATAAAAATAGAATATACATGAGTTTCCTCCTAATCAGCACTATATTTAAAGTTAAAATATTGACATACCTGATGTTCTTCATTCAGCTAATAGAGAGTTGGATAGTCATCAACTTTTCTGGGTGGATATCATTCTGTATAGTTATATCCTACCCTATCTTGATTCTATACCTTCCTTTGGTTCCTAGATGGGTACTATATCTTTGTGACCCCTTTCATCTTTCTGGTTGTACTCATTTATTTGTTTTCAAAGAGTTCTAGAATACCCATTAGAGATTCATTAATATCTATATTTCTGAAAATACTTACCCTTAGTATTATATTGATGATAAATCTCTAGGAATATTGATGAGATTTTTCACGATCTTTTTTGGTTAAAGGTTCATTCTCATATTTTTGTACACATATGATTCACATTTGGACAAGGGTAACCTCTTCATTATTCTCAGTAATCATCATGATATATGAATATTTTACCCCTAAATTCCTATAAGTATAATTCTTATCCTCATTATCATTAGTAGGTTATAAAATATTAAACTTTACTTGATATTTTCCCATATTAAATGTGAGTTCCTTATAATGATCATTGATGTTAGATCTCTCTATTTATAAAACGTTTATTAGAAAAATCAATAATGTCCAACTCTTCTCATTGATTTCAAGAATGAGGAAATCAATAGGGAATATAATTTCTCTAAATTCACTAATATATCTTCCAAAATTCAATTTAGTTATTTTATGGATATACCAACCAATCACAATGATACCCTAGTAGGTTTTATCTATTAAAATTTAAATTTATTGAAGATACTTAGTAGCATATGGTTGACACTAGCCTCTAGAACATAAAGGGATTTCCCAAAATTGAACAAGAAAATATTTCACAAAATAGATAAACTACATTTATTTAAAAGTTTTGGTGGGAATTTCCATTGAACAACAATTTAAAATTATTAATTTAGATAAATCACCCCTAATTCCTTTAATTTCTTCTTATTTTAAAGGAGTTCCTTGAATAACCTGGTGTACACTGACATTTAAAAAATTTATTTAACAGATGGTATGTTTATGTCTAGTTTCTTGAATATATCTATAAATTTATTTTATTTTTTCTCAACCTATCCTTGTAACATACTTTATAAAAATGGAAGAGGTGGTTGGTAAGGTTTAACCCTTGGTATCTTTGACATGTTCTTACCGATTATTATCTCATTCACTACCTTACACTTTCCTACATCCTTGATGAATTCATTTTCATTATATTAATACTTCTCCTTTTCTTATTCAACTTAATTTTACCTCTCACACTATTTCATCTTATATATGTTTATATCCTTCAGTTCCCTTATATTTCTTAAAATTTTAGCCTTGGACTCTTCTCTTGGAACTTTTTTGTTACCTTATAAAGTCCCCAATGGTTTGTCGGAAATTTTTTGAGAGAGATATCACAATTGGTGATTGATTATCTAGATTAAATATTGGTGGTTAACAATGTAAGATTCGTGATTTTGATATTTGGTCTCCACTAGGGAGAGATGATGATCATTTTTATGATGTAATTTTCACTAATTTCGGAAAATAGGATTGTGATTCTTGGACATGTGGATAGAAGAGTTGGGGCTACTGCACTAATGGCTACCTCAGGGCTTGAAAGTATTTCTTGAAAGATATTAGTTCTTGTTATCATTGGTTGAAACTTAGAGTACCTTAGTAAAGATTCATGATTTCCCCCACCTTGCTTTTATCTTCAATTTTCAGATATCATTCTCATTTGTTGAATAAATTGATTTTTTAAAATATGTCTATGACTGGATAAAATTAACGAAACTCACTCATAACTATGTATTCTTCTAATTACTAGATTTAAAGTCTTAAAAAATATATGTTCCTTCACACATTTCTTATAAAATAAATTGTTGGGTCTTGAGTTCTGCTCCTTGATTTTTATTAGCTAGAATCCCATCCATTTTCCATGATATAGCCTTCATTTGGGATAAAAACCTTATGGTCTCCTCTAATTGATGTACTCCTCCTTTAGGTAGTATTTTTATCCTTTCCATTTTTACACATTATTTTTGAATTTATCTAAGATAATTTTTGAATTAGATGGTATATTCCTCATGATTCCTCCTCTACTAGCCAAATTACCCACTTCTTAGGAATTAAATTGAAAAATAAAATAGAAGGTTTTAAATTTCATATAAAACATCACTATATGGTATATGAATATCCTTAGTATCTCCTTAAAGTTATCCCAATCCTTGTAAATGTATTTTCCATATTATTGAGAATTTTTTTAATATCACTCCCAATATTTATCGTTTTTACTGGTGGGAGGTACTTATCAAGAAATATATTTCAATATCATCCTAAGTGGAGATGGTACTTGGAAATAGAGACTTAAACCATTCATTTCTAGATATATTTTTAATAAAGGAAAGGATCTCATTTGAGTCACTTCATCAAATACCTTATTGTTCTTGAAAGTATCACATATCTCTAGAAAATTAGAGAGGTGTCCTTGTGGGTCTTCACTTTGTGATCCAATGAATTGGACCATATTTTAATTCATTTATAATATACATGGATTAAAATCAACTAAATTGGGGGCCTCATTATTATTTAAGTGGATATATTGATGAAAATAAATCTATATTTTAATAAATTTGTCTCACATGGTTCTATTTGTGCACCATCAATGAGGTTTTCCAGCTCTCCATTCACTACAAACGATACTAAGTCTACTATAACTACTCTCTAAGGTCAAAAAATGTAGAAATCAATCTTAGGGTGAAACTATAATATTTTATCACTCTCCAAGATTTTCGATCTAGTTTATAGAGAATAAATCATGCACCTAAAAATAAAAAATACAAAACTAGGAACACCCATGCATGTAAAAAGTAATAAAAATTTAAAAAAATGTAGAGAAAAAAGATAACTATGAAACCAATACTATACATTTTAGCTAATTTTTTAAATAAATTTCCCTAAAAATTATTCCAAAAAACTAAATAATCCTTCAAGAGTACCATGATTGAACCACTAATAAAGGTATACAAATACTAGATTAGTGGATCTTTATTAATTATTCATTTATAATTTTGAGTAAAAATTAATTGAAAAGTTGATTGAAAATGGAAATGAAGAAAGAAATTTTAATAATAAAAACCTTATATTAAAAATAGAGACAATTATTGATTTGAAAGTACATATTTCCAAAAAATTATGATTTCATTAAATTACGAAATGTAATGAGTTTTTTTTTTCAATACTACTTAAATATAATTATTTTATATTTGTTCAGTGCTAATTAATACCACCTTAATTTGTTTAATTTCTTATTATCAAAGAAACATATTCAAACTAAGGTGAATTAAAACCCAATATCAAAAGAAAAAGAAAAATTAAGACTACTCTTATGCTCCCATCCTTTCCTACCACATCTGGGATCCCCAATTAATTATTAATTCTCTTGAAAAATGGGAATGAAATAATATTTGATCTCAATATAGTACAAAAAACACATATTACATAATAAAAATAAATCATTCACACGACATCATGGTCATTATAATCTTGATTCACCATTCCCTAAGAGACTACTCAGTCAAGATAGAATGAACATCTATCATAAGTAAATTAGTAATCCTATTTGATAGAGGGTAAATTCACATGGAAGTGAAAATAAAATCAAAAAAATATAGGAAGAAAAAATCAACTGGAATGAAAGGATTCAGTTTCACAATCCATAATAAGAATATCCTCACCAAATTTCTCTCTATAATATAAAAAATTGTTAAAAATGACTATGCCTTATCAAATATTCAAATTCATAATGTATTTATAGACCTCAGAATTGTCGCAATGCAATGAACATGGTTATAATATGATGTATTAAAAACTCTAAATGTTTCTCCTTGAGCGACCTTTATCATGGTGCAAATCATAATGGTTATGGTGTGATCGAAGATTTCACTTCCCAAAATCACTAAATATCTTGAAGATAATGCCATGTAATTTGATTTTTATGAACATGAGTCTAATTTACTTATATCTTCACTTGACCAAGTCATAATGTGAAAAGTTTTATTATGGAAATGATATCACTTGGTTAAATTCTTAATCTCTACCTCTTTACAGATCATTGTAATATGACTCAACATGTTATGATGTAATATCTTATTAACTCCTTCATGTTTATTATTATATCAAGATACTATGATATGAATTTTAGATCCACGATGCAATGTATCCTTCATCTTATCATAAGTTAATCTTACATAGATCTTTATAGTGTGATTTAGTTGATTTTTCAATGGAATAATGAATTTTAGTGCTTTTATAAATCCACACCCATCCCATATTAGAAATGATATAGGGAGGGGTAGCACTTTATAAGCCTCAGTGAATGGTATTACCACTTGTAGTGTAGTGTAGTGTGTGGTGTTAGTTTTTAGGGTGCTTCATCCCATGCAATTACCTCTACTTTACTCCTATAGGCCTCTCTCATGATATTCCTATAATCTAATATATTTATTATGGGAAATTATTTACCCTGGATGGTCCCTAATTCATATATTGACTTACCCTTCAAAGGGAGTCCACTAAGCTAAGGACTATTGAGGCTTAAACTTATTTTTTTACAAATCTCTACTTGAAATTTATTGCAGTTTAAGGGAATAGATAATGATATAGTTTCACCTTATTTAATCATATGTAACTCTAAATAAATTACATTATGTCGTGTTATATGTGGTTGTGACATGGTATCTCTCGAATTCCTAGAAAATTCTCTAAAATCCTCCAATTTTGTTTTCAATATTTTTTCTAAAAAAACCACAAATAATTAGGTAGTATTTGATTAATTTAGGCATGAAAATCATGGAAAAACGATATTCAAAAAATTAGGTTAGAAATCACTATAAGGAATATAATGGCTTCATAACTACCATAAATTATTGATTCAAAAAAGTTTTAAATAACCTTTATGAATTAAAAGACTCACTACTAATTAATATATGACTTGGTAAACCATGATGGTTTTCTGAACCACCATACATTAATCCATGATGGCTAAAATCATTATGTAATTATAAACAATATTCCACCAAAACATGTATTAATTATAGTGTATATTCTAATTGATCACTTATGTAACACCCCAAGCTTCCACAATACACTTCTCTTTGAATAATACAATAGCATGTGTTGTACGCAACTTCGAGTTCTAACACACCACAACCAATCAAACTAACCGTTATGAATAGTAATACCAACTTTTTGAAATTTTATAAATTTTATTTTTCAAAATGGACTTCATTTTTGGATTTGGAGTATCAAAATTAGATTAGGGTGAATTTTCAGTACTTTTCTGATAACTTTCATATTTTGATGAATAGTGAGAATTACTAAATTTTAATTAAAAACAACTTTTTTAATCGAAATAATTAATATTGATAAATTATGAATTTGAGTGGTTTTAAAGTATAATTAGATTATATTTTTAACATTTAATACAATGTTTGTCATTGGACATAATTTCACATTTAAACTGGACATAAACAAGTGTCAATCATTTGATAGTTATTATTTCTTTTGTTTTGACAATGAGAATTAATTTTAAATTAATTTATTCCACTTATGTGTTTTGAATTTAGAAAAATGGATTCCATATTTAGAATCAGGAGGTCCAAATTTTGTAAATAGTTATCTTTTATTTTTAGACATTTTGAATAATTACTTCGATAAATATTTTATTTACCATGGTTAAATGGTAAATCCGTTAAATAAGGGTTAAAAAATAATATTATAATAATATTAAATTACCCTAAAACATGTCATAAACCTATTGGATGATACATTGTAGACCATGGGAATCTTTGGGTCAATTTTGGGACCCCATGGAGCCACTTGTAAGTGATAATGACACTTTATATTAATTAAGTTAAAGTAAAAACAAAAATGACATAAGCATATATCTTTTAGTAAAACAATTTTACATAGAGTTATACATGTTATATCTTTAACTATAAATATTAATTAGAAATCTAAAAATATTTCATACATAATGGTATTTTATTTATAATTTTTATACATTGAATAAGTAAATTTATTTATGACATAATGATGATGCAGTATTTTACTTATTAATGAAATAATCAAATAATTGGTATTATAAATGTTAAAATAAATATAATTTGAATGTTTTGATGCCACACAATAATTTTATAGTTTAATATGACATTTTAGTATTAATTAAAAGATTTTTATTATAATTAATAAAGTTGTTAAGACTTTAACAAAAATCAATTATTAAATAGTGTCAAAATTGACATAAAACAGTTTTTAAACAAATATTATATTATTAATTGATATAATATTCCTAAAAATATAAGGATAGGCCAAAGGACTTATATAATGATAGATGTATCATTAATTAACCACTTGGGGTTCTCTTGGAAGTATATAGTTAGTTTATTAACCATATAATATAAAAATACAAAGAGACATGATAAATGTCAAACTATTTAACTAAGAGTTAAATCTAAACGATAAAGTTAATATAGTGAACCAAACCTATATAAAACCTATTGTTTGGGTGGTTTTCAAACCATACCTACCTTATCCTTTAAATAATTCACTTTTTATCCATTAGAAACCGAAAATTATTTTATTATAAAAAAACATTTATGTCTTTTTCTAAGGTGCCCTCACCCCTCTTATAAAAGGGCACTCCCCATTCTCTCTAATTCACACCTTAAAATCTATTTGGATAGGACAAATTCTGTCCAAATACCCTATAAAATATCCTCACCTTATCCTATAGTCCTTAATTTAGTTATAAAGCCAATATAAGGAACCTTTTTGATCAAATAAATAGGAAGAACCCGAATAAGAGGTAAATATTTCATCACCTCTTTCAAGTTCCTTTCTTCTTCCAATTACTTTTTCTTTGTTGTTTCCATTATAAAATAATAACTTTAGTTTATTATATATACTGTGATGTTATTATAAATATGGTACAACCAAATTCATTATTCTATCCATCCTTTGAATGACATGTCACCATACGTGTGTATGTACGGCTTACCGTCTCCACGTCGTGGTGTAATTGTTATTCAATACATTATTATTCTGATGGGTATAATAATGATGTGAAATCAAGGTAAATAATAAATATAACATGATAATGATTCAGTATATATGATATACCATCCAATTATATATTATTTTAATATCAAAATAATGATATTGTCGCTCGTGCATACGTACGGATTACCATCTCCATGAACGTGATGAGATTCATTCCCCATCGTGTCCATTCAAGACTAATTTTCATTATATGATTAAAAATAATGTTTAAATACTTGATATAATTCTATATATGAATAAGATACATCCCATCCATAACAAATATGACTCACATAACAAATAATATAAAGGAAAATGAATCCGCTAACACCGAAACAACGATAATACTAAGATATTATTAATAAAGCAATGTTAAAAGATCATATATGATATCATATTAATGTATATGATTCTTGTATAATTTAATAACAATTATTTCACCATTATACAGGAGTTTAACCTACCCTCGACCAAGGAAAAGTACAAGGTAAGGGTTTATTTCACAATCTCTTCATTATCTGAGGTTGTTTATACGTAATTATCTACTAGGACCTCTTTATCATCCACATCCATGTTTCTTAAAAATATATTTCAAAACATTATTACAATGGGTTAAATTCATTTATACCCTTTTTTGACTTTTGTAATATGTTTATAAAGGGATATTTCCGTCGTTTTCCAAATAAGGTCCTTTTTAACCTTTTCGACAAAATTAAGGTAAGAATGTATTTTTTTAACTTATACGGCAGGTGTGGATATTTTCTGCCATTATAAAATTGTCAAATCTTCCCTTACAATCTTATAAAAATATTTTCAAATATAAATTTTTTATTTTATAATTACGTCACTTTTAAATTATTTCAAAATAGAAAGAGATATTTCTCTAAAAAGGTTTTGATTTTATCTATGTCAATATCCTTTGATGGATTTTAAGCTTATTTGAAGTTGATTTATTATGATACAAAACATCCATATTGTATTGAAGAATTTGTGATATGTTTGACTGTGGATGTGTTATTTTTATACCATTCATTGTTTATGGAGAAAGTATTTACATTTCGTATGATAGTTTTAATAAGAATTTTTATGTTATGTTTAAACCTGTTCATACGAGGAATGCATTGGACTTAGTAAGTGATGAGTGGAGCCCGCTATAGCTCCTCTATGCATCGGTAGGTATCATAAGACAAACTAGTGTCTTGGAACAAGGACTTTACCAAATATTATTTTTAGTCTTCGCACAAGGCCTTGACTATGTGGTTATGATAGTATGGAATTATGTATTCCATCATTATGAAAGTGGTTATTGATATTAAATGTGATTATTCTACTAGTATAATATCCATGTGAATAAGTAAATGGAATTATTTCATTTTATTTTTTCAATATTATGCTGAAGTTCATGTTTAAAAGGCTTTTGTTTTAGTTATACATTTCCTTAAATGTTTATTCTTATTTATGAAAGTTTCCGCTATATTGTTATCCTTACTGAGAATATGAGCTCACCCCTTTCTATGTTTTATTTTTCCAAAGATGTGAAGAAATATTTTATGACTGACCTGCAGGGATAGTCTGAGGGGATATGAGTGTGGACTATGGAGACTTTTTGTTTTAGTTTTTCACTTTATCATATATTTTAAGACTTATGAATGTATCTAATGTTTCCAAGGCTACTAAAATAATCGGTCTTTCGAGACTTGATCTTTTGTGATCATGCCAATGTTATTTAGTAATGCACCGACTCTGGGTAACTGGGGTCAGAGCGTTATAGTTTGTATTATAGGAATTTTAGCAATAATCTTGTAATCAAGATTTAGATAAACTCTTATTAGATCACATTACCCTAAGATAGACTTTAGGATTAATATAGAATAACTTCCTAAAATTTTGGTATTATAGATATTTTGTGAGTTTTCCAAGAAATACATCCATGTCTGGATACAAACAGGTAGAGATGGCTCTGGCACAGATGTACCTAGGGGTAAAACCCAAAAACACATCTTTAATCTAGACTTGAACATGAAATGGTGCACGAAAACGGGCTTTGTTTCACTCTTGGTTATGAAACTCCTAGGGATATGCTTAGGATAATTCTCATTTTCTTTAAAAACCATTTTAAAGGGTTTATGAGTATATAATTCCTCAAAGAAAACATTTTTATGATTATGGATTATATCCATAAACTCTTCAGTTTATGTTAAGTGTTTTACAAGTTGGGATTTATGTATTTTTATTCATAAACTAATCTAGTTTATGCCATTATTTAGAAATGGTTCCTAGTGGAAGGAATGGAAACCATATCAATGCACGCACTCCATGTAGGGATTTCCTTCCTGCTCAAGATAATTATAGTGGAGATGGTGATACAACTGGTGCTGATCATCTTATCACTATATTGGGAAAACTCACTCAGGTTATGAATAATAACCTTACCCGTATGGAGCACTCTGATCCACAATGTGGAGGATCAATGTTAGACCAATTCATGGGGTAACAACCACCAACATTAAATGGGAGTGAAAATCCATTAGTAGTAGAGCAATGGATAAATTCCTTAGAGAAAATATTCCATGCCTTGGGAAATAGTGAAAGGGAAAAAGTTGTCATGGCAGTTTACCACCTCACTGGAGATGCTGATCAATGATGGTCATTGATTCAAAACAGAAAGGAAGATGATGAAGTATCAAATATGGAATGGAGGGAGTTTAAAGAAATTTTCTTAGAAAAATACTTTCCTCATGACCATTGAGCGGATATGGAAAGACAATTTCTATGTCTGAGGCAAAAGGAGGATGAGAATATTGCAAAGTATGAGTCTAACTTTATAAGGTTAGAAAGGCATGCTGCTGATTATATACATAACCCAAGAAGTAAGATTGATTGTTTCCTTGATGGGTTAAAACCATTTCTCCATCAAGCATTAGTCTCAAAATCCTTCTCATCATAAGAAGATATTGTCTCATGTGCTATCAAGATAGAAAATGAATTCTCTAAGTCTTGTGGCTTTAAAGAAAAGAAAGAGATGAAGAGATCTGCTGATCACTCTGGAAATGGAAATAATGGGAAGAAGGGAAAAGTTGAATATCCGTCCTTTAGTAAATGTGTGAAGAAACACCCTAGTACTTTCCTGAAGGGAATGTGAGTCTATTACAAGTGTGTTGAAAAAGGCCACCAAGATCATGATTGCAAGGGGAAGAAAGAAGCTACCGATGTTCAATGCTATAATTACAGGTAGATGAGACATTATGAAAATGAATGTCCTAAGCATCAGGGAAACTTACCTCAGAAAAGGCCAAGGGATCAAGGCCAAGCTTATGCGATCACTACTACTGAGGTTTAAGCTTCAAAAGACATGGTGGTAGGTAATTTAATGGTTTCCTCAATTTTATCCAATGATTTATTTGATTATGGATCATCACATTGTTTCATATATTCCTAGTTTTCTATGAAAATTAAATATTTACAATTTGATTTAACAAGGGATTATTCAGTCAAAACTCCTAAGGGAAGTATCATTGCAACAAAGTTTTGTGAATCAGTTCCCATTAGAGCATATAAATGTTCTTTATCTACTGATCTCATCATCATACCCATGATTTAATTTGATATAATCCCTGGTATGGATTGGAATTCATACCATGATGTAAAAATTTATTGTAAGAAGGAGGTTACTATTTTTGATGACGATGATAAAGAACACCTTATCTTTAGAGCAGAAACGTCACCACCTAATTCTTAACTAGATCCACCCCCAGTAGCTCAACTAAATTCAATTATTGGGGAGGAAGAGAATGAAATAATTGTGGGTGAGGAAAGGAATGTTCAAATAGAGTATGTACCTATTTTGAAATAATATGTTGATGTGTTTCCAAAAGATTTACCTGGACATCCTCCAGAACGAGAAATTGAGTTTTTAATTGATTTAATTCCTGGTTCAAGGCCCATATCGAAGACCCCTTATTGAATGGAAACTATGGAATTAGTGGAACTAAAGAAAAAACTAGAGGAATTGAGTAATAAGGGATTTATTCGCCCTAGTGTTTCTCCATGGGGAGCCCCTGTCATTTTTGTTAAGAAGAAAGATGGATCTATGAGGTTGTGCATTGACTACAGAAAGATCAATGCTATAAAAATAAAGAACAAGTATCCCCTACCTCATATTGATGATTTATTTGACTAAATACATGGAGATAAATACTTTTCAAAGATTTAACTTCGATCTGGATACCATCAGTTGTGCGTGAAGAAGGAAGACATTCCAAATACAGCATTTCGAACCAGGTACGAGCATTACAAGTTTACAGTAATGCCTTTTGGGTTGACTAATTCACCCTATATCTTTATGAATCTAATGAATATAGTTTTCAAGGAATATATTGATGAATTTTTAGTGGTATTTATTGATGATATCTTGGTATAATCCAAAATCTACTAAGATCATGAAAATCATTTGCACATTTTCCTGAAGACTCTTAGAAGGCACAAATTATATGGGAAGTTTAGCAAGTGTGAATTATGGATTCACGAGATTTCTTTTCTTGGCCATATTGTCTCTAAGGATGGAATCTCTATTGATACTTCTAAGACAAGAGCAATCCAAGAATGGCCAACACCAATGAGTATAACCGAGGTATGCAGTTTTATTGGTTTAGCAGGTTATTATCGACGTTTCGTCCAGAATTTTTCCCGATTGGCTAACCCATTAACGAAGCTCACACGTAAAGGGGTTAAATTTGTTTGGAAAAAAGAGTGTGAAGAATGTTTTGAAGAACTGAAGGGAAGATTAGTAAATTCTTCTATCTTGACTCTACTATTGGGGAATGATGGGTTTGTAATTTATAGTGATGCTTCAAAGAGAGGCCTTGGTTGTGTCCTTATGTAGAATGATAGGGTTTTTTCTTATGCATAAAGACAACTAAAAATTCATGAGAAAACTATCCTAATCATGATATTGAGTTAGAAGCTATAATATTTTCTTTGAAGATATGGAGACATTATATCTATGTTGAAAAATGTGAGATATATACCGATCAAAAGAGTTCGAAGTATATTTTCTCAAAAAAAGAACTCAAAATGAGGCAAAGGATATGGCTTGAACTACTCAAAAATTATGATTGAATGATACACTACCACCCGAGGAAGGAAAATAAGGTGATAGATGCTTTGAGCATAAAAGATCATGGAGTTTTGAACAAGATGAGGGTTGAAAAGGATCCTATATACATGGATCTAGTAAAGATGGATATGGGAATAACCATGGAAGGTGAAACATCAATTGTTTTTCAAATGGTTTCCAAACCATATTTACTAGAAAGGATAAAAAGTTCTTAGACCGATGATGAAGAGTTTCAAAAGAAGATTAAAGCTGTGAATGATGGTAGATTGAGTGACTTTGTTCATGAAGATGGAATTTTGAAATTTGGGAAGAGACTTTGGGTTCCCGATATACCTAATCTAAGAAGGGAAATGTTTGATTATGCTCATAGTTCCAATTTCTCTATACACCCTGGGAACACCAAAATGTATATATATTTGAAGGAACATTTTTGGTGGTACAACATGAAGAGGGTGATTAATTATTTTGTATCAATATATATGGATTATCAACAAGTGAAAGCTGGAAGGAAACAACCTGGAGGAGTCATGCAACCTCTTCCCATACCTGAATAGAAATGGTATGATATCACAATGGAATTTTTCATGGGGATACCAAAGACTCCTAGAAGGAACGATGCAATATGGGTCATTGTTGATCGTCTTACCAAGTCAGCACATTTTCTTGATATAAGAGAAGATTTACCACTTGAATGTCTAGAAAAACTATATATTAATGAAGTTGTGAGACTTCATGGAGTACCCCTATCAATTGTTTCTGATCGTGATCCACATTTTACATTAAGATTCTAGAAAAGTCTTTAGAAATCCCTGGATACTAAACTTCGTTTGAGTACTGCCTACCACCCCCAAACTGATGGACAATCAGAACGGACTATTCAAACCTTAGAAGACATGTTGAGATCTTGGTCACTTGACTTTCAAGGTATGTGGGATCAATATTTACCTTTAGTAGAATTTTCCTATAACAATAGATTCAATTCAAGTATTCAGATGGCACCATATGAAGCGTTATACAGAAAGAGATGTCACACACCAACCTGTTGGGATGATGTTGGTGAAAGAAAACTTGTAGGCCCAGAACTTGTGGATAAAATTATGGAAAAGGTTAAGGTAATCCAAAACCACATCAAAGCAGCTCAAAGTAGACAGAATAACTATGCCGATAACCAAAGGAAGGATTTGGAATTTCAGGTAGGGGATCATTTTTTCTTGGAGGTATCTCCATGGAAGGGTGTTATACATTTTTGTAAGAAGGGTAAATTGAGTCCCAGGTACATCAGACCTTTTGAAATTATATAACAAATTGGGGTTGTAGCTTACCGTTTGGCAATGCTACCAAGTCTCTCCAAAGTTCATGATGTGTTCCACGTATCACTGTTGACAAAATAAATTCCTGACCCAACGCATGTACTCACCTATGAGGAATTAGAACTGGAACCTGATCTATCTTATTGCGAATATCCCATCAGGATTCTTGATACCAGAGAACAAGTGTTGAGAAACTGGATGACTCGTATGGTAAAAGTTCTACATAGAAACCATAAGATGGAAGAGGCAACGTAGGAACCCGAGGAACTTATGATGAAGAACCACCCTAGTAATTTTATGCCTTAATATTCTATAAATTTTGAGGATGAAATTATTTGAAGGAGGAGAGAATTTATCACCCCAAGATTCCACGATACACTTCTCTTTGAATGATACAATAGCGTGTGTTGTACGCAACTTCGAGTTCTAACACACCACAACCAATCAAACTAGCTATTATGAATAGTAATACCCAATTTTTGAAATTTTATACATTTTATCTTTAAAAATGGATTTCATTTTTGGATTCGGAATATCAAAATTAGCTTAGGGTGAATTTTTGGTACTTTTCTGATAACTTTCATATTTTGATGAATAGTGAAAATTACTAAATTTTAATTAAAACAAATTTTTTAATCAAAATAATTAATATTGATAAATTATGAATTTGAGGGGTTTTAAAGTATAATTATATTATATTTTTAACATTTAGTAAAATATTGGTCATTGGACATAATTTTACATTTAAACTGGACATAAGGAAGTGTCAATCTTTTGATAGTTATTATTTCTTAAAAACATGCTTTTTGTTTTGACAACGAGAATTAATTTTAAATAAATTTCTACCACTTCTGTATTTTGAATTTAGAAAAATGGATTCCATATTTAGAATAATGAGGTCCAAATTTTGTAAATAGGTAACTTTTATTTTTAGACATTTTGAATAATTACTTCGGTAAATATTTTATTTACCACGGTTAAAGGGTAAATCCGGTAAATAAGGGTAAACAAAATAATATTATAATAATATTAAATTACCCTAAAACATGTCCTAACCCTACAGTATGATACATATCTGACCATGGGAATCTTTGGGTCGATTTTGGAACCCCATAGAGCCACTTGTAAGTGATAATGACACTTTATATTAATTAAGTTAAAGTAAATACAAAAATGACACAAGCATATATATTTTAGTAAAAAAATTTTTACATAGGGTTATATATGTTATCTCTTAAACTATAAATATTAATTAGAAATCTAAAAATATTTCATACATAATTTTATTTTATTTATAATTTTTAGACATTGAATAATTAAATTTATTTATGACACAATGATGATGCAATATTTTCCTTATTAATGAAAAAAATCAAATAATTGGGACTATAAATTTTTAAATAAATATAATTTGGAAGTTTTTATGCCATAAACGAATTTTATAGGTTAATATGACATGTTAGGATTGATTAAATGAATTTTTTTAATTAATAAAGTTTTTAAGACTTTAACAAAAGTCAATTATTAAATAGTGTCAAAATTGACATAAAGGAGTTTCTAATACAAATATTATATTATTAATTGATATAATATTACTAAAAATATAAGGTTCAGCCAAAGGACTTATATAATGATATTAGTATCATTAATGAACCACTTGGGGTTCTCTTGGAAGTATATAGTAAGTTTATTAACCATATAATATAAAAATACAAAGAGACATGGTAAATGTCAAACTATTTAACTAAGAGTTAAATCTAAAAGATAAAGTCAATATAGTAACCCAAACAATTCTAAAACCTATTGGTTGTGTGTTTTTCGACACATAACCACCTTATAATTTAAATAATCAACTTTTTATCCATTAGAAACCGAAAATTATTTTATTATAAAATAATATTTCTAGCTTTTCCTAAGGTGCCCCTCACCCCTCTTATAAAATGGAACTCCCCATTCTCTCTAATTTACACCTTCAAAGCCATTTTTATCAGCCAAAATCTACCCCAATACCCTATAAAATATCCTAACTTTATCCTAGAGGCCTTACTTTAGTCATAAATCCAACCTAAGGAGCCATTTTGATCAAATAAAAAAGAAGAACTCAAAGAAGAGGTAAGTATTTCATCACCGCTTTCAAGTTCCTTTCTTATTACACTTAATTTTTATTTTTTGTTCCATTATAAAATAATAACTCCAAAATCTTATATATAATGTGATGTTATTATAAATATGGTACAACCAAATTTATTATTCTATCCATCCTTTGAATGACACATCACTATACGTGCATATGTACGGCTTACCGTCTCCACGTCATGGTGTAATTGTCATTCAATACATTATTATTTGGATGGGTTTAATAATGATGTGAAATTGATGTAAATAATAAATATAACATGATAATGATTCTGTATATATTATATACCATCCAATTATATATTATTTTAATATTAAAAGAATGATATTGTCGCTCGTGCGTATGTACGGATTATCGTCTCCACGAACGCGATGAGATTCATTCCCCATTGTATCAATTCAAGACCAATTTTCATCAGATGATTAAAAATAATGTTTAAAGACTTTATATAATTCTGGATATCAATAAGATACATCCCATACACAACAAATATAACTCAAATAACAAATAATATAAAGGAAAATGAATCCGTTAATACCGAAACAACGATAATAATAAGATATTATTAATAAAGTAATGTTAAAAGATCATATATGATATCATATTAATGTATATTATTGTTGTATAATTTAATAACAATTATTTAACCATTATAAAAGGGGTTAACCTACTCTAGACCAAGGAAAAGTACAAGGTAAGGGTTTATTTCACAATCTCTTCATTATCCAAGGTTGTTTATACGTAATTATCTATTAGGACCTCTTTATCATCCACATCCATGTTTCTTAAAAATGTATTTCAAAACATTATTAATTTGGGTTAAATTAATTTATACACTTTTTTGACTTTTATAAGATTTTTATAAAGTAATATTTCCGTAATTTTCGAAACAAGTTCCTTTTTAACCTTTTCGACAAAATTAAGGTAAAAATGTCTTTTTTAACTTATACGGCGGGTATGGCTATTTTCTGCCATTATAAAATCGTCGAGGCTTCCCTTACAATATTATAAGAATATTTTCAAATATAAATGTTTTATTTTATAATTACGTGACTTTTAAATGATTTCAAAATAGAAAGATATATTTCTCTAAAAAGGTTTTGATTTTATCTATGTCAACATCCTTTGATAGATTTTAAGCTTATTTGATGTTGATTTATTATAATACAAATCTTCAATATTGTATTGAAGGATTTGTGATATGTTTGAATATGGATGTGTTATTTTTATACCATTCATGTTTTATGAATTAAGTATTGACATTTCGTATGCTAGTTTTAATATGAATGTTTATGTTATGTTTAAACCTATTCATATGAGGAATGCATTGGACTTTGTAAGTGATGGGTGGAGCCTACTATAGCTCCTTGATGCATCAGTAGGTCTCATGAGACAAACTAGTATCTTGGAACAAGGCTTTGACAAAATATTATTTGTAGTATTGGCACAAGGCCTTAACTATGTGGTTATGATAGTATGGCATTATGAATTCCATCATAATGAAAGTGGTTACTGATATTGCATTTGATTATTCGACTAGTAGAATATCCATGTGAATAAGTAAATGGAATTATTTCATTTTATTTTTTGCATATTATTCTGAAGTTCAAGTTTAAAAGTCTTTTGTTTTAGTTATACATTGCCTTAAATTTTTATGATTATTTATGAGAGTTTCCTCTATATTGTTATCCTCACTGAGCATCTGAGCTCACCCATTTCTATGTTTTATTTTTCCAAGGATGTGAAGAAGTATTTTATGACTGACCTACAGGGATAATTTGAGGGGATATGAGTGTGGAATATGGAGAATTGTTGTTTTAGTTTTTCAATTTATCATGTATTGTAAGACTTATGAATGTATCTAGTGTTTCCAAGGCTACTAAACTAATCAGTCTTTCGAGACTTAATCTTTTGTGATCATGCCAATGTTATGTAATAATGCACCGACTCTGGGTAACTGGGGTCGGGGCATTACAACTTACCACATTATTTTTTTTATTAATGTGACATTTCATTTAAAATTCATCCTAATATTGTTTTACTAATTCAAATATTAGTGTTTTGATAATCAAGAGATATATATGAGCATGATAAATGGAGTAATTAAGGATAATAATTGATGTATATCTACTCAGAAGATAGTATTTTTATTATTTAGGGAAAATAGTATTTTTTCTAAATAAAAGGAGAAGTGTTGTTTGGTTGTTATACCCAATGATTTATGCTTCCACTTAAAATAATTTATTAATAATGTAAATATATAACAAATAAAATTCTACTCAATCCTTATAAGACGACACAATTCATTTTTTCATATAAAATAACATAAAAAGATGGTCAGTAGAAGGATTTTCTCTGGTTAATCAATAACACAAATGTGAATGGTGAAAGAAAGATTATAATATGCTTTATTATATTTATAAAATTAAATATACAAACTTATTGATTGAATATTATTCCCCTTTTTATAAAATTCAGCTAATTTCTATATTTTTTAATGTTCACATGTCTTATAAAATAGGACTAGTTTAATCTCCATGTTTGAAAATAATTGTTTTCTCAATTGATAAAGTGTAAGGATTGATTATAATTGAAGAAATGTGTCATTAAATCATGATGTTATGGTATATTCATGATAATTTCATTGATTTACCATGTACACTATTTTACACTACTCACCATAATCATACCACCATGATCTCACCACCAAATCATGTGATCTATATGAAAAATTCTCTGCACACTTTATTGAAAATATGCACTAAAGAATAAACCATGACATTGTGTGGTTCACCACACCATGGTTTATATATTCTCATGGTTCTTGGTATCACATCTAAGTATATGTGATGAATTCCATGAGATATAATTCAAGCGAATCTCCTTAGATGAATATCTTGTTTAAGTCATCTTGTGACACATCATATGATGATGAGTAGATTAAGTGAATGTTAAAATAAGTTTTAACAATTCACTTAATTAATGAGTTTAATTTTTTAAGAGTTACAACATTTAATTAAAAAGTTTGACCATTTCATAATGTATGAAATGTTAGATTCCAATAGACTTCATCATTTAATGAAATTCTATTTAAGGGAGTTCATGGACCTATTTTGAGTACATTAATGATTATTCATAAATATGAAGCTTTCAATAATATCTTCTATTTATTAACCTTTTTAGAAGAGTTTATATAACATATTTTATGGATAGGGGTTCCTAAAAAAGCATTCGACGATTCTTGTAATGACCTAGACTTTTATATATGAAAATGTCTTTCTGAATATACTTGTGTGCTATATTTAGAAACATGAATAGTACAAAACACATGCACTACATCATAAAAAAACAGTAATTTATTTCATCAATATAGAATGTCACATATTAAGAATAATTATAATAACTAATATTGGAAGTAGTAAAATGAGAAAATAAATAGAAAAAAAATAACATAACCAAAATTTGATATTTTAGAATATCGTAGTCCCCTAGAACTATCATACCTATGAAAAAAACTATAAACATGAATCAACATAATAGTAATATAATTGAAATTTTGAAAATGATGGATAAAAAAACTTGAGGGTAATTTAATTAAATAATGAATAAAAGAGATACGAGGTAAATATAGAAATTATTAAACCATTATGACTGTTAGAATAGTAACCAGACCATTAAAAATAATAACATAACTGTTAGAAAGAATAAACTGATTGATAAAATAGTAACTTGACCATTAGAATATTAAAATGATTTGTAAATAATATTTAATATGAATAAAATAAATAAATATAAATTTTTAAGTGCTATAAAATAATTATTGAAATTAGAAAACTCAAAAGAAAGTCTAAGTGAATTTTTAATAAAGTGTATTTCAATATATTTTATAAAAACTTGTTTTAATATTTAATATTTAAATAAATAAGTTAAAAAATTATTTTGATAAAATGAATTCAAATTTCGGAATTATCATGTATGAATTTTATAAGAGTTGATTTTTGGTTAATTTCTGAAAAACATGAATTTTTAGGTGAACAGTAAAAATATAGGTTTTGAAATACCGATGTTTTATGATGTAATAATGATGAAATAATTATCTAATTAATACTAATATGGTTATATCAAAACAAAATAGATTTAATAAGATATATTACTCATTTAAAATAATAAATTCAATCACCAATGCTAAAAAATAATTTAAATGTATAAAAAGATAATGCATACCATTATAAAATCATTTTTTCATTTTTTTATTTATTTTTCATAAACCAATAAATTTGATGGTGGTATGGTTTGAAGGTCATAAAATCATGTAATGTTATTCAAATATAAATAATAATGTCATGTAATACCACCACTATAAGATTTACCCAAGAAATAATATTTTATTCATTATTTTTAGTAAAATACCCCTCCCCTCAAGTATAAATATCCCCTCCCTCCCATTGCTAAAAAACTGGGATTGTCCAAATCTAGGGTATTAACAATGCAAGAAAAAAGAGTTGTTAAATAACCCCTTTCCTAGTGCTAGAAAAATTACTGTAAAAGGGGTCCCTTTATCAATGCTAGTAAAAAATTGATGATAAAGCCCCCAATTTAACAATGTTAGTAAAAAAGCACTAATAAATGGGTCCCTTTATTAGCACTAGTAAAAAAGAACTGATACGAGGGGGGGGGGGGCTTTATTAGTGCTAGTAAAAAAAGCTGATAAAGGGGGGAGGGGATCTTTATCAGCGCTTTTTAAAAGCATTGATAAAGACCCCCATTTATCGGCACTTTTTACCAGCGCTGATAAAAGATATATTAAAAAAAATATTTCATTAAAAATAATATATTAATATATTAATATATTTATATTTATTTAAATATAATATATATATTTTTAAATATGTTTTAGATAAGGATAAAATTGCATTTACACTTAATATGTAATATATTTAGTGAAAATGGATTATAAAATAATTAAATAAATATTTTTAATCAATAATTTGCTAATTATTATTGTGTAATTTTAATTTAATAATAATTTAAATATAAAATAATCAAAAATAGTAATAATAAAAGATATAAAATAAGTTAAAAAGGTAACTCGAACTTTAAACGACCATAACTTTTGATCCGACTATCCGTTTGGGCTCTACCACATATCAAATTGAAGTATACGATGAGCTCTATTACCTAGTGATAGAGGAAGACCTTATATAACAATTTTCAAGTCCAAAAGGCCCAAAAGTATTCCAAAACTGAGTTTTTAGTCGGGTTACCCCAATTTGTTTACATTCTATGGAATTCAGCCTCATTTAAGGGGGTATTTTTTCCCATTTTTAGTGGGGACTGAATTTTTTCCCAAGTCTTACATTCATATTGATTTTATGGTTTTAAAATTATATCATTTTTCATAATGTATTTTTTTATTATTAAATATATATAAATTTTCTTATATTTATTTACAATAAATCACTTGTATAAATACATACACCAACATATTTACGTAGGAATGTATTTTTAAATGTATAAAATAAATATTTATTCTTTATTTTATTTAAAGTAAAAATTATTGATTTTATTTACCTTATAAAAATAAATTCACACATATATATATACCTATACAATTAATGTTTATATACAAACCTGTGTTTGTCAATAATATATATATATATATATGTATGTATATTATAATATATGTAAATAAATACATATTCTAAAAATATATTTAAAACTACTTCTAACCATTTTTTACATTATAAAAATATATTTTTAATTTTTATATATACATATACGTGTGAATTAATAAAAGGATATATATTTATATCATATTCTATTATACATAAATTAATATAATATATAATATATTTAAATAAATATAAGTATATATATATATATATCACACACACACATATATTTTATAAATGTATTTAAAAATAATTATATAAATATATGAATAATATATAAATAAATAAATAAATAAATATATATAAATAGAAATATCATTAAAAAAACAACAAAACAATATGGCACATTAGAAAAGGTGTTCCATCTTCAAAGGAAATATGAAGGGTTCGAATCTAGGCGAGCCTGCATGAGGCTGAAAATTCCAAAAGCGCTAATAAAAGGGGCGGTGGGGTGAAAACAACTGATAAAGGGGAGGGGGGGGGGGGGGGGTGAAAAATGTTGATAAATGGGGGGGGGAGGGAGTAGATCACTTTTAAAGAGGTTTTGGAAGTGCTGATAAAGGGTTCTAGCTTATAGATGTCTGAAAAATATATAATTTACCCCTTTTAAAAATGCTAAAAAATGTTGTTAAAAGGGTGATTTATCAGTTATTTTTTTAATACTAATAAATGATCCATTTATTATAGATTTTCTTTCACTGATAAAATTCTATGTATTTTGACTATGCTCCAGTATTCATTGCTTTTTTAGCGTTGATAAAGTCATATTCTATCATTGTTAAAGGCCACTTTTTTAGTAGTGCTCTATTGGAAAATGAATTCCAAATAAATTATCATAGCCCAATATATACCCAATTCCCTTATATTAATTCTATTTATTACCCGAAAGATGTTATAGTTTCATCCAAACCTAATACATCAATGATTTAGTTCCATATCAAGGGAGTAAGCATCAACAATGTGGTAACCTCACAATCATGTTATTTTCATTTTTTCATTCTAATATCATACTATATTCTATTTTTATATATTCTTAAATATTTTATTCTAAAAGTATATAAAAATTTATGTTATTATGGTGTGGTATAACTATTTTAAACCATTCATAATATATATAATCTCTCTGACCCTATTTTCAACACACCCCATTAATGGTCAGTTTTATCCACTTATAGGGACATTTCAAATTATTTAATTATTACTACCTTTGTGGAAGATTAATTTAGCTAATATATAATATATAAAAATATAAATTTATTTATTTTTATAATTATAGAGTTAATTTTACTAGTTGATGAATAAAAAAATATCAAAATAAAGAAATCAAAATATAAATGGGAAAATTCAAATAAAGATGTCATCGAGCCATTCAAACTTCAATGAAATAGTAATCAATAAATTTTAATAATTATAATTTATCATGAATGAAAAAAATGGATATAATATAATTTTGGGTTAATGTTTTAATAAACATAATTTTATTATAATGGAGGTGTAAACATGAAAAAAATGGGACCTAATATAAGGGGACTCTCAAACCCAAATATTCTTTATGAGTTTATCTTATCTTCCTATATATATATTTATGATTATTCTAAAAACCCTTCTAAATTAATTTCACTTTTATTTACATTTCTTATTTTTGATTTATTCATGTTTTTACATTTTTTGGATGAATTATAAGACATCATTATGATTTTTGATCAATACTTTTTTCTCAAAACTCTCTTCAATTCTCTTTATGTTATTATTATTCTATCTATGATACATAATAATTTATTTATTATTTATACCCTTAAAATTCCAAAATTTTGTATTCTATTATTTTTTATGTTACCTTTGATGTTCCTCAAACCCACATACCCAAGATTGGTGCTAAAATCACTTTCTTTAAACATTGGATTTGATACAAACTGAGATGAACCAAGATAAACATACTTATATTTCATATTATTTTCATAACCTAAACAATAAAACTCACAATAATACTAGAATCCCAATAATTTATGGTTTAATATCTTTGAGTACTACCTATATAAGTAACTTATTTTACAGTATTGTGAACATTTCTTTATCACCGAACCATACAATTCCCCTTTCTATAACCCTCATAGGATATGCTTATATTTTAGATCTAGAGAATGGAAAAATAGTAAAGGGTGAAGTCAAACATTTAGTTAGGTAAAAAAAATCAACATTTCATCATGTGTTAGATAATAATTATATAATAAAATATGATTAGGGGAGAAATATCTCATTAAAAATAACATGAAACAATAATATTTTTCTATAAGTCATGAAAACAGAACATGTAATCTCAAATGAAAAACATGTACCATGGAATAAGAGTGTGAGATAAGAATGGAAACATGGAATAAGGGGATGATATTGTAAGTTCATGGAATCATAAATATATGGAAACAACATAAAGCTTGAAATTATAAGTATGGGTTAAGGATCACTAACAAGACAACATAACATAGTATGCTAGGTTGACTACCTGTACAACATATATGGTATCACATGAGATTAAAAAATTACCAATGAATTTAAGGTATATAAAATTCTAGGCCCAACCATCATATAATGAAAACAATACATATTTGTGAAATAAGAACATGAAAATATTCATTACTTGATTAACTCATGGAAAAGAAATGAGTTTCATAAAACATTTCATAGAATATTTCATAATCCATATAGATAAATAATGTGGATGGTGTCATAGGAAAATATCCTTAGTTTAATATAAGGATCATTAAATACATTGAAAAAAAATAAAAATAACTTTTTAGGATCATTAGACAAAACACTTTAAAGAATAAGATACAATATCACTTTTTTATTTTAATATCATAATGAATTAGGTTTATTTGTAAAATTATATTTTTTAACTTTTAAAGTATGATTAATTGAAAAGAATTTTTATAATGGAAAAATAATGTGTTTACATGAAAGAAACTTAATTTTTTATTAAATAGATTTAATTTTTTTTGAAAAATATAAAGTTTTGGGTCACTTTCAAAAGTTATTTTCCAAAAGGTCAAATAATGTTTTTTGAAAAAAATTACTTTTAAAAATAATCTTAAATAGATTATCCTTAAAAAATATATAAATACTATCTCAAGTAAATGTACAATGGATGATAAAACATATGATTACAAAAGGAAACATCATTTTAGTATTTCAAAATACTTGTGTTGAAACCCACAAAATAAAAAGGTATAATAAAATTTTCTTTTAAAATTAGAAAAGGAAAACATGAAGGCCACATGAGATATAAAAAAATTGGGTTTCCAAATATAAATGATAAAATTTGAGGAAAGTGAAGGTATGAACATGAAATAAAAGTTATTTTTAAAGAGAATGATAATTATTCTTAACAATGTCATAATTTTATGGGGAAAAAATCTATCAAGGAGGAATATTTGAATCAAAAGTGTTATTTTAGATAAAGATAAAGAGAAATTTTAAAATAAAATATTTGGTTGGAAGAAAATAATAATATAATTTAGAAGTTTGAGATGAACCATTATAACTCAAAGAAAGGAAGTTTGAGTCAACAAAATATATTACGAATATAAAAATAACTTAAATAAAAAACCCTTGGAAAGATAAATTAAGATGGATTTTAAAATAAATTTAATTTGTGAAATTTAGGATAAAATTAAATCATAGTTAAATAAATACACTACACAAAACAAAAAAATTTATGAATATGGAATGCGTCTCAAAGAATGAAAATTGAGATGAAAATACCTTACAAACATAAAAATTCATAAAGTAAGTAACATTTAAAAAGGGGTTTATGTGATATAAATATAAATCCATAAAAAAAATAAAGAGTAAATTAAATATAATAAAACCATAGGGTAGAACAAACCTAACTTATAAAAATTAAATTCAAGAATTACATTCACAACTCAATGAATGAAAATTGAGTTTACAAAAATCATTTCCTTTAATCCGAATTAGATTATTGTGATATAACCTCCTATATAAAAAAATAAAAATATTAATAAACTTTTTAAGAACCTTATTCATAATTATAAACTTTTATAAACCTCATTTATAATTATTTATTATAAACATATTAGTTTGTTATATTTTATTTTCATTATCAGGTGTTATTAACTTTGGTTGTTTGTTTGTACTAGTTTCATAATGGTAGTGTCAATTATTGTTTATAAATTAAAAGTTATTAATTTTTAGATAATTATAGGTACTAAAATATAGTTTTTATAATTATTTATAATGTTCTAATTTCATTTCATAATTATTTTACTGATGATATTGTTTTGATAAATTTTAACAAACAAATGGATGGTAAAATAATTATAAGTTAAATATTAATATAACCTTTAGAGAACCTTAAACAATTTTTTTCTCATTAATTTATAATAAAACCATTATTTAAGTTTCCATAACCATCCATGATATAATATTATATCATTATTCATGTAGGTGGTTAAATCGAATCAAATGAGAATAAGTTACAATCTATGGGAGAATATGGTTTAGAAAGTGATTCTTTTATAATAATATAATTATTACTTAATAATAATTATATTTATATATTTTTATGGTGGTGAATTATATTTTAATATATTTTTATAAATAATAAATTTCTATATGAAAATGAATATGCCACTTTAATGGAGATGATAGTTTTCTTTCACATAAGGGAAAAACTTTCATTTACAAAGAGTAAGAGGAAATAGAGAATTATTTATAATTTAATAATATTAATAATGTTATAAATATCATATTAATACATTATATACACCCTTATAACTGGCTATTCAAGGCGGTGATTAAAAATAAAACATGTCCTTCATGGAGGTAGTAGTCCTCGTATACACATGAAGGTGTTTTCATTATTCTAAAGAAAAATGGGAAAGAAGTATAATGATTATACCATAAACAAAATAAAACAAAATATAAAAAATTTATGTAATTTTATAATAATGATAATATTTTTTAATAGAAATATACAATTGAAAATAGGTTAGAGAAACTTTAGTACCCATGTTGAGAATTCGAGTTTTCCCTTGGAGGACTTCTTGTCAAGGGAAGACTTAGAGATTTTACTTAGATTAGAGGTATAAAAAATATGGGATAGGTATATAGGATAATTAAAATGGATATTGTTTCAATAAAAATTCTAATTTTATAGTTTCCTTGAAGGGGTGGTGGGAGGCCCCTTTTATAAGTGAAGAAAATGGATTTTTTTTGTAAATATAACATCTTAATATAAAATAAACACATGTTTCACATAGAAAGTGGAATAAAAAGTGAAAAAATAGTGGATATGAGAAAATTTATGGCCTATGAAAATATAAAACACTCATTTTTAGACACGTTTTTAACATGTTTTAGTTCCTTTACTCTTAGATTTTCACTTTTACCATTTTTGGGTTTTTACAGTCGTAATTATTTTTTACCTACATAATTTATTTTTAATGAAAAAATAAAATGGGAACTGAAAAATAATTTTAAATTTATTATTCAAAATAAAAAATCTATTTTATCAAATAAAATTTCTAAGCATGATAAAAATTAATTTTAATGTTAACGCACATAACACGTAATGTTTTTTAGAAAAAGTGTATTTTTAAGCCAAAAAATTTTGTTTAAGATAAAATTATCAATTTTAATAATTTGAATTAAAATAATTTTTTTTATTATTACAACAATAAGAGTTTTTTTCCTCTAAAATCAGTCCAAATATGAATTTCACAATGTGATTATTTTATTAAAAGAAAAGACCAAAAGTAGTTTTTATTTGGAGAAAATATTACTTGAGTTCCAAAATGTTAAACATAGGTTTTATAAATTAAAATTAATATTTTAAATTTATTATTTTATTTATTAAATACATATTTTATTAGTAAAAGGGTTTCATAATCTTTTTATTTGTGGTTATATCCAAATTATGTCATAAAATCACGATATTTGTGAAATCGACATTTTTAACTATTCACCTAAAAAATAAATATTTTCTATAAAAAAATAAAAAATTAATCTTAAGAAAATATATACATTATTAATTAAAAAAATTAATTTTTTCAAATTAAAATAAAATAATTATGAATTTATCTTTTAAATAGGAATATAAAATATAATGAAAAACTATTTTTAATTAGAAAATGAATTTTTAGATATTAACTATTCTTATAATTATTTTTTATAAATTAATAATTGAATTATAAATAATATATTATTCCAATAAAAAATATATTATATCATCATTGGACCATAAAAAATACTAGGTTCCTAAAAATTTAATTTTTACGTTAATTTAATTTTAATCATCAAATTATATTATTAGTTATTTAACTATACTAATTGAATTTTATCAGTGAATTGGTATTAAAAATGACCCCTTTATTTTAACTTATACATGTATTAAAAAATATCGTTACTTTTATTTATACCTTTCAATTCAATGACTACACTATGATAGTTATATTTACTACTTATAATTTTATTTTAATAAAATGCATTGCGGTTTTGTATTAATTCCGTGCCGTGTGTAAAGAAAGATATAAAAAAATTAGCTTTATTTAAAGGAAATATATATAGTAAAAAACTGGGGAATTAAAGTCTTTATTTTATATTCATTGATATATTCCTCATGACACCATTATAAAACCCATTATTTTATGATGGGTTATTTCATATTTAGGATTAATGTATGTTTTATTTCTAATGTGGCATGCACGATTATAAGAACTTTATGAAGTATAGGTGGGCCCAAAATTATACATCCCTAAAATTAATTGGGTAAAGTGATATATCTCATGATATTATGTATGTTATGCATGAACATAATGTTAGATTTCCCCCTATTTTATGTAATAAGTTTAGAATACATTGGTAATGCATGAACATGATGCTAGATTTATTCACATTTTAGGTAATAAGATTTTTAAACATATTTTATGGATGAGAATAATTATATATTTTTTACATTTTATGCATGGATAGTGTCCATGATGTTTATTATGTTCCATAATTATGCATATTCCATATTTCAAGTCTCTTTAAAATGATTTTCTTATACATATGATAATGATCCTATGCTTATGATATGATTATAATTGTAATGATCCATATCCTCCCAATCTATTTCTTTGAGACTTTTAGTGGTTGGAAGTGTTCATAGGAGGTTCATAAAGAGTTTAGAGAGGTTCAGTTGCTAAAGGCTAGAAAAAGAGGGATTGCACGCAGTGTAACTGTATTACACGATGTGAAACCCTACTTCTTAGCTTATCTTGGAGATTTCATGATGAGAAGATATTTTACATGGCATGAATAAGAGTTTCATGACATGTTATATTTTGGGGTTTGAAAAATAAAATAAAATTGATAGGCGACACATTTTTCGGTGGAAATTGAACCCTAGGTATTACACAATGTGAAAGGGTATTATATGTCATGTAATACCCTGATCATGTGTAGTTTTAATAATTCTTTTTGGATAAAACATTATTCATTTAGTCATGGTTTTATTTTTCTCTCATTCTAGAAAAAACCTAGTAACCCCAAGGATTCCTTCGATCCCTACTCCTCCCTCCATGAACTATCAATCTCGATAGTTTTTTGTTGGTGATCCGTGACCAATCCATAGCGAGTTTTCTCCTCCTTTTCATTCATTTCCTCTTGTTCTTTCTATAGGATTCACAAATGTAGAATGGGTTGGATTGAGTTGGATGTTTGGGCAGTGTTTTGATAATATTATGGTGTGTAATAGGTTGATCCTTATTTCTTGCGGTGTGGTTGTCACTTGTAGGCATTGTTCTTTGACTTGTGGTGTACAGACGAGTTGAAAAGCTTCTTCAAGGTAGGGGTTTCCTTCGTTTATGTTTGATTGTGCATCATGTGGGAGGGATTTACTTTTTTTTCCTACGGATCATAGTTTTTTCACACTAATCAAAGATAAGAACCAGGTAAATGAATTGAAATGATTATAAGGTTCTAATATGCATGTTTTTTTTTCTGGATTTGATGTTACTGTGATTTTGGGATTTATATGAGCTAAACGCCCTATTAGAAATCATGTCCATTTTTGATCCTTGGTTATGCACTAAAAAAGTTTCATGTTGGTTTATTCCTATTGAACACTAGTATATAGAACTTTTTAAATCATGTACACTTGGAAAATAAACAGATGCCCCAAGATTACCTAGTTTCTATGAAAACCCCTGACTTAACAAGTGTAATTAAATAAAGGATTCCACATTAAGTCTAGAATTGTTTCATACTTTGGTGTGTGGGGTGATGTGTTGTGTGGGATAGTGTGGTTGTTTGTGTGGGATAAATGTAATGTGAATCACCTATGTTGTGATGTGTGGATATGCTCTGGTTTGTGCTATGGTACGTTTGTGAAGCACATATGTGTGATGTGGGTTTTTTTGGGCGGTGTGGTGGATGAAATTATAGACGATACATCAACCTGACCATGTAATGGAATCTCAAGTTGAGAGATTTATTGATTGTATAATTTATGAGAGGTGTTGCATAATGGGGCTATGGTCAGGCTTTATAGTGATGTGTTGCTGGGTTGTTCATTGTGTCCTGTGCTTGGTAGTTTCTTGAATAATAGTGGAATAAATAAATAAAAAATAGGTTAATAAGGTTTGGAACTAGTTTGGTTTGGTTTGGTTAAAGGAATGAATAAATGATTTGTGAATAAATAATGGTAACGATTAATTATGTTAGATATAAATTGAAAGGAGGTTGTGGTTTGGTGTGTGGTGTTGTGAATTTAGGGGTAGTAGCAAAGTTAGTAGTGTTTTGAGCTGGTTTCTCATTAAGAACCCATAGGTTGGCATTGAGTTTTTGGAATAATATATGCATATAACTGTATTTTCCCTTTTAATATCTATACACACCACACCATATTTGAGCATTATATGCCGAACACCCCCATTGTCATGGGGAGGGTGTCTTTTCCAAACATCCCGATGGGAGGATGGATGGATAGCCACTTGATATCCCCTACTCCCTCTTCTTAGTGGTGATGGACCAAGATTCTTTAAGTAGGTTGTGGTTTTTCAGGCCCAGGTGTATGTAGATTAGTTGTGTTTTTCTATGTGTCTTTGGGATGAGATAAGTTGTGCTTTACGAAGTGTATTTGGGATGTGATGTGATGTGGATCATGGACCAAGTGACGAGACGAGGTGTGGTTGTGGGGACTAGGTGTCTGTGGGAAGGATGTGATGTGGTTTATGGATCAAGTGTCTATGGGTGGGATGTGATATGGCTTGTGGACTAGGTGACTGGATGAGGTGTGGTTGTGGGGCCCAGGTGTGTTTAGGTGGGTTGTGACATGGTTCTTTTAGAAGAGTTGGGAGCACAAGGATGTTTTCCATTAGACAAGAGTTTTTAAACTAGTGGGAGGTGGTGTAGGGTACCCAAATCATCAACGTTCTTACTATATTACTTTACTTGACTTGCGTTATTTGGTGATCATGCCTTGGTGATGAATGGGATGGTTTTTATACCTGTTAGGTGCTATTTGGTTCTACTGTTTTCTCATAGGGGAATTAGTATGCTCACTTTAACTTGTGCATGATAGAATTATGTTTTTTTCTACAGAGTATATATGTATACTCACCCTATGTATATAAAATTATTTTCTGGTATCAAGGAGGATTATGTGGACCGTGCTGGGAATTACTAGCCTGAGATTTGGGATAGTTGCTAAGTCACTTCTTTAGCTTGATTTTCTTACTTACTTTGGAGTTTTATTGCACTTGTAAAAGTTTTATTTTAAACATGCATGTGGGATAGAGTCTGGTTTTGTTTTATATATACATCTTTTAGTTATTTTGGAATGAACCATATTGTATCCCAATCATGTTTTCTTAAAAAGGGAAATGCCTCCCATTTTTTGTGAGATTGTATACCCTTTATACTAGTCTCCACCCTAGGGCCTAATGAAGGTGGGACCCAGGGGTAATTATTTCCCTTTCTTCACTGCTATCCTAGAAGGGGTATCTTTAGAGGGAGACGTTCATGACATAATGATATTAGAGGTGATGGTTGAGATATATGATGGAGTTTGGGGTTATGCATAGTGAGGGTTTCATGGGTTGTTAGGGAAATAATGTGAGGCGATCTTGGTGTGTAACATAGGCTAGGGAAGTCTAACTAGGACATGGGATTTTATAGCCCCCCATGATTCGATGCAATGAATTTGAGCCTACCAAACGAACAAGTGAGGCTACATTGATTGTAGTGTAGAGACCATATGAAAGGTAAATGAATCATAATGAATTTTGTTCTTTTCTGAATTGGGTGTTTTGGGAAATTTAGAATGAATGAAAAGAAATGAGTTAAAATTAGTTAAAATGAATCTTAAATACAATTCTATACTATATAGGCTTAGGATTTTCCTTATTTACCTTTACTCTATGAAACTTGTTCATTGTCCATGTGTGGCTCCAGCAGTTGAGGCTCTACAAGTTTATTAGAGGAGGGTAGGTCCAGTGGAAGAGGATAACTAGTAGAAAATAACTTTAGGTGATTTCTAGTAGTAGGCTTTGGGAAATTATGTGGAAAGTGTTTTGGACATGGAGATAGAGAGCTAGCTCTAGGAGCTTGAGATCACATTCAGCTTGATCCAGGACCCAATGAAGTATTGGGTCCCTTTGGAGGTTATTTAGATATGAGGAGATGCACGTTAGTGGTGGACACTATACCTGGGGGAGAGGAAGGAGGATGGTATTATGTGGGTGAATTTCGATAAATAGTTCTTAGTATAATTCCTTTCATCGACCATGAAGACCGAGAAGAGGCAAGAGTTACTCTCCCGCCAGTAAGAGAGTATGTCAGTATAAGATCTAAGGATCAAGTTTAAGGATCTCCTCCATTTCCCCCAGATCTCTTTCCAAACGAGGAGTCTTGTGTGAGACGTCTAGAAGAGGTGCTCCATCCTTATATCCAGTACACGGTTACTCCCTTTATGTTGGCGACATATCTAGAGGTCCAGAAAATAGAGGAGGTGATCAAGAAGATTCACTCATGAGGTGGTTTACCATGAGAGGGGATCTAATAGAGTTCTTTAAGAGGTAGAGTTACTAGTGGAAGGTCTCAGATTCTAGGACATTTGAGGTTTCGACTGGAAGGGAGTCGATCCTATCAGCTTCCTTTTCAACCAACTGGTCCTCATTATTTTTCTATGGGATTGGGGATGAGGTGTTTCTTATAAGGATTATATGAACATCTTCATAATTAGTGTCCAATATATGTTTGAGCTTAGTATGTTGAATGTGGGTAGGTTCAACGCCAGCCTCAGTAGCATTTTCTAGTTAGGCCATTTCATTAGAAGGTACAACTAGATCATGCTCCATCAAGGGGAGATGGAGAAGTTAGGGGCTAACCCTAGGATGTCCCTTAAGGACCTCAAACTAGGCGTGGCTGTCGAGGTGGTCATCAATAGAGGGTTAGAGGAGTTGGGAGTGGTCAGTTTCATATAGTAGAGGCAATATTTCCAATAGGATCGAAGATTGTTATAGGTATGACTTTTTTGTTTAGTACACTTTATTATGCTTTGTTTGATTTGGGAGCTTCACACTCATTTTTTTACCCGCTCTAGACCATGATCTGGGGCTATACAAAGAGAGGGTTTATTTTCCTCTACTATTATGTATGCCATTCAGAGGTCAGACCAACATGTTTGATGTGTGTTGGGGATGCAGAATGATAATAATACCGCATCAGTCCTATGTGGATATTTTCTTGCTACATATGCATCCATATGATTTCATTCTCGACATTTACTGGTTGTATTCCATGTATCCTATTATCAACCACTTCAATAGTAGAGTTGTGTTTTTAGATGTGGATCGTCAGCATGTGGTTTTTGTTGGAAATCAAGGTTGTCAAGTGGGCAGTTGGTGAGTAGAGCCTCTTCTTTATTTATTGGATGTGATGTCAGTGGAATCAACATATGTTGGTATGATGGAGGTTTCCAAAGTTATTGGGGAGTTATTGGATGTTTGTTCCAAGTATGTTGTGATGCTAACCCCTCGACGTGATGTTGAGTTCAGGATAGACCTGTAGCCCAATGATTCATTGATTTTGAAGGTTCCTTATCAGATGAAACCTACTAAGTTGTGGGAGTTAAGGATTCAGATTATTGATTTTATGAATAAGGGATATATCTATTCTAGTGTGTCACTATGGGGTGATCCAATGTTGTTCACAAAGAAGAAGGATTCTGGTCTAAGGTTGTGCATATATTACCAGATGTTGAGTTAGCTGATGGTCAAGAACCGTTACCCTCTTCCAAGGATAGATGGTCTTTTTGACCATATGAGATGGGAAATTTTGTTTTCTAAGATTGATATATGATATAGATAACACTAGTTTAGGGTGAAGGAGGGTGATATCCTAAATAATTCTTTCATGTGAAAGTACGGTCACTTTGTGTTCTTAGTCATACCATTTAGTGTTACAAATTCACTGGCCATGTTCATGGGGCATATGAACTCCATTTTTTGTGAGTTCCTAGATCTATTCTTCATCGTGTTCATAGATGACATATTGATCTACTCTAAGGCAGACGAGGAACATACCAAGCATCTCAGGACTATATTTTAGGTTCTTCAACACCACCAGATTTATAAAATTTTTTCCAAGTGTAATTTCTATACACGAGACATGAATTTTCTCGGGCATGTGGTGTCATAACAGAGGGTGACAGTGAACCCATCTAAGTATGAAGTAGTTTTTTCTTGGATAGTACCCAAGAATGTGTCATAAGTTCATAGTTTTCTTGGTATCATAGGTTATTATCAGAGGTTTTTTCCTGATTTCTCTTGAGTTGTAGCCCCGTTGATAGTTCTGACTAGGAAAGACCAATATTTTTTGTAGAGTGAGCAGTGCCATGCAACATTCATCGTTATGAAGGGGAAGTTGGTTAATGCTCTAGTTCTCTAGTTTCTAGAGGAATGGGTGATATTTAAGGTGTTTTTTGATGCTTCCCTATGGTCTTGGGATGCATCTTGATGTAGCAATGAGTAGTAATATATTATGGTTCCAGGAAGTTATGTCCCCACAAGCGTAATTATTCCACCCACGGTCTAGAGCTAGAAGTGGTTATGATTGACCAGAAGTTGTGGTGGAATTACCTCATTAGAAAGTTCATTTTGGAATTCAATGATCACAATAGTTTGAGGTATATGTTTTCCTAGTGAGATCTAAACTTGCAGAAATGAAGGTGGATGGATTTACTTCAGGAATATAATTTTGGGATCTCATACAACTCAGGAATGGGAAATGTTGTGGCTGATGATTTGAGAAGGAAGTCACAAAAGGATGCTGTATTAGAGTCTGTAAATTTTTGGAAGGTGATGGAAGAGTTGGTATCCTTACACTTAGATGTAAGAGTGGGTGGTGGTAGAGGTTTTTTGTTTTAGATGAAAGTGAAATATTCTCTGATGAAGCATTTGGAGGAGTATCAGTGGGGAGACTTAGAGGTAAAGGTGTTGTGTGGTCATATTGGCCCTAGTGATGCTCCAAAAAGATGGTCAAAGGATGGTCAGAATCAGGTGTCGTTTCAGGGGAAGTTGTTTGTTCTTATGGATATGTGTGATGGATTCCTCTGTGAGTTTCATATCTCTCCTATTGGTGTACATCCAATAATTAATAAGATGTACCATGTCTTGAGGATGTTGTTTTGGTGGCCTGAGATGAAATGGGTAGTGGCAGAGTTTGTAGAAAGGTGGTTAGTTTTCTAGAAAGTGAAGGCTGAGCACCATGTCCCGGTGGTTTATTGCAGCACTTAGATGCTCTTGAGTGGAATTGGGATTACATATCAATGGATTTATTTCTAAGGTTACCCAAAGCTTAGGGAGGCTATGATGCTATCTATGTAATAGTGTATCAACTGAAAAAATTAACACACTTCTTAGCAATTAAGGAGTCAGGCGTAGTGGTTGCTTTGTCTAAGAGGTATCTGGATGAGGTGGTCTGGTTGCATGTAGTTATAAGAACCATTTTCTGAGATAGAGACACACGTTTTACCTCAAAATTCTATATAGAATTGCAACATGCTTTTGGAACCCATTTATGCCTCATCACTTCCATCCATCCTCAGATAGATGGGTAGATAGAACATACTATCTAGAAATTGAAAGATATACTGTGATATTGATTCTTATACTTTGGTGGATCTTGGGTGTAATAATTACATGAATTAAAGTTTTCTTATAATAACACCTATCACTATTCTATTGGAAAAGATCCATGTAAAGATTTGTATGGAAGACCGTGTTGTTCACCCTTGTGCTAGACAGAGGTTGGGGAGACAACTATTCTTTGTCCCAAGGTAGTGTAGAGAATGATAGAGAAGGTTCATCTTTTTTATGAGAGGATAAAAGTAGCTCAGGACTGACATAAGTCATATGCCAATCACAGAAGGAGGATCTTAGATTTCGAGGTTAGGGACCAATTATTTCTGATGGTTTTCCCTTTTTGTGGTTAGAAGATGTTTTGAAGTGGGAGTAAACTTTATCTTAGGTTCATTGGACCCTTTGAGATGTTGGGGAAAGTTAGTGAGGTGGAATTCTAGTTGGAATTTCCACCGAATTTAGAGAGGATTCAAGAAATCTTCCACGTCTCCTAACTTTTTCGGTATATTCACGATGACTCCCATGTCCTTGGCGGGGGAGTTTTGGATATTGAGTATGAAATTATGTATGTGGAGCAGCCGATAGAGATCTAGGATCATCAGGAGAGGGTATTGCGTGGATGAACCATTCCTTTGGTTCACATGTTGTGGAAGTGTGGTGGCCTAGAGGAGAGTACTTAGGAGTGGGAAACATAGATGCATGCCCACTACCCAGAGTTTTTTCGAGTTTTGGATTATTCTATTTTGTTTTGAAATGTAATATTTGAACAATGTTTTATGATATGAGTTGTTTTCCCATGATTTAAGATGTGTACGGTGCAATGTGTGATAAAGTTCTCGCATGTGAAAAGGGGAAGACCATATTCCTAATTGAGACACATTAACTACGATGCGTTTAAACTCATACGAGAAAGTCAGTGCCACCCATAGTGGATAATATCTTGACATAGAGGAAGAAATTCCTAGATTTGGATGTTTAGAAAGTGTTCCTGTTGTGCTTGTGTGGTGTGCCTTGTTATCATTGGATAATAGATATCAGAGGAGGTTTTCTTTGATAAAGGGGTTTCCACTCCATCTTTTAAACAAAATAGGGTGGTTTATCATTGAACGCTAATGTGTTTAGTTGTTAGAGACATCTCAAGCATAGAAATATCCTTGAGAGGTATCTCATGGGGTGGTTGTTCAGACCCCTCTTTCTTCTGGGCTTTCTTTTGTATTGTCAAGGGTGAGAATCATTTGAGAGTTATCTAATGTAACCGTTTGTTTCCTCCCATTTTGTTAATTTGTGAGATTTTTTTGGTTAGAAGTGTTTCGAGGAGGTTTAGAAGGAGTTTGAAGATGTTCAGTTGCAAAAGGATGAAAAAAGAGGGATTTCATGATGTGTAACTGTATTACATGACATAAAACCCTACTTTGTAGCTTCTCTCATAGATTTCATGACGTGAAAATATTTTACATGGCGTGAAGTAGAGTTTCACAACATGTAATATTTTTGTGTTTTAAAAATAAAATAAAATTGAGAGGCAATGTGTTTTTCGATGGAAATCGAACCTAGGGTATTACATGACATGATAGGGTATTACATGTTGTGTAATACCCCGATCATGTGTAGTTTTAATAATTATATTTGGCTGAACCATTATTAATTTGGATGTGGTTTTCTTTTCCTCTCATTCCAGATGAAATCTAGGCACCTCGAGGAGTCCTTCAAGCCCTACTCCCTACTATTTGATCTATCAATCTCGGCAGTTATTTATTGGTGATCCATGATTGATCCGTGGTGAGTTTTCTCCTCATTTTCATCAATTTCCTCTTGTTATGTCCTAGATATTCACCTCTATGGTACGTGTTAGCTTGATTTGGATGTTTGGGAATCATTTTGATAATCTTCTGGTGCATAACAGGTGATCCACGTTTCTAGCAGTGTAGTTGTCTCTTGTAGACATTCTTCTTTGTCCTGCAGTTCACAAACAAGTTGAAAGGGCTTATTCAATGCAGGGTTTCCCTTAATTTATCTTTGATTGTTCATCATGTGGGAGGGATATACTTTTGATTACATATGGATCATATTTTTTCCACACTAATCAAATATTAGAACTGGGTAAATGAATTGAAATGGGTAGAGGTATCTGATGCACATGTTTTTTATGGATTTGATGTTATTTTGACATTGTGAATTATACGAGATAAACAAACCACTAAAAATTGTGGCTATTGGTGATCCTTGGTTGAATAATAAAATTTTTTCATGTTGGTTGATTCCTATTGAAAACTTTCATATATAAAATTTTAAATCACATACACTTGGATAATAAACAGATGCCCCTGGATTACCCTATTTCTATGAAAACCCTTGAATTAACAAGTGTTATTAAATAAGGGATGCCTCATTAAATCTGGAATTGTGTTATGATTTAGTGTGTAGGGTGATGTGTTGTGTGGGATCGTGTGGTTGTGTGTATGCGACATATATAATGTGAAGTGGCTATTTTGTGATATGTGGATACACTCTGGTTTTTGATGTGGTCCATTTGTGAAGCACAAACATCTGCAATGGGTTGGTTTGGGTGGTGTGATGGATGAACTTATAGAAGATACATCAACCTAAAAATTTAAGGGAATCTCAGGTTGAGAGATGGATTGATTTTGGAATGGGTGATAAGTGTTGCACAATGGGGCTGTGATCGGGCTGTGCGATGATGTATTTTTGGGTTTCTTGTTGTGTCATGTGCTAGGTAGTTTCCTAAATATGAGTGGAATAAATGAACAAATAATTGGTTAATAAAGTTTGGAACTAGTTTGGGATGGTTTGGTTATTAAAATGAATAAACGAGTTATTAATAAATAATGGTAATGGTTAATTATGTTGGATGAAAATTGAAATGATGTTGTGGTTTGATGTGTGGTGTTGTGTATTTAGGGGTAGCTGTGAAGTTGGCCGTGTTTTGAGTTGGTTGTTCATTTAGAACCCATAGGACATGCTTGAGTGTTTGGTATCATATATGTATATACTTGTATTTTTCCTTATAATTTCTATATACACCCCCATCATCAAAAGGGAGGGTGTCTTTCTGAAATATCCTGATGGGAGGATGGATGGCTGGCCACCCACTCTTCCATGATCCCTCATACAGGTGGTGATTGCCCAAGATTATTCAGCAAGGTTGTGGTTTGTGACGCCCAGGTGTGTACAGGTGAGTTTTATTTTCATATGTATCTTTGGGATAAGATGATTTATGCTTTTCAAGGTGTCTTCATGATGGAATGTGATGTGACTAATGGCCCAGGTGATGTGACGAGTTATGGTTGTGGGCCCCAGGTGTCTAGAGGTGGGATGTGATGTGGTTTGTGGCCTATGAGTCTATGGGTAGGATGTGGTGTGTCTTATGTTCTAGGTGAAGGGATGAGGTGTGGTTGTGGGGCCTAGGTTTTTGTGGGTAGGTTGTGATGTCGTTCTTTCAGAAGACGTGGGAGAGTGAGGACATTTTCCATTAGGCAAGAGTGGTTAAACTAGTGGGAAGTGGTGCGGGTACCCAAATCATCGATGGACTTACTATATTACTTTATTTGACTTGTGTTACTTGGTGAGCATGCCTTGGTGAGTATTGGGATGGTTATTATACCTATTGGGTGTTGTTTGGTTCTAATTTTTTTATCACAGGGGAATTAGTATACTCCCATTCACTTTTGCATGAGAGACTTAGGTTTTTCCTACCGAGTATATCTGTATACTCACCCTACCTATATAAAACCATTTTTAGGTGTCTAGGAGGATTACATGGATAGTGTTGGGCATTACTATCTCAGGCTTTGGGACAGTTGTTGAGTCACTACTTTATCTTGATTTTGATACTTTATTTGGAGTTTTATTGCACTTGTAACTATTTTATTTTAATCATGAATGTGGGATATATTTTGGTTTTCTTTTATATATATATATATATATATATATATATGTCTTGGAGTTGTTTTTGGATAAACCATCTTGTATCCTGATCTTTTTTTCCTAAAAAGGGAAACGCCTCTTTGTTTTTGAGATTTTATACCCTTGGTGATAGTTTCCACCCCGAGGTCTACTAAAGGCAAGAATTGGGGGTCATTATCTCCCTTTCTTCAGTGCCAACCTAGGAGGGGTATCTTTGGAGGGAGGGGGTCATGCCAATAATGATTACCCTAAAAATGTACTGTATTGATTCATTTTCATGATACTTCCCTATAATCCATCCTCTTACTTGGATTTTATATTACCCTTTCTTTGATGTATTTCCTTATGTTATTTTATTTACTAAGAATATTATGAAATCGTATCAATATAATATGAAAAAGAATTTAAATTAAGTTTAATGTTTTATATCTATTTATATTGCAATAATCTAATTTTCATAAGACACTAAACCTATCAATTTTTTGATTTTTTATTATGTGTGTTTGTCCTTAAAATGATGTAATAATCATATATTAAAGATACTATTCACAATAGTTGGTATCATATAAGGGTTTAGTTAATTTGGGAATTATGTTAGTAAAAATAACATAGGTTAAACTTATAGAACTCATAAATTAATACTTTAATATTTATTTATCTATGTGAATAAGTTATTTACCCATGATTTATTGACTTATGTTTTGATCTAGAATTCTCAATTTTATAAAATTGTGGGATTTATAGAAACAAGGCCAATAACCCATGTGATGGAAAATGAAACAATTATCCAAATGACACTCCTAATGAAATGGGAGATGATGTTCAAAACCTCATGGTTATTATTAACTAGTTCTCCGAGGTTATGATAATTTTGAACCATATATTACATCCACCCTTATCTAAGAAAAATAAATTATCCATAGAATCCATTATATGAAAATTACCACCTTCATTTAGTGGATATTTTTATACACTTGTTGTATAATAATGGAAAAAATCTAAAAAATCTATTTTCCATTTCTGTTTTGAGAAGGATAAAGTTAATCTATCCATTTACTATTTAGAAAGAGAATCTTATTAATGTTATACATTGATCAAGAATACAATGAAAAAGGATGAATTTGAAGTAATAGTGTGGTAAGAATTTATGAAAACATTTCTTAATAAGTATTTACCTCAAAATATTTATACCAATATAGAGAGGAAATTTCTATAGCTCAAGAAAAAAATAGAATGAATATATCATAACTTATGAGTCAAATTTCAAAAGGCTTTCAAGGTATGTGTTGAGTTTTATTTCCAACCATAATAAAAAAATTGATAAATTCTTTAGTGGTTTAAAACCACATCTTCAAAAATATATTTCAATCAAATACTTTTGGAGTTATAAAGAAGTAGTATCATGTGCACACAAATTAGAGATATAGTTTGGATAATGGTCCCATGGACATGGAGATAATAAATTAATGAAAAAGGAGGAAGTAATATACAACCACTCACATGTCAAAGATGAGGAAAGAAGAACTATGGGAATTGTCTCAAAGGAATGATTAAATCTTTAGAGTGTGGAAAATAAGGTAATAAAGATCATTAATATCAAAGGGACTTGAATAATCCAACTAATATGATATGGAAAATAAGGAATCAACCAAAAAACCACCAATGGTTCAATGATTCAACTTCATGAAACTTAGGTAATATAAAATCTAGTGCGCCAAACAAAGAGTATTTGAGGGTAAATAATATCTATAACTACTTAATACAAGGTATAAAGATAAATATTACACCATCACCTCCACTTCGGTGGATAAATAAAATGAATTAGTATAAGGTACACTTACTTTTCAAACAAGAATTAAGAAAGTTATATTTTATTCAGGTTATACACATTATTTTATATCTTGAAAGTTTTCTATAACTATAGAATCATCTCCCTAATAACTTGAAGTATAGATATCTGTTAAAACACCCAATGGTGAAGTTGTTTCAAACGAGGTGTTGGAAAATTCCCTAGTTACAATATTTGGGAATATTTTTTGAGTAAATATTGTAATTATTATATTAGTAGAATTCAATACTATATTAGGCATGGATTGTATCTCCTTATATAGAGCTAACATCAACTGGAAGAAAAAGGAAATTTATTTTTTTATATAGAACTATCCCATTATCCTATAAAAATGTACAAAATATTATATACATCCTTTAATGCTATGTGTTTTAACGCCCAATGATGAATCATGTTTTCTCAATTGGTTAAGATAAATGAAATAATAAACCATGAGGAAATTATTATTACAGGGGTATATATTGATGTATTCCCTAAAAAATTTCCTAGACTTCCCCCATATTGTGAGGTAGAGTTCTCAATAGTAATAATTCCTGATGCAATACTTATATATAATATCCCCTATAGGATGTCCCCGATAGAACCAAAGGTGTTAAATAAGAAAATACAAGAGTATTTGGATAAAGTTTTCATATACACTAATTAATTACCATGGTGTGAAATAGTAAACTTTATTAGGAATAATGATGGGTAAATTTGGATTTGTATTTATTACCAAGATCTCAATAAGATCACTACAAAGAAAAATTACCCACTACCAATGATTGATGATTTATTTGATCAAATTTGAGAGTATCAATACTTCTAAAAAGTGTATCACTATTATAGATATCATTAGTGTAAGGTGAAGTGATAACATATTAAAAAATAGATTTCTGTACAAGATATGGACACTATGAGTGTATAGTGATTCCATTTAGACTTAAACATACCCTATAAATGTTCAAAAAATTGATGAATAAAGTCTTTAGAGACAACATTGATATATTTTTGGTAATATTTATTGAAAATTTTCTCATATACTCAAAGATAAAGGAATAAAATGATAAGTATCTAAGGATTGTGATGAAGAATTTTAGCAAGGAGAAGTTTTTTATGACCAAATGGTTTAGTTTCATTTATTTTAAAGATATTAATATGTGTTTTGTGAAAGTGATTCTGATTCCCAAAGAATTTTTATATATTCATTAATTGAAATTTTATTTCATTATTGATAACACATATAAGTACACAAGATGAGTGAGATAATGTAATTGTTTATAGAAAAGATAAATTTAGACCTATTGATATATAAAGGCAACCCTAAAAATGTGATTATTTATGTGTTGGTCCTTAAAGAAATCAAGGACAAGTGTTGGTGGAAGTTGAGAATTTTTTTTAAAAAAGTGATAGGATTTTAAGTGGATTAATAATGGATGAAGATGATTTTATGAGGCCTTGGTTTGAATTGAAGGAAGTATATAATTATAGATGTGTAGTCAATCCACTGACCATGTAATCACTTCCATACATGCGGTCAATCCATTGATTGTATAGTCTCTATATGTATAGTTGATTTTATCTCTTCATGATAGATTTGATTTGTACGTGTGGTTGATCCAAAAATTTGAGAGAAATGGAGAATGCTACCTCATAGCCGATTGACATGGTTGATTGATTAGTCACACAGTCAATCTAAAGGGTGGTCATGTGGTTGATTGGTTGGTAATATAGTTGATCCATTTACATGGTTGATCTGAAGGTTTTTCAAGCATTTTATCTACTTCACACACTTGATTTCCATGTTTGATGGGTTGTACATGTACTTGATCAATATGGTTGATCCATTGAGACTATTTGAATCACATCCAGTCACACACATAAAGAATACATGGGTGAGTTTTCTAGGTGAAAATATGAGTTTCCAAAATTTAGATATTATAAATAAATTAAATATGAAGATTCTGCTAATACATACTTTTGGTATTATATATGATGATCAAGCATGTTATAATTATTCAATAAAAGGAATATTGAGGAGGGATCCATGTCGAAAAAAGTAGGACCACGTGAAATTGATGTAAGATTCCATGTACGTGGATATTTTGAAGGAAATAAAAGAAGAATATTTTTTGGATAATGATCCTGTAATATTTGAATATCATATAAAATAATAAATCCAAAGTATTCATGATATTTAGATAAATATTTGAGAAAAAATTTAAAAGAGTTCCAATGAGAAAATAAACCAGGGATATTGATCGACCGATTTAAATGAGGAGATCACACCTACATATGAAGATATTATAGTTCCATATTTCAAACATCGTGAATAATATTCATGTTATATAATTCTACATATATATATGTATGAATGAAGGTGATAAGGAAAATGTTATATCTAAGGAATGAAATTTTAACCTTGAGAAATTTGTGTGCTCGATACATTATTATTAAAGATAGAGAATGAGTTTGAGCCATGAACCATTGAAGAAAAATGAGATTTAACTATGTGCCTGAGCATTCTTAGAGGTCGTGTAAGAACTAGATGACACAAGATCTGGAGGAAGTCTTGAGACCAGTGATACTACAGATTTTATTGAATAAGCACATGTACAAACCTATTGATCCCTATGCTCAAGGAGGAGAACCAAAATCTAATGGTGTGGAGAATACCAAGGGTAAGAAAATGGTCTTTCTTTTCTAAATAATCTTTGTGAAGATTTTTTGTATCTTTAATTGGTCTCTAGAATCCAAGGAGTGCACAATAGACTCTATTTTCTAAATAATTTTTGGGGTTAGTGGAGAAACAATATTGGGGGGGGGGGGGTATAACCAACATGGAAAGGAATAGGCCTTTCAGTAAAAACTTATAAATACCATGTGAAGATTTATTTATTACTAATACCATGCATGAAGGTGTGTTTATGAGAAATCATTAAGGGTGTTTATAACCTTAAAAAGTTTAAGATGGTGGCTGAAAAGGAAAAACTCATAAAAAAGTGATCACTAATTCACCATCCCCCTTAGTGATCCAATGAGATATGGGAATAAGAAGTGGAATTAGATATAGATTCCCTAAAAATATATAAGGAAGAAGTTAGTGATAAATAAATAACTTAAAATCTATGAATAGTTAAGGAATACCTACCTTCTATGGAACATACCACCATGGTTAGAGGAATAGGTTGTTACACTATCTCTTTTCACTCGACCTAAAAGATAGAGATGTTATAAGATTGTTTTTTTAATTCATTGATGAAGGTTTTTCTATAACTCAAGTAGATAAAATAAATATGGATTTAGATAGAAAGGATAAAAATTAAATATTTTCATCCCATTCAAAAAATGTCTATAGAAAGGTAATAGTCATTCAAACAGAAAATGAGATATGAGAAAAATTGAGAAGAAAATATAAATAAAATATCATGGTAAAAGAAGCTAAGATACTGGTATGGAGGAGTACATTTGAGGATATTAAAATAAATTATTATGAGAATATAGTTGACTACTTCACTAGGGATAATAATATAGTTAGTAACATTCAATGATTTAGTGAGAAGCTATAGGTTTCCATTATTGATAATAAGTTGATGAGAGACTTTCTAGCTAGAATTGATTCTATGATTTCAACATCAGAATAAATTAAAGATATATTCTTATATGAACTCCACACCATTCTCATTTTATTTGAAATGAGAGAAGATATAACCTTTAAAAAGAAGGTAAAATATTAAATATCCTTTGAATCCCAGAGAAAAGAAAATTTTAGAGAAGAAGAGGCTATAAAATCAAATGATTCAGATGATAAGGATTATAAATAATTCAACCAAATTATTTCTAAATATTCTTTTCTAAGGAAAACCATGTGAAATCATCCTTCCCTCATAAGTGGATTAATATGATCTTTAAAAGAGGAGAATAGGTTGGATTGAAAAAGTAATGTGAGAATACCCCCATTATCTCTTTTCATTTTATTTTCAATAAGGGGTTAAAAGAGAAATTCACATATTAAAAAAGTTGTTGGAGGTATTGACAACAATTACAAAGGGGGAGATTTTAATGTCCAAATGTTTTGGTTATATTTTTTGTCAATATGCCGATATATGTTTTGTGAAGGTGATGTTGATTATTGGAGGATTATTATGGATTCATGATTTGGAATTGGAATTAATATTTAACAATACATCCGAGTACATAATTTGAGTGAGATAAATTAATTTTTTATAGTGAAGAGAAGTTAATATGTGCTACTACACATAGGTATCCCTAAAAAAGTGATGATCGATGCGCTATTCTTTAAATAAATTAAGGAAAAGTGTTAATGGAAGTAGAGAAACCATCTAAATATCTTAGAAGATGTGTTTATTATAATTAATTAGGGGTGGATATGATTTGAGGAGGATCTAGTTTTAATTCAAGGAAGTCTATAATTTATAGACATGAGGCTGATCCTGTAACGTCCTTGACCCGGAATCCACTAAATCGGTGCTCCGAGCCGGGTGGTTACATGACCTTAAGCACACCTCCCCGTACGCCAAAGGCTGCTAACTAGCAGCAGGGTTATATGGGGTCAAGTGGGGAGACTATACCCCCTTTTTATCAGAGTAAGCCACAAAAAAATAAATAGACAACGGAAACAATAACAAATAAACAAGGAACATGTACAACAACCATTTCAAAAAATAAATATTCCATGTCATACTATAGTGCAAGAGTGAACAAAATCCCCCCCCCCCCAAAAAAAATAAATACAACGACCAAAATCCCAAAATGGTCCTGACTCCATGTCCGGATCCTCCACCAAGTGCTACCCATGTCCACTCAGCTAACTAGCAAGGACCCTTTCCCTTGTCCTGACCTGCAAACATGAAGTCTGCTTGGGTACCCAATAGTAACCCGAGCTGGGTGTAAGTATAACTCAGTAGGCCACCACCAAAGGTGTCTATAAAATATCCAGTATAAATAGGTAGTTCATGCAAAAGGAAAGTGAGTGATAAATTCCAAGTAATTATTTAAGGTGGCTTTAACCAATTCAGAGCCAAAGCCATTACCACTTCCAATACCATTCATTTCACACCAATTATCATCGTTTACCATTTCATCACATTTCCATGGGTTAATCACATACATTATGTTACATGGGTCTAAGGACAACAATCAAATGCAAGAGGGAAAACACATCGTTGTCCTATCTCACTAGGACTAACTCCCTCATAGAAACCATATTCTCACCTCGAAGCCTCAGTCCAGGTGGATGCAACCGTTAACAGAATAGACCCTCAATCCCCTTTCCTAACCCGTGCATTTAGGGTGGAGTTTAGAGCCTCATTCTTTACTCGACCCGTGGGCATAGATCCTCAAGTCATACCCCAATCTACGAAGCCATGTGCACTTGATTATATATAAGAAACCATCAACCATCCAAACCATTTCCCTACGACAAACACTGTTCACAACAACCCACATGGGAAACCACATCATGCCTTAACCCATTAACACATTATAATTTCACATCATTTAACCATTCACCCAATTCCCATGTGTTATGCCTATCTCACTAAGTATTGAACATTACACCCATAACCTATCCTGTTATGGTCTTAAATCAGTTTACACATTAACCCATTTAACCCGTTCATCATTTTCATGAATCAACCATTCATTCCATTTCAAATAACTCCAATGTTATTGCTGAGTTTAGGTGAATCACCTAAATTCCATTCCAAGTTCAACCAATCATTCCAACATATAAATCAAGGGCTCTACAATTCATTACAATAAGGTCACTTGTTAATATCAATCCCTAAATCTGGAAAAAGTCGGCACATCCCATGGATGGCCCTAAATTAGGTCAAGTCCACCCCAACACATCCCACAGGGATCACGAGGGTTCCCATTTACCATTTTAAGTGCCAACATGCCTAGGTTATTCAAAAAATAACCAATGGAAAACAATAACACAAGTAAACATGCACAAAACCCTAAATAACCATGGGATATAACTTGTAGACCACCTACCTCAAAACCACAGTTGAACGCACTCTCTATCGAGTCCTTAGACCTAGATCCAACCAACCTTTAGAGATTCAACCTACAATTCACCCAAAAGATAGGGTTTTTGAGTTTCGGAACAAGATGAGAGAAACCACAATCCCTAATATGAAGAAGAGAGGGGTAGAGAGGATTAGACTTACACGGATCTTCGATCCGCAACCAACGACGTCCAAAACGGCCAAGAATCAAAGGAGAACCACCCTTGGGAAGATTGGGTCGAATTGGTTCATCCTAGGGTGAAGAGGGGAGGAAGAGAGGAAAATCCTGAGTGAGGTTTAAAAAGTCCAGAGTGGGAATTTTTCATTTTTTCCCAACTTTAAGTGGCCTCACGGTTTAGCCGCACGGTTTGGAAAACCGTGCGCACACCACTGCCTGAAGGAGGAGGAGCCGCACGATTTAGCCGCACGGTTTGAAAAACCATGCGAAAAACATGCCCTCACTTCTATCCAGAGGAGGGAGGGTCGCACGGCTTAGCCTAGACAGGCACACAGTTTGGCTGACTGAGCGCAGGCTGTGCGTCCTGGCCAGTCTTGCCCAATTTTCCTTCCTTTCGTTCCTCGAGCCTTAGGAACACCCTCAAGGCCTCTCACACCATCAGAAGACATCCCTTAAGATCCAAAACAAGGGATTCATCCAAAACATAACAAAAACGTACCTTTCCAAAAACCGGGATCTTATAACCTCCCCACCTTATAACAGATCGTCCTCGAGAAGAGCTTCCAAGTGTCATTGCTCCACCGAAGAGAAGAGTTTGGGCCACTGAGCCCGCATATCTGATTCCTGCTCCCAAGTTTCTTCCTGAACATTCCTATGATGCCATAGTATTCACACTAATGGCACAACCTTACCTCGTAAAACCTTTTTACTATGATCCACCACACGAACCGTATGCTCCTCGAAGGACGCATCAGCCTCAAGCTCCACATCCTCAACATCAACCACATGAGGTTGGTTAGGGTGATACCTTAGAAGATGTGACACATGAAACACATCATGCATCCCACCATACCACTATGGAAGATCCAATCAGTAAGAGACTGGTCTGATCCTCTCTACAATCTCAAAAGGTCCCACATACCTAGGTGCCAACTTTCCCTACTTCCGAATCTGACAGTGACCCAACCTTGGCGACCCCCGAAGGAACACTTTGTCTCCCACCCAAAACTCAAGAGGTCTATTCCTCTAATCTGCATACAACTGATGCCTACTCTGAGCTGTAGACATCCACTTCCTGATCAACTTAACTCTCTCTGAAGTCTCCTGCACGAGACTTGGCCCCAACAATTCAGATTCACCGGCCTCTAACCAACACACTAGAGATCTACATGGCCTCCTGTAAAGTTCCTCAAACGGTGCCATCTGAATCATAGCCTGAAAACTATTGTTGTAGTCAAACTCAACTAACGATAGGTGCCTCTCCCAAGAACCACCAAAGTCCAAAACACAAGTTCCTAACATGTTTTCCAACACTTGGATCGTACGCTCCGACTGCCCGTCCGTCTGCGGGTGTAAAGCTGTACTCAAAAACACTTGTGTACCAAGCACCTTCTGCAACCCTTTCCAGAAATGCGATGTGAAACGTGGATCTCGGTCCGAAACTATGGTCCACAACACACCATGAAACCACACTATTTCCCAAACATACAGCTCACCCAACTAGTCCACTATAAAGGTCTCCTGAATCAGTAATAAATGAGCCACTTTCGTTAACCGATCCACAACCACCCATATTACATTATTCTTTCAGGGAATCCTCGGAAGTCCCATGACAAAATCCATTATTGCATTATCCCACTTCCATTCCGTAATAGAAATAGATGCAACAAACCACCTGGGAACTGGTGCTCGACCTTCACCTGCTGATAGGTAAGGCACCATGCCACAAAGCCCACACTTCCTTCTTCATTCCAGGCCACCAAAACTGCCTTCAGAGATCACAGTACATCTTGGTCAAACCAAGATGCATTTCCCACTTTCCAAGTTTTGGTTTTACATCACAATTCCTACCAAACATGAATCAAGGGCACAAACTTTCCTCACAAGACTTCCTCACTACAACCGCAACACAAGCTGAAAAACTCCTCAAGGATTTATCGACTTCAACCGTCCTTACCACGAGAAATTAATGGGGAATACATAGGTGGAAACACCTAACTCAAAACACAAGGAAACTTAACACACAACTTCTCATCGTCATGGGGAAACCAATCGTCACCTCATCTTCCCGATCCTCTACACAGCTCATGACCCCAAATCACTTGGTGTCATTTTCTATTCACCCAACTCTAATGGTGACCCAACCCGGTATCACCCGGAGGAAAAAACACAACCCTTACAACCACATTTCCTGAAGATCACACTCCACAACTATACACCCAATGCAAAACAATACTCTCGGCTAATTAACCAGTTAAACCGTGACAAAGCTCTCTACCAGGGCCAACTCACCCGAACAGTGACCACTCGAGTCCTTCCAACCCGAAACTATGGTAACGTCATCAACCAACCATTTATCCAGTATGGTTATCTCCACCATTTCTGGTTACTTGGAACCTCCTCCATCATGAAGAACCATCATATCTCAACCAAACCTTCCCATTTCCTAACACGTTCTAACTTACCGGCCCCAAGCATCCACAGGAGCATTACCCTACCTTGGCATCCGGCCGCACCGTCACAACCATTGGAAACACATTCCTACGCCATCCATTCAAGGAATAAGATCATCATGGCCTCACTTAGGTTCAACTTTGCTTCAAAAGGTTCTTTCCGCTACAACATAAGCCCGTAAGTGGTCATTCTCACCTCACCATTGGCATGACACCACATCACATGAACAAGGTTCTCCCAACTCCACGACATCCTAAAAACACACAAGGACGATTGACCCAGGTCTAACCCCAATATCCGTTGGAGTTATAAGACCTCAACTTCTCTTGCCACAAACTACCGGTTCCTCATTGCTACCCTGGTGCCACTACGCCATCTTGATGTTCTATCTTCCACATTCAATGCTGATTTATCACTCCCCAACATAGAAGTTTCGTTACCTTTTCTCACCATGAGGGATTCCAACCCCCGCATCTTAAAACTGATCACAAACCGAACCCCAAACATAGACATGGACCTTTAGCCTTTTTCCCAAAACAAGGAAACAAATGTCACCTAGTGCCCGTTCTTGGCCTCCATGGATGGAACCCAAGGCATTGTCAACATTAGAACCATCCCAAGGTCTCCAACCTAAGATATTGAGGGTGTAAATCCCATCATCAAACTCCACACATATCATTTCCTCGTGCATAAACTCCATGATGTCCCTCATCCAAACAAACACCTTCACGTCTCTTGGTGAGAGCCAGAGATTCTCAACATACCCTAGACGATGTCAAGATGTTGGGCATGCTCATCACTAGCTGAGGTACGCTAAGAAGTCGTCGAGGAATACCACCACCAACTTACCCGTTTCTGATGTCAAGATATGGGACACCATGACCTGCTAGGAATCTCAGGATTCCCTGCCGAATGGGCCACATCAAAACTTAAACATCACCACTCAGGTGCGATTTCTATCCAGGTTCAACCATCACTCCACAACCAACCCATTCATACAAAAGTTCAGCCACATGACCCACCCTTACCTCGGGTGTCACCATCGAGCGAGAGTATATAACCATACTTTAGCCACCCTTGTCTTTCCTATTCAAAACAACTTCCAGAACTCCATTAATCCTAACTCAAATAGGTGAGTCATGCATTCAAGCAATAAAACCATTCGAAACAAACCTTACCCCTTATCACAAACACTAGGGTTCCCTTATGAAAGAACCAGGCACAACTAGACCACCAACCTTACCACTTATCCTTACGTCACAATACTGCACCACGCAACACTCGATGCCCCACTTTCAAGGTCCAAAACATCCATAGGTGTGACACACACCCAAAAGAACTAGAAGCCTTGTCCGACCACTCTCATAGGTCACCTTGAAGGTCAAACGATACCAACTACCTAAACACACCACCTAGGCCATAACATGACCAGGAAGGCCTCACAATCCAAGCCCAAAATCTCCACTAGGGCACTCTCACGACCCCAACCCATGCATACAAGGGGATAACCAACAACGCCAAGGATACACACATTTTCACTCAAACATTCACATTCCGAACTTGTCATTCACTCGGAACTTTGAAAGAATGACCGACAGAATTTAACCACAAATGGAAAGATCCCACATGATCAATACTTAAACAAACCATTCTTCATTCTTTACCGCAACGACCATCATCACACTTAGAACACCACCCCCTACCATAACAACCGTGGTCATGGTCCATATGGGTAACCAACTTACTCAATCACAAGTCTTTTATCAACACATCTTCAAACCAATTTTTCTTTCACAACACGATCCTTTCCTCTTAGGCACATTTCCCATTTCACAACTTGTTAAAATCATCATTTTAACACATTTACACCTTTCATTAGGCAGAATTCATTAACAATTTTACCGTCACTATGCAACCCCCTTTTTTCTTTCAGAAACCGAATCAACCCTTGCAATTTATCACAACCCAAAACTTTAACCTAGTAACAACATTTCTCATTTGATTTCCTTTCATTCATCGACTTGTTTTATTTCATTCATCTCATCATTTCTTGATTTCATGAAATGAATGATGCATCCTACTTTTCCTGCCTCACACACCCACCCCGTGTGTGTTCCTAAAACAATGCATGTCACCTATCTCCCTTGGTGACTATAATGATGCATGAATGAAATTCCTCATGCCGTTAAGGCCACGAGCCAAATATAATAAAACAGTCACATCAAACCACATGTGCATCACCAAATGTTGAAATATCATCAACTGTAACAACACAAACCCAAGAACAACAATTCCCACCCTGGATGACTTGGGTTTCCCCTATACTTGGGTTAGCTACTCCCACGCATGAGCTTATTACCAAGGCCCGGCATGTCTTAACCCTTGGCTACGAATCCCAAATAACAAGACCTCATAGAAGGATAAGAAATACCTCCTCTGATACCACTTTGTAACGTCCCCAACCTAGAAGCCACTAAACCGGTACTCTGAGCCGGGTGGTTACATGACCTTAAGTGCGCCTCCCCGTATGCCAAAGGCAGCTGACTAGCAACGGGGTTCTATGGGGTAAAGTGGGGAGACTATACCCCCATTTTATCAGAGTAAGCCACAATAGAATAACCAGATAGCGGAAAAAATAACAAATAAACAAGGAACATGTATAGCAACCATTTTCAAAAATAAATATTCCATTTCATACTACAGTGCAAGAGTGACCAAAAGCCAAAAAAAATAAAGACAATGACCAAATTATCAAAATGGTCCTAACTCCAAGTCTGTATCCTCCACCAAGTGCTACCCATGTCCACTCAGCTAACTAGTAAGGACCCTTGCCCTTGTCCTAACCTGCAAACATGAAGTCTGCTCGGGTACCCAACAGCAGCCCGAGCAGGGTGTGCGTACAACTCAGTAGGCCACCACCAATGATGTCTACAAAATATCCAGTATAAATAGGTAGTGCATGCAAAAGGAAAGTGAATGGTAAATTCCAATTAATTATTTAAGGTTCCTCTAACCAATTCAGATCCAAATCCATTACCACTTCCAATACCATTCATTTCACACAAATTATCATCATTTACCATTTCAACACATTTCCATGGGTTAATCACATACATTATGTTACATGGGTCTAAGGCCAACAATCACATGCAAGAGGGTAAACACATCGTTATCCTATCTCACTAGGACTAACTCCCTCATAGAAACCATATCCTCACCTCGAAGCCTCAGTCTGAGTGGATGCAACCGTTAGGAGAATAGACCCTCAGTACCCTTTTCTAACCCATGCATTTAGGGTGGAGTTTAGAGCCTCAGACTTCACTCAACCCGTGGGTGCAGATCCTCAAGTCATACCCCACTCAATGAAGCCATGTGTACATGATAATATATAAGAAACCATCAACCATCCAAACCATTTCCCTACAGCAAACACTATTCACAACAACCCACATGGGAAACCACATCATGCCTTAACCCATTAACACATTATCATTTCACATAATTTAACCATTCACCCAATTCCCATGTGTTACACCTATCTCACTAATAATTGAACATTACAACCATGACCTATCCTGTTATGGTCTTAAATCAGTTTACACATTAACCCATTTAACCCGTTCATCATTTTCATGAATCAACCATTCATTCCATTTCAAATAACCCCTAGGTTATTTCCAAGTTTAGGTGCATCACATAACTTCCATTCCAAGTTCAACCAATCATGACAACATATAAATCAAGGGCTCTACAATTCATTACAACAAGGTCACTAGTTAATATCAGTCCCTAAATCTAGGAAAATCCAACACATCCCATGGATGGCCCTAAATTAGGTCAAGTCCATTCCAACACATCCCACAGGGATCGTGAGGGTTCCCATTTACCATTTTAAGCACAAACATACCTAGGTTATTCAAAACATAACCAAGGGAAAACAAGAAAATAAGTAAACATGCATAAAACCCTAAATAACCATGGGATATAACTTGTATACCTCCTACCTCGAAACTGCAGTTGAACACACTCTCTATCGAGTCCTTAGACCTCGATCCAACCAACCATTAGAGCTTCAACCTAAAACTCACCCAAAAGATATGGTTTTTGAGTTTCAGAAAAAGATGAGAGAAACAACAAGCCCTAATCCAAATAAGAGAGGGGTAGAGAGGATTAGACTTACCTGGAGATTCGATCCACAACCCACAGCATCCAAAACGGCCAAGAATCGAAGGAGAACCACCCTTGGGAAGCTTGGGTCTAATTGGTTCATCCTAGGGTGAAGAGGGGAGGAAGAGAGGAAAATACCGAGTGAGGTTTAAAAAGCCCAGAGTGGCAATTTTTTAATTTTTCCCAACTTTAAGTGGCCGCACGGTTTAACCGCACAGTTTGGAAAACCATGCGCAAACCGTGCGCATGCCCCTACCCGAAGGAGGAGGATCCGCACGATTTAGCCGCACAGTTTGGAAAACTGTGTGCAAACCGTGCTCCCACTTCTGTCTAGAGGAGGGAGGGTCGCACGGCTTAGCCTGGGCAGGCCGCACGGTTTGGCTAACCGTGTGCAGGCCGTGCGTCCTGGCCAGTCTTGCCCAGTTTTCCATCTTTTTGTGCCCTGAGCCTCCAGAACACCCCAAGGAATCTCACACCTTCGGAAGACATCACTTAAGGTATAAAACAAGGAATTCATCCAAAACATAATGAAAATGTACCTTTCTAAAAATCGGGATCTTACAGATCCATTGACCATACAGTCTCTTCTAGATGTGTGATCAACCGATTATAGTGTGGTTAGTATATATACAGTTGATTGGATACCTTCATATGGTTTATTATTTTTTTACATGAAACTAATCATAAAATTTAATAGAAATAGAGAATATTGCCTAATGTTTTACTGACATAGTCGATTGATTAGTCATGTAGTTAATTTAAAGGTTGGTCATATGGTTGATTAATTGTTCATACAGTTGATGCAATGACTATTTATAGTATTGATATGATTCACATAGATAATTTCTATAGTTGATGGGTTATAAATGAACTATCTCAATACCGTTGATCCATTGAGACTATCTAACTCACAGTTATTCACACACTTAGAGAATTTATTGGTGAGACTGTTGGGAGAAATTTAGAGTTCCTAGATTTTGGATATTATTGAGAAATTAAATATGAAAATGCTAATAATCCATTATTCAAGGATTATTTATCATAATAAACAGTGTGATAATGATTCAACCTAATGAATTTTGAGGAGTGTTCCATGTTGTAAACATGATGACCATGTTTCAATGATGCATGATACTATGCATGTGGAGATTTCAAAGGAAATAAAAGAAGTATATTTTATAGATGATGAGATCATGATATTTGAATATATCATAAAAGTATAAAACCTAAGTCTTTATGAGATTTAAATATACATTTGAATGATAATTAAAAAGTGTTTAAATGAAGAAATAAATTAGGCATATTGATTGATCAATTTCAAAGAGGATATCACCCAAATATCATAACCATATTCCATGGGAAAATTCACTCGAATACCTTCTCAAAAACATAAAATTATAGATTTCACTGAGGATTATCATCATAACATTTCTGTAGACCTTGAACTACCTTGATATGTTGCTGAATGGGCCTGAAATTCCCTTCCATTTCTTCAGCTTCCTCAATTTCCAATATCATTATTTATGCAACATTATCCCAACTTGTTGAAGTTCTATACTTATTTCTACAGATGTATTCATAAGGATCCATCTTAATTCTTGAGAGAAATCTATTATTGAATGAAAAATATATTAGAGGAATGTATTAATCCCAAAAACCTTTAAAATACAAAGAACATGACCTCAACATATCCTCTTGGGTTTGAATGGTTCTCTCATAATGAATATCTATATGAGTATGATAAGTAGTACTAAAACTCAACTATAAATCCATATCTTGATAAATAATTCCCTAGAACATTGAGTTAGACCTTAGATCCCGAAAAAATACAATAGAATGTGGTACTCTATATGAAACTATACAACATCATTAATGTATATTCTGCAAAGTTGATCAAGAGAGTAATATTCTCTAATAGAAAGGATGTGTGATGAATTTATAAGGTGATCGACTACAAACCAAATTGAATTATAGCATTTAGATGCTTTTGGGAGACTAAAAATAAAATATATGGTGATGTTTTCCCTTTTCCATTCTAGTATAAGTAATGGTTGTAACATCCTCTTAGACTTCTATTTTACAGAAAAGTAACCTTTTTATTATCAAAACACATTTGAGGAAAAAGTGAGAAATTGAAAGATCCAAAAATTAAAAAAAAATAAATTCATAAAAGAGGATAACCCAGGTCAATACTATAGGATATGCCCCTTCCCAGCGATTACATTGTTATGAAAAGACATCACCATCACATAAACACTCATCTAGCTATCCCGTGAAAGGTTTCACAAGCCCAATACCGATGAAAGATCCATACCCTCTGGAACTTTCAAATCCAAATGTCTTGATAAAATGAAAGATTTATGCTTTAGACCTATTCTAAAGTAGACCCATGTAGTGTGTTGGTTGAAAACACACACAAAATTCAACAAGAAATCTACAGACTCAAAACCGACTCAAACGGAATCTAGGAACCACCACTGAACTTATCAAAATGAAGATCGAAAAGATTCATCCAAAGAAATATACACAGAGCGACCCAAAAACAATATCACGAACATCAATGTTATCCAAATAGAAATCATGAACAGAACACATCCAAAGAAGTAAGATTCATCCAAAATATGAACAACAGATTTACAAGGATCCTATAAAAACTTCACTGCTCTACCCCTATCAAAATCACAACACCCCCAAAAATAATTCAATTCCACTAATGATAAAAACCATGCCACCACCACAACACCAGAGTAAACCAACCACAAAACAAAAATCCAAATCCAACCCATGAACAAAAAACTTATCCAAAAAGCAAAACCAAAATAAAAAAGAAGGAAACATAAAGAATCATCGCCAAATATAGTCACTTGAACGCCCTAAAAACCTGCCAAAAGTATAAACCACAAAACCAAATATCCACTTTCAAGACTGCATACAATGACTTGATCCGCCCCATGCACCCAAAACAAGCATAGAAATGTGACGATAATATTCAACTTAGTAGTTGGAAACTTGAATATTGGACCCTCAGAGCATATCCCTCCCTGTTTTCCTTTCTAGCATGGTAATATATTGAGCATTCATAATCTTTAATCAACTCCAAAAATATTCTCTTGATTATTTTCACCTCTTTCTAAGTGAATATATACTTTAAAAATTTATGATTACCATATGTATCACACCATTCTCCATAAAGATAATGAATCAATATCATTAATATAAAAATTATCACAACTAACTCCAACTCATGAGTTGAGTAATTTTTCTCATGAACCTTAAATTATCACGAGGAATAAGATATCCCCATATAATTTTTCATAAGGAAACATACTATTCCCTTCTTTCAAGCATCACTATATATCACAAAACATTAACCATTATAGGGTACTGTAACCACATGTTCACTGGTTATCCTTAATTTTAGTTCTATAAAATTTTCTTCATATTCATCTATCCAAATTAACTTGGATCCATTCCATGTTAACATGGTGAGTGTATTATACATATGTGGGAACTTCTCTACAAATGAATGAAAATATCCAGGAAAACCAAGAAAACAATGGATCTTAGTCACAATGGTTAGTCTAAGAAAAAGTTCAAAAACTTATTTCTTTTATGTATCCACTGATATACCCTTTCTTGGGATTATATGACCCAATAATTCAACATTTTATATCCAAATTTCACACTTTGTAAATTAATCATACAACTTTTAAATCCTCATGGTTTTTATCACAATCCTCAAATGATATTCATGTTATTTCTTTCTCTTTGAATATATAAGAATATCATATATAAAGACTACCAAAAATTGATCAAGGTAATATCTAAAGAATCTATTCATTAAATCAATGAAGATAATAGGGTAATTAATAAACCCAGTGGTATTAATATAAATTCATAGTGTCCATACAATGAACTAAATGTTGTATTGGGAATGTCTTTAATTTTTAAACTCAATTAATAGTATCCAAATAAAAGATCAATGTTAGAAAAATATTGTGCTCCTTTTTATATATCTAAAAAATCCTAATTACTGTGTATATGATACTTATTATTGATTATGTTCATGTAGTGTTTCTGATATTCAATTTAGAGCATCTATCCATCTTTCTTGTTAACAAAAATAATAGTTTCACCCCAATGTTACACAATTGGCCTAATGAATACCTTATTAGGATTCTATAGAAGTTTCTTCTTCAATTCCTAAAATTCAATCAGGAAAATTCTATAGAGATTCTACAAAATAGGTGTATCATCTGGTATAAGTTATATTGAAAACTAAACATCAAAATTTGGAGTAAGACTAGGAAAATCTTCTAGAAAACATAAAAAACTCTCATACAATAATAGTATCTTAAATATTGTGTTTATCCCTAACCATATGAGATAAAAAACAATTTTGATAATTATTTAATACCCATACAATAGATGTAATTTCCATCAAATGTTCATATTTTTCATCACACTAATATAAAATCATTGGTTGGTTCAAAATTTCAAATTTAAATTCCATTCCATGAAAATTGAAGTGGGATGTATTTTAAAAAATAAAATCCAGGCCTAAGATAACATCAATTTCAACTAGAAGGAGAATAATGAGATTTTTAGGAATCACATTTACACAAACTTCAATTGGAAAATAATCATAAACTCAACATGCGATCATAATTTAATTAGGAGTTTTCAATGATAATTTAACATCTAATCATTAAGGATATGAATTAACATTCTTTCATACTTTTCCTAACAAAAAACAATTCACAAAACTAAGTTCAAATAGGGTACTTAAATATTTGATCATACTAATAACCACATAAACTTCTTCATTATATGTTCAATCCCATTCTAAAACCAATGTTTTTTTATGTGAGAATCAAATATATTTTATCAGAGTGATCAATCATATAAACATGAAAGGATTATAATGATTTCTAAATCATGACATATTTTTTTAATCTATGAAACATTAGGTTTAGCCTATGTCATTCAGGATCATTATCTATTAAAATCACTTATAATGGTTCATAAATAAAGTGTGAATCAACCCAAGAATATCACCTGATATTTTCAATCCATGTGCACAGTATGGGAAAACTCACTGTAAACCATAATGATGAAAAAGGTATAGTCAACCAACAATTTTTGGGGTTATTACCCCTATATTAATTTGTTCCAAAACCACATCCACTTATAGTATTCAGAAATGGATATTTTCCTTGGAATACCACACTCCTTTATTTACCATATCTATAAATATTATCATATACATAGGATTTTCATAATTATTCTCTTTAAATGTTTCTCATCCCATTTTTTAAGGAAAATAAACCTTTCTCTGATACCAACTATATCAAACCATACATTTCATACATAAATATTAAATATTATTAAATGAGTATTCACCACATAACATTACAATCCAAACCAAAACTATAAAGGTTTAATATCTTGGGAAACATGAATAAATAAACAATTGGTATAAAAATGATCTAAATCATCTCCCATATATTACTTCATAACTAGAACCCTTCTTTAACACATTATACTTAAAACTTTTCTACATATCCTAAGGAAAATAAAATATAATGCAGGTTAAGATTATATGATCAGTAAGGGTAATAAAGGAAGATATTAATGAACATTTAAATATTACATGATCATAAATGATATGAGAAAATAAGATTAAAATTTGAAAAATAAAATCCAACAATTCTTAGATCATAATCACGTTTCATGGAATAAATCTTTGATGTTCATAAGACAAGAATCATAATGGAATCAAATAACATGATCCATGAGAACATAACATTAACATATGATAATGTTATAAAAGTGTGTATTAATCATGATATAATAATAATATTAGAAATAGTATTTCAATAATAACTATTAATTAATTCATAACATGTTAGTATTTGGATAACAGCCCATATACCTACTTTGATCTTGGGATAACTGCTCATGTACCCTGTTTCAAGCATGGGATAACCTCCAATGTACCCTATTTTAGGAATAGGATAACCTCATGTGTAACCTTTGAGCTTACATATCATTAATATATACCCAATGCATTGGAGGTATATATAAATTTGGTCCATACTATCAAATAATCATATATCAATTCATATGTATTCTACATGATTATTAAAATATTCATTATAACTTAACCCATGGAAAAGAAAAATGGTTTCATCAATATTTATTCATCATAACAACAAACCATTTAAAGAAATAATAAATATGTTATTATGTATTTTCCCTAATAAATTCAAAGTAACGTCAAAGTATGTTATGAAATTTATAAAATTCTTTTATAATATCACTAGAATATTTATTGAGGAAAACCCCTTTTTATTTTATAAGTCACATATTTTAAATCTAAAAATTTCTACAATATTAAGTAATTTTTTATTTGAATATGACTTTTGAAAACTTATAAAGGAATCTTCAAATAATTAAATGTTCATAATAGTGAGAATTTTTTGTGTCATGTACATTAAAATAAAGATTCCTTTAATATTTTTAGTAAAATTTAAAAATACCCTATTCAGAAAAAGATATGAATATTTCTTTGACGAAAATTCATAGAAAGTAAAACATGGGTAAAAATTACATTAAAAAATCATTGGATATTAGTAAAATCATTCTTGAATACATTTTTAGAAAACTGAGATATAGAAGAAAAATTATTTTTGATTGAAGAAATAATTCAAGTCGATTTTCCTTAACTTCATTATTTTGCTATCTTAATTATATAAAGTGAGGAAAATCAATGGAAAACATTTATTCTTTATAAATAACCATAGGATAATAAAATTAAATGTTTTTATCAGAAAATTTTAATATAATTTCCTTCAATAGAAATTGAAGAATAAAAAATCCAGACAAAAAATAATATTAAAACATAAATTTCATACCTTAAGTTTGACCTACTTAGAAAGAACCCTATCTAAAGTTAGTGGGGAATTCAATGGAATAAGATAGGCTAGGGATTTAAAATTTTCATCAACAGATCAATTTAACAATTTAATTTTCATTAAAAAAACCACAATTTAAGGGAGATTATCTCATATGATTTTATTTAAGAAAAAAAAACTAAAATGAAAAAATACCTCATTTGAATTGACTAAAAGTCAACATTTTTATTGAAATTTGGAAAATAAAAGGTACAAAAGGATCACGAGGTTCTGAAAAAAATGCAAGAAAAGGGCATCGTTAACCACATTTTTGAGCCCCTAATGTGGGAAAGATCATAAACTAGTGAAATAGGACATACTTTGATTCGATGAATCCATGGATTCCAAGAAGTCTGCAACCATGTTCTCCTCCCGCCATGTGTGAGTGACCTCGGTGTGGTTTCCCAAAAGCTATTTGAACTTCTTGATGATGTAATCAATTTCCCATGGAGACAATACTATGCTAGATAGTTCTTTATATAGGATGAAGTAATCCATTTCCACTGCATTGAGCAGTATTTCTCTCTGGTTACACATCTCCAAGCCAGTGACCATCACCTACGGCTCCACTTGCAGTGCATCAGCCCTGCCATAGAAGGTCGAAAAGGCTATAATAACATCCCCCTCATGGTTTCTGATGAAACATCCTCCTCACATATCCCCCCAAAAAAAGACCCATCCGTGTTTAGTTTTATCCCATTACGAAGAGGACGCCACCAGACCTAGTATCCCTACCCCGAGTTATTGATCTGGTTGAGAAGGAAGAGATTTGAAACAAGGGACTTAACTGATGGTGAGAAATGGTAAGATGTGCACAACTGAACCATATCCTGAAACAAATTCAGCATTTTGAATATGATGATGGACTAGGAACCTCTCAGGTTTTTGTGTCGGGCCTCATTCCTGGCCGTCCAGAGGGTCCAACACCCCGCCAGTAAGATAATGGCCCTAGATTTCCTCTCAGAGTCATTGTATCCCGTTCCTTGAAACCAGGAATTAAGAAATACGTCCTGTGACCCTCCCTTCCTACTCCAACCAGTAAAATCCCCTAAGTCCTTCCACACCCAGGTAGACCATTCACTATCAAAGAATAGATACCCCACAGTTTCTTATTTGGGATTGCGGTGGCACCAACACTTAGAGGTGAGACTCACTCCCATGTGCTGAATGTTATCCTCAATGGGAAAATATTTATTCCTCACTCTCCATAGTAGGAAGTTGAATTTTGAAGGGACCTACTTGCACCACAACGTCACTCCCCATGAGTATCCAGTGGGTGTACCCATCCTTACAAAGTCAAAATCTTTAATGGAGAACTTACCCGAAGTAATTCCTATAAAAATAAATATGTCCAGATCATCATTGAAAATAATGTTGTTGAAAACCGTGTGATTATTATCCTAAATAATGGTCGAAAGAAACTCCGGATGATCACTTTCCTCTTTGAGGGAAAGATTCAGAGTGGGGAAGCCAGGAAACCACCGCCTTCCAGCCCCCCAGTTTTGAATCCATAAGTTAAGGTCCCCCTACCCACCATACATTTAGAATGTTGGTTAAGGAACTCCAGGTGTGGATATATCATCTTAAAAATCTTATAAGGCCTCAACATTTGATCATTCACATTCAGAAAATATTTTCCCTGCATTGTCTTTCCCCATACTATTCTTTCTTCCATATCCTCCCAAGATAGTTTTGCGTGAAACCCTTGCATGGTCAGGGTGACACTCCGCATATTAATTCCACCCTCCGAAAGAGGTCTTGATAGACACTCACCTGATGCCCGATGATATCAGCCTTCTATTTTTCCATCCCAAATAAAAGACACCATAACCCTCTCCAATGTGGAAACCATAGTTTTTAGAACCTTCAAGGTGGAAAAAATGTTCATGAGAATGGACACAAGGACACTATTTATGAGAGTAATGCGGCCTCCAAAGGAATAGAATCTATTTTTCCAGTTGAAAATGCACCATATGAGCTGGCTAACAAGTTTATAAAAATGGTGGATTCTAAGAGACAATGGACTCACTAGGGCCCCGAGTTACTCCATTAGAAATAAACCCTTTCTCATATTCAAGCTGGCATCAATATTCCTTTCACTTATATCAGATACATTCCTGGTGGTATAGTAAAGAATTTTTTCCATATTCACCACCTACCCACTCAACTTTCAATAATCCCCTAGGAGCCCAATCATCCCCTAAACCTTCATTTGATAACCATTGATAAAAAAATTGTGTCATCCGTGAACATTAAATGCGAAGTACCTCTTGTATTATTCCTTGTATGGAAAGGGAGGACCTTACCCATAAAGAGACCCCGATTGATATAATAGCTGAGAGAATTTTGGTAGAGGATGAAGATATTTGGGGAGAGGGGATCCCCCTACCTAAGACCATGAAATGCCTTGAAGAACCCAAACTGTTTTCCCATAAATGAGGTTGAGATCCATGTCGAGATGAAACAACGGAAAATGAGATCACGAGTCCAAGTGGAGAACCCCATACCTGGCAAAACCCTAAGGATGAAACCCCACTACATCCCATCATATGCCTTACTAATATTCATATTGATCACTAAATTACCCCTGAAGGACTTGTTATTGATGTCGCTGATCAACTATTTGACAACACCAATTTCCCCCTCAATGGACCTCCCTTTAATAAACCTATGCTGCTCAGGAGTCACCCAGGAATCCAAGTGGGGGGCCATCCTTTTATTGATAATGATGTCCAAATCCTTGTAAGGTATATTGCACATGCTAATGGGCCGATACTGATCAATGGACTATGGGTTTCTCACCTTTGGAATTAGAACCATCTTGGTTACACAAGCAATACGGAGCAAGTTCCCACTTAAGAAAAAGTCTTTAACTACTCTCACTAGGTCTCCTTTGATAATGTCCCATGTCGCCCTATAAAAAGACCCTGGGATTCCACCAGGTCCTGGAGCAATTTCCAAATTTAAAGTCCAAATAACATCGTGCACTTCCTCCTCCTTCAGAACCCTCCTTAAAAGATCATTAACATCCTCTGAGACACTACTTGGGATATCCTAAAATAAATCAGCATTATCTCTCAGAAAACCTCAGACCATTCTAGGATTGGGATATGAAAAAAAAGATTTAATACTTTCATTTTCCATATCACCCACCTCGTCACAATCACTGGAAAAAGAACCATCATCCCTGAGGATGTTTGGACTCTGAAAACATCACCTCTCATTGATTCATGCATGAAAAAACACATATTGCAATCCCCCTTACACAACCATCGAACCCTCACCCCTTCTCTCACCACCCACTCCTGTCTTAGGAGGGTATCAGTGAGTAGGTACTTCTTAATTTGTAACTCATTGACGATGTTTTCATCCCACTCTTGTTCCAAACTAGCCTCTAGTCAGGAAACCTCCCTACTGATCTCCACAAAATCCTTATCCAGAGTGGGGATGTTCTTACTCCAACACCCTAGAAGATGATTGAGCCTCCTAAGTTTTTTATGAAGAGTGATCCATGGGTTACCCAAGTGATGAAGATTCTAGGCCTAGCTAACCACATCAGAGAAGCCTTTTTCCTCAACCTAGGTTGTAGAAAACAGAAAATGATCCCCCCTTAAAACCCTACCATCTGGGAGAGACAAAATAGAGAGTGATCTGAGAGACACCACACCAGATGAGAGAATTTAGAATCCAGAAACAAAGATAAAACAACCTCATTCATCAAGCACCAGTCTAGATGACACCATGTTCACCTCCCACCACACTGATATTTGCACCAATTAAAGGCATCACCGACATATCCCACATCCAACAGTCCATTCCTATCCATGAATTGGAAAAAGGCTTGATTGGATCTCCTTGAAAAAACACCACACATTGTTTCTCCTTAGGAATTTCAACAACATTAAATTCACCTCTGAAAATCCAAGGGTTGTTGGATGAATTGAGACCATGTAAATCCCTCCATAAGAACTCTCTATCCTCCGCATTACACTTTTCATAGATGAAAGATATGATAATAGAGTGAGAACCTACCACAATTTTCATGGTGAGAAACTAGTTAGTCACTTTGTGAAGGTTGACTGAGATATGGTCCTTCCAAAAAAACCAAATGTGAGATTTGGGAGGATCCCCATGCATGAAACCATGGAGTCTCAACCTATGAGAATAATCATTGATCTTTCTAGACATCAACTTAGGTTCGAGAATTACTACCATGGAGAAAGAATTGTTGCTAAGTTCATTTGAAATGAAATCAGATTTCACCCGGGCCCCCATACCCTGAACATTTCAGATTAAGAACTTAAACATTGAAACAGGCACGCATGGATTTGGCGCCAAACTCCTAGCCCTTAACTGGATGAGATGAATATGGGGAAACAAACTCTCAAATACTCAATTAATACCAGGTGAAAATATTGCTTTGCACCATCGAGCATAACACTACTAGAGAGTGAGAACCTATAGGTAATTCTCTGAGGAAGATATCAAAAGAGACACAACTCTGACAGACAAACTTTCTCTAAATAACCCCAGTCAATTGTGGTAGAAAATGTGGGGGAGGGGAATTTAGGATTAGGACAGGTGATGATGGGGGAGAGAAAACCACTGGAAAAATAGTGAGCTCCCTAGACAATGGAAGCAAGGAAGGTTCAATTTCATCCTCACATTTTTCCATCATGCAAACCTCCGAGATATGGGTGTAGGAGCGAGACCAAGGAACATGAAAGAGAGAACCAGGCTGGTACGCAAAGATAGGAAACATCCCTGCAAAAGGAGACACTCCCTCTTGCCACTGAATAAGTGGTTCTCTACCCATTCCTTCTTTGAATAACACCATCTCATGATTAAGAGATTATTACCCTTCGAGACCAGAAGGATGCTTGGATGAAGAGGCCTCAGAATCCGAACCTAGGGAAACCACACATTTACCCTTGTATTTACCCACTGAGCCTGAAGAGGATGAGGAAACAGACCATTTAGTGGATTTTAGAAACTCATAGGACCTAGAATCACCCAACTGGGCCTTGCGACAAACCTGAAAAGAGTGACCCGAAAGATAAAAAACGATCAAAATTGGGGAAAGACAGGATAAACCAGAAGTTGAAGATGTTCCGACATCCCTTCAATACGAATAACCAAGTGATCCTACAACATTTGAGAAATGTTCATTTATATGAAAATACTTTCCACTGATGCCTCCTCAAAGCTTGTCATCCTCTCATTTGTGAAAAAAAATCCCCCAAGGAATCCCCAATAACTATCAATAAATCCTTGTTCATAAATGGGAGGGGAAGCCCTGGAATTGAGACCCAAACCGCCATACTGGAGCTTTCAAAGCCCAAGTGAGCATCCATCGACCAATAGTAAAGAGAGAACCTCCATATCCCCATACTCTGTAGGATTCTACTCCATGCTTTCACAAAGTCATCCCTAGACTCTATAATAATGCAGAAGGATTTACGATCCAAGATTGACACAGTAGCCGGCAGATCCAAACCCCAACTTCGAACCCAAGCCTAGAACACTGAAAGAGGGGGATTATAAGAACCAAAGTTCACAAATAGAGTCCATTGAAGATCTAGATACTCCTTCGTGAAATAATCCTCTAAGACCATAAACACTTGACATATATTCTCCGAGAAATAAGAGGCTTCTCAGGAGGCTTCCACTAAACATGCCATATCCAAACCAAGCCCCGGTGGAGGGTGAAGAAGAACATCCATGAAAGAGGGATGAGGAGGGTTCACCGAGGCATCACCAGCCACCAGAGATCCAAGCACAAACCCACCATAGAGCACCGAAGCAATGGGCGGGACGAGAGCGTTTGAATCCATCTCAAAACAATGTTTCCCCTAATTTGAATTGAATGTGTGTTAATCACCTACTTTTAACCAATTACCATTTCCTTGTGGGTCCAAATTTTAATCCCTCTAGATAATCCACACATGATTCAAGATTCCATGAGAACTCTCATAATTGAAATTTGGGTGCCAGCATGGAGGTCTGGGGAATCCATCAACATCTACAAACTCACCACACCGCCTTTCCTCAAATACCTAATGGAGATCAAAGATCGAATTATTGGAATGATATATTATCTCTCTAGGATATAGTAAGGAGGATTGGGGAGGTCTCAAGTTTTATTAGATGAATAGTCCCTCAAAAAATATAACCCTCTTACTTATATAGGGGAAATTAAAGACCGCAAAGGGTTCTATAACCCCAATATTAGTAATGACCACTAAATAATCTATATCTAATATGTTATGAACAACTATCTATGTTATTAATGTCATATATATTTTTATTATATATTGGTAATATATAATAAATATTTTTCATGATAAAAGTGAGTCAATAAGTTGACTCATAACTCCCATAAATATTAAATGAAACTTGAATATTAATATAATATTCATCCATATAATATTTTTCATGTATTCACTTAATACATTATGAATAATTTTTCTAAATAAATTTAACTCAAATTATTATATACTTGAATAATAGTGAATTTATTTATTCATTGGTGATTGTTTATTCTCATACATCTCTCAGACCCTATGGTGTGGCCCACCATGTATTATAATCTTATTCATCAAAATATTCCATAATTTTGAATAAGATATGTGTGTGAAACTCTAGGAACATTTCTATATTACTGTGAATTTTATTCATAGAATAGGATCAGAGTCTAGAAAGACATAAAATCCCATGAGGAGATAAGAAAAATTCATAGCAATGAAAACATTTCTTAAAAACATGCATTGTGTAATATATTCTATTTGTATTATGATATCTTATAAACAAGGAAACATAGATGATGTCATAATACATTATCAATTTATTATTCATTGAAATAACAAGATTAAATTACCATCTTCATCCATGTCCATGGATTTATTTAATGTGCTACCATCCTGATCAACTATATCCTAGATATCTCTTCCTTTTGGAAGAAAAAAATTCTATCTTGATTATTCAATTAATGTCATACCACCAATTAGGAAATCCAAAAAGGATAACTCACTATGAAATCAATGAAACAGTTCTCATTTTACATCAAAGTATGAAATTAAATCGTATACACTAATAATAATATCAAGTTAGGAGACCATTACATGTGTTTGAAAATAATAATTAAAAATGATACATGAAACATTCGGTGTTCATATTCGTTGTTTCAGTCCTCATTATCTAATATACTCAAGATCCCCAATTGTGAAATTCATGAGGATAAGTCTCAAAGATTTTTATCCCCCAACATATGATAGTCAAGCATCATCTGTGTCCCATCAGCATGATAGATCTTGACCATATGATATATATTTAAGATTACTATCATGGTATCTACAAGTCCTCATTATAGTTTGAGAACTACTATATAATTTTAATACAAAAATTATATAAGGAAATTATCATAAATATAGTAAGTGTATAATTATAAACTCTATTATGGTATATTAAACACATGTATATAAAAAAATGTGTATATGTAATGGAAATCAAAGTACATATACGAGTTGGGTCTAGGGAACCCACTTACAATAATAAACTCATGTATAATAAATTTAAATTCATTATAATTATATAATAGAGTCATGTAAATATATATAATATCATATATTATCCACTTATAACATTTCAACACCCATTTTATAATAATTACTTATTAAAATCATCATTTTTAAGCGTTAACTATTTTAATTTTCATGAGAATTTTGATTTAGTAATTCTAATCCTTTACTTTTATTATGGTACCATAATATCTATAATGTTATTCATGATATAAATGTCATATATATTCTATATATACATATATAGAGTCGTCTAAAAAACTTAGATATATAAATATGAACTAAACCTTTCTTGGATATGATATGCCTTATGTATGCATGAATGCTGTTTTCAATAATCAAAGGATGGAATGAAAGAAGGTTAATTATGAAATAAACATTGAAAAATCATTATTATATCATATATATATATATATAATATTAAAATTAAATTTATCTTGATTACCATCCATGTAAATCATAATTGAAAAAAAATCACATCACTTTGTGGAGGTGGTAGTCCACACATACACACGAGCGATGTTATCATCTTCCAATGGATGATATTGTAAGAATTTAGATATTATATTATTATTTTAGAAGCATAATTATGTCATAAATATCATATATATTCTTTTAACCTATCCTAATAACTATCCATTAAATATTTTTATGGAAAATGAATTTTATTTCTATGTGGTGGTGGTAGTCCACACATACAAATGAGTGATACGTTCACTTTACATTTGATAGAAAATATGGAGAATACTTATGGTTTCATAATCCTAATATAATTTTATTATATTGATGACACTAAATATACTATTTAGGATGAATACCACTAATTTATAGTATGTATAAGATAAAGTAAATTGAAATTGGTTGGGTAATATGATTACCTATTCTTCAAAAGACCTAATTTATATCCTTTATTAAGGAACCTTGGAATGGTATTTAAACAGAAAAACTATAACTTATGCATATGGATTTTATAAAGAGAACTAGACATGGTTTGGTCAAGCTATATGGCCCATACTGGTGTAAATAAATGACCGATGGGTTGTCCTTTTATAATGGTGTCCTTTGTACGTCTCATATACTTTAACATTATTTTTATAACATAGAATTACAAATATATTATATTATCTTGATTTCTTCCCACCATGATTAAATTAATTGAAACTCCAGACCTTATCTATAACATGATATACAAGATAGATTCTACTAATGAATCATAAGGAATTATACTCATTCGTTCAATCTATTACTATATTTGTGGACACATTTTCTTAGAGATATTGAAAACATGTGACATTGGAAACACCCCCTATTGGATTGTTCCATATTATACCTTTTGAGTACCTTGTAAATATATGTACTTTGACTTAGCCAAAGTAACCACTGAGATCTATTTCTATAGATCTTAATACACATGTTGTATACTATTTAACTTAATCCTTTCATTGAGAAACATTCATTTAACCAAGTATCAATTGAATGTAAGACTTGTACTTTGTTTCCAAAAACTAATATTTAATAAATATATAAGACATAGAACATGATGGAATTACCACTAACCATATTATAGAAACATGTATTGATTTATTTCTTAATCAAACCAAATTCTCTTATGGCCTGACCACAATGAACATTCCATGATCAGGATGCTTACTTCTACCAAAAAATGGATCTATATAACATGCATATTTATTATCACTATTTAACTTAATTAACAATTCAAATTGATTCATATATACCTCTCTAAACAACTTCTCATTTTGAAAAAAAATTGTCATCCATTTTCCAAATTTCATAATTATAGAGGAATGATATTACAAGTAATATTCTAATGAATTTCAGTATCAATACTATTGATAAGGTTTTTTCTTATTATATTACTGATGTTTCTTAAAACCATTCAATATCAGTTGTTTATTTTAGGTATTTACATTAACATCTACACATATATTTTTCTTGAATACCCATTTTCACCCAATGGGTTTTATAGAACTAGAGGGTGTAGAAAAATCCAAAATTTGTTATCGCATATGGACTCTATCTCAGAATGCATAACTTCTTTCCATTTAGAAACATCTTTTCCATCTAATAATTCTTTGAAGGTTAGGGATTCATCATTCTATAGGAGTAATGTGTCCCTCTACTTGGTAATAATAAAACCACATCACTCTAATTATGTTACCTATTGAGTATACCTTATGTCTTAGGAATATTTTCAAATACCACTCTCTCTTCTGGTGATAGTTCTCATACTAAATCCTGTACATCTAAATTATTGACTTCATTGAAGTCAATCATGATCCCACTATTTACAGTGGAAATGTGTTCCCTTTATATAAATATGGAATGCCTTTCCATAATCACTTTTCTATCTGAAAAGTTATATATTTAATATCATTTTTTTTCTTTAGTATTACTAATAAAGATGCACTTTATGCTTCAAGATGACAATTTTCCACTAGTAAGTTTCTTGAAAAAGGCCTCACATACCCATACAAACATGTGTGAAAAACTTGGTTTCTTTCCATACCACAACTCATATGGAATTAAATTTTTAGCTTTAGATGGTACTCGATTAAGGGTATATGACTATATCTGCCACACATATCCATAAAAGGATAATGGAAGAGTTTTGTGACTCATTATTGGTATGACCATTTCTAAAAATTTATAATTCCTCTTTTAACTAACATCATTCAACTAAGGTGTATAAGTTGGAGTGATTTTTGAAAATATCACACACTCTTTCAAGTGATCAATGAAATCTTAGTTAATATAATCTCCTCCATGGTCTTAGTAGGGTTAGTAAGATGGATTTCTACTTCATGTTTTTCTTCCTTAATCATCTAAAAAGAATCTAACTTATGACTTATTATGTATATATTTCAATAACTACTATAATTCTTAAAACAATTAATGAACTATGAAATACCACACATTCCATTTATTGAAAACAGACCACAAATGTTAGTATTAATTAATTTAAGTAATTAAGTGGATCCAACTTAGTTCATAGTGAAGGATACTTTGGTCATTTTCATATATAAACAAGAAGGACACAAATCTAGGGGTTTTAAATAAGTAGAGTCTAAGTACCCTGATTGATGTAATTTTTATAAAAACTTATAATTTACATTACTAATCTTGAAGTGCCATAGGAAGGTGTTATATGATTCATTTTCAGTTGTTTTTTCATTTATTTTCATTACATGGTTTTTGATTTATTGTATATATAATCCATTGTAATTATTTTCCACACCATAACATATTTTATCCTTATAGATAATAGAAAATTTATTTCCAAACATGAAATAAAATCCCATGGTGTCAAATTAGGCAATGAGATTATGCTTATGGTAGCTAATGGAACACAATAACACTAATTTAATTTAATAATGGAACCACTAGGAAAATATTGATGATATTATACCACTTACAAGGATTCTTGTATCACACAATTTGTAGCCCAATGATCAACCTCACACTTTTAAATCATATAGAATCTAGTTGGTTCCTGTATATGAATACAAATATTTAAACCACAAACTATATCCAATAACCAAATTCTTTATAAAGAAATATTACATTCAATGAAAAAAGTTATTGAGTAAGAAGTTCCACATTTATCATTTTTACTATCCTTTAAATTCATATTCAAGTGTCCATTCTTGACATATATAGAGCAAAAAAACTCCTACTCATTACCAAACCTTTGTATCATTATATTTTTATAAGGACAACGTATCGTGATATAACATCCTAGATTTTATATGAGGTATAAACACTATTTTTACTATTAAAAACATCTTATTTTGGTTAATAATGTTCTATAGTGGCTAATGAGTGGGTTGGGAGAGTCTGGGTCTTGTTCAGAGCCTAAAACTTTGGAATTTGAGGAAGTAGAGTGAGCCACATGGTTAGTGCACAGTTAGGGCTAACCATGTGACTAAACCATACAGAAACTCAATGTGTATAAAGAGGACACACAGTTTCTTTGAAACCATGAGATAATAGGAGTATGATCATGTTATGTTTCTCAGAAATGGGACTAATACATTTCATATGGCTAGCACATAAACTATGCATATATCCTGTGCGAGGGGTCTCATTGGGAAGAACCTAGAGGATGATTAGTACATTATTTGGCCAACCGTGAGGCCAAACTATGAAACTCGAACATTAAGGGGTATTTTACCATTTTCCTAGAAAATTTTTAACCTTAAAATTCTCATCCTCCCTCTTGTTTCTATTATACCACTTGCAAGAACCTTCCCACCCTTCTGCATCTAAGGATTTTGGTATCACCCTCATCTAATATTTGTTTGATTCGCTTTTAGATGAATTGGAAATATAATAGAAATATCTCCACTCATATTACATATATTTCTATTTTATCTTCCCATATATTGTACTATTGTTTTTGAAAGATTATTCAACCTATTTTTAGGCCATTTGTCAGTTCTTTTTATTTCTCTCATTCTTGCTCGATTCAAGGGAAGAAATTGGATAATGAGAGTGATATGAGGCTTAATTAGGTGGTCTAGTTCCTTTACCTCATTTATAGTGTATTTTATATCATGAAAAATTAATACACACACCATAATTCTCTATATACTCCCCTAAATTGATTAATAAACTGAATCAAATGGTGTTTTATTCTTAATACAGACATAGTATGTGACAAATCAACACTTTTGGTTGTTCTCCTTGATTAGAGACACCCATGTGGGTGTGACCATTCTAAAGGGACTAAATTTACCTTTTATTAATTTTATGAAACAAATTGTTTTGTGTTATTTACATTATAATTAATATCATTGAAATGTGAGATGATTTAAGGTTAATTCTTGGGCATGGGTTAGGCCACAATGCTTAATTACACAGTTTAATTTCATAACTAAATCATTATATTATTTCATGGGAGATATAAGTGTCCCAAATTAAGGATGCCTTATATGGGTTTATCATTCTTTTTAACTATAATTTTTTATTAATTGTAAATACGCCGGGCATGATACTTTGTAAGAATTGGATGAGATCATTAGGGATACTATTTACCTCTATATAAGTGATAACTGTTCCATAGGGGAGATGTTGTGGATAATATTAGGGGAAATATGGTTATACTATTTCATGAGTGATTCTTGGACCCATATGTGAGATACCAAGGATGAACTCATAGGTGTGTTATTTCCTTCACACCATGTCAGGAGTGATACTTGGGATTCCATTTATGTGTTACCTTGGATAGAATCCTAAAACATTGGTTATTTTAAAGTGAAAATAGAGAGGTACTTGGGATTCCATTTATGGATCCCCTTTTATGGGATCTGGTGGTCTCTTAAAAAAATTCAAAGGATGAATCTTAAAATAAAGACTCATTTCCATAACTATTATACCTAGGACACATCAACTAAGATAAATCACATTCTTGGGTTTGGTCCACTCATGATAATTTATTTATAATGAACCATGTATACTCATTATCATACATATAAAACTTATACTTGGTTTAGAGATATGGTTTAGGATGAAGTGGGTATAATCAGTTAGGTATCCATAAGGAACCCAAATCGATATGTTTTATTTATTTGTTGATTTAATTTTATTATTTTTGGATAACTATTAATTTTTTATTCACTAATTGTATTGATATAGGCATCTATGGTGGTGGAATACTTAGTATATCTCACACCCTACTCATGCCTCCCTTGGTACCCAAGAAGACTTCATGACTGTAGGTGTAGATAAAGGAAAGAATTCAAATTCTAATGTATTATTTACAGTATTAGGATGGGTTACAAGAGTAGAGGACCGAGGCTATGTTTCTGATGGTAATAGAGGAGAATCTTGGTTTCTTTTTTTATTTTTTATAACATGTTTCATATGACTATCTCCCCTATATCTAGTATACTTTATTACTTATAGCTACATGACATTATAATAATTATTTTGTATCTATTTTTATTTATCTTCTTTCTATTGGTTATATTCATTGGTTATTTATTATATTTCTACTATTTCATGTTTATTACTGATTCCACTATATTACTTTATTATTTACCATAATGATACACTCTGATCCATGAAGGAATAGTCTTCCCACAGATACAACTTATTTCCCTACTTCTATTCATAAGACTTTGGCATAGAGGGAGGCATTATTGAGGTATTGTGGCCCACCGTCTTGGGGTACCGCTAAGTGGCTCCTGAGGAGGGATGCTACAATGGGGGTATCAGAGAGTTTCTTTTCCTTTTGTCTTACTATTTGGGTATTAGACATGATACTAGGTCATAATGAAATTTGGTAATGAGATTATTCCTAGATGTAGCTAACGTACATACAGGGGAAACCCAAATTACATGGGATGGGTTATTGAAATTATTGGTTATGCCTGTTATGGTTGTACTGATTTCACCATTGAGTGACACACATGTTGTGTGATGGTATTGCTATTGATATAATTTCGATGAAAATTATTTTTCTTATCCCAATTATATGAGATTGTATCATATCATGCATCATATTAGTCACTTTAGGACTTATTCTATCCATTTTCCAGGGCACATTTACTTTCTGCATGAATTTCCTGTATTTCATGAGATTATTGTGAGTTAATTGATTATTGTATATAAAAAATGTACTAAAGATTGTTTTAAAGATAAAATAATTGTATTAATTAATGTTCCTATATAAATTAAACAATTTTATCCATGTATATTGATGATGACACATTAATTAAATAATTATTCCATGTTTGATCCATGAACCATTGGTTCTATAGACTAATTTCTTTTTTGATTTTATGTATGAATGACAATTGTAATTTATGAATCATGTTCTTTTATAAATTTGGAATGATGATTCCACTAATCAAATAATTTTACATGAACTTTTACATCCTAATACTAGATTCAAGGGTTAGGTCACAGTTACATGATACACCAATTGCAATATATAAGAAGTATGGGCCATTCTAAATTTGTAATGGTGATGAATTTAACTAGAAAATGATATATATATATATATAAATGAGTATAAACCTAAATAAATTAACATTTTAATATGAATTTTTTATCACAAAATGCTGATTCTAATTGCAAAGTAAAGGGTGTTTTCCTATATACCTTGCAATTGACACTCCATATAATGGAACCTCTACCGTATAGTATGATAACTTGACCCAGACCCAACCTTGGTAGTGGGTAGTAGTCCATGTCTCTAGTGATCCATTATAATCTTACCTATTTCTTAAACATAGAATTAGAAGTAGGAAGATATGTGTGAGCTGTTATTGGAATATTGTGCACCTATCCTTTTCTATTTTCATTAATCTCATTAGATGTTAAGTCTTATCTAAGGAGTGCACTTGGAAATTGTTGAGTTATTCCACCACGAAGTTCTTGATTTGTAGTCTAGGAAGGTGGTTACAACTAGGATCTGGAGGTGGTTTTCCACAAGCAACCTGTTTTACCTCCTGTAGTGCCACCTGAGGCATATCCTGTTAATCTTAAACTGGGCATTGATGCTTATTTCAAAGATAGATTATTCTTATTTATGTAGTTTAACGACCTGAACTATTATAAATAAAATTCCCCCTTTTATTTAATTAAATGCATTATTATGTAATATGGTCCTAAAAAACACATAAAACTCTTTAGTTATATCTTATTGGATTTAAAAGACTATTAATTAACATTACCATCGATGATATAGCCATGGAACAATGATCACATTATTAGTATAAATATAGGGTTTTAAAATGTCTAATTGAAATAGAAAAAGGAAGCGACGACCTTAAATAGTAGGATCACTCCCTTTTAATCCCATTTATCAAATATTCTAATGGAGATGACATATTTTAGATTTTACCCCTGACCAAGATCAATCTGATATCCAATAATTTAAGCATGAGAGAAACCTTTTTATAGGAGAAGTTCTAGATTTTTGAGATCACGACCCAAACCATGTATGTCTAACCGTTCCATGGAAGTATCACCATAACAAACCTTAATCTTAGGGTGTTTTCAAGTTTATTAAAGGGATATGTATCAAGACTATAGTGATATGATTATTCAAATAATAATGAATATTTTTTCATCACATTATTATTACTTTATAATTTTTTTTATTTTGATACTATAAAACACAAATAGTATTTTTTGGGTAATATTAAATTCAATTAAAAATTTTATTTTGATAAATTAATATTTTTTTGAAATAGATAATATTTTAATAAATCATCAATATTAATTAATTTTTATTAAATATAAATGGTCATATAATTTTTATGAAGTCAAACATTATTTTTATAAGGGTTCAAAAACTATTATTGTCAAAAGATACTATATTTCTCAATAAATATAGATTATTATTTTAAAATTGAAAATGAAAATATTTAGAAAATTATTTTGATAAAATGATTATTATTTTTGGAATCATAACATTGAATTTATCCAATGGTTAATTTTTCATAATTTTCTGAGGTAGTCAAATTTTCGGGTAAAAATTAATACCGTATAAATATATGGTGTGTATTATGACATCATAATGACCCAAAAATGATGTAATAAAAACTATAATCGGTATCCATGACCAAATATATGTTTTAAAATTAGAATAATATGATTTTATTTTTATATTATTAACTTTATAAAGCCTTTATGAATCCTCCAAAACCATTAATATATTTTAAGGTTTTAAAATCAGTTATTTAAGAGTGTGAATAACCCGCACATAAGAAAGGGAATAATTTTTTTAAGTTAGGCCCTTTAGATTATAAAATAATTAAAAAACTACCAACTTTGGTGGAAACTATGGGCAAAAACCCTGGTAAGGTTTTTGGTTTTGGTTATTTTATTATATAGAGTCCAAAGCCCATGTTTGTGAAATATTAAAGAATTACCCTATATTTTCCTATATAAATCCACCAATTCTCCCATATATATTCACTAAAAATAATTTTAAAATTTTCATATTCTTCCCTCACCTGTATATACTCATCCCAATGCACCCCAAGAACTCAATAATCTACCTTTTCAAGATTTTGGAATCACACACTCAAGTAATATATCTTTTCCTTTCTCCTCTTTATTAAAGTATTTTATTTACCTTATTTATTTTATCTTCGTTTACTTATGATGGGATATGTTATTACATGTCCAACTTACTGTAAAATTTATTTTCAAATGATAAAAGACCCATTTTGATCTCATTAACCCATTTTATTAAATTTTATGTAACATCATTATGTTGCTGAAAGTTCATAAATGATCCTCTATTTCTCCCCTTTATTCAAGAATATTATTCATTTTATGCCCTATAATTTTCAATTTTTAATGTTGTTGTGTGTTTTTCCACATTACCCATACTTAAAATATGATTTCTAATGATTATATACCCCTTTTAATCTCATTTATCCCTCTCATGAACATTTATGTGCTCTTGTTATGCTGTCAAAATTTCACCGTGGGAATACATGACAAAAAGAATGTAATGAATACCCATATCATATCCATACTAAGGGTTTTAAACATTATGAAATTATACTCAATTTATTTTGTAATTACATGTATTTATTCCACACTCATTGATCTTGGAATAAAATATGATGAAAAATGAATCCATGTTGTATGATCTGCATGGCACACTTAAGCATGAGAATGAAATGAATGTGATGGGTGCACCCAAAATTATATAGCACTACATTGTATTGGGTAATGTTTAGTATCATGATATTTTATGCTAATACATGGAGTGAACCTGATTAATTTATCATAATTTTTTTATTATGATTCCATGCTAGTTATCCTTGACCTATGTTTATGATGTAATGTTTTAAGATGTTTCCAAATTTCCCTTGTTATGATTATCATGCTATATCATGCCTTATTATTCATGTTCCTTTTATGCCCAATTGAAATTACTATTGTCTAACATGTATTATCTTTTTTATGTTATGATTTTATTATTCCCTTAACAGTATTTATAACTCACGCCTTTCTTATGCATTCCCCCAGGTTATCCCATGCAATTTTTAGTTCGATAGAATATTATGATCATTTCAATGAAGGTTTCAATATTATTGTTGTATCTCATATTATAATTTTTTATGTAATGTACAAAAATATTAAAGACACTAAAATTATCAATATTCTAGGTTTTATTAAGTGTAATTTAATGTAATAAATCAATAATTACTATATAATAAAGAGAAGGGTTGTTATATGAAGTCTATATAGGGAGATATGCGGCTTGTGCCTTCTATTGAAGAATTGACACAGGAACTCCTGCATCATCATCCTCCCACATTCATGGGGGATGATGGTACTCAGGAGTTTGAGTCATGGATAGAGTCTAGGGTATCAATATTTTATAATATAGAGATTCCTCTAGAGGATAGGGTCAAGATCACCACATATATGTTTCCTGAGTCCACTAAGTGTTGGTGGGATGTTACCACACATTCTAGTAGTCCTTAGGGTATGGTCTAGGAAGAATTACATAGAGAATTATATGAAAACTTATTTCCCTATACATTGAGTGTATACAAATCTATATAATTTATGCAACTATAGTAAGGTGTTATGTCTATAATGAAGTATTCCTGTCGCTTCATCAAGATTTAGTATTTTTTGCCGACTTTTATAGCTCATGAGTTGAACAATGAAAGTTGGTTTGAGGATGGAAATGAATTATCAATATGATCCCAGGTGAAAATCTTCAAGTTCACCACCATTTTATAAATAGTGAACTAGAACCTCATAATAGAGAGGTTCCTAAAGAAATATGGCAATGTGATCCAGAGCATTTCATATTTGAGGTAGGGATACAATTTTTTTAGTGGAAGGAAACATCATATTGAGGGTTCACATAGGAGAAGTTCCAACTAGATGACATGTACATACATCTATTTAGTTTTTAAACAACATATAAGGATAGGGAAGAAGAATACCGAATTCCTAAGGAACCCAATTGAGTTCCGATCTTGTGGTAGGAAGGGTCATCTTCATCTTTTCTGCCAATCTTTACTTCCTGTACCTAGTAAAAATGGATCCATATCGACACTGTATTCAGGTACTGAATATTTATCTCCACATTAGGATGGGATCTAGTATTCTACTAGTCAATCAAGCTACAGGGGTGGTCATGGATGAGGTAGTTTAGATTTAGACGTTCAGCTCCAGTAGAGTAGACCTAATCAGGTTAGTTAGGGTGCATATCAGGGCCACAGTTGGGGCCATATCTTTGAATTTCAGCACACACATAAGGATAATAGTATGGTTCCTTATATAGTTAGATGTACTATTCTAATAGCCTCTTCATTAGTATCTTCTTTATTTGATATAAGTTCATCATACTCTTTAATATCTGCTACAATTTTGGAATGTCTAGGCCTAGAGATGGAGTACTTATATAACATTATGACTCTTGACACCCTATTAAGAGTTCAATCACAGACTATACACCAATTCAAGGAGTACCCCTTAAGATAAGAGGGTACCATTTCTTATGTAATATCATCATCCTAGAGATGAACAACTTCATATTCAAACTCAGAATGGACTGGCTAGTGACATACCATGCCCATGTTGATTTCTATCGCCCGATGGTTTATTTTACATAATGTGAGGGTAGTGATTATTTTCACAAGGGAGAATGTGATATCTAGGTGAGTTGAGCTGGACTTGAGCATCATGGGATGGGTGGAGTGATGATATAGATGGATAGTCTCTTTATGATCAATCAAATAATGAAACTTATGGATTTCCCTCATATTGTGGATTATTTTAGGGATTTCCTCCCTAATGAAGTCTATGTTCTACCTCCTATGAGAGATGTGGAGTTAAACATTGATCTTGTTAAAGGAGAAACACCAGTGTCCACTACTACTTATAGGATGTCACCTACAAATATTCAAGAACTCAATAAGCAGTTGGAAGAATTATAGGAAAAATGGTATATATGATCCAATACTACACCATGGGGTTCACTAGTCCTTTTCACCAAGAAGACAGATGGTACCCTTAGGCCAAGTGTATATTATCACTAATTGAACCATTTTACAGTAAAGAACTGGTATCCAGTTCCACATATAGATGACCTATTTTAGCAGCTATGAGGAGTGAGTGTTTTATCTAAGATCGATTTGAGGTTGATCTACCACCAGGTTCATGTGAAACTATCAAACATACTACATATAGAGTTCTATAGTATATAAAACTTGTGTAGGGATCTGGTTATTCTTTTCATCCTTATGAACTTGACTACTATTTTTATGGATCTAATGATTCATGTTTTACACCCGTAACTGGATTAATTTGTAGTAGTCTTCATGGAAGACATCTTTGTGTATTCTCATACCATGTATGACCATGAAAAAGAGATTATGATATTTATGAATACACTAAGATAACATATTATGTATATTAAGATCATAAAATTACACTTCTATAACTTTAAGGTTCACATCCTGGGTCATATTATTTAAGAGTCTAAAGTATCTATTGACTTAGGGATAGATAGAAATTAAAGACTCTTCATAAATTAATTCTCACACCTAGAAACATGTCTAATGGGATTGATAAAAATGGTGTGAAGTTATTCTAGTTAGAATATTGTGAGATAAGTTTTTAGGAGATGAAATGGAATGTAACTTCAGTGAAGGTCCTGATCTTCCAAATCCAGGTAGAGGTTATAAATTTTACTATGGTTCTTCAGGAATCAGGTTGGGAGTAGTTATGCTACATAGCGATCAGGTTTTCTTGTATGGGTCCTACTAGATGATAACCCACAAGAGGAATTACCCTACATGTGACCTTGGTATAACAACCATGGTACATGATTCATGTTGTTGGAGTTGTTATCTATTGATTGAGCAGTTCATTATTTACATAGACAAAACAATTCTCAAATATATATCAATATAGTGAGATTTGAATATCATGAAGTGAATGTGGGTAGAATACCTATAGTCATCTAACTTTTAGAATATTTATACATCTATTAAGGGTAATAAAATATCTAATGTCCTAAATTGGAAGAATTGGACACAATCCATCCAAGAGGATATTAGTTAGTGGCAGTTGATGGATTTGTATTCTGAGATGCACCTAGAGGTTTAATAATGTCACGGGAAACCTGTTTCAGAATCTTTTTCTATGAAATCCACCCCTATAGAATGGGTATAGATGAGAAAATTATCTGATCTTAAATGCTTTTTCCTAAGGGAGAGTATCTTAGGTGAGGACCCAACTTCTAATTTTATTTTTTTAGGAGAATGATATCCTTATCTTTCACAGATATATTTGTGTTCCTACAGACATATGAGGAGAGTTGATGCTGGAATATCACGCCAATATTTGGGAAGTTCACCATGGGAATACCATGATGTATGAAGACATACATCATTAGTATTGGTGGCCGAGTATGAAGAGATAGATTATAGGTTTTATTACTAGGTGCTCTACCTCTCAACACAAAAATGATGAGAATAAGTAGCCCACATGACTTCTAAAACCTCTATATATTCTTGAGTGGAAATGGGATGACATTATGATGGATTTTGTGATGGATTTTCTAATATCTCCTTGAGGTAGTGATGTAGTGTGGGTGATCATTAACAGGTTGAACAAGATCACACAGTTTCTACCTATTCGAGAGACCTTCTCAGTTGATGAGATTGGGAGGCATTATATTTGGGATATTGTGAACATTCATGATGTTCCCAAATATATCATATCAGATTGAGATCCCCATTTTACATATTGGTTATGGAAAGGTTTGCAGAAGGAAATGAGTTTATTGGTTCTCTTGATTACAACATATCACCCTTAGACCCTCAGACCATCAGACAATCCATGAAGTTGATATGGGTGTCAAAAAAATGTTCAGGGCATGTGTCATTGATTTTGGGTGTTTTGTGGGAGAAAAACCTACCTCTTGGTGATTTTTTCTATAATAAATATTTTTAGGAAACAATTAAGGTGTATTTTTATGAGTCCCTTTGTGGTAGTCCATACCATTCACCTATATGTCGATTAGAGGAAGGTGAGGCCACCTGACTGGGTCCTGGTATCATTCTGAAGACTTCAGAGAAATTGTAGATGATTTGGAAACCTATGGATATAGTTCATTCTAGTATGATGTCTTATGAAAATCATCACTAACGACCTCTAGATTTTGAGGTAGGACAATGGGTGTTTCTGTGGGTTTTTCATAGATTGGGTCATAGATGGATTTTGGGATAGGGAAAGCTATTGCCGAGTTATGTAAGGCCTTTTGAGATCATGGAGATAGTCGAGCATGTAGCCTATTAGATTTATTTACCAAAAAGGTAATATGAAATTCATGAAATATTGCATGTATCACAAATTTTAAAGTATCATGTTGAACCATATCATTCATTTGATCTTGAAGATATTGAGTTTGAAGAAGATGCGCCGTTTCAGGAGAATATGATATGTATCGTTGATCCGATCTTGAAGGATCACTGAGGAATGTTAGTTCCTTTAGTATGGGTGTTATGGAATCATGGTCATATAGATGATAAGAACTATAATTAGGAGGACAATATAAATTCTTAGTGGATTGAAAATTTCATAGACGACATTATACAACCCTCGGAAGGGAAACTCAGGGATGATTTATTTTAAGGAGGGGAGGTTGTAAGGTTCTAGATTTTCAAATAGGTATATAAAAATTCATTACTATTAAAAACCACTTTTTTTTTAATTTAATAATGTTATCTACTATATAAGGAATGGTTTGGGTGATTATGGGGATCATTTGGATCTTAGAACTCTATAATTTGATGAGGCAGAGTGAGCTGCATTGTTTGTGGACAATTAGCACTAACCGTGAACCTCAACCATTCTGGAACTTAGTGGGGAGGAAGAGGCTGTATGGTTTCTAAAAAACTATGAAATATTGGGGTGCATTACCAGGAGAATTATCTTAGACATGGTATAAATACATTATGCATGGATAGCGCACAGTCAGTTAAACCATGCGCCTAGCCCATGCGAGAGGTATCCAATGCTAGAACATGGCACACAATTGGCGCAAGGTTTTTCCAACCATGCGACCCCAATTTTAAGGGGTATTTTAATTTTTTAACCATGAAGTATTTTTAAACCTAAAATAATTCTCCTACTTATTATTTCTACTTGACCGCACGTAGGAGTCCTCCTCCTCTTCTCAATCTATGTGTTTTTGTATCTTCCTCATACGATCTCCATTTGATTCTCCATCAGATGCATCACAAAACTAAGTATTGGCTCTCCAATCAAATTACGCCTATTTATATTTTATCTTCACATATCTTGTGATATTTTTTTTAGGATTATTTACCATATATTCAGTAGTTTTATTCATTCTTCTAATTTCTCCTGTTCTAGTTCGATTCAAGGGCCGACACTGGATAAAGAGATTGATATGAGGCTAATATAGGTAGTATATTTTAGTTCCCTAAAGTATAGTGTATTTAATATCATGTTTCATTGTGATATGAAATTTCCTTCTTTGATGATGCCTCTAAAATAATTAATAAATTTAATTGATTGATTTTCTATGCTTAATATGGTCCTTGTATGCGGTGAATCAAAACTTTTGGTTATTCTCTTAGACAAGATATTCCCCTATGGGTGTGACCATCCCCAAAAAACTAGATTCCCATTTCTTAGTTTGATAAAAAACCATTTCATATGATTTTTACCTTTTAATTAATACCTTTTAATGCGAGATGATTTAATATTAATGCTTGGCCATAGTTTAGGCCCCTATACATAATGCCTTGGTTGAATTTCATAATTTAAATGAATTTTACAACTTGTTTAATGAATTTTGAATGAAATTACTTGATGAAATGTGATACTATCTTGATAAATAAATTATTGTATTGTGTCGAGGGTGACACAAGATTCCTAGCTTAAAGGATTCCTTGGATGAGCTCATCATACTTTTTGAATAGAATTATTTATGAATTGTAAATATGTTGAGAGTGATAATTGGTATTACTTTTAATGTCTCTAAAATTGTTTTTATTACCTCCATTTGAGTGATACTAGTTCCTTAGGGGAGACCCCATGGATGAGATCAGTGCCAAGATGGTTATACCATGCCATGAGTGATACACAGACCCCTATTTGAGATACCAAGGAAAGACTCGGAGGTGTGTTCTTTTCTTCAAACCATATCGAGAGTGTTACATGGGATTCCATTTATGGGTTTCCTTGGAAATAATCTTATGAAATTGTTTATTTTATAGTTCACCAAGATCGATACTTAGGATTCCATTTATTTATTTCCTTTGATGGGCTCATTTTTCCTCTGAAAAATTCAAATGGTGACTCTTAAAATAAATACACAATTTCATTACTGTGTCCATTCATGATTATTTATAATGAACCATGTATACTAATTATAATACATTTATAGACTCTCCATGGTTTAGAAATATAGCTTAGGACGAAGCAGATGGAATATCTTAGGTATCCATGAAGAAAAGGAGAAAATATGTTTTATTTATTTATTTCTTTACTTTTATTATTTTTGGAACACTGTTCCTTTTATATGCACTGACTAGATTGATCTAGACACCATTAGTGGTGGCCTACCGAGTATATCTCACACTCTGCTCGGGCTTCCCTTGGTACTCGAGTAAACTTCATTACTATAAGTGTAGATAAAGGGAATACCTTGACATCAGATGCTTCATTTAGAGTATTAGGATGAGGTATAAGTGTAGAGGACTGAGCCTATGTTTGAGATGCTAGCAAAGGAAACTTTCGGTTCCTTCTTGTATTTTTATTTAGCATGTGGCATATTATTGTTTAACTTATATCTTGTGTACTTTATTTTTTATAGCTACATGAAATGATCATAATCATTTTATTTCTATTATTATTATTATTATCATTATTATTCAGTTTCCATCTATTGGTTATATTTTATGGTTGTTTTATTATCTTTCTGATGCTTCATGTTTATCACTACTTTATCTATTTCCTTTTTTCATTTATGGATGTATTATAATCTAATCTATGGGGGTATAGTCTCCCCAAGGACACACCCTGGTCCCTTGGTGCTAGCCAAAAACCTATGGCATATGAGGAGGTGCGATTGGGGTCTTGTGGCCCATCCTCTTAGAGCACCTCTAAGTGGATCCTGGGGTAGGTCACTAGAAGTTCCTTCTTCTTGGATTTTATCCTTAGACTACTTAGCCTTTCCCATCCTCCTAATTTTTTACCATAAGGACTAATAAATTTGTAATATTCATATCCTTATCATCATGGAAAACTAAATCCAATTGGCCTTGAAGAGACTTTTTATTGTTATTCATTATGTAATTTATAATAAAATTCATTAAGAATAGTGGTAAAGAGGAATGAATGATATCATTATATAGTTATTATTTAAATTTGAACCTAAGGAATTAAATTCTCTTAATGTACCCAATCATCTTGAGTACATGTGGTACTTCTTGATTCCCATCTTCTATCTTGCACATGTAGAGTAAACTTGATATCTAATACCTTTCTTACATTTCCTGGTCCTGATATAAATCTTATAGATGCGTTAGTATCATGTAGGATTCTTCATCCTTATGAATTTTCTATAGTTTACTAGACATCAATGAAAACATAATATACTATAAACCTAGTGCATCATCTAGTTGCTTCTTATATTTTCCTTTTTTACCTTCTTTCTCCATGAGGGGGCATAATTGGAGATATGGAATCTAGAACATAAAGCTTCTACTCTTGGTGTAGTACTATTTGAAAGTTCATGTACCACTCTGGGATGTTATGGTCATTCAATATATTTTATTTATTCATAATTGATCACTGTGATAATGTATTAGTGGCAGTTATTAGCATTTTTTAAACAACAAATAAATTTAGAAATTAGTAATTTATCTTAATTACTATTTAGGAATTACTGATTAAATCATTGAATGTTTCCCATTATTTCATCGAACCCCAGTATCCCATACTACTAGATTCAGAATACCTAGTTTCTTGGGAATTATAGTGACAAATATCCCTAGAACCACTCATCACAGTCCAATGTATTTCTATGACACTATATGGAATGTTTCAAGGTAGCTACTGAACTAGCCAATCATATTGACTTGTTTTTCCGGCAACCGTTGACTAAAGTCCAAGCTTCATAGAATCATAACCTTGATTTCCTCAACAATTTTCCCCAAAAGTGTTAGGAAGAAAGATATGGATACTTCATCACTATTATCTCTAATTAATATGAACCATCACTCTTATATGTAATCCCTTATAGTAGGAGGAACACTCAAAAATTTCTAATGAGAACCTCTTACACCCAACTATATTCAAATTTAATCAACAGAAGGTGTTACTATATAATATTAAATTGAGGATTCTTTTTAAAATTATTTATTGATGAATGAATTCATTTTCTATTTCTTATCTTCATTCTATGTGATCGTGATAACAACTGAATAATGTGTTAATATAAAACATTTATCATGTCTTTAAACCATAAATTTTGGTATTGTTTTTTTTTGTTTTTGGAAACATGCATATCCGGAAAAATAATAATCGAAGATTAAATTAAATAAACTACATGATTTATCTTGAGAATTTGGTATTTCATGAACCTTTAATACTCAATGGATCAACCCTGGCCCTAGGGGTAAAATATATGAGTTTAGTCTACCTTGTATTATAGCTAACATCCCGATCTAATGTTTTCACATCTCTTCTGGAATTCCACCTCATCTTAGTGAGGTCTAAATCTTATAATGTCATCATTATAATACATAAATAATCACACATAGGTGGGGGTCTTAGGAATAGTAAAATACATACAAAATTATACGTATGGACATGAAGGCCCTTATTCATATTATGAGTATAAAGATGATACATATAATGAAAAAAATAAATTAACTATTAAATTAATTGTATTTATTTTTAATAATTAATTATATAAATATAAACCCAAACCAACATTGTTTGGTCAATTATGAATGGTACTCAATTAATAAATTAAATTTGGAATTAAAATTAAATATGAGGTAAATTTATTTCAATGGAATTTAAATGAATTAAATAAATTAAATGAATTAAATGAATTATTTTAATTAAATTAATTTATTTCATTGAAGTATAAAATTATTATTATTTTATATTTTTATCCAAATATGTAAATTAATTTTTGAATACATTATATTTTTATCGAGCACTGCATGGAATGGAAATCCCTTAAAAGGGGGTTCCAAAATTTTCTTAGCGCATATGGGGATGGGCGTATTTGATAAAACCTAGACGGGCCTGCTCCAGATTGGGAAGAACCACCTTGGCTTATTCGGAGTTGGGCAGGACCCACCCATACTCATTGTAGTTCAGGCTGACTCAGCTTGGCCACAGGTTAACCAATTTATAAGAGGCTATAGGGGGCCATTGTGGGAAGGGGGATTTGATCACAAATGGGGGGCCACTAGAGAGGCCGATCATGTATAGAGAGGATGAAACAACTAGGTGGTGGGTTTTCGGCCTAGGAAACACTAAGTGGGTGGCGGTCGGCTGAGTGTTACGATGGTGGGATATGGTGGGTTATCATCTGGGGATGAGGGCCGTCGTAGGGGGTTGATGTGGTATGTTTCGAATTCAGAAGAGGTGGTACTGGTGTGGATTTTAGAATAAGGGGGCAGTGGTAGCAGTGGCGATAAGAAAGTGAGGTGGGGGAATCAGTGAGTGTGGGGGGGGGATAACGGGCTTGGAGGAGGTGGTATGGTGGTCTGTGACTTCCCTTTTGGGTTTTTCATCCATGATAAGATTACAAAATTTATAATTTTTTTTATATTAACTAACAAAAATATTCCCACCATAACTATCCCTTAATTTTTGTATGTTTCTTTTTGTAATTAATTAGGCACCCTTCACCACCTTAAGTCATTTTTTTCCTTGAGCCGAAATATTAGGATTTTATTTACATTTGAATTTCCACAATCATGTAGAATCCCCTCCAACTGTTCATAATTGTTCCATTCAATAAAATCCATCCATAACCTTTCCAAAAAAGTATATCATTGGAAAACTCCATTAGATACCTCATCTAGGTAAAATTAACATATATATAAATATATTTTATTAAATTTTATACTTTTTTTTAATCCGAATTAAATTTTTAGAAGGCTGTAATATGGTTTTCCAAGATTAGATCAACACACAGTCTTTTCCATTGGTATTGTAACTAATACCTATACATAAATTTAAGAAAAATTTAATTCTTCTTACCATAGAAATTTCAAATTATCCATCTGATACCTTTTGAAGGTACTGAGGTGTGCATTGTAAGTAGATGTGCTGGGGATTTAAAAATTTCATCTCTATATTGACATAACAACATTGTATCTATAAAATAAAACCCCGATAAAATGATGAGGATACCAGATGAATTTATTTAAGAATATAAATTAAAACAATCAATTTCCTCATTTTAATTGAAGGAATGTTCATCAAATGATTTTCTTCGGTGACTATTTTATGAATGATCTAAGATCGAATCCATATAGATCATCCATACATGATTAAAGTGTTCATGATAACACCAATAATTAAAATATGATTTCTACAATAGAGGTCCAATTAATCATTCAACATCTCGATGATAACCATGACCTCATTCCTTTGATCCGTGAAAGAGATCAAAGATCAAATACATGGAATGAATTATTCTCTCTCTAGGCTCCATGAAAGAGGTGAGAGGATATTGAATATTCTAGTGGATGAATATTCCATAAGAAAATATCCCCCTCTTTCTTATATTGTGAAAATTAAATACCTATAAAGGGTTTCCTGACCTTCATATAAGTAGTAATCACTAAATAAGATATAAATTACACATTATGATCAACCAATTGTTTTATAATTTTTTTATATTTTCATCACTTACTTGTTTTATATAATATAAATATTTTATGATAAATTTAAGTCCTTAACCCAACACATAATTCCTGTAAATATTAAACAAACCTTGAATATTAAAATAATATTTGTTCGTAGAATTTTCTTCCATGTATTCATTAAACTACTTATGATTAATTTTAATAAGTGAATTCAACTTCAATATTTATATACTCAAATATTAGTGAATTAATTTATTCTTTTGTGTTCATTTATTGTCATGCATCACTCGGACCATGGGGTGGGTCCCACCATTTCCTATGACCCTATTCATCTAAACATTCCGGACTTTTGAATATTTTATGTGTGTGACCCTCTAGGACCTTATATAGATAATAGTTAATACTATTCAAAGACCATGAGTGAAGTCTAGCAACCCATCCAGACACCTAAGTAGATAAGGAAAAGTCTTAGCAATAAAAATCGTTCCTATATACACACACCGTGTAATTTAATCATTTTGTCTTGAAAAATATCATAAAGAAGGATGAATACTTGATGTAAAAATCCTTTTTCAATTTATAATTCATTGACCTAATTGGACGACTTATATTCTTCAAACATGTCCATGGATTTAGTGATGGTACTACAATCTAGATCAACTAGGCCCGAGATATCACTTCCTTTTAGATGTAATAAATTATATCTTGATTATTCAATTATTGTCATACCACAAATGACACAACCAACATAATCTAACTCAAAACATCATCAATTTCATAGTTTTTATATTACACAAAAGTATATAATAAAATAATATAAACTGATAATAATTTCAATTTAGGAGACCATTACAAGTGTTCACAGATAAGAACTACCAATGACAACAAAAACATGTAGTGTTTATATTGACGGGTCTCTCATCATGATCTCATATACTTGATGTAACCATGTGAAAACTACTTGAGAAGAATTCTCAATGATTATGATCCCCATCACCTAGTTTTCAAATATCATATGTGTCATATCAATATGATGTATCTGGTTCATAGTACATAAGTTTAAGATTAACGTCAAGGTATTTTAAGGTTCCCATTATAGACTCATAACTCCTATAATATTTTGATAGGAATTTTAATATATGTATATTACCATAAATATAGTGGGATTATAATCATAAACAATACTATGGTAAGGTAAAAATATTTATTTATCAAATTGTATACATGTAATGGTAATCAAAGTACATATGAGTTGGCTCTGTGGAAACTAAATACAACACTAACCTCTTGTATAATAAATTTAAATTTATTATACATATACACCAGAGTCATGTACTTACATATAATATCATATATGATCAACTTATAACATTTCAATACCCTTTTATTAATAATTCCTTATTAAAACCATCTTTTCTATATGTTAACTATTTCCTTTGTCATTAGAATTTCTTTTCGATTATTCTAGTCCTTATACATTAATTATGGTTATATAATCTCTAAAATATTAATTATAATATAAATATAGTATATATTCATTATATATATATATATTTATATTAATCCAAAAAGATACAGATATAGAAGAATTGAATTACACCATTCATGGAGATGGTAGGTCATACGTAAGCATGAACGTTGTTTTTATTTTCAAAGTATGGAAAAAAGAAAGGTAAATAATAAATATAATTTACAGAATCATTATTATATCATATATATCATAAATTTATATTAAATAAATCCTCATTACAAATCATGTAATGCTCAAATAAAAAATGAATCACATCACTTTATGGTGGTGATAGTCTATATGTATGCATGAGAGATGTTATCATCTTCCAAAAGATGAGTAGATAATAAGTTAGATATGATATTATTATTATAAAATCATAATTATTTCATAAATATTATATATAATCCTGAAACCCATCATAATAATCATTGATTTAAGATGTTGATGGAAAATTAATTGTATCGCTATGTGGAGGCAATAGTTAACACATAACACTAGTGGTACATTCACTTCCCATATGGAGGAAAATAGAGTGAATAATGGTGGTTCCATAATAATAATAATAATAAAATTTCAGTATATTTATTATATTTATGTTATTATTTTACAAATAATAAAATATATTTCTAGTAGGTATAATAATAAATAAATTGAAAAAGGATGGGTAAGACGATTACATATTCTTTGGTAAGCCTCTTTTAGATCCTTTATTAAGGGACCATGGAATGGTTTTTTAAGAATACCATAAACTCTAATTCATGGATATGTAAGTTTTAAATGAAACTCTCTAGGGTATGATTCAGCTAGATGGATCATATTTGTGTAAATAAAATAGAGAAAGAGTTTCCTTTTATAAGGGATAGAAAGGACACACTTAGAATTACTTGAAAAATTTAAATATAATTAATGTATTTCTCATGTTTAATGAATCAAAATAGAAATTAATTAAAATAAAAAATTTTCTATGGATGAAATATCATTATCTAATGAGATTTACATAGGTTTTTGTTTCATTTTAAATATTATCTTTAGGTTTAACCCCTTTATTATCAAATTTTATCCTTAACTATAGTAACAACTTTTCAATGATAAAGGGATATAATTTTAATTAAAAGATAAAAATTCAATCCTAAATTTTCAAGGTATGAAATTTTAGAATATTTCACTTTTTAATTGTCCTCTTTGAAAATTTTTATGATTTTTAAATAATTTAATAAAATATTATATTTCAAAAAATACCATTAATATCATTTTTGACAACATTCATTTAATTTGATGTAAAAGGAATCAAGATAAAAAATGAATTTGAATATAAAATCTTTGAGCATAAATTATACATTGTTATTGACAATAAAATTCACATGAAACCATAATTAATCAAAAAAAATTACTTTTTATTAATTTTAAATCCTTTATATTTTTTTTTAATTCTAGCACAAGCACTATGTTAGCGTTATATAAGCATTTAAGGCACTTATACCATTAATAAAAATTTAAAAATAAATTTCAATCCTAAAAATAAATTAATTATGTTCAAAATAAAATTTCTTATATATTATTATCCTTGTGTGAGAATATAAAAGAAATTAAAAGCAATAGAGTGACATTTTGGAATTTTCATTAATTCAAAATAATATAAATGTCATTATCAAGAAAAAACTGGAACAAAAATTAAATATAATCAAATTTGGGATGTATATGACTGAATTAATCCTATATAATGAAATAAAGTCATGTTTTGGGTTGATTTTGAGACCTTATCTCATTTTTCTAACTCAGATTTATCAATTTTACCATTACTGAGGTGACACATATATTCCACAGTTACTATTTCTAATGACTATAAATAAATGGATATATTTAACAAATTTTAACCTCCCAATTCCAAATATGGTATCATGTTTCCAATATTCAGTTTATGTAAGTGTCAAAAATTAATTTTAATATAAACACGTAAAATGCACCAAAACACAATTTTTAAAAATGTGTTAAAATTAAATTATATAAAAATGATGAATATTGCTGATTAAAATGGAATTAATTAGATTATTATAAATAAAATGGGTCATATGTTTCACTAAGACTAAATCTAAAATATAATAGAAGATTTAAAAAACATAATTTAATGAAAATAAATGGCATTATTTTTAAAATCTTTATTTTTCTCTATTCATTGAAAAACAATAATTAATTAAAAATAATGAAATTTCACCCTAATATAATTTTAATTTTATTATTTTTAAAATAATTTTTATTTTTTTGATAGTATTTTCTAAAATTGGAAAAAATTAATTATATTATTTTCTAAAAAAATGAAATTAAAAAACTTTATTAGGAAAAAAATTGTTTTTAAAGATTATAATGACTTTACTAAAAATTAAATACTTATATATAAATATATTTTCATGATATAAATCAAATATAAATATTTGTGTTTTCAAAATTTGGTTATTCTTATTCACTCTTCCATTTTAATGGTAAAGCTATAACGATATACTATATTATGGTTCATTTAGACTTGTGGTTATGTGTATCACATGCTATCGAATATATTATATTTATTCAAAAATAAATATATCAAAAAATATCTAGGTGTTAGATATATTATTTCAAAAATACCATCCTTTCAGTTCTTAAGGAGTAATCCAAAGATGGTTTCTCAATGAAAAGTTGTAACTCTTAACCTAATTATTTAATTTTTTTCATCTTCTATATCCTCTAAAATCTATTTTATTTATTATAAAATAATTAATTAAGTATATTAAATATACTAAATTGTTATTATAATTATAAAAAAACCAATACCCACCTTTGTTTCATCATATGGGAGAAGAAAACATCGCTCATACGTATGTGCGACTACCACCTCCATGAAGTGATGCATTTAATTTTTCTTAACCACTTCACATTGATGGTAATAATGATGTATTTAATAAATATATATGATATTTATGATATATTTATAGTTCTATGTAGATGAATTATTATTATTACCTTTATTTCATTCCATCTATCGAAAAGTTGAAACATCACTCGTGTGTACATATAGATTACCATCTCCATGAAATGATGTAATTAATTTTTCATCATTGATTTATATGAATAGTTATAAAAGTTTATATTATGATATAATATGATACTAATTAAATTATTAACATTCTTAATATTATAAAACCACAATCCATGTATAAGGATCATTATTGCTGAACTGAAATATGCATGAAAAATGAAGCAGTTATCACATGGGACACTGATTTTAATAAAGAATTTTTAATAAATCTATGATAAGAAATTATAATTAAATAAAATATTATATTATATATATGATTATTGACCTAGAATATATTTATAATAAATCTATATTTATTAAATAGGAGGTTAAAAACATTTGAAGCAAGATGATACTTATGGAAATTTATTTATGTTTCAATCCCATTTTAATCTAGAATTTTTATGCTTGAATTTAAATTGAGGAAATTAGAAGATACCTATATGATAAACCCGTTTAATTTCTCTTATTCTCCAATTTTTTCTATAATATTTATGTTTAAGAAATATTTTCCTCTCTTTAGTGCCCAAAATGGTTCATTTTTTTAGAAATCCATCTTTGTTTCTCCTCTTTCAGTCAAATTTTTTTTTATTATATATCCATGTATAATGAAACAATTTCAAGATTTTTTTTACTATTATTAAATGAATTTATAAAGATATTTTTACCCATGTTTTTCTTTCTACAATTTTTTTTAAAATTAGTCTTCTTGTCATTTTCTGAATGAGGTACTTCTTACTGATGATATGAACTAAATATTTATTTTAATGATTTCAACAAGAACAAAATTTACCATCATCATGACCTATCAACGATTTATGGATTCCTTTAAAACATTTCAGTATTATTTTCAAATATAAGGGCTCCTATAATATTTTTGTTAATTTTTTATAATTTGTTTCAAAATGAAAAGGGTGTTTTTCTCAATAATTATTGTACTGATATTGTAATGTAATTTCTCAACTATGATAAGTTCCTCTTATGTTATGTATAATTTACTTGGGATATGATCATATGATAACATACTTAATCTTTCTTTGTATGGTTTTGGATTATGAAAATGACATGTTTTCAAAAAACATTCATTTCTAACATGTCATACTATGATGAAATGTTTAAGAAACCCATTTATTTTTTATAGGTTCTGTTATAATGAAATGATGACGGTTTTTGATATTATAGAAAAAATATGTATGGTTTTAATTATATGATGTGTGTCTCAGTCAAATCCCTAAAATGCACAAAGTAAATACTTATATATCATTATTTAATTATAGGAAATGAGATGATGTGACTGATCCACTATGAGAAACATGCAGGGATTCTTGATGCACTATAAAATAGGAAACAAGTGGTGATTCTTGATTCACCATTATATTATAAACTAGTGGTGATTTATGTTCTAATATGATATAGAAAACTGGTGGATTCTTAATCTAGAATGATATGATGATCTTGGTTACTAAACTTGACATATAATATGGTTTCGTTTCTTTTAACGGGACCACTCTATTATGACATGGTTTTATGAATAAGATTTGAACTTTTGGTTAACGATTGATTTATTATGATTCCTCACTCTTATGATTAATTTATTATGAAATGATAAATATTTATTCAATGAATCATGTTTATGATCTCTAAAATATAGGGTATGAACGTTATAATTTATTATCAGGATCTCTTACCATTATGTTTATCTTAGGATTTCATATGATCATCGATTGATATCTCCATGTTTACCTTTACTGAGCATATGACATCACCCTTTCTTATATTTCATTTTACTAGGTTATGATGAAAGGTTTTATATAGGGTATGTTAAAGATGGGTATAATGTGAGAAGAAAATTATGTGATATGTTGAATATCTAACATGAAATAAGTTATTTATGTATCTTGTCTCCAAGTACACCGAACCTTTTATGTTTCTGGGGTGTCTAATGTTATTATATATATTGAATATTAATCTTAAAGGATACAATAGTTTTTTATGAAATTCATGGGTCTCCCCAATTAAGGATATCCAATGAGAAGTTATCAAAATGAGAAAAAACCAAGGATTAGGAGAGATTCATGGCTCCTAGGATGAAATCTAGATATTGGATCTTGCAGGTTGTTGAGAAAGTGAAGGGAAAACATACAGATCCAATAAAAATGTTAGAAAATTATATATAGTAGTAAAATTCATATCCAAATGATAAATATATTGTGGATATTTATTGTAAAAAGATGATGGTAGATGAATATTGATTTATGAGATACCCAAAAGGCCACTTGTTCAATAGTGAATACATAAAAGAAAAAAAATCAAAAAATAGTTGTTATTATATTGGAAATGATTAGTAATACACAATATGTATTTTCCATATCTTATAGGAACATAAAGTCATTATAGAAATAGGTAAATATGAGTATAAATTCTAATAATTATTGGATATTATATTTTGGCATGTTGGTTATTGACACAAGACATAAATTTCTCATCCATGATAGGTAGAATATACCAAATGAGACTTAATTTGGTAGAGGACAATAGATAATGGGACAACGAAAAAAAATGAAAATAAAAAATTAATTAATATCATTGAAATATGAGGAGGAACCACCATAACTGAATGTGGTATATGAATATAGACCACCACATTATAAGATGAAAAAATCTTGGGTCAAGGGGAAAATAAATGATAAGGTTGTAGTAACAAATATTTCCTTGAAATAAATGGATTGAACTAGATTATGTATCCTTGATAGTGGATGCACCTATCATATGAATGGAAACATGGAACATCTCCCAAGAATAAAATATGAAATGGAAGCAATTTTATGCTTCAGTAATGGTGAAGTCTTGAATATTATTTGATTTGGAAAATTTTAATTAGAGGCTATTTTATGAAATATAAATATGTGTTGGTTGTTAAATTTATTGGTCAAAATTTAATTAGGGATGGATATTTTTATGACTCAAGTAATGAAGTACATTTTTCCATGATTACATGTATTATCAAAGTAATTTTTAGTGCAATTATGATGTAGGGAACGTTCAAAAAGGGAAAGATCCGACTTTTTAGTGAAGAATAAGGTGTGTGATTCCTATTTAAGAATCACTAAAATAAGTTTTTAGAGAAATGGAATAGATATTTAAGACAATAAATGCATGAAATATTTGTTAAATAATGAAATATATCATTATATCCTGAAACATAAACATGATTTTACTCATAAGTGTGATGTTTTTAAAAATGAAAATTTTATTATGAAGACTTACAAGTTAAAAGACATAAATTCGATAAGGCTTTTGGAGATGGTTCATGTCACTTTTTTTGTGAATATATCAATGATATCCATTAAGGGAAGGATTTATTTTGTGATATTTATTATTATTGTTGTAGAATGGAATGGTTGATAGTGATAATCCACAATTTTTAAGTGTTGAATTATATTACATGTTATTTGACATTGTTAGAGGACATTAATGTAAACAAATTATAAAATTATAGACTAATAAAGGGGAAAAAATACATAAACACCAATGTTAAGGATTATCTTGAGAATTATAACATAAATAATTAAGAAATAACTGTAAGGGATCATTAAAAAATTGGGCATTTGCGAGGAGGAATAATATAGTCAAAAATGTGGATTTAATTATGTTAATTGAGAAAAACTTATTAGAGAACTTGTAGAAGGAAGCAGTGTTATTATTTTTCTATATCACAATAATTTTTTTTGTTTAGGTAATCAATTGACTCTATATGAGATATGTTATGGGATGAAGGCAACATTGAGATACTTTTAAATATTCAAAAGTAAATTTTTTATTATAAAAAAGGTGAAGAAACCCCAAAAAGTTTAATATCATAATGATTAAGGAATATTTCTTAGTTATTACTTGAATAGAAAGGCATATAAATGTTTCAACAAATATCTTGGTATGATACTTTATTGAAAATATATCACTTACATGGAAAACGATAAATTTATTAAATAAATTTGTGATGAAAGTTTAGAGGAATGAATTGATGAGTTTAGTAGCTCAGTGGGGAGAACAACGGGATGGCGATGATTTTAAAGAAGACCCCATTGATGAGTAGATTGAAAAATTTTCATTAACTACATGGAAGGTAATAATTATGGATAAAATCAATTATAAAAACATTATAGGTGTCAAAACAACTCCAATGAAAACCTAGAGACTAAATCATCTATAATATTTTTACTCATATATCAAGTAGAGCCAAATGAGTTTTGATGAGGCTTCAAAAGATAAAATTTTGGTCCTGTAAATGAATAAAAATAATTCCCAAATTGAAAAGAATACGATATGGGAAATTGTTTGAAGGTTTTAGAACATTAACTTTATTAGAAAAAAATGCATTTTCAATAAAAATATCAATAAAGAAAATTGATTTGAAGCAAGGAATAAAATGCATGAAAAAGATATTATCAAATTTTCGGAATTGATATAGATTTAATGTTTTGGACGAGTCCAACTTGGAAATAATAAAATTATTATTGGACATAGAGATATAAATGAGGTATAATGTTTTTAAATGGATGTTAATTTTAAATTCCTCAATATAATCATTTAATAGGATGTTTACATCATGTAGTATTATAGTTTTTCTATTCATGAATATGATATCAAAGTTTTTTATTTACTGATGTAACCTTGTGGGATGAAGAAAGAACCATGAGTATGGTATTCTAGTATTGTTCAATACTTTAGAAATATTGGATTCCAATATAGTGGAGTTGAATATAAAATCTACGTTGTGAATAAATATTATCAATGGATGACAACACTCAACTATATTAATGACATAATAGTTAGATAATAAAATAAATAACAATGAAATAATTTTACAAAATGCATGAATAGAGAACTAAAAATGATAATGATTGATCAGTTAATATTTTTACATGGTTTAAAGGATTATGTTACTTATGGGTTGAAGTTAAATAGGTTTTTAATTTTATTTTTTTTATCAATTTAATTATGTAATGGTGGTGTCCTAGATGGTGGATTGAGTATCTACCGAGAGAAAGTGTCTTCCATAAAAAATGGAAGAGGAAGTGAAACCCTTGAATATATTATTAGATGGATTAAAGTGGTAAGATATTAAATTCAAGCCAAATAAAAGTTATAATGATTGGATAATTTCTATATACTATATTTTTAGTGGAATATTTGGGAATGGAGAAGTTGGATACTGAACCTAAAATTTTATAGCTTTAAAATATGTATTTTGGAAAGGTTTAAATAGGTTTAATGATTAGGAAATTCTAGTTTGAAGTTGCTGGAACCATCTATTTAATAATCAATATAAAGGTTTTTTAGTATCTAAAAAATTAAGGTTGATATTTTATAATGGTTTAAGTGATGTTAAAAGAATAGATATTGTGGATATTACAGATATCCTATAATTTAATTTTTATATACTGTAAAAAAATGGGAGCTTATTATTCTTTTTCACAATTTCCTTGGTATTTTATAGTGTATAAATACTCATGTAGAGTATATAAATAAGATCCACAACCATTATATTTATCCATAACTCAAGCTGGTTATCAATTGAATGAAATTTTTCATAAATAATAGGAATGTTCATGTGTTATCAAGAATAATGTTGACATTATTGATTTATTTCATGGGTTCATCATCAGAATTTAAATCATTTGAAAAAACATTATTATTCAAGATAGGGATGAAAAATAACGTTCTAAGGTTATTTTTTTAATTAACATATTCAATATAAGAGTTTTTTTATAGTTTTCCTAGAATATATCATGCTAAGAATGAGCTATACCAAGCCGTAAGCTCCAACTATATTGTATAAAACTATGATGAAATTTCGTATGCATATTTTTTAATAATATTTTTAAAAGGGAATATCCTAATCCTAATGAAGAAAATATGAGATATATATTCATATGTGATTTTAAATGATAAAAATAAATAAATAAATAAATAAATAAATAAATAAATAAATAAATTGAAGTGGTCTCATTTTACTAGAGATGGTAGTTGTGAAAAAGAGAAGATATAGAAATTGTGTGGTGATATTTTTCATGTAACATGATTTATTTATTCTTGCATACATTACATGAAATATTTCAATAATGGTAATATAAAAATTTCCCCATAAAAAATAGGGTAGATAATGTATAGTTATGGTATGTGAGTCTATTGATAAAAGAATAGTGTGTTTCTTTGAATAAAACATGATTCCTGAAAAGATATTATAGTGAAATGAGAAACCGAGAGATAACATATCAAGTGTGAAGTAGATTGAATTGAGAAGAACAAAAAATTTCTATTGTGGAAGAAGAATATGATTCATCTATCATGTTTTGAACCTATAAATATTTGTTTTTAAAAAAATATAATAATAGGAAGTCAACCAGACATAGTTTCTGGAATAATAAAGAGAAGAAGAAGAAGAAAAAAAAATATTGTGAGCTACTATATGCTGTGAGATAGAGAAGACCAAATTATATCAATATTTTAATAAAAAAGATAAATATATATATTTTCTATATTCATTTTATACATTATAAGAATGATTTTCTATATTGTGTTCTTGATTTTTAATGAGAATACATAAAGTAGATTTTTAAGAATATTTGAGAAGCTATGTACAAATAAATTGATCAAGTTTCACGTGATGTGTTCATAATATCATAAGGTATATGGATATTATATTATGGGAAATAATATCATATTTTGGTTGTGGTGACATAAATATCTAGTGTTTTTAACCATTTAAAAAGTTTGATGTTTTTAATTAACTAGTGTGATTTGAGAATATAAAAGATATGAGATGATGTTTTTATTCACATGTGTAATATTGTGAATGATCATGTGTGTAATATAGTAAACCATTTTTAGGATGATACCTAGCCAAGATCTACTTTTATTTATGAAAAAATAACACTAGATATTTTCTGGATTGGAAAAACCAATAAAAACAAAGAGTAGGTTTCCAAGGAGGAGATGCACCTTATAAAAACACATGTGCCACTAATGAGGGATGGTATTTCCAAAATTTGGAATTAATTTTCAATAGAAACTTCACCTATTTTATCTAGAACCCCTGTAATTAATTTATACTTATAACTTTTTTAAATCTATAATTTAGATGATAAATGGATTAAATCATGATTTGTACTGTTTTTCATAATTTTTCAATTGAAATGACAACACATACCTTGATTTTAAATTCTGTAATTTCATTGTTCAAATACATTTTATTTTCAATGTCATTGTTATCATATCATCTTATATTAGAGTTTGATAGGTATGAATATACTGATCTAGTCACACCCATTTAGAAACCTAGTTTAACTAGAATTTTAAACTCCAAGGATTTATATAGATTTAAATGTGAAGGTCATCTTGAAATTACCTCTTGGATATATACATACAAAATCCATTTATTCCACCTACTAATTATATGATACTCTGGAGAATTTCGAGGCAGTGGCTACCTTTTCACTGGCTCATACAACATGCTGGAATAAGCATTGCTTCTGTCTATTATCTCTACATGAGTGCAGATGAATTCCTTGAGCATATATCTATCTATTTATCATTCACATGAAGGTTATGGATTTATGTACATGGAATCTTTAAATACATGATTTCTTTTGGAATTATTGAATAGCTTATGACATCTGTAATCTGGTAAGGTTGTAGTATACAAGTAAAGGCTTTATTATTATCATCTAAAACCACTACTATTTCATTTTCATGGAGGGTGGGGAATGCTTAGGCTTTTGATAATAAGGTGTTATCATTACATGCTAGAATTAATGCAATACATAGGGTAGTTATGGTTACATATAATATCCAAACTTGAATAATGAAGAATGCGTTATTTGATCTTGTTATTTTTAAATCTCTTGATATTAATGGTAGGATTTAAAATCCATTGGTAGATAAATATATTCAATGGATACCCTCTATTGCTGAATGGATAAAGGTTAATGTGGATGGGGTGGCATCGAGTGCACTGGGTCTTTCTAGTTGTGGTGGCATCTTTCACACCTATCAGGGATTCATTAAGGGTTATTACTATCACTTTATTGGGAGAAGACATGCCATTGAAGCTGAGTTGTGGGCCATGATCAAGAATGTCAGGTATGTGGTTAATTATTGTTATATAACATTATGGATAGAATCTGACTCAAGTGTAGTAGTTGATATCCTTAAAAGTTGCTCCAAGAATGTCCCATGGAATATTTTTCCATCTTGGATTGATTTTCTTTGAATTGTGGAACATATTAATATTTTTTTACACATGTATATAGAGAAGAAAATCAGGTTTCTAATTCCCATTCCAAGAGAGAAATTATTAAGGCTAGTTACCGATGGTCCTTTGTGTAACTTGACTTTTTTCATGAATTGATTCAAGTATATGCACATGGTGATATGTATACCCAAATTTTTATACCCCATTGTAATACTTCTTTACAACTTTTATTTTTTAATAAATTTATTTAGCAGTAAGATTTCATACCTACCGAACCTTTTGATTTATATAAAGTCTGAAAAATGGAAAATGATAACTAAAATAGGTGCCATTCACTGCCCTATGTACATATAATGAAAGCCCAACATATATTTCATGGAATTTGAAATCCTAAAAAATCAGGTCAATATGTGTTTCATCCAACATCTTTGTAGGTCTGGTATAGGGCTAGTGTATGTATGATGTTCACAACATATGTGTCATAGACCCAGTGTAGGTTTCATTACACCAGCCTATGTGTGATCCATGCTATAACATCCCTAGCCTGTTACAAATATTATTACTTTATTTTACGTATAATTAGTCTTTAAAAACAATCCATGGATTGTAAAGTCTAGTGTATTTGGAAGATTAGATACATAATTAGAAATCACGAAACCAAAATAAAAACATATTTTATTTTACCTTTATAATGGGATCCTAACATGATTTGAGACCTTAAATCTTTATAGGATAACATGGGGAATAATTTAATAAATGGATGAGATAAAAGGCCAAGCAAGGGAATAAACATAAGAATAAAGCATAGAAAATGGGTTAGAAGACATAACATAATGACATAAAAAGACATGAAAAATGAATAAAAATATAGAAAAATAACATATATAACATGATATCAGGTAATAATAGAATAATATTAATGTTGAAACAATATAAAACATGACATAATCATGATTCAAGGCTCATTGCACATGTAGGAGCATGAGTCAAGGCTAACCACCCAGACCATTGCACATGGACCACGGGTCATGGATAACCACTGAGACCATTACACATGAAATATCATGAGACTAAACATTAAAAAATTCATTGGTGATCAATTTGGGTGCACCCATAATAACATTTTCATGAATATGTGTTCTATATAAATAATCATACATAAGGAATCAAACATAAACATAAGGGTTAACCATGGAAAGAATTGGGTATCATAATCATATAAAAAGGTGTAACAAAAGGGAAAATCATAATGGGGTCCGTGAAAGAAAGGATTTAAAACATACATTAAAATTAATTAGAAAAAATAGGTATATATCATGATAAGTTATTTCAAACTGAAGCGAAAATGTGTAAAAATAGCATATTAAAAACTTTAGAAGTAAAACATTTTAGTGCGATTTAAAGAAAACATTAAAGATTATTTAAAAATGAAATGGAATAATTTTATATATAAATAAATAAATAAATATATATATATATTTTAATGATAAAATTAGTTATTTTTGAAAACTAATGGTGGATTAAAATAGATTATGGATGGTACTTGAAAATTGGTAAGAAATTAGGAAGTTACCTTGAATCAGGCTTACTTTTCAGAAAGAATTGAAGTGGGAACCTTTTTAAAACCTATTTTCCCAAAAAATAGGTTGATATGTTATGGATAAATTTTTTTAAAAAATATAAATAGAATAAAAAAGAAGTACAAAAAAATAAAGAATAATTACATTGGGGTAAAGAGAGAGAAAGTGTAACGTGATGAAAAAATGGAGGTTCAGAAAGGATCCCTTACCTTATGTTCAAAAGTATTCATCACTTGATATTAATGTCTTATATAATCCGATTAAACCCATTAATTAATTAATACATAACATTTTCTATATTTATTTTATTTATCAAAATTTTATTATGTTTATTTATGGCCTTTCTGATGAGTTATAAGATACGATTTTATTGTTTGGGAGTGTTCGTTCCTTTGGTTTTCATGAGCAGTTTACTTGTATACATGTATGGAAAACCATGTAGAATAAGGATAGTTATCCAAAATTGAAATTATAATTTATTAATGAACTTACAGAATATTAAATGGTTATATATTTTATTCTGTTATATGGTATGAGGATGAATCATTAGGCAAAACGTTAGTGAGAGCCGTTTAGATTATTTGGAATTTTTTGATCATCATGAATAAGTTTTGTTTTATTAACTAATATCATGAGAAGATTATAAAGGATATAATATATATACTATAATATTTTTTAACCATAAAAATGGTTTTATGACCATCCTTGAAGGCTGTAAAAGAAAATTAAAACTCATCATCCTTGAATGCGATAAATTAACACATCATGGATGATGTTTTCATTTTTAGAATAGAAAGGGAAGGGAAAGAAATGATGATGGATTATTCCATTAACATAATAACATTAAAGTATATTTGAGATATTGGAGTTACCATGAAACTTGGATAAGGTAATGTTAGGATAGAATATGAAAAGAAAAGAATATGGAAAGAAATTAAAAGAAAAGGAAAGATGTTTTTACCTCTTTAATTTTTATCCTTGAGAACCGCCATGAGACAATCGAGTTTAGTATTTTTGATGTGACCAAGATCTCCTGGATGTGTAAAAGGGGCTTGGTAAGAGTATTTTTCAGAATTTGGGAAATTATCAAAGCTTTAATGGTTTGAGGAGAAGAGGTGGTATTTATAGTGGTGGAGAGGGGCATTTTCTCATTATTTTTCTCATTATTTTTTTATTTTAGCTTAACAATATGAATAGTTTGAGAATTATCACTAAATATATTAAAATAATAAATTATTTTTCTAGATTATGGGATTACATCTTCCATACATCATCCATGACTTAATAAATCATGTATTTAGATTATACCATAAATTACCGTATTTCACTATTCACAAAAAAATCAATTATTTTAGAAAAATCACAAAGTTCACCCTAACCATTTTATAATGTGTAGAAATGAAAAATGAACAGCATTTTATGAAAATAAATTTCTAAATATGAAAAATTTTAATTTTAAATAAAATCATCATTCTTTCAAAAAATACCAGTTTTTAAAATTATAACTTATTTTATAACACTATGAAAAATAATTAAGATCTCATAAAGTCATCCTATAAACATAAGACTACAAAAATATTAATTTATCAATACATTTTATGAAAGTAATTTGTTTAAATGTTTATATTAATTATAAAATTATAGAAAAACATTTATGTTTTATAAAAATACCAACACATAATTAATAATTTTTAAAATATTTATTTACTTATACTATGATATAATTATATCGTATTTTCATTTATAAGATGGATAAATTTTATTTTTAATTTCATGGGTGAGGTTACTATTCAATTGACCAGTTTACTATTCATAAGGGTCACATTAGTATTCCAAATTTCAAATTACTATTCCATTGGTTTAGGTTCCTTAATTTCTAGAAATACCTATTATTTTAATCATTATTCATTTAAAAAATTTGTATTGTTTTTCTATGTGAGTTTATGTGATTTATACCATATGACATAATTATAATAAGGGAAACATCACTGATAAAAGTTTTGGGTTTTTACATTCTTCCCCCCTTATGAAATTTTACCCTCAAAATTATGTTTTACATTCTAAGTTGAAAACAGCTAAGGGTACTTATCCTTCATCACTTCCTCTGGTTCCCATGTCACCTCTTCGTAATTATGGTTCCACCACAGTAATTGGACTTGGTGAGTAGTCTTATTGTGTAGAAGTTTATCTCTATAATCCAAGATCTTCATTGAATTCTGCACATAAGAGAGATCATTTTCCAACTGTACCTCCTTTGAATTCAATACATGTGAAGGATCTGGTTTTTACTTTCTTAAGAGGGACCCATGGAATATATCATGTACTTGGGACATGGTATATGGATGTTCTAGTCAATAGGTCACAACTCTGACATGATGAAGGATATCAAAGAGGCTGATGTACCTAAGACTTAACTTTAATTTCTTTTCAAATATCTTCCATGGAGATATGTAGAGAAATACCATGTATCTGACCTTAAACTCAAGGTCTCGTAGATGATTGTTTTTATAACTATTATGTAAAATTTGGGGATCATGGAGATGCTTCTAAATGGTTTTCACCTTTTCCACTATTTATTTGACCATTACAGGTCCTAGAAGCTTACATTCACTGACATTATCCCAGCATGCTTGTGTTCTGCACCTTTTCCCATAAAATGGATTCATATAGAGCCATTTAGATACTTGAGTGGAAACTGTTATCGTAAGAGGACTCGATCAAAGGTAGATGTTGGTCCCATACTACTTTGTAGTCGATAGAATATGATATCAACATGAATTCTAGTGTTTTCATATTTCTCTTAGGTTGGCCATAAGTTTGAGGATTATAGGCCATAATGAAGTCCAACTTAGTATTAAATCATGTTAAATATTTTTCCAAAACATTGAGGTGAATCACAAATCTCGATCAGATATAATATATAGTGGTACTACATTCTACCTTACCACTTATTTTATTTAAAACCATGCAAGGTTATCCAGTGATAAGTCCTATCAAATTTTAATGAAGTGATTTTTCATTGTAAGATGATCCACAACAACACATATAACATTGCTTCCACAAGATGTTTTTGAAAGTCCGGTGATAAAGTCCATGGTGACGTTTTACCATTTCCATGTTGTTATTGGTAATAGTTTCGTCATTACCTTAGAATTTTTAATTTTTCATTCACTTTCTAACATACTTGACACTTTAATGTATACTCAGTGATCTCCTTCTTCATATTGTCCCACCAATAGTTCTCACAGAGATCTTGATACATGTTTGTGATTATTGGGTGAAAATAGAAGGTTTAGCTATGTGTATAATTTAGAAGATCCTTATTTATCTTTAGATTGGATGGAACACATAGTCATGACCCAAACCTCATGACTCCATCCTCTTCCATTTGTAACTCTAAAGATTTACCAATTATAATATCTTATAACTTTTTCTAAATTTATACATCATTTCTTTGAGAATCCTTGGTTTTCTTAATAAGGGATGGTTGAGAAATCATTTGAGGAAATATTGATGATGTTACTACCTTAAAAATTCCCATTTATATCCTTTTAAGGTATAAGAAAATTGGATGCTTCTCAATTTTCATAATTGAAAAAGATGTACGATCCTTTCTACTTATAGAATTCACCACCTTATTTATCTTACCAGGATGGTAGTGGATTGAGTAGTCGTAATTCTTGATGAGATCTAACTAGATTTTATGGAACATATTAAGCTCATTCTATGTGAATATATATTTTAGTCTCTTATGATCAGTATATATCTCACACTTCTCCCGATATAGATAATTCCACCATATTTTTAAAGAAAAGATCACAGCTACCAACTCCAGATCATGTGTGAGATAGTTTTTCTCATGAATTTTAAATAGCCTTGAGGTTTTGGCTATCACTTTATCATTTTGAATCATTAAAAAACCCAAGATCTTCTTTAAAGCATCACTATACACCACAAAGAGTTCCCCACTTTTCAGAAGTGTGAGTTTTGGTGTAGTGATAAGCCTCATTTTGAGATCTTTAAAGGTTTCCTCACATTCTTGCATCCATACAAACATTACCCCTTTGTATTTGACTTGGTTATTGGGTTTTACATTCATGATAAGTTCCTCAAAAATCATCGGTAGTACATTACTAGACCATGTAAGCTACAGATCTCTGTTACAGATGTTGTACTAGGCCACTCTTTGATTTATTTTGTCTAGAAAGGGACCAAATATATTTCTTTACTAGTGATAACATACCACAGTAATTAAAATTCATCCATTAAGAACACACATTTAGTATAACTTTTATAAAATTTATCCCTTCACAAAGTCTTTAGCACAATATTCAAATGTTCCTCCTTGCTCTTAGAGTATATAGGAATATAATCAATAAAGACTACCAGAATTTGTTGAGGTAATCTATAAAGAATCTATTCATTAAATCCATGAATCATTAAAAAGAATTAGTGATCCTAAAAGGAATCAGTATGAACTCATAGTGTTAAAACCTCATTTGAAAGAAAGTATTGAGAATGTCTTCCTTCCTCACCTTTAATTGGTGATATCCTGACCGAAGTTCCACCTTAGAGAAATACTTGGCCACACATAGTTGACCATAAAAGTCATCTATATATGGTTGGGGATACTTGTTATTTATCATGATTTTATTAAACTCACAATAATAAATACATAGGTGAATTGATTCATCCTTCTTCTTGAAGAAGAGAACTGGAGAACCCCATAGTGAAGCACCTGGGTTTATAAAACCCTTATCTAGATTCTCCTGTGACTACTTCTTTAGTTCTTACAGCTCAATAATGGATATTCTATAAGGTGTATTTGATATAGGAATATATCTAGGAATAATTTCAAATTATAATTAAACTTCTTGGTTAAGATGAAGACTAGGAAACTCTTCAGGGAATACATCAGTATAGTCCCACACAATGGGCATGTCTGCGAGCATGGCCCTCTCTTTTGTCTCAATCATTTGAGCTAGATATGCTTGATGATAAGTAAATAATATTCACAATTGAGACAATTATTCTAATGTAGATTCATCCATATCCTTACACTTGTACAGAATTGGAGGATGCTTCGGGGTGTGAATAGTGATCTCCCTTTCCTAACAGTTGATGTTGGATTTGTATAAAGATAGCCAATCCTTTCCCAATATAGCATAAAACTATGCCAAATGAAGTAAGATGATATTTTCTGGGAGGTTCAATCCAAAAAAATTAACCAGGGATGAGTTACAAACTTTGGATGTAATTATTTCCCCATTTACTATTCTCACAGATAACTCAACCTCCATATTTTGTGGTAGTGTTTTAATAGTTGTACAAAAATTTAAAGATATGAAATAATGTGTATAACTATAGACAATGATCCTACCTTTGACTATTTTATTATAGTTCTAATAATTTACTTCATCCGAAATAAACTTTGGAATGATAATTTTAAACTTTTGAACACATACAAGGGAAACCGATAACATTAAAGGGATAACTTATAAGTGAAAAGTATATCCTAACTTGTGATTCCTAAGTTTTAATCTAAGTCATCCATGGTGGTAAAATGTTTCCTGGGGTTCTTACTAAAGTGTTGTAGTCCTAATCTCCAAAAATAACTATACCTTTATCTGATACCAACTATAACATCCCTATTATTTTACACATATTATTACATTATTTTAAGCATAATTATCCTTCAAATACAAACCAAGGATCAAAAATTATAGTGTCTCTATAAGATTCAATACATAATTAGAAAGCCTAAAAAAAATAAAAACATTTTTTATTTAATCTTCATAATGAAATTTTAACACCCTTTGAGCTCTTACATCTGCATTGGATAACTTAGGGAATAAATGAATAAAGGGATGATCTAAAAATCCGAGTAAGGTAATAAAAATAAGACTACAACACAACACATGGGTAAAAAGACATAACACGACGACATAAAAAATGAATGGAACATGAATAAACATATTGAAGCATAACATATAGAACATGGGATCGTGTAATAATAGAATCATAGTATTGTGGAAGAAACATAAAACATAACATAAGCATGAGCCAATTCTCATTGCACATAGAGGAGCACAAGTCAAGGCTAACCACCCATACTGTTGCACATGGAGCATAGGTCACGGATAACCACCGATACCATTTCACATGACGTCTCATGAGACTAAAAATTACCTAACGCATTGGAGAAATATCTGGGTGAACCCATAATAAAATTTTCATAAATATATGTTCCATATAAATAATCATACATAAGGAATCAAACATAAACATAAGATTTACCATGGAAGGAATTGGGTATCTTAATCATATAAAAAGGCCTAAAAAGGGAATATCACAATGGTGTCCATGAAAGAAAGGATTTAAAAAATAAATGGATATTAATAAGGGGAAATAGGAATAGATCATGATATGTTATTTAAAAATTAAGTGAAAATATCTCAAAATATTCTTTAAGATACTTTAGAAATAAAATATTTTTGTGTGATTTAAGGAAAACATTAAAAATTATTTAAACAGAAAGTCATAATTTTTTGTATAAAACCAGAAATGAAAAAATATATTGTTTCATTATAAAATTAGTGATTTTATAAAAATAATGGTGGTTTAAAATATATTATGGATGGTACTTGAAAATGTGTAGGAATTTGGGAAGTTCACTTGAATCAAGTTTGCTTATCGAGAATAATTGAGAATGGAACCTTTCTAAAAAATGTCTTTTCACATCAAATAAGGATGATATATTATGGATACATGATTTTAGAGTATATAAATAGAATTAATAATAATTAAATAAAAATAAATGAGAATTAAATTGTGGGTAAAGAGATAAAAAGAATAACCCGATGGAAAAATGGAGGTTCAAAAAGGACCCCTTACCTTATGTCTGTAAGTATTCTGCACTTGATATTAATGTCCTACATAATCAGATTAAATATATTAGTAAATTAATTAATAACCTTTTCCAAATTTATATGATTTATTATAATTTCATTAAGTTTATTTATGGATTTTTTATGAGTTATAAGATATAATTTTATCTTTTGGGAATGTTCGTTCCCTTGGTTTTCATGATAGGTTTACTTGTATACATGTATAGAAAATCACATAAAATGAGGATAGTTGTATAGAATTGAAATTATATGTTATTAATTAAATTAAATAATATTAAATTGTTATATATTTAATTATGTTATATGGTATTATGATGAGTCATTAGATAAAATTTTAGTGATAACCATTTAGATTATTTGTCATTTTTTGATCCTCATGAACTAGTTTTGTTTTATTAATTAATATCATGTATATATAATGGTTCAATAACATTAAATAGGATGTAATACATATATTATAATATTTTTTAACCATAAATATGATTTTATTACTAGAATTTAAGGTATTAAAGGAAAATGAAAACTCATCATCCTTGAATGCAATAAATTAACACATCACATGCGTTGTTTTTATTTTTAGAACAAAAAGGGAAGGGAAAGAAATGATGATGGAATATTCCATTAAAAAAAAATTCCAGTATATTTTAGATACTAGAGTTACCATGACACTTGTATAAGGGTAGGTGAGGAGAGAATAATAAATGAAATAACATTAAAGAAATTAAAAGAAAAGGAAATAGGTTTTTACCTCTTGAATTCTTCTCCTTGAGATCCTCCTTAAGAAACTTGAGTTTAGTATTTTTATGAGACAAAGGGATCATGGACGTGGGATAGGTTCTTGGGAAGAGTATTTGATTTCATTTGGACTATAATCAAATATTTAATGATGTGAGGAGAAGAGGGGGTGAGGGGTGGTATTTATTATGGAAGAGAGGGGTGTTTTCTCATTATTTTATTCACTATTTTATTATTTTGGATCAAGAATATGAATAGTTTGATAATTATTAATAATTATATTAAAATAATAAATAATATTTCTATATTATGGGCTCACATAAGCCATACATAATCCATGAATCAATAAATCATGTATTTGGCTTATTCCATAAATTACCGTATGTCACTATTCAAATTTTTTTAACTATTTTAGAAAATACCAAAAATTAAATCTAACCATTTTTCAACACGTAGAATTAAAAAATGAAATAATTTTTATGAAAATAATTTTCTAAATATGAGAAATTTTATTTTTAAATAAAATCATCATTTATTCTAAAAATACCAATTTTTAAAATTATAATTGATTTTATAACACTTTGAAAAAATAATTAAAGTCTCATAAAATTATCCTATAATCACAAGACAACACAAGTATTAATTTATGATTAAATTTTATTTTAAATTATTATATTAATTATAAAATTATAAATAAACATTTATGTCTTATAAAAATACCAACACATAATTAATATTTGATTTAATATTTATTTACTTATAATATGATATAATTCTATCATAATTTCATTTATAAGATGAATAAATTTTATTTATAATTTTATGGGTGAGTTTAATTTAATTGATAAGGCTCACATTACTATTCCAATGGTCGATTTAATATTCCATTGGTTTAGGTTTCTTAATTTCTAGAAATACCTATTATTTCATTCATTCTTCATTTAAAAAGTTTTTATTGTGTTTTTATGTGAGTTTATGTGATTTTTTACATATGAAAAAAATTATAATGAGGTACATTTCATTGATAAAAGTTTTGGGTCATTACACATTCCTTTTCTAATTTCATAGCTGCTACATCAACATTATCTCTATGGTGTAAAGGTAACCTTAGAATATATCCCACATTCAATACAAAGATTATTTTGTGCTTATAAAGAATCATGTAAGGGGAAACAACATTAATTTAGGGTATCCAATGTGTTGAGACAAGGTATCCTTGCAATCAAATGCTCTTCATAAAGGTAACTAGGCTGGTGTGTTAGGGTATCTAGAATCATGTAAGTGTAATTATATTGCTCAAGAGGCTACACAGGGGTCATTGTAGCATATAGTGATCCTCATAATGGTACCATATAAATTCCCCAAAAAAACAAGGCTCAAATGAAATACAATTAACATTAATTTATCTACCAAAATTATAAAAGAATTATCCAAGGACTTCACATGGAACTCTTCCAATAAAATTTTAAGGTATTGACTATTGATTTGAGCCAAGTTAAGAATATTCAGGACACATATTTGAGAAATCTAGGTCCTCAAGATGTGAAATTGGAATCCATTAAAAGAATTAGAGTTGGGAACAAAAAATTAAGATGATTTTGGAAGAACCAAATTTGACTAAGGGAGAATAAAAATAATATTTCATGCACATGGGGTGTGGAACTGCTGAAGCACATAAGAAGATATTGGTTGTGATATTAGAGGAGGACTGTTTAATTATAGAGGGAGAGGTATCTTCTGATCAATATGAGTAGTAGTTTATATATTTTTATTTATTTAATTTTGATTTAATATGTCCTGTGATGGAACACTATTCCATTAGTGGTTGATCCAAGGAGATTATCATTACCCTATTAATGAATTAGATTTATAATTGATTATTCCCTTATATTCATCTATTAGTAATTTCTTGATTACTTTAGACAATAATTTTTTAATTTTTCTTTGTATTAAAATTATTCTTCCTACACTATTGGTTTTTCATACACAGGCCACCTAGGAATTCTTTACTAGTTATGATAGTTAAAAGTGGTATAATTTAGGAAAAAATAGATATAAAATTACTCAGCTAGGTAAGAATAGTGGATATAGTTATCATTTAATTTTACTTATTGAGCCAAAATTAAAAGGTGAGGGTGATTAGTGAGGTTTCATTAGGTTAGAGAGAGAACCAGAGAGTAAAATTAAATATTTTTAATAGATAATTGATGGATTATTTGAAGTTAGACCAAAAATATTAAAACTTAATTCAAAATACTTATTATTTATCTACAATCACACAAATACAAATTAAGTTTTTATCACTAAACCCAAAAGTCAAGTGAAAAAAACATGAAACACCCCATTCTCAAGAGAAAACCCATGTACCACTACTACTATATTAATTCTAGTTAAAAATATTGTCTTAGTGGATCCCCACAACCAACTCCTCACCAAACTAGTGCTTCTACCAATACGATCAGTGTTGTGTTATTTTATTTTTATTCATTTAAAATGGTTTTGATAAATGAGAATATCCTGTTCAGATCACCTCATTGGATTTGATCCTTAGGCTAAAATAACTATACTGTAAAGAATCTAGAATATTAAGATCAATAAGAAATAGTAAATAAAGTTATAAAAAATTCCATGTACTGATTCCCAATCCTAGATTTCTTCATCCGCTATATTCATATTAGATTGTGAAAATATAGACAATAATTTGGATTATCTGAATATGAATTTGAGAGAGATTTATTATCCTAACTATAATAAAAATAACAGGATGTTACAAATTAATAATCAAAAAGATTTTTGAGCATAGAAATGGAATGATTAAATCACTGCATAAATTTCAAGGTATTCAGGAGAGGATTCCAACTAAAATACAATGTAATTTAGGTATTTATCCAATAATATAAATCCTAAAGGAGTCCATGAGGATCATAATATATTGAATTAATTTCCATTATCATTATAAAGATCAACCAATTAATGATTATAGGTCTTAAAACCTGAATCATTTACCACCTCAAATAAACATTTAAATTATTTCATCCCCAGATTCTTCTTTATATCAAGGATTACGTAGCTAATAACATATTTATATGGGATCAACAAATCAAGTAAAGAAATTCTCTATGAGTTTTGGGAGAGATTCAAGTTGTTAACACCATCCTTACCATATCAACCCTTTGAATACCATCATTTCATGGTATAATTTTACCATGGATTGATGCATAATGATATGAATATACTGGATGATTCTTTTGAAGGATCATTTATCAATAAGTCACATGATAAAGCTATAAAATTGATATAGATAATCTAAAAACAATCCAAAAATTTGGTAAAATATATATAGCTTGGGCATCACATTAGGTAAAGAGGTCTAGCACACATTTTCATGAAAATAAAATTGAATATTTTATCTCACTCGTATGAATGTTAACATTAAATAAGGTTTAGGAAGGTGTATTTGTTATTTGTTGTTTTTTGATTTTGGTGATCTGGTACTCTAATGTATGGCCCGATTCCCGCTCACCTAAAAAGCAGTTTTCAAAAATCAAATAAAAATATAATTTTCAGGTATAATATTCACCAAATGATTATGCTCATGTGAAATAGTGTTTTGATTTCATGTTACTGAGGTAATACCAACAATAACCAATCAAAAACCAAGGAAAAAAATACCATTTAAAAATTTAGTATGGATTTGGAAACTAGTAACCTAAATGGACACCAAAATAGATAGATTCTAAAACGTCTTTCCAGATAACAACCTTTCATATAAGTCATTATAGACCTTATATAAGTTAATAACAAAGATTTAATATTGAATACTCAATGAAGGACTGGCTGAAACAACATATATAACCTCCAACCAATAAGAAAAAATCTCACTAGGAGTTAAAATGATAGTTTGAACAGATCATTTCCATCTCAATAACATGGTAAATGATGTTTCATGTAAACTCCATAGCGAATAAATTTCTAACACCAAGGGTAATTTTAGTTCTCTTTCTATTAGGAGTGGAAGGGAGGTGAATATTAGTGAAAAATCCTCAGTGGAAATCCCATGGAACATGAAGAATATATCCTTGTGAAAAAACAAGAATATGAACCACCTATGAAGATACAACCAATGAGGATAGAAAAGGGAAAATTTAGGATAAAATACCTACATTAGTCCCAATATACCAACCATATAAGGATAAAAACATTCAAGGTAACTAATGAAGAAGAATTATAATAATATGTCTCATATAAATTCAAAAAATAGAGATCAACATCCATTTGATTTGTCCATCCCCCAAACCCAAAGTTTGAAAGGTTTCTCAAAGGGATGAAAACCAAGAAGGGTAAACATCAAATATAATAAAATTAATGTTTGTTAAGAAACATTTATGCCCGCATAATCCCAAAACTACCTATAAAATTTAACGATATATGTCCATTCACTATCTATTTAACTATAGAAGAAATCACTTTTTTATATTCCATATTTTGATTATAACCTTAAATAAAAGTCATTCCATGCATATTTTTTTCTATTCCTTTTAGGTGGAGAGCTTAAACCAACTATGGTGGTTGTACAACACGCTAACCAAACTACTACCTCTCTAGTTATATATTTCTAGGATGTCTTGGTAAGACTATGATGACTATTATTACCAACTAACTTTTATATTATTAACATGGAAAAAGAAAGAGTTATATCTCTTTATATCATGATTCTAGGAATCCTATTTATCAAAATTTATAGAACCATAATAAATTTTGATAAAGGAACCTTATAAATGGATTTTAGAGAAGAGAAACTAAAAATTAGTATTCTTGATTAAATGAAATACCCCCAAGACAAGATTTTTTTACAAAGAACCATTATGAAATTTATTTTTATTCTAAGGAGTTGATTGATTTTTTTATAAATAATTCAATTAAGGAAATACTATAAGCACCTTATTTTTCTTACGTTTTTTTCCAAAAAAGTTAAAGATGAAAATAATTTTGTGTGTTGAAAAGTTAAAAGAGATAGATGGATGCTTTCTTGATGATTTAATCAAATAATCCTATGAGACTTATAACTTAAATATCAAGGTTTCAATCATTAAAAATTATTATTTGAAACCATTATTAAAACACCCCTAAATTGGAGCTGAATTTGTTTCCCACAAACATGAAATATGCTTTTCTTGAAAAAAATGTAATATTTCCCATGACAATTTTCAAAAAATTGAACCTGAAAAATCCCATTAACTATTAGAAATTATGAAACTAAAATTTAGGTAATTTTTTTGGTCCTTATTATAAATTTCATATAATAAAAAAATAAGATGTTTTTATTGTATTTTTCTATAAAGTGAGTCAAAACCTATCAGACAGACCCAAAGAAAGCTCAACCCGACCCTCATGAATGTTTTTAAAGAGAAATTTGAGAGAAGTTTAGATGCTATAATATTATACCCCATATTTTAATCACAACGGGTGATTCATATAAGATTTTACCAAGGATAAATGGATTAATTATTATGAAAAACAATAATATGGATTTAGTGCCAAATAAAATTCAAAATAGTTTGAGTGTCAATAATGAGTATAGAGAGTGTGTCACACAAGGAACAATTAACAATCCTTTTTATAGATAAAATATAGAGTTAATATCTATAAAATTCCCTTATTATTATCTTAATAGATTATACGGGTAACTTCAGGTTCTAATATCTACTGAATATCAATACAAAACAATATTCACTTATACCTTTAGTGAGTTTTCTAATCGGAGGATTCCCTTTGGGTTATTCGTTACCCTAGGAAATATTCAATTAAACAAGCTAAGTATCTTTTCAAACCTGATAAATATATTTTTGGATATTTTTCTTGTTTCTTTTGTAGTATATAGAACATTATTTGCGACATGTCAGGAAAATATAGAATAAAAATCAAAGAAATGCGTTGAGAAGAAATTAGTTTTTGAATAGTGAAAAATGTCATTTCATGGTGGAGAAAGGTCATATGATAGGATAAATAATTTATTGAGATGATATTAGAGTAGATAAGTCCAAGGTTGAAATTATTTCCACACTATCATAGCCCACTATTAATAGATACATTAAATGATTTTTCATCCATGCTTGATTTTATTGGATTTTTTTAAAGTTTTTTGTAAAGTTTTTATAACATTGGAAATCACGATAAAAAGAAAAATTATTTGAGTTTGATTATTCATGAAATTAATATTTTGAAAGTTATAAATATATCTTCACTATATCCCCAAATATATTTCCACCAAGCTAGGTGAATGCCTTGAAAGTGTTATGTGATGACTCTAACCAAGTCATGGGAGTTGTGTTGTCCCAAAATATTAATGGGAATTATTATGTGATAGAATACACTTCACAGGCACAAGAAATATCCTGAATCAATTACATACCAATAAATAAATATATTCTTTCAATTTATTTACATTGAATAAATTTCTGTTATATCCATTAAAAGGTAAAGTGACTGTTTTTTTCTAATCTTGCAGCACAAGGGTATTTGAGAAGAAATGATGAAGTAAAGTTGAGGTCAATATGAAGGATATTGTTATTATAATAATTTTATTAGTATATTAAGGATAATAAGGCCTAGGAAAATATAGCGGTAGACCACATGAGTAGGTTACCCATACTGTTAAGGTAGAAACTCTCACAAAAAACCCTAAATGAATCTATCCTAGGTGAGTAGTTGAATATAGTTTTCCAAGTACCCCAGTATGATAACTTGGTTAATTGTTTGGTCAAAAAAGGTACTATCCTTCATTACTAAATGAAAAACTCTTAAAAAAAAATTTGATTCAATGTTTTATGTTTAGGAGGATCCTAATTTGTGGAATATATGTAGTGACCGTGTTATTAAGAAGTGTAGCCATGAAAAAGAGGTTAAGTCTATACTATAATTTTCAAATAAACTTTTACACTGAGTTAATTTTGGACCTCAAAAAATAGCTAGAAAATTATTAGAAGTTGGTTTTTGGGTTATCAATTCATAAATATTCACATGATTTTTTAGAAAATGTTAAATATATCGTTACTGATGGAGTTTCCACATGGAATGAAATTCCCCAACAACTATTAAATTTTTTTGAAGTATTTTATGTGTGTGGATTAGATTTCATGGGCCTATTTCTTATCCATTTTTTATTTTCCTATATCCTTTTACAAATAGGTAATGTGTACAAGTGGATTGAACCAAAATCAACTTGAAAAGTTGATTAAGAATGAATGGATTGAGTTTCTAAGATCAAATATTTTTTTTACAGGTTTATAATGCCTTGATTTATAATCAATCATAAAGGCACACAATTATATAAAAATAAGATGGAATCCCTCATAATAAGATATGGAGTGAACTATAAGACCTAAAATGCATACCAACCACAAAAAAATAAGCAGACCAAGTTGTTTAATAGTGAGATAATAAAGATTTTGGAAAGTACAGTGTAACCCACACTAAAGGAATAGAGTAAGAATCTAAAAGATCCACTATAGGAATACCATAATACTTTCCAAACCCCCATATGTATGACCACTTATAAAACGTTTTATGGAATAAAGTACCATCTTCTTATTGGGTTACAACACAATGCCAATTGGGATATCAAGAGAGTGAACCTAGAGTTTGGAAAAGCTAGAGATAAAAGTAAACTCCAAATTCTTGAACTATAGGATTTAATGAGAGAGTAATAAATAAAATATCTTTATATACAAATATAATTTGATATTGGTACAAGACACACTTATTCATATAATAGAATTTCAAGTTACAAATAAATTGATATTGTTTTTTATAGGATGAAGATCATCCTTATAAACATTGTTCTAAATGGTCTGTAAAAATTATAGTAACTAATAGATTTCCATTTTTTATTTGAGATCATATTATCTGAATCACAATAAATCTTTAATGTGAATGTATTGGCTGAATTATTTTCATAACAACATTTGGAAGGGACCAATGAAAGATTCCAGGCTCCTTCCTACTTCCATTAAATAAGGAACCCTAATTTGTCTCTATCCTTCACACTAATATAGGTGTATATTTATAAGATTATTATTCATGGATAAATGTATAATAAAATTATTCAAATTTGTGTTTGAGATAAGTGTGGAGGATATTATAATTTATCTTAAGATATAAATATTATGAGATCTTTATATATCCATTTTTCAGTGTGTTTTTGGCTTGATAATAAAGAAATGGTTCTTTTAGTGAAGATATTTTGAAAATATGTACATAAAGTTTATTTGTTTTTTGGTTTTGTTTTATAATTTTTGGAGTATTTTTAGATAAAAATATTTTTCTCCAATGTTGTATTTACTAGATAGAAGCACTATTCTAGTGTGAAAGGGTACCATTGGTTGTAAAAATAATGAAATTATATTATTATAGATATATTTATACCATATATTTTAGTATTTTTTCTTTAAAAATTATCAAAGGCTTTTAAATGAAAAAGATCATGGTGGAATCAAAATAATACCATGAGAAAACTAGACAAGTAAACACAAACTTATATAGACAAGACATAGTAATTGACTAACACCTCATGGAGCCTCCCAAAATGAAATTTGTATATTTCCTATGAAATAGAGAAAAAATATATGGGAATTGATCTAGAAAGACTTCATAATTCAACATATGAACATGAGTGTTTGTGTGCTAACAATATAATAACAGTTACAATGACCTAATAAATTACTGGAAAAACATTGGTTCTATACATTAACTATTATAATTAGTACTAGGGGATTCTTACTCTCTTTTTATGGTTTAGTTTAGGGTTTATCTTCACTCATCCATTAATTTATTTTCACAAACTATGGCTAGGAAGAATCCAATATAAGCTGATAGACATAGTGGATGAAACAATTTGGGGAATTATGAACACAAATGAAGAAGGTTATGAATATATACCTAAATGAAATTTATAAAGTATCGATAAAGTGTGAAAAAATATTTTGAAAAATAATCTTAGGGGATATGAATTTAGGAATGTTCCACTAATAAAATCTTGATTCCACTAAGATTCATTATGTTTAAATCCTAGAATAAGGTCATTTTGTTAAATTTAAAAGAGGGAAGTTGGTTAAATTCATATAAGAGGAAAAATAATTTAAATCATTTATGAATCTATGATTGTATTCTTATCCAACATATTAATTTATGTGTCGAAATAAATTTTTTAAGATATAAATAAGATTCCTAGTGTATTTCCCAGGAGTGAAATGGTGTAACTGTGGGCGAGTTATATGAGTAAAAATTTCCTAAACTTTTAAATAAATTTCATTAGAAATCAATCGTCTCATTGATCTAGAGCCTAGGTAAATAATTCATAATTAATACTTTGAAAAATCAAGACTTTAATTGATAAATGGATCAAAGCATGTTTTTAGTAGTTGTAATCATTTTTGTATTTAAATGAAATGCTATACCTTGAGTGTAATTTTTGAAATTTATTTGTTCATATGAATTTTATTTCATGTTTTATTATTTTCATTCATTTAAATATAAATATATATAAATCATACATTTAAAATCATTTTTATTAATATAAAGGTGGAGACTGAAAAATGGAAAAGGAACACTAGGAAAGGTGACATTAAATTCCCTATGTATATGTGATTATGGTAAAAAATATGCATCATAGGGGTAAAAGTTTGGTAAATTATTACCATAACAGGTGTCACCCAAAACCTATGTAGGTTTTTTCCAAGTATAATGTATATGCAAAGTAACCGATGTATATGTAATATCCCTAGAATAATTTTCATTACACCTACATATTTTCCATTAAAGAATTTTATAATTTTTCATTAATTATGTCAAGGTCATCTCTACGAAAAAGGTTTCCTTGTAGTGAATTTTAGATTTTATGTAAATGTTTTCCCATGCTTTTGGGGAGTCATGTAGGAAAAACTGCACTATGTCAAGGTAGCGAAGACACTTTGTTAAGGTATCCCTATAATCAAAGAAACTATGTAAAGGCAATGAGGCCATTAGTTCAAGGTATTTAGACTCATGTAAGGGTACTCATATGGATCTAGAGGCTATATAAGGGCCATCGGTTTAGCTGAATATCTCTTTAGGGGTTCCTAAAAAATTACCAAATCAAATAAGGATCCAATAAAAATAAATTCCCATTCCTCTATCTTCCAAAATTAGTTAAAGATGTTTCCAAGATTCTACACAGAAATAATACAACTAAATAAGAAGGTTATATTAATGGGGTTGATCCAACATAAAAACATTCAAGGCTCATCACTATGGAATTTGGCACCTTCAGCTATGCATTTGGCAATCATCAAAGAAATATGAGATAAGTACTAAAAAAAGATGACTCTAAAAGAAAAAAATTATACTGATAGAGAAAAAAAATAATGGGTCATGCATGTGTGGTGTGGATATTCTGAAGCACTCATGAGTAACCCAATCATTATATAATAGGGGAAATGTTATTTTAAATAGTGATAGGTTTATGTTGATTTATCTGAGCTGTTACTATATTTATTTTCTTTTTATCTTTTTTATAATCTTTCCAGTGACGAAACACTATTATGAGACCAATTTTTGTGAGTTTTATTTATTTTAAAAGGTTTTAAATGAATATAGTTCATGAATTTATGATTATTATCAATATATTGAATAATAATTAATATAAATATTAATAATATCTTTGAATAAAATTGTATTTCTATCCATAGTTGTTTTATAAAGACAAAAGGAGTTCTATGGAGAATATAATTTATAATGTTAATTTTTTTCCTATTATATCAACCCATGTTTTTCAAAAATAAATATAATATCACAATGGATGAATATGAATTACATAATAATAAAATAAAAGATATAATCATATAGTTCTAGTGCCTTGTAAAATGAGTAAATACAAAACAATTGTTCATAAATGAAGCACATCATCTCCCACTTAGTTCTTAATAATTATCTCCCTTATTTGAAATTTTATATATAAAATTTTTGTTCATAACCAGGGGAAAGAAAACATGTGGAAGGGTGAGATATGATAATCACTAAGGGTAATAACAGAATACATCAATTATTATATAAGCATAACATGAGAGTAAGGGAATTAGAAAATGATCTTAACATCTGAAAACCACATCCTATATATTATATATCATAATATTGAGTCATGGCATACAATTTGGCTGTATATAACAAATTAATCATAAACAAATCAAAGAACATGAGCCATGAGATCATAGAATCAGTATATGACATAGATTTTTGGAATATAAAAAAGAATATAAAATCATTTCCTCATCAGATAAGGGTCAGTTACAAACTATCATAGTGGATTAATTTCACTCTCTAAACCATAATAGTAGTAATGGTTCAATCCCATGACTATAATAGTGGAAAATTTCCCTTACTAAACTCTGTTAACTCCCCATTATAGTCTACTTTATCTCATGAGATATCAATATTTACACAATGTATTAGAGTGATGTATAATTCTGGGCCCACGTGCCCTTGGTTATAATGTAACCACTATCCTTGGTTATAATGTAACCAACATCCTTGGTTATAAAATAACAACCATAACGTAATTAAAACCATACATATATGTGACCCAAGATCATAAAACTTCCATAATATCAAAAAACATGAAAATAATTAGGTTTCTTGAACCTTTATTCATATAATAACTCATGGGAAATATATTGGATTGATACATATTTCATCATTTCATCATATCATAACCAGTGACAAAAATGAGTTTCATAAAAACTATGACATCACATAAATAAAATATCTTGATAAATAATATGGATGGTACCCTTGGATCATATCCAATTTAAATAATAATAAATATTGAAGGTTTCAGTCATTGATGAATAAAAAGACCATTAAAAACATTCTTGGTGAAAATAACATTTCCATGTTGAAATCACAATATTAGAATATAAAAAGTTATAAATTATTATGAAAAAATTTCTTTGAAAACAAAAAATGGAAACTCGTAATGGAATCCTAAAATTATTTGGTGGTTATTGTGGTGGGGAAGTATGTTTATTCTTTATAGGTTAAAAATTTAGACATTCCTTTAATATTTTTTTTCTCGAAAAGTCAAAAAGTATCTCATTTAGAGAACAAAAAGAAGATTCATTATATTTTTTTTTTGAAAATTAAACAATGGGTAAAAATTACTTTAAATAATAATTAGTGAATATTAAGAATATATTTGAAAACATTTTATAAAACATAGATATGTAAGAGAAATTAATTTTTTTCTAAAAGAGAAATAAATTCATTTTTCCTTAAAAACATTCTTTATATCTCTTGAGTACTTAAAATGAGGAAGATGTGAGGAAATAATGTATTATCCATATATAACTAGGGGTGAATAAAATTTATGTGTTTATTTATATTTATATCATAATATTTATTCATTTAAAACTTATTCATAAATAACCACGATATAGAATGATATTTTAACATTAAACCCTTACCTCGAGTGTGACTTTCTTCAAAATAAATTTAAACTCCTATATAGTAAAATTAAATTTATTATAATTATATACCAAAATAATTTAAATTCTTATTATATCATATATATTAATTATATATATATATATTTTTAATGTTTTCCATAATGGTAGATATAGAAAATTAATTACACCGTTCATTGAGACGGTAGGCCTTACATATGCATGAACACAATTTTCATTTTTTGAACAATGTAATGAAAGAAAGGTAAATATTAATTCAACTTTCCATAGAAACTATGATATAATAAACATAATATATATTCATTATATCCATCCTCCTTACCATCTATGTAAATTATAAATTAAATACGAATCACAACACTTCATATAGGTGGCAGTTCATACCTACGCATGAGAAACATTATCATTTACCAATGGATTAGAAGTTGTGAATATAGATTTGATATTATCATTTCAAAAATAAAATTATTTCATAAATATCATTTATATAATTTAAACCCATTATAATACCCATTCATAAAATATTGTGATGGAAAATTACTTGCATCTCTAGGTGGAGACGGTAAGTCATACATATGCATGAGCGATACTTTTATATCCCATTTGATGGAAAGAGTGGTTGGATAATGGTTGTTTAATAGAAATAATAAATTTCAGAATATTTTTTATACTAACGATATTATTTTGTGATAAATACCATATATTTATAGGATGTAAATAATATGTTAAAAATGAAAATGATCAGTTAAAGCGAGTACCTATTATTTGAATGAACTCCTTTGGATATCATCTTAAGGATCATATGGATTGTCACACTCAGTTTTTTTGTCTTTGTATTGATCCAGCCCATTGGAAAACCTGATCCTTTTCATGGGTATTTTGTGGGATGAATCTTGAGTTTTTAAGTTTCATATATATCTAACCACCCTAATTTTTGATCCCCATTGCTTGTTTAGGAGTTTTTGAATAAAGGGTGGTTACTTCATGATTTGGGCCAACCATGAGCCCATTTCCAGTTTTAAAAACCGAATTTGTTTCTTTTATAACTCTTTTTTTTCATACTTTTTCTCCCATTAAACTTCTAACTTGTCCTATACAGATATATTAAAACTTATTTATCCTTTTTTACCCATTAGAAATTCATAAGTAGGGTGAATTTGGGATAATTATATAGGTATTGGGACAGCCCATGGGCCCATTTCCTGTTTTTAAAAAAATAATTCGTTTATTTTATATATTTTTCATTTTTTAATATTTTTTGGTGATTCTACCTTCCCCTCGAATCCAATAACCCTATCCTAACCCGAATAATCGATTTTACCTCTTTGGAGCTCATATGGGTCGCAGATTAGTGCGAAAATGATCCGGATACTTCAAATCATCCAGAATTGACAAGGTAAATTGTATCATTAATAAATCAATCAATTTGTACTCTTTTGGACACAAATCTTCTTTCTATGGTTCTTAAAGATCTTAGGAGTGTCTCTAAGAATTTTAAATACATTCACTTCTCTATAGGGTAGCAGATATAATGGAAGACGAAGAGTTTTCTAGGGTGAAAGGTGAGATTCCTTCTCCTTTCTCCTTCCTCTTCCCCCTCCTTTCATTATTTATTTGATTTACATTGGACACTAGTATTGATCGACCAATTGTTTTTTTATACCATGTTTTTATGGGGTTTATGTTTTTTTAGGTCCGGTATTTATAGTTTTAGGGTTTATAAACCCGAGGCGGGTGATTTCGGGTGTGCGTTCCAATTACGCCAAGGATTTGCGGTAGGATATCCCTTTCACATGCATTTATCATTGAAGTTTCATAATTTTAATATTATCTTAAACTGATATAAATGTTTATTATTGTTTTTAAGCCTTTGTATAATTTTCTTGGTGTGCAAAGTGGTTGTTTAATCATTGTTTTGTGAAAGGTAGTGTTGTTTTGTCATGAAAGTGCTCAACAAGTGTTTGTTTAAATGTTCCGTTATCTTTTGAAAATATTTTGTGAGGGTTATAATATGGATTATGGTATTTTTAACATTTTACAGTATCTTGAATGAAAATATGAAATTCAATTGGTGTTTTATTCCTTTTCATGTACTTAAAATAAATAGTTTTGTTTAAAAAGGGCATGACATGTGTTCGGTAAATTGCCCAATTAGCTTTTATGTGTGATGTGTGATTTAAAAGTTATTTGTTTGGATTTATAAAGGAATTATAAGAATGATAAATGGTAGTTTTGGTTCCTTATATGGATTTACAATTTGGATTTGTTTTTACAAACAAGTGGGTTTTTGGTTTACAACATATTTTGGCCCGAGTATCCAAAAAATGGACCGTTTCACATCTTTATGAAAATGGTTGTGTTTTGAATATGTAACCTGAGTATTATAAGAGATTTATGAATGTGGTTTTTTGCTTTAAATGGTGTTTATACACATCCTTAATAAAATTAAAATGCATACCTTCATCAAACATTAGTTTTGAGAAAATGTTTAAAGGCCCGTTTGGCATTTCCTAGAAATGAAGGAGTGTTTTACTTGTGTATACCAAGTTGTGCAATTGGGATTGTTTTATGGTCCATTAAATGATTTTATTAAATGTTTATAGGGCTTAAAAATATGATTTATTTTGTTTTTGATGTGTGTTTATAATTGAAAGAGTGTTTTTGAATGAGATTTATGTGCAAAACCTCAATACACTTCATGAAATTGTTTTACCAAAATATTTAGCGGTTTGTTGATTCGTGTAAGAAATGTGAAGAAAGATTATGGTCTGTTTGTGTTTTTATGGTTTGGTAATGTAATTTGGATGTGAAATGTGTATTTGATAATATGTGTAACTTTATTGAGCACTAAAGGGAATCCCGGGTATCTAGGTGGGCGGACGTGTACTAGTATGCTAGTGATTCTGTGGGGGTTGGCCTATGTTTCACATAGCAAGTTTGACGATGAAAACACTAACTAAACAATGATGATAATGATTGGGGACCACTAGGTTATGGGTATGTTCCCTACTAGTGGCTCGTGCATGAGAACATATATTTATTATGGGTACTTTCACCGAGATACGAGGTACCTGGGGCTCACAACTAACTAGTGCCTAGGGGTGTTCCCATGACTAGTGCTCATTGGATATTTTGTACTCACCGTCGGAATATGGTGTCTTTGGTTGGTAAATTCAGTATTATGTTTTATTTATTTAAAAGGTAAAATTCTTTAAAGCAGGCCTCTTGAAAACTATTTTCATTTTGAGGTTGCACCTCTTTGAAAGAAATTTTTACTTGCATTTTTGTTTATTAAACATGCATGTTTTTGTCTGATAATTATTATATCATGGAGCCTCATTTGAAAACCATAATTTAATATCTTGAATTTAAAACTATAAATTTATGTTTCTTTTCTTTTAAAGGAATGTGCATTGGGAATAGAATATCGGGCTAACCAACTAAGTTTTAATACTCACGCCTATAGTCTTGTTTTTTTAGCCCTTGTGTAGGTTTCATCTTTAGTTCAATCACATTGGGTGACATTTGATCATTGTTTTGGAGAGTGACCAGAAGTTTCACATGGAGGTATTTGGTCATCGGGATTGTTCAGTTGAGTTTTTGGTTTTGTTCTACTTTTAGTTTATTGTACAAATAATATTTAGTTCAATTTTTATATAAATTCATTTTGGGCTGTCCGTTTATTTCCGCTATTTGTTTGATTGTTTATATATGGGTAAAATTGTTCCCTTATGTACTCTATTGATGACCTTGGTTCTTGTCACCATCCCGGGAGGACCGGGAACGCCTCTCGGGACTTGTCAAGGGCTGGCCTCGGTGACCGGTTCAGGGTCGACTCAGACTGGTTCGTGACAAAATGGTATCAGAGGATGTAGGCTCTTAGAAGACCTTTCTTTTTAGAGCGCCCTTGTTATTTTGGGGATTTCAAGGTAGATGTCGTAGGATTGTTGGGACTTTAGGGGTAAGTTAAAGAAGAGCGTCGTGAACTCATTCTTGTTCTAATCCTCGGGTTTCCATGGGAAGTCTGGTTTTATTAGTGTCCTTTGTTCTGGTTATTTTTTAGTGTTGGGATATGACAAGGGGAGTCTGACTAATGGGCTCCGTGATCTCGTAGGGCCTGGAAAGCCATGTGGAGCTGGTGAATGGTCCTAATAAGTCTCTCTGTGTTGGTGTTGTGTTTGGTATATAGCCTCCAACCATAAGGTCAAGTCACCCACCGACACTAGTTCCTTTTTTTGGGTCTCTTGAACCTTTCTTGAATTCTGAATATTTGTTTTTAAAATCCTTGTGTGAGAATTGTCGAAATGGTTTTTAAAGTAAGGATTAGATTTTGAAAAGTTAAAAAGGTTATTTTCAAAAATTAAATATAATAATGTTTTTGGAAGGTTGTGTTTGTGTGAAAAAAATGGAGGAAAGTGGAAATGATTTAAAGGGATTGGATTATCCATAATCTAAACTTGTGGTTTGTTGAAATAAAATGTTTTGAAATTGTGAATCATTTTAAGGTGATTCTAGATATTTTTTTTAAATGGGGTATTTTGGGATGTTAATTTTTTTTTAATTGGATAAATTAGTTTTGGAAATTGATTTTGATTCGTTGGCGTTTTACTAGAAAGGGTATTGGTCTCAAAGGACCTCAGATTAGGAAAATATACCTTGCTGGTTTTTTTTTAAAAAAAGGGAAGGGGTTGTTTTGAATGGCATGGTTATTTAAAAAGTTTTTAAAAATGAAAAGGGGTAGGTTTTTAAGAAAATGGTTCTTAATGAATTGTGGTTTTTTTGAAATATGAAAAGGTTTTTTGACTTGGTGGTTGGTGTTCCTTTTGAAGGTAATTTTTTTTAGAATGATGTTGTTTTGATTTAGCCTTTGGTGTTTTCATGGGTGCTCACATGCATGGTTTTATTTATATCTAGAAGGATGGACTATATGGTATTGTGGTTGGGTGCCTGAGGTGGAATGGAAATGTGCATGTTGGTGAGACTTAATGAAACACCATTGGTGAATGTGGAAACCCACCAAGTTAGTTTGTTTTTTCAAAATTGTGTTGAGCTGAAAAATTGTGGCCATTTTTAAAACCAATGGTTATGTGGCTGGAATTTTCTTTATCTTAGAATAGTTTTTTATTTGGTTAGCTTCCTTGTGATTTATAATTAATACTCTTGTTGAATCTTGAGATGAGATCTTGTTGGTGGCTCGGTTTTGGAGTGATTTTCATTGGGTTTCTAAAGATGTGTTTGATGTTGTGATGTGGCCATGGATAGTTCTCTGTGGGAAATATTTCCTGCTGATCAACCTAAGGATTCATTTAAAATGTTAAATCCACCTCTTTTGATGATGCCTCAACATTTTTGTTGGAATAGAGAGCTGTTTGGTATCTATTAAAATGCTTCTAGGTCGTGATAATTCTTTTGGACAGAGTAGTTGTGTTCGGTGATGTTGATGTGTTTCGTCATATTCCTTGTCCATTTTTCCCCTTGTTTGGAGTGAGACAAAATTTTGATATGTATCTATGAGTTCCTATTTATATTAATGTTTTTTTGGTGATCAAGTGAGGGTTTTTTTGAGTGGTGTGATCGTTATCACCTGACTGCGGTGCAACAAATGCTTCAAGAATCAGGTCTCCAGCCATAAGCCTCGGAGTGAAGCTTTTCACGCAGTCAAGAAATCAACAGAGGTGTGGAGTGCTCGATTAGGATCCTTCCTCCTCTGTTTTGGTAAGTTAGTTTATATGTCAATGTTTTGGTTCCTCATTTCTGTGAATTTCCCTTTTTTTTAACAAGCGTGGTGGACTTAACCCCTCACACAGTGTCTAGGGTTATGCCTTCATAGATGTGGGTTTTTGATCAATGTCCCTGTGTGGACCTCCTGTGAAACTCGAGTGTGGTATTGGTGTTACCTATTCGTAGTTGGAGAGTTTTGGGTAGTTTCTTTGTTTCTTTTTTGGTTTTAGTGGCCAAATTATTGGGCCCGCTTCCCTCCCCTCCCCGAGTGGTGGGGGTCCAGATCCGTGCTGGAAGTCTTGGACCAGTTCTTGTGCCCTCTATTCGGAAGTGGGTGTTATAGATGTCCAAGTTGTAACCCTATTAACTTGGTATTTTAGGTTTTTTTAGGATAGTTTTTTTGGGCTCGTGTGAGTGAGGCACAATTCTAGCTCATGTTGAATTCTTGTCTGTTCGTTGCTAGTTGGTTTCTAATGGTGGGGAGACCCACCATGGGTCTCCTGGATTTTCATCCTAAGAAAATTTCTAGTGCTAGTTGTTCCTTAATTGTGGGGATTAAATTATAAACTCCCCTAGAATATTTGGGTTTTGTGAGTTCTGTTTTGTTTGGGTGATGGTTGGGTTCATTGGGAGAAGGCCCAACAATCGGGTTCTTGGCTTGATTGTGGAGGTGGTGGCTTGATTTTTCCAATGATTTTCCAGAAGGGGTTGTGAGTAGTGTTTTTTTTGAGCTGGATGATTAAAATCCATTGATGGTTGATGATATTTATTTTTATTAAGAGTATGGATAATGTTGATAGGTAATCCTTAGGTGGTGATTTTTTTAGCTGGAAAGTGTTATGGCTTTCCGGGGGCGAAAAGCTTTAATGGTGGGGAGAATTGTCACGCCCTGTTTTTTTGTCTTTGTATTGATCCGGCCCATTGGAAATATCGATACTTTTCATGGGTATTTGGTGAGATGAATCTTGAGTTTTGAAGTTTCATATATATCTAACCACCCTAATTTGTGATCCCCACTGCTTGTTTAGGAGTTTTTGAATAAAGGGTGGTTACTTCATGATTTGGGCCAACCGTGAGCCCATTTCCAGTTTTAAAAACCGAATTTTTTTCTTTTATAACTCTTTTTTTTCATCATTTTTCACCCATTCAACTTCCAAATTGTCATATACTGATATATTAAAACTTATATATCCTTTTGGACCCATTATAAATTCATAAGCAGGGTGAATTTGGGTTACTTATTTAGGTATTGGGCCGGCCCATGGGCCCATTTCCTGTTTTTTAAAAAATAATTCGTTTCTTTGATATATTTTTCATTTTTTAATATTTTTCAGTGATTACACCTCCCCCTTGAATCCAATAACCCTGTCCTAACCCGCATAATCTATTTTACCTCTTTGGAGCTCATATGGGTCACAGATTAGTGCGAAAATGCTCAGGATACTTCAAATCGTCCATAATTGACAAGGTAAATTGTATCATTCATAAATAAATCAATTCCTACTCTTTTGGACACCAATCTTATTTAACTGGTTCTTCCAGATCTTAGGAGTGTCTCTAAGAATTTTAAAGCCATTCCCTTCTCTATAGTGTTGCAGATGTAATGGAAGACGAAGAGTTTTCTAGGGTGAAAGGTGAGATTCCTTCTCCTTTCTCCTTCCTCTTCCCCCTCCTTTCATTATTTCTTGGATTTACATTGGACCCTAGTACTGATCGACCAAGGGTTTTTTTATAACATGTTTTTTTTGGGTTTTCTGTTTGTTTAGGTCTGGTATTTATAGTTTTAGGGTTTATAAACCCGATGCGGGTGATTTCGGGTGTGCGTTTCAATTACGCCAAGGATTTGAGGTAGGATATCCCTTTAACATTCCTTTATCATTGAAGTTTCATCATTTTAATATTATCCAAAACTTATATAAATGTTTATTATTGTTTTTATTCCTTTTTATAATATTCTTGGTGTGCAAAGTGGTTGTTTAATCATTGTTTTGTGAAAGGTAGTGTTGTTTTGTCATGAAAGTGCTCAACAAGTGTTTGTTTAATTGTTAGGTTATCTTTTGAAAATATTTTGAGAGGTTTATAATCTGGATTATGGTATTTTTAACATTTTCCAATATCTTGAATGAAAATATGACATTCAATTGGTGTTTTATTCCTTTTCATGTACTTAAAATAAATTGTTTTGTTTAAAAAGGGCATGACATGTGTTCGGTAAATTGCCCGGTTGACTTTTATGTGTGATGTATGATTTAAAAGTTATTTGTTTGGATTTATAAAGGAATTGAAATAATTATAAATGGTAGTTTTGGGTCCTTATATGGATTTAAAATTTGGATTTGTTTTTACAAACAAGTGGGTTTTTGGTTTACAACATATTTTGGCCCGAGTTTCCCAAAAATGGATCATTTCACATCTTTATGAAAATGGTTGTGTTTTGAATATTTAGCCTGAGTATTATAAGAGATTTATGAATTTGGTTTGCTATTGTAAATGGTGTTTAAACACATACTTAATAAAATTAAAATGCATACCTTCGTCAAACGTTAGTTTTGAGAAAATGTTTAAAGGCCTGTTTGGTATTTCCTAGAAATGAAGGAGTGTTTTACTTGTGTACACCAAGTTGTGCAATTGGGATTGTTTTATGGTCCATTAAATGACTTTATTAATTTTTTCCAGGGATTATGAATATGATTTGGTTTGGTTTTGATCTGTGTTTATAATTGAAAGAGCGTTTTTGAATGAGTTTTATGTGCAAAGCCTCAATACACTTCATGAAATTGTTTTACCAAAATATTTAGCGGTTTTTTGATTCGTGTAAGAAATGTGAAGAAATATTATGGGATGTTTGTGTTTTTATGGTTTGGGAATATAATTTGGATGTGAAATGTCTATTTGATAGTATGTGTAACTTGATTGAGCACTAAAGGGAATCCCGAGTATCTAGGTGGGTGGACGTGTACTAGTATGCTGGTGATTCTGTGGGGGGTTGGACTCTATTTCATGCAGAAAGTTTGACGATGACAACACTAACTAAAGAGTGATGATGATGATGATTGGGGACCACTAGGTTATGGGTATGTTCCCTACTAGTGGCTCGTGCACGAGAACATATATTTATTATGGTTACTTTCACCGAGATACGAGGTACCTAGGGCTCACAACTAACTAGTGCCTAGGGATGTTCCCATGACTAGTGCTCATTGGCTATTTTGTACTCACCATCGGCATATGGTGTCTTTGGTTGGTAAATTAAGTAGTATGTGTTATTTATTTAAAAGTTAAAATTCTTTAAATCAGCCCTCTTGAAAACTATTTTCATTTTGAGGTTGCACCTATTTGAAAAAAATTGTTACTTGCATTTTTGTTTATTAAACATGCATGTTTTTGTCTGATAAGTATTATAGCATGGAACCTCATTTGAAAACCATACATTCATATCTTGAATTTAAAACTATAAAATTATGTTTCTTTTCTTTTAAAGGAATGTGCATTGGGAATAGAATATCGGGCTAACCTACTGAGTTTTAATACTCACGCCTATAGTCTTCTTCTTTTTTTATCCCTTGTGCAGGTTTCATCTTTAGTTCGATAACCTTGGGAGACATTTGATCATTATGTTGGAGAGTGACCAGAAGTGTCACATGGAGTTAGTTGGTCATCAGGATTGTTCAGCTGAGTTTCTGGTTTTGTTCTACTTTTAGTTTCTTGTACAAATAATATTTAGTTCAATTTTTATATAAATTCATTTTGGGCTGTCCGTTTATTTCCGCTATTTGTTTGATTGTTTATATATGGGAGAAATCATTCCCTTATGTACTCTATTGATTCCCTTGTTGCTTGTCACCATCCTGGAAGGTTCGAGAACGCCTCTTGGGACTTGTCACGGGATGGCCTGGGTGACCGGTTCCGGGTCGACTCGGGCTGGTTCGTGACAAAATGATATCAGAGGAGGTCGGCTCTTAGTAGACCGTTCTTTTTAGAGTGCCCTTGTTATTTCAGGGATGTCAAGGTAGATGTATTATGATTGTTTGGACTTTAGGGGTAAGTGAAAGAAGAGCTTCGTGAACTCTTTCTTGTTCTAATCCTCAGGTTTCCATGGGAAGTCTGGTTTTATTAGTGTCCTTTGTTCTGGTTGTTTTTTTGGTGTTGGGATATGACAAGGGGAGTCTGACTAATGGCCTCCGTGATCTCGCAGGGCCTGGCAAGCCATGTGGAGCTGGTGAATGGTCCTAATAAGTCTCTCTGTGTTGGTGTTGTGTTTAGCATATGGCCGCCAACCATATGGTCAAGTCACCCACCGAAAATAGTTCATTTTTTTGGGTCTCTTGAACCTTTCTTGAATTCTGAATATTTTTTTTTAAAATCCTTGCGTGAGAATTGTGGAAATGGGTTTTAAATTAAGGATTAGATTTTGAAAAGTTAAAAAGGGGATTTTAAAAAATTAAATATAATAATGTTTTTGGAAGGTTGTGTTTGTGTGAAAAAAATGGAGGGAAGTGGAAATGATTTATAGGGATTAGATTATCCATAATCTAAACTTGTGGTTTGTTGAAATAAAATATTTTGAAATTGTGAACCATTTTAAGGTGATTCTAGATCTTTGTTTTAAATGGAGTATTTTGGGATATTAATTTTTTTTAATCAGATAAATTAGTTTTAGAAATTGGTTTTGATCGGTTGGTGTTTTACTAGAAAGGGTATTGGTCTCAAAGGACCTCGGATTAGGAAAATATACCATGCTGATTTTTTTTTTAAAAAATGGGAAGGGGTTGTTTGGAGTGGCTTGGTTATTTAAAAAAATTTTAAAAATGAAAATGGGTTGGTTTTTAAGAAAATGGTTCTTAATGAATTGTGGTTTTTTTTGAAATATGAAAAGTTTTTTTGACTTAGTCGTTGGTGTTCCTTTTGAAGGTAATTTTTTTTTGGAATGATGTTGTTTTGTCTTAGCCTTTGGTGTTTTCATGGGTGCTCACATGCATGGTTTTATTTATATTTGGAAGGATTGCCTATATGGTATGGTGGTTGGGTGCCTAGGGTGGCATGGAAATGTGAATGTGGGTGAGACTTAATGAAACACCATTGGTGAATGTGGAAACCCACCAAGTTAGTTTGTTTTTTCAAAATTTTGTTGAGCTGAAAAATTGTGGCCTTTTTTAAAACCAATGGTTATGTGGCTTGATTTTTCTTTGTCTTAGTAGAGTTTTTTATTTTCTTATCTTCCTTGTGATTTATAATTCATACTCTTGTTGTATCTTGATATGAGATCTTATTGGTGGCTCGGTTTTGGAGTGATTTTCATTGGGTTTCTAAATATGTGTTTGATGTTGTGATGTGGCCATGGATAGTTCTCTGTTGGAAATATTTCCTTCTGATCAACCTAAAGATTCATTTAAAATGTTAAATCCACCTCTTTTGATGATGCCTCAACATGTTTGTTGGAATAGAGAGCTGTTTGGGATCTATTAAAAGTTCTTCTAGGTCGTGATAATTCTTTTGGACAGAGCAGTTGTGTTCGGTGATGTTGATGTGTTTCATCGTATTCCTTGTCCGTTCTGACCCTCGTTTAGAGTGAGACAAAATTTTGATATGTATCTACGAGTTCCTATTTAGATGAAGGTTTTTTTGGTGATCAAGTGAGGTTTTTTTTGAGTAGTGTGATCCTTATCACCTGACTGCGGTGCAGCAAATGCTTCAAGAATCAGGGCTCCAGCCATAGGCCTCAGAGTGAAGCTTTTCACACAGTCAGGAAACTGACAGAGGTGTGGAGTGCTCGATTAGGATCCTTCCTCCTCTGTTTTGGTAAGTTAGTTTCTATGTCAATGTTTTGGTTCCTCATTTCTATTAATTTCCCTTTTTTCGCAACAAGCGTGGTGGACTTAACCCCTCACACAATGTCTAGGGTTATGCCTTCATGGATGTGGGTTTTCGATCAATGTCCCTGTGTGGACCTCTTGTGAAACTCAAGTGTTGTCTTGGTGTTACCTATTCGTTGGTGGAGAGTTTTGGGTAGTTTCTTTGTTTCTTTTTTGGTTTCAGTGGCCAAATTATTGGGCCCCCTTCCCTCCCCTCCCTGAGTGGTAGGGGTCCAGATCCGTGCTGAAAGTCTTGGCCCAGTTCTTGTGCCCTCTATTTGGAAGTGGGTGGTATAGATTTCCATGTTGTAACCCTATTAACTTGGTATTTTAGGTTTTTTTAGGATAGTTTTTTTGGGCTTGTGTGAGTGAGGCCCAATTCTATCTCATGTTGAATTCTTGTCTGTTTGTTGCTAGTTGGATTCTAATGGTGGGGAGACCCACCATGGGTCTCCTTGATTTTCATCCTAAGAACATTTCTAGTGCTAGTTTTTCCTTAATAGTAGGGATTAAATTCTAAACTCCCCTATAATATTTGGGTTTTGTGTGTTCTATTTGGTTTGGGTGATGGTTGGGTTCATTGGGAGAAGGCCCAACAATCGAGTTCTTGGCATGGTTGTGAGGCGGTGGCTTGATTTTTCCAATGATTTTCCAGAAGTGGTTGTGAGTAGTGTTTTTTTTGAGCTGGATGGTTAACATCCATTGATGGTTGATGATATTTATTTTTATTGAGAGGATGTATAATGTTGATAGTTAATCCTTAGGTGGTGATTTTTTCAGCTGGAAAGTGTTATGGCTTTCTGGGGGCAAAAAGCTTTAATGGTGGGGAGAATTGTCACACCCTGTTTTTTTGTCTTTGTATTGATCTGGCCCATTGGAAATCCCAATCATTTTCATGGGTATTTTGTGAGATGAATCTTGAGTTTTGAAGTTTCATATATATCTCACCACCCTAATTTGTGATCCCCATTTCTTGTTTAGGAGTTTTTGAATAAACGGTGGTTACTTCATGATTTGGGCCAACCGTGAGCCCATTTCAAGTTTTAAAAACCGAATTTGTTTCTTTTATAACTCTTTTTTTCATCCTTTTTCACCCATTAAACTTCAAACTTGTCCTATACAAATATATTAAAACTTATGTATCCTTTTGGACCCATTATAAATTCATAAGCAGGGTGAATTTGGGTTACTTCTTTAGGTATTGGGCCAGCCCATGGGCCCATTTCCAGTTAAAAAAAATAATTCGTTTCTTTTATATATTTTTCATTTTTTACTAGTTTTCGGTGATTCCACCTCCACCGCGAATCCAATAACCCTATCCTAACCCTCATAATCTATTTTACCTCTTTGGAGCTCATATGTGTCATGTATTTGGGAGAAAATGCTCAGGATACTTCAAATCATCCAGAATTGACAAGGTGAATTGTATCATTCATAAATCAATAAATTAGAACTCTTTTGGACACCAATATTCTTTCCCTGGTTCTTACAAATCTTAGTAGTGTATCCAAGAATTTTAAAGACACTCCCTTCTCTATAGGGTTGCAGATATAATGGAAGAAAAATAGTTTTCTAGGGTGAAAGGTGAGATTCCTTCTCCTTTCTCCTTCCTCTTCCCCCTCCTTTCATTATTTCTTGGATTTACAATGGACCCTAGTATTGATCGAACAAGGGTTTTGTTATAACATGTTTTTTTGATGTTTTTTCTGTTTGTTTAGGTCTGGTCTTTGTAGTTTTAGGGTTTATAATCCCGAGGCGGGTGATTTCGGGTGTGCGTTTCAATTATGCCAAGGATTTGAGGTAGGATATCCATTTCACATGCCTTTATCATTGAAGTTTCATCATTTTAATATTATAACAAACTGATATAAATGTTTATTATTGTTTTTAATCCTCTTTATAATTTTCTTGGTGTGAAAAGTGGTTGTTTAATCATTGTTTTGGGAAAGGTAGTGTTGTTTTGTCATGGAAGTGCTCAACAAGTGATTGTTTAAATGTTCTGTTATCTTTTGAAAATATTTTGTGGGGTTTATAATCTGGATAATGGTATTTTTAACATGTTACAGTATCTTGAATGAAAATATGACATTCAATTGGTTTTTTATTCCTTTTCATGTACTTAAAATAAATTGTTTTGTTTAAAAAGGGCATGACATGTGTTCGGTAAATTGCCCAACTGGATTTTATGTGTGATTTGTGATTTAAAAGTTATTTGTTTGGATTTATAAAGGAACTGGAAGAATGATAAATGGTATTTTGGGTCCTTATATGGATTTACAATTTGGATTTGTTTTTACAAACATGTGGGTTTTTGGTTTACAACATATTTTGGCCTGAGTTTCCCAAAAATGGATCGTTTCACATCTTTATGGAAATGGTTGTGTTTTGAATATGTAACCTGAGTATTATAAGAGATTTATGAATGTGGTTTTATTCTTTAAATGGTGTTTATAAACATCCTTAATAAAATTAAAATGCATACCTTCGTCAAACGTTAGTTTTGAGAAAATGTTTAAAGGCCCGTTAGGCATTTCCTAGAAATGAAGGAGTGTTTTACCTGTGTATACCAAGTTGTGAAATTAGGATTGTTTTATGGTCCATTAAATGATTTTATTAAATGTTTACAGGGCTGAAAAATATGATTTGGTTTGGTTTTGATGTGTGTTTATAATTGAAATAGTGTTTTTGAATGAGTTTTATGTGCAAAGCCTCAATACACTTCATGAAATTATTTTACCAAAATATTTAGCAGTTTGTTGATTCGTGTAAGAAATGTGAAGAAATATTATGGGATATTTTTGTTTTTATGGTTTGGGAATGTAATGTGGATGTGAAATGTGTATTTGATAATATGTGTAACTTGATTTAGCACTAAAGGGAATCCTAGGTATCTAGGTGGGCGGACATGTACTAGTATGCTAGTGATTCTATGGGGTTGGCCTCTGTTTCACGTAGCAAGTTTGACGATGACAAAACTAACTAAAAAATGATGATGATGATGATTAGGGACCACTATGTTACGGTTATGTTCCCTAATAGTGGCTATTTCATGAGAACGAATATTTATTATGGTTACTTTCACCGAGATACGAGGTACCTGGGGCTCACAACTAACTAGTGCCTAGGGGTGTTCCCGTGACTAGTGCTCATTAGCTATTTTGTACTCACCGTTGGCATACGGTGTCTTTGGTTGGTAAATTCACTAGTATGTGTTATTTATTTAAAAGTTAAAATTCTTCAAAGCAGCCCTCTTGAAAACTATTTTCATTTTGAAGTTGCACCTCTTTGAAAAAAATTGTTACTTGCATTTTTGTTTATTAAACATGCATGTTTTTGCCTGATAATTATTATAGCATGGAACCTAATTTGAAAACCATACATTCATATCTTGAATTTAAAACTATAAATTTATGTTTCTTTTATTTTGAAGGAATGTGCATTGGGAATAGAATATCAGGCTAACCTACTGAGTTTTAATACTCACAACTATAGTCTTCTTCTTTTTTTAGCCCTTGTGCAGGTTTCATCTTTAGTTCGATCACCTTAGGATACATTTCATCATTGTGTTGGAGAGTGACCAGAAGTGTCACATGGAGTTAGTTGGTCATCGGGATTGTTCAGTTGATTTGTTGGTTTTGTTCTACTTTTAGTTTCATGTAAAAATAATATTTAGTTCAATTTTTATATAAATTCATTTTGGGATGTCCGTTTATTTCCGCTGTTTGTTTGATTGTTTATATATGGAAAAAATCGTTCCCTTATGTACTCTATTGATTCCCTTGGTGCTTGTCACCATCATGGGAGGATCAAGAATGCCTCTCGAGACTTGTCGTGGGCGGGCCTGGGTGACCGGTTCCGGGTCGACTCAGGCTGGTTCGTGACATGGATGGTATTTTGGGAATAACAAAACCTCTATAATATGTCTAAGGATGTTTAGAATAGATTTTTAGGGTATTTTTGAGATATATGTATCAACATAGTGTGAAGAAGATAATGAATGGGTGTACTTTTATAATAGATGAGAATGACACACTTGGAAGTTCTCAAAAGATTAAAATATAATAAAGTCATTTATAAGAAAAATGTTTCAATATGACCTATAAATTAATAGGGGACGATTGGTTATACCATATTTTATCCCACTTTTCCTAATTTAATATTTTTTATAATTTTTAAATATTTTCATAAAATATCATTACTGCTAATTTTAACACTATTCATTTAATTTGACAGAAAATAATTAAAAACAAAGTTATTATTATAATATAATCTTTTTTACATATCCCTAATATGTCATATATATCTATACAATTCATGGAACGTCGCAAATAAATCAAATTATAAAACTTTGGATATTATTACAATAATTTATTTTATTTTCCTGCCAATTGAAGTAATACTATGTCAGAATTGTATACTAATTTTGGGTATTTATGTAATTAATAAAAATTAGAAATAAATTTACATCGTGAAATTAATTTCATTATGATCAAAATAGATATTTATAATCATCCATAACTTGTTTTTTGTCTTTATACGAACACAATATATATATATATATATATATAAGAGTTGAACTTTGTAACTTTCTTTGTTTTAAATATTATAAAGACAATTTTCAATAATATTTTTCCATTAAAAAATCACATATATTATGACCTTATCACTTTTTTTTATCTGGATTTACTTTATTCATCCTTTATTTAGGTGATAAATTTTACCATGGATACTATTCATATTAAACAAAAATAAAAGGGCCAATTTACCAAATATGAACGTATTGATTATAAATATGGAATTAATTTTATCAAAATGAATAACTATAAGTGAAAGAAGTTAATTTTAAAGTTATTCCAAAAAATGTGATGAAAAACAATTTTTAGAAAAATACATTTTTAAGTATAAAAATGGATTTATTATTATCTTACGCATAGTAAAATTAATATACCAAAGAAAAATCATATTATTGAATATTATATATAAATGTCATTAAAATAATTCAAAAAAAGTGATCAATTTAATTTATTAATATAAATTCACAATATGTGCATAAAAACACTTTTTTTTTAAAAATCACATTAAATTTCATTTGATTTTTATTTTCATTTATTATTAATTGATATCTAATCAATTAAATTTATAAATGGGTAAGCTATATATTGTAATAATTTAGTCAATTCCATTAATTGTAACCAATATATTGGCTAGGTGATAATAATATTTTAATAGTATATTGTGGTTCATCTAAGCTCACAATGTCATGTAACAAAAGAAATCAAAGAAATTGAATTTATTTGAAAAAATATATTTCATAAAATATCAGAGTGTGAAATTCTACCCACTAATAAAAATTTCACCCTCAAAATTCCATCACTCTGTTAAAAACAACCAAGGATAGTTTTTCCTTATCATGTCCTCAGGTTCCCACGTAGCTTTTCCAAATTGGTGGTTTCACCACAAAACATTGACTAGGTGAGTGTCCTTGTTTCATAGAAATTTATCAAAATGATCTAGAATGTCCAAAAAATATTCCTTGAAAGTGGTATATTTTTATAGTGGTATGACATCTGAGTTCAGTAAAATTGATGGATTGGGTATGTACTTAATTAAGATAGATACATGGAATACATCTTGAACATGAGAGTTATTTAGTAGAAGAACCAATTGATAAGATACCTACCTAATATGATCAATTTTTTTAATGGAACGATATAACTATGTCTTAACTATACATTATTTCCAAATCACATCACCCTCTTCCATGTAGGTATTCCTATAAACACAATTTTTCCATATTTAAACTCTATATATTTCTTATTATTTCCAAAATAACCTTTTCAACGATGTTGAGATTTCCTTATATGACTTTGAATGGACCCAACATTCTCATTAATTTCCTCAGAAAAATATAGTCTTAATAGCTTTATTTATATAAATTCATTCTTATAGGTTGGAATTATTCACTTATTTCCATAGAGGGGATCATATGGAACCATCAAAATTCTCGAGTTAAAAATATTTTTATAAAGAAATTTAACCAAATAAAGGCATTGATCTAAACCACAATCGCAATCCATAGATCATTCTATCAAAATGTTTTTTAGAGTTTTAATATCTCTCTCAGACTACCCATCTATCTTAGGATGATACATCATACTAAAACTCAACACTCTATCATGAGACTACATAAGACTTCACCTAGATATCAAGATAAACCTTAGATCCTGATCAGATACAATGGAACATGGTACTCTATGAAACCATAACACATCATTAAAATATATCATGGAAAGATAATACAAATATAAATATTATATAATGTAAATGAAGTGTGATGACTTTATATGGTGATTGAATAATACCCGTATAGAATTATTCCCTTTCAGTATTTTAGGGACTCTCAAGAAATAAATATAGGGCGATGTTTTCCCATTTCCATTATGGTATGGGCAATGGTTGAAAAATCTTACAAAATTATTTTTATCTTCCTGAAAATTATTAAATACCATTCCCAAAGATAAAAATTCTATAATATCTTTCATCATTCCATCCAACCATAAATACTCTTTCAAATCTATATACATCTTAATACTTCCAGGATGAATAGATAAAAAAGATCTATTCCTCTAAAAAATCCTTCTAAAAATATATTATGGATGGAACTGATATTCTATTCCTTAACCCTATCAATCCATCACAATCATGGTTGGACTTTGTAACATTTCTGACCTTCTTATATAACTTTATATCTTTATTCTTTTCCTCTTTAAATAGTCACTTGGATAGATGGTTGGACACTCATTTGAGAAAGATACGATTTCTACCATTCCTTCATGATTTCTAGATCCATCCTTTAAAAATCCAAAAAAATGGATCTTTTCTAATTCTCATCATAGATAAAATAGCATGATCCTTTCTACTCAATACATTCACCACATTGTTTGTTTTCCCTGTATATTAATTTATTATGAAATCATAATATTTAATCATCTCCAACCAAAACATATGATTCATATTCACATATTTTTGAGTGAATATATACATTAAGATTTTATGATCAGTATAGATTCCGCATATTTATCTATAAAGATAATGCCTCCACATCTTTAATGAAAAATTTCTGGAGCTAACTATAAATCATGAGTTGTGTAATTCATCTCATGTACCTTTAATTTTCATGATACATAAGCTATAAACATACTGTTCTTCATGAGAATGCTTCCCAAACACTTCTTTGATGCATCACTATAGATTAAAAACACCTCTCCACTAAAGGGTAATGTAAGAGTAAGTTCATTTACTAACCCTGAAGGTTAATGTAGGAATATGTTCATTTACTAACCTTATTTTTAGTTCCTTGGAACTTTCCTCACATTCATCTATCCAAATAATACCAGATACTATATAAGTTAAATTAGTGATTTGATTGGAAAATCATGAGAAATTATCTAATATGTGTGGATAATACCCCTAAAAACCAAAAACAATATACATCTCATTCATAATTGTTGGTTTGGGCCAACATCTAATGAAGGATGTCTTTGAAGTATCTACTGATATACCCTCACATGAGGTTATATAACCCAAGAATGAAACTTTACAAATAAATAATTCAAACATGGTAAACTTTTCATAATGCTTATCCTTCCATAGGGTCTTCATAACCATCCTCAAGTTATCATCATTCTATTCCTTTCTATTTGAATATATGAGAACATAATCTATAAATTCTACAACAAAATGATGAAGGTAATCACTAAATAATTTATTCAATAAATCCATGATGATAGTGGGGGAATTAGTAAGACCAAATAGAATCACATTAAATTCATAGTGTCAATACCTTGTATTTAATTACATATTGGTTACATCCTCATTCTTGACCCTCAATGGATAATATCTAGAACAATGGTATATATTATAAATATATAGATCTCCACGCAATTTAATAAACAAGTCATCAATATGGAAAAAATGATACTTTTTCTTGATTTTGATCTTTTTCCATTCTCAACAATCAATGAAGATTCAAATGAATACATACTGATTTTTTTAGAAAAGAACTAATTCACCCCATGGTGATGCACTTGGATGAATAAATCCATTTTCAAGATTATCCTAGAGTTTCTTCTTCAATTCTTATAACCCAATCAAGGAAATTTAATAAGTAGTATTTGAAGCAGGATTAACACCAGGTATGAGTTATATTGAAAACCCAACATCATGATTTGGGGGAAGACCAATAAAAACTTATATAAATACGTAAACAAAAACACCGCAAAAAATTAATATCATCGATATTGAGATTCTCTTAAACCATATGAGATAAAGTAACCTTTTTAATAGGAATCAAGACCCATATATTGGATGTGATTTCCATCAAAAGTATATATTTATCATCACACTGATAGACGGTCATATGTTGGTTTGTAATATCAAAAGTGACTTACTTTATTATATATTTTTTATGAGATTTATGTAGATAAATCCAATCCATGAACAAAATAGAATCAAAATAAACTAGAGAAGGAATAAAATTATTTTTTGGATGCGCAGTTATACAAACTTCAACCAGAGAAGAATCATTAACTTGATATGGGATAATCATACCATTAGGGGTTTTCATTTACAATTAAATATTTAATAATTGAGGATATATTGTGACAACCTTAGAAAATTCATTATAAATAAAAGAGTGTTACATCCAAAATCAAATAATAAATTATCAGTTCTAAAGTTGAGGATAAGCGTACCTTTTACCATTTATTTCTTATAAATCACTTTAGATGTTCCGATCACATGATGTTTCCCTTTATCTTTGGGATTATAAGGTTATGGGTGCTGATCATCAAAGAAATCAAATTCATACACTAGTTGGAATAATTCTAATACTCCTTTCATTTGAAGCATTTAATCTTGAGTGGTCGATTAGTTGGAACCTTCCATTCCATTATTGTTCAACTGGCCTTTTCACTTCCTTTAAAACATTAACTAGCTCCATTAATTGCCTTACCATATTTAAAATACTACCCATTTCCTCTCAAGTAATTCCCATGATGTTTCTTCCCACTTTATTTCATATAGGATACTGGAATTTCATTCTTCCATGTGATTTATTCAAGTTCTCATGAGTCATGATCTAATTTTTCTTATAAAAACCATCGGAATTATGGGAATATATGATTTTCATTTCTACCTTGATTGAAAATCGAATTATTTATTAATTTCTAATGAATTTTCTTATATATAATACCTTTTTGGGACATTATTTTCTACCATAAAATAATAGATCCATTTTTCTTTCAGGGGTGATCGTTAAACCTGAAGAATACCTTGAAGGTCTTGTAAAATTAGCTTTATTGGCATTGATAGATTCATCATCATTCTATTTTATACCAAGAAATTCCTTCCCTATCCTTTTATATATAATATTAGGGAATTAATTAATAGAAAATATTCTCTTAACCTCATCCCATTTTATAAATTCAATTTATTCCTCTTGAATCGTACTCTTAATAAGGATCCACCATTAATCTGCTTGACATTTCAAATAATAAAAAACAAGAATAAATTTCTCATTCTTCAAGAACCAATGAAATAGAAATAGATTTTCATAGGTATTGATACATTTTTATGAAACTAGTGAAACAAAAAAAAAAGACTAAAAGAAGGTATATGTTTCCTCATTAAAGACTCAATAAAATGTTTTCCCCTCCATTTATCATTTGTAATCTTAGTGTGATTCATATCTTGAAAATGTTTTATAAGCATGAAAATGATATTTTTCATTCCATTTCCCATAACATTTGGTTTCTTAGTTGGAAAATCATTTAATTTTTCTTCACGTTCAGTATTAACACAATTCCTTCAGGTTCCAACCTTTAGCAAGAAACCAAAAAACATTGTGTGAGCAAGAATAATAATAGTGGAAAACCAAATAATCATGAAAAATAGTTTATAGGATGCCTAAATCATGAAACCTTATTCTATGAAAACCTAGGTATAAACTATGTCATTCATTATCATTATGAAAACATTAGGATTTGATACTATACTTAGGCATATCCCCAGGGTTCTCACTAAAGTTATCTCATCCTTATTTCTAACGGTTAACTAAAACTTACCCAGATACCAACTACAAGGACCCATACTTATCATATATAAATATTGAATCTTAAATGATGAATATTCATTTCATAACACTAACATCCATTCTATAATAATATACGTTTAGTGAATTTGGAAATGTGGAAACATAAATAAATTGTTTATAAATAAACTACATCATCTCCCACACAGTTATTCATATTTAGAACCCTTCCTAGAAAAGTCATACATAAAAATGTTCTTCATAACCCTGGGTAAGGAAACATAATAAATGGTAATATCTAATTCTTAATTAGGATAAAAAAGGGAGATATCAATGATCACATAAACATAACATGAAAATAAGGGTATGATAACATGATCTTAATATTTTAAAACCACACCATACATATCATAGATTATAATATTGAGTCATGGAATAAATTTTGGCTATTCAAATGACATGAATCATAAAGGAATCAACTAACATGATCCTTGATAGAATAAAATTTGAATAAGACATGGATTAAAGGCATACACATTATCATAGAACACCATTTTATTAGAAATCAAGGATCACTTATAGAACAATCATAATGGATTGGGTTCACTCCTCAAACTACTATAGTATCCAAGGTTCTCCCCCAAGACTATCATAGTGGAAAACTTCAATTGACAAACCATTTTCACTCCCCATTCTATCTCTATTTATATTATGATTTTAATCTTTACCCAATTCATTAGAGGGATTTATAATTCCTAGCCCACCCATCCTTGGTTATAACATAACCACCATCCATGGTTATAACATAACCACCATCCTTAGTTATAACTTGACCACCATCACATAATTATATATATATATATGTTCCGCAAAATCATAGAATATTCATCATATCAGAACTCATGAAAAGGATCATATCTCTAATTAATCATAAGTAATATTGAAGGTTGTTTTCATTGATGAATAAAAAGATCTTTAAAAACACTTGAGGAAAATAACCTTTAAATTTTTGAATCACTGATTTAAAATATAAAAAATTCAAAAACATTATTTTATTAATTTAGGTTTTTACCTATAAGACTTTGAAATATTTCTATAAATATTTTTGATGCCAGGCGATAAGTTGGCGCATAATTATGGGGCCCATAGATCCTTGTACTATGATGTTTAAAATATTAAATATATTATATCATGTATTAAAAATTGCATTGTAAAAATGGAATAACCAATGATCAGAGTATTAGATCATATATATGAGGATGCAGTTGAGTTTATTTCATGGTTTTTACCCCAGGGGTGACATAAAATTTGTCAACATCGAGTGCTGGGATATAGTCATGTTGGAATGGTGTTAAATGGAGGTTATTGATTTAATAAAGTTAAATGAATAAACCTCCCACCTTTTATGCTCATAGAGTATGAGATGACCCCTCCCCCCAAGAAACAGATATATCGAGGTGAAACTAAGGGGAGTAGGTGCCACCAATCTTTGATCCGGATGTCTAACACTCTTGAATCATCATGAAAAGGCTTTGGAGTGTGGATCAGACCCAGAAGCTTCAGAGTTTCACCATGAGGTAGAAATATTTTAGATTTCAATACCGATCCACATTTTTTATTCATTTTTAAAGTTTTAGAGCCCTTATACAACTACTAGGGATCCAGGTGGGGTCCATCTATATGTTTTTGTGGAAAATGAGGGGTTTCAGACATCTTTTAGAGAATTCCAATTCAGAATTTATGATCAAATGGTGTGTAGTGCGTGGTAACATGACACATTTTATTCCTATTTGGGGTAGATGATGTTTTTGGGACTACACTCCATGTACCAGAGTTACATTCTATATAGGGGGCCCAAGTTGTGTGGTGAGGGGAATGTCAAAGGGAGGCATGTTGTCAGACATAGTTTTGTGGAAGTAAACATCCAGATACATGAACATGGGGTTCCAAACATGGGAACATCTAGACAACACAACCGAGAGTCTATTTATGCATAAAACTCTGTGTGTTGAGACATGCCTATTTGAGTCGTGTTGGGAAGATATGGCCAAGGCATAGGTTAGAAGAGACATACCATGTGCACAATGTATATGTTGTGTAAGATCACATAGACAACAATGAATTGTACCAGAGGACACTAATAGGTGTTGAGAAGGGGTAACATGTAGTGTGGAACCCATTACATGACATGTAATATTTTTGGTATATTCAACTAAGTGTATCTCCTTCTTCAAGGCTTGGATTCAGGACTAGAGATAGCCTATCATGAGTAGTTTTCCGCATTGAACATGATGGTAGGACTCTTGGTGGATTTAGAGATAAGGAATTGTGTTATTATATCACAACTCAACTAAGTAGTTATTCACCATTGATAGTTATAAGGGTGAATCCCTAGAGAGGTGTTAGGGTCGGTACCCTTCCCTATCGTCTCAGGATGCGGGTCCCCTAGACTCTTAGGATAATAGAGTGGTTATCCCTTATTGTATAAGAGAGTGATTCCCATAACTATGGATATGTTTTGACATGATGTGAGATGATTATGATGATCCTTTTAGTAGTGCTGGACCGACACAGAAGATCAATTTGTTTTTTCATAGGGGAATTCTAGAACTTGTACTCTACTATTGTAATAGGGAACGAGTGTCCCTTACCTTTCAGATCAGCAGAGATGAAACCCCCACATTGACGGTGTGAGTCCTATACCCCTAGAGTATTTCTCCTAGGGTTGGTACCCTTATTGTAATAGGGAATAGGCCCCTCATATCATTCAAGAATTTAGAGATATATCTCCCCTATTGTATCATAGTGTATGCCCTCCAAATGTTTTGTGTAGATAGAGTAGGTACTACCCTATCATTCTAGCATGCAAGTCCTCTATCCATGGCATTTATACTCCCATGTCATACTAGGGAATGCGTAATCCATGTGTGATGTATAGATAGGGTAGGTACTCCCCTCTCATACCATGGTGTAGGTCCTCTATCCATGTAGTTGGTACTCCCATGTAGTACCAAGGTGAGGGTCCTCCATATGTGTGGTTCAAGAAGATTCAGTACTATCCTGTCATTCCACGGTGTAGGTCCTCTATCTTGGGGTTAGTAATCCCCTTATGACTCGTAGTGTGGGTCCCCCATAATGATTATGTAGGTAGAGTTGGAATACTTCCATACATAGTGTGCGAGTCCTCTATCTATGTAGTTTCACTCACTAGTCTTCAAGGAGTGGCGAGGAACGAGTCCTACATAGGATTTAGATCTCCCTCGATTGTGGACCACAATTGCAAGGAGAAATCCCCTCCACTTTTTATGCATGAAAACACATTAGGAGTTAGTTATACCGCACTATAGTGAGGCGGGAGCCTATCTATATGGGTGAAACTGAGGTTAAGAGGGCTGATTAGGAGTTAGTTCTCCCTCAACATAGTGAGGAACAAGACTCTATATACATGTGCAGTAGAGGTTAAACGATATGGTTTAGAGTTATTAATCCTTTAGATATGAGGATACTATAATGTATAGGTACCTCTTATCTCTCTTTTAGAGAGGTTTGATGTGATTTATGTTTTGGAGTAGTTCTCCCTTGACTATTTTTAATGGAGAGGGGCATGCCTCTCCACTTGGAATGTTCTGAGCTTGTTTAGGGTGAAATAAAGAGTTGATAATACCTATGGTGATATGCATTAAAATGGTACCTAGGGATTTATTCCCGATGGACTGTATCTCTCAGACAAGTTCCATATGGAGTGGAAGAGCTCATGGAGTGTGTTCTCCAATATGAGTGTTACTTTTGAGCCTTGAATAGAATCACATGGATGACTATAAGATCATGACGTCAAAATGCTTAGAGTCTGAGACGATTATATCAGGGTGTTTCTAGGGATTCATTATGGTATTGTCACGTGTCTTGGTTGAGATACCATGTAGATATATCTTACTACCCATATATAACCAAGGATAGTTGAGATGGAGTTTCTCTCATGTTTGGGTTCCCTCTAGTTGGGTCGAGCAGACTATTTCCTTTCAGTTTTCCCTTTTATTTTGGTTGTTTTGGGGGTTCCTACTAGGTATTTTTATACTCACCTTGACATTGGATTTTACTGAACATATCATGGATTGTGTAGATGAAAGGCCTTTGGATGGAGTCCCAGGAGGACCCAAGGAAGGTGAAGCCTAGTCAGCTAGACTGACCGAGGTGTTTTCTAGTGTTTGGATGAGGATATTACTAGCAATTTCATTTAATACAATATAACAATGTTTAAGGCTCCTTTCTAAGGAATTTGGACCCTTCATACATTCACATGGAAATCATCAAAGGAGTATGAGCTAAGCATTGAAAACCAAGATGATCATAGAAGCAAAAATTTCGATTGATGGTGAAGAAAAGAAACGTGCCATACATGTGTGGTGTGGAGATTTTGAATCACTCATGAATTAACCAATAATGATATAATATGGGGAATGTTTTCATAAATAGTGATAGGTTTCCATTTATGGATCTGAGCTATTACTATAATTATTTTATTTATTTTATTTTATTATAATCTCTCTAGTGATGGAACACTATATTGAGACCAGTTTGTGTACATTGAATATATTTTCAATGGTTTTTAATGAATATGGTTATTATATTGATGATTATTATCAATATGTTGAAGAATAATTATAATGAACAATAATAAGAGATTTGAATAAAATTTTATTTCCATCCATAGGTGTTGGATGAAGACAAATGGAGTTCCTTGGAGAATATAATTTATAATGGTAAATTATTTTTCTCTATTATAGTGTCCCATGGTTTTCATAAATAAATTTTACATATTAAAGGATAAATATTAAATAAATAACACTATACTAAAAGATAGAATCTTATAGTTCTAATTCCTTTGGAAATGTTAAAACATAAAAATCTTGTTCATAAATGAACCACATCATCTACCACTTAATTCTTCATAATTATCCCCCTTCATAGACATGTCATATATAAAACCATTGTTTATAACATGGTGAAAGGAAAAAAATAAAAGGTGAGGCCTGATTCTTAAAAAGGGTAAATAAGGGAGATATCACCGATTATATAAACATAGCATAAGAACAAGGGTTTGAGAAAATGAGCTTAAAATTTTAAAACCCCAACCTCTATATCGTAGATCATAATATTGAGTCAGAGTATAATTCTTGGGAATTCATAAGATATTAATCCCAATGGAATCAAATAACAGGATCTGGGAGATCATAAAATTGTCACATGAAATATATTTTGGGCATATACATAAGAATATAAAATCATTTCTTCAGTAGACAAGGATCACTACCAGACTATCAAAGTGGATTGGTTTCAATCACTAAAACATCACAGTAGAAACGTTTCCTTAGTAAATTGTGTCCACTTCCCATTCCAATCCTATTTATATCATGAGATATTCATCTTTACCCAATTCATTGGAGGGATTTACTATTCCGAACCTACCCACCCTTGGTTATAATGTATCCACAATTCTTGGTTATAATGTAACCGATATCCTTGGTTATAACATAACCACCATCACATAATTAAAACCATACATATATGTGCCAAAATATTATAAAACTTTCATATAATCAAACCCTAATAAATTAATTGGGTTTCTTGAAAATTCAATCATATAATAACCAAAGGTAATGAAATGGGTTTCATAACCATTTCATAATTTCATCATATTATAACCTATGGAAAATGAATGGGTTGCATAAACACCAAGTCATAATAATAATGAATCATCTTGATAAATAATAAGGTTGATATACTTGGATCATATCCCATATATATCATAGTAAATACTGAAGGTTTTTGTCATTGATGAATAAAAATATCATTAAAATCATTATTTAGGAATATAAAATTTCCATTTGGAAATCACTTCATTAAAATATAAAGAATTACAAATTATTATGAAAAACAATTTCCTTGAAAATAAAAATGGAAACTTATAAAGTAATATTCAAATTATTGAGTGGTAATTATGGATGTAAAGTCTATTTATTCTATATAAGATAAAAAAATAAAACATTACTTATATATTTTTTTCATAATAGTCAAAAAGTATCTCGTTTGGAAAACAAAAATAAGATTATTTTTAAAAACATTTTGAAAAGTAAAACATGGGTAAAAATTACATTAAAGAATAATTTTTTAATATTGATAATATATTTTAAAATATTTTAAGCCAAAATGGATATGTAAGAGAATGGAATTTTGTTCGAAAATAGAAATAAAGTCACATTTCTATAAAACTTTCTTTCTATCTATTGAGTACTTAAAATAAGAAATATGTGATAAAAGAATATATTATACATCTATAACCATAGTTGAATAAAATTAATGATTTTATTTGGATTTATATCATAATATTTATTCATTTAAAACTTATTCATAAATAATCCTGATATACAATTAAATTCTAACATAAAACCCTTCCCTCGAGTTCAACTTGATTAAGAAGCTATCTAAACCACTATATAATACAATTAAATTTATTATAATTTTTTACCAAATCATGTAAATTATTATTATATAATATATATTAATTATACACACATATATATAAATTCATCCATAATGTTAGATATATAAAATGAATTACACCATTTATAGATACGGTAGATTTAATATATATATATATATGAAGGAGGTTTTAATTTTTCGATGGATATAATGAAATAAAGGTAAAAAATAATTCACTTTTACATAATAAATACCATATCATATAAATCATAAATATTCATAAAATCCATCCTTAGTACCATCTATGAAAATTTAAAATGAAAAATGAATCACAATGCTTCATGGAGGTAGAAGTTTATACGTACACACATGAAACATTATCATTTCTTAATGGATTTGAAGATAAGAAGGTATATATGATATTATCATTAAAAATTATAATTATAGACTAAATATAATTTATAGTTTTTAAACCCATTATAATATGAATGCATAAAATATTGTGATTAAAACTAAATTTCATCGTTAGGTGGAGACGGTAAGTCGTATGTCTGCACAAGCGCTATTACATTTCCCATTTGATGCAAACTGAGGGTGGAAAATGGTTGTTTCATAAACATAATAAAATTTTACCATGATAAGGATAATGGAGATATTGTTTTTTTATAAATTCTATAGGTTTATAGGATCTATATAAGAATTTAAAAAATAAACTTATTAGTTAATGTGATTACCTATTATTTTAAAGAACTCATTTGGATATCCTCTTATAGATCCTAGGGATGGTATTTTGGGAAGAGAAAAAACACTATAATGTGTATATAGAAGTTGAGAAGGAATTTTGGAATGGCCTGGTTGAGTTATATTACTCAATATTGTGTGAATAAGAGAATGAAGGGGTTACATTTAATAAGGTAGGGGAATGACACACATGGAGTTTTTTAAAAGATTAAAATATAATAAAGTCATTACTAAGAAAAATGTTACCAAAATACCTATAAATACATAGGGGATTAATTTTTAGTCCATATATTATCCCTCTTTTCCTCTTTTAAGATCTTTTGTATCTTTTAAATATTTTAATAACATGTTATTTTCCTAAAATATCATTATTGTAAATTTTGACACAATTCCATTAATTTGACTTAAAATACATAAATTAAATGTGGTAAATCAAATATAATATTTTTACACAACACTAATATGTCATATATATCTTAAAAAATCATATAATAGTATAAATATATTATATTATATTACTTTTGATATTATTTTTACAATTGAAGATGTTGGGGAGGAGCAGTTCCAAGTAGTTAGTCTGGGTTGTATGTAATGTTTGAAGCCTACAGGAAATGAATTTCTATAATGCCTATGGTCCATGTAATACTTATGCCTACATGCCTTTTAAGGGTTCCACCTCACCCCTTGAAAGGTGGATTATCAAAAATCAATAAAAAATGAACGCCTTCGGGCCATTGGAGGATATTATTTTAACAATTGATTTTAAGTTTTTGCTAATTAAAGAAATACTGCATCAACATTGAATAAGAATATTGGGTATTTATATAATTAATAAAATTTTAAAATAAATTTACACCATGAAATTAATTTCATTTTGATCAAAATAGACATTTAGATTACCTAATTACTTGTTTTTTCCAATGAAAACACATAATAGATATTTCAAACTAAGAGAGTGGAACTTTGTGACTTTATTTGTTTTAAATATTATAAATCCAATTTTCATGGATAAGTGTCCATTAAAATATTACATAGATTATGAACTTATCAATTAGTTTTTGACTGTATTTACCTGATTTACCCTTTATTGAGGTGATAAATATTACCGTGGTTACAATTCATATTTATAAAAAATAAAAAGGCCAAATTTACCAAATATGAACGTCCTGATTCTAAATATGGAATTAATTTTATCAAGTTAAATACCTATAAGTGAAAGAAATAATGTTTTAAAGTTAGTGCTTAAAAAATGAAAAAAACCAATTTTTTATAATAAATAAAATTTTAGACATAAAATTGGATTTATTATTATTTCATGAATAGTAAAAATATTATATTATTTTTAAAAAATTTTATTGAATATATTATATATTAATTTATTTAAAATAATTCACTGAAATTGATCAATTTAATTTATTAAGATAAATTAACATTGTGTAAATAAAAACAGTTCTTTTGAAATACTTCACTTTTATTTTCAATTGATTTTTATTTTCTTTTATAATTAATTTATAATAAATCAATCAACCTTATAAATGGGTGATCCATACATGATAATTATTTATTTATTCCTATTAATTCCTACAAACATAATGGATCGAGGAAAATAATATTTTAATAATATATTTTGGTTTATCTAAACTTGTTGTGGAATGTAACTTAATAAAAAAACAAATTAAATTTATTTTAAAAAACCTATTTCATAAAACCTAGGGGTGTTACATTCTAACCCTTATAAAATTTCACCCTCAAAATTCCATCAATATTTTAAAACAACTAAGGATACTTCTTCCTCATCATATCCTTTGGTTACCATGTAGCTTCGTCAAATTGGTGTTTTCACCACAAAACTTTGACTATGTGAGTGGTCTTGTTTCATAGAACTATATCTCAATGATCCAGAATATCCAAAGAATATTCCTCATAAGTGGGAACTTTTTATAATGGTATGTCCTCTGACTTCAAATCAAGTGAAGGAGCAGGTATGTCCTTTATTAGGATAGATACATGGAAAACATCGTAAACAAGAGATAGATTTAATAGAAAATCCAATCAATATGTTACCATCCTGATATGATCAAGAATTATGAATGGAATAATTTACCTAGGGATTAAATGGACCATATTTTAAAATTCCATCACCCTCATCCATTGAGGTATTCATAGAAACACTTTTTAACCAACTACAAACTCTATATAAATATTTTTATTTCCCATATAAAATTTTCACTAACTTTGAGAATACTTTGTATAATTTTGAATGGAATTAACCTTATATACCATTTCCTCAATTAAATAAGTTCTCAATAACTTTATTTATATAACTTCATTATTACAGGTTCGAGTTATGAACTCCTTTACATAGAGGGATACATATGCATCCATCTGAATGCTCAAGTGAAAGTAATTTTTATAATAAAAATAAATGAAAGAAATGTGTTGATCCCATACACCATAAAAATACATAGACCATGATCTCAATGTATTTTTTAGAGTTTGAATAATTACCTCAAACTTACCATATATATGAGGATGATACATTATACAAGAACTGAACTCTATATTAAGAGCCTGCTGAAGACTTCACCAAAACATCTTGGCAAACCTCAAATGATGGTCAGATATAATGGAATTGGGTACTATATAAATACTTAAAAATTAATTAATATATATCCTAGAAATATAATCTGGAGATAAACATTCTCAAATAGAAATTAATTGTGCTGACTTTATAAAGAGATTGAATATGACCCATATAGAATTATGGACTTTCAACATTTGGGGGATCTAACAAACAAATCTAGGGTGATGTTTTCCCATTTCCATTATGGTATGGGAAATGGTTTCAACATAACCTTATAATTATATTTCTTAGCATTAAAATTCTAAAATACCAAGAACTAAGATAAAAATTCTATAATATATCTCTTCATGCCATCCAACCAGCTATACTCTTTAAAATCTCCATACATCTTCATACTTCTAAGATGAATAAATAATTAAGAACCATGAAAATTTTCTAAAAAATAATTCTTAAAATCTATTACATATGAAACATATTCACCATTACTAAACCTTATCAATCCATCACAACTGTGGTTGAACTCAGAAATAGTTATGAACTTCTTCTATAGTTATACATCTTTCTTCTTTGCCTCTTTAATTCTCATCAGAATAGATGGTTGAAAACTCATTTGAAAAAGATATAACTTATCCCCTTCATTCATGATTTCAAGATCCATCCTTTTAAAATCCATAAATATTGGATCATTTTTTATTCTAATCATAAATAATCTAGCATGATTTTTTTACAGAAATTATCAGCCACCTTTTTTTTCTTAGAGTATTAATTTATTAAACAATAATAATATTTAATCTTCTCCAAAAAAAATTTCTGATGAATATTCATATATTTTTATGTGAATATATAATTTAATATTTTATGATCTATATATATGAAAAATCTATCTCCATAAATAAAATTCCTCCATATCTTTAATTCAAAAATGACCATAGCTAACTCAAAATCATGAGTTGGGTAATTTTCTAATGTACCTTCAATTTTTATGAGGAATAAGCTATAACAATATTTTTCAGCATGAGAATGCTTCCCAATAACTTATATGGTGCACCCCCATAGATTATAAACCCTTATACACTATAGGTTAATGTAGTAATAGGTGCACCGACTAACCTTATCTTTAGTTCCTTAAAACTTTCCTCACATTAATCTGTCTAAATAACATTAGCTCCCTTACAAGTTAAATTATTGAGTGAATTGGAAATTAATGAAAAATTCTCAACAAAGTATTGATAAAATCAATTAAAACTAATAAAAATATTGATCTGAGTCACAATGGTTGGTCTGGGCCAAGATCCAATAGCTTCTATATTTTTAGCATTTATTAATATACCCTCACATGAGATTGTATGACCCATGAATGAAACTTTTCAAGGATAGAATTCACACATGGTAAATTTTTCATAACACTTATCCTTTCTAAGGGTCTTCAATGTAATATTCATGTTATCATCATGATCTTCCTTTATTTTTTAATATATAAGAATATACACTATAAATAAAACCATAAAATGATGAAGGTAATCAATAAATAATATATTTAATAAATCCATGAACATAGTGGAGGAATTGGTAATAAAAAAAGGAATCACATTAAATTAATAGTGTCCGTTACTTATATATAATGTCACATTGGCTATATCCTCCTTTATGACTCTCAAAGGGTGATATAAAAAAAAATTTATATCTTATGAAAATATAGATCTATGCACAATTGATCAAACAAGTTATCAATACATGGAAAATGATACTTATTATTGACAATGACATTTTTTTGTTCTCGATAATCAATGTAGATTCATAACAATCCATCCTTTATTTTTTTTAAATAACTATTTCACTAAATGGTGACACACATGGGTGAAAAATCCATTATAAATATTCTCTCAGAGTTACTTGTTAAATTACTACAACTCAATTAGGTCCATTTTATAAGGAGTATTTGAAATAGGTTTAGCACTAGGTATGAGTTATATTGAAATATAAACATCATGATTTGGTGGAATATAAGGAAAATATTCTTGAAATATATCTAGAAAATCCAGAACAAAAGTTATATCATAAATAATTATTTTATCCTCAACCATCCGAGATAAAGAACCCCCTTTGAATAGTAATCAAGACCCATATATTGGATTTTATTTCCATCAGATGTATATATTTATCATCACAATGATAGAAGATCATAGGTTGGTTCAAAAAATAAAAATGGATTTATGTTATTCTACCATTGATGTGGGATTTATGAAGAGAAATCTAATCCATGCCCAAAATAACATCAAACTTTACAAGAGGTAGAATAATAAGATTTCTAGGAAGCACATTCCGAAAAAAATAAACTAGAGAAGAATCATGGACTTGAGATGTGATCATCATGCCATTAGGGTTGTCATTTATAATTAAATATCTAATCATTTATGAGGTACTATAATATCTATAGAAAATTATTTATAATAAAAGAGTGGGTAGATCTAGAATCAAATAAGAAATTATCAGTTCTTGAGTGGATGATAAGTTTACCTTTCCCCGTGTCATTCTCGTAATTAACATCGATAGTTCTAATCACAAGAGACATCACTTTCACTTTGGGATTAATAGGTTATTGTCACTAAACATAAAAAAACATTAATATTCATGCACTTGTTGGTATGATTCTCATACTTCTTACATTTGAAGCATTAGAGCATGGGTGATTGATTAGTTAAAGCCTTCCTTTACTCTATTGTACAAATCGAATTTTCACCACCATACAAAAATAACTACCACTATGAATAGATTTTCCACATTTAAAACACTTCCCACTTACACTCAATTAATTTCCATGATGTTTCTTCCCAGTTTTCTCACATATAAGAGACTGGAATTTCATTCCACCGTGTTATTTCTTTGAGTTCTCATGAGACTCGATCATCCGTTTCTTATCAAAACCATGCTAATGGTGGTAATATTAAATTTTTATTTATACATTAAGTGAAAATTTAATTATTTCTTCATTTCCACTAGAGTTTCTTATAGATAACACCTTTTTGGGACTTGATTTTATGATTTAGAATAATTGATCCATTTTTATTTGAGGGCTTATGATTAAACTATAAGAATACCTTGATATTCTTGTATAATTAGTTTCATAGGAAACAATATAGATTTATTATACTTATATTTGAGATTAAGAAATTCATTACCCATCCCTTTACACAGAATATGAGGGAATTACTTACTTGAAAATATTCTCTTAAATTCATCCCATTATATTAATTCAATTTCTATCTCTTAACTCGTATTCTTAATAAGGTTCCACCATTGATCTTCTTCACATTATGAATGACAAACAACCAAAATAAATTTCTCCTGATTTAAGAAATGAAGAAATGGAAATATGTTTTCAATGCTTTTGATCCATTTTTCAATAACTAGTGAATCTACAGAAACAAAAAAAGAAGATAGATGTTTCCTCATGAAGGGCTCAACAAATAATTTACCCTAATTTTATTATTTGTAGGACCAATGGGATTTATATCTTGAGAATGATTCATATGAATAACAGTGATATTTGTTATTCCATCTCCCATAAAATTTGGTTTCTCATATGGAAAATCATTGTATTGTCTATGACATTCAGTATTAAGATGATTTCTTTGGGGTCCAACCATAGAATATAAACTAAAAAACATAGTTCAACCAATAATAATTAATGTGAAAAACTACATAATCATCAAAAAAATATAGCATTTCCAAATTGTGAATCCTTCCTCTATGGAATCTTAGGTATAACCATGTTCATTAAATGGTTATTATCTAAACTTTAAGATTTCATCATATAATTAGACATATCCCTAGGGTTATCACTAAAGATATATCATCCTCATTTATAAATATGAACTAAAAATTATATAGATACCAAATACAAAGAACCTTACTTTTCAAATATAAATATTACATTTTAAATGATGAATATTCATTACATAACACTAAGATAAATTCTATAATCATATACACCAAGTGAATTTGGAAATGTGGATTCATAAAAAACATGTTCATAAAGTAACTACATCATCTCCCAATTAGTTATTCATAATTATCACCCTTCTTAGACAATTCATATAAAAAACCTTTCTTCATAACTTGGGGAAAGGAAACATAATAAAGGAAGATCTCTGATTCTCATTTATGATAAATAAGGGAGATATCAATGATCACATAAACATCACATGATAATAAGGGCATGATAACATGATCTTAACATTATAAAAAAACACCCTACAAATCATATATCATAATATTATGTCATGGAATAAATCTTGTCTATTAATAAGACATTAACCATAAAGGAATCAATCAAAATGATCCATGAGAGAATAACATTGGCATAAGATGTAGATTTACGAAATACACATAATAATAAAAAATCATTTTCATTACAGTAAAGTATCACTTCCAAAACTATCATAGTGGATTGGATTTACTCCTCAAACCATCATAGTAGCCAAGGTTCAGTCCAACTACTATAATAGTGAAAAAATTTCTTTTCTAAATTAGGTTCACTCCTCATTCCATCTCTATTTATCTAATGAAATTTTAATCTTTAACCAAATAATTGGAGGGATTTATAATTCATAGACCACCTACCATTTGTTTTAACATAACCACCACCCTTGGTTATAATGTAACAACCATACTTAGTTATATATTTACCACCATCAAATAATATTAACCATACATATATGGTTCAAAAGATCATAAAACATTCATCATATCATAACCCATGAAAATAAATGGGTTTCCTAAAAATTTCATCATAGCATAACAGATAGAATACAAATGGGTTTCATAAACAATTCTTCATTTCATCATAGAATAACCCTTGTAAAAGTATCAAGTTTCATAAAAACCATGACATCATAAACATAAACCATCTAGATAAAGAATATTGATGATATCTTTGAATCATATCCCCAGTTAAGAATAAGCAATATTAAATGTTGTTGTCATTGATGAAAATAAATAATATTTAAAATATTGAGAAAAATAAAAATTTCATTTTCAAATAGATTATTTAAAATATAAAAAAATCAATAAATTATTTTATTGACTCAGGTTTTAACATGTAAGACATTGGAATTTTTCAGAGATGACTATTGAAGCCCGACACTGAGTTCACATAGAATTATGGATCCTAGAGAGCCTCAACATTGTGATATTAAAAATATTAAAAATATTATATCACATGCATAAAGTTTATTTAAAAATATTAAATAAATCTCTAGAGAAGTATCATATTGGAAATATGAGTTTGTGGTTGAGTTCAGAGCATGGTGTTTACCCTATGCGAGACATAACATTTTTCAGCATCAGGTGATGGATCGGAGGCATGTTGGTGTGGTATTAAATGGAGGTTATTGATTTTATAAAATTAAATAAATATAGTATAAGTAATTAGGTGAAAAAAAATATAGGAGTTATCATCGATCTCCGATCATGACAATGAACACTCCCACATCATAGTGTAGTGGCTTCAGAGCATAGAACTTACCCCAAAGCTTCGATATTTCTCAAACAGGTAGGAATATTTGTGTTTTAAGTCCTTATCCCACTTTAATATATTTTGTCAGGTTTTATATGCCTTATACAACAAATAAGAACCCCCAAAAAGGTTGATCTATGGATTTTGGTGAAATAAGGGAATTTTGGGTGACTCATAAGGAATTCCTATTCAGAAATTCTGATCACATGGATTGTAGTGCATGATCACACACCATGTATTCTTACCATTTGGGGATGATGATGTTTTTGGGACTAGATGCCCTGTACTAGGGTTACACACCATATAGTGAGCCCAGGCCATGTGGTTGAGGGGCATGACTAAGGGAGCTATGTAATCAACAATGGTCATGTGGAAGTACACGGACATAGACATGGACATGGGGTGCAAGACACATGAAAAGAAACAAAACATGGCCAAGATGCCATTTATCCATGACATGTCATGTGTCGAGATATGATTGGTTGAGTCATGTGGGGAAAGACAAGGCCAAGGTCTGGGTGAGGAGAGACACATCATTTACACAATTTACATGCTATGTAGGCTCACATGGCCAGTCATGCCATGCATTAGAGGAAAAAACTATGTGTTGATATAGAGTCACATGCCCTATGGACCCTAGTACATGATGTGTATTATTTTGGGGATCTTCCACCTTGGATATATCCTTCTTTTAGGATTATATTCATGCATAAAAATAGCCTATGCTGAGTAGTTTTCTGTAACACCCCGAGCTTCTATGATACGCTTCTCTTTCAATAATGCAATAGCTTCCATTGTACGCAAGTTCGAGATTCTAACACACCGCGACTAATCAAAATAGCCATTATGAATAGTAATACCCACTTTTTGAAATTATATATATTTTATATTTCAAAATGGACTTCATTTTTGGATTCAGAATATCGAAATTAGCCTATGTTGAATTTTTGGTATTTTTCTGAGAACTTCCAATTTTTTATGAATAGTGAAAAATACTTAAAAACAACTTTTTTAATAAAAAATAATTTATAGTGATAAATTATACTATTGAGTGATTTTAAAGTATAATTAGAATATATTTTTACCATTTTATCCAATGGTGTTCATTAGAATTAATTTCACTTCGAAATTGGACATGAACAATTGTCAATCTTTTGATATATATTGTTTCTTAAAAACACGCTATTTGTTGTGACAACGAGAATTAATTATTAAATTAATTAATGCAACTTATATGTTTGGAATTTTTTTAAAATAGACATCATTTTTGAATTCGGAATATCAATTATAGCTTATGGTGAATTTTTGGCATTGTTTTGAAAAACTTTAATTTTTGATGAATAGTGAAACCACTAAGTTGTAGTTAAAAAACTAATTTTTCATTTAAATGAAAATTTACCACTTTTGTGAATTGAATTTCAAAAATCTGACATACACGGTTGTCATTATAATGTAAAATGTGGTTCAATGGGATTAAAATAATTTTTTGGTGAATAGTAACTTTTAAGTTTTATTAATCGCGATTAAAGGTAATTAGTGAAATTTATGGTAAAAATGATATTATAAAAATATGAAAATACATTTAAACTTGTCATAACCTTATTGGATGAGTCATGGCCGACCAAGATAATACATGGGTCAACTTGGGGACCCCATGGAGCCACTTGGGTAAGAAAATGATATTAATAACCTTTTATTTAAAGTAAAAATAAAATTGTCACAAACATGTGTTGTTTTACTAAAACAATTATTACATGGGGTTATATAAGTTAAAGTTTTGACTATAAATATTCATAGGAAAGATAAAAACATATCCTACATCATGGTAATTTTCTTATAATTTTTAGACATTAAATAAATTAAATTATTTATGACCCAATGATGATGCAGCGATTACCTCATTAATTAACGATTTAAATAAAATGAAAAGATAATGTAAATTATAATATATACACTTGTAAAAAACCTATTGTATGAGTATATTTCAAACCCTTATCACCTTATCCTAGAAATACATAATTTTGGGACCTTTGGAATCCTAATATCACTTCATAATAATGTAACATTTCATGAGTTTCCAAGAGTGCCCCTCCTCTCCTCTTATAAAAGGCCCCCACCACTACCACCTTATTCACACCTTCCAAGAAATTTGGCTCGGCAAAACTCTGCCCAAATACTCTATAAACTTCCCTCTCTTACTCATAGAAGACTCACTTTGGGCATAAGTCTTCCCAAGGAATCCTTTGGATCAAATCAAAAAGAGTTACCCGATTTTAAGGTAATGTCTTCTCTTATGTTATTTTGTTTTATTTTGCTTCTCCAACCCCTTAAACTCTTTTTATTCCATTATTTTGTAACAACACCAGTATATTAAATATACTAGGATGTTTTTATGAGAATTATTTTATTTACACTTACACACACCTTTTTCTAATGGTTAAAGAATATACTGTTTCTGTGGGTGGTGAAATACTGCCTCACGAAACGATGATTGTTCAATATTCTTTTAACACTTCTAATGGTGGCCATTTTGATGACAATATTTTCATATATGATATATATATATATATATATATTATGTTTAAGTTTTTATTATGATTATTTATTTCTCATTTATGGAATACCTTAATGATTTCCATTATGGGTGAACGCGAATATTTCATTTTAGGAAGTGCGGACTACCGCCCCCTCAAACTGATTTGAATCGTTAATGACATATGTGGGATGTATAAAGGATGGAGTAAATGATATTATATATGATATTATACTGGAATTATAATATACCTTTATATAATTATGATTTCATTCCATTAAATACGAAATAGAAATGAAAGTAGCGTTCATGCGTACGTACAGCTTACCGTCTCCATGAACGGTGCATTTCATTTCTAACCTCTAAACGTTACGTAATATTATGAATGAATGTATATAAAGAATATATATGATATATATGATATCTACATCATGAATATAATTATAGAGATAATGGATATTTCACCACATGAACAACTTGTAATTATAAGAAGTTTATTTTTAACTCAAATACCAATGATCGACAAAATGACCGTTATTAACTTAAATAATTACATAATGTTCAAAACATGGTAATAAGTGATATAAAAGGGATAATGAACTTGAAAAATGTTCTTAAGCATGTAGAAATTAAATCTAGTTTATTATTCAGGATATTAAATAATGATCGAGTCAAGTCGGATACGAGGTAAGGGAACTTCTTAACCCAATTTCCGTTCTTTGGGTTAATCTCCTACTTTCAAATTATATCATGATATTATTATCTTTTATCTTGTATTTGTACTTTATTTATGTGTACTTATAGTGAATATACATAATAGATCTATTTTATTTAAAAAAATATCTTTGTAAGGACTTCGTCTCAATCTCCATTCATTGAGGCATATTTTGTTTTATACACAAATTTCTTCTATACGGTGTATAAACCCCTTTGAATTTTAAATTTATTCAAAAGGAATATTTTTTATACGAATAATTTTACTAAATGACAAAAAGGAATGTTTTTCTTGTCGTACGTATGTGGCGACAACGACTTGTCCACCGCCGTGACCATTATTTCAGTTTTGGCTTCCTCTATAAGCCACAACTTTTTTTAAATGAAAAATAAATACCAAGTTTTAATTTTATTTTATTTTGGTATTGAAAATGGTTTTGATAAAGTTTTTATTATATCAATGTGTTGTATTGATATCTTGTGATTGAAATGTGGAAATGTTATGTTTCCTTTATGCATTTTTATGTGATATGATTATGTTATGGTTTATGATATGTTTAAACCTTTTCATATAAGGAATGAATTATACTTAATAAGTGATGGGTGGATCCCTCTATAGCTTCTCGATGCATCGGAAGGTCTCATGAGACAAAATAGTGTCTTGGCACGAGGCCTTGACAAAATCTTATTTGTAGTCTTGGCACGAGGCCTTGGCTATGTGGTTATGATAGTCTGACATTATGCATTCCATCATTATGAAAGTGGTTATTGATATTTCATGTGATTATTCGACCACTAGAATATCCATGTGAATAAGTAAATGGAATTATCTCATTTTACTTTTGCCATATTATGTTGAAGTTCAAGTTTAAAAGGCTTTTATTTTAGTTATACATTGCCTTAAATGTTTATGTTTATTTATAAAAGTTTCCACTATATTGTTATCCTTAATGAGCATCTGAGCTCTCCCCTTTCAATGTTTTATTTTTCCAGGATGTGAAGAAATATTTTATGACTGACCTAAAGGGATTGTCTGATGGGGATATGAGTGTGGACTATGGAGACTATGTTATTGTAGTTTTTCACTTTATGATGTAATGTAACATTTATGAATGTATCTAGTGTTTCCAGGGATACTAAACTAATCGGTCATTCGAGACTTGATCTTTTGTGATCATGCCAATGTTACGCAATAATGCACCGACTCTGGGTAATTGGGGTCAGGGAATTACAGTTGGTATCAGAGGTAGTTTAGTACTAACCTTGGAAGCTAGATTTAGATAAACTCTGATTAGATCACATAACCCTAAGATAGACTTTGAGGATTATTATAGAATAACTTCCTAGAATTTTGGTATTATAGAGTTTTTTGTGAGTTTCCGAGAAATACATCCCTATCTGGATACGAGCAGGTAGAGGCAGCTCTGGCATAGATGTACCTAGGGGTAAAACCTGAAAACATCGCTTTGAGCTAGACTCGAACGGGAACTGGTGCACGACAAAGGGCCTTGCTGCACTCTTGGTTACGAAACTCCCGGGGGATATGCTTAGGATAATTCTCATTTTCTTTACAAACCATTATGAAGAGTTTATGAGTATATACTTCCTCATAGAAATATTTTTATGATTATGGATTATATCCATAAACTGTTCAATTTATTTTAAGTGTTTTACAAGTAGGGAATTATGTATTTTTATTCATAAACTGATCTAGTTTATTCCATTGTTTAGAAATGGCGCATAGTGGAAGGAATGGAAACCGTGTCAATGCACACACTCCATGTAGGGATTGTCCTCCTACTCAAGATAATTATAATGGAGCTGGAGATACAACTGGTGCTGATCAACTTATCACCGTACTGTGAAAACTCACTCAGGTTATGAATAATAACCTTACTTGTATGGAACACCCAGATCCCCAACGTGGAGAATCAATGTTAGACTTCTTCATGAGGCAACAACCGCAAATATTTAATGGGGGTACAAATCCATTAGTATCTGAGCAATGGATAAACTCCTTAGAGAAAATATTCCATGCCGTGGGGAGTAGCGAAAGGGAGAAGGTTGTCATGGCAGTTTACCGCCTCACTGGAGAAACCAATCAATGGTGGTCACTGATTCAAAACACAAAGGAATATTAAGAAGTATCAAGTATGTAATGGAGGGAGTTCAAAGAGATTTTCTTAGAAAAATACTTCCCTCGTGACCATAGAGCAGATTTGAAAAGGAAATTTCAGAGTCTGAGGCAGAAGGAGGATGAGAATGTCGCAAATTATGAGGCTAACTTTACAAGGTTAGCAAGGCATGCTCTAGATTATATATGTAACCCAAGAAGTAAGATTGATCGTTTCTTTGATGGGTTAAAACCATTTCTCCATCGAGCATTAGTATCAAAATCTCTCCCAACATACGAAGATATAGTCTCGTGTGCTATCAAGACAGAAAAGGAATTCTCTAAGTCTTATGACAACAAAGTAATGAAAGAGAAGAAGAGAATGGTAGAACAAGAGATAGATAAAGGGAAAAAGGGAAATAAGGATTTTCTATTATGTGATAATTGTGGGAAGAATCACCCTGGTACATGCCTAAAAGGAATGGGAGTTTGTTATAAATGTGGAGAAAAGGGTCACCAAGCTCGTGATTGTAAGGGAAAGAAAGAGGCTACCAATGTTGAATGCTATAATTGTAGAGAAATGGGGCATTATGAAAATGAATGTCCTAAGCGTCAGGGAAACTTACCCCAGAAAAGGCCAAGGGATCAAGTCCAAGCTTATGCTGTTACTATAGTTGAAGTGGAATAATTAATGTATTGGTGCTTTTGGACTCAAGGATTATATTCTGGTTATAAAAACAATGTGATATATATAAGGATTGTACTACAGTACTTATTGTTTTCATTAAGGTTTTAATATGATGAAGGTAATAATATTTTTAGTATGTGACAATAAGAGAAACTTTACTTTGTTTGGGGGAATCTGATGAATTGATTTTGGAATTTAGAGACCTTTTAGAGAAAGTCTGGACAAAGGTATTTTGGATAACTATAAAGGTTGGAATGGATTATGTTGAACTTTGGATAGTATTGTTTAAGGTTAAAACATTTCTGAATATTATTTTTGCAATATTATAATACTATAGTTTTAGGAAAAGGACAACCTACAGGTTGGGGGATAACCCGTTGCGTCGGACAAAGCGGTAGGAATCGAACCCACAACCATAGTGCCACATGCCTTTATTACCTACCACTAGCCTACATGAAGTACCTAGTTATTACAAAATAGTTTTCTTAATCTAAATTGTATGTGTTAATATTTTGAACCTTGTACGATTAGGATAAATATAATATTTTTGAGTTCTATTATATTTTTGAGTGAAAGAGGAGTTTGTGGTAGAAATTAGTTGAAGGTTGAAACTATACTTGTCAAGCATAAATATATATATACCTATCTCTTATTCTATGAATAAATTAATTATTAATCTTTAGTAAAGGGACATTAAAACAAAAAAATGTGTTATCCTAATACCTTATGTCTTGTTGAACTGATAATATTTTAAATCAATATAGATTGAAGGCTTTGAGACCCTCAATTTTACACTTGTTTGTGATTGATGACCTCAATCACTCCCTACAAATATTTACATTTTTCCTCCAATTATATGTATTTAATTTCCACCAATGTTCTCCTTATCGAGATCATAATTTGGTGGTGACATTTTCATTTCCCTTTCCCTCTTATTAAGGCTAAATTTTATCAACCTTATTGCCGATGTGGGTTTTCCAAAAAGGTATTTTCTATTTTCAACCTCTTATTTTCTAAGAAAAATTTCAAATTGCGAGGAAGCAATTTATTGAAGGAGGGGAGAATGTAACACCCCAAGCTACCATGATATGCTTCTCTTTCAATAATGGAATTGCTTCCATTGTACGCAAGTTCGAGATTCTAACACACCGCGACTAATCAAAATAGCCATTATGAATAGTAATACCCACCTTTTGAAATTATATATATTTTATATTTCAAAATGGACTTTATATTTTGATTCAAAATATCGAAATTAGCCTATGTTGAATTTTTGGTAGTTTTCTGAGAACTTCCAATTTTTTATGAATAGTGAAAAATACTAAAAAACAACTTTTTTAATCAAAATAATTTATAGTGATAAATTATACTATTTACTGGTTTTAAAGTATAATTAGAATATATTTTTACCATTTTATCAAATGGTGTTCATTAGAATTAATTTCACTTTGAAATTGGACATGAACAATTGTCAATCTTTTGATATATATTGTTTCTTAAAAACACGCTATTTGTTGTGACAACGGGAATTAATTATAAAAATAATTAATGAAACTTATATGTTTGTAATTTTTGTAAAATAGACATCATTTTTGAATTCGGAATATCAATTATAGCTTAGGGTGAATTTTTGGCATTGTTTTGAAAAACTTCAATTTTTGATGAATAGTGAAACCACTAAGTGGTAGTTAAAAAACTAATTTTTAGTTTAAATGAAACTTTACCACTTTTGTGAATTGAATTTCAAAAATCTGACATACATTTTTGTCATTAGGATGTAAAATGTGGTTCAATGGGATTAAAATAATTTTTTGGTGAATAATAACTTTTAAGTTTTATTAATCGTGATTAAAGGTAATTAGTGAAATTTAAGGTAAAAATGAAATTATAAAAATGTGAAAATACCTTTACACTTGTCCTAACCTTATTTTATGAGTCATGGACGACCAAGAAAATACATGGTTCAACTTGGGGACCCCATGGAGCCACTTGGGTAAGAAAATGACATTAATAACTTTTTATTTAAAGTAAAAATAAAATTGTCACAAACATGTGTTGTTTTACTAAAACAATTATTACATGGGGTTATATAAGATAACATTTTTAATATAAATATTCATTGGATAGATAAAAATATATCCTACATCATGGTAATTTTATTATAATTTTTAGACATTAAATAAATTAAATTATTTATGACACAATGACGATGCAACAATTACCTCATTAATTAACGATTTAAATAAAATGAAAATATAATGTAAAATATAAGACTTAAAAATTTCAAAAACCTATTGGATGAGTATATTTCGAACCCTTATGACCGTATCCTTGAAATACATAATTTTGGGACCTTTGGAATCCGAAAATCACTTCATAATAATGTAGCATTTCATGAGTTTCCAAGAGTGCCCCTCCTCTCCTCTTATAAAAGGCCCCCACCAATACCACCTTATTTACACCTTCCAAGCCATTTTTCTCGGCCAAACTCTGCCCAAATACTCTCTAAACATCCCTCTATTACTCCTAGAAACCTCACTTTGGGAAGAAATCTTCCCAAGGAAGCCTTTGGCTCAAATCAAAAAGAGTTACCCAATTTTAAGGTAATGTCTTCTCTTATGTTATTTTGTTTTATTTTGCTTCTCCAACCCCTTAAAATATTTTTATTCCTTTATTTTGTAACAAAAACAGTATCTTAAATATACTAGGATGTTTTTATGAGAAGTATTTTATTTACACTTACACGCACCTTCGTCTAATGGTTGAAGAACATACTCTTTCTGTGGGTGGTGAAATACTACCTCACGAAATGATGATTGTTCAATATTCTTTTAACACCTCTAATGGTGGACATTTTGATGACAATATTGTCATATATGATATATATATAATGTTTATGTTTTCCTTATTCTTATTTATTTCTCATTTATGGAATACCTTTATGATTTCCATTATGGGTGAACACGATAATTTCATTTTAGGAAGTGCGGACTACCGCCCCCTCAAAGTGATTTGAATCGTTAATTCCATATATGGGATGTATAAAGGATAGAGTAAATGATATTATATATGATATTACACTGGAATTATAATATACATTTATATAATTATTATTTCATTCCATTAAATATGAAATAGAAATGAAAGTAGCGTTCATGCGTACATACAGCTTACCGTCTCCATGAACGGTGCATTTCATTTCTAACCTCTAAACATTACGTAATATTATGAATGAATGTATATACTGGATATATATGATATATATGATATCTACATCATGAATATAATACTATAGATAATGGATATTTCACCACATGAACAACTTGTAATTATAAGAAGTTTATTTTTGACTCAAGTACCAAAGATCGACAAAATGACCGTTATTAAATTAAATAATTACATAATGTTCATAACATGGTAATAAGTGATATAAAAGGGATAATGAACTTGAAAAAGGTTCTTAAGCAAGTAGAAATTAAATCTAGTTTATTATTCAGGAGATTAAAGAACGATCGAGTCAAGTCGGACACGAGGTAAGGGAACTTCTTAACCTAATTTCCGTTCTTTGGGTTAATCTCCTACTTTCAAATTATGTCATGATATTATTATGTCCTATCTTGTATTTTTACTTTCATTATATGTACTTATAGTGAATACACATAATAGATCTATTTTATTTAAAAAAAATATATTTTTAAGGACTTCATCTCAATCTCCATTCATTGAGGCATATTTTGTTTTATACACAAATTTCTTCTATACGGTGTATAAACCCCTTTGACTTTTACATTTATTCAAAAGGAATATTTTTTATACGAAGCGTTTTAATAAATGAAAAAAAGGAATGTTTTTCTTGTCAAACGTATGCAGCGACAATGACTTCTCCGCTGCCGTGACCATTATTTGAGTTTCAGATTCCTCTACAAGCCATAACTTTTTTTAAATGAAAAATAAATACCAAGTTTTAATTTTCTTTTATTTTGGTATTGAAAATTGATTTTGATAAAGTTTTTATTATATCAATGTGTTGTATTGATATCTTGTGATTGAAATGTGGAAATGTTAAGTTTCCCTTATGCCTGTTTTATGTGATATGATTATGTTATGGTTTATGATATCTTTAAACCTTTTCATATAAGGAATGAATTGGAATTAATAAGTGACAGGTGGAGCCCGCTATAGCTCCTCGATGCATCGGCAGGTCTCATGAGACAAACTAGTGTCTTGGCACGAGGCCTTGACAAAATCTTATTTGTAGTCATGGCACGAGGCCTTGGCTACGTGGTTATGATAGTCTGGCATTATGCATTCCATCATTATGAAAGTGGTTATTGATATTGCATGTGATTATTCGACCAGTAGAATATCCATGTGAATAAGTAAATGGAATTCTTTCATTTTACTTTTTCCATATTATGTTGATGTTCAAGTTTAAAAGGATTTTATTTTAGTCATACATTTCCTTAAATGTTTATGTTTATTTATGAAAGCTTATGCTATATCGTTATCCTTACTGAGCATATGAGCTCACCCCTTTCAATGTTTTATTTTTCCAGGATGTGAAGAAATATTTTATGACTGACCTAAAGGGATAGTCTGATGGGGATATGAGTGTGGACTATGGAGACTATGTTATTGTAGTTTTTCACTTTATGATGCAATGTAACATTTATGAATGTATCTAGTGTTTCCAATGCTACTAAACTAATCGGTCGTTCGAGACTTGATCTTTTGTGATTATGCCAATGTTACACAATAATGCACCGACTCTGGGTAACTGGGGTCAGGGCGTTACATTTTCCGCATAGAACGTAATGGCAGATCTTGTGGTTTCTTTAGAGATATTTCATAGTTTAATTGAAATAGGACACTACTAAGTGATGCTTAATCGAGGATAATGACTTTGGTGGATCAATAGAGAGGTTTTAGGGTTGGTACAATTCACTATCATCTCAGGATGCAGGTCCCCTAGACTCTTACTCCAGTACAGTGGTTCTCTCTTATCATGCCTAGGAATGAGTCCCCTATTTGTAAATTTTTTTCTAATGAGGTGGTATGATAATGATGCTCCTTTTAGAATAATTGGACCAACTAAGAAGATCATTTTGGTTTATTAGAGGAAGATTTTGGGACTGGTACTCCCCTATTGTAACAAGGCACTAGTGTCCCTTACCCATCAGATTGGTAGAGATGGAACTCCCCCACAGTGGGTGTGGGTCCTCTACCCACATATTAGTTATACCAGGGTGGGTAATTTCCTTTTGGAGTAGGGTGTGGGTCCTCTATATCCTTTTTTATATTAGAGACATATATCCCCTATCATATCAGGGTACGGTCCCTCTAAACACCTTAGGCAGATAGAGTAGGTACTCCCTTACTGTACTAGGGTCCATGTCCTCTATACATGGAGTTGGTACTCCCCTATCATATTAGGGAATGGGTCCTCCATGTGTGATGTATAGATAGAGTAGGTAATCCCTTGTTATAACAGGGTGGACATCCTCTATCCAAGGATTTGGTACCCCCATATCTTACCAGGGTGACGATCCTCTATACAGGATGTTCAAAGAGAGTCGGTACTCCCCCATCATTCTAGGGTGCAAGTCTTCTAGACTGGGGTCAGTAATCCTCAATCGAGTCAGGGTATGGGTCCCCTATAGTGATCATATAGGTAGAGTCAAGAATCCCCTATACTAGGGTGCATGTCCTTTATACATGGATTTCCACTCCCCCGTCTTTTAGGAGTAGTGGGGAGAGGGTCCTCTGTGGGAGTAAGATATCCCTCCTCTATGGAGCATAGTTTCAAGGAGCACGAACCTCCACATGTTATTTGTAACACCAGTTTAGGATTTAGTATTCCCTTGACACAGTTAGGTGTGAGCCTCTCCATATGAGTATCATATATTTTAAGTGATATGGTTGGGAGTTATTTATCCCTCTATGTAGTGAGGCACAAGACACTACATATCATTGTAACAGAGGTTAAGTGAGGTGGTTAATAGTTAATAATCCCTCAACTATTGGGTAGTGGTGAGTTTTGTGTCCCTCTATTCTCTCTTTTAGAGAGGTTTCACATGGTGATTTTTTTGGAGTTGTGCTACCTCGAATGTGTTCAGTGGTGAGGTTGAGGTCCTCTACACTTGGGATATTTTGTGATTGTGTAGGGTGAAGTACTATGTTTTCATGACCTCTAGTAATAATAATTATAGTCAAAACCAGGGATTTGTTCCTAATAGATTGTATCTCTGAGATGAGTACCATATGAAGTGGAAGAGGTCATGGAGTGTGTTCTACTGGATGAGTGTTACTTTAGATCCTTGAGTAGAATTATGTGGCTAGCTATGAGGTAGATACCTTATAACACTTATAGTCTGAGATGAGTATATCTGGATTTTTCTAGGGAGTCCCTCTAGTGTTGTTATATATATTGGTTGACACACCATGTGGATAGAGCTTACTAGTCATGTATAGATGATGATAGTCAAAATAAAGTTTCTCCGTATTTTTGGTTCCCTTTGGATGGGTCGAGAGGACTATTTAATTTCAGTTTCTCCCTTTTATATTGGGTGTTTTGGGAGTTCCTAGCGGGTATTATTATACTCACCCCTACATGGTATTTTCCTGCACATGTAGATTCTTTAACAGACAACGTGCCTTTTGATGGAGTCCCAGGGGGGCCCAGAGTAGGCAAAGCTTAGTGGGCTAGATAGACCGATGTGTTTGTCAGTGTTTGGTCGATGTGATTACCTGAAGTTTCATTTGATATCAGTACCATCCATATATGTAGGTTGTATTCTGTTACCATTTTAGTGGGATTTTATTTTTCCATTTTTCTCTTTTAGTAATTTTATAGTACTCTTGTTCTAGGATATATGTATGTATTCATTTATTTTTCTATTTTATTATCTCTACAATATTTCATGGATATGTATATAGGTTTATATATATATATACTTAGACTAAGGCCTCCATTGTGTGTGATATGACTAATCAGTGTTAGACACCATCCCCTATCCTATTAGAGGTCAGTTTGGGGTGTTTCTGATCGAGCCCTGGTGGGTCTGGTTGTGATAGAGTGGTATTAGAGTGGGTTCTAGTTTGGTACTATAGTTTAGTAGTTGTCTATATGTGATATTAGTTTAGGTTTAATAGTGACATTGTTAAAGTGTTTCAAGTTAGGAGTTCAGTACAATAACTCTAGAGTTCATGCAATGGAAAATATATCAATTTAACAGGACTCTAATAACCTATTCGTTGACTCAGTACATTGGGGAACTAGTCATAGGGAATCTTTGGTACATGAATCAAATAGGAATGGGTTGTGGGTTCCATGTACTTCTTTATTCAGCTCATAAGATATACTAATTAACTATGGTGTATCTTGATTTTATTTTAGGATTCCACCTTGATGACAACTAGATAGGGTCACACAATGGGATTGTGATGATGATCCTCCAAATGATGAGGATTTATTATAGGGAACTAGTCCTGAGGCAGTACCTCTGGTAGTCCTACTAGTTAGACACCACCTATCAAGTAGTAGGTTGTTCCATAAACTCAGGTAGAGGATACACACAGGATGAGTTTGCTTCATGAGTTCCAAAGGAAATGACCTCTAAGGTATCTGGGTGAGCTAGACCCCTAGGCAATTGATGACTTGATTGAGGTAGTCATGCATGTCTTCAACCTTATAAGGACACCTACTTATTATATGGTACTACTAGAGACAATTCTTCTCTAGGTCTCATCCATGTGATGGTGTATTCCATTGACACAGACCCATGTAGAGGTGACACTCACTTCGGTAGAGTTTAATTAGATATTTAGTAAGAGTTTTATCTATAAATGATGAGATCATTTCATATCCAGGATCTTCTTCAGCTTCATCAGGATAAAATTTACATGATAGAGTACTCTTTGAGGTTCAAAGATGATTCATGATATTCTATGGATATGGTTCAAAATCATTTCTTCAGATCATGAATTATTGACCAGGTCCTTTGTAGTGACATCTGATTATGTGTGAAATCCTTATACCTTCACTCTTAGAAAAGGGTATTGAAGAAATATGTAGTGATAGAGATATTCCTGGAGAATTTTTGGGCGGATGTGGCCAACAATGTTGATCATGAGGCTAATTCATCTAGAATAGTTGAAATACGAAATATGATATGAGATAGATGTAGGAGGAACACCCACGCCCATACCTAAACACATGGGTATATAACAAACGAGTCATATTGGGGATCTAGTCAGATGTAGGAGAGGAGGTGTTATGATTGTGATGGTCAAGGGAATCTTGTGTGAGGTTTCTTGACCCTCCATTATACTAAGATGAAGACTATCAGTTGACCACCCTGGTGGAGGCATCCTATGGATCATGGAGTTTTGAATGATGTCAGATGTGGTGGAGGAGTAGGGAGAGTAGTATGTGGTGGAAAATGATTTTATATTTTTCCACCACCACCCCATGTGGTCTGTACTAGGCTCAGTGAGCTAGAGGATGGTGGTGAGGATAGCTATAAGACACAAAGGAAAATGACCAAGAGGATCTGAGGCTGATTAGACTGTATCCTTTATACTTTTTATAATAGTATTTTTAAAAACTGTTTTAGGTACTCTTTTCTTGTCCCTTATTTCTCTAGGATTATTCAGAGAGAGATGTGGTGTTAATATAACCTTATGTAGGTGCTGTTTGGAATAACTTCAGACTCATGGGAAATAGGGACACTTACCACACCAAGAAATGCTCTTGATAAATGATTAAAACTATAAGGGAGATTTAGTGCATCCCAAAGAAAATAGTGTTCAGATGTGGTAGATGGGTTTCTTTTACGTGGTTTCTTGGGGTGAGGTTGTATGTAGGAGGTTTGTAGATAGAGGGAGTAGTTAGATTGAGTTTCTGAACTTGGGAAGCCCGATATTGTTCATTGAAACCCTCATATTATCAGTTTCAGTTTTTATGAAAGACGATTGAGGTGGTCATGGTGTAGTTCATCAAGTTATAGATGAGAATATATGGGTTTCTATAATATATTCATCAAGGTAGTTATGTGTTGTACCTATAGAACCTAGTATTGTAGATTGACTATGGTTCTTGATGTTTTCCACCAATTGTAGTTGAGGAGACATGTGACCTCTAGTTTCACGATGTTGACCTTGTCTGAGTTAGACGTTTGGTGTGATTCAACCTTGTGGTTCCCTTGAGTGAATGCTTGTTGGTATCATGAGAATCCTTGGTAATCTTTTTGACATGGGAGTCATAGTGGATATATATTTATTTATCCTTCTTCCCAGGATTTCTCTTTTCATGGATGAAAATCCTTAAATTGGGGAGGATCTAGTGACTCAGATTTTGATCAGTAAAACTTTGGAATTATTATGTGAATATTTATAAGGATATTATTTGATTCAACATAAAATTTTGAGTCCTAGAGAGCCTTGGTTCTATAATATTAAAAAAGATAAAAGATATTATATAATTCATGCACTGTTTCTTTGTAAATGTGGAGTTACATCCAAGTAGAGTCTCATATTATAAATTTGAGGCTATGATTGAGTTTATAACAAGGTGTTAAATGAATTTTATTGATTGAATAAAATTTAATCCATACCTCTCCCCCTTGTGTGTGCATGAAATAAAAGAGGAGAGCCCCCTCCCCTATAGTGACAGATGAATTGAGGTGAAACCCAAGAGTAGTGGCACCGCCAATCTTTGATCCTGATGGAGAAATCACCCTATTAATGGTACATTGGATTCAGAGTATGGATCTAACACTGAAGATTCAGTGTTTCTCCATGAGGTAGGATGATCTGAGTTATTATTCATAATACCCATTTTTATGCATTTTTTAAGTTTTTAGATCCCTTAGATGAATGATAGGGACACCGACGGGGCCGATCTGTGGGGTTTGGTGGAAACCGGGGTATTTCAAGCAACTCACAAAGAATCACCACTCAGAATTTCTAATCACATGATGTGTAGTGTAGGGTCACATGTCATGTGTTATTCCTATTTGTGGAAGATTAATTTTTGTGGTCTACACACCATGTACCAGGGTTACACTCTATGTAGTGAGCCCATGTTGTGTGGCTGAGGGGCATGGCCAAGGGAGCCTTGTAATTGGACATGGTCGTGTGTAAGTACGTGACCATAGACATAGGCATGGGGTGAGGAACATGGGAAGAAGTAGGAGACACAACCAAGATTCCATTTATCTGAGACATGTAGTGTACCAAGGATACAGCCCATGTGTCGAGACATGACTGGTCAAGCATTGTGGGGAAAGACATGATTGAGGCCTGGGTGGGGAGAGACACGTCGTGTAAACAATTTACATTCTATGTAAGATTACATGGAAAAAAATCTATGTTGTAGGGGACACATCCTGGTGTTGAGATGTGGTCACACACCATGTGGACCCCAAAAAATGATTTGTACTATCATTGGGATATCTTTCATAATGTATCACCATTTTTAGGGCTCAGATCCAAGCATGCGAATAGCCTATCCTAAGCATTTGTCATTATAAAATGTGATGTTATCCAATATGGTAGAATTGAAGATATATAATAGAATGATTTGATAATGAAACTACTAAGTTGTGCTTAATCATGGATAGTGATTAGGATAAATCATCAGAGAGGTGTCAGGGTGAGTACCCTTCCTTTTTATCTCAAGATGTGGGTCCCCTAGACTCTTAGGCTAGTAGAGTGGTTCTTCCCTATCATTTTTGGGAATAGGTTCCCTACCCGTGGATGTGTTGCAATGTGAGGTGTGACAATAATGACACTACATTCAATATAACTTGACCAATATATGATATTGGTTTTGTTTATTGAAGGGAGATGATGGGGCTCATACTCCCTTATTGTAATAGTGTAAAGGTTTTTCTTACCTCTCAGATTGGTAGAGACAGAACTCCTCCATAGAGGGTTGGACCTTCTACACATGAATTAGTTTTCCCTAGTTTGGAACTCCCCTATTAGAATTGGGAACATGTGCCCTATATCATTTGTGGAGTTGGAGACAAGGCACCCTTATTGTATCATAGTGTGGGACCTCCAAACACTTTTTGAAGATAGAGTAGGTACTCTAATATCATACCAGAGTAAAGGTCCTCTATTTATGTAGTTGGTGCTCTACTTTAATACAGTGGAATATGTCCTCCATGTGTGATGTATTAATAGAGTATTTACACCCCTTTCATACCAGGGTATGAGTTTTTGTTCCACCTTTGAGGGTGGCTCATTTCAGGTGGTGTGGAAATGGAATGACGAGGATCATCACAAATCCCTTTTATATAGTGACTAGTTCTCTTCAAATTCATCATTCCTTTTGTTTCGACTCATTTTGTGTCATTATCCACTAAAGAAGGTTGGATTGACTCCATGAGGACTGGGAAATTCACCCCTTTCATATTGTGAAGGATGTACCATAGTTGGATGATCCTAGTGGAATATTTCACGGGGTCATGTACTTGTGAAATCAGTCCTCCTCAGATATAACTTCCTCAGATGGTCTCCGATGGGTTTATTCATGGAGCTAGGAATTCCCAACATCCCTGTTATCCATGATTCATGGACCTTATTTCCAAAGGCAGGTGCTCGTTAGATGATGATTCAACCAATGACGCTTAAGGAATACATTGGTTAAGATGATGGGAGGCCAGGATCACCACACCCTTCCTGGGGAGGATTGTTTCCTATTATGGGACTCTCTTATAGATTTAAGTCATGTTCATATGTTCTTGAATCCTTGGTTCATTCCCAATGAGTGTGTACACATGCTACCCTTGATTTGAATGATTGTCATAAGTATGCATATATTTGATGATACAGAGGTGATACTAACTTGAGCCATATAATAAGGCGCTTTGGGGTTTATCATCATCTAGGGGGGATGAAAAGTGACTTGATGTTGGGATCGGGTCCATAAGAAGGGATTCCTACATATCCTTGGGATAGGAATTAGAACCCACATAGTTCGGATGGTGTGGGGCTTTCACATGGGAGATGCCCATTTGAGGAGACATGATTAGGTGGACCCTTTATGGGAGGGAACCCTTTTGAGGTTGAGACATTTGGTAGTCATTCTACATATCCCGATTTAATCTAGAATCAGATTTCTCATAGTTTAAAATAACATAAATGTTGAAATAATCACAAAACTCTAATCCCATGTGATTCATGATTGATGTGAGAAAAATGAGGATGTAAATGATTCCACAAATCACATGCTTCCTCTTATGTTGGTGGGAGAGGGAGAGCCCACGACGAAAGAGGTTAGGGAAACCATGGGTGAGGGTGCAAAGAAATGAATCCTTCAATGTGAAATGAAAATGAAGGTAATGCAGCCTATCCTTGGAATATTGGGGACTTATCTTAGTGGGAGGGACTCGAGATATATTCTGGGAGGGGGAAGAGTTTCATCCTTATAAAATGGGAGAGCAAACATTACCCCTTCAACTGATCACTATTCCTCACTGAATGGAAAAGAAAGTGATCACCCTTAATCGCTAGAACATGGTGGTTTACGTCAGCGTACAAAGGTTGGACTCTGGGTTACCAAGGGTATGTAGACCCACAGTCATTCCATATGATCGAACCCTTTTGGGGAGATACTTCTTGACTTCTCTTACCATGGGTATGTAGAATCAAAGGGGCACACTGATGCACCCGATGATATGATCATATGGGTCCAGTGGATTTGGAGGAGGCTTTGGACAGGTGTCTAAGGATTGGTTAGCAGAGTGATTATAGAGGACTAGATGGTAGTCGAAGGGTGAGGTTGGAACCAGAGGAAATAATACCCAAAACACCCCATTCTGCATACTGATTTCTTATGTGGGATGGGGAGGCTCCACATATTGTAATGGTATGTAGGAAAAGGGAATGTATGCATATTGATGTGGTATTCGGGAATGGGTATAGGCCACTGCATAACATAGTGGTATGCGGACCATCACACTGATTTAAGTTCCATCCACATACTGATGCAGTACGCGGCACCGAGATCAATCCACATAAAGGTACATTGCATGGAGCCCCATATTAAAGGAGGGTCTGGGGGATTATCGTTCATGGTAAATTAATTTGTGAGAAGTCTATGGTTCACAATTCTCTTTTTATTATTAAATTCTTCCATTAAACAGTTCATGGCCTACTTTACCCGTGGAGAGTCAGGTTCACGATTCAGGCTTTGTCGATGAATCGAGACTGAAGATGAAGTCTTATCCTAACTCTTTCTTCCAACCTCTGGGTTTCCTTCTTGGATTTCATCATCCATACCTCATCCTTCCACCGTTCTCCTTTTATAGAGAATCTAGAAAATTGTATCTATTGGGAATGCATAACCATTTGCAGAGGCCCATGAAGATATCCTGAAACACAGAAGACTCGGTCAACTAGGTTTTGAGGAGGCTTCAGTTCGTGATAATGGTTTTCAAAACCCTACTATTTCACTTCGCCCACGAACTAATTAGTTCACGGTATGGTACACAGAGGGGCTCCTTGAACATGAGTCCTTTGGTGACGTAGTTTGCGGTCTGCCTTGGTTTGCTGGCAATCACTCAGTGGGCTAGCGGTTCACAGATCATTCTTCTTGCCTATCAGTTTGTGATCTGACTAGTCCACATACCTTTCCCGGTGATGATATGCAGGCCAATTGAAATGATTTAAAAACTTTAATTCCTTCAATTTTCTTTTGAAAATTAGAACTCTATTTGAGTCTATTCACCTTTCTATACTTGTAGGAGTACTTTATTCCATCTACAAAGTGATTCTAGGGGTATTTTCTTCCCTTGGCGGAATTTTCAAGAATCTACAAATTCCCCCATCAGAATGGGGTCCCATAAGAATGAAAGGGGACTATTCAGATGTAAAAGTGGTCCTGAATTGAAATGGTTCATGGTAGAACAGATGGTCCTCGTAGGAGGGGACCACACCTATATATAGGGGCCCATGTCATTTTTATATTACCATTTCTTGTGGAGAAAAGTGTTGTCGATTTACCCTGCTTCCTCTACTTTCACATATTGTGCTCCTTGTGAAAATCGCTTTTGCGAACTGCTTCGTACATACTGTGAACCAATCTTCTCACCATTTCTCTTGTCCGCATACCATATTTTGGATTTCGAGAACTATATTGCATAATTTTAAGACTAAAATTTAGTTCCAACTTAGGAGGACGCTATGTGGCTGGCGTGTCCACATACCAAACTTGGATAATTAAACCGAACTTTAATAACTAATAACTTGAACTTAAAAATTAATCTTCAACTTCTAAAAATGATCATAATCAAGGAATAGGTTCGTGGTATTCATCTTCCATGAAAATTTCTATTCGCTGGCCAAAAATACGTGGGAAAATGCCTCGTGGACGGTTCGAGTACCATGGATATACGTGATGAAATTCATCTGCATACCATAACTTTAGGTGGGGTTACTTGCACATAATACACAGTACACAGATTGTGGCTTCTACATACTATACAGTACGTGCGATGTGGCTACCACGTACCATTTCCAGAAATAGTATGTGAGGCCTTATGAGGACATGTTTTTAAGTCCTTTATCCATTCTTCCATAGCCTTTTATCCAAATTTTTTTATCAGACTGGATTTTCATTGGCTTCTGGATATTCTTGTGTTGGATATAATGGATACTTCACAAGCTATGATAAAATTTATGAAGACAAGGGAAACCATGGAAGGAAATAGTGAGGATCATCTTCAAGCTCATATAATTCCTCATGAAATATTTTTAAGGAACTTCTTGATTTCAGAGCTTCTAGACTATCTATTATCTGTACAGTTTCTAGTTTACAACTTTGGCCTCCCTGACAATGTTCCTCTACCTTTGGCTGACCCTGATACCCCATTCATCCTCTTAGAGGTACCACAGGGACATGATCTTTCCAACATTTCCACAGTAGGATAATTCATCACCACTCCGACTCAGGAGAACGTCTTCATACTAAGAGGCTCGACATGGACTCAGGGAAACCACGAGTGTCGTAATGGTGTCTTGAGACTAGACTCCAGAGAGTACCCATCCATTATCAAAATCTTGAAAGAAACTCCAATCGGTGGGTGGAGCACCATGTGGGATATTTGGGATGTGGGATGTTTCTATGATGAGTGGGACTGGGTGTTCTGGGTGCATCAGACCTATTTGAAGTCCCCTGACCAGTTGGAGGCGGTAGGCTTTTATCAGGAAACCATGGTTTCTCAGTTTTCAATCTTCTCCCCAGGAAAAATTCTTCCAAAATTACTGAGCTGCTTATGTTCAAGTACCAAAACCTTCCACTTATTTAATGGAGAGGTGGGGATCTAACTATGGGATATCAATCCTCTTGGAGGACTCCCTATCCTTGGAGAAATGTATGACGAGTTTCTCCCATCAGCCACTAACTAGAATGACACTGACCATGTTCCCCCTTTGGCTAGGAGTTTATTGGTCATGGAAGAGGGATTACTTAATCATAACTTATAGGCTTGTTCGCTTATCCCATTTGAGGGATGTATAGGGTTATTTTTTCAGGAGAATTGACCCAAGCTGATGGATCATTGAAGCTGAACTCATCCATCCCGCCAATCCCACCAAATTCTAGGGTCATATTGTGCTACCCTTGAAGCGGGGCGATATACCACATGGGGATATAAGATTATACCAATCATATCACCTGCTCTTAAACTAGAAGGTTTATTTTCCATCTTTTTGAGAGGATGGATTTTCCCATCCCATGACATATATACTGGGGTTCAGGCCTATACATTGATGATGGAGGCTAAGTTGGCAGAGGGTCATCTTATTCATTTGGACCTTCCTACCTTGGACCGACTTTCTGAATTGCTGGGAAAAATATAGGAAGGTAGGCCCCCAGACCATCTCAACAGACCATTTCAATTTCTATAAGGGTTGATGGAAGAACACTTCTCCTATTATGAATACCAGCATACTACAAAGGTTCCTCATTCTGACTTTCAACCCACACTTCTCAATATTTTAACCATCAATCCCAAGACTCTAAGCATTATTGATGTAGTTGGGTTGTTGAACAAATATTCTCATTCTAATTCACATCAGATTGTACCCCTCATGGGTCGTTGAGAGGTGACATGAATGGTTCTTTGGAGGAATTCTCATAACTTATCACACTTTGGGATGAGATTCTCACTTCTCGTATAGATCGAGTATTCATTTGTGAGACATATCTCCCATACTGGTTTTCCAGTAAATTTAGAGGCCTTTAATAGACTGCACTGCTTCTAGATATTCAATTAAGGTTAGAGTCTCACCCCGTAGTTATTTGAAAATTATGGCTCATGATGATTCATGAAGGTGCTACTATGAAATTTTTCATCCCCAATACGACAAAATCCATGTTCCTGTCACTAGATAATGCTTGATTGTGGGTGTATTGTTACCCCAACGAGATGCTGAATGAACCAATTCACTGGGCTCAGAAACCTTTAACCATTTCCTTCCCCATCCTTACCCCAAAAATAATTCCACACTTTCCTTTTACTTCGAAGAGTGTGACAACCACACCTTATACTTCTATCCCTGCAGCATCCACAATAGATACACCACCTGTTCCTACACTTATGGTAAGAAGACACTCATTTATTCATCAGAAATGTCTGAGAGGGGCCTCATCAGTACAACCTATCTCATTGGGGTGTGATTCAAATTGAACCCCACCCACAGACACTACCCAAGACCTTAATGAGGCTGGAACTAGTCGAGCATCACCTATCATCTTGGAAGCTGCAGCTAGTCCTCCACATCAGTCTCCAGTGGTTGGGCCATCTAAGAGAAAAGAGAGACTTCCATATTGGATGAATTGTCTTAGGTCCTTTCCCAATCCTGTGACGATGCTTCCTGATTATAGAAACATGGAGGCGGAGGAGGATCAAAGTACTGGTTTCACAAGGAGGCACCAGGTAGTGAAAAAAGAGGCATGGCTCTAGTTATGTTCTCTTAACATGGAGACACCCTTGGACATTTTTGCTAACAAGGGTGAAAATTTTCAGCAATTATTCACCGATTTGGGTTCCAACAGCTTCAATTATCAGCACTTTCAACTCCTTATATGCCAAATTGTCATTTCGTGAGAAGACTTTGCCTCCTACGAGGGAAATCTAGACATGTTCAATTCCTCTCATCACCAGGTGATGACCTTTAGAGATGTTTTGGATGAATTTGATCATCTGAAGGCCGAGGAGGTGTAGGCATGTGATTTAGTGGACACCCAAGAGGAAGAGTTATGGGAGTGCGAAGACCATGCAGTAAGGTTGAGGGATCAAATGGCCTCTTCACATGCCAAATATGAAGCTGTACAGAATAAATAGAGGCACCTTATAGTCATTATGGAGCGGGTGTGTCCAACAATGAAGGCTAAAATAGAGGAAATATATTCTTTATGGAAAACTATTGATGGCCTGTGGAAATCAATTTCCATTCTTCTGGAAAGGGAAAATATAGCCTTGGTGTAGTTCTATCGCAAATTAGGATACACACTCTTCCCCTTTTTTGATAGTTTAGAGAGACTCCAAACTAAGGATGCTCCTCCAGTTTTTTCAATATCAATGAAAATAATTTTCCATTAAATGCTTCTTCTTTACCTTTTCCTATTATTTCAATATTATTTCAATTAGGCATTAATTTTAAACCATGATTTAAACCTAGAATAATAGGTACATGCTCTAATTTTTTCCTAATTCACAAGACTCAGCAAGCATAGTTCAACTATTGATGAGGTTTTATGGAACACCTCACAAACTTTTATATATTTTTCATTATTACCCTAATTTTTTCCTAAGCCTTCTTGGCACCGGATTAGCAGGTATAACTTGACTTTTTCTTAGGCCTCCCTTTGTGGGTTTTCAACCTAACAAGCTTTATGCCTTTTTGATGGATCACTTTTTTTAAGGAACAATTAATTGACTATTACCTAGAAGTGCCTTATGTGGATTTTCCCTCTGGAAAATATGACGTCTTTTCACTACCAGTTCACCGTCCTACCAATCAAACTCATTACTGATGTTTTAGGTTGAACAACTTCAACCAAAATTAATGGGGTAAGGGCCCCAATTCAGGACTGTCATCCAATAATGTTCTAATATCCATCAGATATGGATTGAACAATTTTTTTGACCCTATATTTGTGGATTTTGGACATTCATAAGGTTTAGGAGCAATTTTAGGTGTTCAGAAGTAGGAAAGGACTCTCCTAGGGACGAATTTTCCTTTTATTGACGACCATTTTGTGGGAGACATATATAGAGCCTTTGGGGCATGATGATCATAGTAAATCAAAGGTGTACACATGACACTATCCTTCCATATTTGATGGATTGGTAGGGTTATGTAATATTTTGACTTTATTTTGAAGTTAGGAACCACATGGGTGGCTGTCCTAAGTAGTGTATTCTGAAAATATTAGGTTTATTCATGTCAGATTTAAAGGGGGCAACTGCTCCCACACAATTATTACTTACGTGAGGGAGAGTCGGTGAATGGCCAGTTCAGTTAGGATTCTTTTTTATGTCAGGGGAACATGAAATGAATAAGGTATGTAAGCCATTATCTAGAATTTTTTCAAATCTGGGGGGTGTGACATGACATGAATTTCATTTGAGCATATAGAAGTTTGAAAGGAATCTCTTGGGGACAAACTTGCCTTTGATCGATGACCATTTTTGTGGACAACATATGAAGATCCACCAGGGCATGATGTTTTTAGTAAAACAAAGGTGTCCGTAGGACACTGGCCTTCCGTCTAAGATCGCTATGAAGGATTATGGAGATTGGGAACTTTCTGAATACATTTTGTGACCTTCAAAAAGAGATGTTCCTGAACATGAAAAGGGGAATTTTAACTAAACTTCTTCAGGGGAAACCCCAAAATGAGTGGGGGAACTCTTCTTTTGTATACAGATCAACTTCACGCATATGGATGAGGTATCTTTTGAAACCTCAAAAGTGACCAGAGATGAATCAGGCCTGCATGTTTTGATATATCTGGGATATGTGTAGGGAGGAAAAATGTAAACCATGAATTTGAGGGACCTTGAATCAGGAGGGATTGAACAAGGCTTGGAATCCATTGGGCATACTAATATAAGAGATGACTCTCTTGGGGATGAATTTTCCTTTTATTGATGACTGGTTTTGTGGGAAACATATGTAGAGCCACTAGGGAGTGATGTTCATTGTCAAACAAAGGTGTCCATAGGACACTGGCCTTCCATATTAGATGGCCTTTGAGGATTATGGGGATTCAAGATCACTCAGATCACAGAGTTTGGGGTATGGAAGGAGTGTATCCAGACATGTTGGGGACATTTGAGCTGCGATTTACTCATTGAATCACGTTTCCCTTATGTAGATATGACTCATACGTAGTTTGAGGCATTCATTCCATCTTGGGAGTACCTGGTCATTTAACATCACATGTCCAGGAAATGGGGTTTCTATTAGGGGAGGGAACCGTGACATGCCTTTTAGGGTTGTGCTGCTAAGACCAAATTTCTAGACTATTTTTTCCGTAATGTCACGGTGTATCTCTCACTAAGATCCCTAAGCTCACATGAGCTATTCTTGGTGTGAGAAACAATGGATTACAATAATTCCAGGTCATTTCCTAAAAATGGAAAAATAAGAATTAGGGGGAACATTATGCTTAAACCAATGCTATGTAGTTTAATGTCGTACAATAAGATGATTTTGGTCTCACAGTTTAATATTGTGTGGTGAGGATATGAAACTGTGTAGTTTAGAGTTCTGTAGTGAAGACTGTTATACTATCATAAAGATCATTAATAGTTTTTGGTTAATAGAAATCAGGATGTTCCAGTGTTCCTTAGATGGGATTGATGATAGAAGGTGTAAACCATAGTCTCAGGGGAAACCTGAATCATGAAGGATTATATGGGGCTTGTAATCCATTGAGCGTTTTGAGATAGGAGAGGAATCTCATGGGGAAATATTTTCCTCTTATCGACGGCTGTTTTTGTGGGTAATATATGCAAAGCCACCGGGACATGATGTGCAAAGTCAAACAAAGGTGTATGTATGACACTATCCTTCCATCTCAGATGTCCATGAATGATCATGGGGATCTAAGTTTTCCCATGGTATGAAGTTTGAAAAAAGGTAGAGATATGCCTGCGAATGTGAGAAATATCTAGATTGTGATTACCTATGAACTATTAGCTCTTACACATAGGTCTGACTCATATGTATAGGGGGAAACATGATCCTTTGACTTCTTAAGAGCGGGGGGCATGTGCGGGGTCTCGTAACACTGAGGACTAGAACACATGTAACCCATGAAGAATTTCACAGTTTATTGTCATGTGGTTAGGACCTTTCATGGACACCCCATACAAGTCTGAACTATGTATGGGGAAAAGGGGAATTCTTTTATGGTGGATGGGCCGAGATACCAAATCCGAGTGTCACTATGTATCATTCAAGGGAAGGAATCAAGCTACACATAGTACTTAATGTTACCTAGAAATGTTTTCTCTATGTGTAGGGACATTTGAGAGCATTTTTTTTCATTTTCTATGGGTGCCAGGCCTACCATATTCCCCTATAATTTGTTTTAGTAAGAAAATCCTTACAACTGTTCCTAATCTCACGTGAGTTATACTCGATGATAAAAATAAGGAGTGGACATAGGGTCTCCTTCGCAAGTGTGGAGAAGTAGAGAGTATAATGGGGGAATTTTTTGTGGGGGTTGTTCCAGGACCGAGGTTCGAGGCATCAATACGTTTCATGAGAGGTCCGGAATCACTCCATAAGTAGTTTTATATATACCATGTACCTATTCGGCTCAGTCCATGTCTAAGGACATGTGAGGCCATATTTGTTTGATGATGGCTAGGCTGGGATGAAAAATTCGAGCATCACTACATATCCCGCAAGGGAAGGAATCAAGACATACATAGTTTTGTATGTACCCTATACTGATTTGGCTCAGTCCATGTGTAAGGACATGTGAGGGAATATTTTTTTGATGATGGCTAGGCTGGGATTCCAAATCTGAGTGTCACTACGTATCCCACAAGGGATGGAATCAAGCCATACATATTTTTAAATGTACCTTGTACCAATTTGGATCGATCTAGGGGTAGGGGAATTTTTGTTCTATCCATCATGATTTCCAGGTTTACCATGTTACCCTATAGTTTGACTTCATAAGAGAATCCCTACCACTATTTATAAGCTCACGTGAGTTATACTCGATGTGAGAAATAAGAAGTGATAATGGTTTCCCTTACGAATATGGGTAGATAGAGGGCATGATGGAGGAATTTTTTTATGGGGCTTGGGCCATGATCGAGGATTGAGGCGTTTCTACGTATCCTGTGAGGGAAATAATAAAGTCGTACGTAGTTATATGAGAGATCATATAGTTTATTGTCATGCGATTAATATTATTTGTTCCATGTAGTTTAATGCCTTAAAATGAGGACATGAGTCACAATTTAATGTCATGTTTCATGGATGAGTTCCTTACAGTTTATCATCATGTGGAATGGAAAATGACTCATAGTTTAAGGTCTTAATGTTTGGACTATGGCATGGTTAAATGTCATGTTTCATGGACTAATACAGTACAATTTAATGTCATATGGTTAGGAAAAAAACTCATTTTTAGGGTCATAGAGTTTGGACCATGGATTTTGTGCATTATAACTCATAGTTTAGGGTCATAGATATTAGAACTTAACATGGGGGGATATTACTCATAGTTTAAGGTCTTAGAGTTCAGACCATGTATTCATTTTATCATCATGTTTTTTTGGAAAACAACTCATAGTTTAGGATCATGGAGTTTGGACCTTAACATGGGGGGCTATTACTCATAGTTTAAGGTCTTAGAGTTTGAACTGTAGCATCATTTTATCATCATGTTGGTCAGGAAAACAACTCATAGTTTAGGGTCATAGAGTTTGGACCAGGGCATTATAACTCATAGTTTTGGGTTATAGAGCTTGAACCTTAACACGAGGGGGGGGGGTATTAATATAGTTTAAGGTCTTTGAGTTTGGACTATGGCTTCATTTTATCATCATGTTGGTCAGGAAAAAAACTCATAGTTTAGGGTCATAGAGTTTGGACCATGTCTTCTAGGCATTATAACTCATAGTTTAGGGTCATAGAGCTTGAACCATAACATGGGGGGCTATTAATCATAGTTTATGGTCTTAGTGTTTGGACCATGGATTCATTTTATCATCATGTTGGTTAGGAAAAAAACTCATAGTTTAGGGTTATAGAGTTTGGACCACGCCTTCTAGGGAATTATAACTCATAGTTTAGGGTCATAGATCTTGGACCTTAACATGGGGGACTATTACTCATAGTTTAAGGTCTTAGAGTGTGGACCATGGATTCATTTTATCATCACGTTGGTTTGGACAATAAATCATAGTTTAGGGTCATAGACTTTGGAACATGGATTTTGGGCATTATAACTTATAGTTTAGGGTCATAGAGGACCATGGCTTATGGGCTTGCTACTATGTAAAGTACTTCTTCATAAATTTTGCATTTGTGGGAGATGTGATGAGTTTTCCGCCCATTGATATCAAGGCGTATGATCCATTGGAATATACCCTTTGTATAACATATGGTCCTTCCCAATTTGGTTCAAGAGTTGGGCGCTTCTTCTCGAGTATCATCAGGGTTCTGAGGACTAACACCATTTCTCCTTTTAGGAGAGATCGAAGGTAAACCTTTTTATTGAAGGCTCATGCAATCCAGTCTTGAAAAATTTTCAAATGGTTAAGAGTGTGAAACCTTTTATCATCTAGCTGCTCCAATTCATCAAAACGTTTCTAGGATTTCTCATCCATGGACGATTGATCACAAATGTCCACACGAAGTGATGGTGCTTGAATTTCGATAGGAAAAACTGCCTCTTCCACATATACTTATAAGTACAGGGTTTCCTGGGTGGAAATGTAGGTCGTGGTCCTGTAAGCCCACAAAGCATGCAGGATCTTGTATGACCATGATTTCTTATCCTTATCAACCTTGTTTTGGAGTATGTTTCATAGGGTATTATTGAAAGACAATATTTTCACATTGGATGCCATGTGGTATTGAGATAACCAGTTGGCTTTAATTCCACAGTCTTGATATAAATTTTCCAACTCAGCTGAGTAGAAGTTGGTACTGTTGTCCATTAGTATATTAAGGGGGACATTAAATATAGTAATTATGTTTTCCTTCATGAAGCTAATGATGTTTTTTCCCCGACATATTTAAAGGGTATGGCTTCGGCCCATTTGGAAAATAATTTGGTCACTGTGAGTGTAAACATGAATTGTCTAGCAGTAGTGGGAGGATATAGTCCCACAACCTCCATCCCCCAGGCGATGAATGTCCAGGAGTACTTATCTATATGAAGTAACTCGGGGGGGGGGGGGTATGAAATTAGCATGAACTTGGTAGGAATGACACTTCTTGGTGAATATGGAACAATCCTGTATCATCGTGGTCTAGTAATACCCAAGGCTATGGATCTGGTGAGAGAGCTTAGTTGCTGATTGGTGCACTCCACAATCTCCGACATGCACTTCTTTTATGACGGCAACCGTCTCTTCTCCATCGACGCACCAAAGAAGAACTCCATCAAGGCCTCATTTGTAGAGAACATTTTCTTGGTTTAACCCATTGTACAAGACAAAGTTGACTACCTATCTTCATACCTACTCCCTTCTATCCCAATCTGGTGGTTGTTCTCTATTCTGAAGTTAATTTTTAATGGGCGTCATCCAGCCAGTGGTGTGACCATAAGGCTTAGAGATGGAGCTAATTTAATCAATTTACTCCGTATTGCTTTGGATAAATTGAATGACCATCCGATAGTGGGCAATGGTAATGAATATTTCATCCCAGTCTAGATCAGCCAAGGCTATAACTGCATTTTTCCAAGTTTTAGCTTGAGCTTTTTGTGACTGGGGGACATAGGTCAACGTTGGTTCCAATGGTAATTCTGCCATTAATTCTTGAATTTTGTTCATAAAGGGAACCAATACTTCTTTCTTAACGTCATATTAAACATTGACTTGTTTGATTACTAGCTTTTCATCACCCTTTATTTTTAGGTTTTTGGATTGCACATGAAGTGCCAATTCTAGGCCTGCAAAGAGGGACTTATATTATGATTCAATATTTGTAAACACATTTGAAAGTAGGAAAGAGTAAGGAAAGACAAATTTTTTGGGGATACTAGTATAATTTCCATCCCCACTTTGTTGATCTTGGGACCCTCTATCCTTTTCCATTTTGGGATTTGTAATGCACCATCGAAGTACATTTCCCATGTATTGGGGTCCTCCAAAATGGAAAATACTTCTTCATACAAAATTTCAGCATCCATCAATGTTGTTTCTTCTGAGGGGTGATTATCCATAAATTCTGCAAACGCTTGGCCTCTGATGGCCCTTTGTGGCATATACTATATGTTAAACTATTATAGGATGACCAACCATCATGATAGGTTCCCTTTTTAGCATGGGACGGTTGAGGATATATTTGAGCGGGTTGTAGCAGGAAACTAGGTGGAACTCATAGTGCTACACGTAATGCCAGATTTTCTAAACTACGAAAATTAGGGCTAGGAAATTATTTTCAATTTTTGAATACTGAGTTTTGGAATCGATCATTGTTTGGATGAGGTAATAGAGGATTTTCTCACTACCGACATCATTCTTCTGTGCGAGGAAGGCACCTAATGACCATTCCAGGGTGGTTACGTACAAAATGAGTAGTCTTACCTCAGCTGGTGGAATCATCCCCGATGGGTTTAGGAGATATCTTTTGAGATTGTCGAACGCTTCTTGAAAATAATTATCCCACTCATATGTAACTCCTTTCCTCATGATCCTGGTGAATGGTACACATTTACCTTCTAGGTTGCCTATGAATTGACGAATGTAGGTGAGGTTCCCTTGGAGACCTATCAACTCTATGAGGTTGTGAGGTGGGGACATTCCAATGATGTCTTTTGTCTTCTCAGTGTTGAATTTGATGCCGGGATGGCGTATGATAATGTCTAGGAATTTTCCCTAGGTAATGCCAAAGGCACATTTTAGGGGATTCATCATTAAACTATGCTGTTGTAATTTTTTTATAACAGTTTCAAGATTAGCTAGGTGGTTTGAGTTCTTTCATGATTTAACCACCAAGTCTTCGACATAACACTTGATGAACTTTCCCATAAAGGGTTTGAAGATGCGATGCATGGCACACTAATATGTGGCACCAAACTTATTTAGACCAACAAGCATCACCTTATAACATAACACTACCTAAGAGGCCCTAAAAGATATATCTTTATCATCTCATCGGTCCATCAAGATTTGATTATATCTAGAATATCAGTCCGTGATAGAGAGGGATTCGTATCCGGCTGTTGCATTGATTAAAAATTATGTGATCATGACCAGGAAGTCGTCTTTTGGGAAATTCCAATTAAGGTACCTAAATTCATTGAAGATTCTAGTCTTTCCACTCTTATTTTTGATAGGAACTATGTTTTCCAGTCTTATTGGATATTGGAATTATCATATGAAATTTGTTTTTATTATCTTATCAAATTCAGCCTCTATTTTGGTAGCATGCATCAGGTGGGTCCTTCTGGATACCTTCTTATAGCACCAGTGATATTCTAGTAATCCCAGATGATGAGTGGAGACCTTAGGATCGAGGCCTGACATTTTAGTGTAGTTCCAGGCAAACACATATCAATGTTTCTTTAGGAAGGAGGTGTATTCCCCCAACTTCTTGACCGGCATATCCACACTGATTAGAGTGGTCCGTAGGTCATCTTTATTTACCAAATCTATCTCATTAAGTTCATCAATTTTGGTGGAGACACCTTCTTTGAATGCAAAAGGGGCATCTTTGAGGTCTTATTCTTACTCTTCTTCTTCTTCTTCATAATCATCTTCATCTTCTTCCTCTTCTGATAGAGAGAGGTCTTTTGAGATGATCTCTCCAATGTTGGGAGAGAAATCATCTTTTTCTTTAGGGAGTGAGGAAGAGGTAATTTTCAGTCCTAAGGATGGGATGAGAGCATATTTGATAGGGATTTTCTGGACATCATGCCCCTCTTCCATGTCTTTGGACTTGGTGTTCGTAACAGAGATTATGCAGATGATTGAATCTGTATCCAGTCTTGTAATTGTGCATTCAACTTTGTTGATGGGTAGTAAGTAATCTTCCCCAAGTTATTGGAGGGGGTCTGCGAGAGCCATATCCAATCCATTCGGGGCATTGATCCAATCAATGTCGTCACCCAAAAGATTTTTTTCTTCTAATTCATAGAAACCTGCATCGATATAATGTGACTCATAAGACTCAAATGGGGATTTATTAGTGTGAAATGTCTCGTTTTTCCCATTATTGCAATATTTGATGCATTGATGGTATGATGATAGAATTTCAACGTGATAAGGTAGAAAAGGACTCCATAACGGGACATTGAATGCCTTACATTTCCGCACTACCAAGAACTCGAAATATGACATGAGATCTCCAAGGAAAGTTTTAAGCGTGATTCGTCCCAATGTTTTATGCTTGCTTTTGTTATATCCCAACAGAGTTGTAGTGTAGGGTGTCAAGCTGTATTCATCATAGCCTAGACGATGAAGCATTAACAGTGGGAAGTGGTTAACTCCAGAGCAGTTGTATATGAAGATCCTTCGGACATCAATTCCATTTACCTTAATGGACACATATAAGGGTTTAATGTTCCCTTGCATAATGGTGTCTTCATCCCTCTCTGTGAAGGAGATGATGAAATGACATACTTTGGGTCTGGTCTCTATCCGATAGACTTCGGTTGCTACTACATCGGCCTCAAACTCTTGGAGACTTAGTCAGGATTCAATGAGTGCCTCCCTAATATCCGTGGATAGGATTAATGAATCTAGGATATATAGCTTCACTGATACTGAAGCCAGTTGATTTAGAATATCTTATTTATAGTCTAATGGTCGACACTTCCTGGATTGAGTTTTCTCTTTCATAGACACTTTAGGGGCTTGGTCTTTGGATGTAGATGATTTTACTCTATAGCGGGGGCTGGTGGTGCTGCGGTCCTTTCTACGTTTGGAAAAATTGGTCTTCCTACATGCCTTGGGAGATTGGATATTTTTTCTTCCCCTGATAGATATTCCAAGATAATTGGGCTTGGATTTCTTCTGAGGGTGGAAGAGGAGAATTTTGGTTCTTGTTACATCTGCCAAAGGGTCCTTATGTGAGTTTCTGTGATGTTAATAGTTTGATTTATGGTGTGTCTGGGAATTGGAATCCTGACACGATCATTCCTTCCAAGAAAACTCTCGCCTCTATAGCCTGTTCCTCTGGCTCTCCAATTAGGTGTGGGGAATTCGGGTTCGTGTCCATAATGTTCATTAGATAAGGGGTCCATCAAGTGAATGACATTGATGGAGCTAAAGATCAGTTCTTGATCTGACACTGTTTCTGTCTGAATTTCTCCTATTGATGGTACTGTTGGGTGGGGCAGCACCAAATATACCATGCTCATTGTATCGTTTGGTGGGGTGGCGCTGGCCATGCTGTCGTGACACGTCAAATTGATTATGTTTTTAAAGATGATATATAGTCTAGGGTAGACCCTAGGTCATCTCTCAAGGAGCGTTGGTAGGTTTAGAGTGTGTGTTCTTAATAAAAGGGACTAAAAAAATGGGTGTTTTTGAAAACAGTTTAAAGAAAATGAACTGATTTAAAGAGTTTAATAATTGACAAGAAAAGAGGTGTTTTAAAATTATGAGAAAAAGGAGTTCATTTAAAGTTCACTAAAAAACTTGGATAGTTTATTGTTCTGAAAATACTGACATGGTTTTGTTCAATTCTTTGGTTGAAGGTTGTCAAGATCTTGATTCCCCTCTTGCCTCTTAGAATGATGCGCGAAGCACCAACCCTTGACAAAACAATCGTGTTGTCAAGGTTTGGGTCTCAATAACAGAGTAAGGCTACCAAAACATACTGAAATCTTATTTATGTGTGATATTAATGGGGTTCATGTCTTTCCCTATCGGAAAAACCCAAGATCCCCACTTGAAATCTCAACCCAATCGGTGTTGAGATAAAAAGTGTTTCACTAAAATTAATACAGAAAAAAATGAATTCAGAAGAGAAGCGCATAGAGATTAATCATGAGTGAAATATTTAACACACAAATTATACAAAACCAGTGGAATAACAGGTGCTGGAACTCCCTCCCAAGTAAGTGTAGCTCCCTCAAAATGATCGCCCACCGTTTAGCTTTCCATCGTGAGGAGGAGGAGGCTCGGGTGAAACTCTTTCTTCATCCTTGATACCCCTATGAGGATAGGGGCCTCCAGAACTTCTTGGATGATTATAGTACTCTCCTGGGTCTCCAAAATACCAGAGCTTTGCCTCCTGGTCTAACTCCCAAATGAGGAGACCAAGGTGCCCTTTTATAGGAAATGTGGGAGGTGGTTTTGGGTACACAGATTTACTAAAACCGCTTGGCACATTGTTTTAGCCTACCAGACAGTCTTAACATGTTTTGTGGAAAACTACAAAGTTTTATACCCATGTATTGAATATCTCTACCAAAAGTTGGGAATAATTTCAACAAGTGGATCGCGAGATATGGACAGATCACTGCACACAACTTTTGACCTCGAGCAGATTGGGTGTTCTGGACAGATCAGGTCGTCTGGGCCCCTTAATGGCCTAATATCTCTTGGTTTATTAAATGAAAGTTGTATCCCAATGAGTTTTGGATAATCCCAAAAACGTTCAGCCCATTTGGATGCACGGTGTAGTATCATCATGAATTTGAGTCCACTGAACGTCTTGGATCCTGCGCAGTTTGGCCCATTTTTCAAGGACTTCATCATGGGCCCTCCAAATCACCTCCACCTACATTGTAATTTTCAAAACAAGTATCATTTCCCTATTTAAAAGTGATAAACACAAAATTATTGAATCAAACATGAAGCACAATTTGATAATATTTTTATAATTTTTAATACAAAATATGTTTAGCACAACGGTGTAAGGGTGAAAATGAAACAGTGAATCGTGGTACGATCACACCCCCACACCTAAAAATTTGCACTCCTGGGAAAATTCACATTCCTAAAAATTATACATGTAGATATTCCCAAATTCATGATGATTTAACATTCTTAAGAAATTAATTTCTGATAGAATTGTGATCAAAGAAAAAATCACACCGAGGAGTTATTCTCAGTGATCATGGAAAAAGTCAACTCAAAAATTGTATCCAAATGAAATTCGAAGAGACTAATGATACCAATCAAAGAAAATAATTCAAAAGTTAATCATGTCACCAATTCTCCATGTGTGTGTGTGAAAACCATTTCATGCTATTCTTTCCACATTCTATTAAATAAATATAAGTTATTTTAAAATTATTCTACTAACTTGATTCTTTCCACCGAACCTGCCCTACATCCTTTTCAATCAAATTCCAAGACCCACTCAATTAAGCATTCCCAGAAGTCAAACCTAATGCTCCCGACCTAGATATCCCCATATGCTGTACATTTCATCACTCCCCTCAATATTTTTTTTTCAAAAGTTGCACTTGGAAGAAATCTCACACTCTTATCTCAACCCATGTTTGATGTCCTCACGACACTAATTGTAATAGTTATAACAACATCAAAAGTTGAGAAAGGGTGGTTTTTGAACTTCCCAAAATATAACCCCTTTTTTTGAGGGCGTACAACAGTCGGATAACAAGTACACACACGTAGGTCAATCTGGTACAATAATGAAATAGATCGGATAAGGAATAAACGTATATAAAGATCATTTCGAAAGTAGAGAAAAATTAACCTAACTTATATTTACCTTCAATAAAGTAATAAATATTCACACTTCATGGTTGGGTGTAAAATTTTTTGGGGAGATTAAATGACACAATTTTCCCTTAAATTATTCACAAAAAGGGTATCACTCTTCTCAATGGCTTCAAAATGATACAACCATTCATATCATCGACCAACAACCAATTTTCAAGAGAAATTCATACCACAATGTTGAATTCATGCTGAAATGCACATTTCATCAGAATTTTTTTTGAATGTTAAAACAACTTGAAAATGGGAAATTCCTCATGTATTTTCAATAACATCAATGATAAAACGGGCATCATTTTCCATGATAAATTAGGCATCAAAATTATCATTTTAGCATAGAAGTGAGGGGGAGAAATAGGGGGGAAAGTGACAATACCATGCAACAAGAGAAAAAGATAAAAAAAGGAAAGATGATAAAAAATTCCTAACTAACCCAGGAATGTATCCATCCCCCCCACACCTAGAGAATGCAGTGTCCTCATTGTAATAAAAGAGACTATGGGAAGGAAGGATAAAACCTGGTGAGTGTTATTCATAGACGGCTTCTTGAACATGGAGTTCCTCCCTTGGGGACTCTGGAATGGCTTCACGGAAGTGCTTCAGCCGCTGCCCATTGACAGTGAAGGTTTGCTTGGTGTCTTTATTTTGAACTTGGACAACAATAAATAGAGATACATTAGTAACAATGTAAGGTCCAAACCAACGGGAATGAAGATTACCAGGGTGCAACTTCAGCCTTGCATTGTAGAGGAGGACCTTCTGCCCAATGTGGAATTGACGATGAAGGATGAGACGGTCGTGGGAAACCTTGGTTCGCTCCTTATAAATTCGGGAGTTCTCATATGAATCTCTTCTCATTTCCTCCAACTCCTGAATCTGCAACTTCCTTTGAATATCTGCAACAGAAAGATTAGAATTGCATTGTTTAATAGCCCAGTAGGCCCGGTGCTCTACCTCAACAGGGAGGTGACAACTCTTCCCAAAAACTAGCCGATATGGTGACATGAAAATTGGAGTTTTGAATGCAGTACGGTAAGCCCATAATGAATCATCGAGTCTAAGACTCCAGTATTTTCTGTTTGGCTGAACCGTTTTCTCAAGAATCTGTTTTACCTCTCTATTTGATACTTTGACTTAACCATTTTTCTGTGGGTGATAAGCAGTAGAAACTCGATGCCCAACCCCATACCTACGCAAAAGAGATTGCATTGTGCGTTTGCAGAAATGAGAACCCTGATCACTGATGATAAACCAAGGTAATCCAAACCTACAAAATATTTGGGTTCTCAAAAATTCCACAACTGTCTTGGAATCATCTATCCTCGTGGCTCGTGCCTCTACCCACTTTGAAACATAATCCACTGCCAGAAGATTGTAAAGGTTCCCAAATGAATTGGGGAATGGTCCCATAAAGTCAATGCCCCAAACATAAAAAATGTCATGGAAGAGTAAGGGTTGTTGGGGCATCTCATTTCTTTTAGAGAAATTCCCTATTCTTTGACAGTGAGGACAAGATTTAAAATATTTGTGGGCATCCCGAAACAATGTGGGCCAAAAGAGACCAGAATCTAAGACCTTGCAAGCAGTCTGTTGGGGACCAAAGTGGCCCCCATAAGCAAGTGTGTGGAAGAACCTAAGGACATACTGAATCTCACTATCAGGAACACAACGCCTAATAACTTGATCACTACATGTGCAGTAGAGGTAGGGGTCATCCCAAATTTACCAACGAGACTCATGTTTTAGACGGTCGGCCTGGTTTTTGGTGAAATCAGCAGGAATGCAAGATGCTACCAAATAATTTACAATTTCAGCATACCAAGGAATAACATCTTTCACTCGGTACAATTGCTCATCAGGAAACAATTCATTTATGGGAATACAGGGGGATGAGTCAATTTCTGAGGATGGGAGAATCCTACTGATATGGTCGGTAACCACATTCTATGCTCCTTTTTATCCCTAATTTCTAGATCAAATTCCTGAAGGAGGAGCATCCAGCGAATGAGACGTGGTTTGGATTCTGGTTTCTTTAGGAGATATCGGAGGGCTGCATGGTCTGAGAACACAATGACTTTGGACCCCAGAAGGTATGACCTGAATTTATCCAAGGCAAACACAATGGCCAGAAATTCTTTTTCAGTTGTGCTGTAGTTTCCTTGGGCATGGTCCAGAGTACATGAGGCATAAGCTATGACATGTGGAGCTCAGTCGACCCTTTGTGATAAGACTGCCCCAACTGCATAGTTAGGGGCATCACACATGACCTCAAATGGTAAATCCCACCAAGGTGGTTGGATTACCAGGGGTGTCTTGAGAATCCATTTTAACTTATTGAAAGCTTCGTCACATTTTTTATCAAAATCAAATTCTTTTTCTTTTTGGAGTAATCGGGAGAGGGGGAATGCAATTTTACTAAAGTCACGAATGAAATGACGATAAAATCCAGCATGACCCAGGAACAACCGCACATCCTGAACATTTTTAGGGAATGGTAGGGAAGAAATGATATCTACTTTTGATTTGTCCACTTGGATACCTTCCCCAGAAATGACATGTACCAAAAATATGCCTTGTCGCACCATGAAATGGCATTTCTCATAATTTAATACGAGATTATTTTCAATACAGCGACGTAGGACAAAATCTAGACTACTAAAACATTCATCAAAAGAGGATCCATAAACAGTAAAATCATCCATAAAAACTTCCATGCAATTCTCCAGGTAATCCTAAAAAATACTAACCATACATCGTTGGAAAGTACCTGGAGCATTGCACAGACCAAATGGCATCCTTCTATAAACAAATGTACCAAAGGGGCAAGTAAAGGTTTTCTTTTCCTGATCCTTGGGGGCAATATGAATCTAAAAGTTTCCAGAATACCCATCAAGGAAACAATAATGGGACTTCCCTACTAGCCTCTCTAGCATCTGGTCAATGAATGGCAATGGGAAATTGTCCTTCCTAGTGTGTTTGTTTAGTCGACGATAGTCTATATAGACACGCCAACTATTCTGTACACGAGTTGGAACCAATTCATTTTTTTCATTTTTAATTACAGTAAGGCTGGTTTTTAAGAACTACTTGAATGATACTGACCCATTGGATATCAGAGATAGGGTAAATGATTCCAGAAACCAATAGTTTTATTACTTCCTTTTTAACAACATCAAGAAGGTTTGGGTTCAGTCAACGTTGTGACTGCCTCAATGGTTTAGCCTCATCATTTAATAAAATATGATGTGTACAAATTGATGGTCTAATTCCAAGAATGTCAGCAAGTGTCCATCCCAAAGCTTGTTTATACTCCCTAAAAAGATCAAGCAGTCGCAATTCATGCTCAGGAGGGAGTGAACTAGCAATGATGACGGGCAACTTGTTTCCATTCTCAAGATATGAGTATTTTAAATCTTGAGGCAGTTGTTTCAGTTCCAATTCTGGGGGATTTTGGATTGATGGAAGTGTGTGTGAGAGTTAGAAGTCACTTATCTCATCTAACTGCTCAATGGTAACATCCTCAGATGAGGAATGAGCTTTTACAAGCTTAGCAGTATCATTTATGGTCATGTGATCCTCTGTGTTCAAGAAATCAACAATTAACAAACATGCATGACATTTCTCTAGACCGCTACAACAATCAATGCATGATTCATTATCTAAAATTTCAATCAAGGAAGAAAACTCATAAAGGGGATCAGGGGAATGAAAATAAGTTGTTTCAGGGGAAGGGAGAACATCAATTGAGTTGACAGAGACAGAGGAGTGTTCTTCTGAGGGGTGCTTCATGGCATCAAGGATATTTAAGTGGACAGTATTACCACCAAACACCATAGATAATGTACCATTATGGACATTAATTATGGTTTTGGAGGTTTTCAATAAAGGTAATACCAATATAATTGGGGCATGTCCATTCATCCTATCATCTTCCATTTTAAGCACGTAAAAATCAGCAGGAAAAATTAAAATTTTCACCCTCACAAGAACATCCTCTAACACACCAGAGGGGTGTGTTGTACTCCGATTTGCTAGCTGAATGACAACACCAGTGGGATTTAGTTCACCGACCTGTAATGAAGAGTAAATAGAGTGAGGCATCACATTAATAGAAGCACCCAAATCAAGCATAGTGTTGGAACATGAATACTCCCCTATGGTGCATGGAATCGAGAATGTCCCAGGATTATTGCACTTGGTGGGAAGTGATGGCTCTATCAAATCTGAAACATTCCTCCCTAGGCTCACCTTCTCATCACCACGAATCCTCCTTCGGTGTGTACACATCTCCTTCAGAAACTTGGCATATCTTGGAATTTTCTTCACAACATCAATCAAAGGAATGTTAACCTGTACTATATTGAAAGTTTCCAAGATTTCTTTATCAATTTCGTTTTATTTTTGTTTCCTAGTTTGGACATCCCTTTGAGAAAATGGAAGAGGAATGGTTGGGATAGGTGACTCATTAACAGCCATAGTCTTTCCTTTGGAAGGGCTTCTCTCAGGAAAAGGGTTTTCTTCTCTTGGACCATTTTCAGCAGTTGGGATGGTGGTTTCCTTTGGATGGTATGACTCTAATGGAGGGGTCATTTGGCTTTTGAGTTGTGTCCCACTCCTATGGGTGATGGAACTAACATTTCCTTTATCCCTAGGGTTTACTATTGGTTGAGATGGCAGTTTACCCGACCCATGACTTTTGATTTCCCCCACTGAGTTGGAAAGTTGGCCTAGTTGGGTCTTTAGGTCTTGTATGGCTGCTTGGGTGGTTTGTTGGAATTGGATATTATTGGCAGCCATTTTCTTCATCACATCTTCTAGGCTAGGCTCAGTTTTTGGAGGGGGTGGTTGGAATGGCCTTTGGGGTGGTTGAGGATTTTTGGATGGTGGTGGATGACTACTCTGACCCTGTTGGTTCCATTTCTGTTGAGGTTGGTTTGAATACCCCCCTTTCCTATAGGCTTGGTTGTCCTTCCACCCCTGTTTGGATGGATAGTATGGTTCTTGCCTAAAGGGTTGGTTAGAGGGGCATCCTGGAAATATTTCCTCACAACTTTCAGAAGTTTCTCTCAATTGAGCACATTGGTCAGAATAGTGGGTGTCAGAAGAGAAGATTCCACAATGGATGGGAGGAGGAGATTGAGATTTCCCTTGGGAGAGAGCAAGTTGTTGTAGAAGGGTACTTACCTCTTCGAACTTCGTGTCCACCTTCTTCTCAAACTCAGTACTTTTCACCTCATGGACACCTCGAATGGGAACACTGGACCGTGTACTGAATTGTTGAGTGTTTTGTGCCATGTTCTCAGAGAGGGTTCTTTCAGCAATTGGGGTCTTATCTACCAGCGCACCACCTACACCAGCATCAATCATATTACGATCAAGTGGAATTAAACCTTCATAAAAATACTGAATTAAGAGTTGATCACTTATTTGGCGGTGTGGGAAACTTGAACAAAGCCTTTTAAATCTTTCCTAATATTCATGAAGTGTTTCCCATTGATATTTTCTTATACCATATATTTCTTTCCTTATATTTGCAGTTCGAGAGGATAGGAAGTATTTTTCAAGAAAAAGGCGCTTCATGTCCGCCCAACCTCTTATTGGTGAATTAACAAAGTACAACCAATCTTTCCCAGTGTCTTCTAAAAAAAAGGGAATGCTCTAAGCTTTACTTGTTCCTCATCAACATTAACAGGTTTTAATGTTTAACAAATAGTATGAAATTATTTTATGTGCTTATGAGGGTCTTCTCCAGGAAGTCCATGAAATCTTGGTAATAAATGGATTAAACCAGATTTTAATTTAAAATTAGGTTCCTCGCCTTGAATTTGAATGTAAGTGGGTTGGATATCAACATCAGGTGAGGTTAATTATTTTAATGTTTGATTATTTTCATCCATGTTATTGAATATTATTTCAGGTTCTAATTTGGTTCCAGAAGAAGATGGGTTTAGAAGAGTCTCGAGTGGTGTGTCCTCCTTTAAAAGGGGGTCTTGTGCGTCTCGGTGTCGCTGACATATGATCCTCTCCGGTTTAGGTTAGAAAGGTGGTAAGTCTCCTGAAGTAGAAAATTTCATGCACAAAACCTACACAAGATATAGATCAGAACACAAGAATTAATAAAAAGGTAGAAAAACAAACAAATAAATATTCACAAAATTTACAACTACTTTATAAAAAACACGCACTAAAAACCAAAGCGCTCCCCCGAAACGATGCAAAAAATTTGGCCGTGATGTCATGACAAATCAAATTGATTATGTTTTTAAGGATGATATATATTCTAGGGTAGACCCTAGGTCGTCTCTCAAGGAGCATTGGTAGGTTTAGAGTGTGTGTTCTTAATAAAAGGGACTAAAAAAAGGGGTGTTTTTGAAAACAGTTTAAAGAAAATGAACTGATTTAAAGAGTTTAATAATTGACAAGAAAAGAGGTGTTTTACAATTATGAGAAAAATGAGATCATTTCAATTTAACTACACAACTTGGATAGTTCATTGTTCTGAAAATACTGACATGGTTTTGTTTAATTCTTTGGTTGAAGGTTGTCAAGATCTTGATTCCCCTCTTGCCTCTTAGAATGTTGCGCAAAGCACCAACCCTTGACAAAACAATCGTGTTGTCAAGGTTTGGGTCTCAATAATAGAGTTAAGGCTACCATAACATACTGAAATCTTATGTATGTGTGATATTAATAGGGTTCATGTCTTGCCCGATCAGAACAACCCAAGATCCCCACTTGAAATCTCAACCCAATCGGTGTTGAGATAAAAAGTGTTTCACTTAAATTAATTCAAAAAAATGAATTCAGAAGAGAAGAGCATAGAGATTAATCATGAGTGAAATATTTAACACACAAATTATACAAAACCAGTGGAATAAAAGGTGTTGGAACTCCCTCCCAAGTAAGTGTATCTCCCTCGAAATGACCGCCCACCGTTTAGCTCGCTATCGTGAGGAGGAGGAGGCTCGAGTGAAACTCTTTCTTCATCCTTGATCCCCATATGAGGATAGGGGCCTTTAGAACTTCTTGGATGATTATAGTACTCCCATGGGTCTCCAAAATACCAGAGCTTTGCCTCCTGGTCGAACTCCAAAATGAGGAGACCAAGGTTCCCTTTTATAGGAAATGTGGGAGGTGGTTTTGGGCACACAGATTTACTAAAACCACTTGGCACATTGTTTTAGCCTACCATAAAGTCTTAACACATTTTGTGAAAAAATAAAAAGTTTTATACCCACATATTTAATATCTCCACTGAAATTTTGGCATCATTTAAACAAGTGGAGCATGAGATATGGATATATCACTGCACACAACTTTTGGCCTCAAGCAGATTGGGTGTGCTGGACAGATCAGGTCGGCTCGACCCCTTAATTGCCGAATCTCTCTTGGGTTATTAAAGGAACGTTGTAGCCCATTGAGTTTTGGATAATACCCCAAAATGTCAGCCCATATGGATGCACGGTGTAGTATCATCATGAATTTGAGTCCACTCAACTTCTTGGATCCTGCGCAGTTTGGCCCATTTTTCAAGGACTTCATCATGGGCCCTCCAAATCACCTTCACCGACATTGTAATTTTCAAAACAAGTATCATTTCCCTATTTAACAGTGATGAAGACAAAATTATTGAATCAAACATGAAGCACAATTTGATAATATTTTTATAATTTTTAATACAAAATATGTTTAGCACAGTGGTGTAAGGGTGAAAATGAAACAGTGAATCGTGGTACGATCAGGCGCCCGTTGTACTGTTTGGTAGGGTGACTCCTATTATACTATTTTGTGGGGCGGTTCCCATTGTGCCAAGTATACTAGCATAAATTCAAAAAGCATATCATATTATTCCTCTTAATTTATTCCCTTGTAGAATTTAGAGGATCGCATGGCCAAGGAGGACGGCTGTGTTGCATTGGGAGTTTTGGGGGGAACATTTGGTTGTTTCAACTACGCTTAGAGGATTACATGGGCTCGGTTGACAGTCTTTCAGGTAATCCAATTTTTGAACTTTTTATCCTTCTTAATGGGGAATATTTTCCATTCCTTTTCTTTCTAGTGTCCGAGGTTGAAACATACACTAGGTGTGATGGTGGTAGGTCCAACTTAATTTTCCTAGAATACACCATATTTTGTCGGAGATTCAGGAAAATGAATCATTCTTGGATTGTGTGCCCCATTATCCTAACATAGGGAAAATAATTTGGATGGTCTTTGAGACCCACTTCATCGGATCACTTTGGATCCAGCAGCCGGGGAAGATTTCAATTCATGGCAGCTATGAAATAGATGCAAACCTGGTTGTCACAGAACAAGTAACATTAAATTTATTTGTCCTTAAAACTGATTTATTTTATCACCCCATTTCTCATCTTGCCAAGTTGGGGGTTTCTATTGGTGTCCAAGGGGTCCCGTACGATTTAGTGGGGGCCTCAAAACTGGAGCTAGTGTCTATGGTGGATTAAGTGTGATAGAAGATGCTTCATCTTTTCCCGTTATTTTCCCAGTTGCTGATGGGGCCACCTGAGAATTAAGATTGGCGCTCTACAAAGAGTATTCTATTATTTGGGAAATAGAAAAGAATTCTCGGAACCCACTTGTGTACTTCACTGGGATGATCAGTGTTTGCAATTCATCATGAAGGTTATCAATGCATATGGTGAGAATCTCATCCTGGGGGAGCGTCCAGTTTAGGGAATAAGTCAGGACTTTCCATCTGGAAATGAAGTCTGAGACTATTTCATTATCTTGATGTTTTTAGTTCATACGATCACTGACCATCATCTTAGTTAGTGTTAAACTAAACTAAAAGAGAAACTATTTTCAAAGGTCCTCCCAACCTATAATTGAATTGGCTGACAAGCTAGTATACCATACGAAAGCTGATCCCTGCACGGTTTGAACAAAGCACCCGAGTTTTACTGATTCTTGTTACTCTAGAATTCCCATCATGGGGTCACAATAAGAGGCATAGTGAATTAAATGTAGTTTGGGGTTCTTTATCCATTTAATACTGTAAATATGGGGTTTCTGAAGTTCAGCGGTGGTGGAAAATTGCTCACCCACTTGGGGTAGGGTTTATGCCCCGGATGTATCAGAGCACGCCACCCCTCCATGATTTCTAGTCAAGCTATTAATTTCTCAATGGTGTTCAAGAGACCTTGATGCATATATTTTTAGGATTGATCTTGAGTTGGTGTGGTAGTGTCCATGACTGGGCATTCCAGTGCTTCTAGAATTTGGGGTGGATACACAGTCGAGGGTATCATTTGTGGGTTTACCTAAATATATTCTGGATGCCTTCCCAACGGGGAGAAGTCTTGATGTCTTTCTGGGGTTGGGTTGAACGGACCTCTGAGCTTGGATTCATTCACCAGGATAAGTGCCTGCGGTATGGGCACAACTTCTGGGAGAACCTGCTAACGTTCCGTGAGAGGAACACATCTGGTGAGATAGCTCCCTCGATGCAGCTTGACATTAATTCACCTGAGCTCTTCCATTTCTTCCTCCTGCTTGGAGAACCTTCCCTCGAGGGTGAGGGACACATTTCTAGGATGAGGAGGAGTAGGTTCATAGATGACCTTGGATTTATTATTCTCCTTATTGGGGTTTCACCAGGAGGTAGCAATGGATTAGTTGAGGGGGCACCCAGATTTAGAACCACTATTTAGTTCTAGGTATGCACACCATCAGGCTCGGCGTGGGATGCCCCTAAGAGGGAACCATCTTACTTTTCATCCTCTCCCACCACCTCATTTCCTGTGAAATCTATGGAGTTTATGTTTACCATGTTGAATAAGGCATACCACATTGGGGTGGTGTACCTGGTGCCAAATGGTAGGAAGGATTTTTTGTGCCCTTTATTGGACTTTCTCGTTCCATTTTTCGGTATTTTTTGGGGTTTTTAGAGAAAATTTACCCAAAGGGATCCTTGGTATGAACTCGTAACAAACCTTTATCTCGGAGGGTGTGAACCATAAGAAGTAGTGTAATGAGTAACTCCTCAATCAATCATTCTTTTTAGACAGTGGAAGATAGACGCCCGCTGTGTGGGGATTTGAGGTAAAAATTTCTCCCAACCCTGCGGGATGAGGTTGTTCCCATTATTCCATTGATGAGTTATGGACTATATTTTTTGGTCTTATGGGGGTATTTTGATTTAAAAATTCCTAGCCCTATGGGCTGGGGTTGTTCCTGCATTGTGGTGGCAGCCGCTGCTATTGCCACCTTTTTTATTTCACGTACTCCCATAAGGGTGTGAGCTGAGTATGGAATTGGGCCTAAATGGAGTCTATGGTCTTTTGAATACAAGAGAAATAATTGCTAGTTGGCTTCCCTTTGGTGGGAAACCTACTGAATGTTCTTGGTTTCTTGACTCAGAAGATTTTCAATGGCTTGATCTCTTCGGTTCTAATGCTTTTGATACTTACTCAAGTTCATTTTTTGTTGATCATAACACATTTTTTGAGAAGAGGGTTCACTTGATTATTTCCCCAAGGTGATGAAATTACAGAACATCATTTCCAATGGGGACTGCTGGACAGGACGAGGGGTTAATTGTAGAGATCCATGTTCTCCCCACCCCCTAATGTGATCTCTGACTGGGGAATTTCCAATGACGCGACAAAACTTATACAGTGCATGGAGGTAGGCCAGTTCAAGGTTTTTATTTTTCCATTCTGATCGTGGCTGTCATGCAGATGGGAGGTCCTTCAGGTATATTAGATAGTGAATCTCCCCTATCGTGCCGACATGGTCCGCATACCCTTCATAGGGAAATAATTTTTCTTTCAGATGATGGAGGGTTTTTCTTATATTGAGGAAAATTTCATGCATGCATTCCCCCGGTAACAATCCTAATATGTTTATGTGAGAAGTGGCCTTAGGACAATACATCACTGGAATATTATCCCTATCTAGTTGTCTTCTCACAAGTAACATATCCTTCTGTTGTTCTTCCAGAGCATCCTCTACTAGATATTCCTAGCTCGATTGCTTCTTAATAATTTCATTCTAAGAAATCGAGTAGGTGGGATCCTTATTGATTTGTGGATGGCGCAGGGGTGGCTCAGAAGATGAGAGTGGCCCCAGACCATCCTATAATTGAGAAATAGTTTCAATCATTTTAGATGAATTCACCAATGTATTTGACTCTTTTCCGAGTGCCTCAACATAAGATTGATTTTTCACATTTGTTCTGACAAGGGGAGGACCTTCCTACTAGTATAAATTTTGATTATGAGGAGGACCTTTACAATTAGTGCTGCAATGGTGGGGGATACAATTTCAACTTCATGACTAACCACGGGAAATGTCCTTATGGCGTATGCCTGGGGCGGACCTTCAGGGCGGGCTACAACGAGGGGAGGAACTTCTTTCTTCTTGGTGTTACTGAGGGGAGTACCTTCTCGATGTTTTCTGTGATAGAGAGGACTACAATCAAGGCTTGATACCTGGATACAAGGATAATTTCTACAGTGCACATCTTGGTGAGGGCCTTTAGGATGTACTGTAATGAGGGGAGGGACTTCTTGTTGCTTGACATTACTATGGTGAGGACCTGAACCAAAACTGCCATTGTGGGGAGGTCCTTCAAAATGATTGTCATCATGGTGAGGAATACCATCAGGACTTGACGTATGACTACAGGGAGAAGCATATCTGCAGTGTATACCCTAGGGGGGACCATCAGGGTGGACAATAGTAAGGGGAGGAACTTATTGCTATCTGATATTCAGTTCTAGGTGAGGGATACCCCAATGTGAATTAGGAGATAGCCTCTCGTGATCGACCATTCATGGACCATAGAGTGAGCCCTGGTGGGTGCTATGCAGAGGAACTTTAGGGCTTCTAGTAGTGATATTGCAGGGAGGACCTTCGCAACTAATACTTCCACTTCCATAATTTGGTAATGTACTGACATGGTATTGAGCATTTATTGATATATGTTTGAGGGTTTCAAGAGCCCCAACTTCTAGGAAAGTATGATCATGTAAGTGCTCTTCATTTTCTTGGTTTCCTTTGGGGTTTTTCATTTTTGGGAGCTCTCTTGTGGGTAACCGAGGCCATCTACTATTGGTAATGGCCTTCATATATGGGTCCTTGTCTTTTTGGGTCCTGTGATGTTGTCGGGATACACCTACAGAAATATTGAGTTTTGGAAGGGATATATGCCTACCCTGGAGCGACCACCACGTTGGAACGACGTCCCCCAGTTGGAACATGGATTTTTCTTGATTTGGTTGTCTGTGTATCGCGAGATATTTCCTTCGACCCTCCTGGACTAGAGCAGGGATGTATAACTGCTTTAGAGTGACTAACTAATCTTGATAGTGAGTCATTACATTTGAGGAAATAGAGTCGTGGTCCTAGTTTCTCACCTTTGCTATCGATGCAATGATATCTTGGTATGTTTGGAGGATATAGTCTAGAATAGAAATCTGATCTTACATCATTTCCAGGATGTGCTGAGATACATCTTCAGATGGAACGAGTATGAATTCCTATTCTGATGTCAGAGTAGAAGTTTGTGCCTACAATGGTCATCCATGAGTTACCAGTAGATACTGACAGTTTTCCAGTGCTGAGACAGAGGAATGAGTCTATCGCCCGTTTTCTTCTCTAGTTATCACCGTATTTGACTGGTGACCTTTATATTCATGAGAGATGATTATTATCTGCTCTCTTGCCACAATATTTGTCTCACAATATTTGTATGCATCAGTAGGAATTTGACTCTGCTCATATTTTCTTGCCTCCCTATTTAGATGGCAGGCTTGATATGAATCAGCAGGTATTTGTTCCTTCATATATCTTGTTGCTTCCCTATTTAGATGGAAGGATTTAAATGAATCATTAGGTGTTTTTTCTTACGTTTAGATGAGTTCCACACTATTTGGTTGACAAGCTTGTTGTGCATCAGGAGGTGTTTGTGCCTGTGTGTTGCTAGTTTCCACCCCATTTGGTTGGTGGGATTGTTGTGCATCAACAAGTGTTTTTTTCTAGGTATAGATGAGTGACTCCCTATTTGGTTTATGAGCTTGTTTCTCCTCAACAGATATCTATATTTTCCTGTAGTTTGCTGCTCTGTCTACATAGTGGGACTGGCGAACATTAGAAGGAATGTGCATACTCTCATATTGTGCCACCCTATTTCTGTGGTGGGATTTAGTGGAGGGGGCAGGGTTGTATGTCTGCTTGTTGAATGCCACCTTGTTAGTACAACAGAGTCCCTCCACAGGGACTAGGGTGAAATCATGTTCCTGATTATATATTCACTGCCCTTGGTGGGCAGCCCGAGGGGCTCCGGTCTCCTCGACTTTGGTAGGTTCCCTCAGCATAAGGTCATCCTCGACGGAAGGAGGGTTGGTCGTCCGGTGTTGGAGATGATGTTCTTTGGTGGGGGCCCTTCAGTAAGACCCATGTGTAATTGAGATGAATTTGTCTGCATCAAATTCATCTTCCTTCATAAGATAAGGTAGGTACTCATTGTCACGTTTCGGGGATAGGATCTCGAAATGGTTTGAGACGATCACTAGGGCCACCTTGTGATGGGGTGCCGACAGTGGCTGAAGAGGCGGCTGACATATATTTGCAGACTGGAGGGCTTGTCCCACAACCTACAATGTGGGGAGAGTACCATTTTAGTAGTACTCTTGGATCAGCAAATTGGATACCCAGCGTTGAAGATGTTGAGTAGGCTAGGGGGTCCTGCTCTTCGTTGGGGCCCCGATTGCCTACGAGATTGCTGATGCATGTGTCTGCATTGGTTTTCGGGATGTCATTGGGATCAAAGGTTTCTCTATAGGAACCTGCGACATATATATATGACATAAAGACCACAAAAACTCATAAAATTATCATTATTTCAAACATATTCATATTTGGTTATTTATCTTGGCCCCTTCCCCTTTTTATGCAGGGTAAAGGGGCCTGAGTGGGGTATGACCACCACCTTGGTTAAGGGTTCACATCGGGTTCACCTTTTTTGTTTTTCCTCTGAGGGTGGAACATTTAGCACGTACCAGGGTGAAAAAAACGGCTCTATGTGCAATGTCCTTTTATCTTTTATCATTGGAGTAGAACCACCACCCTGGTTAATGATTCACATCGAGTTCACCATTTTTGTTCCCCCTTTGAGGGTGGTGCATTTCGGGTGGTGCATTTCGGGTGGTGTAGAAATGGAAAGATGAGGATCATCACCAATCCCCTTTCTACAGAGATGGGTTCTCGTAGAATTCATCATTCCTTTTATTTCGAACTATTCTTCATCATTATCCTTTTAATAATGTTGGATTGACCCCGTGGGGACTGGGCAATTAACCTCTTTCGTACTACGAAGGAGGTACCACCGTAGGATGATCCCAGAGGGTGATTGCATGGGGTCATGTACTTGTGAAATTGGTCCTCCTCAGATAAAAATTCCTCAGATGGTATCCAATGGGTTTATTTGTGGAGCCCATAATTCCCAAAATCCCTAGTATCCAAGATTCATGGACTTGCTTTCCAAAGGTAGGCGCTCGTTGATTGATGATTCAGCTAATGACACTTAAGGAATCCTTTAGTCAAGAGGATTGGAGGTTAGACTCACTAAACCCATCTGAGGGAGGATTGTTTCCTATTCTGGGACTCTCTTATAGAGTTAAGTAGTGTTCATATGTTCATTAATCCTTGGTTCATTCCCAAATACTGTGTCCACAGGCTACCCTTGATTTGCAAGATCATCGTAAGCATGCATATATTTGATGCTATAGAGGTGATACTAAATTGAGCCATATAATAAGGCTCTCTGGAGTTTATAGTCATCCAAGGGGGACAAAATGTGACTTGATGTTTAGATCAGGACCATAAGAAGGGATTCTTACTTATCATCAGAAGAGGAATCAGAATTCACATAGTTTGGATGGTGTGGGGATTACGCATGGGAGATTCCCATTTTTGGAGACATGATTGGGTGGAACCTTTATGGGAGGGAACCCTTTTGAGCTCAGGACTTCTAGTATGAAACCTACGTATCCCGATTTAACCAAGAATTAGAGTTCTCATCGTTCAGAATCATGTGGATATTGTAATCATCACAAACCTCTAAGCCCATGTGAGTCATGATCGGTGTGAGAAAAAAGAGGATGTCAAATATTCAAAAAATCACATGCTTCCTCTCATGTTGGTTGGAGAGGGAGATCCCGCAGTGGAAGAGGCCACGTCGGTCGTGGGTAAGGGATCAGTGAAATTAACCCTTCAATGTGAAATTACATTGAAGTTCATGTGACCTGACCTCAGAAGATTGGTGACTTACCTCCGTGGCCCCCCCCCAGAATACGTTCTGGGAAGGGGAGGAGTTTCATCCTCGTCAAAGGGGGGAGTGAACAGAATCCATTCAACTGATCACTATTACTCATTGAATGGAAATGTAAGTGATCACCCTTAATCCCTAGAACAGGGAGGTTCACGTTGGCATCCAGATGTTGGAATCTGAGTTACATTGGGAATGTAGACCCGCAAGCATTCCCGAAGAACCAACCATTGTGGGGAGAGCCTTCATGACTCTGCTTACCATGAGTATGTAGACTCAAAGGGGCACATTGATGCACTCGATGGTATGATCATATGGGTCCGGTGGATTTAAAGGAGGCTTTGGACTGATGAAAGAGTACTGGTTAGCGGATGGATTATGGAGGACTGAATGACAATGGAAGGGTGAGGTTGGAACTAGAGTAAATAATACCCGAAAACCCCCATTCCATGTACTAATTTATTAAGTGGGATGAGGGAGGCTCAACATATCATAGTGTTATGTGGTAAAAGGTACCATATTCATACTGATGTGGTACATAAGCATGGGTATAGACCAATGCATACCATAGTGGTATGTGGACCATGACACTGATTCGGGTTCCATTCGCGTACAGATGTAGTATGCAGCGTCGAGTTCAGTCCATGCAATGGTACACTGCATGGAGCACCATATTGAAGAGGGTAAAGGAGATTATAGTTTGTAAGAAATTTATCCGTGATAAGTATGTGGTTTGCAGTTCACCAATTAGGTTCACGGTTCTCTTTTTATTATTAAATTCCCCCGTTTTATGGTTCACGACGAGCTGTACCTATGGAGAGCGTGGTTCACGATTCGAGCTTCGTCAATTAATCGAGAGTGAATTCACAATCTTCCCTGAACTTTTTCTTCCAACCTATGGGTTCCATTCAAGATTTCGTCATCCTTCCCTTATCCTTCCACTGTGCTACTTTTATAGAGCATTGAGATAATTGCATCTATTGGGAATGCATCACCATTTGTGGAGGCCCATGCAAATATCCAGACCCGTAGAAGACTCATTCAATTAGGTTTTGCAGAGGCTTTGGTTTGCGATAATGGTTTGTAGAACCCTGCCAATTGGATTTACCAACAAACTTATCAGTTCATGGTACGGTATGCAGAGGGGATGCTCGTGAATGATTCCTTTGGCAATGCTGTTCGCGGTCCACCTTGGTTCGCTGTCCATTACTCCTTGGGCCAACAATTTGAAGATTGTTCCGTGTACCTATCGGTTCACGATCCAGCTGGTCCACGTACCTTTCCCATTGATGGTACACAAGACACCTGAAATGCTTTGAAAACGTGAATTCTTTCAAGTTTATTCTGAAAATTACAACTCAATTTGAATATATTAACCTTGATAGACTTATAGGAGTATTTGATTCTTTATAAAAATCGATTGTGGGGATATTTTCTTCCCTTGGAGGAATTTTGAAGACCCAACAATCCTTTATCAGTGGAGTCAGTACTCCCTTATCATACAAGGGTGTGGGTCCTCCATAGGGGATGTTCATGAAGAGATGTTACTCGCTATCATTCCATGGTTTGAGTCTTTGAGCCTGAGGTTAGTACTCTCTTTCCGAGTCAAGGTGATGGCCCCCTATAGCGATCATGTAGGTAGAGTCGGAACTCCTTTATACACAGGGTGCTGGTCCTCAATATAAATAGTTTCACCCCCCATCTTAGTCGAGTAGCTGGAAGTGAGCCCTGCATGGGAGTCATAGATCCTTTGGATATGGAGTGTATTCGGGAGGAGAAATTACCTCCAATTATTATGTGTGACACCATGTTAGGATTTTATGCTCCCTTAACACAGTGAAGAAAAAGCCTCTCCATACTAGTGTGACATAGGTTAAGAGATATAATTAGGAATTATTTCTCCCTTGATATGGTGTGGCGCAAGCCTATCCATAAGGATGGAATAGAGGTTAAGAAATATGGTCAGGAGATATTACTCCCTAGGTTGTGGGGAAGCATTAAGGTGTGGGTCCCTCCACTCTCTCTTTCTAGAGATGTGTCATGTGGTGAATATTTGGGAGATGTAACGACCCAAACTATTATAAATAAAATTTACCTTTTGATTTAATTAAATATCTCATTATGTATTATGGTTATAGAAAACACATGCACTTATTTTGTTATATTATATCTAATTTGATTTAAAATACCATTAAGTATCATTAGCGTTAATAATATAATCTTTGAACAATGATCACATGATTAGTATAAGTATAGGAATTTTAAAAATCTAATTAACACATACAAAGGAAGTGATGACCTAAATCAGTATGATCATACCCTATGAATCCCATTTATCATAACTTTTGATGGAGATAACATCAATGAGATTTTCCCTTGATCAATCCCAAGATAATATCCGACAACATAAACATGAGTGAAACTGTTTACGAGAGAAGTTCAAGCTAATCGAGATCATGGACCAAACCATGTTCAGAGAACCACCCCATGAAAGTACCACCATCACAAACCTTACTCTTATGGAGTTTGAAGGTGAATTAAAGGGATATGTATCAAGACCCTTGAAATATGATTATGTCAAATATTTTTTATAATGAATATATTTTCATCATATTATTATTATTTTATAAATGATTTTGATACTATAAAACACAAAAAGTATTTTTTGGTAATATTCAAATTCAACTACGGAATTTAATTTGATGAATTAATGTATTTATAAAGTAAATAATATTTTAATAAATTATTATTATTAAATAATGTTTATTAAATATAAATGATGAAATAATTTTTATGAAATAAAATGTAATTTTTATAAATGTTTGAAAATTATTATTATCAAAAAACCCATAATTTCTAATAAATGTAATTTTCATTTTAAAAGTGAAAATTAAAATATTTAAAATATTATTTTTATAAAATAAATATTATTTTTGGAATTAGAATGTCAAAATTATCCAAAGGTAATTTTTTTCATAATTGTTTGAGGCAGTTTCGAGTAAAAAATAAATACTGTATAAATATACTTTATGTATTATGACATCATAATGACCTAAAAGTGATTTAATAATTAATATAAATGGGTACAATAAAAAATATACATTTCCATTTAAAATAATTTTATTTTAAGTTTATTTGATTTATTTTATAAATCCATTACGAATCCTCCAAAACCATTATTATATTTTAAGGTTTTAAATTTATTTCTTTTAGAGTGTGACTCACCTCCACCTAATAAAGGGAATTATTTTATTAATTTATGAAATTTTACTTACAAAAAAAAGAACCACTCAAATTTGGTAGATAACATGGGAAAAAACCATTGGATGGTCTGTGGTTTTGGTTATTTTATTATTTAGAGTCAAAAACCTAAATAATAAAGAAATTACCCTCTTTTCCTATATAAACCCACCCAATATCCAATTTCTATTCACTCTTACTCCATCAAGAACAAACATACTCTTTACTACATTCTCTATAGTCCTGTAAAGGTGCCCCAAATATCATAAGAAGCACTTACCAAGAATTTGGAGTCACACACTCATGTAAGGGATCTTCCACTCTCCTCCTTTTATCAAGTGCTTATTTTTGTCATGTCTCTAAATTTCCTATTGATTATGTTGGGATATGTTCTTACATATTCCACTTAATTTAGATTTTATGTATAAATAATGAGATATTCCTTTCACTCTTATTAAGATTCCCATGATCATTTATGTAAACCCATTACTATGCCAAAATTTTGTAAGGGATTCCTCTCTTCACATTTCCATTCAAATAATTATTTTTATGTTACGTAAATTAAATTTCATTTTATTATGTTGGGATATGTTCTTCCATATTCACCATACATTCCATATAATTCATAAATTATGATATCCCCCTTTCACCCTCATTAATACTCCCATGATCCTTTATGTAAACCCATTACCATACCAAAATATAGCTAGGATCCACTTCTTTATTCAAGTTTCTTCATTACCTTATGACTTTTATTTATAATTTATAATATTGGGATATATTTTTCCATGTTACTATAATATCAAATTTTATTTATATGTGATGGCATACCCATTTATATCTCATAAACACATTCTATGATTCCTTAAGTGTCACCGTTATGCTGTAAAACTTTCACCATGATTTTTCATACCAAACTAAATGTGCAGTGAATACCATACCCATTTCCTATCAAGGGTGTTCAACTTTATGCAGATACACTTTTATTGGGTACTTACTTGTATGTATTCCAAAACCCTTTATCATGGAATAAATTATAATGATGAATTAATCCATGATGTGAGATCTTTGTGGCACACTTAAGCATGAGATTGATATGAATGTGATGGGTGCACCCATATTATATAGTGCTCTAATGCATTAGGTAATGATTAATTTCATGATACATCATGTTGGGATAGGGAGTGAACCTAATTCTTTTTTTTTCAACCATTAATTCAGGGTGGGTTTATTCATGGCCTATGTTTATGATGCTGTGTTTTAAGTTTTTGCTACATTTCCCATGTTATGATTATCATGTTATATCATGCCTTATTATTAATTTTCCTTTTATCCCTCATTGATAGCCTATTGTAACACCCCAACATTTTATGGGATAGATAATTTTAAATTTATTTGATGTCTTGTGTTATACACTACACCAATATTTTCTAGCGCTACACGCAACACCATATTAGCTTGCGATATACACAACACTATTATTCATTTGTGTTACACACAATTTTTAGTTCTTTTGATAGAATTCATTTTATAAAAAACTGATTCAAAGGGAAAAACTAAATATTATTATGTTTCCTTATAAACTAGTCTTTATAATAGTGGTTATGAAAAATATTAACTGAATTATGAAAATATGATTAATTATTAGGTGAAAAACTAATTATAAATGAAAATAAAACCTTTTTTAAATATAATGAAAAGTTTTTTGAAAAACTATTAAAATGAAAATATGTGAGTTTATAAAATAATAATATCACTCTTGATGGATTTTATTAATGAAATATATCTATAATATATTAAACCTAATCTTTAAAATTTATCTCATATGTCTTCTATACATTATATAAGAACAAATTCACTTTTTTAGATAAAAGATGTATTTTTCAAAAAATGCTATTTTGCTACCTTTTGATGGAACATAAATTTTAAATCTAGATTTTGGAACTCTTATAAGTTAAATTTTAAACAATAAACTTTTTTTTTGGAAGTGGGACAACAAAATTCAGTTTGGACAACTTTTTGGTATTTATTTGATAACTTTCATATTTTAACGAATAGTTAAAAAATCCTGCATTTTAATTCAAAACCGAATTTTCATCTAATTAGATTATATTGTTAAGTTATCTTTTTAATTGGTTTTAAAGTATAATTAGATTATGTTGTTATAATTTAATCCAATTTTTGTCATTGGAAGTATTTTCACATTAAAATTTTATGAAAACATAAGCCAATCTTTTGATCGTTTTTACTTTTTAAAAACTCATTTTCTCATTCCCTCACTGGGATTAATTTTAATTTAATTACCAAAAATTTTCTATTTAAAATTTTGAAAAATGGATACTATATTTTTAATCAGTGGTCCAAATTATGTTTATAAGTTATTTTTATTTTGTTAGATATTATGAATAGTAACTAAGGTAATTTTTATTTAACATGTTTAAATGTAAATCAGGTAATTTAGGTATCAAATTAAAAAGACAAGGACAATATAATTACCATAACACCTAAAAAATCCTAAAGTATGAGTAAAAATAGAACCTTAACTCCTAAGTATCTCTATTGAATAATTTAATGGACTTTTTTATATGAAAGGATATAAATATTATTAAAATAAAGAAAGTGACATGAAAGTGAAAAAATGTCACCCTCTTACTTATTATAATAATAATTTTAGTATATTTATAAACATGATAAAAATTCAATAATAAATATTATTCAGAAATATAATGAAATTATCTAAATCATGGTAATTTATTTATAATTTTTAGAGACTAAATAATTACTTTTAAGTTTTATACAATGATGATGCAAAAAATATTTAATTGATGAAAAATCAATAAACTAATTTGTCTTAGAATTATAATAACCATTAAATGTCACCAAACCTTAAAATAATATTATTTGTAGAGTATATATCAACCATAATAATCTATGGTTCGAGTTATTGACCATTTTTAACCACATATAAACGATTATGGCATTTATATTATTTTATTTAAAGTAGAGTCAAAGTTTTCACTTTCATATTTTTATACCATATTAATTGAAATATCAGGTACAAAAATATATATTCTAATATAAAAACTATTATAAAGGTTATAAAATTTATCTCCATCATGGTATTTTAATTTTAATTATTAGTGAACAAATATGTATATTAAATAGTTAATCAAAACTGATGGAGTAATTATTTTATTCAGAGAAATATCAAGTGAATAAAAATAAAAATATTAAAATAAAAATAAATTGGCATAATTAATATTTAAAAATAATTTTATCGATTACCTGAACCATTATGAATATAATAAAATATTTTTTTGATGTTATCATATTATGTTAATATTTTTAAAAATCCATGAAATTAATAGTGTCAAAATTGGTACTATTGATATTTTGTCAAAAAAATGATTTATTAAATGATTTAAAAATTATAAGACATCATTAAGCATAAAAAATAATAATAATATGATATAAAATATTATCAATTATGAATTTATGGTTTATTTTACATAAAATATGTAGAATAGAAAACTTTTAATATTGGAAAATTTGTTAGCTAAGTAAAAATTAAAATAGATAATTAAGGATTAATTAAAAAAATAAGGTTTACATTGAAATCAAAATGTGTATAAATATTATTAGTTGATGATATTACAATATTATAATATCTTAGATTCTAATATATCTCATTTTAGAGCTATTTAAAATTATTTTAAAATTATTATAAATTAATAGTTTTATAAATTCTAGAAGTGCCCCTCACCTAAATTATAAAAGGGTGCCTCCTACCTCAAATATTAAATCCCATTTGATCCTTTAAGATGAAGAAAAATGTACAATTTTCCCTTATAAACTTTCAAAGTCAAATTCTAGAGGTTTTGGTCTTCACAAAATACCAACTCTAGTGTTCTAAAGAGTAGTTTTAAAGAGTGATCGTCGAAGAAGAGGTAACTTCCTTACCGGCTTTTCAAAAATAATTTCTTCTTCTACTTCCTCTTATTATATTATTTACATTATAATATAATAACTATAGTATTAAATATATGAGTATATGTTATTATGTTTATTTAAAAATCATATTCCACCTTCTATCCTTCCAATGAAAAAATGAAATCACCACGCGTGCGTATGTACGACTTACTATCTCCACATCGTTGTGTAATATGTTTTTCATCACCAAATTATTTGGATGGGTATAATGATGGAAGTAATATAAATATATAATAATTAAATATTATATTGATTCTATAAATAACTTATATACCATTCAATTCCATAATTATTACTGTTAAAGAAATGATACTATCTCTTGTGCGTACGTACGGACTATTATCTCCACGATATGATGAGATTCATTTTCCTTATTCACCATTAATTAATTGTTAAATAATTGTATATAATTAATAAATATGATATATACTACCATAATTCGATTTTAGAAATCTTATTACTATAACCTATGAAGAATATGTTAGACTTATATGACAACACATGCTTAGAAAAGATGAAACAATTAACACATAAAGGAAGAGTAATAATGAAATATTATAACACAGGAGATAATATGATCATATATGATATCATAAATAAAAATATAGTTCTGGTAAAAGATAATGACATTTTTTAATCAAGTATACAATAAATTTTGATACGTACAAAGGATCCCCGACCTAAGGTTAGGTAGTTTCATCTCACTTTTTATGTCTTTGAGATACATGCCTTATTAACCACTCATTTATTTTTTGTGTTGTACATAATACCCATGAATTTATTATATGATTTATATAATTTAATTTATGGATATTTACATATCCATTTTTTCATATCTATTTCATAGGGTTTCACGGTTCAAAAGTTACCAAATGAGTAAGGTAGTTTTTGTCTCAATTTTCCTTCTTTGAGACACATGTTTTATTATGCACCTATGTTATTATATGAGGTGTATATAATACCATTTGACATGTTATATTAGGAATATAGTCATTTTAATGTTATTATAACATTATTTTACTATTATTATTTCATGGGGATTGTGATTCAAATGTTTCAAAGTGGTATGAGACACATTGAAATATTTGAAGATTTTTTCCTCAAGAAATGTTTTTAAAAGATCTCTTCAATCCATTTTCAAGAAATGTGATTTTAAAGGAATTATTTATGTTCTAAAGTGTTCCATTATAAATTTTAAAATATATTTTCAATGAAAAAGGTTTTAAAAACTTTTTTTGTTCTGAAAATCATTTTTTAATTTTAAAGTGATTTGTTTCTAAAGAGTAGTTTTCAAGAGCTCTCTCAAAATTATTTTCCATCTAAGATCATGTTATTTGATGTTAATTATGTTTTATTGGGGATATTAACCAATGATACCCTTATTATTATTATTTTAATTGTTTAAATTTATTATGGATTGGTACTTATTAATTTTGTTTCTTTTCCATGAGTTATGTTATGATTAAGTGTTTTATGAAATCCATTTTATTTTTGGGTTATGAATAATCTATGTTCTTGTGGAACATGTAATAATTATTTAATTATGAGATGGATGGGACCTATATAGCACTACAATGTATTGGGTAAATATTTATATCTCATGATATAGAAATTTCTGGAATGGAAATAAAATCTAGTTCAATAATACAGGGCTGGAATGACAAGTAAATCTGGTTAAGTAATACATGGCTAGAACTAAGAGTGAACTCGGTTTAGTATTGGAATATTTCCATTATTAAGGCCTTTGAAATGATTCATTGGATACCATGGAAATCATATTATTTAATTATTTTTCTACAACAAATTCCATGTCTTATTCATATATTTTTATTTCATGGCTTATGTTCTTAATTTCATTGTGATTAATGTCCTATAAAATTACAATATTTATTCCATGACTCTTATTTATGATATTTGATATGAAGGGTATGATATTTTATTGGTATTATCATGTTATCATACCCTTATGTTCCTGTTTATGCTTACATATATCTCTTTTTACCCTTACAGAGAATCTGAGCTCACCATTTCTTATGTTTCTTTTTCCCCAATTAAAAGGAAAGATGTTAAATGAGTTATTCATAAAATTATTTCACATGGATTATGTTGATGGACTAATGTTAAATAATAAAATATTGACATAGTGGGAGATAATGAGTTTTTATTTATGAATTGGTTGTTTATGAACTGAATTTTCATAGAGTTGTTTCCTAATTCTCTAAAACTCTAAACCTAAAAGGTCATTGGTTATGTAAGTGATCCATTATTTCCTTTTGATGTTGAAAGTTTTGATGGAAAAACAATTTGTTCACATTTTTAAATTTTATGTCTTTAGTGCCAAATCTATAAGTGTGGATTCTGGGCTATTACACCTATTGTATAAAATATATTATCTTATTAATATTATGACTTTTTTATTCTATTATAGGAATTTATAGCTCACCCCTTTCTTATGTTTTACCAAGGATAACCTGTATAGTTTTTAAAATCCAGGGAGTTTTAGAAGCATGTTATGGATGTTTTCAATAATGTTGTTGTATCCCATGTTCAAGGTTTTATGTTATGTACCTAATTCCAAAATACGCTATACTTATTAATATATTGGGTTGAATTTAGTAACATTTTATGTAATTAATCATGTATTAATGAGAAATAAAGAGTTGGGTTGTTAATGTTGGTATCAGATCAAAAGTTTAGTTATTTTTAGGATTAAGATCATAAAACTATAGCAAAATTTTTAGGGATAAGATTAAGTATAAGAAAACATCCCTAAATTTTGTTAAATATATATTAAGTGGTTTATCAAGAAAGTAAACCCCTGTCTGGATACTACAAGAGGACGTGGTTTTGGAATATATATATATACCTAGTGTTAACAACTCCAAAAAGGTTTCTTGGGCATGAATCAGGGTCACCTAGTACACGATAACGTGCCTTACTATGAACATAGTCTGATACTCATGGGGGATATTATATGGTGAATTCATAAGCTCGTTATGAACCATTATTAAGGGAATAAATAAAATACCCATAAGAGTACATGTTAAGAAATAGATCAGGGATAGCATAGATTGAATCCTAGAAATTTATAAGTTAAGGGAAATACGTGTAATTTATAAGTTATCTCTTTAATTTCATTGGATTACACTTCATGTGTTTTATAGTTTAAAAATACTTATCCCTAATTTTCCCTTTATTCTAGACAATGACCATAAATAGGAGGAATCAAGTAAATAATCAATGTGATGAGAAATATTATGACTGCCCCAATGAGATGCCCATCCCAATGGTAGTGGGAATCAAAAACATTATGATGATACTCTCTCACATGAGTCTGGTTATGAATAGGAACCTGGATTAATAAGAGCTCCCAAACCCCCCTAAGAGAGAACAATCCACAATCAAGAGCTTCATGAGATAAAGGGCTCCTAATTTCAATGTATCATCAGATCCGTTAATCACAGAATAATAGATCAACCCTCATTGACATGATACTCTCAATCCTCCAATGTTTCAAGAAAGAGAAATTTCTACTAGATGTTTATCATATAGAGGGAAAAACTGATTATTGGTGGACATTGATAAAAAATACAAAGCCTGATGAAGATATCTAAGTGATGGAGTAGAAGGAATTCCAATTTTTTTCATACATATTTTCCTCGCACTCTCTGAAATAAAATGGAATGAGATTTATTTTCCCTTAAGAAAAAAGACAATGAATCTATATGATATTATGAGGAAAACTTCAACTTTTACGATATGCCACTATCTTTTTATTACCCATGAATACAAGGTTGACCGCTTCTTTGGTGGGATAAAATATAGTCTACAAAAATCCTTGGTGATCTGTGACTTTGATAGCTATGAGGAAATTGTTTGATGTTCCCTTAGAGTCAAAATGGGGATCGATGAATCTCAAGAGTATCATGAGGATAAGAAGTGGAAAGTGGAGTTTAATTTTTCTATTTTGATGGAGAAATCAAACAGTTCCTAGAAATTTTAACATCCCAATTGTCAAATATGTGGAATGAAAAACCACAAAACTTTCTTAAGGGTAACTGAGAAATGATTTAGGTTCATGAAGGAGGGACACCTAGATAGAAATTGATGATAATAGAAACCCACTAATGAAATTAATGAAGGAAATGATCTGGTTAACCTTCAAAACATTGTCCATTAATTCAACTACAAAAAACATGGGACTTTTTAAACTATTGAACTAAGAAAATGGTTTTTGGAGACAAACAAAAACCTCCATGGCAACAATGGTGAGATTTTCCCATTACTACCACCGAAGTGGATCCTAAAAATAAAGAGGTGATCCGTAAGATAGTTAATCATTCTAGAATATCGAATGTACTTTTTAATTTTGGTTCTATTTATTATTTTATATCATGAAAGTTTAGTAAAACTATCCAAAAACCACCACAAATCACGGAAGTAAAGTTATTGGTGAAAAAGGAAAATGGGTTGATTTTTGAAACCCATGTAAAAAAATCATCCCATGTCAATTATTGGATGATAAAATTCACATATAATTTTACAAAACTCCCTTTGGTGGAATTTTATTTAATTATGGGAATGGATTGAATTTTCTCATATAGAGAAAAAATAAATTTCCCCAAGAAGGAAATTACTCATTGTATTTCGAATTGATCCATGATTTTATACAATTTCAAGGAGGATGATGAATCTTATTTAGCAGCATCATCACAAACATGAATATTAATGTCCTATTAACAAGAGTATCTTGTTCAAATGATCGAGTAAAATTAAATAAGGATCCTCTAATATATTCCTATTATTATGGAATACACTGATGTGTTTTTCGAGGAATTTCATGGTCTACCTCCTAGATGAGTGGTTGAATTTTCAATTGAGTTTATACCTAGGGTGTTTCCATTATCCAAGAATCTATATAGAAGGGATGTTGTGGAACTAGAAGAGCTGAAGAAAAAACTACAAGAGAATCTATATAAAGGGTTCATATTCCCAATTACTTCACCATGGGGTGCACCGGCACTCCTCATCATAAAGAAAGATGGGTCAATACACCTTTTCATCAATTATTGTGAGCTCAAAAAGACCGTGATAAAGAATAAGTATCCTATGCCATGGATTGATGAATTTTTAGATCCACTACATGGAGTAAAATAATTATCCAAGGTGGATCTTTGGTCAAGATGTTATCAAGTAAGGATGAATAAGAAAGATATCCCCATGACTGATTTTCATACAAGGTACGAGCACTATGAGTTCATAGTAATTCCATTTAGACACACTAATGATTCAGTAATCTTCATAGACTTGATGAATAAAGTTTTTAGTTATTACCTCAAAATACTAGTGGTAGCCTTTATAGATGATATTCTAATATACTCTAAAAGCAAGGAAGAGAATGAGGATTATCTAAACATAGTGCTAAAGACCATACGAAAGGTGAATATTTATGCCAAGTACATAAAATATGAGTTTTGGTTGAAGTAAGTCTCATTATTAGAGAATAACATCATAAGTAATGTGATATCTATGGAACTTTAAATGATAAAACTAATTGAAGGCTGGTCGAGGCCAACATCCATGATAGATATCCATAGTTTCCTTGGATTATCTTGGTACTATCATTGAATTGTGAGAAATTTCTCATGATTATCAAACTCTATAACCAATCTAACTCCGAAGGGAGTCAAGTTTTCCTAGAATGATGAATGTAAAGATAACTTTATGGAGTTTAAAAGGATTATTGTCAATGTTCCTATAATCACACTACCCACAAGTGGAGAACCATTCTGGTATAAATCAATGTTTAAAATAATGTATTAGGCTATGTACTAATTCTAAATGATAAAGTGATATCCTATGACTCAAGGTAGTTGAAAATTAATGAGAAAAACTATCCCACACATGATCTAAAGTTGTCTATAGTGATATTCACTTTAAAAATATGACAGAATTATATATTTGGGGTGAAGTGTGAAATATATATGGATAAAAAAAATACTTGAGTATATATTATCATAGAAATAGATGAATATGAACCAATGAATATGGCTAGATATGATCCATGAATTTGACTTCTTAATTCATTACAATCATGGGAAAGTGAATAAAGTGGTATATTCTCTAAGTAGAAAGGATCCATCAATATTATCATTGATTATAATTAAGAAGGATACATAAATTTTAAAAGGATGGACATAGAAATCATAAAATAAAGGAACATCATCAATAATTTCAAAAATGATTTTTTCAACTATCTCTTTTAGAAAAATAAAGTATGCACAAAGGGATGATGTGAGAATTCAAAAGAAAGTGAAAACTATAAGAAAAGGGAAATCCTATTAATTCAACTTTAATGAAGAAGGAATTTTGAGATTATGTTCAAGACTCTGTGTTCCATAAAATCCTAAGTTAAATAAAGAACTATTGGATGATTCACATAGTTAGACTTTCTCCATTAACCTAGGAAGCACAACGATGTAACTAGATCTTTGAGAAATATATTTGTGGGACAACATGAAGAAGGATATCACTGATTATACATCAAACATCTTAGTATGTTATAAAGTGAAGGATAAAAGGAATAATTCTAAGGGGTTAATGTAGCTATTAACCATACCAACATGGAAATGGGAATACCTAACCATGAAATTTATCACCAGACATCCCAAGAAATCCAAAGTAAACAATTCTATATGGTTTGTTCTGGATCGTCTTATAAAGACTACACACTTCATTATGATTCAAGAGGATTTTTCACTGGATCAACTTTCACGGATATACATCAGAGAAGTGCTTAGGGTATATGAAATACCATTATCAATTATATCTGATCGAGATCCAAGATTCACCTCTTTGTTCTGGAAGAGTCTCCAATATTATCTAAACACTAAGTTGAACTTTAGTATGTCCTATCATCCTCAAAATTATGGAAAATATTAGAAAACTATCCAAACACATGAGGACATGTTGAGGGAATTATTAATTTACTTAAAAGAAGGATGTGATCAACATATTCATCTGATCAAGTTCTCTTACAAAAATAGTTTCCACTTGAGCATCCAAATGGAACCCTATAAGGCCCTTTATGGGAAGAGGTGGAGAACATTGGCATGTTGGGATGAAATTGGGGAAAAAATACTGATAGGTCCTGAAGTGGTTAAGTAAATGGTGGTAAAGGTTAAAACCATTGAACAAGACATCAAGGATGATCATCGTCAATAGAATAGAAATGATGATAATCATTAATGAGACATATAGTTTGATGTTTGAGACATATTATTCATCCACGTATCTCTAGGGAAGAAAGTGATGAGATTTGGGAATAAGGTAAATCTTAGTCCGAGATACATCATCCCCTCTACGATCCTTGATCGCATCAGAGTGGTGGCCTACCTAATAGTACTCCCACCTAACCTATCTCAAGTACATGATGTATTCCATGCATTCCTCTTGAGAAATTAAATACTATAACTATCACAAGTACTCAATCTAGAGGTGGCACCATTATAGAATGATATTTTCTATGAGGATCATCTGGTGAATATCTTAGATCATTAATACAAAGTTATACAAAATTAGACAATGAACCTTGTAAAAGTGTTGTTGAGAAACCAAATGTTTGAAGAAGTGACATGGGAACCAAGGGAAGTGATTAAACAGAGTAATACTCATCTATTTTAATGTGGGAAAATATTTTTTTTTGGGTGAAATTTCTTAAGGGGGAAGACTGTAACGAACCAAAATGTTTTAAATAAAATTTCCCTTATGATTTAATTAAATGTATTATTATGTATTATGGTTATATAAAACACATGAACTTATTTTGTTTTATTATTTCAAATTGTATTTAAAAGACCCTTAATCATTGTTATTATTGAAAATATAGTCTTTGAATAGTTATCACATGATTAGTATAAATATAGGGTTTAAAAAAATACAATTGACAAAGACAAAGGAAGTGATGACCTAAACTAGTAGGATAATACACTATGAATTCTATTTATCACAGCTTCCAAAGGAGATAGTATCACATGGATTTTCCCTTGACCAATACCAATATGAGATCAAACAAATTAATCACTAGTGAAACCCTTTATAAGAGAAGTTCAAGATCATCGATATCGTGACACAAACAATGTTCACCGAACCACACCATGAAAGTCCCACCATCATGCACCTTACTCCTAGGGAGTTTTCTGGGGTATTAAAGGGATGTGTATCAAGAACATATCAATATTATTATGTACATTATTTTTTATAATGAATATATTTTCATCATATTATTATTACTTTATAAATGATTTTGATACTATAAAACACAAATAGTATTTTTTTGACAATATTCAAATTTAATCAAGAAATTTATATTTATGAATTAATGTATTTTTTAAATAAATATTATTTTTATAAAATATTATTATTAAATAAGTTTTATTAAATATAAATGATCATATAATTTTTTTTAATTCAAATGTAATTTTTATAAGGGTTCAAAAACAGTTATTAGAAAAAAATACAACATTTTTTAATAAATGTAAATTTTATTTTAAAAGATAAATTCAGATATTTTTAAAAAATTTTAGATAAAATTAATGTCATTTTTTTAATTAGAACATATAAATATTTAACGATTAATTTTTCATAATTTTCTGATATATTCGAATTTGCAGGTAAAAATTAAATACGATAGAAATATTATTTGTGTATTATGACATCATAATTGAATAAAAGTGATTTATTAATTAGTATAAAATGGATCCATGAAAAATTATATGTTTCCCTTTAAAATAATTTGATTTTATGTTTATTTTATTTATTTTTTAAATCCATTATGAATCCTCCAAATCTATAAATATATTTTAGGGTTTTAAAATCATTTCTTTTGGAGTGTGACTTAAGTCCACATAAGAAAGGGTATTTTTTTTATTAATTTAATCCATTTTACTTATAAAATAATGATATACACTTCCATTTCTCATAATCCATGCGAAAAAACCATGCGATGATTTGTGGTTTTGGTTATTTTATTATGTAGAGTCCAAAACCTAAATAATAAATATATTCCCTTATTTTCTTATATAGACCCACAAAATATCCCATTTATCTTAATTTAAAATACATGGATAATGTTTATAATCCACCTTAAACTCTCTATAATCCTTCCAAGGTGCACCCAAGCTCTCTATAATCCTTCCATATCATTTGGATTCGCACACTCAAGTAAGAGATCTTCCGCTCTCCTACTTTAATCAAGAACTTATTTTTGTTATGTCTCTAAATTTCCTTTTTATTATATTGGGATGTGTTCTTAAATTTTACAATTACTTTAAATTTGATATATAAATAATTATATATTACTTTTACTCTCATTAATCCTTCCATGATCCTTTATGTTCACTGATTACTTTGTAATATTTTTTAATGGATTCCACTCTTCTCATTTCCAATCAAGCACTTATTTTATTTCATGTATCTTAAATTCCATTTTATTATATTGGTATATGTTCTTAAATATTCCCCATAATTTCGATATAATTTATTATTTATTATATCCCCATTTCATTTTCATTAATCCGCCCATGATCCTTTATGTACACCCATTATCATGCTGAAATATACCAAGGATCTTCTTCTTTATTCAGGTTTATTCATTACCTTATTCATTTTATTTCTAATTTTTAATGTTGGGATATATTTATACATTTATATATTACTATCCATTTTATTTTTATGTGATTATATACTCCTTTATCTCTCATCTACCTTTTTTTATGATTCTTTAAGTGATGCAGTTATGCTGGAGAAATTTCACCACAATTTTTCTTGCCAAACCAATTGTGCAGTGAATACCATACCCATTTCCTATCAAGGGTGTTCAATTTTATGCACATAAAATTTTTATTAGTAAATTAAATGTATTTATTTCACACTCCTTTATCATTTAATAAATTATGTTGATTAATTAATCGTTGTTGTAAGATCTATGTGGAACACTTAAGCATGCGATTGATATGAATGTGACGGGTGCACACGAAATTATATAGAACTCTGATGAATTGGGTAATTATTAGTATCATTATATGTCATTTTTGGATATGTATTGAACATAATTACTTTGTAGGACTTTTCCCCCATGAATTCTTGTAATTTTTATCATTGACCAATGTTCATGATGCAATGTTTTATGTTTTTTCCACATTTCCCATGTTATGATCATCATGCTATATCATACCTTTTTATCCATGTTCCTTTTATTCCCTATTGACATGACTATTTTCTGAAATGTATTTTCTTATTCATGTTATACATTGTTTATTATGTTATTGGGATTTATATGTCACCCGTTTCTTATTTTTTTCGTAAGGATATCCCATATAGTTTTAAAAATTCATGGAATTTTATAAGAATATTAAGAACGTTTTTAATAATATTGTTGTGTACCATGTTAAAGATGTTATTCTAGGTGTTGGATTTGGTTCCCTATAACTAAATTATGTGTACTTTATGATAACATGTATTTATTGTTTTGAATATTAATTAAACTAATTATCACATAATGATTTTTCTTCTACGTAACATTTTATGGGATAATGTCCCAAGAGTATCTATCACACTAAAAGGTCATAATAGTTCACTACTATGATGAGAACCTTGAAGTGATATGACACTATTGTTAAATATATGTTCTATAAATGGATGATATAATTTTAGGGATAAAAATTATATATGCTATGAAGGGTGGAGACTCATAGGACTTCGAGGAACCTTATCATGGTGTTCACCCTTGTTAATATCCATTAGCATATTATGGGAATGAGACCCACCAGTAAGAAATCCATATTTATACGAGTCATTGGAGGTTTCCATCTTCTAATATTTTTATTAGTATTTAGAGATTAATATTATTATTAATCAGTGTTATTATTTTCATTCTTTTATGTATTGATGGAAACCATGATGAAAACTGTTCACAGAGAGGTAAGATACATTGGGTGCATCACGATTAATATTGCATTAATGAAAAATGCAAGAAATCATTTTCCCCTTATATTCTTTTATGGAATATGATATATGTGTACCATTGATGGAAATTATATATTCTAAATAAATCCATGTCCATGGTGGTCTATAGGAATTTTTTATTTCCTAGAAGTCAAAGAAAGAGACATCGAGTACATGGGTTGATGGCACTAGAATACAACCTACTTGATTTGAGATATCACGATAAAGGGATTATCTTATATAGTAATAATCCATATGAGGTAACATGTCATTGAAACATTAAATTATTTATCTATGGGTGCCTTGTCATGTTTCTAGATTCTAACCTTGTACTTTATGTTTTTTTCTTAATGCCACTGAGAAAGAGGCCTTGAGGGTGACACACTAAGTGTATCTAGATCTCAGTTAAATAATATATTATTATTATTTATTTAATAAGTTTAATAAATATTATTCCTAATCATGGATTAATAATAATTCCTGTATTCTTGATCACATATATTCTTTCACCAGTAATTCGAGAGAATATACTATGAGTGGAGTATTATATAAATATTTTTTTTATTGAATATAAAATTTATTTATTTATTAAAGAGTAATGCAGTGATATTTATTTAATAAATAAATATACATTATTCAAGGTTTGATAAATATTGTGGAGGAATGGGGGACTGGGTTTAATGTTCTAGTGTGAAATAATAAATATTGAACATTATTTAATTAAAAAATATTTAATTTAAATTTATAAGTTTAGAGCTTGTCGATAAATGATATTATTATTATTATTATTATATGACATGTGATTTTTCTAGGATTAAATAAATAATTAATGGAAATTTTGAAATTATTTTATTTTAACCCAACCAATATAAATACCCAATTCTTTTATTTTCTCAAAAGAGATAATTCATTTTGTTGGTTGTGAACAAATTTTTTTTGAGAATCCTCTCAAGCCCTAGAGAGCTCTCCTCTCCAAGAATTATCCCAAGAATAGAGAGAAATACTCCTCCCTCAGATCAAGTAGAATTCTTTGAAAGTGGTTCTCAAAGTGATCAAAGGTGGATGACACAAGTGTACGGATCTTCCATACTAGTACTGAGATATTCCTTCAAAGACATCTGAAGATTCGTGGAACACATGTGGATCATCGCTAGAGGGAATATGCACTTCATTCCTACAATGCAACAATGGTGCATCATAGATTTGTTTCCAGATACATCAATGAATAAATAATTCCAATAAATGTAATTCTTCATTTAATTGAATTAATTATAAATAACATGCGATGATCTTCCCTTCTTGTTTCGGCGTGATTTACCTTGTATGTTTTCTTTGATACAGTTTCATAGATCTTGACGATTATCATCATTTAGATATTGGATTGATCATTGATCATGGAAAAAGAATATTTGGTCACCACCTATTTCACACTTTTATTATTCCCAGAACCTATATGTGGTATCAGAGAGGCACATAATTATTTATAATTATTTAAATATCATTTGTGATTTATGCTTTTGTAACTTTGTTTTTCAATTAAAGTTTAATCGTTATTTTAATATGAAGCACGATATCTTCTTCTTGATCCTTTATTTATAATAGACCTAATTGAAATGATTAATTTTATGATTAACATAAAATCTAGGATATCATTCGGTGGTGCTAAGGTTTCTAGTCATACAAAATAGGACTACATGCTATGTAATTAGAGTTACATGTTGTGTATTCAGGTTCAATAGATCATAATTGATTCAGAAATTAATTCAATATTATGAATTAATTACAAGCTTTAAATTCACTGCGTATTGACTAGAACATAATGGAATACATTCAATTGGAGTTCACGCCATGTAGCTATCACGGACGATCCTATAGGGGCCCATGCCATTACTACCTCAAGCCAGCCTCTAATATGTTAGGGGATGAAGACTAACACTGAGTAGGAATTTCCCAAAAATGGTAGGAATTAGCCTAAAGTACCTATAAAAAGACACACACACACACACACACATATCCAAGTCACAAAATTATAAAATGTAAAAAAACTTAAATAAATCCTGCATAGATTTATGATACAACAACATAGTACAATAGGAAGTAAAGGAAAAGTAAACAGGGATAAATACAAGCCCACCACAAAGAGATTCTGTACACAAGTCTAATTGAAACTGTAAAGAGTCCAACCTAATATAAGGGAGAAAATTAAGTCAAAGTTACGCTCTAAGAAAACACCTAGGTCTTCCCAGCTCTATCTATGGTCCACCCACTACCTTTCCTCTTAGGATACCTTCAAAAGGGCTGCCATCTGCACAAGATACGACACGTGTGGGAAAATACCATGTAGGCATGAGTATAAAAATACTCATTAGGACACCCTGAAATCACTAAACACAAAGTACCAAATATATTCATATCAATACAAGATTTAACCATGTATCATAGATACAAGAAGTACAAAAAGAACCTAGTTATACCCAAGAAAGACACCACACCATTAGGCAGTCATAAAAAAATTCTATCCATAAGATTCTACTCAAAGTAAAGATAATTTTGGTAGAAATCACCCCATGAGGTATGTTATCATCGAAGATACTCGACGAAGAGGTCTAGATCATTTGGTCCCACCAAAAGAGAACATACTGGTGTGAGAATAATATGATACATAGAGAGTGGATGACCCATAGAACCATAGGGGGACACCATGAACCCAATCTGGATGAATCCACTACATAATGGATGGTATGATAAAAATTCAAAAACCCTACTAATGTGGAATGCTTGATAGAGGATCAAAATTATTGTAGATGCCGAAAAAAGGTCCGTAACTCTTAGAGGAGGTTTCTAAGTGGAAAAGCGAAGTCATATTCGGAATCAGAGGCCCGGCCCGGAGGCACAAAAAGTGGTGCACAAAATAAAAAAGGACTTGCGCGAAATAAACCCATTTGCGCGATGTATCCCCAGGATGCGCGCAATTGAGCTGGTGAGGTGAACAATATTTGCATGCCCTGGTTCCTCACGACGAGGTTTTGCGCACCGACGGATCTCGACACGGAAGATTTCGTGCGCCACCTGGATTTCGCGCCTCTCGAGGCCTATAAATAGAAGGAGACCCCAAAAGGTTTGGGGGTTGTGGAATTTGGATCGGCTCTCATACGCACAATTTGAACCCCCCCATGCGCAATATGAATTCCATGTAATTCCCCTTTTCACACAACCTTGCCCCGTGGTTTGCCTTTGCGCGCAACTCCACGGTATTAAGTGAATTTTCCCCCTCCTTAGGGTTCCTTCCTTGCATGAAATCCGTGTCCCGAACGCTCAGTCCCCTTCTGTGTGCGCAATACCTTTCACGCAATTCCCTATCCGTGCACAATTCCCTTGCTCCAATTGCGCACCACACCGGTGTTTTACGCGCAAACCTTCTCTTTGAGCGCAAAACCCAGGACCCTTCACCTTGACTCCCCGTGGCTGCCTCTCTGCGCTGACACCTGATGTCTCCCCCACAGGGCATGCACGCCATGCGTTGTTTTCCCGTACGGCCTTCCAGGCTCATACGAGGTAACCTCAAGGTCCCTTGGGTGGTGTTTCCTGTTCCATTGCTCTGCCTTATGCTTCTCCGCATAGGCACGCTAACAACTATTGCTTCTTCGCATAACCACGCTAATGTGGACCCCTCAATGGTTCACCCTACGGCCCCCCTTCACTACGGCCTTGCCGATGCCTTCCCTCCCACAAGGGGTATAGGGAATTGGGCATGTAAGCCCTAGGGGTGTGGAGTGAACCCACGTCGTCAAAGTTGCAGGATGTTAAACTGCTAAGCACCTCATCCTTAACACATGACGTTAAACTGTGGTCTGACCCCGTGCTTCGCACGCAGGGTCCCCCCCCAGCTTGAGCATTCTATACGCCCACTCGTCTCCACGGGAATCGACTCTTCCTCGCATGGAATGAGATCCTCCTTGTCGGATTGGCATTTGTCCACGAGGGAAGGGATTCTTTATAGTGTAAGACCCTAGCCTCCCTTGCGGAAGGTTGCACCCGTGCATCTCCGTACTTCCCCCTGCCAAGGCTAGTAGAGTCCCTTTCCCACTGTGCTTTGTCGAATTCGGGCCTCCATCCTGGAGTAAGCCTTGGCACCAAGGGCCTCTAACCACGTGTAAGCCCCTGTTTCCTCTTTGGGAAACTCAACACGTAATCCCCTTTCTGCTTCTCACGGACGCACCCTTTGCGACGCGATCATCTGGTCCCTGTTGCCTCTTGTTTATCACATCGAGCATGACTCACATGGGCTTAGAGAGTGCATCGACCATGACATCCTCTATGGACTGCCTCAGAGCGTAAGCCCCATCCCAGCAAACTATGTGGACTTTGATCCATGCTAATGCACGGTACGTAGGAAGCCTCCATGAGGTTCAAGCCCACCGCCCGGTCATTCCGACCTCTCCACGTCGGTTCCTCGACCACTCTAGTCCACCTTAGAGCGTAAGACCCAAAGGCCCTCGTCCCTCATGACATCAAACTATATCTCGTCCCGCATGACGTCAAAATGTATCTCGTCCCGCATGACGTTAACCTGTATCTCATCCCACATGATGTTAAACTATATTCCCCCTCTTGGGTCGTCTCAGAGCGTAAGACCCATGACTCACACACACGTCTCACCCTGACTTCGCCCTCGAGCCCACGTGCCTTGGAAAGCTCATGCCCTAGCTCGGGGTCTTACTTCCTCCAGGCTCCAATCCATGCGTTCATTCTCACGGGTCGTCTCTTCAGGTGTCCCACCGTCCTGCCGAACTACGCGGATTTTGATTCCCCACCATGGGGATACGTAGGAATCCTTCACGAGGTTCAAGACCGTCACTCCACCTTCCATCCTAATCCTTACCCGGGCCACCACATCTCGGTGAGATCATGCCACCCCATCCCACTCCATGGTATCTGGGAAGCCGCCCACGTGCTGGCCCCAACATCGGTGCTCCCCCTAGGGGGTCCTTCAGCCCGATCCATCTCTGCAAGACGTTAAACTTACGGTATACCCCATGTTAAACATGGGAAGCTGGGGAAAACCTCAGATGGTATACAATCCCCGTGTTCTATGTGGTATGCCTCGGGCTTCCGCACCCTCGAGAAGCCCTGTGATATGGGACAAAAGATAGACATTCCGATCTGCAGCGTCAAGACATGCCAACGACACCCCAAAGTGACCATTCTCCTCACCGAAGATTGCTTCCCAAACAAGACCCCTTGGAGAATCTTGACGGAAGTAGCATAATTAACTGGCGTCCATGTAGATATGGTGCCGGGAACGAGCTTCACGAACCCATATTAAATCTATGAGGGAGATTCGGACTAGGTGACGAGTTCTGAGGAGGAATCCATGGAAGGAAGAACAGAAATCCCATCATCCCGGTTTCGATCAAGGAGAAGACATCCCTAAACAAGGAATGGATGCCACCCGCCTTTGGAAAGCGGGAATGTGGGGAAACAAGCCGCACATCGTCCCATGCATGATGGACATTGCGCGTGCACGACCCGGCGAAAGCGTCGGAAACAGAAAATGGTGAACCCGACGTGAATCTCTTCTCCTCAATATGGGGAATGGTAGCAGTCAGGGTGTCGGAAGATTAACATGTCACCAGGTCCGGGTACCCACCACCGAGACGTGGAACCTGCCAGGGGTCGAGGCCGTCAGGACGTCGACCACTCCGTTCTGCGACATCGTCAGCGTGTATCCCCTTGCTGACCACGGAAGATGGAATGACGCTGGGCTATAGTTGTCGGTTTCTTTTCCTGTTAGTACTAATGGGTTCATCTCCCTGCTTCCAAGAATCAGATCACTGCATCCGGAGCTCGATCACTACCTACCCACCGGCGCAGGGGCAGGGGCAATACCGACGCTACCACCCCACGTGATCCCACATTTTCCACAGTTGCTCCAACTACGACCACCGTATCTACCGGGTACTCACGCCCCTCTCCCCATCAGAAATCATCCAGCGAAGGGTGATCAATGACTTGGTTTGTAGGTACAACGAGGAAGGGATAATCCCCACCAGGGGTATGGCCCGTTTGGATCTAGAGGCGGTTGCGCGTCACCACCATCGCCACCCCCGAGGGCCGCACAGGGAGCCGCCGCTCCCCACTCCAACGTTCAACCGCTTCGGGAGTCTATCCCCGGAGCACCTTGACACATCCCTCCCCTATACCAATGAGGTGGGGGATGTCCGAGTCCGCCCGATTAGAGACCCGTCCTAGGGGTTAAAGGTAAGAACCCCCGCCAGGCTACGTCGACACTGCCGTCCGACTCCCCGAGCTGAGGAGCAAGAAATCTTCATGCCCGCACCATCAGCTCCGACCCATCTGATCCGATTCCAGCGTCGAGCACGAGCGGAAGAAAATTCCCATACTAGGGCACCAACGTCAGCAACCACTATGGCCCGAGCCACTACTGACTCCTATTACCAGACCCCTGCACACATTGAGCAGGGGTAGTCACATGCCCGACCGGGATCGAGGCCCCGACCGCCCTGCATGCAAGTTGGGTCGACTCTCCCAGTCGTGGGCACAGGCAATGGCCACCGCGGTCCAATCCGCGGTAGTGCCACCCACCATGAAGGCTCATTCCATGACACTGATTTGGAAAGCTGAAGGCTTATTCGTGACATCTATGCTCCGGTTATGACTCTTTCCAGCACCCGCTACGTCGGGTATGAGGTCACTCCCCATACTGCTGGCCGCGAGTATGGAGTCGTTGCGTTTCCAGTCAGTCACTCACTTGGAGGTCCTCCCCATGTCCCTTTCGACATATGTCCCAGTGCTTCCCACACCCCGGCCTTCAGTCCCCTCTTCCCCAGCGCTATTTCAGCCAGGGGACTCCTTGACGGAAATCATCCTTACCCTGAGGATCCACCTAGGGGTAGGAAGGCGGGGCGTCATCGTCGTAAGAGGAATGTCAGGGGAGTCTGGACGGAAATTAGACCAGTCCATTTCTCGGACTCTGAGGTGGAATACGACTCGACGACAGAACCTCCCCCTAACCCTTTGAGTCGAGGGAAGATATTGGGACGCGGCGCGTTAGTCTCGTACTCCCCAAATGCGAGATTCATATGATTTCCTCCTCACTCCAAAGGTATATCCAGGAGGACGAGGACTTGGCGTACCCCCAGGGGTCAAACCCGCAGTTGTCACTGGCCTCCCCGGAAGCACCTTCTGCCTCAGTCAGGGAGGGTAGGGAAATTTTTTGGGGACCGACAGAAGAGTGACTGGGTGACGCACCCTCGGCAAGAAACGACGCTATGACAGGAGGCCCATTCAGCGGCCCATCCTATCGCGATGTGGCAGCCATGGCACTACAACCCTTGGAGGACGACTCAGGGATCGGTGGCCAATCGGCCTGTTCACCATATTCCCCGCCGGCCAGCCCACCGGACCAACGGTCTGCCTCGATGCCATTTCCATCTCCCCAACTATTCTCGGTTGACAAGCAGGGGCAGCAAGTTCCGGACCCCGAACCGGAGTCATGGAGTTATGGACCATCCTCGCATCAGGCCACTTCCCCGAGAAGTTTTGGCTAGTCGCCGAATTGGATTTTGATATGACAGATTCACTCACCCTGAGAGAGTTTGAATGATTCCGCAAAACTCTTCGGGTGACTCACTCCCGTCTTCGCTATCAGCTAGATCATTATCTTGGGAGCCAAGCACATCTCGAGGATATCGGTGACCAGTGCTGTCGGGTCGACCTGGCAGCGCTCCCTGTGGTTCGGCACCCCGAGTCACTAGGCCACCACGGGGCCCTCCAGAAATAATTCATCCAGTGTTTTCAAGTACTCTGCAAAGTTATTGAGGAAGCCACCCCCCACGCGCATGTCTGTGGATGGGGGCAGTACACTGCCCTTCTTTTCTGTGCGATCCGCCGACAGCCTGATTCACTGGGCGGCCCTGAGGGAACGTCGCCAAGGGCAGTGGAAGTCAACCTGGATGACCTTTCAGATGAGGGAAATGGTGTTGATCCCCTCGACGGGGACTCACCCCCTGAGGAAAAGCCGCTACTGGACCCATCTGGGAGGATTACTCGCCAACAGAGGAGCCTCCTAGGTCACCCTGAACCCATGGAGGCATTAACACTGAACCGAAACATCGGCAACGGTAAAGAGCCTGTCAGGTCTATCAAACTCGCTGACCCATCTGCCTTGGTGCAGAAGGTAGAGAAAGATCCTGAGAAGGCCATGCTATGCCAACAGCTTGCTGAGCAAAATAGGCTGGTTGATGAGATCTTGGCCGAACGCATTGGAGAGCGGCGGCCTGACTACGGTAACCCTAGACCAGGACAGCAGGGGCAGGAGCACCCATCCCTTGCCGAGATTCCCCCGGGAAACTGCGACCATGTTTCATTCTCCGAAAGGGGAGAGGCCGGAGCCCATGTCAAGAGGGCACGATATGTTTCACCGAACCCTCCCGAGCGGTAGGATCACCTGGGGGACCCTTCTCAGTTTCTTCCCGCCGCCCCAAGAGTCTCTCCGCCAGCCGCCCCGCGAACTACTGATCTTTACTACCGTATTGAAGAGCCTGAAAATGCACTTCTGGTTAGATATCCCCTTCAGGACATGAATCCATGTTCGAACGATCTGATGGAAGTACTCATCATCCGCTTGGAGGCCCTGGAAACTCGGTAGGTGGAAATCCCACCGGACGGCAAGCCATACCTAGCATGGGTGGATGATATGCCGGCCCCGCCGGGATTTGGGAACCCCACTTTCTCCCCCTTTAACGGGACCAGAGACCCACCACAACACCTGGCCCACTTCAACTTGAGGTGTGGGCCTATGTTAGGGACTCCGGCGCAGAAGGAGGCTGCCATGATCCGTTGCTTCGTTCAGACACTGGAAGGACCAACATTCGTCTGGTACAACCAGCTCCCTGTTGGATCTGTGACTAGCTAAAAGGACCTTCACTAGAAATTCCTCTACCAGTTCAGTTCCACAACCCGGAAGATGAACATTTCTGACCTCTTCAGGTGCAAGAAAAGGCCCGACAAGCGGGTCGTGGACTTCGTCGCCCGGTGGAAGGGGCTCACATACTCCCTTTACATGCCACTAACTCATGAGAAATTACTGAAAATGTGTGTAGGGAACGTCAAGGAAGAGCTGGTTCCTTCTCTGATCACTCAGAATTATCCTAGAGGGTTCCGAGACTTCTCGGACAAGGCTCAATGCCTCGAAGAATCCCTACAACAGGCCAGTCAGGCACGCCCGCTACCTCCTGTAATCTCTGCAAGGAAATCCTCTAGAGCCAAGCCCATTGCTATAGCCTAGATAGAGGCCCCCAGACAGCTAGAGTTGCTACCAGTAAGGCCAGCTCAGCAGCCTCATAGGGGTCCACCCCCATGGGCACAGCCTCCGGCCCAGCAGCGACCGCCTCAAAATCGGCAGGCGCCTCCGCGTAACGCACCACCACCACCTAGGAGAGATAATCAGGCTTCGCCTCCTCAGCCTAATCCTCTGTCCCCTAGTCATGGTTAGCCTCTAAGATCCCCCTTTCCAGATAGGAGGAATCAGACTTACTCGTTTGGCGAGGCCCAGGTCCCCGGTTATTTCCATAGAGCCTTGGAGTAGAGGATCGTGCGGCTGCCTGAGTGCCGGAAGCCAGAAGAGGCGTGTCTCACTGACCACCCTAAATACTGCCCTTATCACCGGATCCTGGGACACACCATCCAGTGATGCTATGAGTTCAAAGACTGGCTCCAAGACTAGATTGACAACAACATAGTCAGGTTGGGCCCAGCCTCGGAACAGGTGACAGGTGTCTTCGTGAGATCAGATGGCAGCAGTGACAACAGGGATGAGTGGGAACAGGTTTCTGACCGTGGGTCCCGGAAGTATAACGACTAGATGGCCCACAGGATGGTCGCCCATTCCCATGGCATCATCCGTGCCCGCCTGAGTCAGCCATTGCTCTCAGAGTCTGCGAGTTCCACTTTGGCATCATCGTCCCTGCTTACCTCTTCCCAGAAGAGCAAGCGACGACGCAAGAAGAAAGAACGCACCCTGCCAGTGCCGTCATCTTCCCGCACGCTTGGCGATTTTATGCCCCCAGAGATGGGGATCCCTCCGAGACTCCGTCTAGTAGTGGATGATTCCCCAAGTGAAAGCCCAGGGTACACTTCGGTTAACACCATAGAGTTGGTAAATCCCTTTTTGACTCCCGACGATGAGGGACGCCAGGTGGACCTCCCCAATGTCCCCAGCCCTCGCCATCGTCAGCGGAGCCGTGGCTACGTGGATCGCCGGGGCACAACAGTCGTCACCTCCAGTCATGCCATGCACGCTACCGAGACTAGGCAACAGGCCCGGTATAGAGAGCCGCACATGCGGCTCCCTCACCCGGTGTCAACAGGTTCGCCTCCACCACCGTTTTTGTTGCTGGATCAGGTGGAACCACCTCGTTTGTGTCGCAACCAGCCCTGCCCTACCACCGGCCGACTACAACCTTTCGGTCCTAACATTTCATCCACCTCCCGGGCTTCAGCTAGTGAATAACGAGACATGCCTAGTACCAGTCAGTCACCGGTCCTTCCAGTAGGGATCGTCATGCCTCCAATCGCAAAGCGGACTCCTGTAAGCAGAAGCTTGCATTTGGCTCGAAAGTATGATGTTCTGAAGCACCTGGACGGTATTCCGGCAAGGCTTTCTATCCTTGAGGCCCTTCGCCTGTCTTCTGAAATACGTGAGGCGCTTGCTGAGGTTCTAAGGATCCCCCTCCAGTTTGAAATGAAGGTAGCGGCCCCAGAAGTCTTCCACACCGATGTGATTGAGGGCGCTGAATGTCAGGCGGTTATCTCGTTTTCCGGTGAAGATGAAGACCTTCCCATATAGGGGAACATCTTCCCACTGTACATCACTGGCCAGTTCAATGGCGTGGAAGTCCGACACTATCTTGTCGATACGGGTTCTGGGATTAACCTAATCCCAACTCAGACACTACGGAAAATGGGGTTGTCTGAAGATGATTTAACTCCCTCCGACCTCAGGATCCAGGGGTATGACCGGACCGAACAAAATCCACTCAGCAAGATTCGTCTGAAGACCCAGTTTGGCGGCCTAATTTCCAATACCGAATTCATGGTTGTCTCTCAGGACACCACGTACAACACCTTGATGGGCAGGCTGTGGCTCCACCTTCACGCATCGGTCCCCTCATCGTATCACCAGTGCCTCAAATACTCCCTTAAGGTTCGAGTGGGCATGCTCCAAGGAGATGTGTCTCTGTTTGCCTCTTGTGAAGCCCGTTACCTGGACGCTGACTATTACACGAGCAATGATAAGTAGATCTTGGCAGGTGGGTTCGAGCCCGCCACTGTCACGAGTGATCCCTAGGTAGGTTTGGATGACTCATATGTCTTCCCAATCCATCGGTTGGAGGCCACGACCCCCGACATGGGGCAGTGCTTTGTTGTCTCGGGTACTAGGGGAAGCCATATTTCTAGGTCTAAGCGCTGACGGGAAGTCACCTCGTACTCTTACACCAAACAGGCTCAGGTGATCCCCCAAGCCTCCTACCCCTGTAAGATATAGGGACGTTGGGCTCATGGCAACGATAGTACATCATACATGTCTATTTCGCCATGCCATAATCGACCAGCTCAAGCCAATGTGCCACTACTACTTTGATATCATAAAGCGTGGACACTTGGGATGAAGGCTAGATGGGATTGGATCAACCACCTTCGTCGCCATGGTTTCCATGGTGCATGAGTCTCCTGACGTGACGACCTCTGCCACCAAGCCAGCGCCAACTTCCCATCAGAGTCTAGCATCCCTGAAATGGCTCCCCCCATGGAAGATCCTTCCACAAGCAGAGAGGAGGACATGGAAGATGCTCCTCATGCCTTTGAGGAGGGAGTCTCCACCACGGTCGACGAGTTAGTGCAGGTGAACCTTGGTAGTAAAGAGGACCCGAGACCCACATTGGTCAGCACCTCTATGCCCTCTGAGGAATGGAAACGGTACATAGACGTCCTCAGAAAGCATCGTGATGTGTTTTCCTAGAGTTATGACGAGATGACAGGAATAGATCCCTAGGTAGCCGTCCACCACCTTGGCCTCCCAGAAAACCATAGTGGGTTCAAGCAGCCTCCCAGAAAAATGCACCCCTCTCATGGTGCCATGGTTGAGGCCGAAGTTGATAAGCTCATCAAGTCCAACTTCATCAAGGAAGTCTAGTACCACAGGTTGCTGGCCAACATTGTGCCAGTCAGGATGAAGAATGGGAAGATCAGGGTCTGCATCGACTTCCATGATCTCAATCGCCACTGTCCGAAGGATAATTTTCCCCTTCCCGTGATAGAGTTGTTGATCGATTCCATGGCCAGGTTCCATGCTCTCTCCTTCATGGATGAGTACTCCAGGTATAACTAGATCCGGATGGCCCCCTAAGGATGAAGAGTTCACCACCTTCAGAGACCCCCAGGGTACTTTCTGCTACCAGGTTATGCCCTTCAGCCTAAAGAATGCGGGTCCCACCTATCAACGAGCTATGCACCGCATATTCAAGCCTATCCTCGGGAAACTAGTAGAGTGTTACGTGTATGACCTGGTGGTTAAATCTCGTCAGCGCCAGGACCACCTCAGAGACCTCGAGAAAGTGTTCGTCTTCCTCCGTTCTCACCACTTGAAGATTAACCCGTTGAAGTGTGCCTTCAGGGAAACCTCCGAAAAGTTTCATGGCTTCATTGTTAGGTATTGAGGCATTGATATCATCCCAGAGAAGATCAAGGCCATCAGTCAGATGCCTCCCCCGAATAATATTCGGAGCTTCGAGGCTCCAAGGCCACTTAGCCTATATACAACCGATTCATTGCGAATCTGGCCGGCAAGTGTAATCCCTTTTCTCGGCTCATGAAGAAAGGCACCGCCTATGGATGGGATGAAGAGTGTCAGACCCCTTTTGAGGAAATCAAGTAGTATCTGCTTCAACCTCAGGTCCTGATGCCACCCATTCCCAGAAAGCCACTGGTCCTTTACGTGACCGCCTTGGAGCGATCACTCGGTGCACTTCTCTCCCAGAAGAACAACTAGGGAACAGATAATAGCCTCTACTACATCAGCTGCATGCTCCTTGACGCAGAAATTAGATATTCTCCCATCGAGAAGAGCTTCTTGGAGCTCGTATTTGCCATGCAGAAATTGAGGCACTACATGCAGCACCACGAGGTACAACTTGTCTCTTGGGTAGACCCGTTGAAATACATCCTGAACTGACCTATGTTGACTGGCAGATTGGCGCGCTGGGCAGTGATCCTCCAGCAGTTCGACATCAGGTTTTTACCTCAGAAGGCCATCAAAGGACAGGCATTGGCAGACTTCTTAGCTGCCCACCCAACCTCCACGGACCAGCCATTGGATCTAGGCTTTTCTGATGAGGCAATCCTCTCAGTCGATCACGCCATCCCATGCTGTCAGATGCACTTTGACGGTGCCTCACAGAGCCCCACCGGTATAAGACTAAATGATCCTAGGCTTAACAGAGTGGGCCTGGGTATCGTCTTCATCACCCCAGAGCAATTCGTTCTGCCATATTCATTTTTGTTGTCAGAAGGCTTCACCAACGATGAGGCAGAATATCATGCCCTCACCACTGGCCTCGATTTGGCTCTCGAGGTTGATGTACCCCATCTGTATGTAAAAGGGGACTCTGAGGTAGTCATCAAGCATGTCAATGGTGACTATGCTGTTAGAAAGCCAGAACTCATTCCATTGCTGGAGTGCACCCTTCATCTAATGGCTAAGTTCCCCTCCCGGCCAGATGTCGTTCACATTCCCCGGTCGCAGAACAGTCAAGCAGATGCTTTGGATAGCATGGCCACATCACTTGCAGAGCCCGAACAAGATGACCTAATCATCCACGTGGCGCATTGGAGAGTCATTGATCCTATAATTCCAGAGGGCGATCGTGGCCTACGAGTGAACCATCTCACCGCTGGCGCCCCTACGTCAGGATCCTCGGGGACTTCAGACGTGGTGATCGAGACAGTTCCTGACTGGAGGACGCCCTTGGTTGAAAATCTCCAGCACGACAATCTTCCACTGGACCGAGCCGAGTGTGAACGAATCTGATGCCACGTGTCGCAGTTCACCCTTCAAAGAAGTCCCAGCCTTGAGCAGCTCCTTTACAAGCACGAGTTTTATGGTGTTATCCTCCCTTGTCTTCACAAAGTCGAGATTCCACAGGTCATGCAAGAAGTGCACGCTTGTTCCTGTGGCGCCCACCAGGCCAGGTCATAGTTGTCTCACCATATTTGGAGGCTGGGATACTTCTGTCCCTCCATGATCTATGACTACATCGAGTTTTCCAAGAGGTGTCATGCGTTCCAAGTTCATGCTAACTTTGTACATCGGCCACCAGATCGTCTCCATACTACCAAGTATTCTTGGCCCTTTGTAGTATGGGGGTCGGAAATCGTAGGACCTTACCTGCTGGCGACGACCCGCCAGTGCCGGTTCATCTTAACTGCTACAGATTTCTTCTTGAAGTGGGAAGAGGGAATCCTGCTCAAGGAAGTCAAGGCATGTTCTATCGCTGACTTCGTGAGCTCCAATATCATCTATCGGTTTGGAGTACCTCACACTATCCTCACGGATAATAGAACCAACTTCCGAGTAGCCGAGCTGAAGAAATTGTACGATAAGTAAAACATTCACTCTAACCACACCTCCCACTACCATGAATAGGTGAATGGACAGATTGAGGCGTTCAACAAAACCCTCTCTAACATTCTGCAAAAGATGGTTGGTCAGAACAAGAGAAGTTGGCCGGATAAGCTCCCCAACTCCCTCTGGGCTTATAGGACGATGACTTGTAACTCCACCCAGGTGACTCCGTATTCCCTGGTATATGGAGCTGAGGCCGTCCTGCCCATCGAGATCTAGTTTCCCTCATTGCGCATGGTGGTCTACGACCAACAAGCACTAGAAAGAGTTTCCAAAATCCGTCTAGCAGAATTAGAAGCACTGGACGGAAGTAGGATTCACGCTTTACATAACATGGAAAGGCATTAGAGAAGGATGGCTCGAGTTTTTAATAAGAAGGTTTGCCTCCGCTCCTTCCTGTAAGGTGACCTGGTGCTGGCTCTCAGAGCACCAATGATTCCCGGTAGGAAACCACCCAAGTTGGAGCCCAAATAGGAGGGGCCTTTTATTGTCCATAAGGTCTATCCCAATGGCGAGTATTCCCTGGTAACTATGGATGGTGAGCATATAACTCCTCCCACCAATGCCAGGTTCTTCAAGAAGTAATTTTCCTAAGCTTCCTCTTGGTCCTGCATGACCTTAAACTGCACTCGGTCCAGCATGAACTTAAATTGCATTTTGCCCTACATCTGGGCTCCTTGGTCTGAGTTCTACGACCTAAAACTAAGATCCTTATTTCGTCATACATGATGTTAAATTGTTCTTTAATAACTACGTATGTCTTGATTCTCATCCTAATGAGATACATAGGAATTCCTAGACATTTCATCTTGGGTCCAGCCCCTTCTCTTCCTCTTGGTCCTGTATGACCTCAAACTACACCCGGTCCAACATGACCTTAAACTGAATTTTTACCTACATCTAGGCTCCTTGGTCCAAGTTGTAAGACCTAAAACTAAGATATTTATTTCATCCTACATGACGTTAAACTGTTCTTCAAGAACTACGTATGGCTTGATTCTCATCCTAATGAGATACGTAGGAACGCTCAGACATTTCGTCTTGGGTCTATCCCTTTCTGTTCCTCTTGGTCCTGCATGAACTTAAACTGCACCCGGTCCAGCAAGACCTTAAACTGCATTTTTCCCCACATCTGGGCTCCTTGGTCCGAGTTCTAAGACCTAAAACTAATATCCTTATTTTGTCCAACATGACGTTAAATTGTTCTACAAGAACTACGTATGGCTTGATTCTCATCCTAATGAGATACGTAGGAACGCCCGGACATTTTGTCTTGGGTCCAGCCCTTTCTCTTCCTCTAGGTCGTGCATTACCTTAAACTGCACCCGGTCTAGCATGACCTTAAACTACATTTTTCTCTACATCTGGGCTCCTTAGTCTGAGTTCTAAGACCTAAAACTCAGATCCTTATTTCGTCATACATGACGTTAAACTGTTCTTCAAGAACTACGTATGGATTGATTCTCATCCTAATGAGATACGTAGGAACGCCCAGACATTTTGTCTTGGGTCCATACCTTTCTCTTCATCTTGGTCTGGCATGACCTTAAACTGCACCCGGTCCAGCATGACCTTAAATTGCATTTTTCCCTACATCAGGGATTCGTGGTCTGAGTTCTAAGACCTAAAACAAAGATCGTTATTTCGTCCTACATGACGTTAAACTGTTCTTCATGAACTACGTACGACTTGATTCCAATCCTTATGGGATATGTAGGACCTCCTGAACACCTAGATGTTAGGTCCAACACCATATCTTAGGAGATCCCATGATCTCCCGGTTGCAAGGGTGTTTGGAATTACACCCCCCTTTCCCTAGGGATCCGCCATCTTTTGGCCACTCTCAGACTAAGCCGTTTGACCCTTTCCAGTGGTTTGCTAATGTGTTCAGAGTACTCTGGTCTAGGACCTGGAGTGTCAGATTCGACTTAGGAAAGTTCCATCCACTTGCCAAGATTTGTGTTCCCCTTCATTCGGGCCCCCATCATCCTTCACACCTGAAGGGACCCCCAAGAATGGCCTGGATACAATGCCCAAGGGCTCTCATACCGTCACAGGCCAATGCCCCTAAGGGTTTCAGAAAACAAATTGATACAAATCCCACGTTGCGAATATGGTCAGTGGTTGATGCTCATTTGTTTTCCCCTACGTCTAGGCTAACGCGACATGATGCTGTGTTGTGAACATGGTCAGCAGTAATCCTTCGTCATCACGCCGGCTTCCCCCGACCCTTAATGTTGGTTGCATGGTTCACATTATGTTCCACCCCACCGTATCAAGGTGGAATTTCAACACTCCTTGTACTAACCCTCGGTACACCCCCACATGTCAGACAGACCAAGCTGTGTAACGGTGTCTCTTGGGGATCTCCCAATCTGAGCGCTAGAGTATGGGCTTGGGTTTCTTCTTTACAGGTTGCATGTAGCTTGACCCTCATCCCCATGGGAAACAAGGAGTTGCCCGGACATTGCGTTTCGGGCCCAACACAGCTGGGAGGTAGCATCTCCTGTCCCCCTCCTGATGGTTTGACCCTCGCCGGCCCCTTGGCTCAAGGCTCCTCTCTCGGAATTGCGCCATGTGATGGTATGGGATTACGCCCTCACCTGCATCAAGTATTCTTTATCGCATCGTGTGTGTTCCCCTCGGTCCAAGCCATACGACCTTAAACTGTGATGTCGGTCCAAGCCATACGACCTTAAACTGTGGTGTTGGTCCAAGCCATACGACCTTAAACTGTGCTGTCGGTCCAAGCCATACGACCTTAAACTGTGCTGTCGGTCCAAGCCATACGACCTTAAACTATGCTATCAGTCCAAGCCATACGACCTTAAACTGTGCTGTCGGTCCAAGCCATACGACCTTAAACTATGCTGTCGGTCCAAGCCATACGACCTTAAACTGTGCTGTCGGTCCAAGCCATAGGACCTTAAACTGTGCTGTTGGTCCAATCCATACGACCTTAAACTGTGCTGTTGGTCCAAACCATATGACCTTAAACTGTGCTGTTGGTCCTACCACGAGACCTTAAACTGTGATGATATCGTCCTGTCCGCACGAAGAAAAATGGCACTGCATGGTGATAACCTCCCCACAGGGGACATCACGCCAAGTATTGGTTGATTACCATGCCACTTGTCAATGCCTGCTATGGCTTGATTATTGTGGAGACGCAAGGAATTTCTACCCTAGGCTAGTTTCCCCACAAAAGAAAAACCATTTACCTTTAAGAACAAAAAAGATATATCAAATGACGCTTATTTTGGTGCGAGGGCTAGACCCACACGACTCCTTCGTCCTTTGCGCAGGTGCCACATCACGCCATGCTGCCTTTCAAGAACTACACATGGCTTGATTCTCATCCTTATGAGATATGTAGGAGTGCCTGGGAACTTCCCCACAGGCCCAGCCTAACTTTTCGTGTTTGGTCTCTCGGCCTAAACGCGTCACTAGGAGCACATAGTAAGTAGGGATTAGCCCCATACATGTTGGGTTTTGCAATCTCTTTAACGTGTGTCTCCCATCCCCCTTCGCCTTTGGTCTGAGTTCTAATACCTAAGACTAAGATTCTTTCTTTGGATTTCTACAGCTCGCTCTCTCATGTGGGATTGTACGGTGTGGTGCGGGATTATGACCTCATTCATGTCAGGTTACTCGCCATGCCGTGCCTATCCCCAGATGAGATGTGTTCCTTGTCCCACATGACGTTAAACTTTATTTCATCCAACATGAAATTAAATTGCTCTTCAAGAACTATGTATGACTTGATTCTCATCCTAATGAGATATGTAGGAACGCCCAGACATTTCGTCTTGGGCCCAGCCCCAGGGATTACCAAACCCTGTCCCTCTTTATTGTCTTCCCCTCGGCCCGACTTATTGGGAAGTGGTGTAATCGTGACATCTACCCCGAATATGTTCGGGATGCCCCATAGTAATAATGGGAACCGACATTTCTCTCGCCAAAGAGGTCCTGCCTGTAAATTGGGACGACCTGTGATCAATTTGGTACGTCCGCCTAATGCGTCTCCACCACGATGGCACAATTTCGTCAGTGTTGGACTCTGTTCGAACAAACCACCACTACAATTTCCACGCTTTGCATGCCCATTTATTCGGACCCTCATTCTATTTCATGTTCGATGGGACCCCCTAACAGTATGGATGATAGACCTATGGTCTGCCTGCTATCCTGGGCCAACGTTCCGGAGGAATGGTCATGTTTGATGGGACCCCCTAACAGTATGGATGATAGACTTTGGTCTACCTATTATAGAAATATGGATGATAGACCTATGGTCCGCCTGTTGTCCTAGGCCAACATTCCGGAAAACTGACCGATGATATTTGAGTTAGGCCCCGTGTTGTGAACATGGTCAATGGTCACCACTCATTTATTGTCCCCATTCCAGGACAACATGATATGGATGCTATGTGTCCACCACGGTTAACAGTTATCCTCCATCGTCGCGCCCCATAGTGTTCCAAATTTCAGCAGCGTGATTCACCTTTCCTCTCCATCTCCCTATTTTCAGATGAATTTCAATTCCCCCGGCATTTCCCTGATCGTGTGTCAGAGAAAATTGAGAAGGTGATATATCAATCGGTTTGAGGTCTCCTCAGAAATCCAGGCCCAATTTCGGATGTCTGAAGCTTGGTCAATGCCCCACAGTTGGACGAAATGATAGCATGAGTATCCTTTGATTCTTGTGTTGGGTTTGACCCACAGGAGCTTAGGGATGAGTTGTTATTCGTTTAAGAATTATGGTTGAGCATATTAAACAAAGGCTACAAATGAATAAATTTGGCCATGTATTGGATTGAGATGATGAGTAGTACAAGCAAGAAGTTCATGAGGTGGCCAAAACAAAGCCCTCAGGGATCAGCGTGCTGAATCGATCTTTCCATCACTGCTACCCTTTGGCTGGTAGCCTCCAAGACCGCTTCTCGCTCCTTGAAGACTCTCTCATCATTAGCCGCCATAGAGCACAGCTCGCCAACCCTAGCTTGTGCTTGCGCCCGCTCGGTTCGAAGTACGGTCATCTGGTGGTTCGCCTCCATCATTTGTTCCTGTGCGTCAGCCAGTTGGGCCGTCAGTTGCTCCACAAGCTTAGAGCATGTTGCAATGAAGGCCTCCTTATCCGCCGTCTAGCATTTGAGGTGCCGGAATTCCCGCTCCCCCCTCAGCAACGATTGGGCGCTCGCCGATCTTTCTCGACACTGGGCAACTTCGGTGCACCGGATGGTCTCACGTATCTTCTCGGCCATGTAATCACGGACCATCATATGAAGGCGTTGAGCATCATCCCCTTCGGCGCATAGGAAGCACATCCAGGTCTGGAGTGATCCCATCCTTCTCAGCCAATACGACTGGGGATATCTAAGAAAGCGCTGGATACACTTCCACCCTTTGCACTGTGTCATCCGGCTCTCCTAAACTGCTTCTGAGTCTGAATCATCTATCTCCTCAGGGTCAGCAGGTCGGTACATAGGGAAGGAAACCAGTAGATCGGCAACAATATATGCCCCAGGGATGCCTTTGTGAGGAATAAGATCATCAAAATCTGGGAAACCTTCCTCTCTTTCCCCAACAGCGACAATGCCTCCATCAGCTTCTGACCTCGCCTCAGGAACAACACCGCTGATGTCCGCTACCCCCTTCTCACCAATTTTTGGGGCCGACTCAGTGTAGGGAGCATGTTCTGAATGAGATGGTATGTCCGCCACTGGTCCACTCACGGACGGCCCGAGCTCCACAGCCTGATGAGCCTCCAATGTAGAGATCACTGCGCAAGGCGTACACTGATTAGTTGGGATCTTTTGATACTAAGCACCAGTAGTGAAGCCTAAGACTTACAGGAGTCCAAAGAATCAGTCTCCAGTGTTCTGGCCACTACAGGAGCCGCCGTAATGGGAGACCCCTATACGCTTGTTAATTCAATGATGGGTGTCGGATCCCCATCATGTCCCACCAGTTCCTCTCCTCCCTCCTCAAGTGGGGAAGCCCTCCCAACACTCAGCCACTCCTGAGTGAGGCATAAAGACGGTTGGGAAATTGGAAAGGAGAATGGATGAAGAAGGAAGGTGAATGAAAATAGAGACAGACCTCGAGTATCTCAGTTATGTCAAGATCAGAGCCGACAATCTCACCGATCTCTCAGAGACTCCCTTGGTAGGTTTCCCATTGCGACCCCACATCTTCGGGTTCTCCTTCTTCTTCATCTTCGCCTTCTCCTTCGTCTTCTCCGGTCTCCCCCCCTCTGACTCCTCGTCACTATCGCCTTCTCCCGACGGCATCACTTTCGGATCATGCTCCTGGCCGAGCATCACCTTCACTAAGAAAGGTGGCTCCGCACGCCGACCCCTTTGGCGCATGTATGTGTCCATGGTCGTCAGATAATCATGCCGCCGATGGAAGTTCACCCAGTTGATAACTCAAACGAGCCCGACCCCTAGCAGTTGGATCCCGTTTTGCATGATCTTCTACTAGACGACTTCAACGCTCAGCGATTTCCGCAGGGTCATCCAGGCCGACCAGAGTGCCGGGAAAACTGCATCTTGGGATGGTTCAAGCAGGTATCTTATCTGCTTCCCAGGCAGTTCCTTGGCCGCCTCATGTGACCCCCCCACGGGCAATGAGGTCACGACGTCGCTAAGAGATATTCCCACTATTGAAGTCTCGGCATGCGCAAGCCTCGCTGCCTGATGCACCCTTGGTTCCCCCCTTTCGGCAGCACCTTGCCTTCTTTCCCATCACCTGGTTTTCGCGCGAGTAACCTCGAGTTGCTGGACTCGCTTGCATAAAATCCCCTCAGGGTACGTGATGGTCCAGTGTTCGACATACTCGGTTGCTAGGCTAGCATCAACCCCGGTGGGAGGAAGAGTAACGACATATCCAGAGCCGAAGGTGGTAAACATCAACCACATCTGGCACAGAACACAGGGATTATTCTCCTTCCAGACAACCGTGAATACCTTCTTCGACAATCGTTGGAGGCACCCGAACTGCCTGGCAAATCGGGATGGCATGTAAGGCTTGCATATCACCTTCCCGTCGATCCGAGCCATGAGCACCCCGCCCCGAATGCTCTGGAAATACTCCTGCTGTTCCAGATAGCCTCACCCGTTGTCCACCATCTGGACGACCGGGGTGGGGAATGGGCTGAAGTTGAAGTTGTTGTGGTTTACAATGTGGATTCTCACACCCTCCTCATTGAGCATCATCGGCGCCACCCCTGCGATGTTCAGCAAGGACGGTCGCAGGCCATTGCTCGGAGGAAGGATGGCGTTTGGGAAAGTGTAAACACCGAGATGAGCCGTCACCCATCCATGGAAGATCTGGAAGGGGCCACAAACTCTACGAGGTGACCCCCCTCGTGAGATGCGTCCCAGGATGGCATACAACTTAGCCAGTATGGGGACGCCCAAGTTGAACCGTTTGTTGGTGGCCATGGTACCCACCATCACTAGTGTTGCTAGACGGATGCCCATCCTCGCGCCCCGCACCGGCAGGAGCCACCCGCTCAGGAAGGAAGCAAGGAACCCGGCATACCAGACATTTGGGTCCCAGGACTCGATGACATGATAGCCCAATGATTGGTATTTCCCCGCCTCCAGGGTCCTCCAGTATGACCCATCCCTTCTCCTCTGAACCGCGGTTGGGCACCATTTACCCCGTCCCGGCATCTTGACGGACGTATCCTTCTCAAGGAACAGGCTGAACCAGCCCTTGAAGGAAATGTCCTTCAGGAAGTCCTTGACCCCCAACCTCTCTTTGGCCAGCTCCAGCAGGTGCCACGTCAGCATAGGCATCCGTGACATGTCTTCCCAAGTGTTATTTGGGGGAACAAACTCGTCGTGTTGGTAGCCCTCCAGTGGGATACCTCTGATGCAGTGAACGTCCCAGAGACTGATGCCAACTTCCCCATGATAAAGGTAGAATGTATTGGTGTTAGGAGACCACCAGGTGAATAGCTCTAGCCCGAGCTCAGGTTGACGGTGGAAGTGGAACTACGATGTCCATACTGCCTCGAACAGGCCGATATACCGCAGTTCATCCCCGAACTGGTCGCAGGTATGGAGAACCTAGAATGCCCAGACCCACTCGCTGGTGAAGTTTCCCTCGGACCGTAGGTTCCAATCCTTCAGCCAGCCCTTCGTGTCATCCGTGACGCTATGACGGAACGTACTTTTGTAGAGGGATGGAGAATTCTCTACGACAGGCTCGTCCCCAGTAATGGTCTTGGTCCTCAGGTTCAGGACATATACGTCTATATGTTTGGTTTCCCTGGTAGTATCACCATTGTTGGTGATGTTGTAGAAAGGAAGCTTGTCTTCCTGGGTCACCCATGACCGCGGCGTGTCCACCTCGAAGCCCGACAGGGGCACCTCCTCCAGGATGCCAAAGTTCCAGAGAAGGAGGTTGTCAGACAGGGGATACGTCTTCTGGGATAGAGTTAGCAGATTGAACAAGGTCAGTTTTTTGGAGACGATCACCATGGCGCTATAAACCTCCTCGTTTGCCACCATTTATATCCTACGAGCGGCGGCTTCCCCCTCATCAACTCGGTTTAAGGCCATCTCAAATATCTCGGCAGTTGCACAAAATCAGGATGTTGTGCGCGAAATCAGTAAGTACTACACGAAATCTGAAGTGGTGGCGTGAAATCCAGGAGATGGGCACACAATTGGCACGCTAAGCACAGAATATCCCGAGAAGGCGCACAAATACGGCCAAAGTTCCGAAGGAATTCCGCGCTGCCATAGCATTTTTACGCGCAACCGTGGGAGCAATTTCACGCACGAGAGCGATAAGCCTATCACACGGAAAAAGCTGAAGTACGGATTTGGGACCCGGCTCCCCTTTTTATAGGTGAGGCCACGGTTCCGCGCCGCACAGAAGGTCAATTCTGTGTCGACCCGTCATTTTGCGCGCCACATGGGTTGTTTGCGCGCTAAGCGCCCGGGAGTGACCCTACTTCGGCATTTCGGTGTTTCGGCATTTCCCTCGGAATCTGACCGTTACGACCTCTCGCCGATCCAATTCTGAGGGGGGGTATTTGTAGACACCGAAAAAAGGTTCGTAACTCCTAGAGGAGGTTTCGAAGTGGTAAAGCGAAGTCATATTCAGAATCAGTGGCCCAGTCCAGAGGCACGGGAAGTGGTGCGTGAAATAAAAGAGGACTTGTGCGAAATAAAACTGTTCACACGAAGTATCCTCGGGATGCGCGCAATTGAGCCGGTGAGGCGCGCAATATTTGTGCGCCCCGATTCCTCGCGGTGAGGTTTTTCATGCCGATGGATCCTGACGCGGAATATTTCTTGCGTCTCCTGGATTCCGCACCTCTCGAGGCCAATAAATAGAAGGTGACCCCAAATGGTTTGGGGGTTGTGGAATTCGGATTGGCTCTCGTGCGTGCAATTCGACTCCTCCCGCAAGCAATATGACTTCCAGGTAATTCCCCTTTTCACGCAACCTTGCCACGGGGTTCGCCTTTGCGCGCAACTCCACGGGATTAAGTGAATTTCCCCCCTCCTCCGTGTTCCTTTCTTGCGCGCAATTCGTGTCCCATGGCGCAGTCCCCTTCCGTGCATGCAATACCTTGCGCGCAATTCCCTATCCGTGTGCAATACCCTTGCTCCAATTGTGTGCCATCCTGGTGTTTTACGCACAAACCGTCTCTTTGCGCGCAAAACCCAGGACCCTTTACCTTGACGCCCCATGGCTGCCTCTATACGCTGGCACCTGATGTCTCCCCTTCCGGGCATGCGTGCCATGCATTGTTTTCCGGTACAGACTTCCAGGATTGTACGAGGTAACCTCAAGGTCCCTTGGGCGGTGTTTCCCATTGCATTGCTCTACCTTATGTTTCTCCAAATAGGCACACTAATGGCTATTGCTTCTTTTCAGAGCCACGCTAACGTGGACCCCTCAATGGTTCACCCTGTGCCCCCCTTCACTACGGCCTTTCCAATGACTTCCCTCCCACAAGGGGTAGAGGGTATTGGGCATGTAAGACCTAGGGGTGTGGAGAAAACCCACCTCTTCTAAGCTGTAGGACGTTAAACTGCTAAGCACCTCATCCTTAACACATGATGTTAAACTGTGGTATGACCCTGTGCTTCGCACGCAGGGTACCGCCGGCTCGGGCATTATATACGCCCACTGGTCTACACGGGAATGGACTCTTCCACGCATGGAATGAGATCCTCTTTGTCGGAGTGGCGTTTGTCCACGTGGGAAGGGCTGCTTCAGAGCGTAATCCCCTAGCCTCTCTTGCGGAAGGTTGCACCCGTGCATCTCTGTAGTTCCCCCTACCAAGGCCAGTGGAGTCCCTTTCCCACCATTCTTTGTCACATTCGGGCCTCCATTCTGGAGTAAGCCCCAACACCAAGGGCCGCTAACCACGCGTAAGCCCCTGTTTCTTCTTTGGGCCGCTCAACGCGTAATCCCCTTTCCGCTTCTCACGGACGCACCCTTTACGACGTGATCATCTGGTCCCTGCTGCCTCTTGTTTCTCATATCGAGAATGACTCATGTGGGCTTAGAGCGCACATCGACCATGAAATCCTCTATGGGCTGCCTCATAGCGTAAGCCCCATCCCAGCGAACTATGTGGACTTTGATTAATGCTAACGCACGGTACGCAGGAAGCCTCCACGAGGTTCAAGCCCACCGCCCGGTCGTTCCGACCTCTCTACGTCGGTTCCTCGACTACTCTGGGCCGCCTCAAAGCATAAGCCCCAAAGGCCCTTGTCCCGCATGACATCAAACTATATCTCATCCCGCATGACGTCAAACTATATCTCATCCCGCATGACTTTAAACTATATCTCATCCCACATGACGTTAAACTATATTCCCCCTCTTGGGCTGTCTCAGAGCATAAGCCCCATGCCTCACACCCACGTCTCACCCTGACTTCCCCCTCGAGCCCACATGCCTTGGGAAGCTCATGCCCTAGACCGGGGGTCTTAATACCTCCAGGCTCCAATCCATGCGTTCATTCTCACATGTCGTCTCTTCAGGTGTCCCACCATCCCACCAAACTATGCAGACTTTGATTCCCCGCCATGGAGATATGTAGGAAGCCTCCACAAGGTTCAAGCCCGTCACTCCACCATCCATCCTGATCCTTACCTAGGCCGCCACATCTCGGTGAGATCATGCCACCCCATCCCACTCCATGGTATCTGGGAATCCGCCCATGTGTTGGCCCCAACATCGGTGCTCCCCCTAGGGGGTCCTTCATCCCGATCCATCTTCGCAAGACGTTAAACTCACGGAATACCCCATGTTAAACATGAGAACCTGAGGAAAACATCAGATGGTACACAATCCCCGTGTTCGATGTGGGATGCCTTGGGCTTCCGTGCCCTCGAGAATCCCTATGATAAGGGACAAAAGACAGACATGCCGATCCCCAGTGTCAAAACATGGCAACGACACCCCAACGTGACCATTATCCTCATCGAAGGTTGCTACCCCAACAAGACCCCTTGGAGCATCTCGACGAAAGAAGTGTAATTAACTGGAGTCCATGTAGATATGGCACTGGGAACGAGCTTCACGAACCCGTATTAAATCTATGAGGGAGACCCGGACTAGGTGACGAGTTCCGAGGAGGAATCCGCGGAAGGAAGAACCGAAATCCCATCATCCCAGTTTTGATCAAGGAGCAGACATCCCTAAATAGGGAACAGATGCCGCCCACCATTGGAAAGTGGGAATGTTGGGAAACAAGCCGCGCATCCTCCCATGCATGATGGACATTGCATGAACGCACCTTGGAAAAATCGTCGGAAACAATTATACTCAGGGAGGTCACACTGATTCTAAAAACTTCACTAGGGATGATATATGATCATACTCCAATCTCACGGAGGGACACCACAAATCTATTTGAGACTCATCCTTTTGATGGGATAAAAATCCAGTGGTGTGGATGTAATGACACACTGTAACCTCGAGGAAAGGACTAAGGGAACCCCCTCAACATATACAAGTTCAAACTAGGAGAATGAAGAGCCTCAAACACACTTGATGGGAGTACATGGCATGTCCTAGGGGGTACACGTCATGTTCAACTATCCCAAGTCTTTAACATGTGTAAATACTCACATGGCATGTAGTCTCCATATATATGGTGTGTAAGATGAGTACACGAAATTTAGAGACACACAGTTCCCTTCCCATGTCACCTAGATGTTCCCGTGTATTGAAGTTGTGTCCATGTACCAATCCATATATGCCAATCCATTTTCATGTGGGAGTACATGACATGTTCGTGCTCATGTAATCCAACCTGTGTCTGTGTACTTCAGAAGTACACAATGATTCATCTGAACAGGGTCATAAGCCATGTGATAGGGGTCATATTTTGTGTGATACTTTACTCCAGCCAAACCCTTGCACCATAGCCAGGGGGCCCACATGCTGTGTAATCCTGAATTATAGGCCGTATATTATGAGATTTTCTAGAATCACTAGTTCTTACTCCTACTCACTTTCGTGTCGCCAATGGATTTAGATATAGCTTCAATCAAGGAAATATATGTGGATCTTCTTTGGCCGAGCCTCATTTTCGATGAGGAACATGCTCCAGTCTTCAAATCTGTTCATAAATCAAAGTTGTTCATCTGGTTTGTCTTCAATGATCAAAGCTAAAAAATCAGGGGGTTTCCCAACCGCATCGATTCATCCACCTCCATCTCCGTCACACCTCTACTACATAAAATCAATTCTGTATCTACCATCTTAGTTCTTTGTGATAATAATCACATGTACAATGATTTATCCATTAATAGGGGTTTAATTACGAACCAAGGGGTTGCTCGTTATGAATGAGAAAAGAGGTAGAAAAAAACAAAGGAAAATCCTGAGGAATAAGCCTTATACTTTATTCATTTCAGCCATGATTTTTTTCCGTAATAATGATAAATGAATAGGATTTAATATCAATGAGGAATCTACCACATAAACCCTGCAAAATAAAACCCTTCCCACAAGGTGATATATCCAAAAATAAATTCATTTGTTGATTATTTGTTTTTGTCAAAAATAATGTCAACAGGGAATAATAAATGCAAAACAAACACCCTAATTGGAGTTTGGATAGACCATTGATGAAGAAAAATTGCACTGAAACCATTAAAAAGATCCTCAAACTCCACCGGCATGAAAATCCATGACCTGATCCTGATCCCTTATCGTTTTCCACGAACTCTCTCCTCCAACAGCGTCTAGGTCTTCATGGTTTAGAAGCCAACACTGAGAGAAAATATCTAACTGTATAGTTATAGAGGATTAAGTATCTATATTGATGAAAAGTAAAATTAATCTTTGAATTACTTTATTTTATTAATTTCACACCCTGAAATTGTTTTCACAAACAAATCACACCAAACACTTTTAAGTTGTTTCTAGGCTAAAACCATCATTGTGAACTTAATGGTGCCCTAAAATTTTTTATCTAAGAACCCATTTAGGAGTTATTCCACCTTTATGGAATTTTTTTTTGCATAATATTTAATAGTTTAATATTTTGCAAAAAATTATTTTGGGAATACTAGGCCTTATAATTGCACTCTTTCTCAGCAACTTGTCTCAAAAATAATCTATATGATATTTAAACATATTACATGGAAAAAATCGGAGACGTTATAGTAGACCACAATCACTGTGTGTAGTCCCTTTGAGTCATATAAAAGATGTGTATTGCCATGTATGACCTACCTAATTGGATACCATGTAATTCAGAGATGACACTACATGTAGCCCATTGAAAATGATGTGTGCTCCATTTTATGATGTAAGATTTACACGTTGAGTACCTAGGCGTGTACCTCAGATAAATCGTGAGAGATGTACACATCCTGTAGCTTGGATACACACACCGTGTATTTATACCAAATTACAAAGATTTAAATTTATTTATTTTACTATGTAAACCTTGAGACATTTACTTGTGTGTGGTCATAAAGATAGGAAATTCCATGAGATAGGTTTTAATATACATAAATATTAAATTGTTTAATTAATATCTACGTAATGTTTAGATCTGCATGTCATGTATGACTCATATTACAAGTTGTCCCTCTACATGAATTGAAGCATAACACATGAATGAAAAATCATGTAATTCATGTAATAATCCATGAATTACATATTGGTAAAGTACTTGATAAGTCATGTATTCCATATGTTAAAAGAGTAAAACATTATACAAGAATAATAAATTTTAGGAAGAATCATGCAGGTATTCACTATGTTGCTTCCAATGTACATTTATGTACATAATTTATTTTAAATAAATTTATTTAATTTGTTTAACATTATAATAGATAATATTCTCAAGGAAATCTATATCGGAATTCAGATAAAATAATTGAATAATTGAAGATAATAATTAATTGAATTGATAACAATTTATCATAAATAAGAATGATAAATAATTAAATGTTAGTTTTATTAAATTCATAATTTGTTGCATGAATTTGGATGATCATGAGCATAGACCAGACCTTTATATGAGATTGGTTTGATTTAATTAATTATTAAATTAAATTATTGGTATGTGCGCCTTCTATACTCTTATTATGTAGGGCTTGTGTGATCGTGTTTTATTTTATGTAAACCATTTTCCCCTCACCTTCATGTGATTTAAAAGGTATATGTAAAGGATGGAGCTCCCAATCTAGTTGTGGCCATTCAATTTTAGAGCTGAGGTGAAACCAATCTAAGGAGATACATAGGTGGACATGTGGAAAGATGTAACACCAAACTTAATTGGTTCAAGGTGTTTACCCATAGTTCAATAGTTATTTTACCAACCACTAGATAAAATTACCATTAGTAATTCTCATGATCATAACACTTTATTATTTTATTTTAGTCAAGTTTTATGGTTATTTCATTATGGATGTTTTTTATCATGATCACATAATTAATGAATTAATAATCATGCAAGATAGAACTAAAATAAATTATATTATCCATAAATATTATCTAAGATATGGTTTATAACTTAATTAAATCCAATTAATATTAAAAATCATGTGCTAAATATAATAATTGATAATTTATGCATAACCGGATAAAATCACTCAAAAAAATAGTAAGTTGGTATAACCTTCCACTACTTCAGTTAAAATTGAACCATAGTTCAAAGTGATTGACCAGACCAAGTTGGGATGATTTTAAATATTGGGGAATTCTAACATGATTTTTCTGGTTGACTTAACTTAGTTAACATAAAATGTGGACCGCTAAAGTAGGACTTTGTGTAATTGAGAGGTAAAGTTTGAGGAAATCTATTTAAAGGATTTCAGGATTGGGGAGTCCACTCAGCGGATCAAGGAATTGTGAGTTACTATAGTTGGCATTTCGAATACCTACTTAAAACCATTCAAGTTTCTTGACCATCCAAATTTGGGGTAATGAAAAGGATAATATGGATCCTTTCCACTAGAATAAACAAGAAACAATATATTTTGAAGCCAATGGTGATGGCTGTTGGGTTTTGATAAAATAGTGGGAGACTAAAAAATTTAATATTTATTTATTTGTCTAAATTTTATTAGATAATGTACTAAAATTATGATTTTGTTATTTTTTAGAAACAACATCAAAATAACATCTGAAATATCATTGCGATCCATACTTGGGATGAAAAACCTTCTCACTGACACATATTTGGAAGAGTGGAAAATGCACCTATGTGTCACCCTTCTCTATGAATTGAGATTATATATGTTGGAAGAACCTTTTCCAGTTGCACATAGTAATGAGGAATGTGATGAAGAGATATCTCTATATGAGAAACATCTAAATAAAGCTATATATTTTCTATTCTTTATTCTATCATCCATGTCCAATGATCTTTTAAAGCGACATGAGGATATGGATTCCTATAGCATGATGTCTCACCTTAGGGATATCTATCAAGAGAAAAAGAGACAAGAGAGTTATGAGATCTACAATGCTTTGTTTTCAACTAATCTTGGAGAGTCTATGCTAGCTGGGCCTCATGTAGTCAAGCTAATTGGCTATATTGAATTCTTGGAAATCTTAGCAATTAAATTCTTGGATGATTTGTGTAAATAACTCATAATTTCATCACGTCCCAATACCTTCTCTAGCTCTATTGTTAATTATAATATTAGTAATAATGAGAAGATTCTTTCAGAACTTCTTAATTTAATTTTACATGTGGATAAGGACACTGGGAATGAAAAACTCACAGTTCTTATAGGGAATAAGAAAAGAACAAGGAAAAGGGGACTAAGATCTATAAATAGTTTAATTATCCCAAGAACCATCCTTCTAAGAGTAAGAAGATCCATAGGTAGGGAAAGGAAAATGAGGCAGTATGTTTTTTGTGTGTCAATCCAGGCCACTGGAATAATTACTGCACCCAGAAGCTAGGTGAAGCTAAAGATTCATTCTTTATCAAGTGCAATCTTTCAATATATAAATATTAGATATTAGATAAATCTTATGTGGATCAAAATTGTATTCAAATACAGGAACCAATTAAATTCCAAAATATTTTTAGAGGATAGGTGGATATGACAGCTTCTAATAGTGCAAGGCTGGCTATTCTGGCCATTGGTGACTACAACTTTTCATTTCCAATGATAATTATTTTGGTTTTAAAATATTGTTATTATATACAAATGGTTACCAAGAACAAAATTTATATATAATTCCGTGATGTAGATGGGTTTTATTTCATGTTTGGAAGTAAAATTTGTTTCTTTTATAAGGAAAACATATGTTATAGTATGCCACATTTTAACAATGGTCTTTATGTATTAAATTATATAACCATGTATTGAAATTGATAACGAATCATGTTCACAAGACTCATATAACACCCAGTTTTGGCATCATCATCTTGTTCATGTAAATGAGAATCATTTGAAAAAGCTCTATCAAGATAGTTATTTAGACTCTTCTGAGATAAAACCACTTGAAATATTTCATTATTATTTACAAGGGGAAATGACCAGACCACCATTTTTTGGATAGGGTGAAAGTTCCAAATAGCTTCTAGGATTTTTCCACACTGATGTCTGTATAAAATTTGGAGTAAAATCTAGAGTTGGATATTCTTACTTCATAATTTTTACTAATTACTTGAGTAGATATGGCTATGTCAACTTAATGAGGTATAAGTATAATTCCTTTGAGAAAGTCAGGAAATTAAAAAATTAATTAGAGAATAAACTTGGTAAGAAGATAAAGAAGCTTTAATTAGGACAAGGAAAAAATACCTTATCAAGGAGTTAGTCAACTTTCTATTGGAGTTTTGGAATTCTATCTCAAATCACTCCACCTTACACACCACAATGGAATGGTGTTAGTGAAAGGAGGAACTGTACATTGTTAGAATTTGTAAGGTCAATGATGATTCATCCAAATATTTTATTATCCTTTTGGGGATATTCATTATAAACTACAAATTAAAAATTAAACTGAGGACCATCTAAAGCAGCAAATGAAATTCCCTTTGATCTATAAAGTGGAAAAAAACCATTATTTAGAAATAAGTGTATGGGGTTGCGAGGAGTTTATGTAGTCATTCTCAAGCAACAAAATAGCACCCTAGGGAACAAACTATATCTTTATATGGTGTACCAAATAAATAAGGGGATACTACCTATAGAACCCCTCAACCAAGAAAGAGACTGTCTCCAGACAAGTCATCTTTCTTGAGAGGGAGAAAATACTCAGAAGGTATAGTGGGATAAATATTGACTTCAGTGAAGTTAATTCTCAAGATACATAAGAGTTAGTCCGATAATAGATTCCACAGGTCCCCATAGAAGAAATAGTTCCTAAAACACAGGTACTATTTTGAAGTGTAAGAGATGTAAGAAATGTAGAGAGATGTTTTTTAGTAACTAAAGATGGTGACTCATTATTTCATAATAATAAAGAACCTCTATCCTACAAGAATTTTGTAGAGAGATTATAAGATAAAATATGGAAAGAATCCATGAATTTTGGAATGGATTCCACTTATTAGAACCAAGTTTGGGTTCTGGTCGATGCGCTAGTTGATATAAATCTTATGGGGTGAAAATGTGTATTCAAGAGAAAACTGGAAATAGATGTAAATTAAATACCTATAAAGAAAAGATAGTTGCTAAATTTTTTAAACAACATCAATGAATTGAATATGATGGAACATTTTATACCATTTCCATCTATAAATACATCATAATTCTACTTTCTATTTCATCTTACTATGACTATGATATTTTAAAGATTGATATGAAAACTACATTCCTTAATGGGATCCTTCAGGAAGATGTCTATATGAAACAACCAGAGGGTTTTTGACTCCAGGTGATACCATGAAGATTTTAAAATTACAGAGATCCATTTATGAATTGAAGAAATCATCTAGGTCATGGAACACTCGATTTGACGAACCTATAAAAGAATTTTGTTTCAGTAAGAATGAATATGAGCTGTGTGTTTAAAATAGGTTTAGTGGAAATACAATCGTTATCCTAGTAGTATATGTTTTAGACATATTACTTATTGGAAATGACACACCATTATTACATTTAGTTACGGACAGGTTAAGTAAATGTTTCTACATTAAGGACCTAGGTGAATCAACATATATTCTAGGGATCAAGATCCTTCGTGAAAGATCCAAGAGGAAGATTGGACTATTTCAAAGTACATATATTTACTAAATACTAAACATATGTAGTATAGAACAATCCAAAAGGGTATTTGTTCCACTGTCACTTAGTTTACATCTTTCGAAGAAAATGTGTCTTTAGAAACAACAGAAGAAAGTGAGAATGAGTAAGATCCCATACACTTTAGTGATAAGATAAATCATGTATTCCATGTTATGGACTACACGTGATATTCCCTATGCATTGAGCATGGTATGTAGATATAAATAAGATATAGGAGAATATCATTAGACTGCTGTTAATTCTATCCTTAAGTATCTAAGAAGAACTAAGGATATGTTCTGAGTGTATGGAGGTGACGAAGAGATGGTAATAAGGAGTTATATTGATGCTAGTTTTCAAACATACCAGAGTGATCTGAAGTCACAATTAGGATATTCTTTCTATCTCAACAGAGGTTCTATGAGATGGAAGAGTACAAAGTAGCAAGTTTTTGCAGATTCTATAGAAGATTATGTGTATATATTAGCTTCTAATTTAGAAAAATAATCCATTTTGATTCATTTTTTTTCAGAAGCTTGATGTGGAAATTAGACATAAAGACCCTATCACATTGTATTCTGATAATACTGTAGTATTGACCCTCTCAAAAGATCCATGGTCACACCAATAAACTAAGAATATAACTTGGTAGTATCAGATCTTGATGGGTTAATATTAGAGTGGTGAAGTTATAGTAAGAAGAGTACCCATGAAAGATAACATGGTTAACCCCTTGACTAATGGCCTATCTTAGTATATGAGTATCACATGACAGCTATCAGATTGAAGGTTGTTAGTAGTTGGATCTAGTTCAAGTGATAGTATATTGGATTTGGTGCCCTAGAACTAAATTTTATGTACATTACGATAACATGTATTCATTTTTTAAATATTAATTTAACTAATTATCAAATCATGATTTTTATTCTGCATAATAATATATATGATAATGTCCCAAGAGTATATGTCACACTAAAAGGTCATAGCTGTTCCCCTCTATAATGAGAACGTAGATGTACTACGACACTATTCATAAATATATTTTATATAGTAGGATGATTTCATTTGTGGGACAAAATGATATGGGATATTAGGATTGGTGACTCATAGAACTTTTACGAACCTTCTCATGGTGTATTCTATTGGCAATATCAAGTAGTTTATTATTAGAACAAGAATTTCTAGTAAAAAATCCACATTTATATGTGGCATTGGATGTTCCTATATGTTGATGTGTTTATTGGTACTTAGACTTTAACATTATTATTAATGGGTATTATGAGCCTCATACATTTATGTATTATCAAAAAATGTGATGATATACATTCATAGAAAGGTAGGATATGTTGGGTGTGTCACGATTAATATTGCATTAGTAAATAATATGAGAAAGTATTTGTCCCTTATGTTCTTTTATGAAAGTTGATATCTCCGAACCTTTGATGGAAATGATATATCCTAAATAAATCCATGGACATGGTGTTCAATAGGCAATTTATATTGTTGGGAAGTCAAAGAAAGAGACATCGAGCACATGGGTTGATAGAACTGGAATGAAACATTTTGATTTGAGATATCATGATAAAGGGATTATATTAAAAAGTATGTGTCCATATGATGTAACATTTCTTTGAGGCATTAATTTCTTTCTATATGGGAACCTTAACATGTTTCAAGATTCTAACCTTGGACTTTAGGTTGCTTCACCTAATGCCACTGAGAAATAGGCCTAGAGGGTCACACACCAGGTGTATCCAGAATCTCAGTTAAATAATATATTATTATTTATTATTTAACAAGTTGAATAAATATAATTTATGGTCATGATTTATTAATATTTCATGTATTATAGATCGAGTATATTCCATCATGAGTAATTCAAGAGAATATAATATGAGTGTAATATTTAATAAATATTTATATTCTATTTAGTGAATATAACATTATTATTATTATTATTTAATAATGAAATTATAGATATTTACTAAATAAATAGACCTTATTCATGGCCTGATAAATATTGTGTAAGAATAGTGGACCAAGTTTAATCGTCTAGCGATAAATAATAAATATTGAATATTATTTAATCTAATAGTATTTAATATCAATTATCAAGTTAAGAACATATAGAGAAATCATAATAATAATAATATTATTTGACATGGGGGTTTTCTAGGATTAAATAAATAATTAAGGTAACTTTTTCTATTATTTTATTTTAACCCTAACAATATAAATTCCCAATTATGTTATTTTCACAAAAGTACCAAATTATTTTTTTGGTTGTGCACTAAAACATTCGAGAATCCTCTAAATCCAATGAGATATATCTTATCTAGGAACAAATCAAATAATGGAAAGAAATCATCCTCCAACAGATCAAGGAGAAAACTTTGGATGTATTTTTTGAAAAAATCAAATGTATATATAGTAAGCACAAGGATATTTCTTGATAGCACATAGAGATTCATTTGACGATGTATGGAGATTCATGTAACATGTAGTGATCATCGCTATAGGGAATATATACATGATTAATATAAATAAATGACAGTTCATCATAGATTTGTTTCTAGATTCATCAATAAAAAACAATTTCAATAAACAAAATTATTTATTAAATTAAATTAATTATAAATAATAGGTGATGACAATCCCTTTTGGTTCTGGTGTGTTTTTCCATGTATGTTTTCTTTGAAAAAATTTAAAACATCTCATAATTTATTGTTTTTTAGATCTCTGATTGATCATTGATCATGAAAAAAGAAAATTTGGGCACAACCCATTACATGCTTCCACTGTTCCAAAAACCTATACTATGTACCTAATTCCAAAATACATTAGACTTATCCATATTTTGAGGTGTATTAAGTGTAATTATATGTAATAAATAATTTATTAATGTGAAATAAAGAGAATAGTTGTTATAGGGGCAGTGGTCCCTTGACTGTGTTCAGTGGTAGGGGGAGATCATCTTAACATAGGATCTTATGTGTTTTTTTAGGAAAAAAGACATCGTTGATAGGACCACTTGTGCTGGGAATTAGATTCAATCATTAGGATTTGTTTATGAAATAATATATCTCTTAGAAGAATTCCATATAGAGTGACAGAGGTTATGGAGACTGTTCTTATGGAAAAGTATTACTTTTTATCTTTATGTAGAATCCTTTGGTTGGCTATGAGGTAGGGATATCATGAGACTTGGTGTTTGAGACGAGTATATCTAGGTGTTTCCAGGGATTCCTTATGGTGTTTCTAGGTGTCTTGGTTGACATACTATGTGGTTAGAGCCGACTAGTCATGTATTACTATGGATGGTCTAGATGGAGTTCTCTTTCATTTGGTTTCCCTCTAGATTGGTCGAGTAGACTGTTCCCTTTTAATTTATCCCTTTTATTTTGAGTTTTTTGGGGCACCTTCCGGGTATTGTTATACTAACCCTTTTATGGGATTTTCCCACTCTTGTTGTGTCTTGTGCAGATGACATACCTTTCAACGGAGTCATGGGAGGACCTAGAGTAGACATAGCATAGTGGGATAGAAAGATAGAGGTGTTTTTTAGATCCTATCTAAGGAGCTTACCAGCAGTTTCATTTGACAACTATCCCCTTTATCTAGGAAATTTGGATACTTTTATAGTTTTGGTGGGCTTATATTTTCCCTTTTTTGACTCTCAGTACATCTTTTGTACTATGGTTATGGGATAGATGTATGGATTCATTTCATTCTTAGTTTTATTATTTCTTCACTATTTCATAGAGTTGTAGGTGTGCGTGTGTGTATAGGTACTATAGGAAAATCCATTCCATGTGTGTGATAATCCTACTCAATGTTGGACACTAGCCCCTGGCCTATTGGAGGTAGCCTTGGGGAGTTACGACTTGGGCCTCGGTGGGTCGGGTCATAACAATGATGTAAAATATTTTCATTGAAAATAAAAATACAATACTTTAATGGAATATGTAATATAATGAAAAATAATGATAGTTGGATTTCTATTCATGCATTATATGTTAAAAAAAGAACATTCCTTTCATATTTTTGTTAGAAAATTCAAAAAGCATATCATTAGGAATATGAAAATAGAATACCTTTTCATACATTTTTGAAAAGTTAAAAATGAAAAAAATGACTTTTAATAATAATAAAGGAATATTCAAAATACCATTGAAGACTTTTTTAAAACAATTTATATTCAAGGGAAATGAATTTAGTTAGAAAAGATAAAAAAATTCATTTTTCCTTAAAAACATTCTTTCGGTGTATTTAGTAAATAAAGTAAAAATAATGGGAGGAAATAATGTATTATTCAGAAATAACCATAGGATAAGAAAATTCAATAGTTTCATTAGAGTTATACCATAATATTTCATCATAAAAAAATAATCATAAACATTCTGAAAAAATAATCAGATTGTAATATAAAACACTTATCTTGAGCTCAACTTTCTCCGTATGTTCTCGAAACACATGTATAATAAATTCAAATTATTTATACATATTAAATAGAATAATTTGATTTGTTATTATATTATATATATTCATTATATATATATATATTAATTTAAATACATCCATAATGTTGGAGATAGAAAATTAATTACACCTTTCATGGAGAGGGTATTTCATAAGTACTCATACATGTTGTTTTTATTTTTCAATGAATTGAATAAATGAAAGTTAAATTTTAACACACCTTTCTAGAAAAATTATTATATCATATACATAATTTATATTCATTAAATCTTCCATCCTTACCATCAATGTGAAATAGGAATGAAAACTGAATCACATCACTTCGTGGAGGTGGTAGTCCAAACGTACGCATGGGTGACATTATCTATTCCTAAAAAATTCAAAGTTCAATAGGAAGATTTGATATTATCATTTAAAAATTATAATATTTTCATAAATACCATATATAAAAATTAATCTCATCATAATAACCATCCATAAAATACTGTGATGAAAAATGAATTGCATTGCTACATGGAGATTGTAAGTTGTACATACACACAAACAATACTTTTCATTCCCATTTTATGTTAATGTCGGTGGATAATGGTTTTTTCATAACAATGATATCATTTATTAATATTGAGGATACTGAATTTATTATTTTATAAGAAATACCAATGACTTAGAGTTGGTAAATATGAATTAAAATAAAGAAAGTGATTGGTTAAGGTGATTACCTCTTCTTGGAATTAACAACTTTGGATATCCACTTAATTCTCCTAGGGTAGGTATTTTTGGAATAATATAACCTTTATAATGTGGATAATAAAGTTCATATGGGAATGTTTAGGGGATGGTTGATCTATATGACACAAAGTGGTGCTAAGAAGAGAATTAAGGGCTGTCCATTTATATGGGCGATGAATGACACACTTGGAATTTCTCAAAACATTAAAATATAATAGTCATTCTTAATTAATTTTTTTCTAAATTTCCTATAAAATTCACTGGGGATAAAATTTTAAACCATATATTATTCCCCTTTTTCCTATTTTAGTATTATTCAAATTTTTTAAATAATTTAATAAAATATTCTCTTCATAAAATATCATTATTATCAATTTTGAAAGTATTACATTAATTAGACATAAAGGACATAAAGAAAAATATTTAATTAGAATAATATCCTTTCACACAACCCTACTATGTCATATATATCTTTAAAACTTTTGGAACACCATAAATCACTCAAATTATAATACTATTAATAATTTTAATATCATTTGTGTAATTTTTCTCTTAATTGATGAAATATTATGGTGGTGTTTTATAATAATTTAAGGTAAATATATTGTTACTAAAAATTATAAATGAATTTCCAAAATTAAATTAATTTCAATATGATAATAATATAAATATAAATCCATTCATAAATTTTCCCTATGTGAACACATATTATAAATTTAAAACTAAGTGAGTGGAACTTTATAACATTCTTTTTTTAAATATTATAAAGGTTATTTGCATGGAGAACTATCCATTAAAAAACTCCAATTCAATAATAATCTTATAAGGTTCTAATTACCTTCAACTAATAATAATTATAATAAAAAATTATGTCTTTACCAATTAGTTTTAACATATATTTACCTCATTTACCCTTTACCAAGGTGATAAATTTTACCACAATTACTATTCATATAGATAAAAGATAAAAAGGTTTTGTTTAAAAAATTTGAACCTCCTAATTCAAAATATGGAATTGATTTTATATAAATTAAATACCCACATTTGGAAGTAATTAATTTTAATGTATGTGTGAAAAAGTGGATATAAAATGGTTTTAAAAAAAATTCATTTTTAATCATAAAACTAGATTTAATATTATCCCATACATAATAAAAATAATATATGAAAGTTAAAAAATTTAATTGAATCTATTATATATAACTTTTATTAAAATAATTCACAAAAATTTATTAATTTAATTACTAAGATAAAAGTACATTATGGGCATATAAATAGTTTTTCTTAAAAACATCACTACTGTTTTCAATGGATTTTTTTTATTTATAATTATTTGATAACCAAAGAATTAATTAGACAGCACCACTCATACACACCAATCTAATGGATAAGTGATAATAATATTTTATTTTTATGTCACGGTTCGTCAAAACTCATTATGTGGTGTAATGGAAGCTATTGAAGAAATTAAATTATTTGTAGAGAAAAAATATTTCATGAAATATCGGGGAGATACATATATGATTAAAGTAGTTATGATGATCCACCCATGGAATGACTAAATATTTTTATGTACTTATTTATATGAAAAATATAATATTGGTTGTGTTTTTTTGAAACTGTAATTTACATGGAAGTAAAGTTCATTAAGATGTTCTAAATAGAATATTTAATAAAATGCAAGGTTCAAATTAAAGTTGAGAGATATTTGGAATTATTCCCATTATTGTTAAATTTATTTGAAGTTGTTTTGAATCTTGTTTCAATAGGTTTAATAAAAAAAGATGTATCTTGAATGAGATATAAAAATTATAGAGTTTATGCAGTTATGTAATGGAAGAAATATTGTAACTACAATTGCATAAGAGAAAATATTGTCATGTGTAATGGTAACAACAATAATTCATTACCTATTTAAGGTAGTTTCACCCTATAATGGTTCAACATAAGGGTAAGTCATGAAAGAAACTACCTATGTAAAGGTATTTTGAGTTCCATTGTAATAGTCAGTCCGGAATTAAATTGCACGAGTATGGGTAAATCTCTGTTACATAAGGGTATGTTTTGACACTGAATAAAGATGATACAAATAATTCATTCTATTCTTTATTAATTGATCCTTACAAAAAAATTATCATTCATTTATTCTAATCCATGATTCGATCTACAATGAAGTAGAATATTAAAAGCAAGATATATTTTGATCTTGATGATTCAATGTTGATTAACCTTTAGAGTTATCAATATCATGATAAATTTATTATGATCCATATAAAATGAAGAATAATTTATAACTGGTGATAATTCAAAAATTAAGATAAGAATTATGGTGGAGAAAAATCATGGAGAACGAAAATAACCCTAGAACTAGTGATCTTGTTTCTTTTTTGAGGTGGGATGATTATAGAAATATATCTAGTGTAGATATGGTTAATGATTATCTTGATCATGTTGTTCATAAGAATGTATTTTTCTTCTTTGTGGAAAACAAATCAAATATAATAGATGTTGAATCTCATGAAGCTTCTAGATCTTGAAGAATTTTATGGATATAGGCAAGGCAGTGGCGAACCTCAGTTTCTCAGATTTTGATTCTCCTCCACCTGTATGGGTTATAAAAAAATGTCAAATAGAACATTTTTCATATAATCAAGATGCTGTTGAGGAATTTGTGGGAATTTAGATGTACTCCATCATTATGCAGGTCCTGATTCCAAAAATGTTAGAAGTTAAAGAATTTGAAGGAGATTAACCATAAAATTTATAGATATGAGGTTTTTATAAATAGAGGATGAAGGATATGAGGCGTGGTTACTACCATATAGTATTTCCATCAGATTATTGAAAATAGAGGGTTTGGATCTTAGGATCAACCTCTCTGAATCTTGGTTTTCTTTAGATTCTGGAGTGGGATCAAAATTTCAATCCTGGAAATTTTAGGAACACTCATACTCAACTATAAATCTGAATTTTTAAACTTAATTGGTTATACTAGAACTGATAAAAACCGTGGGATATTTCCTCCTCAGTTGGTAATCCTATAAGGATAGATAGATAGTTGGAAAATCCAATATTTGGCCATTTTTCTAGGATACTTGTGGTGGTTGATATGTCTTCTAATTTAGTTGAAGAGGGTTTGTTGACTATAAAAGATGATAATATCAATTTAGAGTTTCAATATGATAAGAAACTGAAGTTTTTCTTGAATTGACACTTTTTTGGGAATGTCATATCTGAATGAACAATAGATAAAATGTGAAGCATTTGTATAATTAAAGGGAATGATGATTCCACCTTTAAATGTAATAAACTGAAGGAAAGTATCCCTATATCTAGTTCCCTTGATCCTGATCCTGGACTATCTAGTGATGGGACTGTTGGTATTTTATCTAAGGCTGGGTAAAATGAATCCATTATTGTGAATTATACTAATGGAAAAACTTATATGAACCCTTAAACCTCTATGATTGTGGTTAAGTAGATGAATGATGGTGTCTCTTCTGAAGAAGATTCAATAACATTCCCTTCTAATAAAGAATCTATATAAGATCTTTTGGATGAGGGATGTAATATGGATGAATCCAAGAGGGAGATAAAAATAAGTCCTACCTTGAATGATGTGTAATATATTTTTTCTAGGTAAACATAATTATTATATTTCAAATACGATCATCGACATTCCTTTTTTGTATTCTGTTGGTTTGTTCAATAAGGGTGATCCCCTTTCCCTCATATCTGAGCAGGATAATTAATCTGAAAAGAATATTATTTTGGATTCTTTTAGTTCTATTCATGAGTGTTCCACTTCCCCCTAATCTGAATAGGTTTGAGTCAACCTTATTAAATTACATGTCATCGGGATGGTTACATATGGAAGTCTTCATGGTATATTAAGGAAGATGGTTGTTTGAATATGGGAAGTGCTAATGATCTCTCAAAGGAGTGAAATATTAATTGTGTAATTTGATAGATTGTAGATTATTATAATTATATTTATTCTCATTAAGGAACAAAATATTATTTCTCATAGGTTCCATAATTAAAAACTGTAAAAAGGAAGCTTATTAAGAGTTTCAATCAATAACCTGTTCAATCCATTAATAAGTTCACCCCTTTTACGTAGTGTTTCTTGGGATGAAGGTGCTAAGGATTTTATATCATATGAGAAAAGTTAGAATGAATTTATCCCTATTTATGGTCATAGGAACTCTGAAAAATGTATAATAGATAAGAGAAAGAGGGAAAATGATCAATTGTAAAGTGATTAAAGAAGGAAGAAACAATAAAATGAGCCTAAGACAAGGCTCATATCTCTTAATCAATGAAGGCACTCTTCTATAATTTCCAAGGTCTTGGGAATTATTCCATATTCACAGCCCTTGAGAACATAATTGTGACAAAAAACCCATGCTTATTTGTGTTGATATACTGAAAAGGAATCTTGATAGTAAGAAGGGTTTTAAATGGAATTACCTTGGTCACTATTTTTTACTCATAATCAGCATTAAGGTTCTGTAAAATTCCTTTGGGTTATAAAAGCTACCAAAATTACTCTTAATACCTACAATAAAGATCATCAGTACTTTGTTGTTTCTATTGGAATGAATGGTGATGAATTTATCTGTATTTTGTGTATTATTTTAACATGTATAAAATAAGAATAGCCCTTTGGAGAAGTATGGCGCACATCTATGAGAATATGTGTCAGATTTGGGTCATATTAGGAGACTTAATTGTTTTTTAAGACCTGCTAAAAAAAATTGGAATTATTTTATATAGGTCAGGATATTATGAATTATCATTTTTCATTGATATGTGTGCCTTGGTTAATGTTTCCATTGTTGGAGCTGATTACACAAGGAGTAGTTACACCTTTAATTAGAGGAAATCCATCAAATTGGATAAATTTTTTGTACAAGTGGATGAAGGAATTGATAATATTAACATATCTATCCTCACTCTTCACAAGATACAATATCATTAAAATCCTCTACTAGTTTATATCTTTATCAATAAATCAAGGTTATCCAAAGAACCTTTCAAATTCAAAAATGCTTGGCTTGTTGAGTCTAGTTTTAGGGAAGTTATTATGGATGTTTGGAAGGTTGATTATTATAGAAAACCATTAAAAATTCTTTCCACTAAGCTAAAAAATGATAAAGAATGGAAAAAGTAGTGGGAAAATAATTTTCTTATCTAAAATTTTTCTTGATATCAAGGGGTATTAAAATAATTTTGTTCATTATCAAGAAATCAATATGAGTTAAGAATTTACCTATCGTGAGGAGATACAAGACCTACCGAAACATTATGATTTTTTGGCCCTCAAGGAGAATATTTTCTGAAATCAATTTAACATCAGGTGTATTAAGGAGGGAGATAAGAATTAAAGGCTGTTTCACCGCATGCATAAGGATAGAAAGGAAAGAAGAAGAATAACTACCCTCAATATCAATCATAGTTTGTTTAGTTCAAAAAATTAAATATCCATTGCTATGAAAAGCTATTTTGAGGACTTCTATGAGAGAAAATGGGATGAAAAATCTCAAAAAATGATTAATAACATTGTTCTTAGAATAGATGATATCTAGAATAGAAATATTTTTGAAGAACTTAATGAAAGGGAAATTAAGTCCCCTCTTTTATCTCTCAATTGTGATTGTATTGTAGGTATTTATGGATTTTCTAAAAAATTCTTTATGTTCAACTGGGAAATTGTGAAATTTGAGGTCATCAATACTATGACAAAATTATTTAGTCATGCCTCTATGAAATATGGATTTAATTACAACTTCATTTATTTGATTCCAAAAAAGGAGAATGCTATGAATTTTAAAGATATTAGATCTATTGCTATTGTGAATTTAGATCCAAAAGTTATTAATAAGATCTTGGCGTCTTTACTGGGAGAGATTTAAAAGGTATTTATTATTAAAAACTAGTTTTTATTTTTTCATGGATGGAAAATACGTAAACCCCTTTATACTGCCTGATAATATGTCAACATCATGAGGAAAAAAGGAAAATGATTGCAAAACAGGCTTGAAAATTGATATTTTTAAGGCATTTGACATAATAATGTGAAATTTCATTTTTTATATTATGAGAATGCATGGGTTTTCTTATAACATTATCAACATTATTAGTTGTATTATGAAGAGTTATAGGCTATCTATTCTTGTTAATGGGTACCTGAGGGGTTTTTTTTATTGTTCTAGTGGGGAAGGGAAAAGGGGATACGTTATCTATGATTGACTTTTCTATAGATTAGGATTATTTATGTTTCTGTTTGAATGGTCTTTTCCATGCTGATATTTATAAGAAAATAATGGTTGGAAGAAGACTATTTTCACCCTTACATCTCCTATATGTCGATGAGAGTATTTTATTTGGTAAAGCTAATAGAACTACCATCTCCAACATTAAAGTCATTTTTTTGTAACTATAAAGAAGTTTTTGGTCAGTTTATCTACTGGAATAATCCATCTATTGGGTTTGGATATGGAGTTTGAATATCTAAACAAAATAGAGTGTCTAATGATTTTGGTGTTAAGAGAGGGTCCCTTCCCTTTACCTACCTTGGGGTACCCATTTTTTTGTAAATATGAGAAGGTGTTACATGTAGAATATTTATTACATAATTATAAATAAAATGGAAACATGGAAATGGAAGTCTATTTATCAAGAATTTGGAATTCTTTTGGTCAATTATCTGACAACCTCTATGTTTTTTTTATGAATTCTCATTATATAGATGACATATAACTATTATTAAAGAGGTTAAGATTATTATTCATAATTTTAATTGGACTAGTTTAATTTATGAATGGAAGTTGGTTATATTTCCTCGAATGACTGTCTCAAAGAAGTGGATATGGGAGGGATTGGAATCAAGGACCTCAAGATATTAAATGACACATTGCTTAAAAATTTCACTTGGATCCTTTCTCCTATAAAGAATCTTCATTGGATTTATTTGCCACAATATTTACCATCAATTTACAGAATGGATATTCTATGTACATTTATTTATTTTTATGTCCATATATTAATTAGGAATGTCATTATATAATGAAATGATCATAGTTTATGGTCTATAAGTAGTAATCCTTAAATTGATGGTGTGCTCAATATATTTTAAGGCCAATAAATTAATATGTTGATATTCCCTATTCTATGAAGGATTCATCAATTACTGATATAAAGTATAATATCAGTGTGCATGAGTTGCTGCCTCCTCAACTTAGTATGGAGTTAATAAGATATGAATACAAGAACATGATACTCTCATTTGGAAATCTAATTTGGAAAGTAATTTCCAAACCAGGGAATGTTACATGAATTATTATTTTGGTTATACCACTCTACCTTAAATTTTTCAGGTATTAAGAAGCCTTTAATTTCACCAATGGCTATGTTATTAATATATAAGATATGGAGGAAACCTCTTCCACTATATAGGATCACCCAATATGAAAGGATAAGTCTTTTCCCTACATGTATTCTTTGTATTAAATAGTAGGAGACATGTAACCATCTATTTTTTGCATCTAGTTCACATAAAGGTTGTGGGTTTATGTGTAGGATATTTTTTGCTTCATGTTTGATCATGTGATCTTTTAGAAGCTAATGACTTCCGTCAACAGTGTGGTCTGAAGAGATTAGGTTAATGAAATATTTATTATTGTTATAACTACTTTTCTTTATTATTCATGGATTGAAAGGAAATGATTGTATTTTTTTTGGTCATTATAACTCTATACATGCTCGAATTCGTAAAATTCATTGGAAAATCTTGATTTCCTCCAAAATTAAAATTGGATCAACGAACAATGATTTTTCAAACATGGTTATCTTGATGTTTGTTGGTGTTAGTGGTAGTGTCAAGAAACCATTAGTGGAAAACTCTATTAGATATATCTGATTGAGTCAATAAGGTTTCCTTATGGCTTTCCCATTCCTTCTTGTTTTGAAAATCACAAACACTCTATCTCAAGGAAAATTTCTTTTCCACTCTGATTTTCCTTAATAAGGAAAATTTTCCTTCCCCAAGGAAAATTTATCCTTACCATGTTTTCATTGTTCATGTTTTAGTTTCGCTAAATCTAACACTTTTTATTCCTAAGTGAAAAATTCAGTTTCACATATAAAAACTTATAATTCTATAAATACTTAGATATAGAGTATTATATTTTTAGGATCTGAATTCAGACACTGAATTCTAAGAAATTCAGACTCCGAATTCCTTAGAATCTAGACTCCGAATTCCTTTGAATTCAAACTCTGAATTCCTTAGAATTCAGACTCTTAATTCCTTAGAATTCAGACTCTGAATTCCTTAGAATTCAGACTATGAATTCCTTAGAATTCAGACTCCGAATTCCTTAAAATTGAGACTCCGAATTCCATAGAATTTTGACTCCAAAATCCTTATAATTAAGACTCCAAATTTCATATAATTCAAACTCCTAATTCCTCATAATTCAGACTCCAAAGTCTACAGAATTCTGATTCGGAATTCCTTGAGAAATAGAATCCGAATATCCTTGTAATATAGACTCTGAATATTTATCCTTAGAATCTAAACATTATTTTTCCTTAGACTCTAAAAAATTAATTTGGTTGAGCAACCATATTTATTTACTTATACTTGTTATAGTTATAAAACGATTTCATGCATTTGGTTTCTAACCAACCATTGTTTTAGTGACACGTGTATAGGTCCCTCTGAGATTCAAGAAAAAAATATGACTATTGGAGGAGGGAGTCGACTGTTGGAAATGTTCCTATAAATAAAATCTCATTTGAATGAGCTCACAACTAAATTAGAGGACATTTATCAATCTATAGGTTACATGCTGCTGGAATGATTTATATAGAGAGAGACTCTCATAATTGGTTCGTACTGAAAATCCTGTTCAGATTGCTTCGTGTGACTCTGATTGTTGCTATGTACAATCGAGGGATTCTAGGGATAGAAATACAAAGGTGCTGACTACTTTGAAGTTTGAGGTCTTGCGGGGATAGCAAGACATACTCTGATATTCTTTTTGAGGGCTTACGTTGGTGTGGGTAAGACAGACTATCTTGAAAGTATAAATCATGGGACATATATAAAAGGTTGTTGGATACCCTACTCTTTGGGTTAAAATATTTCTATACTTGTCACTTGTATTGTTTCAAGTTTTTTTCCACTGCATTTGGATTATTAAAGAAAGTATAACTATCTTATACTTTATTATACATATATACTCTGATTAGAAAGATTCTATAAACTTTAAGGTAGAATATTTTTCCTTGTAAACTTTTCTTCAGTTACATTTACAGAACCATATTTCTGGAATCAAGCTAGTTTGTAGAACTAAGAGGTCTTGTGAATATACCTAGTTTAACCTTGTTAAAAACAGAAAGTTTTAACCAACTATAGAGGTTTCAAAGGAATTTTTAAAGTATACAATTAACCCCTCTTGTATATTGAGGATCTACATCATTATTTTGATCCTACAATTGGTATCATAGGAGGTCTCTAAAATATTTATATTCACATATAAGTTTTCTTTCTTAGTTTTCATTGTTCATCATTTTCCTTACATAGGATATTTTTATCCTTGTTTACAATCTCTTATTACTAATATGTTTATGTGGAAGGATACTTTCTTTGAGATGAAAGGAATGAATGTTGGTTCTATTGACAATATTAATCCTACTAGATCACCAATATTTTATGGGAATGATTATGAACATTGGAGAGATCATATTAAGTCTTTTGTTATTAATACTAGAGTAGATAACATTGAACTTCTTACTAGAGATTACAAGATTCCTGATAAGGAAGTAAGAACTTTTAATAGTCAAGATAAGTCAGAATATCAACTTAACTAAAAGGTATGCAATACTTTGTTGTGTTCCATGACCAGGAATATACATAGCCAGATTTCTTCTTGTGACGCTATAAATTTTATTTGTAAGAAGATTTATGTAACTCACTTTGGAACTTCCGAAGTTATCAAAACAATAAGAGCTATTCTTAGAGTAGAATATCTTGGTTTTTGCTTTATTTACGGAGAACCAGTGTGCAAGGTACATAGAGGTTTATGACCATTGTTAATAGTTTACAATCCATGGGTGAAAAAGGTTTAAATGATGAGGCACTTGTGGACAAGATTATAGATATCATTCCGAATGAGTGGGAGTCAAATAGAAAAACTGTTAAAGAGAATTGGAATTTCTCATAGATCACTCTTTATGAACTTTTTGGAACTCTTCTTTAACATGAGACAAGAATGAAAATCGATGATAATATAAATTATAGGAAGAATGGTAATAGAAGTTTTTCTTTTATAACTAATTCAAATCATATCAAATCCATGACTCCAGAAAGGTTTACTAGATCCAAGTCGAAGAAGGTCACAATTTTATCTGAATCAAGTGAAAGTGAAAATTCTTAGAATGAACTAGATAATATTTTTCAAAGGATGAATAGAATTTTTGGGAGAAATAATTTCAGTATAGATATAAGAAGAAAGAAATAAAGGACAAGAAAGACTCATAAGTCACTTGTTTTGAAGGAAAAAGAGCAGGGAATATAAGGCCAGATTGTCCTATGATTAAGATAAAAGACAGAAAGGAAACAAATTGTGAGACGAATATAAATAAATACTAAAAAGATAAATCTAATAATGTTTTGAAGGCTAATGACACCTAGAGTGCCAGTGGTGGTGAATCTTTTGAAGAATCCTCAGAGTAGGAATCTTCTGGTTAAAATAATATTGGTTTACTAGCCAAGCTACCTATTGAAAATTATTGTATAATGAATAAGGTTCACAATTATGAATCCATAACCAATGTATCCTTGAACACTAATTATTGTGATAGTAAATATTATGAATCTTCAAATGAATAATCTTCTTATGATAAATATAATACTTCACCTACTTATAAATAAGTCTCTCGGTTTTCTAAGCTCCTTGAGAAAGAAAATTCTAAATTCAAGAAAAATATTGATAAAGAAAACTCAAGGATTTATGTTCTCACTAAGGATGTATCAGATATTTCTAAAGAACTTGATTAAAAAATTTATGATTTTGAAAGTATTTTAAAAACCCTTGAGGAAGTTAATTCTAAGAAGGATAAACTTTCTAAGGATCTATAAAATGTAATTTCTAAGAAAAATGTTTTCGAGACAAACTCTAGTGCTAAAACTAATGTTTTTGAGGAAAAAAACATAGTTATTAAGGTAAAGTCAAAATTATTTTCTTTGAGTAATTGTTTTTCAAATTTAACCTTAGTTAAGGAAAACTTTTATAAGATGTATTCTCAAATTCTACCTCTAATGAATAATTCTGGATTTGGTTATACTCATTCAAAACTGATTTTTAGTAACAATTATTTTGTAGCTCAAAGTGATCCATTCCGCACTAAGTATCAGTGTGGTGGTAATTGGGAAAAAATTGTTCCTTAAAAAAACTCAGTCTTTAGGTTTTCATAAAGCTTATTTCTTAAAGAAAATGTGGATTCCTAAAATTTTGCTTTCTAAAGTTTCCGGATCCAATAAATTTTGGGTTCGAAAAGTCTAAAAATCTTATTTTTTGGGAAGTAAAGATAATACAAAGAACAATACATGGTACATGGATAGTTGATGTTCCCGGCACATGGATGGTAACAAAATATTTTTTGAAAAGATTATCAATACAAAGGGAGTAAAAGTAACATTCAGAGATAATGCTCAGAGAGAAATTATTTGTATAGGTAACATTGTTCTTCTTGGAAAAACTTTGATTTCAAATGTTTTATTTGTTAAGGGTATTAAACACAACCTTATTAGCACAATTCAATTATGTGATGAAGGTTTCCTTGTGAATTTTATCATTGAAAAGTGTTTAGTACACAATTCTAAGGAAGAGTTTATTCTTTCTTCCCTTAGGAAAGAGAATGTATACACACTAAACTTAAAAGATCTTAGGAGCCAAGATCTACCTTTTATTAGTGCAAAGAAAGATCATTCTTTGTTATGGAATAGAAGGTTAGGTCACTATAACCTTAAGAACCTATGAAAACTCTCTAAAAAAAGACTAGATAAGGATATACCAGAGCTTATATTTGATTCTTCAAAAGTTTGCGATCCTTGTCAATATGGTAAGAAACATAAATCAAGTTTTAAATCAGTTGGTGAAGTCTCAACCACTGGTGCATTACAGTTGGTGCATATGGATCTTTTTGGTCCAACACAAACTTGAAGAATTGGAGGAAAATATTATGTATTTGTATTAGTTGATGATTACACTATATTTACATGGGTCTATTTTCTAGCAAAGAAATTTGAAGCTTTTTCTTATTTAAAATTTTTTAGATCCCATGTTAAAAATGAGAAAAACCTTCCATTGATAACTATCCATAGTGATCATGGAGGATAATTTAAAAATTATGATTTTGAAACATTTTATAGTAGAAAAGGCATTACTCATAACATCTCAGCACCAAGAACACCTCAAAAAAACTGGGGTTTTTGAAAGAAGAAATATAATTCTTCAAAAGATAACAAGAACCATGTTGAGTGAATATTCTGTAGCCAAACATTTTTGGGCTGAAGCTGTTATTACTGCTAGCTATACTATAAATTGTGTTTTTATTAGACCTTTCCTTAATAAAACTCCTTATGAGTTATGGAATGGTAGAAAACCTAGAGTTTCCTACTTCAATGTTTTTGGTTTCAAGGTATTCATTATGAATACTAAAGATAATCTACACAAATTTGAACCAAAATCTAAGGAAGGAATTTTCATAGGATAATCTACAACTTATAAGGATTATAGAGTTTTCAATAAAAATAATTGTACTGTTGAAGAAATAGTACATGTTAAACTTGATGAAACTTATCATTTTGTTTTTAAGCATCCTCAACCAACATCTTCAGATGTGTTTTCAGATACTGATTATCAAACCTTGATAGAAGATCCCTTTGATAATGAAAATGTTCGAGAAAATGTTTCTAAAGCATTTACCCCAGAAGAATTCTACCATAAATTGATTAACAAGTTGTACAAAACCCAAATCAGTTTTTTCTTACAAATCATCCTAGTGATAGTATCATTGGTGATGTAAATCAACCTGCAAGGACTAGAAGTTCCTTAATAAATGAAGTAGAACATCTAGCATTCATTTACCATTTAAAAAAAGCACTGATGAATATTTAGGTGATGATAATTGGATAAAAGTTATGCAAGATGAGCTAAATAAATTCGAAATGAATAAATTCTTGACCTTAGTTGAAAGACCTAAAGAAACTTCTATTAAAGGAGTAAAATGGGTCTTTAGAAAAAAGTGTTATGAAAATGAAGTCATAGTAATAAATAAAGCTAGATTGGTTGCTAAAGGTGATAATTAAAAAGAAAGAATAGACTATGAAGAAACCTATCCTCCAGTAGCCAGACTTGAATCTATTCATATTTTACTTGCCTTTGCAACATTCTTTAATTTCAAACTTTTTCAATTGGATGTTAAATGTGCTTTACATAATGGTTATGTTCAAGAGGAAGTTTTTGATGAACAACCTCCTGGTTTTGAATATACAAAACATTCTGAACATGTTTTTAAACATACCAAAGCTTTATATAGACTTAAACATGCCCCAAGAGCCTAGTAGGATAAATTTATAGGATTTTTGCTTCAAAAAAATTATGTTAAGGGAAATTATGATCCAACCATTTTTATAAATAACGATAAGAAAAATGTTTTTATTGTTCAAATTTATGTTGATGAAATTATATTTGGTTCAACTCAGCAATCTTTAACTGATTATTTTGTGGATCTAATGAAATCTGAGTTCGAAATGAGTATGATGTCCGAGTTAACATTTTTACTTGGTTTTCAAATTTCTTAAAAACCAGAAGAAATCTATATATCACAATATAAGTATAATAAATATCTTCTTAAAAATATGGATATGAAAACATTAAGAGTATAAGTACTGCCATTGGTACCTCAAATTCAGTTGATCTAGATGAAGTTGGGAAACCAATAGATCAAACATCTTTTAGAGGTATGATAGGAAGTCTACTTTACTTGACATCTAGTCATCCAGACTTAATGTTTTCAGTATACATATGTGCAATATATCGATCCAATCCTAAGGAATCTCATTTAAAGGCAGTGAAAAGGATTTTTCGCTACTTAAAGGGAACTATGGATCTAGGACTATTTTATACTTCTGGATATTATTTTATTTTAAATAGTTTTTCAGATGCTGACTTTGGTGGATGTAGAATGGATAAAAAAAGTACATCCAGAACTTGTCATTTCTTAGGAGATTCATTAGTTTCTTGGTCATGAAAAAAGCAACACACAGTAGCACTTTCCACTGCTGAAGCTGAATATGTAGAAGCTGGATGTTTTTGTGGTCAAGTATTGTGGATGCAACACCCACTCACAGACTATAGTATTAGTTTTACCAAAACAAAAATTTCTTGTGATAATACTAGTGCCATTTCCTTAAGAAAAAACCACACACATAACTCTTGTGAAAAAATAGATATTAGGCATCACATTCTTAGGGATCTCACGCAAAAAAGAGATATCATTCTTCAATTTATCGGAATGCAATATCAACTTGCTAATATTTTCACAAAATCCTTACCATCTAATAGATTTTAATACATTAAAAAGAAGTTAGGAATGATAAACGTAAGGTAATCTTCCATATTAACTTCTTTTTCAAACCTATATCCTTACAGTAAGAAACTCTTTTTCATAGTGGGAGTACATTTTCATGTTATCCAAAATTTCCGTACTCAAAATTTTTGCAGTCAAAATTTTCGTAATCAAAATGTTCGTATTCTAATTTTTTTCCATAATAAATTTTTTTGAATCTAAAGTTATTCAAAACAAAAAAATTTCCTCATTATTAATAATATTTCTATAAATCCAAAAGGTATGTTTCCTTTCCTAATTTTTGGTAATATTATTTTACTTATTGGTATTTTTTTGTTTTAAATTTTTCGGATTCAATTTTCATTAAATCCAAATTTTTTTCTTCAAAACCTCAAAAGATCAGAATCTATCAAAATCCCTTCTTAGATATCATCTCAACCATCAGATCCTCTCAAGAAATTTTCAACTATTTAATCAATCAGGGAAGATAAATCGTCGCTTCAATTGCCTATATAAAGGCCACCTATTGCTTTTCCTACATCAAACCCCAAGCTCTTGCGTGCTGAAGCTCTACCCTTCATACTTAAGCTCGTTCTGAATTTATCAGGTCTTCTGTACTTCTTAATGTTTGCTGAATCCTCTTCCTAGAAATAAATGTCAACTATTAAGGAAGTCTTCGAGTGGAAGATCTACCGAGAAAGGTTAGTCGATCTGATGTTTTATGCCAAATATGACTCTATCGTGTCTAAGAATATCAAGATCAATGGTTGGGAGAGTGTTTGTATTTTGAAACCAAAATCACATGATCTGGTGTATCTAGAGTTGGTAGTAGAGTTTTATGAGACAATAACTTTGTTCATAGAAGAAGGCAGAGACAAGTTCGCACTCAGGTTTTATGGAAAAACATATTCTCTTTCTTACACCAAGGATGCAAGTATGATTGGAATTCCTTATGAAGGGGAAGTAGAGTTCTGTACTCACAAGCTACCTAATGTTCAAGGAAGTTTGGATATGAAGAGGGCCATAACTTACCTTTGTCTTTCATAAGTAAAGACTCTGAAGATTCTCCATCTGTCTATGAAATTACGAATTATTGAACTATGGGTTCAAGGTTTTATAATTATGAGAAAAGGTGATAAGGATACCCTGAAGAAGCGTGACATCTACATTTTCAAATTCTTGGTAAATTTCAGGAAGATAAATTTGGTCAAGTACATTTTAGTTACGATCGAGAATATCAAAAATAGAAATTTTAAATCCCAAATTATCATGTATATAGCTATTCTATCAATGATTGTTGTTCATTGTTTAGAATCCTTCAAAATTCCTTGCTTTTATAAGTTGAGGAATTGCAAAGTCATGTTGTTGAGTGATGATACTTTGAGAAGGATGAAAGTTGGTTTTCCTAAAGAATCTGAATAATTCTATGATTTTCCTGAAGAGGAGGTATAATCCTTATCAAAGAAAAAGGAACTGGCTGAGACTTCCAAAAAGGGTGGAAGGAAGAGGTAGGTGAAGGAACCAGAAGAGAAAGGAAAAACCCAAGTGGTTATAGAAACCCAGTCTCCACCTCTGAAGCCAAAGAAGAAAAATCCTACCCTGATGAGGTTGTGGCTAAATGAATAGAGGATAAGAAAAAAATAAAAAGAAGGGGAGCCTAAGTTTGGCCTAAACCCTACTGAGGAAAAATCATTGAAGGAAAAGACTTATGAGTATATTGAAAAGGAAGAAAAAGGAAATAAGAAAAGGAAGAAATTATCGGAAGTTGAAGTTATTCAATCTATTATCAAGGCTACTGAAAAATCCTCTGAACAAGTTCTGGTACCAGAATCTTTTTAGTATAACCATTATTAGAGACTCTGAGAAAGAAGTTAGTAATTCCAGAACGACATCAAGAAGAAGAAATAGTGCAAGAAGAATAAGTGGAAGAAGAAGAATAAGAATGCAATGGTGATACTGAGGACTTGATAAAGCAAGTAGAGTATTTCCATGAGAAGGAAAGTCCTTCTGAGAAATTGGCAATCCAAACTTCTAAAGCTGAGTCTTCAAAACTTTCTACCCCACGAAAAATGAGAAGGGTGAAGAGGAAGTTAATAAGTTTTCTGAAGAGGAAAGATACAATCATGTTTTCATACACCCAGAGGATATTGGGGAAACAGTTAAGAAGGAAGAAGTTGACGAAGATAAAATATTTCATCTATTAGATAGAGAACATGAATATCCTAATAAAGAAGAAATAATTACCAAGGATGATAAGGGAAAACAAGTGGTTGTGGATACACCTATAAAACCTATTGTAAAGAGGAAAGAAGTGGGAGCTTCATCAAAAAGGATGGCTTCTGAAATTGATAAAGAATATTCACCAACCAAAGTCTCGGATTCAGAATCGTCTTCTCTTGGCCATGAATTTGTTATTCAACCTTTGAAGAAACTGTTTGGGACTATTCCTCTATTCCCTAGTATAGACTCAAGATGTCAGTTGCTTCAGCATACGTTAAATAAAAAATTGTACTTTTTTTCTTTTGTGATGGATAAATGTGTTAGTCTTGAGACATATTTCAAGACCTTTCTCATTAGTTACGAGGCTCACAAAATATCCTGCAAGAAGATGACAAGTTGGTCAAGGAAGAAAATAGAAGAGCTGAGAATCTTTGATGAGTTTCAAGATAGTGTCAAGGATGCTTTTGACACCAAATATGTGAAGTTAAGGATCTCACTAATAATTTTTTATAAAATTAAAGTCTTGAATATACTTCTTGAAAGCAAGAAATTAAGGTTCTGAATAGTAAGATAAATTCAGTTTCTCAGAGTTGGAGGAGGGAAAGAGATAACAGAATTGAGATTGAAGAAAATCTTGCTAAGCAGGAAGAAGTATTTTAATCTCAGGTAGAGAATCTTAAGGGACAAGAAGGAAAAATTAAATCCTTAAAGAAGAAAACAGTTGATCAGGATCAGTTTCGCAAGGGTGAATAAGAGGATCACAAAGGTCACAAGAAGTTAAAAACCATAGGGAAGAAGCTGATGCAGAAGGAGAAGGAAGGATAATCTTTTTCAAATCCGATATTTTGTTTTATTTCATTCCTTGTACAAATTCTTTCGAACATAATGGTTTTTTAGTTGCTCTTCATATTTTTTGTTTGTTTAGTACGAATATTTATGGTACAATATTTTCCATTACATTTCTTGTATTTCTTTTGAAAAATCACAAAGGGGAAGAAATGAATGTAAAAAAATAATACTTAGTCAAGAAAAAATTTCCCTAAGTAAGGGGGTGTTTATCTAAGGGGGAGTTTTCATCATGAAGATTTTCATATGTAAGAAAATAAAAATTCATTCAGGAAATTTAGAATACGATCCTTAGGGTTTCCAAATCCTAAGGGGGAGTTATTTGTATTTACTTTGATCCATAAGTAAATGGAGATAAGTTTTTATTTACAAACCCATAAAATTTCTAAGTCCTTATATTTTTTTCGAAAGGATGTTTGTTCTTTCCATAAAGGGGGATATTGTTGAGTCAATAAGGTTTCCTTATGACTTTTCCATTCCTTAATTTTTTTTATAATCACAAACACTCAATCTCAAGAAAAATTTCTTTTCCACTCAGATTTTCCTTAATAAAGAAAATTTTCCTTCCCCAAGGAAAATTTATCCTTACCATGTTTTCATTTTTCATGTGTTTGTTTCTCTAAATTTAAATCATTTTATTCTAGTGAAAAAATCGGTTTCACATATAAAACCTCATAATTCTATAAATACTTAGATATAGAGTATTATGTCTTTAGGATCTGAATTTAGAATATGAATTTTCTGAAAATCAGAATCTGAATTCCTTATAATTCGGACTCTGAATTACTTATAATTCAGACTCGGAATTCCTTATAATTCAGACTCCGAATTCCTTAGAATTCAGACTCTGAATTTCTTATAATTCATAATTATAATTACTTAGAATTTAGACTCCAAATTCCTTAGAATTTAGACTATGAATTCCTTATAATTTAGACTCTGAATTCCTTAGAATTAAGGATCAAAATTCCTTAGAATATAGACTTCAAATTCCTCAGAATTCAGACTCCGAATTCTTCATAATTATGATTCTAAATTACTTGAAAAAAATCCAATTATACTCGTAATATAGACTCTGAATATTATTCCTTAGACTCCGAACATTAGTTTTTCTTAGAATCTGAAAAATAAATTTGGTTGAGGAACCATATTTTTTACATATACTTGTTATAGTTATAAAATTATGTCGTTCATTCTGTTTCTAAAAAACCGTTGTTTGAGTGACACATGTATAGGTCCCTCCGAGATTCAATGAAAAAAGATAACCATCGGAGGAGGTAGTCGACCATTGAAAATGTGCCTATAAATAGGATATCATTTTAATGAGCTCACAACTGACTTTGAACACGTTGATCAATCTAGAGGTTACATACTGCTGAAGTGATTTCTAGAGAGAGAGAATCTCAAGATTTGTTCATTCTAAACATCTTTTTTAGATTGTTTCATGTGACTCTGATTGTTTCTATATACAATCGAGGGCTTACAGGGATAAGAAGATAGAGGTGATAACTACCTTGAAGTTCAAGGTCTTACGGGTATAGCAAGACAGAATCCGATATTCTTATAGAGGGATTACCCTGGTGTGGGTAAGATAGACTTTCTTGAAATTATAAACCAAGGGACCTTTATCCAAGGTTTTTGGATACCATACTCTTTGGGTTAAAAGATTTCTATACTAGTCACTTGTATTGTTTCAAGTTTGTTTTACACTGCATTTTGATTATTAAGGAATGTATAAGTATCTTATACTTTCTTATACTTGTATACTCTGATTTGAAAGATTCTCTATGCTTTAAGGTAGAATCTTTGTCCTTGTAGACTTTTCTTAAGTTACATTTCTGGAACCATATTTCCGAAATCAATCAAGTTTATAAAACTAAGAGGTCTTGTGAATTTACCTTGTTTAACCTTGTTAAACAACATGAATTTTTAACCAACTTTAAAGGTTACTAAGGAATTTTTAAAGTATACAATTCACCCCTCTTGTATATTGAGCATCTACATCATTATTTTGATCCTACATATCCCTTTGATCCCCAGGTGGATGAATTCTTATAATGATGGGGGGATTCAAGTGCATCAGGGCCCTTGGGTTGTGGTGGTGTCTTTGGCACACATCGAGGTCTTGTTATGGGATATTTTTACCATTTCACTGGTAATGGTTGTGAAATTGAAGCTTAATTGTAGGCTATGATCAAGGCGAGCAGGTATGTTGTCCATCATTTTTTAGTCCTTATGGATGGAATTTGACTCATGTTTGGTAGTGGAAAATATTAATGCTCATTCTATGAATTTACCATGGAGATTGTTTCCATCCTAGATTGATTTTTTTCATCTTATAGATTATATCTTCCTTGAAGTTACACATGTTTACATAGAAGAAAATCAAATTGCTAATTTTCTCTTCGAGAGGGAAATTTTGGAGGATAACTATAGATGGTCATTTTTATCCAGAATTTTTGTTCAGTTATGGTTGAAGTAGATGCACACAGTAATAGGGATACCTATTTTTGTAAATATCCCTTGTAATATCTCTCTTGTTACTTTTATTTTCTAATAAAATTTTTAACAGCAAGATTTCTTGCCTCATGAACCGTCTGATTGAATATTAATATTTCTGAATGATGGACCGTTAGCTTTTCATGGTAAGATTATCAAACTTGGGAATGAAAGTTAAGAATTTCAACCCTAGGTATAAAACGATGATTGACTATAGGCTGCATCATGGTAAAAATATTAACCGTGGTATACATAAAGGTAGAATATGAAGATCTGATATGTATGAATGATTTTTGGGAAACATGTTACATGAAATTATAACTATACTTATATGAATAAGATGAATAGGAAACAATTTGAGTGACTCTCTCCAGGAAGAATAAGAATCCATGTTAAAAGTATTGAATTTATGCATATTTCTTCAATATAAATGCATGAAAATCATTATGGGATGATGAATAAGGAGAATGTGACATTGAAGGAAGAAGGTTAAAACATTAAATTTATGGTCTCATAAATTAGAAGGAATGTTGAGGAAGAATTAAATGATTTAATAAGGGGAAGAAATTTGTGATTGGAGAATCCACATACTCTACAATTTCGTATATACATATATTAATATTCAATATCAAATGCATGAAAATTATCATGGATAGAAGGAGTAGTTTAAAAGAATAATAATAATAGCTACCTTTATATTCATGCAGTTACATTTGTATTCAAATTGACTTGGTTTTTGGGGACATTTCATGAATTTATTGAATGTAGATCTGGTGTAAAATAATAATTGGTAATTTAAGAGGATTTTATTTTCTAAATTATAAGGTAATTTAAATCATGGATTCATGTGAAAATATGAATAAAAAAGATAAATACAGAAGAGAAGATAACTGATATTATTAGAAATTATATATATATATATATATTATTACAAGTTTATGGAAAAGAGGGATGACTTCAACATGATTATTAAAGAGTGTAATTGTGTGGGCTAAGTAAAAGGAAAGATCTGAAACTACTATATTCATGAATACTTTATATGTGTCAATGAAATTGAAAAAATATGAATATCTAGTGCAGTTTTTGATGCACTAAAGGAGGACAATAAGAAGATGTAATAGGTAGAAGAAATGACTCATTTTTTCTTCAAGTTCATTAGAAGAAGATGATATTTTTATACCCCAGTTAACACAAAATAAGATAATTGAAGAAGAGTTTTTATAATTTTTTATTTTCATAGGGAACAGAATGAATAAGAGTTTGTATTATATCAGTTTTCTACTTTAATGAATAAGAATATATTTTATGCAGTTTTTTTATACAAATATAAGAAGTAAATTTTTACTGTGCACATGGATAAGAAGAATGGAATTAAAATAAATCAATAATAAGGAAGAGTACTAATTTGTGACAGACTCTCTAGTTAATACCCCTATAATTAATTGTAAATATATGGTATTTACTTGAGTATTGGAATAAAAAAACATGGGTGTGGGATGAACACTCAGCTCCATCAGAAGACAATAGTGTACAAATCACATGTTTTTAGTATTAAGTTTTATGACCTCTTGTTTTACTGAATCATACCATGGATATTCCTTCTCAAACTGAGAGGAAAACCTTTTATTTTTTATCTTTATGTGAGTTTGGTTGTGTTGTATGAAAATATAAAGGTGTTAAAATATAACTAAGAGACCAATTCAATTTAAATGCAAAAATAAGTAAAATGAAATTTGATACAAATTTTAAAGTATAAAATCATTAAAAGAAAACAATACTAGTTCATATCCTCATCAATGTGGCACATATCCCAACTGGTTTGTCCCCCCAAGTTCATTACCTTCATTCTGAGTAACTACAGGTTCACAAAGGGTATCCTCAGGAATGATCGGGAAATGCGTTGATCCCTGGATAATTATCTTTTTCTCGGTAGCGACTACCTTCTGTGGTGTTGGTATAATGTGCAGTTCGAAGACAATAACAAGGTGGGCTCTGTGTAGGGCACGATGTGCCTCAAAGACGATGGTTCACAATGGTTGGATATAGCATGATCACGTCCGTAAAGGTGTAGGTGATCGAGGCATAGTGTCCCAAGGCATGGTGATTGAGGGGTGTTACAAGCACAGTGCAGGGCAGCATAGCGAAGTGTAGGGCCTGTTGGTTTTTGGGTGGGTCAGGTCCGGGGCTAGGATCCTTGATTAACCTGTTTTGTTCTTGTTTTTTCTGGTTCGGATTTGGCTTGGTTTGTTCTCACTTATCCTAAAGTGATCTTTCATAAATCAATAAAATTAATTTTCATTCAGTAAAAGAGATCTTTAGGTATGTAAAAGATTTTGTGAAGACTTTTCACAAGAAACATAAGCATGTAGAAGTGATCAAATTTAAACAGATATTTCTCTTGATACATTAAAGTCTATAATTCCTGGCTTTCCCAATGATTAGTTTATATAATATTGGGGATCCTTTGAATTATACCTAAAGGAACCACCCTGACTAAAGAGGAATTAGATAATATGGAGAAGTATTTACAAAAAATATTTTTAACTTTCATAATGATTTCCAAAAATATTAAAGAGAAAGAAGTTATAATTTTTTTTTTCATAGAGATAAGTTATCCACATTTGTAGAATAATAGATCAAATAAATTTTTGAAAATGATGTGACCACTCATGAATTCAAGAATAATATCCATGTATTTGAAATAAATCTAAAAATTCCCCTAATATAAAAAAATCTCAACACGATACTCAATACATGTAGACTAATGATCATTAAATTTTTTATAAAAAAATATAAAAATGAATGAAGAAAAATTCAGGAAGATAAGGATTTATTTTGAAGAGAAAGTGACAATAATTGACTATGAAAAAAATGACCACAACATAAAACAATACAATATTAAAAGGAGACATGTTGAGACTTCACAATTGAAGGAGAAATAAGCCTATACCCCATAATATTTTAAGGTAGTTTCATATATTAAAAGTCATCTATTAGATGATAAGAGTACCATGAAATATTTAGATGATATTTCTCGAGAAGATTATAAGAATAAGGTATCATCCAATTTAAAATTTTATTTCTTACACTAAATCTATTTTTAGAAACTTGTAAGGGTTAAATTCAAATTTTACACATGTATGGATATGGAAAAGTGAGGGAAAGACCGACACCATTTTAATAGTTGATATAATAATGTGTTTAGAATCTAGTTAACCATGACGAACCTAGAAAAAAGAAGAGAATACCCAAAACCAATATGATCACTGTGATGGAAATTTTGGACAACATGTAATAGATAAAATATGGCTATGGTTTGTGGGAATTGTTTGTACTGTAATAAGTTTTTGAATTTTACAAAGGATTTTTGGCACAATCCATTAAATTATAAATTTCTATAAAATCAAATTTTAAAGGGGAAAATCTAGAAAGGAAGAAGCATCCATAGATTAAAAATAATTTTCCTATGTTAAATAGATTTGGATTATTTATGAAATATACATCGTTTGAAATGATTGTTTTAAAAGAAGTGATTCATGTTCATCTTATAATGTATCTAAAAATACAAAAAATACCACATAATATGGTGAATAAATAATTTCCATCCATGGAAATGAATTTGAAAGGATCTAAAAATATAGATTCTCCCAGGAAAATTAAAAATGGTTTATGGTTCATCCGTGGGTAATAACCATAATAATTTCAATAATATTTCATCAAATAAAAGATCCGATGAGAAGAAAGTCACTTATAAGATTCAATTTTAAGAACCCAATATAGATTCCAATATAACCAATGATATTTTATTCATTATTATAGAAAATATGGAGAGATAAATAAAGTTATAAGAAGAAAAATAAAAATATTTTTCTAAAGGAAAATAAAATTTCCCACACGAAGATCTCTAATTTCATGACAGGTTATTGACTAGATAAATTTCTTATGTTTAAGAAGTTTTTTTATGATTGATGCAATATGTATGGACACACTATAAGGGGTTGTTAAACAACATTATAAGAACAATAAGAAACAATAAAAATTATTATTTTTACAAAATTTTTGGCATATGATTTTATGGATCGGTAAACAATAATCAAACCACATGAAAAATAGAAATCTTGATGAGTACCATTATCCACAATAAAAAACTATTTCAAAAAAAATGTGGTATCAAAAATATCAGAACAACTAGGTTGATAAAATAGTCTCAACATTATTGTTTTCTTTTATGAATAAGAATATCCACCTAATTATATTAAACTTAATGTTCAGTAATTTTACTTACAATATACGTAATTGAAGTTGAAGAATGTTCTTATGTGGAAAACTTGAGAAGGATAAATGGTTATTTATACCATATAACCCATATTAATAAGTCGGAAATTATGATTGATCCTTCAATTAGTATTCTAAATAACTGATAGAGCATCATCCTTGATGAAGTGTAAATGTGTGTTTTTATAACTACATAGTAGAGTAAAGAATACACCATCTTTTATTATCTCACTTTTGAAATTCCAAAGAACATAAATTAAATTTTATCATTCCTGGCAAGGATGTAATAGTTTTAAAATCTATATATCCACATGAATAATAACTATTTTAGAATTTACAAAACACAAAGAATCATTTGAATTATCCTTAGAAGAGATTCATTAATAAAAATATTGTTTAGAGTTTTTTCCTTGATGAATAAAAATTAAAGAATAATGAATAATCTACAATGTTTATTAGGTCAGAAAAATTTAATTATTTTTTAATGTTCTTGAATAATATTTCATTAAAGAGGTATTTATTATTTATACCTTATCCTTGATAATTAAAATTATATTCTAACTAAAATGTGGAGAATTTTTTTTTCAATGACATAAACGTGCTAGGTATAACAAGTTAAAAGGTTGTTTCTAAGCCTACATTGTTTGAATTCCCTAATCTATGTATTCATGTGGATGTAGTAAATTTATCTTTAAATCTTACAAGAATTTTTATCTCAATTGGTAAGTCTAAATTTTCATAAGATAAAAATAGTTAGTTATCCCTTGAATAATTATTTTTATTTTTCTCATTTCATTTGGCTTTACATTATATCATATATGAAATTTAATTGTCTAAATCAAATATCTTGTTTTCTACACTACACATGGATAAAGTAGACTTATATTTGAATGATTTATGATAATTTTCTCAAGAATAAATTGATACCATTTTCCCAAGAACGTTCTATTTCATGATTATAATATAGATAGAAAGTGAAATGAATGATTGATAAAAAATAGGGACAGAAGAAGTGGAGTACATATTGACATATCATTTACAAGGTATTAATTATAAATAAAAAGGGGGAGTTTGTTGAGGATAATTTGTGACATTTTTATTTTTTATTCATGGTTTTAAATGAAAATGGTTCTTTTATTGAGGATTGATGTCAACATATTAAATAAGAATCATATTAAAAAAGAATAATAATATCTTAGAAGATAATTGTTGTTAAACACATATACGGTGTACGAAGAAAGAAGGATTTACATATAAAGTCTAATATAGAATTCTTAATTTTATTCCACAATTATGAAGGAATTTATAAATAGCCATTTATGGAATCACAATGAATTTTGAAATTCTAATTTACCTGAAAAATATCCACATGGTGAAGTTTATTTTGAATGTAAAATTTACAAGTAATTAAATTTCATAGATATATATTAAATATAATATTTAATATGTTATAAGTTTGAAATTATAGATGGTATAACATTAGAATTATTCCCATAATTCCCAAAAATCATTTGATGTTGGTTGGAATCAATTTTTAATAGGTTATAGAAAAGATAAATGTATATTTAATGGGTTCTAAAAAATTCAGGACTTTATGTATTTACGTAAATGTATCATTATCATAAAGGTATTTATGTATGGGAAATATCCATCATGCATAATTCTAACTCAAACAATTCTATACCCATTCATGGGTGGTTAACTTTTTAATATAAGGTTAAGTTTAGAAAAACAATACCTATTTAAAGGTTGTATGTGTTACTAACAAACAGTCAGTCTTGAATTACATTTCATATGTAAGGGTAAAATGATATTTCATATGGGTTTGTTTTGTTCTTGTTTAAATTTCCTAAAACCCATTTAGTAGATTCTATATTATATTATCATCTCTATAATAATTGTCATGAGTTTTGGTTAATCCTTGATTCAATTTTGTTTGAATTTAAAGATTAAATGGAGGATATATTTTTATCTAGATGATGAAAAGTAGAATGAGGTTCAATAATATCAACATCATGATATTTTTTAGTTTGATCCTAAAAATTCATAAGGGCATCTCATGGGTAATTATATGAATTAGATGATTAATATAATATCAATCGTGATATTTTCACAACAATAAGATCTATCATAGGAATGAATGGTAGGAGGTTTGACCATGTGTATGGTAGAAAGATTGACAACATGGTACTTCAATATATTAATATAGGTCATTGGATACTAAAAGGAATAATTTTAAGATCAGGTAAGTATTTATTCTTTGTTAGAAAACAATTAAATATAATTTTATTTGTAATATATGAATAAAGTGAAGAGTAACCAGTTTGATTGATTCACACATGGAATAATAAGAATCCAAATTCCTAAAATTTCATGTATGAAAATACGTTTAGTTTAAATATAATAAAATCATTATCAATAGATAAATAAGGAGAAGTTGATAAGGAAGAAATAAGGTTGTGGTTGAATATTCCTAGTTTCATTCTTTCAAGATAATCAGGAATAATAATAAAAATAATGGAGAATGGATAAAAAATCATGAATGGAGTAGATACATATATAGTAACTATATGAATGAAAATATTAATATGAAATACTAAATGAATGAAAAATATCATTGATGGATGGAGATAATTCAATGAATAATCACAATAGTTTATTTTTATATTAATGTTGTTATAATAGTTTTTGAATGGACATGGTTTCTAGGGATGCTTAAATAACTCTTGGAATGTAGATTTGGTTGAAGAAAAGAAGAGATAATTTATGAGTATTTGAATAATTTAATGTTATTATAATTAAAAAAATGAATTCATGTATCATTATGAATAAAAAATATAAATGTATAAGGAAGATAATATAACTGATACTTTTAGATATTATCATATGTATATATATTATTGTAGTTCAAAGAAAAAGGGAGGTAGGTTCGACACTATTTTTCAAGAGTGTGTACTGGTTTGTGGTATGTATTAGGAATTACCCAACACTTATATATTATTTAAGAATTTATAAGTGTCAAATAAAGAGAAAAAAATATGCCCAATGTTGTTTTTCATGCACTGAAGAAGAAAAGAGTAATAAAGAATAAGAATAAGAAGCAGTCAAGTTGTTCATAATGATTATTATAATAATATGAGATATATTCAGCCTAGATTATATATAATATGAGAGGAGAGGAATATTTTAGTGTATTTAAGTTTTCTAAGGAAATATATGGAAGAATATTTCATTGCATATTAGTTTGTTAATATAAATATAATGAATTGATTATTTGAAGTTTTATGAATACAAATAGAAGATGTGACTTATGTGAAATGTAATAAGAATAAGGTTATTATAGCACATGAACAACAATGTATATTTTTAAATTAGTGATAAAATATCTAGTTTTTAACCCTAAAATTAAATGTAATGTTTCTAGATATACATGATTATGAGATGAACCAAACAAGTCTCTGGGATGGACACTATACACTATTGGGTCCAAATAGTGTGACACTCAAAAGGATATACTAGTTGGTATTATGGCCTCGTATTTTGTTAGATTGCAGTAAGTATTATCCTTCTTATAATGTGAGGTGGTAATTTTCAATTTTTGTACTCTTTGTGTATGTTTTTAGTCTTGTTTCATAGGAAGCCAATAGTGATAAAATAAAACTTAGATACCAATTCACATTAAATAGTGATAGAGGAAAAAATTAAAGTGAAAAAATAGTTTAATGTATAAGGTATTTAAAGTCACCAAAATTGATTAACCCCTATCTTAGTGTGGTTTATATCATAATAGGGTACCATAATTGGTATCAAATCCTGATTCATCTACGATTAGATTCTCTATAGATAAAGGTGTTGTCTATTGATGATTAGAATAAATTTTATGATTTATAATAAAGTGTAGTTTTAGTTAATAATAATTATTTTTATATAAGAATATTATTTATACCAAGATAATTAGGATTAAGATAAATAAGTAGAATAACATAATTAAAAGTATGACCCTCTTGAGTTAAGAAAAACAAAGTTTAGTCCATATAAGAATTTAAGAACATATATCTAGTTATAATGGTTATAAATATGTCTTACTTTGATAACCACTGATATGGACATACCTTATACCTCAAAATGACCAAGGGTAATAAGTGATCATGAGGAATATAAATGTTCTCATGAAAAAATTCCACAAGAATAAGAATAACCAAGTGTAGGTGATCATATATCAATAGATATTTTGGTTAATAAAATAAATTATATAATGAATGAATTAAATAATGAGTTAGTATCTATAATATTTATGATCCTTTAAGGAATATAGGATGAAATCACATATCTTTAAGAAGAATTAGAGAATATAATGAAGACATTGCAAGAAAATACATAAACTTGCATAAATATTTCTAAATATTTGAAAGAGAAAGATGTTATAAGTTTGAATCTTGATGAAAATTAATCCATGTTTTAAGACTTATTTCTCACAAAAATCTAATAAAAGAATGAGACCATTGAATATTTTGAGAAGAAGACCCATGCATTGCAATAAAATCTAAAAAATAACATTGATATAAAAATTTATTAACTAGATATTAAATTAAAGAAGATTAAGAAAATTGATATAATTTTATTATAAAACATAAAAAATAATGATTAAGTAGTTTAGAATATGAGAATTTATTTTTAAGGAAAGGTGTAATTCATTGAATATTTGAAAAATTATCTCAATATGAAATGTCTATAATTTGAAATAAAACAGACCAATCTTGAAAATACTTGTTTTAAGAATTAAAAATTGAATAAAAAAGGAGATATGGACATGGGATATTATAAAAAGGTTGCTAATATTTGAATGAATTTATTGTGTGATCATGACATAATTAGATGATCTTTACAAATCAATCTCAAAGAATAAGGTATAATCCCTTTCAAATTTTATTTCTCATGATAAATATACTTTTCAAATTAATGTTGGTTTAAATTTTAAATACGAACATGTATGTATAAGGAAAAGTTATTTAAAACATTAAACCTAGTTTATAGTGGAAATAATATTGAATATGGTTTATGGATCCCTAAGAATATCTAAAAATTAGTGGTGAAGTCCCAAAAATAGTGTGTTCATTTTGTTGGAAATTTTGGAAAGTATGGAGTAGACAAAAGGAGATCAATGATTGTAGGGATTTTTTAGTGTTGTAATATGTTTGTAAAATATGAATTATATTTTTCAAAAAATACTTTCAATGTTAAAATTCAATGAAATTACATTTTAAATTTAAGAAATCCAAAGAGCAAGAAAGATTCACATATTAAATATTATCTATCCACTTAAAATAGATTTGTAATTATTGAATAAATATATGAAATTTTGATTGATTGTGGTTAAAAAAGTAATTCATGTTTATCTCAAAATTAATTTAATTAAAATGGTAAAATAATTTCATATAAGACTCAGAAGAAATAAGCTACAACCATGGAAAATATATTGAAGGGATATGAAAATATAGATACTCCCAATATGATTAAAATAATAATGATGGTTTATCCATGAGTAATAAAAAAACAACCAATATAAGAGTGAATATTAAAAAATATATGATGATAAGAAAGTAACTCCAATGATTATATGAGGATAAACCAAAACATATTCTAATATATAAAATTATATTCTAGTTATTTTGCCAATATATTGGAGAGACAAAGGAATTTGGAAGAAGCACAATAAAAATCATGTTCTAAATGGAAATATGATGTTCTATAAGAAGATATCAAATTTCATGATATTTTACCAACAAAAGGTAACTCCTATGTTGATGATGTTATGTGTGAATGATTCAATAAGGCTAAAAACACTACAAGAGGTTCTTAAAAAACATTACCAGCAAAAGAAGAATAAATCAATAATATAATGATCTTAGAAGTTGGTTAAAATGATTTCATGGATATGGAAATAGAAATAATCCCACATAAATAAATGGATGATTTGATGATTACCATTCAGTGAAAGGAAAAAATAGATCTCAAATCAAGATGTGGTAGAATGAAGACTGGAATAACTCCGTTGAGAAAATCCACTCAATATAACTATTATCATTGAGAAAAAAGAGGATATAATTTATTACATTATACTTTTTGTGAGGTACTTATTCATAAAATGTTGGGAATTAAAGGTAAAATATTTTCTCTGGGGGAAATATTTAGTAGAATAAATGGATATTAATTCTTGACTATGAAAATTAAGATCACACTAACTATGATTGATATCTCAACTGATATTCTGCAAAAAATGATTGAGAATCATCTTTCATGTAGTTGAAATGTGTGTTTTCAACATTGGAAAAAATTATAAAGAAGATACTATCCTAGTTTGATATCACAATTGATATCCTAAAGAGAATATTTTTTAGTTTATTTTCCTTGGTGAACATGTCAATGTTTTTAAATCTAGATAACTATATGATGAAAATATAGTTTTTTGTTTTCTCAGTATGAAACTACATTTGATTAATACTTAGTAGAGGTTTATCATTATGAAGATTTTTTTGACTGTATTCTAGAGGGGAGACACGTCAAGAATGATGAATAATATTCAATAACATTATTTTATAAAAATATTATTATTTAGGGAATTTTTTGAGGAATTTTTCATTAAAGAGTTCTGAATTATATATACCTTATACTTGACAACTCAAAATAGATTATAACTTAAAGTGGAGAAATTTATTTTTATCAATGATATAAATGTGTAATTTTGAGAAAGTGAAGTCCTTTTTAAAATCTACATTGATCAAAATTTTTAATCATGATATTCAAATGGATGTATAAAAATCATTTTAAAATTGAATAAGAATTTTTTATATCAATTAGTATGTATCTATTTTAATATCCTCAAAACTAATTGGTAATCTCATGAATAAAATATGTGATTTTCCTCATTTCATTTGTTATAAATTTATTTTATAAGGGACTTATTAGTTTTCTAAATCAAAGAACTTTTATTTCTATACTTATCATAGATATAATAGTCATATATTAGAATAATTTACACCCCCATAATATATAATAAATTGATACTAATTTATAATGTAATTAGTATTTTTTCAATATGGGAGAGATAAATTGAAATAAATGATTGATAAGAAATATGACTATAAAGAATAAAAATTATAAGATACCACTTAGACAATATATGAAAAAAATAAAAAGGGAGTGTTTATTGAGATCATTTTGTATGGGTTATATTTTTTTCTCAATCATGTTCAATTAACAAGGATATTTCATTAACTATTTATGTAAATATGTTGAAATATAATTATAATAACGAAGAAGATAAACTTGGAAGATAATTAGATTTCCATAAATAGGTTTTTATAAAGGAGAAATGAGTTCCAAGGAGAATATAACTTATAATTGTTAATTATATTTAAAAATAAAAAAATGTATTTTTAAAGGTCCATCATTGGATTCACTAATCATTTTTAAAGGATGACTTATATGAGAAATATTCTATTGGAGAAGTTTTTTTTTGAGATGGGAATTTAATGGTAGTAAAGTTTTCAGTATTGTACTAAATTGAATTTGTAATTTCTTATAAGGTAGAAATTATTGATGAAAGAGATATTTAATTATTTATATAAATTTAAATTTCATTTGAAGTTGGTTGGAATCTGTTTTGATGTGGTTAAGAAATGACTGTGTGTATTTTTAAGGATTTATAAAAAATTCCAGAGTTTATACAGTTATGTAATGGTTTAATAGTTATACTAAAAGATATGAATGGGTAAAGTGCGTCATTCATAAATGTAACTATAATAATTCAATATCAATTTATTTTTTTCACATAGTAAAGGTTTTACTTAAGGTTATGTCATGAAGAGAATAACCAATGTAAAGTTAGTTTATGTTTCAATATAAATGTCGTTCTTGAATTAAATTTCATGTATAAGGGTAAAATTTATATGCATGAGGAGGGTATGTATTGATCCTATGTAAAAGGAATTAATCTTATTCAACTAATTCTATATTATTTTATCCTCCTAGAAAAAATTATAATTCACTTGGTTAATCCATGATTGAATCTATTATGTAGATTAAGGTGAAAAGAAGATATATTTTTATTAAGGTGATTCAGATTGGATTTAGATTTAGTGACATCAACATCTTAATACTATTATTGTGATCCATAAAAAAATAAGAAGAATAGATAACTGTTGATGGTTTTAAGATGAATATTTTTGTAAGATCTACTATGAAATTGACACAACATGATGATTGATATTGAGAAAAAATATTAAGAAGATAAAGCATTGGTACAATGGGATGATCCACCATGGGCTATCTAAAGGTAGGAAGACCAGTTGTGGCCTACTAAATGGAAGATAATAAAGATAAAATAAGTGTGTAATCTTTTTAATAAAATAATATGTTGAAATTTTCACTATAATATTTGAATAAATATAAAATGATGTAGTTTGAGAGATTCAGTCTAGTAAGAATCAGATGGTATGTTCATAGTATTGCGTACATGAATATTTATGTTGTTTAAAAGAATGAAAATAATTGTGGAAATATTAATAATGAGAATTAATGAATGAAGGTAGAAATAAAAAACTATAAATGAATGGTCTTATTCATTTTATGGAATTATAATAAAGAATTTCTTTATTAAAGAAGGAATATTAATTCATGAATAGAGAATTCACATCCATATAAATTTTATGCATGCATATATTAATATGAAATATTTAATGTATTAACGTTATCATGTATTAAATAAGTGTTTTAAATGAATAAATGAAATAGATACATGTATATTTATGTATTTATAATTTTATTTTTAATTTATAGGGTTTCTTGAGAAGTTTACAGAATCCATGGAATGTGGATATGGTCAAAGAGAAAAAGTGATAATTTTTTGTGATTTTAATTACTGAACGTTATGGTAATTTAAATCAGGTATTCCTGCATAATTATGAGTAAAAAATGAAAAATTTATAGGATATGATAACCAAACATTATTGATATTATCATAATTATAAATATTGATGCATCTTAAAGAAAGATATTGAAGAGTTTAACACTGTTATTAAATAGAGTGTAACTATGAATGCCACATAAAATGAAACATCTGACACTGCTATATTAATAAATAATTTCTATGTGTTGAATACTATTAAGAAAAGAAGAAGATCTAGTGCAGTTTTCCATACAGTAATAGAGAAGATAAGAGAAGAGGAAGAGGAAGAATATTCAACCAAGTTGGTCATGATGTTCATTAGAATAAGAAGAGATTTGTGCACTCCAATTTGCATAGAATAAGAGAAGGAAAAAATAGTGTTGTGTATTTGTGTTTAAATAAGAAATAAGAGAAATGATAGGTTATAAAATATCAGATTACTATTGTGAAAAAGAATAATAAATCTTCTATAGTGTTATGTGTACAAATAGAAGAAGTGACTCTCCACTATGCAAGGGAAGAAGAAGAAGTAATTTATAGCAAATCAAATACAAAGTAGAGTTTTAAAGTAGTGATAAAATCTCTAGTTTAAGGAAAATAAGTAACTATAAAGGTATGAGATATACTTGAGTGTGGGATTCACTAAAAAAGTGTATTGGATAAACAATCTATATTTTTAGGATAAAATATTATAACACTCATAGGGGTTTACTAGTATTTTTAGTGACCTAGGATTTTATCATATTTTATCATGGATTAAATTTCTTATACTGGGAGGTGAATCTTGTAAATTTTGGTTCTGTTCATGTATTTGTTTGGTTACATTGTATATAAAGGAATAAGTTAGAAAATATAAATAAGTGACATAATCACTTTAACTAATGACAAAGGTTAAAATAAAAGTGATATAAAATTAAACTGATAATTTTATTAAATTCCACCAATACTAATTCACCACTACCTCTCAGTGTGGTACATATCCCAATCGGTCTATTCACACAAGACCATTCATGGTCATACTGAGAATATTAATCTCACCACTTTTAATGCATTGAAATTGTAATTAATTATTCTATCCTGTTCATCTATCTAAACGTTTATGATTACATTAGATAATTAAATTTATACACTTTTAATTTAAATTAATTTATTCTCCCCAAACTCTCAATTTATCTAAAACAAGACACCTATGAACTAATCACTTACTATGACGGTTATATTTAATATGATCTAGGATTAATATAAGATAAAAAATAACTCAGGTAGTTAAGTGTGGTGGATATAGTGATAATTTAACTTCACTTATTGAGCGTTAATTACTAAGTGTGGGTGATCGGTGAGGGTTGAGAGAGGGAAAGAGAAAAAAATTGAATAATGATTTAATAGGTATGTGAGTGGACAATCATAATATAGAGAATTAATTTTTAAACTAATTTTAAACTCCATGTTATTTTGCTACATTCACATAAATACAACTACTTGTTTAATCATTGAGACCTCAATTCAGGAGAAAAACATACTTTAAACTCTCTCTTCATCATAGGAAACCATATTCCTATTACATTTATATTAATTTAGGATCAAAATATTATTATTGGGGAACCCCATGACACACTTGACATTATATAGCCCGAATGGCCCGAAGGCCTTCTTTTTTTATTTTATTATAGATAATCCCCCTTTTAAGGGTTGAAGGGGAACCCGAACATGACCCGTAGGCCCAAGGCATAAGGCCCGACATGACCTGTAATACATGACCCAAAGGCCCAGAGGCATACCATGCCCAATACATGACCCGTAGGCCCAACCCACTAGAACTACCCCTCCCCAGCTTCTGCATCATTGATTGCCTTTAGCTCCCCACTTGCATTGCTGATTGGCTAGCATTTCCCCGTACAAAGTTACACGGTGCCTGGTCCCGATGGCGGTTTTCATACCCTCTCATTCTTCCAATATGGTTATCTCTACTTCTGGTGACTGCTACTGGCGCTCTGATCCTCATCTAGGTCCTGATCTGTGTGAATTGTGCTACTTCATGGTCTTCAATAGCCCGAAGGCCCTGTGGCTCGAAGGTCTATGATGGCCTGATGGCCCTGAGACCCGTAGGCCCAGACCGGTGGCCCGAATTCCCAAATTAGGTTAATAGTCTGGCTGCTACAGAACCAAACAGTACCTGCTACAGTGCATGCTACAGTCCCCCGGAAATTTGCCTCCACCCGGTTTTGAACCTGGTCTCTTGGATGCCAAGAAGGAGCCCTTGCCACTTAGGTACGAGCTCGTTCGCTTGACATTATACATATTTTAATACTTAACATGAATTCCATATGGGTTTGTGTTGAGTAAAATAAGAAACGATCCATTTTTATTAACCAACAATATAGTTTCAATAACAAAGGGGTTAAATACTAGTAGAATATTTTAAATATCCTAAAATGTAGACCCTGTCTAAATCACCCCATATTATATGTGTCTAGACTTATTCTAATGGGAATCACAAGTGGTATTATAGTCGAGGTTCTCTTTAATTAAATATTTATTGATATATCAAAATATTTATGAGATAAAATGTCTTATTTAATTGGATTTAATATATTATTTCTATTTGTTTATAATTGAAAACATAAAGGGAATATTTGAATTAGAAGATCCTCAGATAAATAAATTTGATTCTATCCCTGTAAAAATATATCTGGAAATTTTAATAAAAAATGAAAATATTGAATAAGAAAAAGGGAAAGGATATGAAAATGAAAGCTTGAGTATAAGATTAATCCCCATTAGGTGATGATAGTTATAATGGTAATAGTTTATTAGTTAAATATGTTTATTATTATTCCTCTTTTGAAAAAATAAAACAAAATAATAATGAATAATGTAATGAATTAATTATTGATTTTTATTATTACATAAAATATTAATTTAATATGATCACTATTAATGTTTTTGAATATATATTTTATTATATGAAATGGATATAGAATAAAAATTCAACGATATAATGTGAGGTTGGTGTAATGGAGGCTTCATTAGCTATGAAATTAAAAAATCTGCAATACTCTAAAAAAAATTGGGAATTCTGAAGAATAATCTAATTATATTGGAAATGAATTATTTTATATCGATGATAAATAATTTCAAAGAGATATTTTTTAAAAAAATTTTCTATAAGAAGGTTTTTTAGGGAAGTTATCCATTTATCAGGCAATGTTTTAAAAGTCTCAGAAAATGTTAGAAATGCTCAACTAGAAATAGAAAGAAAAATAATACAAGATAAAGATAATTAATTATATATAAAATTAAAATACATGGGGATAAAATTAAAAATATTAAAACAAATTGATAATAATTACTAAAATATATTTAGGTTGAGAATAATATCCTTAGTTTAAAATTCATTGAGTTATCCATAAAATTTAAATATCTTGATGAGATTAAATCTTGAATTTTCCAAGATAATGAGAATAAAAATAATTCCACAGAAATATAAAAGGATGTTTTTCTATTTAATAATGACTCAAAATAGTGGTAATATGTGTTGGTAATAATCTCCTGATCAATCCACAAGTAGTTAATACAAACATGTATCCCACTATCCTGTTAAATCTGATAATGATAATTCTATTTTATCTAGAAGTGAAGGAAAATACTCAAAAAATATACATATTTGGAGGGATGGAAATTGCAATAATTTTTTAAAATATTCAATGGTCTATATAGACATGTCAAATAAAATAAAATCCAAATTGAAATCAAAATATAGTGGTGACATATTCAAAAAATAGTAAGGTAATCAATCTATCCAGACTTGACCAAAAGAAAATAGAAGGATAATTGTTTGAAATTTTGGGTTCTTTATATATTTAGAGAGAAGGATATTTTTTTGCATAGAATGTATACATATACAAGTTAGAGAAGTATTGATGTTGTTGGAGTAGATTTTTGGAATATTGAACACCTTTTGTACTGAATAAGATTTCACAGACAAAGTAATATTCATACATTAATGATATATTTGGGTTTCTAGGGGTCTTGTTGGATTTTTGAAATATATATGTAAACTTATATGTGTAGTGATAATATTTTCCAAAAATATCATATACTCACATATATATAAGGACACGTAAAAATTGAAAGTATGTGATGTAAAAACAAATTTAGGCATTGACGAGTAAACAAAATAACAAGAATATTGGATAAAATACACCAATTATGTTAATGAGTGATGATAAAAAAGATTATACAATAAATTGGATAAGATAATTCAATTTTAGAAAATCAGGTCATATCATAGACTATTTAAATATGGCCATAAACATCAAATAAAAAAGAATCAAGGTAAAAAAAAAAGGGAATCCATCTAAGAAATAGATAGAATGATTATATTAGTGGTTGAAACTCCTCAAGAGATACCTGAAAAGATTATCAAGATGGGTAACTCAAAAGTTTATGAAAATGTTTATGTAAGGTGAAAATAGTGAAGAGAAATGATTTCTCGAAGAATGGAAATTTTTCATTATCAAATGAAGAATAAAGGGAAAGCATAACTTACTTCTATAACCAAGAAAGATACAGTAAAAAAGGATAAAAAAATAAGTATTAAAATAATTCAAAATAAAATTTAACAATATTTTCATATCAATTATAAGAGGAAAGAATAAGGGATAAATATGAAAAATATTGATTTAGCTTTATTTATCAAGTAAATATTCCTATTCTAGGTAAGAATATAATTGAAATTAATTATAATACCATGCTACCAAAGGAGAAACATACTTTTACTGTCAAAATTAGAGAAATCATGAAAGGGAATATCCATTTTAAAACATCATGTAATGGATATTTTAGAATAATATATCTTCCTTGTCTCTTATATTAATGGGTTGTGGATGATCAGTCTATTCCTACATGTTTTTTCTTATACTCAAAGGTAAGGAATTAGAGGTGATAGATTAAATAAATGGAAATATCTCAAATAAGTAATATCTATAAAAAACGAATTAAATATCAATCATGGTGGACATAAAATATATCATGAGAATTTATAAATAAAATCAAAACATGGTAAATTATGGTGAGAAACCCCTAAGGGGGAGCTATAAAAGAATATAAATTTGGATGAGATTCATTATTTTCTATAAAATCTATACTATTGGACAAACCTAAAAAACATGAATTTATGGTATGATTTTAACTCTCTAAATTATGTTTTTTGATCTTTATTAAAGAGAATAATTAAGTGGGTGTAATTATCTTACAAAATGGGGGAATAAATATACCAACACTTGAAATTTTTTGATGTATTTATTTATGTGAAGTTGAATGTTTGTAAAACATCAAGAAATAGTTTTACAGCCCCAAGAGAAATAGTTTTAGATTTTGTATCACATTTTGAGTTATTTATGGATATCTTTATTTTCTATATTAATCACTCCTGTTTTCTATAATGATTTTTACCATGTATACATAGATTTTATTAGTTGATGACACATCACTAAGAAGATTTTAATATCACCCTTCTCTCATAGAGTGAATTAAGGACACTAAATGTGAAAAAAAAATAAGTTAGAACAAGTTTCTTTAATGTATAACAATTATTTAAAGATGATAAACCCTTACCTTACATAAATTTTATGAATAATGGGGAGAAAATTTCTTTTTTCCCTCCTTTTGAAATGGCTCGGGTTTTTGGGGTCCATCACTTGGTAAAAATCTGATGTTGAGGTGTTCTGGGTGGTCTGGAAGGCCATCCTATCTTCTCGGTGACTCCTAGCGGTATCCTTGGCCTACAGGTACCCTTGGCCTACCGGTAAACCTAGATTACTAGTGACCTTGGGGTACCGGTGTCCCTCAGCTACCAGTATCTCTTGGCTACCAGTAGCTCTTGGCTACCGGTAGCTCTCGCATACCCCCACAGGTTTTCCAGTAGCACCTCCTTTTTGTGCTAATTGATTTTAAAACCATGTTTAACCTTTTTAAACCTCTTTTAAAGCACATCAATGCTCGTTTAAAATAAATGATTGGTGAGGTACCCCCTTAAATGAAAAACCATGAGGTGTGCGTCAGTTTAAACTGCCCTAAAAGGCGGTGAACTTTAAGTAGCGTGTGGGGTGTCTCAACCGCGTGGTCAACCCATGATCCCGCTTCTTAAGTGGTTTCAAGTTTTCCTTTCCATATCTTAACTATCCCGGGAATGCTGTATCTCAGCCTTTATAACCAAAGTCTTCTCCCTAGGTTTCTTTTCTCGATTATCTTGCTCGGAGTACCCTTCCTCCCAACGAGCCGTACCCCTATTGCGATGTTTTTCTTTCGCGTTCCGTGGAGTTCCTGCCACTCCTGTATTCTAGTTTCCATGCGAGGACTTAACGTCGATCTTTGATCCATCAAGTAGGGACTTTATCCTTCGCCTCTCCTTCTGTGTATCATGCGGGGTGGGAATTCTTTTGTCTCTATGAAAATTGATGAAACCTAACTTAATGAAGATAATAAACGAACCTTTAAAGAATGAAGGGGGGGGTGTGATCGATGACCTGATGTTCTCTTTTATTGTTGATATATGTTGTGAATTATACGGGCCTATGCTCACTAAAAATCATGGTTGTTGGTGGTCTTTCTCTATGCACTAATGAACCTTGCTATTTTTGGATATTTAAATAACCGTAACATGGAATTAGTTTGCTAAGTATACTTGGTTAAATAAATTGAATGCACCAGGATCAACCCTTTTCTGTGATAACCCCGGTTAAAGCACAATGGAATTGAAACCATGGAGTGTGTTAAATATTTTAAATCTAAAAATACATGCATGGGCCTGCCATGTATTGGTGGTAGTGGTTTGGTTGTTTTTTTTCATGGTCCATTTGTGGGTGACCTTATGGTTTTCTTAGATGGGGGCTTAGATTGATTGGGTGATATGGGTGGGGATGGGATCCCCTATTCTTATACATTCACTGGTTGTGAATTTGAGGCTGTGTGGTTACTCTGATTTTATCACGAATTGGGGTGGAATCCTCTGTTGTTGAGAAACCGTTGGCTCCTGGATTTTGGGAACATGGGGTTATATCTTGGGGTTTTCTTTGGTTCCAGTACTTTGAGGGATCTCACTTATCCCATTGTTGTTGTGACTTTGCAAGAGAACCGGGTGCGAATTCTTAAATTGTTATTGGTTGTAACTTTTTCCCTTAGTTTGTGCTTATGCTGTTAGTTGCCCAGTAGTGCAGAACTTTATTTAAGTGAGATTACTTGAATATGGAAGCAAGAATAACTTAAATGGGAATTTGTTCTGGGGGTGAGTTGTGACTCGGCTATGGGCAGTGTGCTTCTTATGAATAGGGGCAAGTGTGCTTGTTCTTGGATTGGATTTGGAAACCCTAGGTTGGGTTGAGTGTTTGTTACTTATACAAATATTTTTTAGTTCTTAGGTTTCTTATTCACGCCCCACCCAAGTTGAGTACTTAGTTCCGAACACCCCCATTTCATGGGGGAGGGTGTTTTTCCCAACACTTCTATTAGTGGCTGGTTATTAGATCATTTCTGCTCCCCTTCCCGGATAGCCCAAGTATCTTCAGGCAGGCTGGGTTGGCCTGAAGTCCATTAGTAGGCCAAGAATCTTCGGGTGGGGTAGTTGTGGTGGTTGGACCAGGTGTTTTTGGGCAGGTTGTTTCCCAAGTATCTTCGGGATGAGGCCCAGGTGTCTTCAGGCATGGCAGTAGTTGTTCTGACCCAAGTGTTTGTGGGTATGGTTGTGGTGGTTGTGGCCCAGGTGTTTGCGGGCGGGATAGTGGTTATGGCCCAGGTGTGTGTGGGCGGGGATTGGCAGTGGGACTGCGGTGAGGTTGTGGCATAGGTGTGTGCGGGCGGGGTTTGGCAGTGGGAATACCGCAAGAATGGAAGGATTGGTTCGATGAGTAGGATGTCTTCAATAACCAGTGGGAAAGCAGTGCGGGGTACCCAAACATTGATATACTATTACTATACTCTACTTGACTTGCGTTATTTGGGGAGTGTGCCTTGGTGAGGCTTGTGTGGATAGTTTACCTTGTTAGGTGTTTAGTTATCTCTTTTTCCATGGAGCATTAGAATGTCTCCTCACTTGTGCACACGAGTCTTTGGTTTTCCCTACTGAGTGTACTTGTATGCTCACCCTACGTTTATAAAACTGCTTTCAGGTTTCCAGGAGGACTTCGGGGATCGTGCAGAGCCATACTATCTTGGACCTTTGGGGCAGTTGCAGTTTCTTTTTCCCTTTTTGTTGGTATTTTTTCACCATTGGAGTTTTGTGACTTGTATCTTTTACCTTTGAACATTCATATGGGAATTGTTTACATTCAAATGTCCTTGCACTTTCAGTTTTGGTGTTGTGGGATTCACTATCTTATCTCCCGATCCTATTAAATGAAAAAGGGTAATTACTTCCATTTAGTGTGTGATTATATACCCTTTGTGCTGGTCTCCACCCTAAGACCTATTGAAGGAGGGTTTCAGGGGTCATTATCTCTCATTAAACTTAAAGAAGGAAGGGCCTGGCAATCTGCTGACCCTTCCCTCCTTTTGGTTAAGGCAGGTCATGACAGAATGGTATCAGAGCCAGGGGTTGAGAGATAGGATGGGGTCTAGAGATAGGCACAGTGAGGATTGCATGGGATGGTAGGGAAACCGTGTTGGGTGACCTTGGTGCGTGAATTAGGCAAGGGAAGACCTCCTAGGACACAGTATTTTAGCCCCCCCCCCCCGTGATCCGATGCAAGGACTCTGGACCTACCGAACGGCCAAGTGAGGCCACGCTGATTGTAGGCTAGAGACCCTAGGAAATGTACATGCATCATAATGACTTGTTTTCTCGTGTTTCTGGGGGTGTTTTGGGAATTTTAAATAAACAATAAGTTTAATTATTTTTAAGAACAATATTCTCAACTACTTGGGCTTAAGAATTCTTTGTTTACCTTGCAGCTATGGCACCCGGGGGACGACCATGAGGTGTACGGGCGATCGAGGCCCAGGAGGTTGACTTGGTCGATCGGCAGAGGGATGATCGAGAGGAGGAGGATGACCAGTGGTAGAAGACGCTTCAAGCCTTCTAGAGACCGACCCTCGAGAAGTACGAGGGCAACACCTCTGACATGAAGACGGAGGGCTGGCTTGAGGAGCTGGTGATAGCCTTCGGCTTGATCCAGGCTCCTACCAAGTACTGGGTTCCTCTGGCCATCATCTAAATGCAGGGAGCAGCACGTCAGTGGTGGATGCTCTACCTATGGGAGAGGAGAGAGGCCGAGGTGGCTTGGGCTGATTTCGAGAAGGAGTTCCAGGTGGAATTCCTCTCTTATACCATGAAAGATGAGAAGAGGCAGGAGCTACTCTCCCTCCACCAGGGGAGTATGTTAGTAAGGGAGTTGGGGATCAAGTTCAAGGATCTCCTCTGCTTTGATATGGACCTCTTTCCGGATGAGGAGCCTCGGGCGATACGTTTAGAGGAGGTTCTTCAACCCTCCCTCCAGTACGATGTTTCCCCATTCACCTTGCTGACATACATAGAGGTCCAGAAGAAGGCAGATGTGGTGGAGAGGATTCACATGCTGGGAGGTGTGTCACAAGAGGGGATTTATCTAGGCCCATCAAAGGGAAAGGCCGTCAGCACCAAACCTCCAGCATCGGGACCCTCTAGGTTCCGACCCGCAGGGAGCATGCCGCAGCAGTTCCAGTTCTGGTCACCCGGTCCTCTCCCTTTCACTTCAGTCCCTGGACCAAGGTGCTTCGTTTGTGGGAGCCATGGAAATCTCCGGAATCAGTGCCTGGACTGATTATAGTACGCCGGTGGCGGATAGGCCCAAAACCCGCCTCAGCCGCAGCTTCCATATAGGCCCTTTCAACAGCAGCAACAGGGGTAGCAAGCTCCCGCTCCTCCGAGGGAAGACATTGTAGGGGGAGGCCGACCTCAGGGCGCTCCTCAGGTACCTCGACCAGGGAGTGGTCGGTGAGGTGGCTGAAAACCGAGGGGTAGAAGAGTTGGGCATGGATAGTTGCACGCCACAGAGGCAGCAGTTCTAGTGGGAATGTAGGTTGTTCGAGGTACGATCAGTTTGTTCAGTACCCTGGCTTATGCCTTGTTCGATACTGGAGCTTTTCACTCCTTTGTTGCACCCGGTCTGGCCCGTTCTCTGGGTCTAGATGCCAAGAGACTTCCAGTGCCCCTGGTGCTGAGCACACCAGTCGGAGGTCAGACCGACTTGTTATATGTTTGTAGAGGATTCAGACTAATAATAGGGCCACATCAGTTAGTCAGGGATCTCCTACTATTGTATATACAACCATACGATACCATCCTAGGCATTGAATGGTTGTTCTCGGTATGTTCCATCATTGAATACTTTCGAGGAATGGTCGTGTTCTTAGACTTAGGCGGCAAACATGTTACTTTCACCGGCAAGCGGAGTGGCTAGAAGGGCAGCAGGCGAGAGGAAACCCTCCTCTCCTTGTTAGCTATGCTCTCTGTAGAGTTAGTGGATGCTGATATGGTGGAGGTACTAGGGATCGTCAGTGAGTTTGTTGATGTCTTCCCTGAGGAGGTGACGACTCTACCCCCTCGACATGATATCAAGTTTGGGATATAATTTCAGCATGGTGATCGCCCGATTTCGATGGCTCCCTACCGGATGACACCTTCGGAGCTACGAGAGTTGCGGATTCAGATTGAAGATCTAATGAAGAAGGGTTTTGTTTGACCGAGTGCATCATCGTGGGGTGCTCCCGTGTTGTTTGTGAAGAAGGCGGATGGTGGTCTAAGGCTGTTCATATACTACATGAGGATGAATTAGGTAATGGTCAAGAATCGCTACCCTCTTCGAAGAATAGACGATCTCTTTGGCTATCTGAAAGGGACAGGATGGTTCTTGAAGATCGACCTACGGTCTACGTATCACTAGTTAAGGGTGAAGGAGGGTGACATCTCAAAGACGGCCTTCAGGTGCAGATATGGGCACTTCGAGTTTGTAGTCATTCCTTTCAGCGTTAAGAACACTCCAGTTGTGTTCATGGAGATTATGATCTCCGTTTTCTGGGAGTATATGGATCAGTTTGTATTCATGGTCATTGACGACATACTGATCTACTCAAGATCAGAGGAGGACCATGCTGAGCACCTGAGGATGGTTTTGGAGGTCCACCGACAGCACCAACTCTATGGGATTTTTTTAAAATGCAAATTTTGGATGCGAGAAGTGCACTTCCTAGGGCACGTAGTGTCCGATCAAGGGGTAGCAGTGGACCCATCAAAGGTTGATGTAGTTGTTTCCTGAGTATGACCCAAGAATGTGGTAGAGGTTCATAGTTTCTTGGGGCTGGCAGGTTACTACTGGAGGTTCATACCCAAATTCTCTCGAGTTGTGGCACCTTTGAAGGCCTTGACCAAGAAGGACCAGGTTTTCATGTGAAGTGAGAAATGTGAGGAAGCCTTCAGCTATCTGAAGTAGAAGTCAGTTAGTGCCCTAGTGCTGAGACTACCAGATGAAGGGGTAGCGTATGAGGTGTTTTGTGATGCTTCAGGGAAAGGCCTCAGATGTGTGTTGATGCAGTGACAAGGGGAGATCTCTTATGGGTCTAGGAATATACGCCCTCATGAGCATAATTATGCCACCCACGATCTGGAGATTTCATCGGTCGTTTTCACACTAAAGTTGTGGCAACATTACCTCATCGAAGAACACTTTGTGGTCTTCACGGATCACAAAAGCTTGAGGTATATCTTCTCCCAGCGAGACCTAAAATTGTAGCAGTGAAGGTGGATAGAGTTCCTCCAAGATTACAACTTTGATATTTCTTACACTTCAGGAAAAGGGAATGTAGTGGCCGATGCTTTGAGTAGGATTTTGTAGAAGGATGCAGTCTGAGAGTCGGCAGATGCTTGGAAGGTGATGGAGGAGTTGGCTTCCTTGCACCTGGATGTGAGGATGGATAGTAGTAGAGGTTTCCTATATCATATGACAGTGCATTCCTCTCTATTGCGGCAAGTGGAGGAGTCTCAGTGGGGAGACCCAGAGTGCGAAGTGATGCATGACTGAGTTGACCAGGGCAATGCTCCGGAAGGGTGGACGAAAGATGGGCAAAATCAGATGCTCTTCCTGGGAAAGGTGTATGTTCCAGAGGCTATGCGTGGTAAGGTTCTTAGTGAGTTCTACAACTCACCCCTAGTGGTACACCCAGGAGTTTCCAAGATGTACCAGGGTTTGAGGAGACAGCTTTGGTGGCCCGGAGTAAAGCGTGTAGTGGCAGAGTTTGTGGCCATGTGCCTAGTGTGTCAGCAGGTGAAGGCTAAACATTGTGTTCTAGGCGGGTTTTTGCAACCTTTAGATGTCCCCGAGTGGAAGTGTGATGACTTCTCGATGGATTTTGTCAAGGGACTACCCAAGTTGCAAGGGGGCTGCGATGCCATCTGAGTAGTAGTGGACCGCTTGACGAAGTCAGCTAACTTTCTGGCGATTAAGGAGTCGAGTGCAGTGGACGCTCTAGCACGAAAGTATGTGGATGAGGTAGTGCAGTTTCATGGAGTTCTGAGTTCCATAGTCTTGGACAGGGATTCACATTTTACCTCACGAGTCTATAGGGGTTTGTGGCATTATTTTGGCACCCAAATACATTTTAGCACTTCTTTCCACCCCTAGATAGATGGGCAAACAGAGCGCACCATCAAAACGTTGGAGGACATGCTTTGGGAATGTATTCTATACTTTGGGGGATCATGGGTGCGACACTTTCCTCTGGTAGAGTTCGCCTACAATAATATCCATCACTCTACCATTGGCATGGATCCATTCTAAGCATTATATGGAAGGTCGTGTCACTCACCCATGTGCTGGACTGAGATTGGGGAAGTAGGTGTTCTTGGCCCAGAGGTGGTGCAGAGCACGACAGAGAAGGTTCATCTTATACAAGAATGGATGAAGGTGGCTCAGGAAAGACAGAATTCATATGCCGATGATAGGATGAGACCCTTGGAGTTCGATGTTGGGAATCATGTGTTCTTGAAGGTTTCACCCCAACGTGGGAAGTAAAGGTTTGGGAAGGGGAGTAAGCACTTTCCTAGGTTCATCGGACCCTTATAAGTGTTTTGGCAGGTCGGTGAAGTGTCTTATTATCTAGCGCTACCACTACCACTACTGAGGATACACGATGTATTCATTGTGTCCCAGCTTCGTCGATATCTACATGACGACTCCCACATCATAGATTGGGGAGAGTTAGATGTCGAAGACGATGCGACATTCATAGAACGACCAATCAAGATCTAGGATCGTAAAAATAAAGTACTTCTTGGATGAACCATCCCCTTGGTTCACGTGTTGTGGGGGCATGGTGTCCTGGAAGAGAGCACTTGGGAGCGGGAGGCCCAGTTACGCGTTCAGTACCCAGAGTTTTTTTGACTTCCTTGTTGTTTTTGTTCTGATCTTTGAGATATTGTACCTTGTGCTTTAATATATGAAATACTTGTTTTTATTAGATATTATATGATCTGTTCCCTATCCTCTGAGAGCATGTGTACGAATGTGTGATGATGGGAAAACCTGACTGCTAATCAAGATGCATTATTGTGGATGCGATTAAACCCATGCAGGTGAGTCAGTGCCGCCCAAAGCGGATAATATCCTGACATGTAGGAGGGGAATCCCTAACTCATGTGTTGGACAGTGTGATCCTAGTGCTTGTTGTGAATGTTTGTGGCACTTGGGGGAGTATTCATGGATGTAGGGGGGGGGGGGGTTCTGTTCAAGCTTTCGAACAACTCTGGGATTTTCCCCTGAGAAGTATCTTTAAGGGGTGGTTTTTTGGACCCCAATTTTCTCCTTTCTGGGTTTTTATATTCTCGGGGACAAGAATAGTTTCAGATGTATCAGATGTAATGTACCCGGTTTTTGGGGTCCATCACTTGGTAAAAATCTGATGTTGAGGTGGTTTGGGTGGTCTGGAAGGCCATCCCAACTTCTCGGTGACTCCTAGCGGTAGCCTTGGCCTACCGGTAGCCTCGGCCTACTGGTAGACCTACCCTAACGGTGCCCTTGGGGTACTGGTGGCCGTCGGCTACCGGTACCTCTAGGCTACCGATATCTCTCAGCTACCGGCAGCTGTCATCAACCGGTAGCTGTCGCCAACTGGTAGCTCTCGGCTACCGGTAGATGTCACCAACCGGTAGCTCTTGCCTACCCCCATGGGTTTTCCAGTAGCGCCTCCTTTTTGCACTAATTGGTTTTTAAACAATGTTTTGACCCCTTTAAACCCGTTTTAATGCACATTGATTCCCATTTAAAATAAATGATTGGTGAGGTACCCCCTTAAATGAAAAACCATGAGGTGTTTATTGGTTTAAACCACCCCAAAAGGTAGGGACCTTTAAGTAGCATGTGGGGTGTCTCAACCATGTGGTCAACCCACAATACCACTTCTTATGCAGTTTTGAGTTTCCTTTCTGAATCTTTACCATCCGGGGAATGTTGTATCTTAGCCTTTATAACCAAAGAATTCTCCCTCGGTTTATTTTCTCGATCATCCTGCTTGGAGTACCCTTCCTCTCGATGAGTCGTACCCCTATTGCAAAGTTTTCCTTTCAAGTTCCGTGGAGTTCCTGCCACTCCTATTTTCTAGTTTCCACGCGAGGACTTAACGTCGATCTTTGATCCGTCAAGTAGGGACTTTTTCCTTCATCTCTATTTCTTTGTATCATGCGGGGTGGGGATGCTTTTGTCTCTGTGGAAATTTATGAAACCTAACTTAATGAAGATAATAAACTGACCTTTAAAGAATATTGGGGGGGTGATCGATGACCTGCTATGCTCTTTTATTGTTGATATATGTTGTGAATTATATGGGCCTATGCTCACTAAAAATCATGGCCGTTGGTGGTCTTTCTCTGTGAACTAATGAACCTCAGTGTTTTTGGATATTTAAATAACCGTAACATGGAATTGGTTAGCTACGTACACTCGGTTAAATAAATTAAAAGCACCTAGAACAACCCTTTTCTTTGATAACCCTAGTTAAATCATAGTGGAATTGAAACCGTGAAGTGTGTTAAATATTTTAAATATGAAAATACCTACATGGGCCTGCCTTGTGTTAGTGGTAGTGGTTTGGTTATTTTTCCTTCACGGGCCATTTCCGGGTGACCTTATGGTTTTCTTGGATGGGGGCTTAGATTGCTGGGGTGATATGGGTGGGGATGGGATCCCCTGTTGTTATACTTTCACTGATTGTGAATTTTTGGCGGTGTGGTTACTCTGATTTTATCACGAATAGGGGTGGAATCCTCTTTTGTTGAGAACCCATTGGCTCTTTGATTTTGGGAACATGGGGTTGAATCTCATGGTTTTCTTTGGTTCCAGTACCTCAAGGGATCTCACTTATCCCTTTGTTATTGCGACTTTGCAAGAGAACCGGGTCTAAATGCTTAAAATGTTGTTGGGTGTAACTTTTTCCATTGGATTGTGCTTATTCTATTAGTTTCCCAGTAGTGCAGAACTTTAGTTAAATGAGATTACTTGAACATGGAAGCAAGAATAGATTAAATGGGAATTAGTTTTGGGGGTGAGTTGTGACTCGGCTGTGAGCAGTGTGCTTCATATGAATAGGGACGAGTGTGCTTGTCCTTGGATTAGATTTGGAAACCGTAGGTTGGGTTGAGTGTTTTTTACTTATACATATATTTTGTAGTTATTATGTTTCTTATTCACGCCCCACCCAAGTTGATCACTTAGTTCCAAACACCCCAATTTCATGGGGGAGGGTGTTTTCCTGACACTTCTATTAGTGGCTGGTTATTAGCTCATTTCTGCTCCCTTTCCCAGATAGCCCAAATATCTTTGGGAAGGCTATGATGGCCGGAAGTCCATTATTAGCCCATGAATCTTTAGGAGGGGTAGTTGTGGTGGTTGAACCGGGTGTTTTCAGGTAGGTTGTTTCCCAAGTGTCTTTGGGATGAGGCCCAGGTGTCTTCGGTCATGGCAGTAGTTGTTCTGACCCAGGTGTTTGCGGGTATGGTTGTGGTGGTTGTGGACCAGGTGTCTGCGGGTGGGATAGTGGTTATGGCCCAGGTGTGTGCGGGCGGGGTTTGGAAGTGGGACTCCAGTGAGGTTGTGGCCCAGGTGTGTGCGGGCGGGGTTTGGTAGTGGGACTGCAGCAAGAATGGCGGAATTGGTTCGATGCGTAGGATGTCTTCAATAACCAGTGGGAAAGCGTCGTGGGGTACCCAAACATCTATGTGCTATTACTATACTCTACTTGACTTGCGTTATTTGGGGAGTGTGCCTTGGCGAGGCTTAGGTGGATAGTTTACCTTGTTAGGTGTTTGGTTATCTCTTTTTCCACGGGGCATTAGAATTTCTCCTCACTTGTGCGTGAGAATATTTGGTTCTCCCTTCTGAGTGTACTTGTATGCTCACCCTACATATATAAAACTTCTTTTAGGAATCCAAGAGGACTTCGGGGATTGTGCGGAGCCGTACTAGCTTGGACCTTTGGGGCAGTTTTTGTTGTCGTTTTCCTTTTTCTTAGTATCTTTCCACCTTTGGAGTTTTGTTACTTGTATCTTTTACCTTTGAACATGCATATGGGAATGATTTACTTTTAACCGTACTTTCAATTTCAGTTTTGGTGTTGTGGGATTCACTATCTTATCTCTTGATCCTATTAAAAGAAAAAGGGTAATGCCTTCTATTTAGTGTGTGATTCTATACCCTTGGTGCTGGTCGCCACCCCGAGACCTATTGATGGTGGGTTCTAGGGGTCATTATCTCTCCTTCAGCTTAAAGAAGGAAGGGCCTGGAAATCTACTAACCCTTCCCTCCTTTTGGTGAAGGCGGGTCGTGACACCTTTTCATTTTTTATAATTAAGGGGGAGATAAAAGACATTAACTTTTGATATAATCTTTATATTAAAAAAATAGTGGAAATTGAATTTAATTATTGGTTTTATTTTTATTTTTTAGTAATTATATTTTTCAATTTAATTAAGAAAAGGTGATGTCATGGGTTATGGATTGAGTATCCACCCTAAAGATGTGGCCTCTATAATAAATGGTAGAGAAAGTGCTCCCGTTAAATAACTGGATAAACTGATTCAATTAACAATCCATTACATCAAATGATAATTCTTTGGGTATTCAAGTCAAATAAAAGTTCTAAAAGTTGGATAATTACTATCTAAAATATTTTAAAGGAAATAGAGGATAATAGAAAAACTATATAACAAACCTAACACTATATATATTGTATAAGATCAATTTTTTTAAAAAGGTTCAATTGTTCATTAAAGAGAGTTGAAATATGGAGAAAACTTTTATGGGATAATTAGTATGAAATCTATTATTTTTAGTTTCCAATATCTTATTGATGAGGTATTATTAAGGATGATGTAAAAATATAACCATAGATGCTATGAAGCATAAAAATAACCATTAGTTGAGTATTTATAAACTATATAAGTCATTAGAAATTATAGAAAATAACTATAAGATTATTTTATATATCCCCATTAGGGTCTAATGTATTTTAAAGAGTTTTAGAATTCCTATAGAGGTTTTTGAGGACCCATGAATTTATATGAAAAATTATAGATTTCCAAAGTAAATTTGGAAAAAAATGAGAAAGTACCCATGTAAGGGGATCCACATGTAGAGAAATTCATATAAGGAAATCGACAGCAGAGTCATCACATAATGGGATTCTCAATTTATTCAACAAAGTGAGAGTGACCATGTAAGGATCTACACCACATATATGGATCCATATAAGGATGGATATAAACATATGTAAATCCAATCCATATTTATAATCATAAATGGACCCGCATATTTTTGATATACCTATGGGGATCCACACAAGGGGATTTATCCTTATATACTGGTTAAAAATATAAACATTTTAGAATTATGGATTCTAAATAATAATTTAAATGTGATAAGGCCAAACCCATTTATTATTTTCTAAAACATCATGAATCATTTATTAGACATGTTTAAAGATATTTATGAATTAAATTCTCTTCTTGATTAAGAAAAAGAATAATGATGAGTTTTCAAGAATAATGTCGACATTATCGATTTGATGAATGGATTTCTTATTAGAGCTTAAATCATTAAAACACCATTGTGATTCATGATGGGGATGAAAAAGAAGGTTTCAAGTTTCTATTTTCAATGTATAGACTCAAGATATTGATTGTACTAGTTTTCAAGGAATCTCTAATGTTGAGAATGAGCTACACTAATTCGTAATATGGTGAAATATTTTATTAATGTATAAAGAATTTTGATATATGATTGTTTTGGAGGTATTTTGACAAGTAGAGATCCTCATGTCCGCTGAAGAAAATAAGAAATATACATTTTTATAATATTTTATTAGAGAAAAAAATAAATATAGGGAAATGATTTTATTTTTCTTGAGATAATGGATTAGAAAAATAAAAGAAAAATAAGTCATCATGGGTGGATGTTCATGAGACTTGATGTATATTTTTGGGAATCCATTACATGAAATATTTCTAAAAAGGGGAATATAAAACATTTCCCAAGAAAAATAGGGTGAGTATGTACAATTATGGTAGGTGGGTCTATCAAGGAAAGAATATTGTGTTACACTGAATAAAATATGCTACTCATGAAGATTTATTGGTGAACGGAGAACATACATAGAACCTATAAATGTCGAAGTAATGTGAACTAATAAAAATAATATGTTATATTAAGGAATAAGAAAAAGAGTTTTCAAGACCATTCTGAACCTATAAATCTTATGGGTTTTGAATAACAGAAGAATAAGAATCTGACAATACATAGTTGATTAAAGAAGAATGATAAGAAGAACAAGTAACAACAGTCCTATAAGGTGCTTCCTGTTATGAGAAATAGAAGAACTAAGAATGTTTTTGGTTTCATCACCAATCTAAATTTATAAGTTGTGTTAATTAGTGTATACATTCTATATAAGAGTTTATGTGGGTTCTTCTTGAAGTTTTATATGAGAACATAGAAACTAATTTTGATGAAAATATTTAAAGCTATGAAAAATATAGGGATAGAGTTAAATGCATAATGTTTTGAATATGAGAAGGTATTTAAAGACTTTAAGATAATTAATAGGCTCATATTTTGGGTATAGTTCCATCTTAGTAAAATGTTTTTATCTACTTCAATATGTAAGATATTTTTCAAGATTTGATGTGATGATAATATAAAAAACCCATTAATTAGGATTTACAAGTCCCAAATTATACACTAAAATATTATCAATAATGGAATTAGAGATTCACTAGGTATTATTTTGAAACCAGGTTATCCATATCAAAATAGTGACCATTTACACTAGGTTCCCCCTTATATGAATATTTAATTCATATGTGTAATATTTTGAATGGTCACTTGTGTGATATGGGGAACCTAGTTTCAAAATGATACATAGTAAAGCTCTATTTCTATTATTGATAATATTTTAGTGTATAATTTGTGACTTTTACATCCTAATTATGGTAAAGAGTAAGTTTACCAGAAGGGGATGAAACTTGTAAAAACACACATTTTATAATTTAATACATTATATACATTGTATATAGGTATATTCTGGAAAACATAGGAAAATATCTATTTATATTAATAAAAAATAGATGTTCAATGACCAAAATAGTTAAATTTCAAAATCAGAGTTATAATTTGTTAAAACGTTGACCACATATGATCCACCCCCCTCTTATGTGTGTTCACATAAATCTTACTGGGATACTCAAGGGAGATTCAAGGATGAAATGGAAATTTTATTTATTAGTTAAAATATTCTATTTTTTAATGGTTTGAATAATGTATTCCAACATTGTGACCACACCAGTAGTTACCCAAATAAAATTTTGAAAATATTTCAATTGAAAATAGTTGAATGTGATGGTATATAGGTATTTTATTAGAAGTATATTATTTTTTATAGTTAAAATAACCAATATTTTTTACCTCTTTTTAAGCAACATAGAACCAAATAAATCCTAAGGACATTTTATTGAGAATAAAAAATTCCTAAGGTATGTCAAAGGAATATTAAATTTTAGTTTATTCTATAATGGAACATTATAGAAGAATTTATTAGGATTTATAGATGTGCATTGGGATTCTGTAATAAATGATAGAAACTCACCATTCAGTTATGGTTTTTATCTTTTTGATTTCTATATTCATTGGATAAGAAAGATGTAATATTTCATTACATTGATAACTATAAAATCTAAATACATAACAGAAACACAATCTTGTGCACACATTTTATGGATAAGAAAATATATTTAGGATATTGGAGATAAAGTTAAAATTCCTATTTCAATTAAGTCTGATAACTCAAGTGGTATTAATCTCAAAAAAATGTTTCCCATCATTCATGGACAAATCAAATCAACATCATGTATCACTATATTTTGGAGAAATTTGGGAAAGGGTTTGTGAGATTGGAGTATGTGTCTAAAATAAGACAAATTTAAAACATCATAATAGATGTTAAATATAAATAATATTTTGAGAATAAAATATTGGATCTTAGAATGATTCATGTTTATTAGTGAAGTGCACCAGGATAAATGTTTTGATGCAGATATTTTTTCTCACAACGATAATGACTCACGTACACATAGATTAAATGATTAGTGAGTCATTGATAACCTAATATAATGTGATTTTTTTTGAAAATAGGTTAAAAAAATTTCTTGGGTCTACCTTATTCATCACATGAGGAATTCTCACATTCCCGATCACCACAAACTAGAGACAAGCACTATGATTATCAGATAAAAACACTGAGAATGATTTTATCCTCACGACATATAAAACCCCACATTGATTCCTTCTAGAAGTCATAAATGGACTATCCATAACATAGAGATACACCCACATAAATAACCATGTTCAATAATTATAAATTAATCAAATATATTATAACACAAAGGAAATAATAATTGACCAACCAAAATCACTTTATAAAAAAAATATACTGAGTTACAACATCATCAAAATACAATTACCAAATTAAATTAGAGGATGAAATGTCGAATAATCAAACATCACTAAACTAACACTCAAGGTAAACCATAATTATACAAAAGTGACAATTATATAGTAACAAAAACCTTTTAAACATATTAGTATATTATTTTTAGATATAAATATCCATTAATTACAACACAAAGATCGTGAGGCCTTGTCACTTTGGAAAACTAGGTTCATATTAAATCAAAGTAATTTAAATCCTTATTTAATTATACATAATGAGAACCTACATATTTTTTATCTACTAAAACTTCATAGGGTACCTAAGGAATACATAAAATAAAGTGGTGACCTAAAAATCCCAGTAAGGTATAAACATGATAAGGAAATATAACATGTGAGTCAACGGTATAACATGTTATCATAAAGAGACTTATAATGAGTAATCACATAAAATCAAAACCAAAAATAATAGTTTATCATAATATCATGGAATCATTTGATATGTGAAAACAATATATAACATGAAATAAACATGATTTGAGGCTAACTGCCTAGAAAATATCACATGGTGGAAAAAGTCCCAAAATGAATTATGTTCACTTCTTAGTCCCACACATGATGTATCTTGAGACTAAAACATTACTTATTTCATTAGAGTTCTATTTAGGAACACACATCACAAAAATGTTCGTGATATATGTGTTTCTCATAAAGGAAATCAATTGTAAGGTGTAATATAAGAATTTCCCTTGGAAAGAAAATTGGTTTCATAATCATTGCTTGTATCATAATCTAACAAAATATCATAATGAAGGATTTTTAGAAATGGGAATAAGACATGTATAACCCAAAATAAATAAGGTATAATAATCAAGGTATATATATGAGATACATATATACAAAATTCAGAATCATTTAAAAACATTAAAATGAAATAAAGTGAGATAGAGAGAGTGGTCATAACCTGAAAAAAGGGGTGGTTTAGAGAGAGATCCCTTTCCTTAAGTATTTTATTTATTTTTATGTGTAATAATATCCTATATAATAAATATATATTTATTATAAATTTATTATAGACATAAAAATTTATACATCATCCCTTAAATTATTTTCTTATAAACGTTTACTACACATTTAATAATATCTATTTATTAAAATTATCGTTTCGGGTGATAACAAATGCATTTTTATTGTATGAATTGATTAAGTATTTATATATTGGTCATGTTACCATAATATATAGAATAATAATCATGAAATAATTATAATTTTTATAAATCAATTATAATTTTAAAACAAATAATGATGTGTGGTAATGAAAAATGAACTTAAATACAATCATGGAGACGGTAGCCCATACGTACCCATGAGTAAAGTTTCCATTTTTCATTGAACATGACGGAAAGAAAAAATATGATATTTATAATTTAAATAATTATAATTATAACATAAATATTAAATTATTTATTTAAATACACTGACATATTCTATCCATGTGATGTGATAAATGATAATGAATCACATCGCATTGCAAGTCAGTAGTCCTCCATACACACAAACAACATTATCATTTTTAATGGATAGTTAAGTACTAAGGTATGTAATATATTAATTAAATATAATAATTAATATTCCATTAATATAATATAAAAACATTAAATCAATCATCACAAATATCCATGTGAAAAGATGATGGAAAAATAATTACATCAGTTCATGAGGTAGTAGTCCTCTGTACACTTGAACAATGGTTTCGTTTCCTATTTGATGGAAGTGGAGATGGATTTATGTGATGAAATGAAAATAATAATATCTAATTATATGGAATATACTTATGTTATTATATCAACATGAATTATTTTTATTTTATGGAGGTGGAAGAATAAATAAAATAAAAACATTTGGGTAGGAAGTTTTACCTATTCTTTGACAACCTCTTTAAGATTACAACTTAATCCTTACTTGAATTTGTTTATGACAAAACATAGGATTATAGGATGAGGTAAGGGAATCTAGGACGGTATTTGGGTATTAATTAACTGAAAAAATGGGTTTTGGAAGTGTGAAGAAGAGTAGAGAGGGGGTGAACTTTTATAAGTGGGGGAGATAACACACTTGATATTTTTGAAAAGAATAATGTATAACGAAATATTTCACATTCATAAATTCCAAAATATTGATCCAAATTTAATATAATATGTTAAATATTCTCAATATTTCCATAAAATTTAAATTATACAAGGTTTTAGGTCATTTTATACTTTATAGGTTTAGTTTAACCCCTCAGCAACCCATTTTTACATTAACCACAATAATTAACTTTCAATTTTTTCACTATTAATTATGGTAAAAAAATTAGTTTAAATTATTATATGATATTGATTATTATTATTTTAACTATGGAATCAATTTTTCTAAATTAGACTGACAAAATTTTAAAATTTAAAATCAAAATAAAACCCAAAAATTTGTCAAGAAACATGTTTTCATGAAATGCATTTTTCAAGAATGAGATGATCTTATATTAAATATTTGAATATTAATAATTAATATATGGATATAAATTATTATATATATATAATATAAATTTAATTTAAATAATTTTTCATTATGGGTTATTTTAAATAATTAAAATTGGGAAATGTTTTTGTACTTTAAAATAGTTTCTTAGAAAAATGTATTTTTAAACCCAATAATAAAGTTGTACTAAAATATAGTATAAATATTATTCAAATGAATTTAATTGGATATAAATAAATAAAAATTAATCTAATTTGATATTAAATTTGAATAAAAGTGCTAATTTTAAAATAATTCTTTTATTAATAAGAATTGACGGTTTCATAAAATCAGAATTTTTCAGGATTAATAGAAAATTCAATATTTTCTAAAAAATAATAGATTTCACACAAAGTTAATTTGAATATGATAATTTAAAATATGATTTTTATTTTATGAAATATATTTTCTAAAATTGAAAAATAATTAATTATATTATTTTCACACAAAAAGTATTTAAAATCACTTTTTGAAGAAAATGTATTTTGATGAATAAAATGGCTAAATAAAATTTAGTGATTAGTTAATAAAAATTTATAAATAAATTTATATTTATTAGGAACTTATAAATATTTCATAAATTATTTAATCCTATTAATACCCTCTAATTTTAATTGTATGGATATAATGGCCTTGTTTAAATAATAATATTACTTGTATAACATGGTTCGCTAAAATTCAATGTTGTGCGTTGAATACACTATAAAAAATACTTTTCATTTTTAAAAATCGACGTTCTGAATTATTATTACTTAAATAATTTCAAATTAAAAACTTTATATTATTAATCAAGTGGAAAATAGGATTGGGCACTTTTACTTCATTTTTTTTGATTCTCTAATTTCTTCTTCATATTTAGAGTTCTTCCCTAGAACCTTGACTAGGTGAGTCATTTTGTTTTATAGAAAATTTTCTCTATAGTCCAATATCATAAATAGATTCTTATAATAAGAGAGAAACTTTTCCAACTACACCACCTCTAAATTCAGTAAATGTTAGGAATATTGTATGTACTTTTTTATGATGGATACATGGAATACGTCATGTACATGAGAAAGGGTTTGTGGGATTGCTAGTCAATTTTACAAAACTCAGATACTATCAAGAATCTAAAATTGGATGATGTACCAATGGATTAGATTTCCTTTCTTCCCAAATCACATGACTCACTTCCATGGTAATTTTTAGAGGAAAACTATATCCTTTACCATTAACTCCAGATCTCATCAATGGTTATTAACATAGATCTTTTGTCATATCTTAGCATCCTAAATTTTTTTCAAATTCACTTGACATTTTACACTGTCTCCTTAACCATTTAATGTCCCAAAAAAATTTTGTTCACCCACTTCATCCCAAAACACATGTGTTCTACATATCTTCCTATAAAAGTTATCTTTATGCGACATTTTAATGATTTAATAGAAGCTATTATTGTACGAGTACTCAAACAGAGGGAGATGCTAATTCCATCCACCCTTATAGACTATTGAACATGCTCTCAACATGTCTTCTAGTATCAGAATAATATGGTCAGATTTTCCATATAGTTAGGTTTGATAAGGTTTAGGGAAGACCAACTCTATATTTAGATAATGTTGGAAGCTCTTCCATAACATGGAGGTAAATATCATATATCATTTGGATACAATCAATAGTGGTGTTTCATGCTGCCTCATTACTTATCTGATGTATATACTTACATATTTACTGAGTTAGTAGTCCTCTTAAATTGTAATTAAGTGAACAATATTCATATCATGATCCACCACGATCCATATTGCATTATTTCCTTTTTATGTATTGGAATTACCAGTGACGAAGTCCATGGTGATGTTTTTCCATATCCAGATTAGTATGGGTAATGGTTGCATGATGCCCTTAGTTTTTTTATCATTAACTTTATCTCACACAAAAAACATTGTTGTATATTCTATCACCTCATTCTTCATATTTTCCCACCATTAGTTCTCTAGGATATCTCAATGCATCATTGTTCTTATTGTGTGTATAGAGAAGGTCGATCTATTTTCATCATTCAATAGAACCATATATGTCAGGATTTTGTGGAACATAAATTCATTAACCAAATATTAAAACTCTTTTATCATGAATTTTTAACTCACATGATATACCTTTTATTATAACTTCCAACTTCTTCTAAATTTCTTAATCTTCTCTTTCAACATATTTTATCTACTCTAGATGGGATGTTTTAGCAATCATTTCTGAAATTAATGATGATTTTACTTCTTTCATTATTCCCATTTCCATCACTTTCATGTCTATAAAGATTGTATCCTTCTAAATTCCCATCATTATAAAAATTAAATGATCCTTTCTACATAGAGCATACTCCACTTTGTTAGCCTCACCATTATATTAATGGATTGATCCACCATAGTCCTTGGTCATATATAACCATCTTCACTAGAAAATTTCAATCTTCTTCTATGAGAATATATATTTGATGATATTTTGATCTGTATATATTTAATACTTCTCACCAAATAGATAATGTACTTATATTTTCAATGAAAAAAATATTTTCGTCCAATTCTAGATCATGTGCATGATAGTTATTCGCATGAACTTTCAATTTCCTTGATGAATAGGCTATCAATTTTTCATTCTACATTAGTAGACATCCCATTCACTTCTTTTATGCATAACATTATAACATAAAAAGTTCCCCACTTTAGGGTAGCATAATTACTAGTGCATTAATGATAATATTTTTCATCTCCTTAAAGTTATCTTCACATTCACTTATCCTGAAAACATTTACTCCCTTTCTTGTTATCCTGGTTAGTGGGTTTAAAAATTTCATTTTTTTCACTAATAATTTACAATACCCAGCTAATCCAAGGAAACTATAGATATATGATACATATTCCAGTTTATGCCAATCCTCGGTTTCCTTTCTCACAAAAGGGACCACCAATATCACTTTTCTAGTGATAATATTCCCCAAGAATGATACCTCCATTATTAATAAATCACATTTACTATACTTTTAAGAAATCTTATCTTTTATAATATCCTTAATAATAGTATTTAAATACTCTCATGATCCTCGTTTCTTTTAGAGTACATTAGAATATCATATATAAATATACTAATTTCTTTGAGGTAATATCTAAATACTCTAGAAATCAAGTCCATAAATATTGTTGGAGAATTAGTGATTCTAAAATATATCAATATGAACTCATAGTGTCTATACCTTGTTGGAATGGTAGTTTCTGGATTATATTCCTTCTTCACCCTTAGCAGGTGATATCCTGATTGAAGGTCCACATTATAGAAATACTAAACCTCACATATTTGATTGAACAATTATTCTATTCATGGAGGGGATACTTTTTCTATATCATGATTTTTTTAGTTACTAATAATCAATTAAGATGTGCATTGAAAAATCCATATTTATGATAAATAGGATTGACACACCCCACGATGGATAACATAAGAGTATAAGACTCTTTTCAAGATTCTATTGTAAATTATTCTTCATCTCATAAAACTCAATGGTGGCCATTCTATAATCATTCTTTGATACGAGAATATATTTAGGAATAATTTCAATTGAGAACTCAAATTATTGGTTTGTAGGAATCCCATGATACTATTTAGGTAATAAATAAATATAATCCTTAAAAATGTGAATGTATTCTAGAAATATTATCTAATTTTTATCGACCATTTAGGCTAGATATGTCTGGTCATAAGGAAAAAATATCTATTCTTAAATAGAATATTATAGGAGAGATTCATTATTACCCTAATACACATATAGAATCAGGGGATTCATTGGGATGTGGAGAGTGATTTACCTCTCTCCACTATTGATGTTGGATTTATACACATATAGAAAATCCAGCCCCAATATAGCATCAAACTCCACAAGAGGATATTAAATGAGATTTTATGGAATATTCAGTATGTAAAAATTGACCGAGGATGAGTTTTATCCTTTGGATGAAACCATAGAAACATTTTCTATTCTCATGGATAGCTCAACAACTAGGTTTTGAGGTAGTTCTTCAATAGTTCTCTTAAACATGAAATATATAATTGAATACATAAAATAGAATAAAAAGGTATGTTCTCTATTATTAAATGAATAACTAGCATAAATATAACCTCATTGTTGAAGGGATATTCCTTAGAAGTGGTGATACCATATTATCTTCCATTCTCTTCAGGCCGTTGATGTTGTTATCATAGATTGTCTTCGACAACCCTTGCCATAAGTAATTGGCTAGCATAATTCCCATGTTTCTTATAATTGAAAGACTACACCCTAGGATAAGTGTTGATATAAAACTTATTATCATCTTATATATTAGGGAGTTTATTTATTTACCTTCAAAACTGATCAAATTGATTCCCCTCTTTTTCACATTTGAAGTATCTCCCAGTGTTTAACACACAACTTCCATGATGATTCATCCCACACATTTGACAAGTGGGATGTTGGTTTTTCATTACTCCATGATATTTATCAATTAATAATCCTAATGAAAACTATATTTTCTATTTTTTTTCCATTACCATGATATAACTTGGAATCACTAATATATATCTCAAATTTTAGGGCACAATAGAAAATTTATTCATAGCTATCAAATTCTTGAATAGATAACATGTTTCGTATAGTTGGGATTAATCTTCAAAAGATGTGTCCCCCATAAATTATAGTGTTGATCAAAAAGGAAGAGGTATAATATGAAATCCTTGTGATGTTTTCCTTATCTTCACCTATATATTCATTTTCCTTTTTAATCAGAATGAGGAACTCCCTATCCATTTTTTGATGGAGATTTTGGGGAAAATATTTGTTGAAATTTTTTTCATGAAGTCTTACCATTAAATGGAATCAATATCTTCTTTGGGAATTTCATTCTTGATTAGTGTCGAAAACTGATTAACTTTTCCCTAAAAAATATAAATGACTTATACAAGTTTCTCTTACTCTGTTAATAAGAGGATATAGAATATATCCTCAAAGGAGTTAAACCACTATTAAGTGATGAGGGAATTATAAGATCCACTAATGGTAGGGGGCCTTTGTCTCCTAAAAGACTTCATAGAAACATGTTACATATTAGGAGGAGTAGGTAGTCCTACATGATTCATGTTATTATTCATAAGTTGATCTAGATATTCTATCATTAAGAGGAAGTTATTATCTCCCCACCATATGATTAGGTATAACATTTAAGAAATCATCACATTGTCTATCATGTCTGTTGTAAGAATAGTTTATCCTATTTATCGACATTATCTAAAATAATGAAAGGATTATGTGAATAAATTAACTAACATACATATAAAATGGAAACATATACACATGGGAGGAATAAATTATAACTGATAAGTATATCCTAAATTATGAGTTTCTATATTTCAATATAGATTATACATTGAAAAATTTCTTATTAGGTTTTACAACCTAACAATTTATTCAATTTCTTAATAAATGTTCATAAAGAGTTTATGAATTTCCAAAACAAATCCCTCATAAAGTGTCAAACTAAGTGCGTAGTAAGGACCATTGATATGTACCATGTAATGATCGAGTCAAGCCGAATACACCTTTTTCATAGTTATTACCCATAGGTACATTGTTCCTAAAACCATATCTACTTGTGGAATCCAGTCAGGGATGTAATTTCTTATAAACCACTCAATATATACTTATCCAAGATTCCATGATACTTTTCTATATTTAGTCTTATCACTAGAATTATCCATGAAATTTTCCTTATACATAACCATGAGGTTCTCAGTAAAGGTTTTTAATTATAGTTAAAAATGAAATTTTAAAATTTTCTCTGATAAAAAGTATAGTGACCCACCCATTTTACACATATTATTACATGATTATTAAAGATAAACTTCCATTAATTTCAACAAAATAATAATTAATCTTATTGCTTTCAGAAAACTAGGTTTAGAATACATCAAAAGGAAACTAAAACATTTTATCCTTGTGTAATTCCCTATAATGACTCTAAAATAAATTTTAACTCATAAAACTATATATGATAACCTAGGTCATATATAAAAGGAAGGGGGATTCTAAAAAAATCAAGTAAGGGATAAACCTGATAAATAAACATAACATGTGGGTCAATCTTAAAACATGATATCATAAAGAGAATAATCATGAGCAAACACATGAAATAATAACAAAATTAAAATTGTATAAAAATATTATGGAATCATAGGAAATATGGGAAAAACATATAACATAACAAAAACATGAGTAATGGATAATTGTATAAAAATATAACATGGTGAACAAAGTCCCAAAATTGATTAGGTTTTGTCCATAATCCCATACAATATGTCTCATGAGACTAAAATGTTAACCAATGAATTAAAGAACTATCTAGGTTCTCCCATAATAACATGTTCATGATATATGTTTTCCACATAATGAAAATCAATCATATGTAAGAACATAAGAATAACCCATGGAAGGAAAATGAGTAGCATAATCTTGCCTCATATCATAATCAAATGAAATTTCATAATAAAGGAATTTGAGAATGGAGTCTAAAAAATGTGTCTCCCCATAAAAAGAAGGAAAAATAATATAGGTATATATTTGTGAGAAATATATATATAATTTATAAGCATTTCATAATATTAAAGAGGGAGAAATCGTCTTATATGGAGAATGGTCATAGCACTAAGAAAATGAATGGGTAGAGAGATATCCCTTACCTTAAATATTTTCATCCATTGTATGCATTACAGTCACCTAAAAAATAAATATAGATTTATTATAAATTTAATATAGAACCATAATTATATATTTTATTCCTTTTATGATTTCAGTATACCATTTTACCACCAATTTAATAATAATTCTTTTTTAAAATTCAAGTTCCAAGTGATAACAACATCATTTTTATTATAAGATTTTGGTTTGGAATTTAAACATTGTTCATTTTTACATCATATCCAGAATAATATTTATTACATAATTATAATTTTTATATATAAATTATATTTTTATAACCCATCATGATGTATGGTTATGAAAAATGAACTATGTTACAATCTTAGAGACGGTAGGTCATACATACACATGAGTAACATTTCCTTTTTTTATTGATCACGATGGAAAGAAGTTATGTGTCACTTCATGTTTTTAGGATGATAATTATATCATAAATTTTACATTACTTATTTAAATAAAATTACATATACCATTTATTTGATGTAGTAAATAAAAACCAATGACATAACTACACTAGGTCGTAGTCTGTCGTACAGACAAACGATGTTATGATTTTTTTCATGGATGGTAAAGTAAAAAGATATATGATATATTAATTTTATATAATTATTAATATTTAATGAATATAGTATAAAAAATCAAATTAATCACCAAAATAGTCATGTGAGGCAATTATGGAAAACAAATTACATCGATTCATGATGCAGTAGTTCACCATAAACATGAACGATGATTTCATTTCCCATTTTATTAAAGTGAAGATGAATGTATGTGTTGAAATTAACATAATAAAATATATGTATATAATAGATATAAATTATATTATATCCGAATGAATTGATGATATTTTAAGGAGGTGGAAGATGCAATAAATTAAAAATTCTTTATTAGAACTTTTTGCTTCTTATAGTACAACCTCTTTAGGGTTGCACCTAAATCCTTCCTAGAATTGTTTTATAACAAAACAATTGATTCTAGGATGTTGTAAATGAATTGGAAAATTTATTAGCATATTTATTGAAAAAACCAATTGGTTTTGGAAGTGTGAATATGAGTGGATAGTGGGTGGCCTTTTATAAGTGGGGTGGAGGACATACTTGGTATTTTTGAAAAGAATAACGTGTACCTACATTTTTAACATGACCCAAGGAAAGAAAAATCCAAAAATTAAAAACTTATAATTATAAGGTCTAAATATGGATATTAAATAGATATTTTATAATTATTTATTCTATTTGGACGACTATATAATTAATTTTATCTCTGGTAAATCCATTTTTACCTTAACCGTGATAATTAATTTTTATTATTTTCACTATTCATTATGGTAAAAAAGTAATTTTAAATTATTATATAATATTAATTATTATAGTTTAAAATATAGAATAAATTTTTAAAATTTCAATCAATATAATTTTTCTATTTTAAATCAAAATAAAGCCTATAGACGTGTCAAAAAACTAGTTTTAATGAAATGCATCTTTCAAGAATACGATGATCTTATATTAACTGTATAATTATTAATAATCATTATATAGATATAAATTCCTATAGTTATAAATATTATATATAAATTTAATTTAAATCATTAAAAATTATAGGTTATTCTAATAAATTAAAATGGGGAAACATTACTCACTTTAAAATAGTTTTTTCAGAAAAATCTGTTTTTAAAATCCAAAATAAATGTATAGTAAATTATAGTATATAGATGATTCAAATATAATTAATTAGATATAAACTAAAAATAAATTTTTTTTATTTTATATTATTTTTAATGAGTAATGGGACATTTTAATTACTTAATTTATTAAAAAGAAAAGACTATTTCACAAAAATCGGTATTTTTCACTATTCATAAAAAAATAAATATTTTCTAAAAAGAGACCAAAATATCATCATAATTAAATTTTTATATGATTATTTTAAAAATTAATCTTATTTTATCAAATAAATTTTCCAAATATTAAAAAAATTAATTATATTATTTTCTCACAAAAGCATTAAACATCATTTTTTAAGAAAATGTATTCTGGATGAATAAAATGACTCCATAAAATATAATGGTTAGTTAATAAGATTTTATAAATAAATTTATATATTTTAATAAATTTATATATATATATATATATATATATTTATTTATATCATAAAGTGGTTAATCCTATTCTTATCTTCCAATTTTAACAGCTAGGTTCTAATGGTATTGTTTAAATAATAATATTAATAGTATAACACACTTCATTAAATATTGATATTACATGTCACATCTACTATCAAGAATAGTTTTCATTTTAAAAAATCAGGTTTTTTAATATTCTATATGACCTATGGTCACCTCTGATTACCAAACTATGGATGAGGATGATGCATCAATATTTGCAACCACATGATGCTTCTCATTCCCCATTACTAAAAGAAAAAAAACAAAATCTTTATTCACCTAGTGGTTATATGCCGAGTGTGAGTAAATTCCTATTAGGATAACACCATTAAACTAAATAATATCATTCAAATTAAAAACTATTATTACTTGTTTGGAAATAAGTTTTATAAATCATTTTCATTATAAAATACATCTTCGATCCAATTTTTTTAGATACATATTTCAAATCCCTTTCATTTTATAAATATAAAAAAAACATTAGTGATAAACATTAACATGGAAAGTGTGAGATATAACTCGAAGTAATATCAAATAAAAATCAAACATGAACATGATTATTGATGCCCACCAAATGATCATCATAAAAATTAAAAAAAGAAGAAATACCAGAATATGGATATTATTTCCCCACAAAATAAAAGGAAGGAGAAGCTGACCAAAACTTACAGATTATGTGAGCCTCCAAGAGACTTCTATTCATGATACCATCATAGGGTCATGAAAAGGAACCAGGTGAAGCAGATATTCTGAAGAAGGTCCTGAAAACCCCCTTTGTAAATTTCTTTTTCTCTCTTAAAGTTGCCTCAGAAAAACAATGCATGTGCACCCAAAACCAGGTTAGATCGCCCAAGTCATGTAGTTTGTTATAAATAAGATCCTTACAACTCAACCGAAAATCCTTCAAAAATGGAAGGATATATATCCAAATGAGAAATCGTCTAACAATCATAAAGCTCCTACAATGGGATAAAGAATTACATAGCGCTGTCTCATGAGACTCCGCGACAAGCCTCCATGATCTCGTGGAGAAACTCTGACAAGCCACCCTTGCCTCATGAAATGTCCCATGCAAGGCATCAAGCATCTCATGGACACCTTTCAATAGGAAATTTGTATTTTGGAGGCCCTTGAACATGTCAATATTAAAATTTTAAGTCCTTTGATATTATTGAATGATAAAAAAAGTCCCCATTAATTGGAAATAATCCAATAAAGGAAGAATTGATGGGAGGGAATCAAAATTGCTGAAAATTAGGTGATGCCCTCAGGAGTGATCCACAACAGAGATTCATGAAGACATGTGGCACCAGACCCCTTCGCTGACTCCATCATAGATCTACGCTAGACAATCCATGAAAACTGGTAAACAATTGTGGTGGGGTGGCCTATAAATACACACCATAGACTTAGAGAAAAGGGTTGGATTTTTCTTATCTAGGTGCATCAAAATACCCAAGCACTAGAGAAGATGATATCATGACCAACAACTCTTCTGTCAGATAATATATTGGTGAACAATAGGAGTTATCTTGCACCATGCATAAAGAACTTAACATGATCATTTATAGATCATGTGAAGGACCTCTATTAGGGCATTTAAAGAAAATCCTACATGTCTTCTGGATTATGTGAGACTTAAAATAAGTGGACATTGAATAAATCTATGGAACTCATAATATAAGGGTTAGAATAAAGACTAAAGGTGGAATACTTAAACAAAAGAAGCATGTACAATGACCCTCATGCACTTCTTGTGAATCATCTAACAAACTCAAAGGCATTAGGACATGTCACCCAAATATCTCAATTCCCCTTTATCATGCTACTTGGGTCATGAAAAATCTTTCAGACATGTACTAACATGTCACACGGTCCCCTTGAGTGTGCCACCTTAGTCTTACGAAGCCCCCATCAACTTTTCACCCAAGTATTGCTGCATCCTTCAGATACATTGCCTGACTCATATAATGACACCCAATCATTTTAGCCAAACCTCGTGGTTGTGTCAGGGCATGTCAAATCAAATCTTGCAACACCCTCTAGGCTAGAGAGTCAATACTAATGATGACCTCTAGGGATGTCATATAATACATGAAGCACCCTCTAAGACAAGTCATACTAACTACCATGACACCCTCCATGTGTGTCATCCATCTCTTAAAATAATACCATGTCAAGTTAGCTGGATCATGTAGAACCCTTAGGGTATGTCAACGAGGTTATGAGGTGACCCATGGAACAAACGATCTGAGTCTTACGATATCCTATGGAAACGTCAAATACTTTATATGAAATCCTATAAAAAAGAATTCCATGTCATGAGGTCATCCCCAAAAATGATATCATTTTCTATCCTCAATGTGTAATACCTAATAAATAGGTAAACCCTATTTTATATGACCAGATAAAGGGAAATATGATGACCTTAATTCCTTCCATATTTAGGATACGTAGGCCACATCTTCAATGTTCGAGCTCCATGTTGACCATCTCGGGTGATTCCATCATATAAGTTCCATCTATAAAAGAAATTACATTTATCACTTACTAAATGTTGTTTGTCACAATGAGAGTGGATCATGTGGGTTAAGGAGTTTCATTAGCCGGGTTATCTGTACCATAAAACAAGAGGTTATAAGGAAAAAGTCAATGTGGAAGCCCTGGATAATTGAACTACTAGAACTATGATTCCTATAATAACAAAAATACATAGGATTCCTTCCTATTTTTCTAGTTCAAATAAGAATCCATTTCTATGTAGGCCTTATGTAAATGAAATTTCAACAATCAGGACCCAATCATTCCCATGGGGTGATCACGCTACCTTATCCATTACTAGAGTGAGAAATAAACTGAACTATGATGACTCTAATTCCTATAATAACCAGGATACAAAGGACACCTTCATGAGGTCCAACCTCCATAATATATATTCTTAGGGATGTTCCAACACATAAATCCCACATAATGAGAAATGAAATTGATCATTTTCTACCCCTTGTTTCTCACACTGAGCATAGACCATGTGGACTTTGGGAACTGAAATAATCACCTATTCTACACCACAATTCTCTATAATAATAAAGGAAACCCCAATGTATAAGCCTCAATAAAATGAAATACAAAAACTATTATTCTCTCTACAATTAGGATATGTAGTAAATCCTTCTAGGACTTGATCTTGAACACCCAGTGTCCCATAGCACCCCTATGAGTCCTATCCACATGATTTTAAACTAAATGAGTTCAACAGACTATGTGTGTTTTGATTCTTTCCATAACTAGGATATATAGGATGCCTCATAATGGTTTAAACCCCTTCTTAGAATACTATTCACATCTTTATGTGGTGGTACATTCTGAAGCTCTTGGTTATACAACTTCAGCACATAAGAAACCGCCCATTATTTGAAAATGATGGAGAACCTTAGATACATACATATGGCTCCACTAAATAAACCCCAATATTTTGAACATAAAAGAAAATTAACCAATAATAATTTGGTTAGGGTATCTATTCCTATATTAGGATTAGAAAGATATTTACAAACATATCTTAAATCTATAAGAGAGTCCCAGAGTATGAAAAAATTCCCCCCAAAAAGGTGAGATGAGACCAACCACTCATCCTATTAACCAATGAGAGTCCTTAAGAGCCTCTAGGCCTGAAAACCCAGATGAATGCCTTCCTTTGGAAAGTAGTTATGTACCTAGATATATATGTGGAAACCATTGGGAGTTTTTTATGGGAGCGACATGGAAAATCGATGTTCATGATTGTGCGCAACACACACACCCCACAATCAAGCTGTCGAGTGGGTCCCATACACACCTCAGAATCTTGAAGAAACAAAAATGTTGAATGAAACATGAATCTATCTAATAAAAATGGATGGGTTATTATCCATTCATACATTTCATTTCCCCGCATACACAAATAGAACTAACAGATCCATCATGAATCTCTAAGGCCACTTTATCTTTCATACACTATATTTATAAACCTGTACGACCAGCTTGATCTTACAAATGAACCTCCATAACTAGTGTTATCATAATTCCATCCTCATTTTCAAAAGTAAAAAGGATAAGAATGGATGGATTATGAATACTAGGAAAATTTTGTTTACCATGTATATATAATAGATCAGAGTATACCTAAGATATTTCATTAATTGGTCACCTTGTTCCTTGTTGTCTAATGTAATAATATATTGAAAACATATCAATTTGAGACAATGTATTCATCATCCAAAATTTGATCCGGTATATTATCTATGGTTGAAACACCCAAAGGTCACAAATAAATCTCACCCACTCGACAATTCCAACAACAGGTGGAAAACATGATGGTTCAGAAGTACCTCTGATATGGTAAAATCCCCAACTTGGAATATTCCCATGATGTTCTCCAATAAATACAACCTGTGAATCCATATAACCTAAGGAATAATTCTTCTAACATAGTAACCCTCGTCGCTACAACTAACCACTTCATTAGGTTATCCCTAGAGCATGAAAACAGCCACTTGTGGTCTCTGATGAAGGTGGACTGAGAAGAGAAATATGGTTCCCTTCTGGTTTTGGGGCTGCCCAGGAGGGCCCCTATCAACCCCATGCCAACACCATCACACCAGTACTCACTATTCACCTACTAAGGGTACTATTTTATAAGCTTCCACCTATGATTCCCATCCATAGGCAACAAGGAAGAATCATTAACGGAGAAAGGAATTGGATATCTAAGAGAGGGATAATATCCCCACTCCAACTGATGATACCTGCCAACATATTCAAGAAGGAACCAATAATCATTCTCATATACCTACTAACTAGGAACAAGTCCATGGGAATATTCCGGCAGAAATTATGGGGAAGGTACATATCCCTACCCCTATGCATGAAGCCCATCAACATATTCAAATAGCCCAAGGAGGATAAAAGTGGGTGAATAACCCTCTTTAATAAAATACATTTGAAAGTGTGTAGTGGTGGAAAAAAATGTGCAGGATTATATCCATGTACACAATTTTCAAAAATGAAAATATATTTTAGCAATAGCTGATGAACTCCATCAGAATATTCCAAAACTTTTAAAAATAAAAGGACAAGTGTACATTTCTATCCCTACATCCAAGGAAACTCAACACTCTGATCCTTTCAAACAATTGGTTGTACCAAAGAAATCACATATTCTTGCTTCTACCCAAGAGGATTATCAGAATATTCTGATAAGGTAAAGACATCAGACCAGGATCATACTCCTGTTCCAATTGAATCTCAACATGTGAGAGCGGCAGATGCCTCCGGACATAGGGAACATGTCTCTCGAAGAAATATGGAAACATATTTCAATGTCCAAGGATCGAGTTAATATCCCCATTCTGGATGGGGATCACCAGGTGATAGGGGCACATGCCTTAGGATAAGTTATTATTCCAGTCAAATAAGTCAAAAACATACTCCAAAGGCCCAATATTGAGTATATATCCCTGTTCAAGATGAGGATAACCAAGTAATAAGGGTACATGCCTTGGGATAGGCTCATATTACGGTCAATGAATCTACCTGGAATATTCTATCATATCATAGAATCCAAGAACATATTCCAACTTCTACTAATAAAGGAATGTTCCAGTATCATTCTGAGGAAATACATGAGGAGTCTCGTATCCCTTCTCCCATTCCGGAGGTCTATCGGCATATTCTGATGGAGAATTCATACTCATATCAAGTCCATACACATGTTCCAACCAGGGCTCACTATGTTAGGGATGAACATGCCTCGAGGTAGGATTATACTCTTGCAAAGAAAGACTAGCGATGTATCCAAATGGAATTGGATCAAGCTCATACTCTTGTCCTAACTAAGGATCACCTAGTGAGAATGGGACATGTCTTAGGTCAGGCTCATATTCTTATCAATAATGAGATAGCTCATCATCATATTCTACCAGATTTTTAGCATTAGGCTCATACTCCCAAAACACTATATGGTTATATACAAGTTTAAAAAATTATCATATATCAGGTGCATATCCCTATGCAATTCCAAAATGCAGGTCATCATATTATGACCACAATTGTGATCATGTCCTATTTTCCCAATATTTTCAATGCCAGTGTCCTTGAGAAGATTTTTGATACACATTATCAATAATACAAGGGTCCATAAACTCTTCTATCAAAGAGTAATCATAATATATTCATTACCATGATAGTCCCCCTCATTGTAGTGTGGAGATGGATTACAGGGACTCTACTCCTGGCATCCACCATAGTCAAACTCCGCACAGTGAAATATCCCATGGGAAATGAAATAATCTCCTTAACAAGAAATATCCATTAAGAGTTGTGTCTAAAACTACTATAGCTTCATATATATAGTTGCTCGAAACATCAGAGTTAATGATATATAGTTACCTATAAACTTCCAGTAGTACTCTATTCTCTTTAGCATGCGACCACCAGCGCCATCCTTTATGGTATAACTGGATGGAGGTGTGTAATTATGACAAGGATAAGTTTTAAATAGACATATGGATAGAGTTAGATAGAAAAAACCTCCCCATCATGTTTTGTCCCTTAATTACATCTGACTTTGAGACCCCAGATGAGCGAGATAACGATTGGATGCCTTATATTTTCCAGAATATGCTGGATACTCATCAATGAATAAAGGATAAACATATCCCTTATCCAAGACATGAGTTTCAACTTCAAAAAATAAATACACTCTTTTTTCATCTAGAATTGGATACAATCTCCCGGGCCCTGGATCTAAAATTGGAAAAGAAAAACGCAAATCTGCAACATGCCTTCCACCATTACATGATGAAACTTCAACAGCTAATCTCTGAAGCCACATCATGCATTATTATTAGAGGATGGAGAAAATTATAGATCATTACACTTTTTTCCACCTATAATAATTGGAACCATCGTATTTTACATTCTATAATGTTATAGCATCTAGAAAAATTAGGGGACTAGGTAACGTTCGAGCTAGTTGGTAACTAAAACAGAATTCCCCCACTTCAACGATGCCAAGAAATCCTGAATACAGGGATATGATAGATAATAAGATATCAAACTAGGCCCATCTAAGTATAAATAATGCACTTTGTACATAGATAATTAATTTTTAATCATCCGAACAACTTATTATAAAAAATGGTTCTTATGATTGGTTACCGTCACACCTAACTCATATGCAATCAAAACTAGACCACATAAAATAATATTTAGTAGTATCTTCCCTATCATACATTCAGGAGTAGACCCATATCCCTAATATAGGGGAATATCTACCAACACCTCCACCCATTAGATCATAAATTTTGGAGAGGATTCTGAACATGTAGTTAGCAGTTACAAGCAAACCCCATCCCACTTGACTAGGGGAATTTATATCTAAATCCCCATACCCAAGTTCATCATCCCTTGATAGGGTCTTGGAGACATCAATGGTGGTTCTAGATCAACCTCACCTAATTTTGAAGGGGGCATTTATATCTTCGTGTTAGTCCTAAGAGTTATCAATTCTCTAACTGGATCCATTGGATCCTCAATGACAAGACCAATAAATTCATATTGCATCCCCAAATGAACTTCATACCATAGGTTCGAGGGATTTTTATCATTATCATCACCACAAAGAAATTTATTCATCTCTAGGTTTGGAAGAAATAATCAATGGTCAACATTCCACCAGCTCCTCCCACTACAAGACAAACTTCTACTGGTCAGGGCCCATTCAACAATCACAATCATAAACTCCCTCAAGGTCAATTTTCATAGAACAAGATGGGAGGACTTTACAACAAAGGTTATCATACCCCACAAGGTTCACAATCCAAAACATCCCAACATGTCTAAGGGCTCAAATAGTGACCCTAATGAAAGTAGTACAGAATCAGTATGTTGCATTGAAAGTAATGGTACAACCACCATTTCTCAATATTCCAATGTGAATATCATCACTATCAAAATTTAATATACTGATCAAGATGCTGATACAGAGGGACATAATACATAAAATATACCCCGAGAGGTGGGTGATTTGGTTTCACCAAATGAGCCTACATGAACCCAGAACCGAAGATGACTCCAAAGCCTGGAACCTCCAAATATTGATTTAATACCTCCACAACAAAACTCTTCCAAAGAAAAGAGGATAGGTGTGACTAAATAATTTTTTCCATCCAAAAGAGTTGAGGTTCATTCCATAAAGTAATAGTTGTCACAATACAAGAGTGAGATATAAGATCTCAAAAATCTCAATGAGGTACTACTCAGGGGAAATATTCTCTCTAGGTATTGTCTTCAAGAAGAGACAAATATTCTCCCTCATATGGTTTATCTACCAAAAAGAGAGGCATATGAGCATCATATTGGCTCCAGATCCAGATATCCAGTCCACATAAATGAGGAATTTGAAAATGATCATGAATTCCCCAATTATGGTGATAGCCTATCCCTATCCAAAGTACTCATTCAGTCTTAGGATGAATCAAGAATCAGTGGGAGATAAATATAAGGACACATCATAAACCCCCACATACTTCATATGGATGGGAAACAACTACGATAATAGTTCCCCTAGAGTTTATTAACATCATTTATTCCATAGATACTCTAATGGAATCCATGTAAGGGAAATGTTAACCTGTGTAGCCTATGAAGAATCTATATCCCAAAAGGGTGGATGATAATCCACCTATACCCAACTTTGTAAATTCTACCTTCTCTACTTTTGATGGTGTAGATGACCCTAAACAATATCTCTAACACTTTATATCCTGATGTGGGCTGATGATGTGCCCTCTAGATCAATTGGAGGGAAGCAACATGAGGTGTATCATACAGAATCTGAGAGGTCTAGCCTTTGTATGGTACAACAGTCTATCATTATGATCCGTTATAGGATGAGAATACCTTATTCATCAGTTTCTTTTTCAATCAAGTTCAATAATGTAATGAACAACAATTTTTGACCTAAAGAACTAAAATAAACATGAAAATGATAGGGTGACTAATTTCATAGAAGTATAGAAAGGTATAACCATTTTGATCAGCATCCCTCTATCATAGGAAAAACTACTGGAACTCTATGATACAAATATCATGGATGGGTTGCAGGCACCTTTGATACAAATGAAGTATCTGGGTGGGTACCAAGAGTTCACTGAAATGACACAACATCTCAAGGAGTATATTCAATGAACCTGATTTAAAACTCGATTCATTCCCACATAACTTGGGAAAAGGTCACACAGATCATAAATTACGGCTACCACTCTCAATCCAACAATAGTGACCATCTATAAACCTAGGTAGTCTCCAAACCACCTAGAATATCCTATTGAGTGGTGAAAACCACAGAATCTCCCTCAACTAGAAGCAAAGAGAAATTAGGATCACCTAGGATTTTAGTAACAGATGAAAATATTATACTCGTTATGAAATTAAAAAGTGCCTCGATATTTCTTTGCATCCATGGAAAATAACCCACTCAAGATCCCACTACTTTGGAATCCCGTTGAGGTAAACCTCACCAACCATCCTGACTATTTACCTTACCATATAAGAATAACTCATTATATATATATAAAATATCATCTTAAAATACCACCTTCAAGGCATGGTCGATTCTTGATAGGTTGTCTTAGACAACTCCCTGGAGTAGGTGGAATACATAACCTTTGTCCAATTCAAATAAGAAAATGGTTGGAAGAATGTTTTGGTCATGTTTGAATGAAAGTTTGAAGACTAGATGACTTGAAAGATAGTTGATTGAGCTCATGACACCCTGAGAGAATAGCTATGCAGACTTGAAATAGCACCACCACCTAAAGAAGTAATATAAATTGTTCCTACCAAAGGTGGGTGTGATCACCAGATGTAGGAAGAAATAGAATAAAAGGAATCATATTATAATCCAAAGAAATGCCTAAATTTTGCATAAATCTTCCGTGAAACATCTGCACTACAAGAACCGCCCCACCAAATGAAATGGTCATCAGATGAAGGGATCAATTTTGGGTTTTTCAATGTGATACACTTGGCAGAAAACTTTTTTGATGATGAGTACGACCCTGAATATGAGTTATGTACATATAATTTGGGAATGGGAGGCCACATACACCAAAACCAAGGATATAAGAGACAATTAGGACATGGATGTACCCAATGTTCTGGTCATATCCCATTGGATAATGTATCTACAACTAGAAATAATAAGAAAGAACTCTGGTAGGCTCAAAAGAAGCTAATGGTGTCCGAGATGCCTCTAAGAGTTTCCCACACCCAATTGTTTTACATGGCCTTCTATAGGGGGTTCAATCTGATCAACCTAGGCTACATGGAAGTCTATCACGACCTGAGCCACTAGTTGTAGAAACTCACTTGACCTCAACACAAACACCAAGACTATATATCTCAGATTCCTCGACTCCTGATCCACATGCCTAGGAGCAACCCCACTTTGGGAAGCACCAAATTCTAGCACAAAATTACGACATTATGAAATAGTTGGCAGTGGTCCCAACCAAACTTTCACTACTTGATGGACTCCCTATTTGAAAATAACTCAAGGAGGATCATTTTTAAGCCCTCCAAAATCCCATATGAGTTAAATATAGAAGTCACTATGGCCTAGGTCTATCGAGTGGAGGCTATATCCTCATAATTTCATGTCACGATATCGTTCACTGATCAAGAGCAGGAAGAGGTCATCCAAGGGAACATTAGACCTCTATATGTCTCAAGAAGAATCAATAATGTCAACAACCATAGGAATCTAATTGATAATGTTTATATGGTTAATCTAATTTTAGTTCAAACCCTCCAGCATTTAGGATATAGTGAGGGAGACATATCTTCCACATGGATGATCATTCAAGGGTATGATAATCATGTGAAAAGACATCTCGGGATGATCAAACATGAAGCCCAGTTTGGGGAACTCACATCTAATTCCACATTCATGGTTATCTAGAAAGACACTCTATAAAATGTCCCTCTAGGAAGACCCTAGCTCCATAATCACTTGGTGATACCTTCAAAATTCTATAAATGTCTGAAGTATCCCATCAATTGAAAATTTGGAATACAACATGGTGACAACGCCCCCTTTGTGACTTGTAGAGCAACATATGATGAAATATGTTTCTATAAGAAGGTAGGAAAGAAACCAATGGCAGAAGAAGATAAATATGTTTCATCTCCAAATGTCTTGGGGACCACTCATATGAATCATTAAACTCTAATTGGAAGTGATTATGTGATACCCATAAATTTTTTCAACGTTAGAGATTTAGTCCCATAGGTCCATGCCCCTTTTGTCTCTAGTGAAGGTGTAAAAAGAAATTAGCTCCAGAATAGCTCTACAAAAAATTAGAAAATAAAATATGATGATGTATCTTGTCCTGGACTCTCTCACCCCAACATTGAAGGATAATATCATATATTTCCATCTTCATTTGGAAATGTCTCCACAATATGTGAAATGGAATTGTATGAGGATGAACTTAAGAATGTTCGACCCGCATTTGGGGAAGGTGTCTCCACCACAATTGATGATCCTAGGAAGATAAATTTGGGGAAAATAGAAGACCCATGGCCTACTATGATTAGTTCCTCTATGCCCCTCAAAGATCTAGAGATGTATAACTCATTCTTAAAGCAGAAATGATATGTGTTCGTGTGGAACTACAAAGAAATTCGTTGGCTGGATCCAGAGGTGGCTACGCACAATCTCAGACTACCGAAAACGAATCAAGTATTTAAGCAGGATGACAAGAGGATGCACCATTTTCATGCCAACAATGTAGAGTTACAGGTCGAAAATTTGATCAAATACATCTTTGTTTGGTAAGTGAAATACCCAAGATGACTTACAAAAACCATCCCCATCAAGAAAAAGAATGGGTAGATTAGGGTCTTCATTGAATTTAGTGACCTTAATAGGCATTTTACAAAGGATTAATTCCCATTTCTGATCATATAAATATTGATTGATGAAACTACTAGCTTCCAAAACCTTTCCTTCATATATAGGTACTCTGGGTATAATTCAATCAAGATTGCCCAAAAATATGAAGAATCTACTTCCTTCCATGCTCCTTAGGCGATCTTTTACTCTCATGTCATTCTTTTTGGGGAAAAGAACACAGAAACCACATATAAACATTCCATGCAACATATATTTAATCCATTCCTGGGAAAGATAGCTAAATTTTATGTAGATAACCTTGTTATTAAATCCCGACAACAATGTTACCACTTCATGGATCTTCAAAATATCTTTGACAAGCAGCGATAGCATAGTCTAAAGATGAATCTGCTGAAATGAACATTTGGGGTAACATCAGGGAAGTTCCTCATCTTTGTGGTATTCCAATGTTGCATTGTGGTTGAATCAGAGAAGACTAGTGCTATATTAGAAATTTCACCCCCAAAAATCACAAGGAACTATGGGGGATCTAAGGGAACCTCACCTACATATGGATATTCATAGCCAACCTAGCTGGTAAATCCCTCCCCTTCATCAGGATGATGAAGAAGGTAATCTATTATCAATGGGATGATGACTATAAAAATCCTTATAATGCCTCAAATAGTACCTGCTGCACCCACCAGACTTGATGCCTCTGGTGGATGGGGGACACTCATCTTATATGTGGCTGCCATGTAATTCTCAATGGACACACTCCTCGCATAGTAGAATGATGTTGGGAGAGAAAATTGTGTATAATACCTCAAACATACAATACTAGGTACCAAGATTAGATATTCTGATGTCAAGAAGAAATTCCTAGAACTCATCTCTACAGTGAAAAATATGAGTCATTACTTGCAGTACTATGAAGTCCAACTAGTCTGTCATATTGATCTACTCAAGTACATCCTTGGACATCCTATGTTGACTTGGTGGCTGACCTGATGTGTGGTCATTCAATATCAATATGAAATTTAGTTCATATTTTAGAAGTTAGTGAAAGGGAAATCCCTAGATGATTTCCTTGCAACAAATACTACCCCAGAAAAGACATCAGAAGACACCAAGCTCTTTGATGATGAGGTCTTCTATTCCCATGACACTCCCCAGACATGGGAGATGTACATTGATGGGGCCTCCCAAAGTTCTATTTGAAAAAGGATGGAAAATATGATGCTTAATCAGGTTGTATTAGGGGTTTTATTTTTCTCTCCTAACAATGAGGTTTTACCTGAATCATTCCCACTATCCAAAGGCTACAAAAATAATGAGGCTGAATATCAAGCCCTCATCGCTGGATTGGAAGTATCCCTAAAAATTCACATAGAATACCTCAATATCAATGGGGTATCGAAATTTGTGATAAAGTATATCAGTTGTGAATATTTCATTAAAAAGGAAGAAATAGTCCCCTATCACCAGCTACGTCAAGGGAATAATGGCATAATCCCCTTTTAAGCCCACAATGCATTATGTTTCCCGATCACTGAATGCATGTGCTGATGCACTGGCTAAGACAACCTCCTTCCTAGCTGACCCTGATCAGAAGAAATAAATATTCCATATTACGCATCGAAGGATATTCTCATTGATCAAAATATGTGTTATTGAAGAAATAAATCTGGGCAACACCACCCTAGAGAGTAATGAGAAAATGACCATTCCTAGTTGGATGAATCCCATAATCTGTTATCTCTAAAATGAGACTCTCTTGAATGATCAACCCGAAAGGGAGAAGATTCGGTGACATGTTGCAAAATTTACTATATATGATGGTCTAAATGAGAAGAAAACCCTATATAAGTGAGGATTTAACAAAATCCTTCTCAGTTTCTATTGACACTACTTGATAAATTAACTAAAAGGAAAATGAAGAGAACTCTGGATCTTTCAGATATAAAAGAAAGGTTCGAAGAGTAAAAAGGAAAATCAAAATTTTCCCAAAGAGCTTCATGAAGGATGAGATTTACAGGCCTACACAGTGGTGCTACGTGACTTACCTACATGGAGGATCTTCATGACTTATATATGCAGAGGAGCTACATGATATAACTACACTCTTAAAGATTCTTGGTGCACCTACATGGAATAAATATGCGGTGAAGCTGCACGAAATACATGCACGAGCAAAATCTCTTCGACCAGGCCCATACATGCCTATAAATAGAGCCATTGGGCTCCCCATTTTAGGACTGAAAAAAGTGAAAGACTCTCTGAAGCTCCCATTGCATAGATCTTTTCCCTATATCCCTTAAATTGTATCATGTAGCTCTTTAAACCATGAGAGAAGTGATAATTAAATGGGATAAGCATGTTTTTAAGTTCTTCACATTCTTTAGTCATCATCCATACCTACGCGGTATACTTGCGCACCATACCGACGTAGTATATTTGTGGGCCATACCTACGTGGTATACTTGTTCGCCATACCTGTGAAGTATACTTGCGTGCCATACCTATGAAGTATACTTGCGTTCCATACCTGTGTGGTATACTTGTTCTCCATACCTACCCGGTATACCTGCACACCATACCTGCCCGGTATACTTGCACGCCATACCTGCGTGGTGTACTTGTGCGATACAAGAAATGTGGGGTACCTACGCGACCAGATCAAGTAACCTTTTTTAAAATCCATTCATGGCAGGGTATCTCCTTCCTTGGTTCCCTTATCTGAAGTAGACTAAGTTAAAGACTCCACCAAATCCTCCTGACTCCACAAACCTTTGGGAAAGGCACATCCGCATGTCTCCTATTTGGGTTTGTATTTATATAGTCATAGGTTTCCCACATTTGTTTCACAATGGGGTTAGGATTCATGAGATGTTTGTGGGTTTTTATATCCACAGTCACATGAACGTTTCTCCCAGAAACAGTGTTGGGAAGTTCCCGGTTTGGAGGATGGTTGAGTCCTAGCCTCTCCTTTCTCAAAGAGGTGATCTGAAACCTCAGGTCTCTAGTAGGGAATTTACAGTTCCCACTTAATTTTCCACATAATAAAAGGAGATGTCTCTATTTCCTACCAGGATCAATTTTAGGGAAGCCATCCTGGTATAATCCCCTCACCTTCACCCATTCTTCCTTACATTGGACCCTTGTCCAATGTAAATAGAATCGAGGGAAGGTTTATCGCCTCTCCCTCTTCCACGGTCGACGTGCCCTCTTCCATCAGCATGGAGGAATAATTTGAACATGTGAATGCCTTTATTGAATAATTGAAATTCTATTGTTTCTCATATAGAGCATGACTCACATGGGCTTAGATATTTATCATGATTACAACATTTGCATGATCTAATGAAATACGATAACTCTAATTCCTGTTTAAAACCAAGATACATAGGAAGCCTCCTTAATAACTGAGCTCACCAGATATCCTCCTCAGGAATCCAACCCTAAGTCCCTTAATCTAGGCATCCTCCTTAGGAATAAGACCCAAATTAAACCCTAGATCATCAAGGAATCCTTTCTAGGAAGTAAGATCAAAATCATCTCTCTCAAAGGACCATACTCTTCTATAATACTTATCGAACTATGTGGGATTTGATTCCCATCCATATGGGATACGTAGGAAGCCTCTTTGAGGTTCAAACCCAACATTTTAAATCAACCCTATTCTCTTTTTTCCATATTCCCAACAAGGTCTGATCTTACTTGGAAACCCATACCCTTTTAAGTTCCTTGGGATGCTTCAGCATAAGTCTGACACTAAGTTTCAACTAAGAATATTCCACTTATAGGTCCTTATCACATGACCATAAAAGGTATGATGTTTCCTATTAAGTGACACCGAAATACGAGGGTTATGATTCCTTTCACAGGGATATGTAGGTATCCCATTTTACGAGCATGATCCCAAGATCAAAACAAACCTTCGTCTTCCTGGACGAAAATAAATTGTAAGAGTGCCCCACTGAGTGGCTTAAAAACCAGTATCATCACAACAATGATAAAAAGAATCTCTAATCAGTATATTAGAAGACACCATTGATAGAAAACCTCGAATATATATAGATATTTCCATTAATGATGAACCTTGAATACATACTGACAATTCTAATGTTTTAAACATATTAATAAGTGATTATAAATTCCAAGGGATACTTATGATGTACTTATTGAATTAATAAGGATTCATGAAAATATTTTAATTTTTGAAAGAGAGTCCCAAAATAGACAATAATTCCCCCCAAATGGGTGTGATGAGTCTGAACTCCTATCCTCTTGACTAATGCACATTCTTAAGTATTTCAAAGTTCAAAGCTTAACAAATGCATACCATTAAAAAGAAGGTCCTATTTGGATAAAGAACTGTTGGAAGTTTCTGATTCCATGAATAAATCCAATGAAAACCACATGGAAATAGTGATTCTTAAATCTTGAACACACATTTCAAGGAACTATGAAACAAAAATGGTGAACCCGATGTGAATCCTTTACCAAGTTAATAATGTTACACACATATTAGGTCCCTATCAATTGATAAAGGAAGGCCATACGAAGGAATTAATCATGCATGTATCAATTTGGAAAATTTTTTCTTTAATAGACCTTGGTATTGTCTAATTTTTTCACAGAATTCTCTTCAATCCAAAGAATTTCCTTCTCCAAGACAACATCTGTGAATTTTCTGACCGCTGTTCAAGCTGGATCTCCATCACCAGGAAAGACGTTATCCTAAATCCAACGTCTCCAACATTGTGTCTCTAATGTGATGGTTACTAAGTATCGCCAGCATGGCACAATCCCGACTTTGGAGGCTACTCGACATGCCCTCTAGGTCAACAACAATCCTCAATCATCCGGCCAACAACGACCAATAATCACGAAGAAGATGGTGCCAACCACTATCTCCTACCATTTTAGGTCCTTATCCCTAGAACGCAACAACCCGTCCCTCACGTACTATAGGGAGGTGGTTCAAGAGGTCACTCAAGGCCTCAATTCAACAATGTAATAGTCCTTCCTGAGGACTCCCACCAACAATCACCGCCAGAATCATATGGTAGTGAACCCCCAACATGATGGGGGTGTTGCCTATGGAAATTCGGCCTAGGTCTCTCAGAATCAGGCATGCAAGAAGAACCTACAGGGACAATGTATGGTCAACAGCAAGCAGGTTCTTACCTCTACCCCTTCCGGAGAAGTCCATTGATGTAACTTGATAGAAAAAAATGAACGGGTACAGACACTCGTTCGTCCTAATTTTGTTTCTCAGCATGATCTTCTAACAGAAAATCATGAATCACCCCAGATAAACCCATCGAAGTATTGTGAACAGGCACATACACCTTCTTACAAGTTATTATCCAGCCAGCAAGCTCGTCTGATTTCATTTTAAGAGGCCCACCAATCTAATATGGTGGGAACTGGTAAACCGGAATAAACACCTATTTACAATCACCAATTCTGTCTGTAGTCTCGTCTGCTAATATTGAAGGAAATCCATCAACCATACTTTACAGAAAAAACAAGCTTGCACATAAACCAACCAATGTTCATTGATCCTACCAACGGTCTTGTTTGGTAGCACCCGGAGAAGTCAGTCGGAAAGCTCTGATGAAAAATTTGGGGCAGACCCAACTCTCTACCCCCATGCATGAGTAATGTAAATATCCATTGACAGGAAAAGGAAGAAAGGAGCAGACATATACACCTACTCTAGATATGGAATGGACATATATCCGCGTTACAGCTGCTGAAGTCATTAAAGACATCTTATCAATAGTGAAAGGGCAGATGCATATCCCAGCCCATATTCTGGAAGCATGCCAAGATATTTTAACAACAACTTCTACAGTATCAGGGGAACAACCATATAAATCTATCCCCACACATGGGATGACACATTGGCATGTTATCCTAGAGCAGATACACACCTCTGTTCCAATCCAGGAGGGTAATGGGGTATATTCCCCCATACCATGAGGACAACAAGATCGGGAACATACACCCTTTCCAGTTAGAGTTAATGGGTCTATTTCGATAACTACTCCAAGGTAGGAACATACACCTTCCCATTATAACCAATTCTCCTAATAGGTTTCCCCAACTAAGTATAAGAGAACATCGAAGAAAATGTATTTCCAAGCATCATTGGAAAATAAATAATCAAGCTACAATTTTGTTCTTCTTAATGCTGGAGTTCATAAAGCCCTCATAAATTTATCTTTTGCTGCTCAAGATCCTACTCTCTCATTACCAAATTTTGAGAGTGTTAGTTTTAATTATGATATTTCTCATCGGACACATCATCATGAAGTCTTGCTTCATGAAAATTCGGTCAATCTAGAATTCCTATCTTCAGATGAGAGCCACGGAAACCCTCAGTGTGGCCATAAGACAAAGGATCAATAATATTTGTCCCTTGATGTAATACTCTATGGTGATCCTCCCCATGATGGAATTCATTGAAAAATTCCTCTTCGCAGTAGTATCTTGCAATGTCAAAACAATTCCATAATTGACAATGTAGCAATAAGAAATCCCTCCTATCTCGAGGCACTTACAAACACAAGGCCAGTCATGTCTAATGAATTTTCATTTAAGAGTGAAGAACTTTCTCAGTCAGAAGATATCATAAGTGAACAGTCATTCTTCGAACCTCCCTTGGGTCATTTATCTTATAATACAGGGCATCCACTTAATTCAGAATAAGTGTATAAACCTCTAGTGAAAGATGATTAAGACGTGTTAAACATGAGGAAACAATTAGCTAAAAGAGAAATACCCATCATGTTATAGGCTTTGGAAAATTCACAGTAGGATATTCCAGAATTGATAATAGAAGATTGAATTCATTCCATTCGTCTCAAATTATGGAAAAATCTTTATCATTTGAAAACCAAAGTATTACCATATGATGAATATCAAAATAATGTAAAGGTAATAGAAGGGTTGCAGCGCCAAATTGACCTGACATCTCTCTCAATTTCCCAACATCCAATCGTTGAAAAATAGTAGACAACCCTTCAGCGTGCATGTCCCAATGCTTGATAGTGACTACACCCGATAATTTCTGATTCCCCATACAGTGTTCGCATCAGAGGATGGGGTGCATATGGAGAATTGCATTTCACTGCACTCCAAAATTAGAAAAGTCCACCAAAAGTGGTATCATGCAATGTTATTACCCACGGTCAGCCCCAATCAATAGGTTTTGTATGTAATCAAATGTACGCTCAAGAATAGGCCTCAACCAGTTCTCATTAGAATCAGTACCAAAGAAAAGAAGTTATTGAGCAAATTTTACATCAAGCATCTGAGAATCTTGAACATGCATCCCGTTTAGAGGATGTCAAGCATCAGAGGATGAAAATGTCTGAAATAGAACAACATTCCTCTGAAACATATAATTTAAGTGATTATAGGATAATTCACACAGCAAATTTCTGAACCAAAATCTACGAAATCAGAACAGCAGTTGCACGAATTTTAGTTATAGAGGTTCAAGAATCACCCCAACTTTCCAGGCTAGGGGTTCATTTAATTCAACCTTAAAATTCATTAAACAATGTTCAAATATTTGAAGAAGAAGAATAGGATCGACCCCAGCCTGAAAGGATAGGGGATTTTCCACATCTACAACCCCCTCCTCAACGAAAGTTAGTTTTTTACTGATTAAGGAAGAAGTCACAAGGAAAGTGTACAACTTAACTATCCAATGATTCCCTTTATGTTACTATCCTCCAAAACGTTCAAGGGAATTATTTATATAGAATAATGGAGTCTCGTGAAAGAAAAAAAGGTAGACGATCTAGCAGAAACACTGATAGAATTCCATAAATGCATTATGAATAAGTGAATGTTATCAACACCATTGCAAAAGATCCTCCAAAAAATAAGTCTAGTTCAGGGGAATCAAAAGATGATATTCATTTCCATAATATGGTACACATTGAGGAAAATGAATAAGGTGTTCATACCTGAATTCATAGGATTACCTAGAATTTAGGTATGCCTTCAAATAACCAACTCCCCCCTCTCCGAAAGGCATATAACAAGGAGAAATGAAAAAAGTTAGATTGCATCTCACTTTTCCACTAGATAATGTCAATATATTTCACTTGAAGAGATATTTTCATACCAAGAAGAGGTAATTAAGGATTTGAAAAGACTCAATACAAAGTAGCTTCGAAACAACAATTTTTCCAGACAAACTCCCCAGAAAAATCCTCAACTTTCAAATCCTATAGGAGCTCCACAGAAAAGGGAATTTCTAGTAACTACAGATGCGAATAATGAATTCCCTCCATTGGGTACACAATCACGGAAGGACCATATACATCCTGATAGAACCGTTCCCGTGGGTTATCCAAGGTTAATATCTGCACCACCATCAATGGTCTTACCGATCATTGCACCAGATCAAACTCTAGTTTCTATAACACCACAAAATACATCTTATCCGGATATTCCCCAATTGCTTATGAACACAATTGAGGCATTAACGACTTGGTTGGAAGCTATGGAGGAACGACGTGCACCAGTTTATCCAGAAAAGAGATCTTACCCAAAATGGGTGGATGCAATTCCTCCCCCCACCAAATTTTGTGAATACCACATTCCCAATTTTTAATGGTTCGGGAGATTCGTAAAAACACTTAACACATTTTTTTATCATTCTGATCCTATGATGGGAAATTCTCAACAACAAGAAGCAGTTATGTTTAGGTGTTTTGTGGAGTCATTACAAGGACCAAATTTTTTCTAGTATACAAGTTTGCAATCATGATCAATTAAAAGGTGGGAAGATCTCCGTCAGGACATCCTTCTTCAATTTAGATCAACACTTCCAAAGATGACCATTTTTTATCTTACCAATTGTAAAAAAAGGGAGAATTAAAGAGTTTCATATTTCATTGCTCGATGGAAGGGATTAACATATTCCTCAATTTTAGCACTCCCTCAAGAAGAGTTGTTGTCAATATATGTAGAAAATCTGCATGATGAATTACACACACCATTAATCCCTATGAAATACACAGGAGGGTTTTGAGACCATACTTCAGTCACTATGAAGATAGAATACTCTATTATAGAAACTAAGGCTAAAACTCATGTAATTCCATTATCTCTAGAAATGAGGATAGGAAAGGCATAAGTTTCAATAATCACACTCAGATAGGCACCTGTACCTGCTTCTACTTCAATACCTTCATCATACTGAAGGGCTCTAACTCCTGAGCATCAGCAACAATGACCATCTCGTCAAGATGATCAAAGAGATCAAAGGAAAAAATAGTTTGAGGAATTAAAGAATAAATTTTATTCTTTCAGGAAGGAAAAATTTCTTGGTTACTTCATATCAGCCTTAGAAAACAATATGGTTCATTTTCGAAGGCCAAAAAAGAAAAATAATGATGGAGATGATGATCATCTGAATTATTGTCCCATTCATCCAATGTTGGGACACCCCATTCATGAGTTCTTTGTTTTCAAAGACCTTATGTAAAATATGGTGGGCTTGGGACAAGTGAAGTTGAAAAGTTCATCAGGTCAAGTAACATGTGTTATTACTACCAATCTAGAGGAAGAAGGATAATAGAAAGAGGTTAAAAGTTAAAGTGTGAAAAAAATATGATGATTGGATGATTTAGAAAATTATTAAACAGACTCATGCTATTTTATGAACATAGTTGAAACAAACAATTGTGTATTCTACCACTCCTGCCACATCAAAACAATCTTTATCCAAAGGTCGTTCCTCAAAGAAAAAAAGTGGTCAAAGGATAAAGAGAAATTAGAAGAAGGCGAGATCACATCAAGGAAAGAGTTTTCCTTGACCCTGGCAGATTTTATACCATCTGTTTCTAAATCACAGGCACCACCCCACCAAATGACAGAACCAAAGGTAACCTATCAGGCAGAACCCTCATCAGATGAAGAATTGATCTTTGGTTCTATTAATGTAATCTAGTTAACAGATCCTTATGTCAATGGTGATTCTGATTGTATTGATCCAGGATTATTTATACCTAATTGGGTACCTAGAGGAAGAGGCCAAGGTCAAGGATACAAGGGGAGATGTGATAATTCTATAAACCAGCATTTTAACTCTACCCCTGATCGAACCATATATGTGACAGAAACTCGTGGAAGATCCCTTTTGTGAGCTCAAAAGAACAAGGAGTTTCTTTCATTCCAAACTAGTATAGTTCTAGCGTAATTATTTTGGAGGACCTATTAGAATCCACGCAATCTTTTTTTAAGAAAATGAATAGACTTAGTCAGTTTAATTTACAAAATCCAACAATATTTCTAGCTTTTTATCCAACATAAAGTACATCTACAATAGAAGAATCAACATCCAAATAACCTATAAAACTATATCTTCATTATAGGAAACACAGTCCTTGGGATCAAAAGAATGATGTTTTGAAATAATTGGCCAAACTACCGACCAAGTTATCAATTCTGGATGCTTTGAATCTATCAAAAGATCTTCGAGAGGCACTCATTTAGGCTTTGTCAAATCCTTAAGAGTTTGAAACCGAAGTTGCTACTACTGAGGTTTACCATATAAAGAATGATTTTGAAGAATGTCATGCAGTCATATATTTTATAGATGAAGATGAAGACCATGTGGCACATGGGAATATTAGACCTTTGTATCTATCTGTAAAGGTCAATGACATAGATATTCGACGAGTCTTCATTGATAAGGTCTCCGGGGTCAAACTCATTACTGTTCGTACACTTCATTGATTGGGCCTGACTGAATATGAATTATCTCCTTTGACACTAATGTTGCAAGGATATGACAAGAATGAACAAGAACATCTAATATAAATTACACTCAGAACTCAGTTTGGATATCTTGTGTCTAATTCAGATTTCATGGTTTTTTGTTAGGACACAACCTTCAATATTCTTCTTGGAAGGCCTTGGTTGCAACAACATGCAACAATAAATTCGTTATACCATAAATGTCTAAAATACTATATAAATGGTCAAATTGAGACATTGTATGGTGACAAGGCTCCATTAAAAACATGTGAGTCTCAATACATTGAGGCAGAGTTTTATCACACAAAAGGAACAAAGTCTATGATGAAGGAAATAACCAGAGTTAATGCTCCAAATGGACTGGAAAAGATTCCAGTAAATACATTCATGAATTTTAGTATAGATTATGTGTTACCCATAAATCAAATTGAAAGGGTAAAACCAAATCCATGCACTCATCCAGTAATTTCCATAATTTCAATTGTGGAAATTGAGCCAAACAACATGGTAGAAATTATTGATACACCAAGAAATGATGGAATTTTTAATGGATATGTTTTCATTTCAGCTGCTTAACTACAATGAGCCTCTACTTTTTCAATCAGAATAGAAGAAATTGTAGAATTTCTAGAGGAAGACAAAGATGTTGATTCTCAATCCATTAACCCCTTTTTACCATAGGAAGACCCTTCATCATTAGTAAGGTCAGATATGGTGGCTTCTTCTTTGGTATGTTCAAATACTGACTCCTCCCATAACTCTGGCAGTATTTCCTTGTCATATAATATTAAAGTGGAAACAGAAGAGGTAACACATAACGAGGAAGAAGAGAAAGATCTCAGGGATGGCCCTCCAGTATTTGAAGAAGGTGTCTCTACCACCGTGGATGAACTCATAGAAATAAATCTGGGTATAGAAGAAGATCCAATCCCCACTCTAATTTTTGAGGCCATAACCTTTGAAGAGAAAGAGGTGTAAAATTTATTTCTAAAGCAACATCAAGATATATTTTCTTAGAATTGTATAGAAATGACAATTCTTAATCCTGATTTAGGCACCCTTAATTTGGGTTTGTCATAAGAACATTGTGGATTCAATTAAGTAACAAGAGGGACACACCCATCGCATGCCTCTAAAATTGAAGCTGAAGTTGATAAACATATAAAGGACAACTTTTTCAGGGTAGTTCAATATCCCAAATGGCTATCCAATACTGTCTAAGTGAAAAAGAATAATTGGAAAATTAGAGTCTTCATGGATTTCAGAGATCTTAACCTGCATTGTCCTAAAGATGATTTTCCATTTCCAATTATAGAACTTCTAATTGATGCAATAGTTGTTTATGAAGCTTTTTCTTTCATGGATGGACACTATAGGTATAATCAAATCCATATGGCCCTAGAAGATGAAGAATATACAGACTTTAGAGCCCTTCAAGGTGTGTTTTTCTATAGGGTAATTCCCTTTGTCTTATTGAATGTGGGCGCAACATACCAACGTGCCATGCACTATATCTTTAAAACCTTCTTAGAATTTTTTTAATGTTATGTGGATGACTTGGTTTTCAAATAAAGACAACTTTTCAATCACTTGGATGATTTGGAGACCATATTTCATAAAATTCTGAAACATAATTTGATGATGAACCCCTTAAAATGTTCTTTCGGGGTAACCTCAGGAATGTTTCTTGACTTCGTTGTACTCCATCAAGTTATTAAAGTTGATCATGAGAAAAATAAATCAATCCTTGGTATGTCAAATCCTTGAAATTTAAAATAATTAAGTGGACTCTAAGGACACTTGGCCTATATTTGGTGCTTTATCGCCAATTTGGAAGGCAAGTGTTTACCCTTCACCAGATTAATGAAGAAGGGAGTTAATTACCAATGGACTGAATATTGCCAAGAATAATTTGATATACTCAAGAAATATCTCTTGAGTCCACCAGTATTGATGCCACTTGTTGAATGAAGACCACTTATTCTCTACATGATAGCCTTAGAGCGATCAATAGGTTCCTTTATCACCCAAAAGAATGATGTTGGGAATGAAAACATCCTTTATTATCTCAGTCTCACTATTCTTTACACAAATACATGATATTAAAGTATTGAGAAGTGCTTCCTGGCATTAATCTTTGTAGTTCAAGAATTGAGGCGCTATCTACAACATCGTAAGGTCTAATTGGTATATCATAATAATCCACTCAAATTTATCCTCAGTTGTCCTATGCTTATAGGACATCTAGCATGGTGTACGGTTATTTTACGATAGTTTCATATCCACTTTGTGCCTAAAAAGGCAATAAATGGCCAAGCTCTGATCGATTTTCTTGTTGAGAACCCATCTATAGAAGATACATCATTTAATACTTATCTTCCCAACGAATAGGTTTTCTCTATTTAGGATAATTCCCAAACATGGGAAATGAATTTTTATGGTGCTTCTTGAAGTCCAACAGGGAAGAGATTGGAAAACCCTAAACTCAACAAGGTTGGATTCGGAATTTTTCTTATTTCCCCTAAAAAGACAGTATTTTCTTATTCTTTCCTATTATAAGAAGGTGGTACCAAAAATGAAGTAGAATACCAAGCTCTCATCACAGGTTTGGAATTTTCCCTTCCGGTGCAATTGGATCATTTAAAGGTAAAAGGTGATTTAGAATTGGTAATCAAACAAATCAATAAGGAATATTCTATAATAAAAGAAGAGTTAATCCCTTTATTTGATTATGTCAGAGAGTTAATGGATGAATTTCCCTTAGAGCTGACATTGTCTTATGTACCATGATCACAAAATTCCCAAGCGAATACACTAGATAATGCAGCTATAGCCTTGGTAGATCCAAATCAGAATGAGACAATTATCAGCACAACCCATCGCCATGTGGTCTTACCTTTTGTTCAAACTAGAATGGAGGAAATTAATGAAATTTTCCATATTTCTAAACTATATGTTCATACCACATGATGAATAATTTCCATCATCAAATATCATAAAAATGGGGTACATCCACTGGACAGGGTTGAGAAAGAACAGATCTGGCGATGGGTGGCCAATTTTACTCTTTATGATAGTCCAGACCACCAAAAGATCCTTTCCAAGTGAGGATTTGATGGAATTATTTACAGATTTATTTATGGAGAAGAGACCACAACTGTCATGAAAGAAGTAAATTCAGGGGCTTGTGGTGCCCACCAATCTAGGCACAAACTCTCTGATCAAATCCGAAGGCTTGGATACTTTTGTCCTTCAATGATACAAGATTGCACAGATTTCACTAAAATATGTCATCCCTTTCAAGTGCATTCAAACTTTATTAATCAACCCCCATAGTTTCTACATATAGCTAAATACTCCTGGCCGTTCTCCACATGAATAATAGATGTGGTAGGGCCTTATCCTCCATCCACGGCTAAGAAGTTCAAGTATATTCTCACTACTACCGACTTCTTCTCTAAATGGGATGAGGCAATACCTCTCAAGGAAGTCGGAGCCAAAATCATTTTTAGTTTTGTCAAAACTAATATCATCGCCAGATTTAACATCCCTCATACTATTTTGATGTACAATGGCTCTATTTTCTGTTCTGTTGACGTAAAAATGTTGCATCAGGAACATAATATCAAGTCCAACCATTCATCTCATTATCATGCAGTGGCCAATGGATAGATAGAGTCCTTCAATAAGACTCTATCAAATATACTCTAGAAGATGATGGATAAAGATAAAAAAATCATGGCCTGATAAAATTTTGAATACTTTATGGGTTTATTAGACAACTACCCATACAACTACGCAAGAAACTTCTTCTTACTTGGTATATGGAACTGAAGAAGTTTTCCGAATTTAAATACAATTTCCTTTACTTAGATTTGTAATATGTGATCAGTTGTCTACAGATTAAAGATCTCAGAAATGGTTCAATGAGTTGGAACGATTAAATGAGAAAATATTTCATTATTTGCATATTCTAGAAGTCTATCAGAATATAACAGAGTGATATTTTAATAAGAAAGTTCACCTTCGTTCATTCCTTCAAGGAGAATTGTTATTGGTCCTTAGGACTCCATTGATACCAGTAATGAAACCTCCAAAACCTGAACCAAAGTAAGAAGGACCTTATTCCGTACATAAGTTCTATTTAAATGGAGGCTATGCTTTAATCTCCATAGATGGAGAGTTCATTAAAACTCCAACCAATGCATGATTCTTGAAGAAATAATTTGTGTAATTATAAACATTATTCCTCATAACAAGACTTTAAACTGTACAACACAATGTCCTTGCTACAAGACTTAAAACTACACAACACCCATGTCCTAGTTGCAAGACATTAAACTGCATAACAACCATAACCATCCATGATGCATGACGTTAAAGTGTGTAGCATCTTCATCCTTATCGCATGAAGTTAAACTATATGACATCATTTGTACAACTAATGTTATCTCTATTTTATATTAGAAGCTTCCATAAGAAAATATCATTGACATCATCAGTACTCCTTAATAGTACATGAGTCCCTCTCTTTCCTATGTCGGAGTCAGATATGCATAGAGACAATGTTTCAAGAACTACGTATGGATTGATTCTCATTTTCAATGAGATACGTAGATACACCTAAATCTCCAATTTTGGGCCCAGCCACAATCACAAAATCTTCTTATTTTCTTTTCACCTTATGTATATGAATCAGATCTATACAGTGTGTTTCCATAAGATATATGACTTGGTCCTTATACCATTTTATGTATTTATGATTTACCGTTTTCTTAGAACATGTTAAAAGCCCCCATTCTTCATGTCAAACTTAGCATGAGGAATGATTGTTTAAAAAACTATGTACAACTTGATTCTCATTTATTTTAAGATACATATAGATGCCTAAACATCTAATTTTGGGCCCATTCGTGATAAACCCCCCCTTTATTTATTGTTTAAGAGTCAAATCTGAGTAGATATTGTTTTAAGAACTATGTATGACTTGATTCTTTCCCCATCAAGACATATAGTGACACTGGGGTTTCATCCCTTAATCTAGTTACAATATGTATTTCCGTTCATATCAGTTCATTGTTGTCCTTACCATTTGATGTTAAACTGCATAGAAATCTAATACCCCTATTATTCATTTGCATCACCTTTGCATTATAAAATAATCCCTTACTCCTCAATATTTTTCACACTGAGAACAGCTCACGTGAGATTAGGAATTGGGTAAATGGCTTCTTTATATAAGGTATTTTAATTTATTATGGGGTTAATAATGCCCTCACTATGTGACTTAAAACTTAATAGTATAATGTTCTCACTGCATAACTTCAAACAGAATAGTATAATGTCCACACTGTATGAATTAAAATTGCATAGTAGAATGTCCTCACAGCATGAATTAAAACTACATAGTATATTTCCCTCATTGCATGACTTAAAACTTCACATCACCATATTCATTCAAAGGAAACAAATAAAGTCTTCATTTTACATATAAGTTAAATCTATGTAAAGGACATCAAATTCATGGTCAATATTGATTCAAATATTCCTCATAAACATTGAACATAAACCCTCGTCCATATTTCACACACTTAATCTTGAATATTTCTAGATCCTCATAATATTTCTTATAGTTTCTGGTGATAGGATTTCTAACTTCAGAGAGATCTTTTTCTTGACTATGCAGCATGTGCCCTTATGAGGCTTTACATAAGTTGCCTACATAACATGCCTGTCAACCGAAAGATGCCATTATTTTTCTATGCATCATATGCCCCTGTTGGATCTACACAATACATCCCCCATAACGGGTTTTTCAAGTAATGGTAACTTCGTTATTAGATATAGTATCTTTTTCCACTTTAATAATTGATTACAATATATACGAATCTGTATTTTAAAACAGTCATTCAAGTATATTTGTACCATTATCTTTCTCACAATCTGAAAATATTCAAAAACATGGTTTAAAAATTTCCTTCACCATGTGTTTGATGGACTAGGGAATAACCTTGAAATCACTTGGCCACATGTTATATATTGTTACTATTTCTGGTCCCATTTGTATGACCTAAAGTATAGACACCATATTATTTACGTTTGGGTCAAACCTTCATATTTTTCTTGTTCCTCCGATTCGTTGGATATCTTGATTGGAAATACCCTTCCCTTATGCAGGTACCTTTCTCCATAAATGAAACTCTATGCTTTGGAAAATATGAATCTCCATAAACTTTCTTCGACTTTTATCAATAGAATTTCAAACTTCTAAGAGCTCGTTTGCCTGACTATGAAGCTGCCCTTAGGCGGCCTTGAATAAGTTGCCTACATAACAGGACTGTCAGTCAAAAGATGCCACTATTTTGATATGTATCATATTCCCCAGTAGGCCCTACATAATACAGCACCCATAACTGGTTTGTCAACTAATGGTAACTTTGTTCTTAGAAAATACTTCCTCTAATGCTTTTATCCCCTTTCCCATATCAATACATGGTTCAAGAAATTCCTAAATCATAGTTTACAGTTTTTCCTTCTATACCTAAATATGATAGTATGTTTCCAAAAAAAATTATCAAGAAATTGGGAGAGTTTTCTCATACTTTTGGTCAGAGATAAAGACCTTAAATTAAAGCCACACAATGTCCTCACTGCATGACTTAAAACTGCACAGTACCAATGTCCTCACTGCCTGACTTAAAACTGCCTAGTACCAATGTCTTCACTGCATGACTTAAAACTGTATAGTATGATATCAAAAATCTCCCCTTTTATGATAAATTTTTTATCCATTTTTCATACACCAAATTTGTATAAAAATAGTTTTCCTATTCCGGACTTATGTTTGTCTAAAATAGCCATTTTTCATTCTTAAAATTCATTTCCTTGGAAAAACCACATACTTGTGGTATTGAGTCACCAAAATATTATTTCCCCCAATATATTAGAAGAAAATGTTAAATTTCTAAAGAACTATTTTTCTTTACTATGTATCATGTGCCCTTAGGTGGCCCTACATATATTTCCTACATAACAGGACTGTCAGTCAAAAGATACCACTATTTGGCTATGCAACATATGTCCTAGTTTTCCTTGCATAACACAGCACCCATAATGGGTTTGTTGAATATTGTTAACTTAATTCTTGGAAAAGACACACATTATATTGATATAGTTTTTTAATATGGTGACCTAAAAAATCATGATTCCTGATTCCCCTTGGAAATTTTTAAAGAATATTAAGGAAATTATTAGCCACTAATTATTGTTTGGAATCTAATTACAAATTTATTGTCAAAGCTATTAAACCCTAAATATTATCTATTTATAGTACAACATGCATGAATATAAAGTGTCAGTAACAAAAGATTTGGTACTCATTAGATTGAGAACCCGTGAAGGGCACTATAAAAAAATTTGAGTCCCAGCTCACTAAACATACATTTTTGTATGATTTAGGTAATATTGAGCATTAAAAATAGGTCATAAGATAGAAATTTTTTTGTTCTATCCATATATCCCTAGAAAAAGTCAAATTATGCTCATTAGGTCCCTCGTCTGAATAAATTTTTTTAGCACTTCATTATTATTATTATAATAATGATTGTTTAACATAAAAGAATCATTATCATCATTTAATTTTCATACTGCAATCATGAAAAACAGGAATGCATATTTTTATGATTAAAAAAAATTCATTCATTCATATGAAAATAGAGGGCCATCCACAAAATGGGGCCTCTCTGTCATGTTTTTGAATAAACTCTCAACATGACTTTTTATTTATTGGACCGCTTCATAAGCTCTATCATCTGCCTGTTGAAGTTGAGATAGTTGAGCAACTATAGCCTCCTCTTCTAGACGAAGTGCTTCCTTAGCAGTTGAAATGGTTGTTATCCCCTCTAATTACATTTCTCCTAATGTTTGTTTCAACTTCTCAAGATTCTTATGTACAACATCCACTTACTGCTGAAGATATAACAACTCCTTCGTGGTTTCTTTGATTTGTTGGCTAATCTCAAGTTATTTCTTGTTATGATTTTCCTCCACCTCAATTAATGAAGCTTAAAATCCCTCAGTATTGATGCGTCATTTGGCCTCTTAAAAATCTTGTTGCAGCTTATGCTCCTGCTCCCATCGGTGAATAGTCTATTTCATGGCATCATAGACTGGCTGATAATTAAATCCACCGAATTCCAATACACAGAATAATGATGGAAGATTTAAAAAATGGGACAAAAATTCATATAAAGGATTTTTGGAAATTATGCAATAGATATACCACCATGTATTCTGACGTGCCATACCAAAAGCATATTGCATCTTTACGTCTGAATCTGAGTCACTACCATGGTGTAAAATGTACTCGGGAAACAGCTCGCTTAAAGAGCTACCTTGTTCTAATTCTCATGGGATAGTAGAAGCTTCACCTTATGATCTAGGAACTGATAACCCTAAATGATAAAATCAATTTCATTATTAGTTTTAAATAGAGGAATCAAATATGATTCAAATAGCTGACTATATTTACCCAATAATAAGTCAGCTACTTGATTGGATTCATTCCCCATATTCTAAGCCTCAGTATTTTGAGCATATGTTTCTTGAGAAGGGGAATTTCATTGAATTGTCTCAATTAGGAAATTTGAAGGCTCTGGAACATCTCTTGATGAAGGATCCTCTGTAGGTACTTCTTCAAACGCACTAGAAGGATAAAGTGGAACACCTAGTTCCTGAAGAGCCTTTGCAAAATTTTCTACCGATAAAGCTGCATAAGGTGAACTTTTTTGTAAATAATCAAGTTGAAGAGAAATTATGTATGAAAAAAAATACTATAATAGGGACTTACGTCCTTGCAATTAATAATGATAGTCCCTAAACTCCTTGATGGAACCTGGATTAAAGGTGTCTATCATTTTAGTGTATACGACCTGAAATGTTACAACATCGTCACCATTTAAGGTATCCAAAAAACATTGGTTGATGCGTAAATTGTATCCAATGAAATTTAGTTCCGTTGACTCTTCAATTGGTATACCAACATCAGGTCTTTCCAGGTTTGGCTCAACATCAACATTGGTCTTGGATTTCCCTGGATCTTCATTCCTTTCTTCTAAAGCAATAGGAATATCAGTGTTGATTATTTCAATATCCTTTAACAAAAGCAACTGAGGAATATATTTAATCTTACCATGAATTTCCTCCCTCTCATTAGATCCAGGAGTAGGTGTAGCTGAATATTTTGACGATTTATCTACTAAAATTGCAGATTCGTCAGCATGAACCTAGGTTTCCCTTTGGGCTTCTTTTTCTAGTCTTGAAGAATCAACTCTTAATCCCTTGATAGAGGAGAGAGACATAGATCCTACAAGAGGATAAATCATGGTTACCATAATATATTGAGCAAGTTATATTCCCTAAGGATTGTATAAATACTTACTCCTTCGGTGAATGCTTCTAATCAATCTCATTTCTCTATTGAGTTTTTGTTCAAAATATTGGGGAGAGATTGAAACACATCCCTTAGTTGGGGAAACATGAGGTAATGGTTGAGGATTATCTTTCACCATTACCCAATCATGATTATTACTCCTGGAGAATGTTTTGGTGACTTGGGAGGATCATTTGTTTCATCGACATGAGAGCCTATAGAACCATAGTGAGGTGATTTAGGAATTGGTCAGGATCTTCCTTCTCTATATTCAAAATTCATAAATAAATTTTCAACAAAATTAATGATGATAAATGGTAAAAAAAAGTTGATAAAAAAGAAAATGGGAAAAAAATTCTCAGTATTAACATAAATATCCCACTCCTCCTCAGAGTCAATAATTACCCCTTCATGGAATCCTATGTCTAGCATATGAGATACTCATTTAGAGGCTGGTATTTGTTCATCAATTGCATTAATAAAATCTTCAATCTCTGAAATATAGTTTTTTTACTTCAGCTAATTTATTTCTTGGATTGTAATCATAAGGTACATTTATGTCACCAATATCTGTCATTGGAATACCATGCCAGAGGAATGCCCATGCATCCCAAAGATCATGGGTGACACCCTCTCAATGATGAATGGATGATGGTCACACATAGTTCAATCTTGGTATGGTTTATTGTGGATGAGATTCAATTCCCTCTAAATGGTATTCTTCTTCAGGCCTCCTTTCTTTAGAAAGTTAAACAGATGGTATAGGAATCTCTATTTGATGGCGGTGATTGGATCACCTTGGCGTTGGGGGTTTTGCTTCTCTAGCCCTGGTCTTCCTTGTATACCTCCTACAAAGATGTTTTGAGGGCTCTAAAACCTCTGAAAATTCATGTATCGTCTCTGGACTAGGATTTTTTACCATGATTTCCACATGGAACAGTCGTTTTAGCCACCAATCAATATATTAATTTCCTCAAAGCCCATTGAGGATATGAAGAGGACCAAGCTTTGGAATACCCAGCCTCCAATCAAATCAATGCATTTGGTGGAGGTAGCATAATTGAAAGTTTGCATACCTCTAAAACCGTTAGGATCCATAATTATCACGCTACCATTGGGTGTCTCTCCAATCTGACATACGTAGGAGGAAAAGTGTTTGAATGTTGAAGGCATCTTAACTAATGAGAAAACCTATAATAAACATAATCCTTGCAGATAATTTCACCATCTATCTTGGTAGATAATACACCATCCCTAAATACTATCATATAAGATCTCATCTCATAATTCTTGTCTTTACCATCATTAATAAATGTTCCAAATGGTGGGTTACCAAAAGGAAAGTAGATGAATTGTCTTGAGACATTCAATACCTTCAGAACATCATTAGGTCTCATGTTCAGAGGATTAATACCAGAAAAATTCTATAAAAATGGTGTGAATCAACCATTGAGAACTATGAATGAATTAAACACTAAGTATGAATAAAAATGTGCGGCAATCCATCCCCACAACAATTGGAATGGACTTGAAATACTAAATAGAGTCTTCCCAATATATAAATGACATAGGAGATAGTAAATTCTTACTTATACAGGGGTTCCTAGCCCAATTTACTTCCCCTCTACCAATTCAGCTGTAATTATGAAAGTCCCTGATCTTACACCACCTCCAGATTCACAGACAGGAAGCAAATAAACACTTATCCACATAGCAAGAAAGTGAGATAACCATACTTTTGCATCTTTATCTAGTTTGAATTTATATCCCCAATGCTTATAATCGCCTTTTTCTAGCATAGACCAATATGTTCCTGAACTGCCTCGGTTATCTTCATAATGACAAATAGTAGAACATCCATAGGTTGTACCTTCTTCTATTGTTGGTTCTAATAAGGACTCCATCCACACTCTAGCATGAATATCTTTCTTGTACTTAGGTAAATCATTCACTATATTAAATAATTCATGAGCTAGCAGTGGTGTTCTAGAAGAATCACCCCATGCTGTAGTAGGCAGAATGAATTCATCATACATTTCCTCAAGAATGAGAACTCCAGCTATTTGGTAATTGTCCCAAAGACTAATAACAACTTCAAAATAAAAGAAATTAAAGGAATTTTTTTGTGGGCTCCATCGGCTCAGTAATTCTGGAATTAATTCATTTTTTATAAACATAATTTTTCCCCATCCAGACAGCTTTGTAGATATGAACATCTAAAAACTCTTTTCTGAATTCTGCACAAGTCCGACATAACTAGAATGCCAACATCCACTCAGGTCTTACACCCCCTCTAGAAAGAAGGTCCCAATATCCTTTCCAACCATTAGATTAATCTATTTGAGAAGCCCGAAAAGTGGAATCATAAAAATGTGGTCTTGTCTCTACAACATGATTTTTCAAATCGGGAGTGCAACCACTGTGATGAAGGATGAAACTAATAGGGACTGTTTTTTTGTATTAGAAACCCCCTTGCTCTAATATTCATGCAGTTATAGTTGGAGTATTGGAGAAACCAATTATTTGGAATGTACATTTTAACAGATAGAACATGGGCATCTTGAAAAAGATCATGCTCGTACAAGGGTAAATAAGGACTTTGTTTGTAGTCACTTTGGTACGGAATTAGACCCTTCCATATCCCAGGAAGATTACTCCCAACAATTTCATAATAGTCTGGTCTGATGATCTTCATCATTTCATTTTGTCTAGCCTTAGATTCTTTAATACGAGTCATCAAATGAGTCATTCTTTCCCGAAAAAGAATTACTAAACTTTTAGGACATAATTTTAAATAGGAAATCAAAAATTTGGTAAAGGACAGTGTTCACGTAGGTCCTTTGATGAGGCATGTCGTGTAGCTCCATCACGGAGATCTGTCGCATAGGTCCTTTTCTAAGGGTCCTAGCGCAAATCCTTCAATGAAGTCGTTTGGTGTAGCTCCATCACTTAAAATAATTTTACCATGATGAAATTTCAAGGAAATTACGTGAGAGCACAACACAATAAGAGTTTGGCAAACATGCTATGCAGCTAGAGCTACAAAATTTCAGAGAAAGCACAGATGAAGAAAACAATTGTGAAGGCTGATACCTATTTATAGTAAATTGAATACCTATGCGTCCGGACTATGAACAACCTCTTTGCGTCCTACTTCCGTGAAGCATCTGCATGGTAAACCTGCGTGGTAAACACACATTGTTCGACAACTTTCACCTCAGGACTCGAATCTCTTTGTACATTTTAGATCCAATCCTGAGAGGGGGATTTTGTTGAAACTACTTGAGAAATTAGCCCAAATGACTATGAAGAGAACAACGGAACTTTCAGATCCGGAATCAAGGTTTGATGAGTACAAAGGAAAATCAAAATTTTCCCAAAGAGCTTCACGATGTATGAGCTTTACCAGCTTATGCAGTAGACCTGCGCGACATACCTACGTGGAGGAGCTGCGTGACCTACCTACACAGAGGAGCTACGTGACAGAACTCCATTCCTAAAGATGATTGGTTCACCTACATGGAATACCTATGTGGAAAAGCTGCATAAAATACCTTGGCAGGAAACATCTCTTTGACTAAGCCCATCCGTGCCTATAAATAGAGCCCTTGGGCTCCTCATTTATAGACTAAAAAAAGTGAAAGACTATCTTAAGCTCCCATTGTGTAGATCTTTTGCCTAAATCCCTCATATTGTCTCAAGTATCCCTCTAAACCATGATAGAATAGGTAATTAAATGGGATAAGCATGTTTTAAAGTTATTCACATTCTTCAGTCATCATCAATACCTACGCAGTATACTTGCACACCATACCTGCATGGTATACTTGTGCGCCATACCTGCAAGGTATACTTGCACCCCATACCTGCATGGTATACTTGCGCACCATACCTGCGTGGTATACTTTTGTTCCATACTTGGGCAGTTTACTTGCATGATAGAAGAAATGTGAGGTTCCTACGTGACCAGATCAAGTACCCTCTTTTAAAAAACATTCATGGTAGGGTATCTTCTTCCATGGTTCCCTTATCTGAAAGGGACTAAGTTTAAGACTCCACCAAAATCTCCTGACTCATCAAACCTTTGGAAAAGGCACATCAGCATGTGTCCTATTTGGGTTTGTATTTCCAAAGTCAGAGGTTTCCCAGATTTGTTTCACAATGGGGTTGTGATTCATGAGATGTTTGTGGGTTTTTATATCCATAGTTACATAGACTTTTCTCTCAGATAAAATGTTGGGAAGTTCCTGGTTTGGAGGAGGGTTGAGTCTTGTCCTCTCCTTTCTCAAAGAGGTGATACAAAACCTCAGGTCTCTGGTAGGAATGTACAATTCACACTTACTTATCCACACAAGAAAATGAGAAGTCTCCCTTTCCTACCAGTATCAATATCAGGGAATCCATCTGGGTGTAAGCCTCTCACCTTCACCCCTTCTTCTTTACATTGGACCCTTGTCCAATGTAAATTGAATAGTGGGAAGGTTCTTCACCTCACCCTCTTCCATTAGCTGGGAGGAAAAATTTGAAAATGTGAATGCCATTGTTGAATCTTTGACATTGCCTTGTTTCTCACACCGAGCATGGATCACATGGGATTAGATATTTTTCATGATTACAAAATTTTCACGATCGAATGAACAATGAGAACACTAATTCTTGTTTAAAACAAGGATATGTAGGAATCCTCCTCAAGGCCCAATCTCTATGGATATCCTCCTCAGGAATCCAACCCTAATTCCCTTAATCTGGGAATCCTCCTTTGGAATAAGCTCCAAATTAAACCCCAGATCATCAAGGCATCCTTTCCCGGAAGTAATCCCAAACTCAACTATCTCAGAGGACCATACTCTCCTATGAGACCTATCGAACTATGTGGGATTTTATTCCCATCCATATGGGATACGTTGGAATCCTCCTTCAGGTTCAAACCCAACATTTTAAATCAAACCTATTATCTTTGGGCCATATTCCTTACAAGGTTAGATATTACATGGAAACCTATATCCCATCCAAGTTCCTTGGGCTACCTCAGCATAACTCCCACACTATGTTTCAACTAAGCACGTTTATCTTATAGGTCTTTATCACATGACCGTAAAAGGTATGATGTGTCCTATTAAGTGACATCGAACTAAGAGGGTTCTGATTCCTTTCAGAAGGATACGTAGGTAGCCTATTTTACAGGCATGATCCCAAGATCAAAACAAACCTTCATCTCCCTATATGAAAATAATTTCTACAGTGTCCCACTGAGTGGATTAAAAACCAGTATCATCACAACGATGATTAAAATAATATCTAATCAGTATATTAGAGGACACCATTGATGGAAAACCTCGAATACATACAGATATTTACATTAATGAAGAATCTTGAATACATACTGATTATTCTAAAGTATACATATTAATAAGTGATTATAAATTCCAAGGGATACCTATGATAAACTTGGTTAATTAATAAGGATTCATGAAAATATTCAATTTTACAAAGAGAGTCCTAGAGTAGACAATAATTCCCCCCAAAAGGGTGTGACGAGTCTGAACTCCATCCTCTTGACCAATGCACTTTCTTAAGTATCATAATGTTTAAAACTTAACGAATTCCTACCTTTGGAAAACAAGTCCTCTTTGGATAAAGAACTGTTGGAATTTTCTGGTTCCTTGAATAAATCCAATGGAAACCAACGAAGGTTTGTTTTGATCTTGGGATCATGACCATAAAATGGGCTACCTACGTATCCTTGTGAAAGGAATCAGGAACATCGTAGTTCAGTGTCACTTAATAGGACACATCATACCATTTAATTTCATGTGATAAGGACCTCTAAGTGGAATCTGCTTAGTTGAAACTTAGTGTTGGACTTATACTGAAGCAGCCCAAGGAACATGGAAGGGATATGGGTTTCTAAGTAAGATCAGAGCCTATTGGGAATATAGAACAAAGAGAATAGGGTTGATTTGAAATGTTGAGTTTGAAACACAAGGAGTCTTCCTACGTATCCCATATGGATAGGAATCAAATCCCACGTGGTTTGAAAAGTCTCTTAGGAGAGTATGGTCCTTTGAGAGAGATGAATTTGGGATTACTTTCTGGAAAGGATGCGTTGATGATATGGGGTCTAATTTGGGGATTATTCCTAAGGAGGATTCCTAGATTAAGGTAATTAGGGTTGGATTCGTAAGAAGTATATCTGGTGAGATCGGACCTTGAGGAGGCTTTCTATGTATCCAGGTTTTAAATAGGAATCAGAGTTCTCATAGTTCATTCGATCGTGCAAATGTTGTAATCATAAAAAATATCTAAGCACACTTGAGTAATGCTCAGTGTGAGAAAAAATAGAATGTAAAAGATTCAACAAAGGCATTCACACAATCAAAATTTTCCTCCATGCTGATAAAAGAGGGAACGTCGACCATGGAAGAGGGCGAGGTGATGAACCTTCCCTCTATTATATTTACATTGGACAAGGGTACAATGAAAGGAAGAAGGGGTGAAGGTGATGGGCTTATACCTGGATGGCTGCCCTGAAATTAATCCTAGTAGGAAAGGGATACTTCTCCTTTTCTTGTGAGGAAAATTAAGTGTGAAATATACCTTCCCTTCAAGAGACTTGAGGTTCTGGGTCACCTCTTTGAGAAAAGAGTGGCCCGGACTCAACCCTCCTCCAAACCAGGAACATCCATACACTGTTTCTGGGAGAAACGTACATGTGACTGTGGATATAAAAACACACAAACATCTCATGAATCCTAACCCCATTGTGAAACAAATGTGGGAAACCTATGACTGTGGAAATACAAACCCAAATAGGAGACACGCTTATTTGCCTTTCCCAAAGGTTTGAGGATTCAGGAGGTTTTGGAGGATGATTCAACATAGTCCCTTTCAGATAAAGGAAACCAAGGTAGGAGATACACTGCCATGAAGGGATTTTAAAATAGTGTACTTGTTATGGTCGTGTAGGTACCCCATGTTTCATGTATCAAGAATGTACACCACACAGGTATGACATGAAATTATACCGCGCAGGTATGGCACGCAAGTATACCACACTGGTATAGCACGCAAGTATACCACACAAGTATGGTGTGAAAGTATACTGTGGAGGTATGGAATGCAAGTATATCGTGCTGGTATGACACACAATTATACTACGCATGTATGGATGATGACTGAAGAATGTGAAGAACTTAAAAAAACGATTTTCCCAATTTAATTTTCTCTTATCTCTTGGTTTAGATAGCTACCTATGACAATTTGTAGGATCTAGGTGAAAGAGCTACCAAATGGGTGCTTCAGAGAGGCTTTCAATTTTTTTCAGTCCTGAAATAGGGAGCCCAAGGGCTCTATTTATAGGCACGGATGTGACTGGTCAAAGAGATGCTGCCCACGTAGGTATTTCGTGCATCTTTACCATGTAGGAATTCCACGTAAGTGAACCAAGCATCTTCAGGTGTGGATTTCTATCATGTAGCTCCTACACATAGGTATGTTACGCAGTTCCTCTGCATAGGTAAGTCGCACAACTCTGCTGTTTAGGCCTGTAAAGCTCTTCAATTGCGAAGCTCTTTGGGAAAATTTTGATTTTTCTTTTTACTCTTTGAACCTTGCTTTCAGATCTAAAAGATACAGATTTCTCTTCATAGTCCTTTTGGTTAACTTCTCATGTATTATTACCAGTTTCATAGGAGACAAAGAGATTTCTACTATGACAGAGGAATTTTATGTAGGTAGTTGCAATGACCATCAGTCTGAGACTTGGATCTCCCATCAAATTAGGAGGTTGGGATATTACTAGAAAACCATGATACAATGCTATGTGGAATTCACCATGAAATGTCATTCTTTCCCGATTCATGAAAAATTCATCCTATAACCCGTGTAATTTCTACATACAACTAAATATTCATAGTCATATTCTATGTGGGTTTGGATGTCGTGGGTCCATATACCCATTAAAAACCATCAAATTATGAGTTTGGGATAATACTGGATAAACATGATACAAGACTGTGTAGAATTCACCATGAAATTGTATTCATTCTAGATTCAAGAAACATTCATCCAACAACCCCTGTAATTACTACATACAACTAAATATTCCTGGTCATTTTTTGTGTGGGTGGTGGATTCCATGGGGCCATATCCCCCAGCCACAACTATGTAGTTCAAGTACATCCATATTTACACCGACTTATTTTCTAAATGGGATGAGGAAATACACCTCAAGGATGTCAAGATGAAGAATATCATCAACTACATGAAGTCCCATATCATCACCATATTTAGAGTCCCTCATACGATATTGATAAACAATGAAATAATCTTCTGTTCTATAGAGTTGAAGAAACATTAATAGAAGTACAATATTATGTCCAATCACTCATCTTACTATCAAGTAGTGGAAAATGGATAGATAAAGGCCTTAAATAAGAATATATCAAATATAATCTAGAATATGGTGAATAAGGATAATAAGTCTTGGCCAAAAAAGTTCCCCCATGATTTATTGGCCTACCATACCACCACACGTAATACCACATAGGCAACTCCATTATCTCTGGTTTACAGGACTGAGGTATTTTTACACATATAATTATAGCTTATCTCTCTCCAAATATCCATTTTAGTATATCTCTCAGATGATGAGTAATTACCAAAGTGGATGGATGAATTGGAGTGACTAGACGAGAAAAAATTTCCTAGACTGCACAACTTGGAGATCCCTCAGAATCAGATCACATGAACCATTAATAAAAAGGTTCACCTTCATTCATTACAGGTGATATATCTCTGAATGCAAATAATACCATGAAAGAATCCACCAAAACTAGAACCCATGTGGGAAATGACTTATGTAATACATATGGTCTATCATAATGGATCATACTCATTGGCCACTAGAGATGGGGGATGTATTGCACAACCCACCAATGAGAGATTTCTCAAGAAATAATTTCTATAGATATCATCAGATGGGAATCCAAAACAAAGTAATCCCAATCATTTTTCTAGAACACATGTAGTTAAAGTATACCAAGCCCATCCTGAGAACATGACATTAAACTATACAGAGCTCGTCCGGACCACATGATGATATACTATACAGAGTTTGTTGTAGTTTCATGATGCTAAAATGAATATTTCTATAATAACTATGTATGTCTTGATTTCTACAATTATAGGATACATAGTGAAGCCCAAACATCTATTCTTGCACCCAACCATAGTATTACTTCCCTTTCACATCGAGTGATCCAATTTCATTACTGAATGAAACTAAAATACAAAAACAAATATACTTACTACATGATGTCAAAATGAACAGACTCATAACATCCTTTCTCCTTGACATAAAGAGATCTATTTGCTTATATAAGTTCATTAAATTGCACAACCAATGTACTTACCACATGACATAAAACTACACAGATCCATAACATTCTTTTTTATTCACATTGAGTCACCCATGTCCTTACCACACGATAATAAATATCATGGGTTTCCTATAACTACATAAGGATTTATTTTCATTATAAATGAGATACATAGGGACACCTCAATCTTATATCTTGGTCTAGACACCAAATGATACAAAATTCCCATGTCTTACTCTTAACTACCTCTGCATGGTGAGAGGTGCCTTTGTCGTTCCTTGTTTCTCAGAATGAGTATATCTCACGTGGGCTTAGCAGTCTCAGTAAAGGATTCCATGAACAAATAAAGCATAATAGCTTTTGACAGGCTCATATTAGTCCTAAATGAATGACTATAAAAGGCATACTCAGAGTCCTCTCTGCATAATGTTAAACTATATAATTAATATCCCCTTCATGACATGACACTACATACTCCTATGGACCTCACCTGATAGGACCACTACAATTGGTGTTGGTCTTCTACCACACCTCAAACCACTCTATCTCTCCTTAGACCAAGGATCCCATGTCCTTGCTGCATGATGATAAACCGCATTATTCTTAAAGAATTACATGTGGACTGATTACCATTTTCATGAGATATGCAGTGATGAAAAGGATTCCATATTTGGTCATAGCTACAAACACCACAACTTTTCCATGTCATCCCACCATCATCCTTTCTTCAGGACGTTAAACTTAATGGTTCCTTACGAACTGAGTTTGGCTTGCTTCTTCTCATCACATGATACATAGTGAAACATGGGTCTTCAATCATAGGTTCAACTAAAATAATTAATGAGAATAATTCCCACCACTACATATGTGTTAGACCTATGTAGAGTATTTCCCAATCAATAACTATATGTGACTTGATTCTTATCTTCAAAGGATATGTAGTGATGCCCAAATTTCCACAAATTGGCCCAAACAAAACAATTCTTATACCAATTTTACCTGAATTATGTATGGTTCATACCTACATATGTATAATCATAAATAAATCATGTGTCTTGATTCCAATCACAATGGGATACATAGTGACACCCATAATTCCATCCATGGACCTAGTTGCAATACCAACATTTCACTTGGGGTGATCTGTGTCCTCACCACATGACGTTTAACTACATTTTCTATTCGAACTACATTTGGTTTAATTATCATTCTAATGAGATATTTAGTGATGACCAAAACTCTGCCCTTGGTCCCAAATAAAACATTTCCATCTATTCACATCCTTTCCTATATCCTTACCGAATGATGATAAACTACATGGATGTAAATCCTTACCTCATGATGATAAACTACATGAAAAATGTAATCAACACATAATGTTAAACTTCATGAAACAATGTCCCCAATATATGATGATAAAATTTGAATACCATCACCCATTTTTCATTCCTTATCAAAGGACCACAAGAGACATACCAAGGTCAACCAGAGTACGAGATGCTTCTGCAATATTTTAAATTAACCTCAATACACAAGCCACACTTCATTACTCGAGTTCCTCATATCATCATAAACCTTCCATGGACTTTGGAAAGGATACAAAAATTTAAATGAACCTTTTCTTGTCTATTTATATATTACTATGGTACATTCATTTTCACATATGTCCTTCAAACAAATACGTCACTCTGAAAAAAGGGATTTTTAATCCTTGTAAGCCCAAACATCATCACAATAGAACAAACAGCCTTAGAGTGTATAAAATACTCAATGTATGACTATCTCGTATCATTAATCATGACCGGAGAACCTTGATCCATTATTTATTGAATTTTCATATTGTGATTATAAGGATGTTTAAGTATTCTTGACCATGGGTATCCTAATTAGGATCTTGTTTAACATATCCCATATTAGGTACATGTGAGTCTTGACATTAAACTATCTAAAATTTGGTCAAAGTTGTAAAAAATTAAACTCTATCCTATGACAGTCCAAAACAAAATACCAGAAACTATAAGCGAAAGAGACACAAAACGTGTCTTGTTAAAAAACCGTAAATGGAGACCTGAGAAAAAGTTAAGTCTTCCCTAGATAAACACTTCATCTCCAGAGGTTAGGAGAAATTTAGGCTGTAAATAAATAATGAATAATTCTCATAGGGAGCACTATGTGTACTTAGTAAAAGATAATCTATGCTTGATGGATCCCCTCGTCCAGGAAAAATTTAGATCAATGATTTGTCACATCTCCCCGCCGTGAAAATATATTCATTTGGTAGTGACAGAACATTTATAGTGCTCAGAACCTTCATTGATATTAAATTATATATAATTTAAACTTCATTATTTTGGTTCCTCATATCACTATAAACCTTTCATGGCCCACGTAGATGATATCTGACTTCAAGAGACCCTTTTCTTGTCTATGCATGTATGCCTATGGCTCATGTATATGCACCTATGGCGTTCAACAAAATGTGTCACAATGATAAAGGAAATTCAAATCCTTGTGAGACCATACATCATCATGAAAGTACTCAACACCTCAATGTGTCCAAACAACTCCTAGTTTGAATTTCACATATCATCCTCCCGATATGAATACTTTGGACCATGATTTACAATCCCTATAAAAAACTATCTGAGAAGATCTAATATCCTCAACATTATGTCATTGTGTTATGTACCCTTTCTCAAATAAGGAATGGGACACTTCATTATTGAACCTTTGATATCCCACACCTCATGATTTGAAATCACATGGCATAAGAATCAAGCTTCATTATCAGGAGTTAAATTTATCGAGTGTGTGAGAACCCTATTTAGATGAATTTCTTTTAATATCCAACTTCATAATCTAGACATTTGAGTCTTAATAAATCTTTTATAGCCCTTAGAAATAAGTGGGTATCATCATTTTTTGGGATATAATACCAACATATAAGGGCACTAACCCACCAACTGAAGGCATCTCCTCATTGTTGGAAAGGGACTTCAATCCTTGTGATCCCTAAAAACACCATAAAAAACCTTGCATCTTATAATGTCATGATACATACTCGGAATGTCCACCCCATGTCATATTTTTGACTCAACCTTTTTGATTATTAATTAAATATCCCATACTACAACAATCCAGGTGGACCTAGAATTTCTAGTATTTCTCCCTCAACCATATTACCTACATAAATATTTCATATCCCCTAGAAAAGATACTTGGCTTCAACAACCCTTTTCCTAACTATGAACACCTATCTAGGGATCCTACATATGCACCTATGGCCGTCAACCAAATGATTCACTTTGTAAAAGTGCTTTCTAATCCTTGTAAGACCTTGTAACACCATGACAGAAACCAAAATCTCAGTGTGTTTTGGGTATTTCTTGGAATTTTTTCACCATATCCCATGATCATACATTACGTCTAAGAAAAAAGACCATAAACTAAAGTAATATATGGTTTGAACTAAAAGAACATAAAAAATGAAATATCAGGTCTGAGCCAAAATACCTTAAACTAAACCAATAAAATGTCCTAGCTAAAATACCACAAACTAAATCAATATCAGGTCTAAACTAAAAGACCCTAAACTAATGAAATATCAGGTCAGAGCTAAAATACCCTAAATTAAAATGATATCAGGTCCAAGCTAAATGACCCTAAACTAAAGGGATATCAAGACTAAGATAAAATACCTTAAACTAATGCAATATCAGGTTCGAGTTAAGATATCTTAAACTAAAGCAATAAACTGTTTGAGCTAAAAGACCATAAACTAAAGAAATATCAGGTCCAAGCTAAAATACCATAAACTAAATCATTATTAGGTCCAATATAAAAGACCTTAAACTAAAACACAATAATAATTTTTCCTAAAAAATCTTGTAAATACCACTACATGGCCTTAGCATAGTCAATCTGCACAAACCATGCCTATTAGATTTGGTAGAAGATAGAGAACACTCCCTTCAGGGAATGTATCATACCCATGTAATCCTTATGAAAACCAGGTGATCTAAAGATAACTAGAATAGATCACCAATAGAGTGATTTGTTTTTTTTTGTGAATTCATGAGTACTTCTCAAAAGGAATATTTTATGATTTAAATATTCATGTCCAAAAATTCAGGTTTACTTGAAGATATGCAAAGGATGGTTAACGTTGGAAATTTTCATAACATCGGAGTAATTAAATGTCATGAACATCGTAAATAAATGAAAATAGGATAGTAATATAGAATGTATAAAAAATTCATTCATTCCTAGTTCAAAGAGGAGGAGGAATCTACACATTTTGAAGTCTCTATGAAATCTCAAAAATGTAATAAAATGCATCGTAGTTTTCAAACTAAGATAAAAGTTGATCAGTTGTTCTAGAAAGGTCTTTAAGGGTTTGACGAGAAGCATTGAAGGAATGTTGAAGCACTGCTCACCCCACATATTTGGATTCTACTCTAGGATTAAGAGTCCTGACCAAATCCATCATCTCATCAACCCTCTTTTAGGTTATTTAAAAGGAATATGAGAATGTGAAAAGATCATACCTCAGATCAGTTATGATTTCCTTGGATCCCCATATCATCACAATATAAGAATGTATCTAAGAATTCAATTTGGATATCAAATGAATACCTTGATACCATAACTACGATGTCCCCCTCATATGCCTAGAAATAGGATCCTCATCTACAAGGTTGAGAAAATATCTTTCACTTGTGTCCACATCTTGCAGAGTTAAAACTATTTTCTTGAAAATTTTATAAAGTGGTAATCCGTCAAAACCATTTATCCCCAATTAATGAAATAATCAGTGAAGGAATTCCTCATGGTTATGGAACACTTCAAAGGGTGTCTCGATGATAAATGCATGGATTTATTTCAAGATCAGCCTATGTTTCATCTAATCATTCATGACCGACGGAGTAGGCATGGTAGGAGGTGGACTAACTTGTTGAACAAATGAAAAAGTTGGATAAGAATCCACATAATCCCTTCTCTAAATATTTGTATCATATATAGCATTTTTTGGAGTATTAATTTACTCAAAATAATATGTTTTACCATCCGATTATTCATCACTCAAATGTGATCACTTTCTTAAAATCTCACCAAGATCTTCGATCATCTCCATCTCCACCTCTAAGAATAGGGTTGGGGAGGCAAAGGGCCTATCAACATGATTAACCAACTGGTTTATCACACAAACTGGGTATTATTATACCCAAGCCAGGGAGTAATCATGGTTAAGGAATATGAAAGAATCAACAGACGGAAGTATGATCTCAGCCTCAGTATCATCCCATGCCATTATATTCTAAAATTGGTGAATGAATCCCAGATGTCACTCCCCTCAAATGCCGACGAAAGGAAGTCTGTGGTGTGTGTGTGTGGGGGGATTTTAATTCAATCAAACTAATGATAGAATCAATAAGGTTTATAAGGTTCACAAATAACTAGCTCATCCACCCTGGCTACGATAACCCCATCCCATAGAGAGAACATATATGACCATTCATCAAGGGAACCCCTTCCATTAACAAAAATTGGTAATACTAGTGCATGAAAAGGAGTATAATCAAATATTTTGGATTGGATCATCACATTTTAACTCAGTGGGGCTTATAAACATGTCCTGACCCCTTGATATATTCCACAATCTAGGGTGAGATAAAGCACTGAGGATCCTAGTGGCATTTTGTTATTCATAACAATGAATGTGATCTCATTTCCATCCAAATAGAAACTAAGGAGGATCGGTGCCCTTTTAAGGGGTGATACCTTGTTAAATTTGGACTAGGAGATGGTAGAGGTGTGCAAGGACATGTACTACCAAGTTGAGTTGTTTTCCATCTGCAAGTGGTGATGCCATCACTAGTGTGCTAACTCGGATCCCTGAGCATGTGTCCCCAGTCGGGAAAAGACATCCATTTAGAATTAAAGCTATATAGCATACTAATATAAGGTCTAAAGAGACCTATAAATTTACTGAGTATCCCCATGAGGTATAATCCTTGGCTTCCAAGATGGATGAATAAGATCTAGTGTCGTCACAGACTTTTTGATAAGGGTAATGATGAGGACGTACAATGGTTATCCTATCTTCACTGCAATAAACAAAGTTATTGATCCAATACATGAAGGAAATAAGAGAATATGTTGTAATATACTTAACCAATTTCTCCTTCACGATAATAAGAATATCCCTCTCCAAACCTAGGGTCTACAAAAGGATCATCCTAGACATCCTTAGTAGGACAGAATTCATCATACATATCTCTAAGAGGGGGGACACCTCCTAATAGGTAGATATCCCATAAGATGATACCCAAATCACCATGGGACATATATAATTTGTTGTTATTTGGACACAAAAAGTTGTTCATCCCTGAAATACGGCTGGGTTGATGATAAATGACGTAATATGAAATCTATATAGCCTCATAAATATGAAATCTATATATATGATCAAAAAAATCTATGCAACTTTACCTAACCCAGAAAGGCCATTCCAATTCATCAGATAAATTACCATTAGGATGGAGATCCCACTTTAAACCCCATATAGTGTCGATATTGTTTATATTGGAAGTAAATATACATAAATAAATCTAATCAATGGGATTATGGAAAAATACACAGCCATCTAGACCGAAGTGGGAGTTTTCCAATATATAAGATAGTTATAGAGACTGAGCTATGATCAATAAAATATCCTAAAAACATTCATTTGGACACAATTGAGGGAATATGACACCCAGTGTGATGAAATATTAGAATATGGAGAGATATATGAGTAAATTCCATCAGAACAAACCCATATAGAGGAATTCACTAGGATAATTGATATTCCCGGAGCTTAGATGAAAGGAACATCTTTAGACCCTTGTTATTATTATGTACATGATATCGAGGGTCAGTGATGCGATTTCAAGAAAACATTTCCCTTTTATTGGCTATATATGTGGAATATTGATGAGAAATTAATCCCTCTAAATAAGATTAAGTGGCATATTTCAGATGAAGAGAATACAAAATCTTCTCAAAAGGAAAGGACATAATAAACCTGCATCATCATGTGAACTGCATGAATCAACAAGGGATTCATGAACCACATAAGGAGTTATCAAATCACCTAGACCCCAAAGGTTTCATGAGTAACATAATAACATAAGAAATCACATGATTTCATGACCCCTTAGAGACTCATGATCGTATGACCTGAACATGGTTACAAGAGTCTCATGATAATCAGTCAATAAAATGATTGAGATATCAGATCCTAAAAAACCCTAATAAAAATTACAATCCCCATGGATGAATTTCAAGAAATTATAGAAGTATGTTTCATGTTTGGACTTGAAAATATCCCAAATAAAATCAAACATGTGGGAGATTTCTTGTGAACTAGGTTCTCGTGATCGGGTCTCACAAACAGGTCTCATGATCAGGACTCATAGAACGATCTTCGAGTATGAATATGAAATAGATGAAAGGTGAGAGAGATCTATAGGAATGGTATCTAGTGAATAAATCCTCCTTCTATCCCTCTATATATAGGGTATATCGTGGAATAACAAGTGTCACATGGGAGACCAAATGTCACCCAAGACAGTAATTCACAACAATGCTAAGACTTAGGTGATAATTTATTTTCCTCATAACTGAGTCCTTCTCCCCAAAAAAATCACTCCAGAGGGAGTGAATTTGTTTATGAACTCAAAATGAGAATCAAAAAAATTTAAAAAGGAATAAATACATGAATATGGATATACTTTCCCATAAAATCAAAGGAATGATAGGGTGGCCAAAACTGATAGATCACATGAGCCTCTAAGAGACTTGCAATCATGTAACCATTATAGGGACAGACAAAGGAACCAGGTGCATCAGACAGTATGAAGGAGGTTTTATGAATCCCCTTTGAAGTGTTCTTCTACTCCCCCAAAGGATCCTCAGAAAAAAAAGGACGCGCAATGGAAACCGAGTATGATCCCTTAGGCCCCGTTGTCTATCACCAGCAATTACCTGACAACCCAAACAAAAATCATTCAAAATGAAGGGAAATATGTCCAAAGGTGAAAGTCTCTCATGGTGTTAAAGAGATTATAATTTACTAAAAAATTCCATATCATGGTTCTATAATACTCCTAGACAAGCTTCCATGATCTTAAAGAGACCCCATATAATCCACCCTTTCCTCACGAAATGTCCCAGCTAAGGCATTGAGCATCTTGTGGACACCTTTCAACATTAACTTTGATCTCACGAAGGCCCTTGGAAATGTCCATATGACAATATTGAGCCCTTTTAAATGCCTGCATGATCAAATAATCCCCCATTAGTTAGAAATAATACAATAAGAAAATTATTTAGGGAGGTACTCATGACCGCTAAAAATATGGTGATGCCCAAAGAAGAGATAGGCTATAGAGATTCATGAAAATGTATGGCACCATACCCCTTCCCCGAATCCATCCTGGATTGGTTCCAAATAAAAAACACAAACTAGTGAAAAAGCAGGGTGGAGAGGCCTATAATTCCCCATCCCATATTTAAAAAATGGTCCTATTTTTTACATATAGGCACATCAACACACCCAAGTATCAGATTCTATTTCTTAGACTAACTGATCTCACATTCATAAAGTCTTACATTGGGTAATATACTAGAGAAAAACCTGAGTGATCATGAACCATGGATAAATCGCTTTATTTTATTATTCATAGATAATGTAAAGGACCTATAGCAGGAAATGTAGAGAACATCCCGCGTGTCTTCTAGATCACACGAGACTAAAAATAAGTTGAAATTGAATAAATATAAGGCATTATTAATATAAGGGTTACAAAAATACTAAATATGGAATAATTAAATGAAAAAATAATTATTTTAGACCCTCATTCACTTTTTATGAATCATCAAAGAAACAAAATAACCCCGAAACATGTCACCCAGATCTCATAATTCCCCTTTAGTATGCTACTTGGGTCATATGAAACCTTACAGACATGTTAGAACAAGACACATGGTCCCCCTGCGCATTCCAACATAGCCTCACAAATACCCCATGGACTTGTAACCAAAGTCTTGTGACACCCTTTAGATAAATCTCCTGATTTATATAATGGTGCCCTCTCATGAAAGTGAAGTCACACAGTCACATTTGGTCATGTCAAATCAGCTCCCGAGATGCCCTATGGGTGAGTCATCCAAGACTTCTGACGTCCTCTAGACATGTTGTCCAGGACTCTTGATGATCTCCATGGATTTCATCCAAGACATGTGACACCCACTAAGACATGTCATACTGACTCCCACTACACCCTCCATGTTTTTCAACCAGCTATTGTGATAATACCAAGACAAGTCATCCGGTTCATGAGGCACCCTCTAGGCTTGTAAACTAGGTTAGGTAATAACCTTTGAAAAAAACATTTTCATATTATTATGTCCTCTGGAAAAGTCAACTTTGTCACTCAACAACCTCTAGAGAAGCAGGCCAAGTCACGAGGGCCTCCTCGGACTTGATAACATTGTCCGTCCTCAGTGGGTTAGCCCCGATCAATAGGGAAACCCGAGTGTGTAATCCTTGATAAAGGGAACTGCTAAGACTCTAGTTCTTACCATATTTAGGATATGTAGTCCACCTATTAATGTTTCAAGCTCCATATTGACCATCAAACATGATCCCAACATATAAGTCCCATATCTATAAGCAACGACATTGATCTCTGAACATCCCCTATTTCTCACAATGAGAATGGATCATGTGGGATTAGGGAGTTACATTGGTCATTTAAACTGCACTGTAAAACCCTAGGCTACAAGGGAAACCTCATTTTGAAAGTCCCTAATAATTTAACTATAAGAAGTCAGACTCCTATAATAATTAGGATACGAAGGATTCATTCCTAAGGCCCGAGCTCAATTAAACATCCATTTCTATGTAGACCATATTTAAATTAAATTTCAACCATTGGGACCGAATCTTTCTAATATTATAATAAATATTCCTCATCCATTAGAGGTCTGATAACTAAACTGAAGAATGATGAATCTGATTCTTATAATAATTAGGATAGGCAATAAATCATCATAGGGATTTTCTAGAACATAAGTACTACATAATGATTAATGAAAATGATAATTTCAACCTCTTTTTTATCATACCAAGCATAGATCATGTGGGCTTAAGGAATTTCAATAATCATGTCATCTGCACTAGAATTATCTAAAATGGAAATGGAAACCTCAAGGCATAAACCTTAATCAAATGAACTATGAAAACTCTAATTCTTGCAATAATCAAGATAAGTAGGTTATTCCTCAATGACTCAAGCTTGAAAAATTGGTGTCCCAGAGAACCCCTATATGTCCTCTCTGCTTGAAGTTAAACTAAAAAAGTTCAACAAAGTACATGGGTTTTCATTCCTACCATAACTAGGATATGTGGGATTCATCATAATGGCTTAGTACAATCATCGAAATATTAATCTCCTCCTTGCATGGTGAAACATTCCTAATCTCTTGGTTATATGGATTCACCACATAAGAAATTACCCATTATTAGAAATGATGGAGAACCTCAGATACATACAAATGGAATAAATAACGAGACCCTAGTATTTTTCACATAAAATAGAATGAACCCATAAATTGTTTTTAGGGTGACCGGTCTCATATTGTGATTAGGAATAGATTCATGAGAATATCTTAAATCTTTAATAGAGTCCCAGAGTATGCAACAATTCCCCCCAAAAGGGTGCGACGAGCCTGAACTCCCACACTCGCAGACAATACGCATCCTTAAGATCCACTAGGCCAAGAAAACTAGATAACCACATGCCTTTGGAAAGTAGGTATGTACGTAGCAACAAATGGGGTAATCATTGGTAGTTTCTGGTGAGAGTGAAAATGGTAACCCATTTTTAATGATTGTGCAGAACGCAACCCTAAAAATAAAACCATCGGGTGGATCCCATCCACACCTCAAAATCCCAATGAAATAATGATTAAATATATGTCTCAATTATAAATCACACGACCCCTATCATTTAATTTATGTAATATAATAAAGAAGTAGGAAACATGGACATCATTGAAGGATCACTACACCCCCAATGAATCCATATAACTAACCCTATCATATCCTCATGGTCCAATCATGTGATAAAACCTAGAAAAAAAATAATTCAAATTATGTACTATTAAAAACACAATATGCACTAGTGTAGCAGTCATCTAGTTACCCAAAAAACATACCCAATATTTCCCATATGCAACACTTACAACCCAAGTATCATGAAAAATTCAGCAATAATACTAAAATAATAAAATAATATTATTTTACATAAAATGCATAAAAATAAAGGAAACAGATGCATAAATCAATTTTCTTTTTAATTACATTAAAATTGTAACACCCCAAGCTTTTACGATACATTTCTCTTTGATTAATGAAATATCTTGTGGTGTACACAACTTCGAGTTCTAGCACACCATGACCAATCAAACTAGCCGTTATGAATTGTAATACCCACTTTTTAAAATTTTATAAATTTTATTTTTTAAAAAATGGACTTCATTTTTTGATCTAGAATATCAAAATCAGCTCAGGGTAAATTTTTGGTATTTTTTCGAAAACATTCAATTTTTCATGAATAGTGAAAAACACAGCGTTATTGTTTAAAAATGACTTTTTATTTCAATAATTAGTTATTTTATTTAAATTTATTTTTTGTAAAATTAAATAAATAATAATTATATATGTTCAATGTAATTTATTGGATTAATTTTGTAATAATATAATATCTATAAAATTTTATTGAACTTTTTACCGTCTTTTACCCACCTTCAAGGTGCATTTGCAAATTTTCATAAAACCTAATTTTACCGCTTCTGTGAATTGAATTTTAAAAAATAAAAGAAAAATGATTGAAATCAATAAGTAAAATTTGGTTCATTAAGATTAAAACAATATTTGGTGAATAGTTACTTTTGACTTTTATTTACCACAGTTAAAAGCAAATAGGGTAATTAAAGGTAAAAATGATATTATAATTACCATAACACATGTCCTAATTCTATTAGATAAGATTATTTCAACCAAAATTAACCTTAGAAATAAAATATGACCCTTTTGATACACTTGTATTAGATTATGACATTTATTATTTTTTTAAAGAAGAGTTAAAAGTGTTAAATTCAAAGTTTAATAACTAAACCATTTTAAATATAGGGTTATACATAAGATAAATTCAAATATAAATATTCATTAGAAATATAAAATAATTTACTATATAATGGGATTTTATATATAATTTTTAGACATTAAATAATTAAATTTATTTATGACACAATGATAATGCAGTAATTATCTTATTAAAGAAAGATTAAAATAATCGATATTATAAATATCAAAATAATTGAAAAATTGAGAATTATGATGAATTCCACTAATTTTATAGGTTAATATGACATGTTAGAGATGATTAAATATATTTTTTTTTCAATTTCATAATGTTTTCATGAATTTCAAAAAAATTAAATACCAAATAGTGTCAAAATTGACATAAATGAGTTTTTAAAAGAAATACTATATAATTAATTGATATAATATTCCTAAAAATCTAAGTTTCATCCAAAGGACTTAGATAATGTTGTATATTTCAATTATGAACTACTTGGGGTTTACTTTGCATTTAATAGTAAGTTTATTAACCATTTAATATAATAATACAAGAATACATGGTAAAAGTTAAACTATTTAACTAAGAGTTAAATCTAAAAGATATGGTTAATATGGTGACCAAAACCTGTCTAAAATGTAACACCCCGAGATTTTATGAGAAATATTATTTTTAATTTCTTTGATGTATTGTGTTGTATACTAAACAAGGATTATCTTGCGCTATATGCAACACCGTATTAGCTTGTAGTATACGCAAACAATATTCTTGGCTTGTGTTGCACGCAAAAGAGACCTTCCTCAATAGCGTGTGTCATACGTAATACCGAGTTTCACTAAACAACGATATATTGTTCTAATTAACTAGATGTTATGAATATTATTAACTGAAATTTTAATTTTATACCATTATAATTCATCTTAATCATTTTCGAGAACAAGTTATGAGAAAAAAATAAATTGTTTGTATAAATGAAATATTTTTTCCAAAAATATAGTTTTGCCACCTTTTGATGGCACACCCACTTTAAATCATGTTTTTGACAATATTATGAGTTAAATATGATAAAATAAAATTATTCATTGAAATAAGTATATAGAAATTTACTCTGGATAATTTTTTAATATTTTTATGTTAACTTTCATATTTTGATGAATAATAAAAATATGCTAAATTTTAATTAAAAACAACATTTTTCTTCCAGATAATTTATATGGTTAAATTATAATATTTAATGGTGTTAAATTATAAATATAATATATTTTTACAATTTAATATAATTTAATTCATTATCATTAATTTTTCATTGAATTCATAAGTAAGAAAATTTCAATCTTTTTCAATGTTTTAACTTTTAAAACCCATTTTCTCAACAGCGGGTTTAATTTTAAATTATATACTGCAACATCTGTGTTTTGAATTTGAAAAACTTTATTCCATATTTGGTATCAATAGTTCCAAATTATTTTAATAGGCTAATTTTTATATTTAGGCATTATGAATAGTAACTACTGTAAATTTTATTTAACACTGTTAAAGGTAAATCAGGTAATTAAGGGTAAAAATAATATTATAAAATTACTGTAACATTTGTTTTAATAAAATTGGATGATTATATTTATCCTGAAAACATAATTCAGCTAAAATGGAATCTATTGGAACTCACTTGGATGTGATTAAGACCTTTATTTGATTTTATTTAAAGGAAAGTGAAATATGTCTCACTCAAAATTTACTAATTAAATTATTTTTAATATAAAGTTATACAGAATATAAGTTCGATTATAAATAATAATTTTAAAGATAAATATTTTTCTTTACTATGGTAATTTATTTGTAATTTTTAAGAAATAATTAATTACGTAAATTTCTTTTACATTAATGATGCATAAATTATTTATTTAATGAAAAATGAATAATATAGTTTTTATTCAAATAATAATACCCATAAAAGGCCCAAACACCTTACCAAAACTTATTGGTCATGTATATCTAAACCATAATCATCAAATGGTCGAATGGTGGACCATTTGGATACATATAAAAGAAATTATGAAACATATTATTTTATTTTAAAAGATATCAAAGTTGCCACCTTCATAATGTAATAAATACAATAATTTAAATGTTGTGATTTTAAGATGATAAATTCGATTAAAAGTATTCTTATGAAATATATTAGATTTATATTTATCATAGTATTTTATATTTTATTTTTATGCAAAAAATAAGTATCTTAAATAATTATACATAAATGTTGTAATAATTATTTTATTAAGAGAAATATCAAATAAATGTTGTTGAAAACATTAAAATTAATATTATATGAACAAATTAATGCGATCAATGAATTTTTTAGATCCATATGACATGTTAAGAATATATTAAATATTTTTTTCTGAATATATATTCGGTGTGAATTTTATTTGAATTCAGATAATTGAATAGTGTCGAAATTGACACTATTGATATATTATAAAAATAACATATTATTAAATTGCTTGAAAATAAAAAAAAATATTTAAAAAATAAAAATTGAAAATTATATGGTCGATAATTTAATAACTTATCTAATTATGGAAAATTCACAATACATAATTATGTATTTATAACAATTTAAAAATTAGAATATTATTACCACAAATATAATTAAATAGATTAAATAAGGATAAATAAAAACTATAAGGTTTAAAATAAACGTTAAACATGTCTAATTTTTATTGGTTTATGATATTAAAACCCTATATTATCTCATATTTAAATTGAGTCTTTTTTGGAGATTTTTAAGTGGGGTTTGATTTTATTATTAACTATTATTTTGGAGGTTTCCAAAAGTTCCACTCTCTTCTCTTATAAAAGGGCACATCATCCCTATCCTCCTCACACAATTTTGAGCCTCAAAGCTCAGCCAAACCCTGACCATTACTCTTCTCAGCTTCCCTAGTAACATTTTTGAGATTCTGGTCTTCTCAAAAGGCCAACTCTAGTCCCTTAAGAAGACGTTCAAAGGAGTTGCGTCGAAGAAGATGTAATCTCTTCTACCGATTCTTCCAAGTTTTTTTATTCTTCTACAACCTCTTCATTAGTTGTTCCATTATAAAGTAATAACATTAGTATAAATTATATACTTATATGTTATTACAAATATGAAATAACCCTATTTCACTTTCTATCCATCCTACGAAAAACGAAATCACCGTGCATGCGTAAGTACGGCTTACCGTCTCCATGCCGTGGTGTAATATATTTTTTCCACCACCACCTTAATTGGATGGGTATAATGGTGTAAATAATAACTATATACAATTATTATAACATAATACTAATTCTGATATATTATATCATCCACTCCAATTCCATTCAATAATTATGGGAATGATATCATCGCTTGTGCGTACGTATGGATTACCATCTCTACTATGCGATGAGATTCATTCTCCATGTTAACCATTGAAGATTGATTATAAATTATATATAATAATTAATCATAAAATATATGACATAATAATTCTAATGGGTTTATGTATATATATATATATATGTCATTTACTCCCATTCAATTTAATAAGGAAACGAAAATAGCATTCATGTGTACGTACGGCCTACCGTCTCCATGAACGGTGTATTTCATTCCATTTATCGATCTAGTATATATATTATTAATATTTATTATATATAAATCATTTTTTAAATTATATAAGTAAGTAATCATGATCTAAGTAATCATATGAATAATTACAAGTCAAAACACGTACGATAAATGAAACGATTTTACCCTAAATAATGTTTTAACATGGAATTGACAAATGAATGTGTAATATAAAGTCATATGTGAATCATATATGATACCATAAATATTATTATTGATATGTTACAGGTTATTTATATGTTTAAACCCACTATACCAGAGTATAGGACACATACATATGAAATTATACATAAGGTAAGGGATAATTATTCCAATCTTATTTGTATCCGAGATTGTTTATCTGTAAGTATTTACTAGGGTTATGTTTATCATCCATGTCCATGTGTTCTCAAAATGTTTTCATAAAATGTTTAATATTCCTTCCATTTATATTTAAAGTTATTTTTACCCTTTTTTGAATTTTACACATAGTTTGGGAGGAATATTTTTTTTACCATACGAGGTATTTTTTGACTTTTCTGTTAAAAAGTACGAGAAGAATGTTTCTTTTAACTTATATGGTATGAACGGTTTTTTACGGTTTCATAATGCCTCATTTCTATGATGATTACTATACAAAATTTCATGATTATTTTCAACAAAATACTTTTGTTTAAAATTTCATGGAATTTTGAGAAAAGAAAATGATTTTGAAGAAGAAAGGATATTTTTCTCAAGAATTCATTTAAAGCGTTTTATCAAAAATATTTTCCATCTAAAATGACATTATTTAATATTTTTATGTTTCAATTATAATGTATCTATTTTTTACATGGTGTTATTTTATTTATGATGAAATGATATCCATTTCTTTATATGGATTATGTTATGATGGGATGATATTTATGAAACCCATTTTATTCTTTGGGTTATGATGAATGATTTATGTTTATTTTGTGGAACACATAAGAATGATTTCATTATGAGATGGGTGGGACCTATATCTCACTATAATTCATTAGGAATGATTTATATCTCACAAGATAGACATGGCTAGAATGGTAAGTAAAATCTGGTTCAATAATATGGGGTTGGAATGGCTGGTAAACCCGGTTTAGTAATGGACTTTGTCCACTATGATGGTCTTGGAAACAATACCTTGGATACTATGGAAATAATATAATGTTCTTAATGGTTTTCCATAATAAAATGTTGTATTCCCATGCTGTTTTATCATGATTAATGATCCTTTGTGATCTATGCCTTATATACTACCAAGATTTATGACATTACTCATGATTTTGATGTCTTATGTTCATGTTTTTACGTTCAAATGTTTATAGGATGTTTTATTTTCTCCATTATCACCGTTACTGAGCATTTGAGATCACCCTTTTTATGCTTTATTTTCCCCAGGATATAAATAATGGATTTAGGTAGGAAAAAAAGGGGAAGAACTTTATGGGATATGTTGAAGATTTTTCACTATGATTAGAAGATTTTGTTCTGAGATTCCAAAGACACTAAAAAATTAAGGTCCTTGGGTTTCTGTTTTTGTTATGTATTAAGTATTCCTAAAAAGTAATGTAATTTCCATGTATGTCAAGCCTTGGGTATCTACAGTTTGTATAAGAGGTATGGTTTAGTTAACCTTTGGAAACTAGGATGAGAAATCTTTAGTGAGATCCCTAGAGATATTTCTACAGTATGTCTAGGGATATCCCTAAGGTTAAATATAAGTATAGGTTATAGTACTATAATTATGATAACGATCATGAATAACCTAGGATTAAACCTAAGATGTTAGAGATTGAAATTATTCCCCTTTCTTTTGTTGTTTTCCTAGTATGATTTTTTGCCTCTCACACTATTATTTTTGGGTTTTAGAAAATGGTTAGAAATAGGAAGATTCATGTTAATGGAGAATATGATGGAAAATGGAATGATATTCATCATGAGAAACCAAATGAAACAGGATTTTCAAGTCCAAACATGGTTATTATCCCTAATCAGGAATCTCATAATATGATCAATAATCTCAACTGTGGTAAGTTTCCTGACTCATCTAATAAGATAAAGATGGAGTTTCATGATGATCATAGAGGAAAGAAAGTTCAATTTACCTCATGTCAATCATGTGGGAAGAGGTATCCGAGAGAATGTTTCAAAGGAACTGGAAGATGCTTCGGGTGTGGAAAAGAAGGACACAAAGCTAGTAATTGCAAAGGAAAAGGTTCAGTTAACACCATGGACAAGGATAATGGTATTTCTAAGACATCAACAATGGTTAAATGTTTTAAATGCGGAAAGTATAGGAATTTTGGAAACCAATTCCCTAAGGGAAAATCTCATGAAGGTAATCATAATGGTCGTATGTGTAGTATTTATGTTGATGATGATGAAGAGACTACAAATGATATATGAGATGATAGAAGTGTTGAGGAATAAAATGATGAATCTCTGTCAATGGTTTAATAAGGTTGTGGAATTATTGTATTTTTATCAAGAGTAATGTTGTATAGCAAATTTAATGGTATTATGGAATAAAGAAACATATAAAGATTGTTACAGTATTTTGTTTCCTAAAGTATTTGAAAATGTGTTGAATGGTACCGGTAACCATGAAAGGTTATTAAGATATTTTTAGAAAGTAGATGATATGAGAATAATAATGGGGTAAGAAGAAAATAATATGTTTGATAGTATTAATGATCTCAAGACTGATATAAGGACAAAGTGACATCATGGTTTGAGTATATAGAAATTTTGGGATTTTGGTATGTGGAAATAATTAACTTTTGACAGTATTAATGTTTTCAATAAGGTTCTATGATAATTCATGTTTCAAGAGAATACATGATTAAGGTATTCACATGTTTTGAATTTGACCAACAAGATATATCTTATGATATATGGGGGATAAATGATTGTAATCACATGGTTTGTATATGACCTCTCTTGCAATCTTTCTATTTATACTATGAGATTAGACATAAGTATTTTGGATAAGCCTAAAGATTAGAATAGATTAAGTTAGACATTAGATATTATTGTTTAAGGCTAGAACTTTTTGATATTATTTCTGAAATGTTATAATAGTATAGTTTTAGAAAAAGGAAAATGTGTAGGACGAGCTACAACCCGTCGCCTTAGACAAGGATGCAGGAATCGAACCCACAAATGAAGTGCGACAAGACTTTATCTTCAACCACTGGCCTAGAGGAAGTCCCTAGTTATTAGAAAATTAGTTTTATTTTATTAAGTGGTATGATAGTTGAATTATAAGTCCATTTTTGGAATCATATATGTTTAATCTCACCATATATGGACTTATGTATATTTAATAACTTTTTCTAACTTTTTGAGACAGATGGAAAAACCTATCATTCTATCGCAAAATCTGCTAACATTTCAAGAAGGTCAAATTCAACTTCTTTTATTTAAATAAGAGATGAAGTTGAAAATTTTCATGGAATGACCAACGATGATATTACACTGAAATCAAGTAAGTATTTATCCTTATGTAAAAATTCATCATCTTTAGGGAAATGATCTGGAAAACCAAAAACATTGTCCTACTACCCTCATATCCGAAGAATCAGATGGTACCTTAGACCATCACAAATATATGTCTTTGTGATTGTTGGATTTTTCATAGCCATGTTCTCTACCACTCTCACTTAGAACTTAATGGATAGATTTCTCTTCCATTTCCATATTTTCACCTATGTTCTCTTATGTGGAAACCCGGTGATGAGTTAATTTGGGTAACTATTACGTTTCATACTTTAGTTTTTAAAATTATGTTTTAGTATTACTTTTTACGATGTGGGTTTCTATGAAAGAAACTTTTTTGTAGTAAGCCATTTATAACTCCGATGAATTTTGAGGGCGAAATTCATTTTAAAGAGGGTAGAATGTAACACCCTGAGATTTTATGAGAAATATTAATTTTAATTTTTTTATGTCTTATGTTGTATGTAACACCAATATTATCTTGAGATATACATAAAACTGTATTATCTTGTAGTATACACAAACAATATTCTTGGCTTGTGTTGCACGCAAGAGTGACCTTCCTCAATAGCTTGTGTTGTATGCAATACCGAGTCTCACTAAACAACAATATATTGTTCTTATGAACTAGACATTATGAATAGTATTAACTAAATTTTGAATTTTATAACCTTATAATCCATCTTAATCATTTTCTAGAACATGTTATGAGCACAAAATCATTTTTTCATATAAAGGAAATATTTGTTTTTATAAAAATACAGTTTTGACGCCTTTTGATGGCGCACACAATTTAAATCTAGTTTTTGACACATTTATTAGTTTAATTTGACAAAATAAAATTATTCATTGCAATAAGTATATAAAAATTTACTTTGGATAATTTTTTAATATTTTTCTTTTAACTTTCATATTTTGATGAATAGTAAAAATACGCTAAATTTTAATTAAAAAAACCTTTTTCATCAAGATAATTTATATGGTTAAATTATAATATTGAATGATTTTAATGTATAAATAGAATATATATTAACCATTTTATACAATGTAAGTCATTATCATTAATTTTCATTGAATTCATAGGTAAAAACATTTCAATCTTTTGCCATGTTTTAACTTTTAAAACCCGTTATCTCAACAGTGAGATTAATTTTAAATTAAATACTGAAACTTTTGTGTTTGGAATTTGGAAAAATGTATTCCATATTTGGAATCAGTAGGTTCAAATTATGTTAATAATCTACTTTTTATTTTTAGACATTATGAATAGTAACTACGGTAAATTTTATTTACCACTGTTAAAGGTAAATCAGGTAATTAAGGGTAAAAATAATATTATAAAATTACCCTAACATGTATTTTAATATAATTGGATGATTATATTTATCCTTAAAACATACTTGGGTTAAAATGGAATCTATTGGAACCCACTTAGATGTGATTAAGACCTTTATTTTATTTTATTTAAAGGAAAGTGAAATATGTCTCACTCAAACTTTAATAATTAAAGTATTTTTAATACAAAGTTATAAAGAATATAAATTATATTATAAAAACTCATTTGAAAGATAAAATTATTTTATTTATTATGGTAATTTATTTTTAATTTTTAATAAATAATTAATTACCTAAATATCTTATACATTAATGATACAAAAATTATTTATTTAGTGAAAAATAAATAATATAGTTTTTATTCAAATAATAATACCCATAAAAGGCCCAAACACCTGAAAAAACATATTTTTTGTTTATATAGAAACCATAATCATGCAATGGTCAAATTGGGGACCTTTTGGAGTCTTATAAAAGTGATTATGAAACTTATATTATTTTATTTTAAAAGATGTCAAAGTTGTCACATTCATAATTTAATAAATATAATAATTTAATTGTCGCAATTTTAAGATGATAAATTCGAGAAAAAGTATTATTATGAAAGATATTATATTTATCTTTATCATCGTATTTATTTTTGTGCGACAAATAATTATATTAAATAAATATACATAAATGTTGTAATAATTATTTTATTAAGAGAAATATCAAATAAATGGTTTTAAAAACATTAAATTAAATATTATATGAACAAGTTAATGTGCTCAATGAATTTTTTTAATGAATATGACATTTTAGTAATCTATTTAATATTTTGGTTTGAATATATATTATGTGTTTATATTATTTAAATTCAAATAATTGAATAGTGTCAAAATTGAAACTATTGATATTTTATAAAAATAACATATTATTAAATTGTTTGAAAATCACAAAAAATTTTAAAAATTAAAAATTAAAAATTATATGGTCGAAAATGTAATAATTTATCTAATTATGGAAAATTCACAATACATAAGTATGTATTTATAACAATTTAAAACTTAGAATATTATTACCACAAATACAATTAAATAGATTAGATAAGGATAAATCAAAATGATAAGATTTAAAATAAACGTAAAAACGTCTAAATTTTATTGGTTAATGATATTATAACCCTCTATTTTCCCATATTCTAATTGAGTCATTTTTGGAGATTTATAAGCCGGTTTTAAATTTATTATTAACTAATATTTTTGAGGATTCCAAAAGTGCCCCTCTCTTCTCTTATAAAAGGGCACCTCATCCCTCTCCCCCTCACACCATTTTGAGCCTTAAAGCTCAGAAAACCCCTTACCATTACTCTTATAAACATCCATAGTAACATTTTCGAGATTTTGGTCTTCTCAAAAGACCAACTCTAGTCCCTTAAGAAGAAGTTCAAAGGAGGTGCGTCAATGAAGAGGTAATCTCTTATACCAATTCTTTCAAGTTTCTTAATTCTTATACTTTCTCTTCCTTAGTTGTTTCATTATAAAGTAATAAAATAAGTATAAATAATATACTTATATGTTGTTATAAATATTAAATAACCCTATTTCACCTTCTATCCATCCTATTAAAAATGAACTCACCGCGCGTGCGTACGTATGACTTACCATCTCTACGCCGTGGTGTAATCAGTTTTTCCACCACCACCTTACATGGATGGGTATAATGGTGGATATAATATATATATATTATTATTATAACATAATAATAATTATTAGATATTATACCATCCAATCCAATTCCATTAAATAATTATGGGAACGATATCATCGCTCGTGCGTACGTACAGATTACAGTATCCACAATGCGATGAAATTAATTCTCCATGTTAATCATTCAATAATGATTATAAAGTATATATAATAATTAATCATGAAATATATGAAATAATAATTCTAATAGATTTATGTATATATATATATATGTCATTTACTCCCATTCAATTTAATAAGGAAACGAAAACAACCTTCATGCGTACGTATGGCCTACCGTCTCCATGAACGGTGTATTTCATTCTATTTATTGATCTATTATATATATTCTGAATATAAATTATATATAAATTATGTTTTAAAATCTGGAATTAAGAAATCATGATATATGTAATCATATTAATAATCACAATTCAAAACACGTACGATAAATGAAATGATTTTACCCAAAACGCTGCTTTAATATGGAATTGAAAAATGAACGGGTAATATAAAGTCATAAGTGAATCATATATGGTATCATAAATATTATTATGGTTCTATTAAAAGTTAATAATATGTTTAAACCCACTATACAAGAGTCTAGGACACAAATGGAAGAAATTGGACATAAGTTAAGGGATACTTATTCCAGTCTCATTCTTATCCGAGTTTGTTTATTCGTATGTATTTACTGGGGTTATGTTTTTTATCCATGTCCATGTTTTCTCAAAATGTTTTCATAAAATGTTTACTATTATTCCATGTATGTTTAAAGTCATTTTTAACCTTTTTTTTACTTTTACCACATGTTATGGAAGGAATATTTTTTTACCATACGAGGTACATTTTTACTTTTCCGACAAAAGTACAAGAAGAATGTTTCTTTTAAATTATACGACATGAACAGATTTTTACTATTTCATAACGCCTTATTTCCATTAATATAAATCTACAAAAATTCATGATTATTTTCAAAAAAATCTTTTTCATTTAAAATTTCATTTCATTTTGTAAAAGAAAATTATTTTGAAGAAGAAAGAATATTTTTCTCAAGAATTCATTTAATGTGTTTTATCAAAAAAAATTTCCATCTAAAATGAAATTATTGAATATGTTTATGTTTCAAGTATAATGTCTATATTATTTACATGGTGTGATTTTTCTTATGATTAAATGATATCCATTTGTTTAATATGGATTATGTTATGATGGGATGATATTTATGAAACCCATTTTATTCTTTGGGTTATGATGAATGATTTATATTTATTTTGTGGCACACGTAAGGATGATTTCATTATGAGATAGATGTGACCTATATCTCCCTCCAATGCATTAGGAATGATTTCTATCTCATGATATAGACATGGCTGGAATGGTAAGTAAAATCTGGTTAAGTAATATAGGGCTGGAATGACTGGTAAACCCGGTTCAGTAATAGAATTTGTCCACTATGATGGTCTTGGATGCAATGACTTGGCTACTATGGAAATAATACCGTGTGATTAATGGTTTTACACAATTACATGTTTTATTACCATGCTATTTTATCATGATTAATGTTCATTTGTGATCTATGCCTTATGTACTTCCAATATTTATGTCATTACTCATGATGTTGATGTTTTATGTTCATGTTTTTACGTTCAAATGTTTATGGGTTGTTTTATGTTCTCCATGATTACCCTTACTGAGAATTTGAGCTCACTCTTTTTATGTTTTCTTTTCTCCAGGATATAAATAAAGGTTTTTGGTAAGAAAAAAGGGGAATAAATTTATGGGAGATGTTGAAGATATTTCACCATGAGTAGAAGATTTTGTTCTGAGTTTCCAAAGACACTAAACTATTAAGGTCCTTGGGTGTTGGTTTTTGTTATGTATTAAGTATTCATAAAAAGTAATGTAACATCCATGCATGTCATTCTTTAGTTCTCTATAATTGGTATCAAAGGAAAGGTTTAGTTAACCATTTGAAACTAGGATGCGAAATCGTTATTGAGATACCTAGAGATATTTCTAAGGTATGTATAGGGATGTCCCTAAGGTTAAGTACAAGTATAGGTTACAGTCATAGAATTATGATAACGATCATGAATAAACTAGGATTAAACCTAAGATGTTAAAGATTGAATGTACTCCCCTTGATTATGTTGTTTTCCTAGTATGATTTTTTTCTCTCACACTATTATTTTTGGATTTTCGAAAATGGTTGTAAATAGGAAGATTCATGTTAATAGAGAATATGATGGACAATGGAATGATATTATTCATGAGAAACCAAATTAAACATGATTTTCAAGTCCAAACATTGTTATTATTCCAAATACACAATCTCATAATATGATCAATAATCTCAACTTTGGAAAGTTTCCTAACTCATCTAATAAGTGAAAGATGGAGTTTCATGATGATCATAGAGGAATGAATGTTTAATTTCCCTCATGTAAATCCCGTGGGAAGAGGCATTAGGGAGAATGTTTCAAAGGAACTAGAAGATTCTTTGGGTTTGTAAAAGAATGACCCAAAGCCAGTAATTGCAAAGAAAAAGGTTCAGTTAACTCAATGGACACATATAATGGTATTGCTAAGACATCAAAAATGGTTTAATGTTTTAAATGTAGAAAGTACGGGCATTATGAAAACCAATTCCCTACGGGAAAATCTCATGATGAGAATCATCATGGTCGTACGGGTAGTATTTATGTTGATGATGACAGAGAGACTACAAATGATATATGAGATGAAAGAAGTGTTGAGAAATAAAAATATGAAGCTCGATCAATGGTTTAAGAAGGTAGTGGAATTATTGTATGTTTATCAAGAGTAATGTTGTATAGGTAATGTAATGGAACAATGGAATGAAGAAACATCTAATTATTGTTACACTATTGTTTTTCCTAAAGTATTTGAAATTATATGTTGAATGGTACCGGTAACATTGAATGGTTATTCAGATATTTTTGGAAAGTATATGATATGCGCATAATGATGGGATATGGAAAAAATAATATGTTTGATAGTATTAATGAGCTCATGACTGATATAAGGATAAAGTGACAACATGTTTTGAGTATATAGAAATTTTGGGATTTTGGTATGTGTAAATAATTAACTTTTGACAGAATTCATGTTTTCACTAAGGTTTTATGGTAATTCATGTTTCAAGAGAATACATGATTAAGGTATTCACATGTTTGTAATATTACTAAAAAGATATATCTTATGATATATGGGGGATAAATGATGATAATCAAATTCTTTGTATATGACCTCTCCAGTAATCATTTTCTTTATTCTATGAGATTGGAAAGAAGTATTTTGGATATGCCTAAAGATTGGAATGGATTATGTTAGACATCAGATAGTATTGTTTAAGGCTATAACGTTTTGATATTATTTCTGAAATGTTATAATAGTATTGTTTTAGAAAAAGGACAACCCATAGAACGAGCGTCCACCAGTCGTGTAGGACAAGGATGTAAGAATCAAACCCAAAACCAAAGTGCAACAAGAGCTTATCACCTTCCACTAGCCTAAAGGAAGTCCCTGGTTAGTAAAAATTGGTTTTATTTTATTAAGTGGTATGATAGTTGAAGTATAAGTCCATTTTTGGAATCATATACTGTTAATCTCACCATAAATGGACTTATGTATATTTAATAAATTTTTATAACATTTTGATAAAGATGTAATAACCTATGATTCTATCACATGATCTGCTAAGATTACAAGAAGGAAAAATTGAAATTCATTTCTTTAAATAAGAGATGAAGTGGAAATTTTTCATGGAATGACCAACCTTGATATTATAATGAAATCAAGTATGTATTTACCCTTATGGAAAAATTCATCAACATTAGGGAAATGATCTTAAATTTTTTTTTTCTACTACCCTCATATCGGATAAATCCAATGGTACCTTAGATCATCACAAATTTATGGATTTGTGATTATTTTCCTTTTCATAGCCATTTTCTCTACCACTCTTCATTAGAACATGATGGTTAGATTTCTCTTCCATATCCATATTTTCACCTATGTTCTCCTATGTGGAAACCTAGTGATGATTTAATTTGGGTAACCGTTACGTTTCATACTTTAGTTTTTAAAATTAAGTTTTAGTATTCATTTTTACGATGTGGATTTCTATGAAAGTAACATTCAAGTAGTAAACCTTTTATAACCCCAACGAATTTTGAGGGTGAAATTCATTTTGAGGAGGGTATAATGTACCACCCTGAGATTTTATGAGAAATATTAATTTTAATTTCTTTGATGTCTTGTGTTGTATGCTACACCATGATTATCTTGCACTATACGAAACAACATATTAGATTTTAGTATACGCAAACACTATTATTGGCTTGTGTTGCACGCAAGAGTGACCTTCTTCAATATCGTGTGTTGTGTGCAATACCGAGTTTCAGTAAACAACGATATATTGTTCTTATAAACTAGCTGTTATGAACAGTATTAACCACATTTTTAATTTTATAACATTATAATTTTTCTTAATCATTTTCTAGAACATGTTATGAGAACAAAATCAATTTTTCGTATAAAAGAAAATATTTTTTCAAAAAATAATGTTTTCTCGCCTTTTGATGGTGCACCCACTTTTGTTTTTGACAAGTTTATGAGTTCAATTTGACAAAAAAAATTATTCATTTCAATAATTATATAAAAATTTACTTTGGATAATTTTTTAATATTTTTCTGTTAACTTTCATATTTTGATGAATAGTAAAAATACGCTTACTTTTAATTAAAAACAATTTTTTTCATCAAGTTAATTTATATTGTTTAATTATAATATTGAATGGTTTTAAAGTATAAATAGAATATATTTTTATCATTTAATATAATTTAAGTCATTATCATTAATTTTCCATTGAATTTATAGGAAAAAACATTTTAATCTTTTGCAATGTTTTAACTTTTAAAACACGTTTTCTCAACACAGGGATTAATTTTAAATTAAATACTAAAATTTCTATGTTTTGAATTTGGAAAAATAGATTCCATATTTGGAATCTATAGGTATAAATTATGTTAATATGATATTTTTTATTTTTAAGAATTATGAATATTAACTACGGTAAATATTATTTACAACTGTTAAAGGTAAATCAGGTAATTAAGGGTAAAACTAATATTATAAAATTACCCTAACACTAGTTTTAATATAATTGGATGATTATATTTATCCTTAAAAAATACTTGTCTCGAAATGGAATCTATTGGAACCCAATTTGATGTGATTAAGACCATTATTTTATTTTATTTAAAGGAAAGTAAAATATGTCACATTCAAATTTTAATAATTACATTATTTTTTATATAAGGTTATACAGAATATAAATTCTATTATAAAAACTAATTTTAAAGATATTTTTTTTTGGTATTTTAGTTTTAATTTTTAAGAAATAATTAATTTCTTAAGTAGCTTATACATTAATGATGCAAAAATTATTTATTTAGTGAAAAATCAATAATACAGTTTTTATTCAAATAATAATACCCATTAAAGAACCAAACACCTGAAAAAACTTATTATTCGTGTATATCTAAACCATAATCATCCAATGGTCCAATAGTGGACTATTTTGAGCTTTATAAATGCGATTATTACACTTATATTATTTTATTTTAAAAGATTTCAAAGTTGTCACCTTCATAATTTAATAAATATAACAATTTAAATGCTGTGTATTTAAGACGATAAATTAGACTAAAAGTATTATTATGAATGATATTAGATTTATCTTTGTCATATTGTTTTATTTTTTATTTTTATGCAACAAATAAGTATATTAAATAATTATACATAAATTTTGTAATAATTATTTTATTAAGAGAAATATCAAATAAATAGGTTTAAGAAATTAAAATAAATAATATACGAACAAATTAATTTTATAAATGAATTTTTTTGATGAATATGACATGTTAGTTATCTAATAAATATTTTTTTGAATATATCTTTTGTGTGTATTTTATTTAAATTGAAATAATTGAATAGTGTCAAAATTGACACTATTGATATTTTATAAAAATAACATATTATTAAATTGTTTGAAAATAAAAAAATATTTAAAAATTAAAAATTAAAAATTATATGCCCGAAAATGTAATAATTTATCTAATTATGTAAAATTCAAAATACATATGTAATTATTTATAACAATTTAAAAATTAAAATACTATTACAACAAATACAATTAAATAGATTAAATAAAGATATATCAAAATGATAGGGTTTAAAATAAACATAAAACGTGTCTAAATTTTATTTTTTTATGATATTACAACCCTATCTAGTCTCATATTTTAATTTATTCATTTTTGGATATTTTTAAGTGGGGTTTGATTTTATTTTTAACTGATATTTTAGAGGTTTCCAAAAGTGCCCCTCTCTTCTCTTATAAAAGGGAACCTCATCCCTCTTCTCCTCACACAATTTTGAGCATTCAATCTTTTCCAAACCCTACCCATTAATATTATAAACTTCCCTAGTAACATTTTGGAGATTCTAGTCTTCTCAAAAGACTAACTCTAGTCCCTTAAGAGGAAGTTCAAAGGGGGTGTGTCGAAGAAGAGGTAATCTCTTCTTCCGATTATTCCAAGTTTCTTTATTCTTCTACTTCCTATTCATTAGTTTTTTCATTATAAAGTAATAACATCAGTATAAATAATATAATTATATGTTATTATAAATATTAAGAAAACCTATTTCACCTTATATCCATCCTATGAAAAACAAAATCACCGCACATGCGTAGGTACGACTTACCGTCTCCACACCGTGGTGTAATCTGTTTTTCCACCACCACCTTAATTGGATGGGTATAATGGTAGAAATAATAACTATATATTATTATTATAAAATAATACTAATTCTGAGATATTATATCATCCACTCCAAATCCATTCAATTATTATGGGAACAATATCAACTCTTGTGCGTACGTACGGATTGTTGTCTCCATGATGCGATGAGATTCATTCTCCATGTTAACAATTCAAGATTGATTATAACTTATATATAATAAGTAATCATGAAATATATGACATAATAATTCTAATGGATTTATGTATATATATTTTTCATTTACTTCCATTCAATTTAATAAGGAAACAAAAACAACATTCATGCATACGTAGGACCTACCGTCTCCATGAACGGTGTATTTAATTCCTTTTCTTGATCTATTATATATATTCTGAATATATATTATATATAAATCATGTTTTAATTTCTGTAAGTAATCAATCATGATCTATTTAATCATATGAATAATTACAGGTCAAAACATGCACAATAAATGAATTGATTTTACCCAAAACGTTGCTTTAACATGGAATTGGAAAATGAATGGGTAATATAAAGTCGTAAGTGAATCATATATGATATCATAAATATTATTATGGTTTTGTTAAAAGTTAATAATATTTTTAAACCCATTATACAGTAGTCTAGGACACATATGGAAGAAATTAGACATAAGGTAAGGGATTATTATTCCAATCTCGTTCTTATCCAAGATTGTTTATTCATAAGTATGTACTGGGTTTATGTTTATCATCCATGTCCATTTTTTCTCAAAATGTTTTCATAAAATTTTTAATTTTCTTTCCATGTATGTTTAAATTAATTTTTACCTTTTTTTGAGTTTTACCACATGGTATGGAAGGAATCTTTTTTTACCATATGAGGTACTTTTTGACTTTTCCGACAAAAGTATGAGAAGAATGTTTCTTTTAACTTATAGAGCATGAATAGATTTTTACTGTTGTATAATACCTTATTTACTTGAATTTTCCTCTACAAAATTGAATGATTAATTTCAACAAAATCCTTTTCTTTTAAAGTTTCATGCCAATTTGAGAAAAGAAAATAATTTTGAAGAATAATGGATATTTTCCTGGAGAATTCATTTAAAGTGTTTTATCAAAACTATTTTCCTTCTAAAATGACATTATTTAATATGTTTATGTTTCAAGTATAATGTCTCTATTATTTACAAGGTGTGATTTTTCTTATGATGAAATTATATCCATTTGTTTTATATGGATTATTTTATGATGGGATGATATTTATGGAACCCATTTTATTCTTTGGGTTATGATGAATGATTTATGTTTATTTTGTGGAACATGTAAGAATGATTTCATTATGAGATGGGTGAGACCTATATCTCCCTCCAATGCACTGGGTAATGATTTATATCTCATGAGTTATACATGGCAAGAATGGTAAGTAAAATATGGTTCAGTAATATAGGGCTGAAACGGCTGGTAAACCCAGTTTAGTAATGGAATTTGTCCACTTTGATGGTCTTTGCAGCAATGCCTTGGCTACTATAGAAATCATATCATGTGTTTAATGGTTTTCCACAATTACATGTATTATTCCCATGCTATTTTATCATGATTAAGGTTCCTTTGTGATCTCTGCCTTATGTACTCCAAAGATTTATGTCATTACGCATGATGTTGATGTTTTATGTTCATGTTTTTTCATTCAAATGTTTATGGGTTGTTTTATGTTCTACATGTCTAACCTTACTGAGCATTTGAGCTCACCCTTTTTATGTTTTTATCCCCAGGATATAAATAAAGGTTTTAGGTAAGAATAAAAGGTAAAGAACTTTATGGTATATGTTGAAGATCTTTCACCACGATTAGAATATCTTGTTCTGAGTTTCCAAAGACAGTAAACTATTACGGTCCTTGGGTGTCTGTTTTTGTTATATATTAAGTATTCCATAAAAGTAATGTAACGTCCATGTATGTCAGGCTTTAGGTCTCTACATTAAACCTATTGATTGATAGGTTTTGTGATTAATCCCCAAAGTATCCTCAAAATAAATTATTTTTGAGCCATTATAAACCAAATATTATTTTATAATAAAATAATATTTCTAGCATTCCTTAAAGTGACCCCCACCTATCTTATAAAAGGGTACTTCCCCTTCTCTCAAAATCACAACTTCAAAGCCATTTGGATTGGCCAAACCCTGCTAAAACATCCTCCCAATTACACTCAATTCGGCAATGTGGCCTTAATTTGATAAGAAATCCAACCTAAGGATCCCATTTGATCAACTCAAAAGGAAACACCCGAAGAAGAGGTAATAATTTCACCACCTCTTTCAATGTTCTGTTCCACTTCCACTTCCTCTTTCTTTGTTGTTTCCATACCAAAATAAAAACACTAGTACCTTATACATATTATTATGTTATTATAGATATGGTACAACCATATTCATTATTCTATCCATCCTATTCATGACAATTCAGCATACATGCGTACATATGGCTTACCGTCTCCACGTCGTGGTGTAGTTTGTTATTCAAACACATCATTATCTGGATGTGTATAATAATGAGTATAAATAATCTAAATTATAAATAATTTTTTTTTAATGATTATGTATATATGATATAGCATCCTATTATATAAGATTTCACAATCAATAGAATGATATTGTCTCTCGTACGTACGTAAAGATTACCTTCTCCACGAATGTGATGAAATTCATTCCCCATCATAACCATTCAAGAATAATTTTCATTTTACGATTAAAAATAATGTTTAAGAACTAAATATAATTATGGATATGAGTCAAATACATCCTATCCATAATAAACATGGCTTATATAGCCAAGAATATAAGGGAAAATGAATCGTTTAACACCCAAAACGATGATACTACTGAAATATTATTAACAAAGAAATATTAGAAGATCATAAATGATATAATATTTTTTGTATGTGGTTATTTTATAATTTAATAATAATGATTTAACTATTATAAATTGGTTGAAATACACTTGATCGAATAAAAGTACAAGGTAAGGATTAATTTTACAATCTATTTATTATCTGAGGTTGTTTATACGTGGAAATCTATTGGGACATCTTTATCATCTACATATGTGTTTCTTAAAAATGTATTTAATTTTTTTTACTATTTACTATACAATGGGATAAATTCATTTATACCCTTTATTGAATTTAAAAAAATCGGTTTAAAGGAATATTTTTGTCACTTTCCATATAAGGTACTTTATGACCTTTTCAACAAATTAATGTAAGAATGTTTTTAAATTATACGGAGGGTGTAACAACCCGGATCCGGAGCCACTCAACCGGCGCCCCATACCTGGTTTTCCACATGACCTCAAGTGCATTTTCCCAAATACTAGAGGCCGCCTACTAGCAGCGAGGGCCTTGGTGAGTCATTGGGGAAACTATTCCCTCATTTGGTAAAGTATACAAGGGAGAGGAAATAACAGTTAATAGCAGAAGCAGTAAACAACAAACAATAACTGAACTAAATAGTGGAAGCAATGTATAATATAACAATGATTCAGCATGGTATATGTGTCTAAGGAATGTAGAAAACCCAAAAAAGTGTTGAAATACAACTGAGAAACAAGTACTAAAAGTACACATCAACTCCAGCAGCATCGCAAGCCTAAGCACGATCTCATGCTCTCCATCTCCAACCAGCAATCATGTAACTGAAGTAGAAGGTCCGCAATACCTATCCACACCTGAAACCATATAACCTATTTGGGATGAAAAGAAGGACCCAAATAGGGTGTTAGACTAATCCCAGTAGGCAACCACCACTTGATCTGTGCCCTACTGCCAGTGAGCAATACAGAAAACGTAAAGGAAATAAATGCAGCAGAGAAACACAGGAGTACACTAAAGTAAAAAAATCCTAAAAAAATCCATTTACAATTATTTATTAATTTAATTCAATTATTTAATTATCAACCAAGGAATCTAGAAAACAGCTATATATTCCCATGGCTTATCAAATAACACAACAGGTATCTCAACAGACTAACTAACCAACAAGCAGTAAAAAACCCAAACTTGTTATTTGGCTTGGTGGAATTTTCACAACCAACCATACAATATTCACAACAACTCTCTGGGTGTCTCATACTAGTAGACCCCTCTAGTCAAGTAATCATACAAAGGAAATGACACTCTGGGAATCACTCACCGTCGATTCCCCTACAGTCTTACAATGATATATATGGACTCTCTAGGGAAGCCCTTACGTCTAATTCCCCCAGTAATCTCGATTCGTAACTAAGGAAACATTGAGGAAGCACAAATTCACATTCCAATATGTCATACGAATGATAAAAATTCATAACAAACTCTCTAGGGAATCCCTTAATCGTCAATTCCCTCTTTAGTCTACCGCACCAGGTTTACACATCCCTAAGAAGTCTAGTCGTGCGTAATCGCCTGTCGAAAACCCTAAGTTCAAAAACTACTTGGATAATAGCTAAAATGCATCAAAAGCATAAAAATAGTAGGAAATACCTGAAAACAATTATCTCTAGGCAGGGGATCAGTGCAACAAGGTATGCCTCATAGGTAACCTAAGCCAAACGATGGTAAACAGCCATGGGGTGATCCTTAAACATGCTAACAAGAAATTATTAATCATCTAATAACCTTAATCATACAATCAATCTAAGGAGGATAATAATACATGATCAAAACCCTAAACCAAGATACCAGTTACATGGGAATCCGGAAATTTTTCACAAAAACTCAAAGACATTCAACGTAAGGAAGAAAACCACCTACCTCGATCCTAGGAGATCGATATACATGAACCTCGACCCGTGAATCGGACTAGAACATAGTAGATCTGCAGAAACGTCTAAAAAATTCAACCTCAGATAACTCTCAAAGGAGAAAGAATCCAGAAACATGGCCAAAGTGGAACCAAGAACTCACCGCTGCGATTCTATTACAACTGATGGCGTTCGATTTGGATCATCAGTGACAGATCAGCGGCTCAGAGAAGATTTGGCCTCCTCGGACACTATGGACGTAATTAGGTGAAGAAGAAGAAGGAAATATGGATTAGACGCAACCCCAGTCCATTTAATGAAGTAAAAACAAAAGTACACGGCATGTACTTCTTGAGTACATGGCGTGTACTCACCTTTTTGTACTCTGCATTAGGCGACCTCCACCTTACCCCTACACACCGTGTGTGTGGCCTAGACACGGCCAACACACGGCCTCGTGCGGGATCAAAGTACACGGCGTGTACTTATAAAGTACACGATGTGTACATAGAAAATATCAAGATTCTCCTATTTCTTCCAAAAAAACTACTAGAAAAGGAAAAACATACCTCAAAAGAAAGTCCGGGTTCTTACAAACTTCCCCCTTGAAGAAATTCATCCCCAAATTTCCCAAACAAGTTGGCGATGAATAAAACTAGAACAACTCTGGCCACTGTGATCGCATGTCGGCCTCCCTCTCCCAAGTCTCATCTTGTAAACGACCATACTGCAATGACACCCATACTAGAGGAACAGATCGGCCATGGAGTACCTTTGCACTATGATCAACAATCCTGATAGGATGCTACTTGAATGATGCATCCTTCTCTAGATAAACTTCCTCAGGTTGAAAACATGAGACTGGTCTGAGAAATAGCGTCGGAGCTGAGAAATATGGAAGATTTCATGCAATGCCTGATACCTTTGAGGTAACTGCAACCTATAAGCAACCAACCCAACTCTCTCCAGAACCTCAAACGACCCGACATATCTCAGTGAAATCATACCCTGTTTCCTGATCCTCTTGTGTCCCAACCTCGAGGTAACACATAGGAAAACCCGATCTCCGACCTTGAACTCCAAAGGTTGTCTCCACTGATAAGCATAATATTTCTACCGATACTGTGCAGTATCCATCCTTTTTCAAATCAACTCCAACTATTCTGTGGTCTCCTAAACAAGACGAGGTCCCAGCATAGCTGGCTCTCCTGCCTCCAGCCAACACAAGGGTGATCAGCACGACCTACCGTACAAAGCCTCATAAGGTGCCATATGAATAGTTGCTTGAAAACTATTATTGTAGGAAAAATATACTAGTGGTATATGTTTCTCCCAAGAACCTCCAAAATCAAAGATTCATGCTCGTAGCATGTCCTCTAGCACCTGAATCGTGTGCTCTGACTGGCCATCTATCTGGGGATGGTAAGTTGTACTCAGAAGTACCTGTGTACCCAAGGCCCTATGTAGCCCTTGCCAGAAATGCAATGTGAAGTGGGAATCCCTATATGAAATTATAGTACTCGGAACCCTATGCAGGTGTAAAATCTCATAGATGTACAAATTTCCAAGCTCATCAACACCGAAGGTCACCTTAATTAGTAAGAAGTGATCATCCTTAGTGAGCCTATCAATGACAACACATACTGTGTCATTCCCTCAAGGCGAGCTTAGAAACCCTATCACAAAGTCCATCATGACATCATTTGACTTACAATCGGGAATGGGGAGATTTTGTAAAAGCCCTGCTGGTTGCTAGTGCTCTACCTTCACCTATTGACAGGTGGAACATCTCATGAAAAAACCAGAAACATCTCCCTTCATACCTAGACACCAATACTGGCGGTGTAGATCATGATACAACTTGGTGAATCCAGGATGAACTTCCCAAGATGAGGAATTAAAGTCTCGCATCATCTCCTCGCATATATCTGCTGGAATACACATCCCTGGAAATACAAGATCTCATCCTCTCCTATGGTCCATCTAAGAAGAGGGTCCTCTCCTAACACACTTTCCTATAGGAATAGGCCTTTAGAATCCGATAGATGCCTCATTCGAACTCTGTCAAGAAGGGTAGAGGTAAAATCTACAGAAGAAAGGAAAGTGTAACCCCGTCTATCTTGCACCTCCAAATTCATTTCAGAGAATAGAGCCATAAGCTTCCACTCACTACTGGCCTCGTAAACTGCATGTATCTTTGTCATCCTGTGTAGTGCGTCTTCCACAGCGTTGCCTTTCCCAAGCATATAAGCAAGCTCAAAATCGAAAGACTATAGGTACTCAACCCACCTCCGTTGTCTCAAATTCAAGTCACACTGTGTGAAGATATACATGAGGATCTTGTGGTCAGTACATACCAAAAAATGCTATCCTAAAAGATAATCTCTCCAATAATGAAAAGCATGAACAACTGCAGCCAACTCCAGGTCGTGAGTAGGATAATTCCTCTCATGTGGCCTCAACTGCAAAAATCCATATGCAGCAACATGATCCTCCTCTATAAGCACTGCTCCAAGCCTGATGTTGGAAGCATCACAGAAAACTGTATAACTTTTTCCCGGATCTAGTAGAACTAGAAATGGAGCTGAAGTCAATCTCCCCTTTAGCTCCTAAAAGGTTGAATCACATGATTTTTACCAAACATACTTCACCCCTTTCTTTTCAAAGACTATCAACGGCGCTGCTAAGTGTGAGAATTCCTGTATAAACCGCCTGTAGTAACCATCCCACCCTAAGAAACTTCGTACCTCGAAGACATTTTTCGGCTACTCCCAGGTAACTACTGCTCTCACCTTCTCTGGGTCTACTGATACTCCTGTCTCTGAGATGATATGACACATAAAGTGAATCTCATCCATCAAAAAGTGTCACTTTGAGAGCTTATCACAAAACTGATCCTCCCTCAGTGTACTCAAAACGATCTCAAGATGGGTAGCACGGTCATGTCGAGTGTTAGAGTACACCAAGATGTATTCCACGAAAACCACCATGAAAGAATCCAAGTAAGGATGAAAAAATCTATTCATCAGCTCCATGAAAACTGCTGGTGATTTCGTGAGACCGAACGACATAACCAAATACTCATATAGACCATACCTACTCCGAAAGGCTGTAAGAGTTATATGAGATGGTCTGATATGCAACTGACGGTAGCTGGATCTCAAGTTGATCTTCGAGAAAACTCTAGATCCTAGAAGCTGATCAAAGAGATCATCTATATGTGGAAATGGATATCAGTTCATGACCATCAACAGGTTTAGCGTACGATAATCCACACAAAGTCGTAAAGTACCATATGCCTTTTTTACAAACAGGACAGGCGAACCCCAAAGAGAAGTACTGGGTCAGATAACACCCTTTTCCTACAACTCCTCCAACTGCTTCTTGAGCTCCTGTAACTCAGGTGTAGCCATCCTATAAGGAGGTATTGATACCGGTGCTGCTCCTGGAACTAGATCAATGGAGAAGTCTACCGCTCTCTCCGGAGGCAAACCTGAACAGTCTTCTGGAAATAAATCTAGAATGCGATCAACCACTGGATGAAAATATATTTGATAATTCCCCTAGTCATCCAAATATAAGCTAGTAATCTAGGATGTAATACTGCCCAACCCATGATGCTCTATTCCAGCTCTGCTCTCCTGGACATCCCATTCGCCCTTGTGAAGAAAAGATCCGCCCTTCGGTGATGTCAAACTCACCCTACGACGATAGCAATCGACAAAGGCCTAGAAGGGAACTAACCAATCCATTTAGATAATGAAATCATAGCATGTCATCTCCAAAAATAGAGATTCCACAAAAAATGACACCCACCAACATCCAGGGGTAGTCTAAGAACTGACGCACACTAGCAGTTCTAATTATCAAGGGAGTGTCTAGTGCCATCCTATCCTCAGAAGCATAAACCGTAAGTTTAAGGCTTTCCATAGTATGCATAGAAATAGAGATATGAGAAGCTCCTGTATTGAAAAGTGCAAAGGATAAAACTGAGGCTACTAAAACAGAACCTCGAACTATAGAAGGTCCAGGATATTTCTCCTGAGGAATCTGCCCTACCGAAAAAGTCTGGCCTGCACCGCGGCACTGTGTAGTAGCTTGAGATCCCTGAGTTGACCCTCCCTGAGCCTGACTACTACATCCATGGCCTCTACCCTGTCCTGGATGACCTGAAGAACTCCAGCTCCCAGTCTGCTATGGAACTGGTAATCCTGATCCCGTGCATGGAGTCGAAACTGATCCTCCATCACTAGCTGATGGAAGAAGAACCTTGTAGAAAAGCTGCATATGGCCCATCTTGCCGCATGATCGTCACTCCACTAGGTCTCTTGGGCACTGAGGCTTTTTATGAAAATTTTTAAAACACTGATATCACACCACTTTGTTTCCTAAATGAATATCTCGCCTACTGAAAGAAATACCTGGCTTTCTCAGGTCAACTGGTGTAGACTCTCAGTGGCACTTCCTACCGTCTGCCAGAAAAGAATTAGCCCTGGAAGCTAAACCGCCCTAGTCTAAAACTCTAGTCTCCCTCAGGTTTCTCTCTGTGATAAGAACCTGTTTGACTATCAGAGTAATAGAAGTCAACTGAAAGATGTTCACTTGCAATCTGATTTCCGGTCTGAGGCCATCCTCAAACTTCCTTTCTAAAAACAGCTCGTCATTCCCCAGAACGGGAGTGTAACATTGTAACTCTGTGAAGCAGGAGGAATAATCCATAACTATGAGAGTACCTTTCTGTAGGTTCATGAACTATTTGTCTCTATCAGCCCTCAGTTTCACTGGGTAGAAGTAGTGATAGAACTTACGCTGGAACTTTTCCCAAGCCATAGCCTGTTGAAGCCCTGCCTGTGACACCACATCCCACCTTCTCTTGGTAGAATCTCACAGCATATAAGTTACGAGATTAACTCTCATGTCTGAAGGATTCTCTAGGTGCTCAAAGATGAATAGCATGGATTCTAGCCATTACTCCATAGCCTGTGGTCCTCCCACCCTAATGAACGTGGTAGGTTGTTGATGTTGAAAACCCCACATCAGCTCTTCCATAGACGGGGTAGGTTGCTGAGCTCCCTTGAATGTATGCATGAATATCATGAAACCTCATTTGAACTGAGAATCGACACCAGTGTTTGGAATCACTATAGGTGCCATGTATGGAATGATAGGCAGAACTACTAGTAGCACTTGATTTTTTGTATCAGGCGTACGGTCACTGCATGGTTCCTAACGTGCAACAGGAGGACGTCTTGGTGCCACAGCTCTGAAATTTCAAAATAACACCTTCTCAACATAATAGAGTAAAGTGTAATAGGAGGGAAAAACTTTAAAATTCTAGAAAAACATGACTACGCGGCGTGTTTTCTAGAAATTTTACCCTGGGGGTGTACCTTGGCCATACATGGTTGTGTAATCCAACCGGATACATGGCGTGTTCACAAACTACACGGTGTGTACTAAACCTTTTTCTCCCTTCCCGGTTAATCCTACACAGCTAGGAACACTGAAATTCCCAGAAAAAAACTACACGGCGTGTTTTCCCACTACACGTTGTGTCCTTAAGATCTTTCCCTTGTCTGTGTCGTTAGTCAAACGGACTGGTACACAACCACTACTACACGGTGTGTCAACATGGTACATGGCGTGTTTCCCTACGGATTTTCCCAACCCAAATATACAGCTACAAAGCATGGTCACATGGCTCCCCTATGACAAAATTACATGGTGTGTTCAAAAGAGACACGGCGTGTATAAGACATACCTTACCTGGTCCGTGTTGTTAGAGACATGGCCTGACATAGGGCCGACCCTACATGGCGTGTTCCAGACGGACACTGCATATGCTTGAATAAAATCCCTGGATCATGTTGTTCATGACACTGTAGGATACCCACGTCATACGAAACGATGTGTAAACTAGTAAACGACGTGTTCCTACAAGAACCTTCACAACCCCATGTCCATGTCTGCACAGTCAGTGACACGACTAAAAACTACATGGCATGTATTCATTATCTAAATGCCATGTATTCTGGGTTTTTAAGGATAATATCCTCAGAACTGTACCAGAGCCCAAAAAAACACAGAAAAACAAGCATTAATGTTCCAAATTCTGATCTGTGGGGGCTGATACGCCCTGCGAATCAAATTTTGGCATCTTATATGATGAATATAACAAGTTAACAATATAAAAAACTCATGATCCACCAAATTCCAATACTCAAGGGCCCATAATACCTATATGACCAAGGTTTGGCATCCATGATAAAGAAGCTCTAAACAAATGATACCCTACCAATATAGCAGGTATTCTATCACAACAGCTATCATAACATCATGCATGTTCTGTGAAAAATTCTATCACAACATCATGCAGTGTCTAATGCAATCTAGATGGCATGGCACAATGCTTAACATGTGACTTTCTAACAGGTGCCTATATGATGCATGATATGGAATACCCTCATCCCCTCGGGTTGCAACAAAATAGAACCATAATCATATAAATAGTAATAGCACAAAACAAGTGAACCACCCAACGGTGAAATCAATTAAACTATAACATATGCAAAACTCAAAAATTGAAATATTTGAGGAAATCTGGGTTTTTCCCTGTACATGTGATCTAGAATGCCCGAGTACAACTATTTACCATATACCTATTTCATCCTATCCCTATCTAATGTCTCTAAACATTAAGTCAATATAAAATGAAATAAACCCCTCTGATACCACTTTGTAATGACCCGTATCCGGAGCCACTCAACTAGCACCCTGTACCAGGTTCGCCACATGACCTCAAGCGCATTTCCCCAAATTCCTGAGGCTTATGACTAGTAGCAAGGGACTTGGTGAGTCATTGGGGTAACTATGCCCTCAGTTAGTAAAGTATACAAGGGAGAGGAAATAACAGTCAATAACAGAAGCAATAAACAACATAAAATAATTGAACTAAATAGAGGAATCAGTGTATAATATAATAATGATGTAGCATGGTACATGTATCTAATGAAAGCAGAAAATACAAAAACATTCTGAAATACAACTGAGAAACAACTACTAAAAGTAAACATCAACTCCAGTAGCATCGCAAGACTAAGCTCGATCCCATGCTCTCTAGCTCAACCTGAAATAATGTACCTGAAGTAGAAGGGCCACAATCCCTTCCACACTTGCAACTATGTAACTTTTTTGGGACAAAAACCAGGACCAAAACTGGGTGTGAGACTAATCTCAGTAAGCAACCACCACAAGATCTGTGCCTTAATGTTAGTGAGGAATATAGTAAACGTAAAGGAAATAAATGCGACAGAGAAACATGAGTACACTATTGTAAACAATCCTACAAAACTCTATTTACATTTATTTATTAATTTAATTAAATCATTTAATTATCAACCAAGGAATCTAGAGAACATCTATATATTCCCAAGGCATAGAAAGTAACATAATAGGTATCTCGCCAGACTACCTAAACAACAAGCAGTACAAAAACCAAGCTTGTTCATTGGATTGGTGGACTCATCACAACCAACCATACAATATTCACACCAATTGTCTGGGCGACTCGTACTGGCAGACCCCTCTAGTCAAGTAATCAGACAGAGACACAGACAGTCTGGGAAGCACAAACCATCGATTCCCCTATGGTTTTGCAACGATAGCTATGAAATCTCTGAGGAAGCACTTACATCTAATTCCACCCATAGTCTCGATACATAACTAAGGACACTCTGAGTAAGCACAAAGTCCCATTCCCATAGGTCCTGTGAATGATACAAATTCATAATAGACTGTCTAGGGAAGTCCTTAATCATCAATTCCCTCTTTAGTCTACCGCACCAGGTTCACACAACCCTGAGCAGTCTAGTCGTGCATAATCGACTGTCATCAGGCCTATGTAAGTTCAAAAACTACTCGGATAATAGCTATAATTCATCAAAACCATATAAACAGTAGGTAATACATGCAGACAATTATCTCAAGGTAGGCGATCAGTGCAACAAGGTATGCCTCACAGGAAACCTAAGCCAAACGGCAGTAAACATCCAAAACAAGAGAAACACCCATGGGGTGATCCTTAAACATAATAAAAAGAAATTATTAATCTTATAATGAACATAAGATTATAGGAAATATAATGCTGATAATAATACGGGATCAAAACCCTAGCCCGAGACACCCATTACATGGGAATCCGACCCTTTTTCACAAAAACTCCAAGACATTCAATGTAAGGCAACAAACCACCAACCTCGATCCTAGGAGATCGATATACTTGATCCTCAGCCTGTGAATCGGCCTATAATGGAGAAGATCTACAAAAAAGTCTAAAACATTCAACCTCAGATAACTCTCATAGGAGAAAGAATCAGGAAACGTGGGAAAAGAGGAACCAAGAACTCACCGTTGTGATTCTATTGAAACCGACGATGTTCGATTCGGATCAATGGTGATGGATCAGTGGCTCGAAGAAGATTCGGCCTCCTCGGATGCTCTGGATGTAATTAGGAAAATAAGAAGATGGAAATAGGGATTAAATGCGACCCTATCCATTTAATGAAATAAAAACAAAAGTACACGATGTGTACTTCTTGAGTACATGGCGTGTACTCGCCTTTTCTATACTCCGCATTAGGCGGCCTCCACATTGCCCCTAAAGATTGTGTGTGTGGACCATACACGGCCAACACACGACCTCACGTGGGATCAAATTACACAATGTGTACTTATAAAGTACATGGCATGTACTTAGAAAATTTCCAAATTCTCTTATTTTTCCCAAAAAATGACCAGAAAAGGAAAAACATACCAGAAAAGAAAGTCCGGGTTCTTACAGCGGGTGCGACTATTTTCCACTGTTATAACATCTTAGAAGATTACCTTACTAGATTATAATAATAATTTCAAAATAATTTCATTTTATTTTATAACTATGTGACATTTAAAATATTTAAAAATAGAAAGAGACATTTCTCTCAAATATATTTGATTTCATTTATGTCAACATCCTTTGATGTATTTTAAAATTGTTTGATGGTTATTTATTATGATACAATATTTCATATTGTATTTATGGTTTCGTGATGTGTTTCATTGTGGATGTGTTATTCTTATACCATTTAGGGTTTATGGTAAAATTATTAATATTTTGTATTCTAGTTTTAATACAAATGTTTATGTTATGTTTCTACCTTTTCATATAAGGAATACATTGGAATTAGTAAGTGGTAGGTAGTTCTCACTAAAGCTCATCAATGCATTAGTATGTATCATGAGACAATCTAGTGTCTTGAAACAAGGCCTTGAAAAAATATTATTTGTAGTCTGGTCATGAGGCCTTGACTATGAGGTTATGATGTCTGCCATTATGAATTCAATTATTAGGAAATTGGCAATTGATATTATATGTGATTATTTGACTAGTAGAATATCCATGTTATTAAGTAAATGGAATTATTTGATTTATATTTTCTATATTATGATAATGGTTATGTTTAAAAGGCTTGTGTTTTAGTCTTATATTTTTTTTAAATGTTTATGATTATTTAAGATAGTTCCCGCTATATTGTCATCCTTAATAATAATCCAAGCTCACCCCTTTCTTATGTTTTATTTTTCCTTGTATGCGAAGACATATATTATGATTAACCCACAGGAATAGGCTAAGGGATATAAAATTATTCAAAGGGGAAAAAATGTTGTTTTTTTATTTCACGGTGTAATTTAAAACATATATATGTATCTATTACTTCTAAGTCTACTAAACTGATCGGTCTTTCAGGATGTGATTCCTTGTATCATGCAAATATTATGTAATAATGAACCAACTCTGGGTAACTAGGGTCATGGTGTTACATTTGATATCATAGGAAGTTTATTACAAACCTTGGAAGCTAGATTTAGAAAAACATTGATTAAAGAACATTACCCTATGATAGACTTTGAGGATTAGTATAGAAAAACTTCCAAGAATTTTGGTCATGTAGATATTTTTTTTGTATTTTACAAGAAATAAAACCCTGTCTAGATATGAGTAGGTAGAGGCGGATCTAGAACATATATACCTAGGATTGAAAACTCCAACAAGGAGTTTCATGCTTGACCCGAGGAATCCAAGAACACGACAAGAGGCCTTGCTTCACTTTTGGTTACGACAATCTCAGGGGATATGTTTAAGATAATTCGCCTTTTATTTTAAAGCATTATGAAGGATTAATGATTAAATACTTCCTAAAAAGAAATTTTTTTAATTAGGGATTATATGCATAAATTGTTCGATTTATTTTAGGTAGTTTACTAGTTTGTAATTATTTATTGTGATTAATAAACCAATCTAGTGTATGACATTTTTTTAGAAATGGAACCTAGTGGAAGGAATAGAAACCGTATCAAAGAATGTTATTAATGTTGGGATTTTCCTCCTACTCAAGATAATTATAGTGGAGCTTGTGATGTAACTGGTTCTGATCAGCTTATCACCATATTAGGAAAACTCACTCAAGTTATGAATAATAACATTACTCGTATGGAGCACCCTGATCCACAACATGGAGGATCAATGTTAGAATGCTTCATGAGGGAACAAACACCAAAATTAAATGGGAATAAAAATCCATTTGTATATGAGAAATGGATAAGTTCTTTTGATAAAATATTTCATGCTTTGGGGAGTAGCTAAAGAGAAAAAGTTTTCATTGCAGTTTATCACCTCACAAGAAATACAGATCAATGGTGGTCATAAATTCAAAACAGAAAATAAGATGAAGAAGTATCAAACATGGAATGGATGGAGTTTAAATATATTTTTCTAGAAAAATGATTTCATTGTGACCACCGAGCGGATAAGTAAAGACAATTTCTGAGTCAGAGGAAAATGAGGATGAGAATTTCGCAATGTATGAGGCTATCATTACAAGGTTATCATGGCGTACAAAAACTTATATACCTAACCCAAGGAGTAAGATTGATCGATTCTTTGAGGGTTTAAAACCATTTCTCCCTTGAGAATTAGTCTCACAATCCATCTAATCGTATGAAGAGATTGTCTAATGTGCTATCAAGATAGAAACCAAATTCTCTAAGTCATATGACTTTAAAGAAAAGAAATAGAAGAAGACATATAATAAACACTCTCGAAATGAAAATAAGGGGAAAAAGAGAATAGTTGAATTTTTATCCTGTAGTAAATGTGGGAAGAAACACCCTGGTACTTTCCTAAAGGGAATGAGAGTCTATTACAAGTGTGGTAGAAAAGGCCAACAAGATCATGATTTCAAGGGAAAGAAAGAGGCTGTCAATGTTAAATGCTACAATTATAGAGAAATGGGGGCATTATGAAAATCAATATTCTAAGATCCAAGTAATCTTACCTCAGAAAAGGTCAAGGGAGCAAGGCCAAGATTATTCGATCACTACAGCTGAGGTTGAAGCTCCTAATGATGCGGTGGAAGATAATTTAATGGTTTTCTCATGTTTAGCCAATGCTTTATTGGATTCTAGATCATAACATTGTTTAATATCTTACTATTTTTCTAAGAAAATTAGATACTTCAATATTTATTTAACAGGGGATTTGTCAGTAAAAACTCATAAGGGAAGTATTATTGAAACAATTTTTTGTGAATTAGTTCCCATTTGTACATATTAATTTTCCTTATCTTTTGATTTCATCATCATACCCCTAATTGAATTTGATATAATCCTCAGTATGGATTGTCTTTCAGACCATGATGTGAAAATATATTATAATAAGATGAAAGTATCAATTTTCAATGATGATAAGGAGTACCTTTTCTTTAGAGGAGAAATGTCACCACCTGATTCTTATCTAGATCCACCCCCATTAGCTCTACTAAATTCAATTATTGGGGAGGAAGATAATGAAATAACTTTGGGCGAGGAAAATAATGTTCAAATAAAGGACATACCTATTGTAAAAGAATATGTTGATGTGTTTCTAGAGGATTTACATGGATATCCTCCAGAAAGATAAATTATGTTTTCCTTTGATTTAATTCCTAATTAAAAGCCCATATCGAAGACCCCTTATAGAATGGACACTGTGGAATTAGTGTAACGAAAGAAACAACTAGAGTAATTGAGTAATAAAGGATTTATTATCCTTAGTGTTTCTCTATGGGGATACCCTATTCTTTTTGGTAAGAAGAAAGATGAATCTAGAGGTTGTGCATTGACTACAGGGAGATCAATGCTGTAACAACAAGGAACAAGTATCCCCTACCTCGCATTGATGATTTATCTGATCAACTTCATCGATATTAATATTTTGAAAAGATTGACCTTCGATCTGGATATCATTAGCTGTGTGTGAAGAAGGAAGGCATTTCGAAGACAAAATTTTGTACCAGGTATGGGCAGTATGAGTTTAGAGTAATGCCTTTTGGACTAAATAATGAACCCTATGTTTTCATGGATCTAAAGAATAGAGTTTTAAAGGAATATCTTGATGAATTTTTAGTGGTATTTATTGATTATATCTTGGTGTACTCAAAAATCTATGAATATCATGAAAATTACATGCACACTATTTTGAAAACCCTTAGAAGAAATGAATTATATGGGAAGTTTAACAAGTGTGAATTCTGGTTTTAGGAAATTTATTTTCTTAGACATATTGTCTTTATAGATGTAATCTCTATCGATCCTTCTATAAAAATAGAAATACATGAATGGTCATCACCAATGAGTATAACTGAGGTACGTAGTTTTATTGGTTTAGTAGGTTATTATCGGTGTTTCGTCCTGAATTTTGTCCAATTGGAAAACCCATTAACCAAGATCACACATAAAGGGGTTAAATTTTTATGGAAAAAAGAGTTTGAAGAATGTTTTTAAGAATTGAAGAAAATATTATTCAATGCTTCTATATGTACTCTACCATCGGGGAATGATGAGTTTTTTATATATAGTGATGCTTGAAATAAATGACTTGGTTTTGTCCTTATATATAATTACAGGGTTATTTCCTATGCATCAAGGCATCTAAAAATTCATTAAAAAAACTATCACACTCATGATATTGAGTTAGAAGCTGTAATCTTTAATTTGAAGATATGGAGACACTATCTCTATGAGGAAAATGTGATATATATAACGATCATAAGAGTTTGAAGTATATTTTCTCTTAGAAAGAACACAACATAATGAAAAGAATATGGCTTGAACTACTCAAGGATTATGATTTCACTATACACTACCATCTAGGGAAATAAAATAAGGTTGAATATGCTTTAAAAAGAAATGATCATGGAGTTTTGAACAGGATGAGAGTTGAAAGGGATCCTATGTTCATGGATCTAGTAAATATGGATGTGGGAATAATCATGGAAGGTGAACCATCAATATGTTTTCAAATGGTTTCCAATACAATTTTACTAGAAAGGATAAAAAGTTCTCAGACTGATGATGAGGAGTTTTAATAGAAAATTAAACTTGTGAATGATGGGAGATTGATTGAAATTGTATATGAAGATGGAATTTTGAAATTTGGGATGAGGCCTTGTGTTCTTGACATACCTGATCAAAAAAGGTAATTTTTGGATGATGCTCATAGCTCCAATTTCCCTATAGATACTGGTAACACTAAGATGTATAGATAATTGATGGAACATTTTTGGTGGGAAAACATGAAGATGGAGATTCCTAATTACTTATCAAGATGTATGGTTTGTCAACAGGTGAAGGTTGGAAGACAATATACTAGAGGAGTCATGAAACCTATTCACATACCTGAGTAGAAATGTGATGATATTATAATAGAATTTTTCACGGGGCTACCAAAGACTCATGGAAGGAATGATGCAATATGGGTCATTGTTGATCATCTTACCATGTCAGCACATTTTATTTCTATAAGAGAAGATATACCACTTGCACATTTATAAAGACTATATATTAATGATGTTGTAAGACTTTATGGAGTACCCCTATCTATTGTTTCTGATCGTGGTCTGTATTTTACATCAAGATTCTGGAAAAGTCTTCAGAAGGCCTTGGATACTAAAGTTCATTTGATATATTCCTACCACCCTCAAACTGATAGAAAATCAGAACGGACTATTCAATCATTAGAAGACATGTTGAGATCATTCTCACTTGACTTTCAAGGTTTGTGGGATCAATATTTACATATGGTAGAATTTTCATATAATAATAGCTTCTATTCAAGTATTCAGATGGTACCATATAAAGAATTATATAGTAAGATATGTTGCAAACAGACTTGTTGGGATGATTTTGGTTAAAGAAAACTCGTAGGCCCAAAACTTGTTGAGGAAACAATTGAAAAGGGTAAGATTATCCAAACCCACATGAAAACAGTTCAATGTAGGAAAAAGAGCTATGGAAATAATTGAAGGAAGGATTTGTAATTTAAAGTAAGAGACCGTGTTTTCTTGAAGGTATATCCATGGAAGGGTGTTGTACATTTCAATAAAATGGGTAAATTAAGTCCTAGGTACGTTGGACCATTTGAAATTATAGAACGAATTGGAGTTGTAGCTTACCATTTGGCAATGCCTCTGAGTCTCTCCAAAGTTCATTATGTGTTCCAGGTATCACTGTTGAGAAAATACATGCCTGACCCAATGAATGTACTCACCTATGAAGAAATAGAACTGGAACCTGATCTGTCTTATTGTGAAGAGCCTATCAGAATTCTTGATACCAGAGAACAAGTGTTGAGAAGCCGTACAACTCTTCTGGTGAATGTTATATGAAGAAACCATAAGATGGAAGAGGAAACATGGGAACCCGAGAAACATATGATGAAGAACCACCCGAATATTTTTATGCAGTAATATTCTACAAATTTTGAGGAAGAAATTATTTAATGGAGAGAATAATGTAACTCCCCACGCTTCAACGGTACAATTCTCTTTGAATAATGCAATAGCTTGCGCTGTACACAACTTCGAGTTCTAGCACACCATGACCAATCAAATTAGCCGTTATTAATTGTAATACCCACTTTTTAAAATTTTATAAATTTTATTTTTCAAAATGAACTTCATTTTTGGATTCGGAATGTCAAAATTTACTTAGGGTGAATTTTAGGAATTTTAGAAAAAACTTCCAATTTTTGGTGAATAGTAAAAAAAAGCGTTATTGTTTAAAACAAAATTTTTATCTAAATAATTATTTATTTTATTAAATTTATTTTATGTAAAAATAGATACATATTACCTATATATGTTCAATGTAATTCATTGGAGTCATTGTTTAATTATATTAGATATATAAAAGTTTATTGAACTTTATTCCATCTTTTACCCAATTTCAAGGGACATTTGAAATTTTTTATAAAATGTAATTTTACCATTTTTGTGAATTGAATTTAAAAAATATGATATACATGGGTGACATGAATAAGTAAAATGTGGTTCAATAAGATGAAAATAATTTTTGGTAAATAGTTACTTTAATCTTTTATTTATCATGATTAAAAGTAAATAGGGTAATTAAAGTTAAAAAATGATATTATAATTACCCTAACACATGTCCAAATTCTATTGGATAAGTGTATTTAGATAAAAATAAACCTTATTAATAAAAAATTATCCTTTTTGTCCCATTGGATTAGATTAAGACATTTATTATTATTTTATTTAAAGAAGAGTTAAAAATGTTAAATTCAAAGTTTAATAACGAATCCATTTTTAATATAGGGTTATACATAAGATAAATTATACTATAAATATTCATTATAAAGATTAAACGATTTTCTAAATAATGGTATTTTATTTATAATTTTTAGACACTAAATTATTAAATTTATTTATGTCATAATGATGATTTAGTAATTACCTTATTAATAAAAAGATTAGAATAATTGATATTATAAATATCCAAAAAAATTTAAATTGAGACTTATGATGAATTAAAATAATTTTATAGGTTAATATGACATATTATAGTTTATTAAATAATTTTTTTTGAATTAATAAAATTTTTATGACTTTCACAAAAACAAAATACCAAATAGTGTCAAAATTGACACAAATGATTTCTTAAAACAAATACTATATTATTAATTGATATAATATTCCAAAAAATCTAAGGATTATCCAAAGGACTCAAATAATGTCATATATAACAATTATGAACCACTTGGGGTTCTATTGGGTTTTTATAGTTAGTTTATCAACCATTTATTATAATAATACAAGAATACAAGGTAAAAGTTAAACTATTTAACTAAGAGTTAGATGTAAAAGATAAGGTTTATATGGTGACCTAAAACTGTCTAAAACCTATTGTTTGAAAGGTTTTTCAACCCATCCCCAAATTATCCTCTAAATAAATCTTTTTGGAACCATTATAAACAAAATATTATTGTATAATAAAATAATATTTCATGCTTTTCTTAAAGTGACCCTCGCCTCTCTTATAAAAGGGTACTTTACCTTATCTTAAAATCACACCTTCCAAGCCATTTGTCTTGGCCAACACCAACTCAAATATCCACCAAAATACCCTCAATTAGACCAATATGCCTAAATTTTATCAGAAATCCAACCTAAGGAGCCCTTTTGATCAACTCAAAAGGAAACACCTGAAGAAGAGGTAAACATTTCACCACCTATTTCAAAGTTATTTTCTACTTCCACTTCCTTTTTGTTTATTGTTTACATACCAAAATAAAAAATCCAGTACCTTATATATACTATGATGGTATTATAAATATGGTACAAACATATTCATTATTCTATCCATCCTATGAATGACAAGTCACCAAACGTGTGTACGTACGGCTTACCGTCTCCACGTTTTGTTGTAGTTTGTTACTCAAACAATTCATTATTTGGATGGGTATAATAATGATTATAATTGTTATAAATAATAAATATAACATTTTAGTATTTATTTAAATATGATATACCATCCAATTATATATTATTTCATCATCAATAGAATGATATTGTCGCTCGGGTGTACGTACGGATTATCGTCTCCACAAACGTGATGAAATTCATTCCCCATCATAACCATTCAAGAATAATTTTCCTTTTATGATTAAAAATTTTGTTTAAGAAATTAATATAATTCTGAATATGAGTCAAATAAATCCTATCCATAACAAACATGACTTACTTAACGAACCATATAATGAAAAATGAATCAGTTAACACCCAAAACAATGATACTACTGAAATATTATTGACAAATAAATATTAAAAGATCATATATGATATTATATTTATGTATGTGTTTCTTGTGTAATTTAATAAAAATTATTTAAATATTATACAGGAGATTAATGTACCATTGATCAAAGAAAAGTAAAAGGTAAGGATTAATTTTACAATCTATTTATTATCCAAGGATGTTTATACGTGAGTATCTACTCAGACCTCTTTATCATCCGCATCTGTGTTTCTTAAAACTCTATTTCAATTTTTTTTACTATTTACTATATGATGGGATTAAGTAATTTATACCCTTTTTTGAATTTTTATAAAATGGTTTGAAAGGAATATTTCTGTCACTTTCCAAATAAGCCACTTTATGACCTTTTTGACAAAATTAAGGTAAACATGTTTTCTTAACTTATATGGCGGGTGCGACTATTTTCTGCCGTTATAAAACCAAAGAATATTCTCTTGAAATATTATAAGAATATTTTAAAAATAAATGTTTTATTTTTTTACTATGTGACTTTTAAACGATTTCAAAATAGAAAGATATATTTCTCTCAAAGAGTTTTGATTTATTCTATGTCAACATCCTTTGATAGGTTTTAAACTGGTTTGAAATTGATTTATTATGCTACAATCTTCCATATTGTATTGAAGGTTTTGTGATATGTTTGATTGTGGATGTGATATTTCTGTACCATTCATGGTTTATGGTTAAAGTATTAACATTTCCTATGCTAGTTTTAATACAAATGTTTATGTTATGTTTCAACGTTTTTATATGAGGAATGCATTTAACCTAGTAAGTGATGGGTGGAGCCTATTATAGATCACATATGCATCAGTAAGTCTCATGAGACAATCTAGTGTCTTGGAATAAGGCCTTGAAAAAATCTTATTTATAGTTTTGGCATGAGGCCTTGACTATGTGGTTATAATGTTTGGAATTATGCATTCCATCATGATAAAATTGGCTATTGATATTACATGTGATTATTAGACATTTAGAATATCCATGTGAATAAGTAAATGTAATATTTTTCTATATTATGTTTAAGTTTAAGTTTAAAGGATTGTGTTTTAGTCTTATACATTTCCTTAAATGTTTATGCTTATTTAAGATAGTTTCTACTATATTGTTATCCTTACTGAGCATCTGTGCTCACACCTTTCTTGTGATTTATTTTTCCCACGATGTGAAGAAGTATATTATGATTAACCTATAGGAATAGGCTAAGGGATATAAAAGTGTTAAAAGGGGATAAAATGTCTTTTTTTTATTTCATTATGTAATGTAAAACTTATTTATGTATCTAGTAATTCCAAGGTTATTAAACTGATTGGTCTTTTGGGATGTGATTCCTTGTATCATTCAAATGTTATGTAATAATGCACCGAAACTGGGTAAATGGGGTCGGGGAATTACAAAAATTACATTTGTAAATAAATTTCTCTTTAAGTAATATTATCAAACACTTGAGGTGAATAAAAAACAATTTAAAGTGAAAATCAATAAAAACACTAATTTTCAAGCACAAAACCAAGAAACATAAATAAATAAAATAAATAAATTCATAGAAAAAAATTTCATTCATAATATATGGGATAATTAATAAAAACTCCAGTAATAGTGGTATTACAAGGGAATGATTCATTATATTGAGACACCTACCTCATATCTATTGTAAACTCATTATATTTTTTAAATTCCTCAAGGGAAGATAATAATGTATTGTCGAAATCCTAGAAATAATAATTTTTCTATTTAGAAATAATAATTATCCATAAATCATCCACCATGTTTGGAAAAGACACCAAGGAAAGGTAACCATGGAAGAATAAAGGAAAAGAATATGGTAAGAGAATATATCCACAAGAGATTAAGAGTTTACCTTGACATAATCCCACTTCAAAATAAGAGAATCACAAAGGATGTTAAGTTGAAGATACACATGTATAAAGAGGTGAACTAAGTCATGTGAATGCATAGGAGGAAGGGAATTGTGGTTAAAAAATACATAGCTAAAGTGGTAAGAACATAATTTAAAAATATTTGTAGAGACACCTCACATCGTGGCCCAGTTACTCATGATGTGGTGCCCCTATCTAGACCCTTCATGTAATTTCATTCTTGGAACATTTCAGGGTTCACCTACTATAGGGGAAACTAAGAATCTAAAAATCTATAAAATCATAATTTGTGTAGCCTTTACAAGGGTGTATCCTCTCCTACAACACCCTTATCAAGGAATGGAAAGCACCCTCCATGTAATGACCTCCTTCTTCACCAAATTTTAAAAAGGAAAAAACCCTAAATCCCATATGAATGGTCTTGGTGTGTACAACCTTATCACACATTTAACCCACCATTAATTAATTTCAATATTCCAAATAGATCATACATGAGAGTGTGATCTTATATGATAAGTTAATTTTCCAAAATTCACTATTACCATCACCCATCATAATGTAAATCATTTTGGACATGGTGTGACTATCTTACCCGACAATAGTCATTGATAATAATAACGTAAAAATAAATTCCCATTATGATGTGATACCCCTGTACATGGTTTATCTTTCAAACTATTGAAACCAAACTCACCTTTAGAACTTCATGTCGTGATGCCTCCCTTAACCACGGTGTGGCAATCATCCATTACCTAAAATCCTGTTGTGGATAGAAAAATTTATAAAAAAACTAAAAACACATTCCATCCTAAATAAACCTCTAGAAATTTGATGAAATTTGTCAGACTGAATAAAAAAAACGGTCTAAAGAAAACCATAAAACATCATAATATGTTATAAAAATAAGAATACATGATCTTTCATATTCATCAACTCATTTTCAAAATGAAAATGGGATGACTTTACAAACCATCCAATAATCACAAATTTACCATTTCATCGAACTAGGATATAGAGGAGAGATGATAATTGGATCCATTTAAATCACATCCCACCTACACACTATAATGGGAAAAGGCTATAATAATCATAAAAAGATAAACAAAAACGAAATCAGAAATCTCCTTCCCTATTTATAGCTAGAAAAATCATTTCGTGAGATCATAGTACTTATATTTTGGCTAAGACTGCACTAGAAAACTTTAATGGTTCCCACATTCCATAAACTCAGGCATCAAGGTAAAAGGAATCACTAACCTATTCCTAAAATAAGTGGCACCATTAAGAGTGTGAGACCAATCTCTTGAGGTAACCCCATCATATGTAATTCCACTTGTATTCTGGTAATCAGGATCTACTACATGCTCTAGTTGAATTTGATTATCTATAGAGTGTGTGGATTTTACTCTATCCAAGAAAACCCCTATATTCCTATACCACATATAGATGTATACAATAAATTAACCTCACAAAATTCCACTCTTTTAATTCATTCATCTCATGAGTTGTAAGATTCTCGATCCAGTCCCCAGCTACCACATTCCATTTTCTAGGGGTGTTAGCTAAGTCAAAATCAATAGTAAAGAGGTACTTAAACAAATTAATTCATCAATGATTTGTATTATTGAATGAGATTATTCACTTCAAGATTTTATGATCATAATATATAGTATGATTATCCCTAAATAGATTCTCACACTATATTCTCATGGAAGTCATCATCACTAGAAGTGAAATGTATTATGTGGCATATTTTTTCTTTTTAGGGAAAAAATAACTAGATCTATATGATACAACTTAGAAAAACTATATCAAAACACAATCCAACCCTTTACCTAGGGAATAAAAATAAATATAATATCCCTCTCATAGATTTATAAGAATCATAATAAGGGAAGATGTTAATCTCATATTCAACTCCTCAATAGATCTAATATATTTATCATCCTAATTTGTTACCACTCCCTTTTGAGTCAATTCCATTAAAGGAGATGAAAACTTAGATAAATACTAAACACACCATTGGTTGTATCCTCCTAGATATAATAATATCGGGATCTTAAAATCATTCATAGGTCTTTCATAATATATTTCTGATCAGATCAACTCAAGGTCCATATAAGTTCCTTTTTTAGACACCACATTACCCAAAAAATCACTTCATTGATAAAGAATTAGAATTTAGATAACATGTCATATAAGTGATGCTCTTTAAAAAATGAAGAAAAATGTATAAATGGTCCTAAGGGAAATATTTTATATTATAATAAATCAAGATATAATCTACAAACACCAAAACAAATGTTCCATAGTTCTAATGAGTGTTTTGGTTCATTAGGGACAAGAAAATAGTACTAATAAAAATGGTATAAACAAGAATTAAAAATTCCGAAAAATTCTCCTAAAATATATCTTAGAAATATTAACTATCTTCATTATTTGTTGGTGGTGTTCTAATAAGAGGTTAGTTTTTTAGATCCATCATTCTCTCTTAATTTGGTCAAAGAAACGATAAGTGTGAGGTAATGGGGACTTATTATCTATGGATACATGACTAATATTTTTGTAATCTATTAAAATTTAGAGACTTATATCCACACTATTTGTAAATAAAATTGGTGATTCACATGGATATATAACGAGAGGAATACGTACCTTTCTCTCAAGATCGTATAACTAAAACTTCAATTCCTTCAAATCGATATGATCGATTTGATAAGATGGTATAGAAATGGGGATCATCATAGGGATGTGATCAATAGATAAATCTACCTATCACTATGGTAAGAACAGATAGAAATTATTAGGGACAACATTTGGAAATTGATGCACCACCAATGGAAAATGAACATATGAACTCTAGTCAATAGCATTGTAAATTTAACCAGACATCTAAAAAAAATAAATCCAAAATTTAGAATAAAAGTACCTAATATTCCTGATATTAAATAAAATTCATCCTAAATGAACTAGTTATATTCATCATGTGAATGGAAAAAACCACCCGATGGTTTCAAGAAATCTGAAATTTAGTTCCAACCCTCCAATCTATGCCAAAGACAAGCTCAATGACATCCGGATCAAGACCTAGGGAATTCAACACGATTTCATCATTTTCCACTATAACCCGACACCCAGTGAACATGAAATACTTCTCCATTATATTACCTAATAGAGTGAAAATAGAAATCACATACAAAATTAACTATATTCATAACCCTGATACACCAATCAAATTATTTTAGATAAAATAATGTGATGGACCTATATCAAATAAAGGAAAATACATCAAATGAGAAATAATCACCATGCCTTACATGTACGATGAGGTGACATAAGATTCATTGGACACATGCTCTAACATATATATACACCCAAATTATGGACCACTCTATGTGTTATTGGAAGGATGAGAGTACTCTCTTTTATGTTAGTGAGATACCAATCACTTTGATGCTTATAATTACACTTGAAAGCCTCTAGTATGAGATGATGAAACTTTACTACTATGAGAAGTATATTTGAAAAATAATTACATATGAAACATTAATCAACATATATATAAATCCCAAGGATTTACCTATAAATATGAATTATTTCCCCCGAAAATCCCATTATGTAAGCACACCATTGACCTATGAACTTAAGGAACCACTAGAGTGAAGTCAGATAGTCACATCACACAATCACTATTACCTTAGTGAGATTCTTAAAAAATCCTTTTTTGATATAAATAGGAAATATAACTCCCCCTCTTGTAGTAAAGGTACCGCCCAAATTGGTTATTCCTTACATATCTATCTCATCCATCACTTCTTCCTTAAACACATTTTCATAGGTATATTGGTAGAAAAAATAATACTTTATCTAACTATTATTATCGAACCCATATCGAACTGTGGAAACTTCAAATAGTCATTCCTGGAAATCTCATAGCTATATTGAACTAAATTTGAAAACTGATTGGAATAATCTACCACAAAATTAATCCCCTACCCAAGATTCATGAACTCTATAATCTTCTCTACCCCTAGTGTCTAAAGCTAAAACAACTCTCTAAACATATCCTTCAACATGGTTTAGGTCGGATCCTCATGTAAATTTTAATTCTTTATGTAATTCTACCATTTATGGGTTTGTCCCTAACAAAAATAAAATAAGTACACTTAAATTGGAGATCTGGGGACCCTTAAGAAATCCAAATATATGATCAATATTTTCCATCCATTCCTTAGGTTCCTGAGATCCTTGTCTTCCTAAGATCACCAGATTAAATTTAAAATAATTTTATTTTTCTTAGTTAACTCATGAAAATGATACACCACTCGAGATAGTTCTTTGAAAACTTACCATCGTAGATATTGAAAGGTTTTAATGATTGGTTCTATGAGATTAGGGGTTAAAAGTGGTTTAAATTGTGTTGTATACTCCATAGATCCCTCTCTGAAATCCAATAAATACCATCTTGGAGGCATTGATTATAAAACTTGAAACATAAAACATTTTCAATAAATAATTAATCTCTAAATAATCTAGATAAATCACATAAAACCACTTCAAAATACTATAGATCAGTATTAAAATAATGAAAAAAAATTATTCAACACCCATCCTAACATGAGTATTATCATAAAGAAGAGATGGCTAGTAACTCTCATGCACTCTCTTGAGTTCTAAAAGGCCATTTAAATGATCTATATTTACTCTTAAAATTAAAAGTGGGATCTAATACCATTTTGTAATAAATTATATTAGTTTAAGACACTTATTCACTTTATTTGTTCCTCCATAAGTCTCAACGTCTGTTCCTGATCACCATATACTTTACACAAGCATCGAGGGTATCAAATATGACCATTGAGAATTTTTTCACATCAAAGACACATAATAAACCACATGGATTCCACCTAGAAACCTAACATGACCATCCATAACTTTGAAATCCATGCACAAAAATATACAGTTTAAATCATTCTAAAAAATTGAATAGAGTATAACACAAAAAAAATTAAAACTGAAAATCCAATATCACATTATAAACATTAGTAAAGTGACTTGAAGTATCATCAAAATACAATTCTTAAATAAGTCATAGGCTTAAATGGCCAATACAAAACAAATCCCAAAACCACATATAGAGGATCTATAAAATGTTATACATCAAGTAACTCCCCCATTCTAATGGTCCCCACTAATCACCACACCATGAATAATGAGGAAATATAAAGGAGTTTTGGTATAAAAAATGGATATTTTACCTTCACCTGAGTCAAAAGAAACCATGTCAACATACAAGCAATGGATTAATGAAGGTTTGAGGCATAACATAATATGATACCACCATGAATATATATAATATTGTTCATATTGAAATCATGTATTACTATTTTTTAAATAGGTTTTACAAAACATTTTCATTATGAAATACCTCTTCAACTCCCAAATCCAATGTTCAAAAACCCATTTTTAATCCCTTTAGTTTTATAAAGATAAACCAATCATTAGATATAAATGATAATGTGTCGATTGTGAAATATTAATCAATGTAATATAAAGAACATCAATATTTAAAGAGAATAAATATATGTCTGAAAAATATGTTACATGGGATCTAACATATAGGACAGGATAAAATGGGTAACACAGATATCACTGAAGTATCACTAGTTACCTTTGAATCCTTATGACCAACCCATTTTACCATCATGATATCACCAGCTTCCAACATTTATCTATGTCAAAATCTAAACTAGGAACTAGTCAATGACGAATATTAGAAAGTAAAACACTTATCCAGTTATAAAAAAACATACCCATGATTTCCCATGGTAAACACATAGAATAATGGTCTCATAAAAAATCCAACATCAATAATCACATAATCAGACAAGCGTTATCTTAAATCTGAGGGTCTAAAATCAAGGAAATTTTTTTATAAAACGTTTTCCTTTCAAAACCACTTTTAAAATGATATTTAGAATAAAACATATATTTATGGAATTTTATTAAACACTATGTGCACATAAATGTGGTTTTAAAATAAAATCCAAGTGAACCAATCAATTTTGTAGAATAAAAAATGAAATACAAGGAATGAAAAACAATCATTTCTCAAAAAATTATTTGAATCATAATATATGAGATAATTCATAAAAAGTCTTGTTCTAAAAGTTTTCAAAAGGAATGATCCATTATGTAGAGACACCTACCTGAAATCCAATGAAAAATCAATTCCTTCATAAAACACCTTAAGATAATAGAAGAAGCAACGAAAATTATCCTATAAAATAAGTGATTACTCTTCAAAAACCATTTATATCCATAACTCATTTATCATGGATGATTAGGTTACCAAGGAAAGTGAACAGTAGAATAACAAGGGAAATTAATAAGAAATGGTAAATAATCTACAAGTGTTATAACCATGGGGTTATGTTTTATTTAATGAAAATATATATAGAATTGGTTAGATGGTGATTTTTATTGGATGTAATGATTAATAAAGAATCTATTAAAAAATGTTTTCATGCTTAAAGGATTTTGAAATAATCATGGTGGTTCTTTTAGGATTGTTGTGAACTCATCCTCAAAGTAAGACTTACATAAAGAAAATAAAGTTGTGTTTTATGATGATGTAATTATATGAGGAGTTTCATCAAGTTATTAAAATAAGTTTATGGAGTTAATATGTTCCACAGTGAATGAGTTTCATGCATTAGATAGAGATATTATCTTTTTTAAGATTAAAGAAGTTTCTTGTTAGTGGTTACAAGTGATAAGATAAACGTATGTGCATGAATATAACTATACGTATTCAGTTTCTTGAAAAATTGGTTTTTTAATCTAAAAATGAATGATCTTGGATGGATCCCAAAGGAATACATATAATGATGTTTGAGGTTTTAGCCTATATACTGATTGAGTAATTAACACAATTTTTTCCATCACTCAAGGAGAGAACCACTCAACCTGCCTACAATCGTGAACAAAATTGGGAGAGCTCAATGTTATCGTGGTCAAAAGGTATAAATAGAGTAGGGATAGAATGAAGATAACACTATCATGGGTGGGCGTGTGATGATGTATAAAATAAAGAAGCATTAAAAGGGTGGATTTGTGACCTGCCTTCAATGGAGAGAGCCTAAAGAATTTTTTAGTTTTGGTCATCACACCAAGGTTTATAAAACAGTTGGCCTTACAATGAATCATCCAATGTGGAAACTCCAATATTTTGGGTACTATTCACCAAATTCCAACATGTGTTGTTTTAAATATAAATATTCAATTTGGATTTTCCTCTTCCTAACACATGCCTATGTTTTCATGGGCAGTTCAAGTTGTTTATTGGTTATTTGAGCTATATATTTCATGATCAATGGAATTCCAACAATTAATGATTTCAAAAGAGTAAAGGAAGATCCAAAATATGGAATTTTATATAAGGTAATGAACATTGTATCATAAAAATTATCAGGGAAGATTCATTTGAATATAATAATGAATTTTGGTAGCCACAATATATCATGCAACAAGAGAGATTTTCATTCCAAGAATTCCTACTTCAATGTTGGATTTATTTCATTGTTTTTTTATTAAATATCATTGTGGAATTTTTGGATGTATTATTAATCATAATACATGGTAAATAATCATGAAAAATTTTAAATTTAAAATCAAGGATATTCTTTGGAGTTTAAGGAAGTTAATCTCTAGGGAATTAAAATTTCATAATTTTGATTTTTTAGTCATAAATATCAAGTAGGGACATACTAGTTTTATGGAAGAGTGAATCATGTGAAAAAATATGCTTGAAGGCTTTCATATTTAAAATTTATGAAAAAATTATCTCGTATGAATCTTCTATGTATTTATTTGAATTGAAGCATGATTCATTTCCCAAAATCATGGAAAAGATAATGATGATCATGTAAAAATGTGGTGTGATCTATACCTTTCATTACATGGAATGAAGTCAATGAGCATGTTTATATACATCATTAATGTGTTAAAAAAGAAGATCATTATGCCACATTTTTATATGAGTGTTTTCATGTAATATTTGGGTGTGAAATTTATATTTTTAGTTTATTATAAAATAAGAAATATATGAAATAAAGAGGGAAGATATTATTGGTATTTCTGATGGAATTAAGAAAAAAAGGCAGGGTCCTTTATTATCAACATATATTCCTTTTATATAAATAGAATAAGTAGAAGGTATGTTTGTCATCAAATCCAAAGGATAATGATGTACCAAGGATCAAGAGGTGAAGGGATTAGTTTACTACTGATATATTTGGAGGTATAAAAATAAGGGAATAAAGTATAATTCAATTATTAGAATTATCAATATCTAGGAGATAGTTTTTGAATAGTTCAAGGGATAAATTTAAATCAACCCTTACTTGTAAGGGGTTGTGCCCATCATGTTTAATGGATTAAGAAAACACAATGATGTTCAAAGGGAATAAATCTAGAGTTAAAGATAAAATGTGTTCCTTTGTGTTGTTCATGAAGATACCTTAAAGTCTATAAGCTAATCATTCCTCACTAGATTAGTAACTGATATTATAGAATATGATTTTTCCTAGGATTGGTAGAGATACCTTCCTGAAGAAAATATAATATCTTCATAAGTGAGTATTATGTTTTGGTACACCAAAAAAATAATTGGAGTCTGCTCTTTGGAATATCTTATTTGGGTGAACCAATAAAATCCCAGTGTCCCTGCATCTTTTACTTATTATTAATGGTGGGTTTTTTGAATACATCCATCAAAATAGTTTGAATAATTATTCCTTCTATCTCGGGAATATGGTCCTAAAATAAAGAATATAAATAATGATAATGAAATTTATAAATCATGTAATACCTTAAATAAACCCCAATTATCACGGTGTCTTTGGTTGTTGAAAGAGGTATCATATCCTAAAGGTTATATGATTATTAAAATAGAAATAACTTGTTTCCGAATCTCTTAATTCATATAGAATAAAATGTGGCTACTTAACTATTTTATGGATCTTATTGATTTAAATGGAACAATTAATTATTAACATACTTGGAAAATAATAATGGTTTTTATTATCATGTTATGTTGTATGAGATGATAATGAGAAGTAATCACATAATTGTGTATGTGATAGTTTAAAGAAAGTTAAGAATTGATTCAAAGAAAGCCTTAATGGATTCTTTGGAAGAAGGTATAATAAAAAATTTATCTGAATAAATTTTTTCTAAAAAACTTTCCTTAAAATTAGAGGATCTATATGGAATTTATTTTTCTTAAATTAAGTAGGGTAGGTTTTTTCTAGAGTTTTTCAAAAATTATAAAATGTTTTGGATGTCCTTTGTACAGAAGTGAAATTCCATTTTTCTAAAAGAAAAAAGGGGAGGAGGAATGCTGGATGGGCTCCTCGCAGCTAGAACTTAGTGATTCTCCTCCTTATGCAGGATATCATTCTTCTTCCCCTAATGCAAGAAAATATTTTTCTTGTGGATTCAGGTGGTTCAGTTTCTTTTTTGAATGTATTATGAGTTTTTTAAACAAAGACGTCCTTGTGGGCTCATTGGCCTTGGCTCCCAGGGTGTTCATACCCTTTATTTCTTCGATTCAAATTTCCTCTAGATTCTCTAATAGGGATGATGGTTTCTATATGGTGGAATTATATAGGGAATAACTTAATGATACTATAGATTCTCTTAATATCTCATTGGTAGAAATATTTGATCATGAGAAACCACCTATATGGTTTTTCAGATCATTCCTGAACTGTTATGGACTCAATAAGATTGTGGTAGTATCAGTCCTCTCTAGATCTTCTTTATGTATACATTTGTTCTAAAGGGATGATTTCATAAAGGGTAATTTTAGAATGAATTGACATTGTGGTGATTAACTATTTTCAATTTCAAGGTGTTCTGGGGATTCTCATTTTGTGTTAAAATCGAGCATGAAAAAACTCTATGTTTGACTTCTCAGATTTCATCTCCCTCTTCAAATCCCATCCATACATAAATACATGGGAAAATGTTGCATTTTTACCTATTCTTGGATGAATATACTCAGTGATTATAGTTACTGGTGAACCCTATCATATTTTTGGAACAAGATCTTGCCTCCAATCTTTCATTTAGAGCGTTGATCAGGGCGGGTGAAAAAAATTCAAGGTGGAAACTAGTGTTTTGTCAAGATTTAAATCATTTTTTATCAGAATTTATGCTTCATGGTCACTCAATGTATGTTTAAAGGAGATGAAATATGGGGTTCAATGGGATATAACGATTTTTTTGATCTAGTTTCAAGTGACACACATGTTTATGGTGGGTGGTCAAATCAGGGGCCCTTTGTTCATAATTCCACAACACCAGATGTAGCTCCAAAGACACCCATATCATCTCTAAACATTTTTATTAATATTCATATTGTAGTGGGGTGTTCAAATTTAATAAAAGTGAACCATGATCCTATCAGTATCTATGACTATTTGAACAAATTTATTTATCGAACCCTCATTCCATCTGATGCAGCTCCTCATGCAGATCTAAATACAAATAACACACATGATTCTATCCCTCAGGATATTGCACTGGCTCTTGGAATGTAATCCCTAAATATATAGCAGTTTGGGTCTAATGATCCCATATTTATTCATATTTTATATAAATATGAGTGTTTTTTCATCAATTAAATTTTTAAGGGGGTGTTAAAGGAGTTTTTTTCTTCTCGGGACTCGCTCGAGAGACTCTTGATTGTCTCTCTCTACCGGAACGATTTCCATTGGAAAATATGATCCATAATGTAATTCCCAAGACATAGTAACCTATCTCCAGTACCTTAATTTAATACTTTGTCATATATACAAGGAATATAATCACAAAGTTTAGAATACTTTGATAGTATTTTTAAACAAGTTACAAATTTTAAAATCAAATTAAATTTAGGACATAAAATTCAAAAACTATTTTCTTTGAGACAAAACACTATTCGTCTTAGTGTAAAGATGAATATAAATAAAAAAACAATTCTTAGAGACATGGGTAAAATAAAACATAAGAAAATGCGTGATTTAAAATGAATATTATGTGTTTTTTATAAACGAATATATCATATATTAATAAAAAATAATCATCATGGAATGGTTAATTACAAATACACTTGAAAATTAAATAATAAATTGAGCCTAATATGGAAGGAATAAAATATGATAAAATATTTCCATATAAAATAATCACATGAGAATGAAAAATTTTCCATTGATATTAAATAAATCGAATAATCACTTGGAAATCAAAGACAAATCTAATAATGAGAGAATGCATAATACGAGATGTCTAAAATATACAGTCAGGGCCACGACCAAGACATATGAAAATAAATGGGTACAGAATCATTAAGAAACCAATAAGGCCTATATAATGATATCTATAGATGCATCATGGTGATATAGTGTTCCCCACCTATCACTTACTAATTCCAATGCATTACTCAAATAAATAAATAATACAGCTAAAAAAATATGCCTTAACAAAATAAAAAACTATATGTATTAGAAGAACTAGTCATGCAGAATATCAATTCATCCCTAGTAAAAAAAGAATACGATGAATTTTATTATTATAGTACATCCTATGAAATATATTCAACAAATCAGGTTTACATATATGAAAATACTTTAAATGTGATCATTGAAAATTTAGTGAGAAAAATAATATTTTGACATTCTAAAGTGTCCCATACCAAATTGAAACAACTGAATCATATGTCCCATGAAGGAATAACATTAAATGAAAGTTATAATATTATTAGAATAAGTATAATAATTATATAAAATTTCAATGGATTAGTATATACACCATATAAAATAATATAGGTTTATAACATCAAAATATGCTTCAATGAAAGGAGATTGATACAAAGTACCTTACAAAGATTATATCATTAATAAAATGAATCGATTATGTGTATTCTCTATAAATACACATAAAACAAGTGTAAATAAAATATGATATAATTATAAGTAATTTCACACTTAACCTAATCATTACATAATCAATATAATATATATTTAACCCAATGAATGAAAATTGAGTTATGAAATCCATTACAACATGTAATTAGTCAAATCATTACCACATAAAAGTGATAATTTTAAAATGAAACATTTAATGAAAGGAATATTATTAGATTAGTGGTATTGTATATCAAAAGATAAATATAAACACACCACAATCATGAAATAATTGTTGAATAATTCACATATCTCACAAAATTAATTGTGAGATGAGAAAATCCTTACCTCACACTTCCCTGTAGTGGTGCATAATTTAACCGTATGTATAATAGTTTAAATAATGTTATTAATTCCTTAAATAGATAAATTCATACTTATAATATCTTATATTATGTTTTTATAACATCCTATGATTGTTTCATTAATAATATGTAATGATTTTCATTGTTTTGGTGCGTTCGTTTCATGGTTTGAAGATTCGTTCTCTTGAGTATAATTATGGATTTTCTTGTAAAATAGGATTAAAAAACTAGAAGAGGAATGGAATTTTATTAATTTACTTCCATATGTATAAATGGTCCCATATAAAAAATTTTAGATTAAGAGAATGATTCATTTAAAAAAATTTAATGGTAAACATTGGGTTTATTTTGGTAATTTTTTCAAACACCATGAACTAGTTCCATTTTATTGAATATTATGAGTATATATTAGTTTTATAACAATAAATTGGTTATAATATATAAATTAAAATCTTATTTAACCAGATAAATAATTTTATTACCATACATGAAGGCGTTAAGGGGTAAAATAAGAAAAACATTATTCATGGATGCGATTTACTAACATAACATGGAGAATAATTTTGTTTCTTTGAGTAAGAGGGGGGAATAAAAAGAATAGAATGGATATAATATTTTAATCTAGAAACATAAAATTATATTATTTAAATTATTCTATAATTATTAAGCCTTTATCTATTAAATATAATAGGTGAACGTAGAAGATGTAATTAAACTAAGTGAGGTGTTTTGAGAAAATTTCCTCTTGGATATCACATCCTTGGAGGATCCCTTTAAGACCTTGGATTTGGTATTTTGGTGAGAAAAGAAGAAACTAGACATGGGGGGAGTGATTAATAAGTGTTTGGGAATATATTTTAGGAGATTAGAGGATTTTGGGATGAAATGGGGTGGTGAGGGGTGGTATTTATACTTGAGGAGAGGTGGGTTTAAGTGATTAATCGAATGATTATTTTATATTTAAACCCAACCACATTGTGGTGAAATTAATTTAAATGAATTTTGATAAAAATTAATATTTTATAGGGTCTTTAGGGTGGGTAAATACCTCAACCACCAATTAACTGTTGTAGTTTTTAGGTATTTTAATCCTTTACACTTTTAACATTAACCCGTTTCATTTTTTACACCTACCGCAGTAAATATTTTTTTCACCATGGTAAATTTTTATACCTAAAAATTAAATTTTCCTTAAAATGTAATTTATACCTTAATACTAAAAATAATAAACCCATTTTATTTAATTAAATTATTATAATTATAAAAATTAGATTTATAAATCATATAATGGACACAATAAAAAAATGAGGTTTTAATGTGAAAAGTTTAAAAGTTTGAAATGTTTTTTATACATAATGTCTATATAAAATTAAATTAAATGAAATAAATTTGTTTTATTTATTTATTAATTAACAAAATAAAATTTTAAACAAATTTATAATATAATTTAACTATTCAAAAAAATTATACGGAAAATAAGTTTTTCATTAAAATTTATCATTTTTCACTATTTGTCAAAAACATTAAAGTTCTAAAAAAATAAAAAAAAATTACCATAAGATAATTATGAAATTTATATTAATGAACTTAATTTTTTTTTTAAAATGAATCAAAAAAAATGTGTAAAAAAATTATATTTAAAAAATGTGCGCAATCAAAAGGTGTTAAAAATTCCTTTGGAAATATATATATGAATTTTATGCCTAAAACTATATTTATTCATATATCAAGAATATAAAACATTTTTTATGAATTTTAAAACATTTTAATGAATATATAACATATAAATTTTATTAATATATTTCACTAACAATGATTAATTTAATTTATTAATATAAAATGTCACTATGGGCATAAAAATAGTTTTTTTTATAAAAACACTTCTTTTATGATTAATTGGTTTTCATTTTTATTTGTAATTAATTATCAAAAAAAATAATTAATTTTATAAACATTTTTAAACTATAATTTCATAATTTAATTAATATAATTTAATCCCACCATTCCAATGGCTCATTGATAATTGACGTGTTAAAATAATAATATTTAACTGTATATCGTGGTTAGTTTAAGCTCATTAGATATTTAAGATATTGAGTTTAAAATAGATATATTATAAAATCATGGGGTGTCACCTTATCCCCTACATTAATAAATTTCATCCTCATGATTTTAATTTTTTACTTCAATAATCAAATGTTGATACTTGAAAATACTTTTGTAGAAAATAAAGAACGCAAATAGGGTTAAAAAACATCCCCTTAATAAGAGAGAAAGAGAAATGTGAAGGCTGTAACAAAATTAGAATTTTAAATAAGATAAAATTTTAGAAAATTAAAAACTATTATATTGAAGATAACTCTGACTATAATTTTATGATGGATAATTATAGAAAACATGGTTTTATTAAAGTATACCATCACAAAACCATACAATTGTGATGTTTTAAAGAGACCATTGATTTCCCGTTAAGAAAATTAAACGAATAGGATTTTTTGTTCCAAATTAATCTCCTAGAATTAATGAATTATTTTATTATTCAGATAATAACCTGATAAAAATAAACATACTTGATTAATTTCCATTTCATAAGCATAATAGCATCCTTTGGACATGCTTTGATCTAATTTCAGTTCATCCCTTACACCATGAAATGAATTTTTATGATGCGTTTTTTATCCATAAAGCACATTAATGGATCATAATATCTACAAGTTATACCTTTATCCGTTACATGTTTATGAAAAAAAATGTTTATAACATTATATCCAACATAATAAATCATACCGTAACCTCAAACAATGATATATAATGTTCAACTTAATCCATTCCATATTTAATACTCATTCAAGATAAGTCCATCAAAATTCAAAGAACAAAAATTTAGAAGGAAGGTCACTAAATTTTCAAAATCATTTTAACATTAAATTCCCAAATAATATAATGAAACTATTTTTTATACATTTCAAATATATGATTTTTAAAATCTGCTTAAAACATTAATTAAACCAACCATGCTTCTAAAAATAAGATCTCACATTGTTGAATATATTCTTTAAATCCATACATGTAGTACACATAGAATAAACCATAAAATCACTAACCACATTCACGGTCACCAATAATATCCCATAAACAAATATTTTTTTATTATCATCTGAACATAAAGTATATATTAAGGGCTATCTTCACTCAATCATGTGTTTTTAAAATTGTCACATTTGAAATAGAATCACTTCTCTTGGTTATTGGTACCATTCCTCACATGTTTCTAAATCCTTAAGGATGTTATAATGTGAAATTATTATGTATCTCACAATTATTATAACCAAATCATCATTGATAAAATAATTATTGAATCCAAATACCCACGAACTTTACTTATTCTACTTCATTCTTAAACCATTAACTACACATCATCATCATCTAATTCATTAGTAACTCCTTCATTTCATTTGTCTTTTTAGTCTCTTTATCATTAGTAGTATAACCATTATTTTTATAACATTTATAGTGATCTAAATGAGTTTCCACATAGGAGTTTGGTTTTTATAATTCTCATACTTTATAAATTTGAAATATTCAACCATTTATTATACCTTAGGGATACTATTATTCCAATATTTTCGTTTTTCCTCATAAATCACTTTATTTGTATCCTTATTTACATTCAAAAAATATCTTCCTATTTACATTCTCAAAATTTATGAAATTTAATATTCTTATATCCATGATATCCACCACTCGATCTCTATGAAAACTCCAATCCTTATCTTCTTTGGTGAGTCCAATAGTTTGTTATGGTTCATGTTCTTAATCATATATCATGATTATTGATTAGTCATAAACATGATTTCCTTTACTCTAGTCATCATCCCATTTTGTTTCTAAATCATAAATTATCTATAAAATTAAATCTTAACCTAGTTTATCCGGATTATTACCACTCACTAAAACCAAAATGTAAAGTGGAATCATCATGTTACACTAATCAGAGTGAGCTAATATTATGAAACGTTTGTCTAAAAAATTACATGTTCATCTCAATAAATGTGTATTTATGGTTATCCTATGTTATATATTTTCATTTAAGTTCCTATAGGATGATATCCAATACTTATAATTAATCTCAATGTTATTGATTGGGTTATATTACCTAATCTATGTTTTCCTAAATTTAGTTCCCAATGTTTCTACAAAACATGTTTTAATAAAAACTATAATGCCTCCAACCCCAGTAACTCAGAGATGGTGCCTTACCTTATTACATTATAATAGAAACAAGGAATCACATATCAAAGGAACAAATAATTTAATATTCCCATTAAACTAAATATATATTTGAAAATCCAATTACATTTAGGACATAAAATTCAATAATAATTTTCTTCGAGAACCCCATTACCCCCTTAGTATAAACCTAAATAGAAATCATAAAAAACCACTTGTAAACATGGGGAAAATAAAAAATAATAAAGGGGTGAGATAAAATTATCAGTAATGGTTAATTATAATGTAATATATCATAAAAAACAATGGATAATCATCATTTATAGGTGAATGGATGATACACATGCCAATTAATAAATTAGATGAGAATAATATGAAAGGAATAAAATATGATCAAATAATTCTATATAAAATAATCACATGAGATTAAAAAATTAACAAATGATGTTTTATTAATCTAAAAATGACATGGTAATCAAAGACTAATTTCATATCTAGGGAATGCATAATGCGAGATGTCTAAAAATTACAATCGTGGCCTAAGCCTAGTCATATGAAAATAAATAGGTAATGCCTCATCCAAAACCCAATCTGGTTTATCTAATGATACCCATCGATGCATCAATAATATATATAGGGACCCAACTATAACTTTCTATGTCCAATTCATTCCTCAAATGAATACATAATATATTTGAATCAACATGACTTAACAATATCAGTAAATACCCATATTGGAATCACTAATCATATGAAATATCAATACTTACCTAGTAAAAAAAGGGATAAGATGTATGGTATTGTTAGATTACATCCTCAAAAAAATATTTAGCAAAGTATATTGATATATATTAAAATACTTTAAATAAGATCACTGAAAAACCCTTGAGGATAATAATCCTCAAACATTCTTAAGTGTCCCATACCACTTTGAAACATTTGTATCATAAGACATATGAAGGAATAACCTTAAATTAAACATATAATATCATGAGAATAATGAGATTCATGATATAAAAAGTCAAAGGAGTATTATATACACCTCATAAAAGAAAATATGTGTATAACATCAAAATATGCTATAATTAAAGGAGATTGAGACAAATTCCCTTACAATGAGTATATCATTAATAAAATGAATCAATTATGTGTATTTTATATAAATCCACATAAAGTATGTGTAAATTAAATATTATATAATAAAAATTCATTTAGCACATAACCTTATAATGACATAATAAATAAAATATATTTATAACCCAATGAATGAAAATTTAGTTACAAAATACTTTACCTATTGTAATCATTTGAATCATATGCCCCTTAAAAGTAATAATTTTCATATGAAACATTTAATAATGTGAATATAATTAAATTAACTATATTATATTCCAAAGTTCAGTATACATACACCACACATAGGAAATAATTGTTGAATAATTCATATATCTCTCTGAAGTAAAAGTGAGATGAGAAAATCAATATATCATGTTTCACTTTAAAGGTGTGTACTTTAACCTCATGTATAATAGTGTAAGGAATGTTATTAACTCATTAAATAAATTTATTAATATTTATAATATATTATATTATATTTTTATAATTCATTACGACCCTTTCATTAATAATATATCATGACTTAAATTATTTTTGGTGCGTTTGTTTTTTTTGTTTTTATGATAAGATCTATTGAGTTTAATTATAGAAGTTCATGAAAAATGAGATTATAAATCCAGAAGTGAAATAAAATAGTATTAAATAAAGTAAATAATTATAAAATTTCCATATATCATTTTTTTCTAACATTATGGTGATTAATTTGATTAAATATTAATGATAATTGTTTTATTTATTTTGGTGGGTTTTTTGTAACACAAGGAACTGGTTTCATTTTCATTACTAATATGAGTATATATTAGTTATAGAACATGAAATAAGTTATAATATACCAATTAAAATATTATTTAATGATATTTATTATTATTATTATCCATAAAGGAAGTAACAGAAAAAGGATCAAAAAAATTATTCACAGAGGTGATTAACTGACATAACTTGGGAAATAGTTTCATTTCATTGAATAAGAGGAAGTAATAAATGGGATGGATATAATATAAATCAATAGAAAAATAAAATTCTAGTATTTACATGATTATGTAATTATTATTCCATGATGCATGAAATAAATGAGGAGAAATTGGAAGAAGGAAAGAAAGTAAGATATGTGTTTTGAGAAAATTACCTCTTTAATATCACCTCATTGGAGGACCCCTTGAGGGCCTTGGATTTGGTATTTTAGTGAGGACAGAAGCACATAAATGTTGTGATAGGGAGGAGGAGAGTTTTTGGATTATAATTTATGATCTTGAAGAATTTTTTAGAAATGGGGTTATGATGGGTGGTATTTATACTTGTGGAGTGGTGGGTTTAAGTTATTAAAATAATGATTATATTATATTTAAAGACAACCACATTGAGGTGGAATTGATTTAAAAAAATGGATAAAAATTAATATTTTTTTATTTGGTATAGTGTTTAAAAATACCTATACCAACCATTGAATTTTTTACTTTTTAGTTATTTTATGCTTTTACCATTTTAACTTTAACCAGTTTCATTTTTTACCCATACTGTAGAGAATATTTTTTTTTATAATGGAAACTTTTTATTCCTAAAAATTAAATTGATATTAAAAATGAATTTTTAACTTAAAATTTCAAACAAGTAACCGATTTTCCTAATTCAATTCATATAATTAAAAAAATTATATTTAAAAATAATTTTATAGACACAAAAAAATCCAGGTTTTAAAGTGAAAATTTCAAAATATTGAAATATTTTTATATTTTATTTAATTATAAATTTTATTATATTGGAATATATTGGTTTTATTTATGTGTAATTGGACTAATTATAATTTAAAACCAATTTAAAAAAATAATTTACCTAGATAAATAAATTACATTAAAAAAAACTTTTTAATTAAAATTTAGTATTTTTCACAATTTAAAAAAAACCTTCTTCATAAAATACAAAAATATCACCATAAACTAATTTTTATATTTAAATTTATAAAATGATGTTTATTTTCTCAAATAAAACTTAAAATTATTTCAAAATTTATATTTAATATTGGTTTCCCATTTAATGGTGGAAACTTTTCTCTAGAAATATATAAATCATTTTATGTATAAAACTATATTTATTCTTATCACAAGCCTATCAAACATGTTGAATGAATTTAAACACTTTTTAATGAATATATAACATATAAATATCATTAATATATTTCAAAAATATCTATGACTTTAATTTATTAAGATTAAATTTCATTGTGAGAATCAACATAGTTATTTATAAAAGAACCTCCTTTATGTTCAATTGGTTTTTATTTTTATTTATAATTAATTTGTAACCAATGAATTAATTTTATAAACATGTGTAAACTATATTTTTATAATTTATTTAATCTCATTAATTCCTTCCATTTCAATGGATAGGTGATAATAATCATGTTAAAATAATAATATTTAATTGTATATTATGGTTTGTTTAATATTGTAAGCTATCAAAGAGATTAAATTTAAAAGAAAATTTGATAAAATATTTGGGTGTTACATTATCCCCTCATTCAATAAATTGCATAATCAAAATTTAAAATTTTACTTCGAAAATAAATGTTTTATACATGAAAATACCTTTTTGTAAAACCCAAATCATAAATAGGGTTAAGAAAACATCCCATTAGAAAGAGGGAAATTGAAATGCGAAGGTTACCATAGAATTAGGATTTAGAATAAAATAACATTAATGAAAGGTGAAAATAGGTACATGGATGAGAAATCTACCCATAATGTTCTAACAGAGAATGATGAATAACATGTTATTCAAAAATTCTATAATTAAAAAACTATAAATCAATGATGTATTAAAGAGGTCGTTGATTTAATGGTAAGAAAATTATATGAATAGAATTCTCATTCCAAATTATTTTACTAGTGTTGAGGGATATATTTTTTATTCAGATAATACCTTGAAAAATATAAACATACTTGATTAATTTACATGTTATAATCATAATATCATCATTTTTTGTTCTTTGTTCTACTTTCATATCATCCCTTACACCCGGAAATGAATGTTCATGATGAATTTTTTTTATACCCAAAGCACAGTAATGGATCATAAGATCCAAAATTAATTACATTGACATTTAACTATTTAATAAAACCAAAATAGTAATAACAAGACATCCAATATAATAAATAACAATTTAAACTCAAAACATAATATCCAATGATCAACTTCATCCATTCCATATTTAATACTTATTGAAGATAAGTTTGTCCAAATTAAAATATAAAAAAATTATAATGAAGGTCACTAAATTTACAAAATCAACTTAATGTTAGATTCCCAATGATTGTAATGTAACTATTATTTTCAGATATCAAATATATGAATACCCTAATTAGCATAAAATGATAATGAATACAATCACACTTCAAAAAGAATATCATAGGTTATTTAATTTATTCCTTAAATATAAACAAGTAGTAAATAGAGGATAAAACATCAAATCTCTAACCAATTTTAGGGTAACCAATACTATCACATTAAAATCTCATAGTAACTATTATATCATTATAAAGAATATATTAATGGTTTTCTTCCCTTGATATTTTTTTTCAAAAGACCAAATTGCAATAGAATCACTTCTTTTGGTTACTATTAATATTCCTCACATGCTTACAACTCCTTAAATAAGTACCAATATACAGTCCATATATATCTTAGGATTATTATAACCAGATGATCATTGATAAAATAATTCATGAATCCAAATACAAAAGAACATTAATTATTCTACATTATTCTTAAACTATTAACTATGATTCATCATCTTATTCCTTAATACCTTATTCATTTAATTAGTTATTTGTAGTCACATTATCATTAGTAGAACAACCATTACATATATAACCATTCTAATTCTATTCATTTTTCCCCTTTGACATAGGTTTTTAAAATTCATATACTTTACATATTTGAAACATTCAACTGTCGATAATAACTTAGGGAGAAAATTATTTCAAAATTTTCATTTTTTTTCATAGAAATCACTTACACTATATCCTTATTTCAACTCCCAGAACATCTTCATATTCAAATTATCAACATATAAGAAACTGAATACACTTTTTTCCATGATTTGCAGCACATGATCTCTCATCAAACTTCTTTCTTTCTCTTATTTGGTGAGCCTGAGAGTTGGTGATGGTGTATGTTTTTATCATATATCGTGGTAACCAATTAGGCATAAACACAATATCCTTTACACTGGTATTTTCCTTATTTGGTTTCTTAATCATACATTTTATTAAAAATTCAAAGTTGACTTTGTTAATTATTGTGTCTTCCACTAACTAAAACAAAAAAGTAATGTGTAAGCATCAAACTACTCTAATAAAAATGAGATAATATTATGTAAAGTATATATAAATAATGACATGTTCTTTCCAATAAACGAGTATTTAGGTTTAACCAAGTTTATCCAATATCATTACAATTTCTATTGGATGATATCCAACACATATAAATATTCTCAATTCTATTTTTAAGGTTATATTCCTTAATCTATGTTTTTCTAAATCTTGTTCCCATGGTTGATACTAATATTTCTCTGATACCAACTGTAACACCCCTGATTCCTATAGCTTGAAGCCTATGCATTACTTTATTACATTGGCATAGATAAAAGGAATCACATATAAATGAACAAATAGTTTATTAGTCTTGGAAAACTATATATATACTTGAAAATAAAATTACATTCAGGATATAAAATTCAAAAAATATTTTCTTTGAGAACACCATTATTACCCTAGAGTAACCATACATTTCAATCATTAAAAAATTCATGGAAACCTGGGTAAAATAAAACATGAGAAAAAGGTGATATAAAATACTCAATAAGGGTTAAGTACAAGAGAATATACCACAAATAAATAAAGGATATTCATCATCAAAAGGTGATTGGCTGATACACATGCTAATTAATCAATAACATGATCATAATATTAAAGGAATAAAGGTTCTAAAATAATTAACTATAATATAATCATATGATATATAAAACTTATCCATGTATATTCTATTAATATGATAATCACCTGGAAATCAAAGACTAATATCATAATGATGGAATGCATAATACAAGATGTCTAAAACTTACAGTCAAGGCCTCAACCAAGACATTTTAAAATAAAGGGGTAAGGCCTAATCCAAAACCCAATATGGTTTGTCTCATGAGAAATATCTATGAATCAATGAGATATAATTCCCCCCATCACTTAATAACTAATATGCATTCCTCACATGGATAAATAATAATACTAAATCAAATTCTATAAAAAAATAAATAAGTATCCATATTAGAAGAACTAGTCTAAAAGAATATGAATAACTCACCATTAAAATAAAGGAATATGATTATTGTTACTATTATATTATATCCTAAATAAAATATTCAACAAAGGATGTTGAAATTGATGGAAATATTTTAAATGAGATCATTGAATAATTCTTGAGGAAAATAATCATTAAATATTCCAAGGTGTCACATACCACATTGAAACATTTGAATCATAAGAACCATGAAGAAATAATATTAAATAAAATATATAATATCATTAGAATACATATATTCATAACATAACATGTCAAAGGATCATTATATATACCTCATAAAAGAAGATAGCTGTATAACATCAAAATATGCCTCAATGAAAGGATATTAATACAAAGTCCCTTACAAAGATTATATCATTAGTAAAATGAATATATTATGTTTTTTCAAAATAAATACACATAAACTATTTTTAAATAAAATATTATATAATCAAAATTCATTTCAAACATAACCTTAGCATGATATAATCAATGAAATATATGTTTAACTTAATGAATGAAAATTAAGTTAAGAAATCCCTTACCGCTTGTAATCAGTCGAATCGTATGACCCATAAAAGTAATAGTTTTTAATTAAACATTAAATTAAATGAATATTATTAGATTAATGATATTATATATCATAGGTCCGTATATATACAATACAAATAGGAAATAAGTGGGGAATAATTCAAATATCTCATAGAAGTAAAAGTGAGATGAGAAAATCCCTACCTCCCGCTTCCCTTTAGTGGTTTGTAATTAATCCTCATGTATAAGAGTTTAAATAATGTTATTAACTCATTAAAAACTATATTCATATTCATAATATCTTATATTAAGTTTTTATAACATCTTACAACCCTTATGTTAATAATATTTCATTATTTTAACTGTTTTTGGTGTATTTGTTTCATGGTTTCATGATTAGTTCTCTTGAGTATAATTATGGATGTTCTTGTAAAATGAGATTAAAACTTCATAAATTTAATTAAATTGTATTAGTGAACATATAAAATTATAACTGTTCCCATATATATATTTTTTTTTCTAACATGAGGATGATTCATTTGATAAAATTTTAATTATAAATGTTTGGTTTATTTTGGATATTTTTCCGAACATCATGATCTAGTTTTATTTTATATACTATTATTAGAATATATTAGTTGAATAACATGAAATAGGATGTATTATACTACTTAAAATCTTATATATATATATAAATAGTTTTATTACCATCCATGAAAGTGGTGATGGAAAAAGAACAAAAACATTATTAAAAAAGGTGATTAACCAGCCGGACATGGAAAATAGTTTTGTTCTATGAATAAGAGGTGGTAATATATGGGATATATATATATAATACGTTATTAGGGAAAAAATTACATTAAATACACAAAAAGATACACACAACACACACATTCTATAAAGGAAGGCTATAACCCCTAAGGGATAACCCACACATTAAACCTTATTTTCATCTTGAATATCCACTCTCTAGTGGACCCCTTGATGACATTATATTGGTTATTTTGGAGATAAAATATGAAATTAAACGTTAGTAATGTTAAGGGATATTTTTTTTCTGATATTTTAGGATATTCAAGGCTTTTCAGTCGAAACGGGGTGGTGATGGGTGTTATTTATACTTGAGGAGAAGTGTGTTTAATAGATTAAAACAATGATTATAATATATTTAATGCCAACCACATTGAGGTGTGATTAATTTATAATACTTAGGATAAGAATTAATATTTTATAGGTTTTTTAGGGTTGATAAATACCTCAACTATGCATTATTTTTTGTTTTTAAGGTATTTTAATCCTTTACCGTTTTAACTTTAACCCGTTTCATTTTATACCTATACCATAGTAAATAATTTTTTTTACTGTTGTAAATTTTATGAAAGAAAATGAAATTGACCATAAATAATAATTTATAAATTATTAATCTTAATAATTAATCCATTTTAAATAATTAAATTCATATAATAAAAAAAAAATAGATTTAAAAACAACCCCACATACAGAACAAAAAAGCGGGGTATTAAAGGGAAAAGTTCAAAAGTATGAAATGTTTTATATCTAACTTCAAGTGAAATTTATTCTAATGACATAAATTGGTTTTATTTATTTATAGTAGATATAATTATTATTTGAAACAAATTTAGAAAATAATTTAACTATATAAATAAATTATATGAAAAAGGAATTTTTATTTAAAATTTAGTATTTTCCCCTAATTTTCAAAAAGACATAAAACACAAAAAATTTCAAACTTTTCTCCATAAGCTAATTTTAATATTAACATTTATAATATTAAGATTATTTTTTCAAATAAAACTTATAAAATTGTTGTAATTTATATTTAAAATAGGTTCTCAATCAAAAGGTGGAAAAAATGCCTTTAGAAATATATATAGCATTTTATACTGAAAACTAGATTTATTTTTATCTCAAGCCTAAAACACATGATGGATGAATTTAAAAAAAATTGAATGAATATTTAACATATAAATTTCTTTACAATATTTCATTAATAATTATTAATTGAATTTATTAAGGTAAAATGTCATTATGGGCCGAAAACTTGTTTTTTTAAAAGGCATCCTTTATATTCAATTGGTTTTAGTGAATTAATTTTATAAACATGTGTAAACTATATTTTCATAATTTAATTAATATTATTAATTAATTATATTCCAATGATAGGGTGATAAATTTCATGTTAAAATAATAATATTTAATAGTATATCATGGTTCATTTTAGATCGTTAGCTATCAAAGAGATTAAATTTAAAAGAGACATATCATAAAATATTGTGGTATTACACAGACTTCTTGTGTTTCTAACCTCTTTATAGCTTTAAAAGAGAATTATGACACAAAAAGGGATATATTATACAAGTTGAATAAATAGAGGTAAATCAAAACATGTTTCTATAGTAGGAGACATTGGGAATATCACAAGATCCATGACAAGAGCAGCTCCACTCATGCTGACTTCAATGTTAGGTTTAGTAGGCCATGTGGTCTATTCATCCTTTGCTTAATAGTCTTCATTATCATATGGAATGTGTGGGGTTTAAGAGTTAGGGTGAATAATGATTTCCTTGTTCATGAGTCTTGACTTCACCATGCATCCTTATTCTTGGTATTAGAACTCAAACAACATTCTGTTCATATTTTTTTGTAACACCATAAGATTTTACAATATGAATCTTTTTACATTTAACTTCTATGATATCTTAACATATTAAATAAATATTTTAATATTATTGTTTAATTATTTTTTGTTATCTCTTAGATATTGGGAATGCCGATAATGAATGAGATTATGTAAATTATGAAAGTATAGGATACACATGTGAATTATTTTATTGGTTACCAATTAATTAAAAATGAAAACCAATTGATCAAAAAGGATGTATTTTCATAAAAAATATTTTATATTCCAAAAATGAGACTTTATATTAAGAAATTAAATAATTAACTATTAGTGAAATATATTACTATAATTTATATATTACATATTCAATCAAATATTTTTACATTCATCCAAAACATTTTTAGAGCCATATGATATAAATAAATCCCATTTTACACATAAAAATGCTATATTTTTCTAAACATGTTTTTACAAACTTTTAATAATGAATTTTTTTGAAGTATAAATTTTGAGACTTTTTATAATTATATTTGACCAAATAGTAATTATCATTTAAAGTTTAATATCAAAATTTACTTTGAATAATGTTTTGTGTTCTTCTGAAAAGTTTCATTTTTAAGGAATAGTAATGTGATCGTTAGAATAAAAATACAACGTTTAGGAATAATAATATGTCCATTAGAACAATAAACTCACAAATTAATGTATTAATAATATTTATGCATCTTATAAATTCTAATATTATATAGTTATATCATAGTTTAATTAAATAAACGTTTTAGAAATTATTAATTATGTGATGGTATTTTTATAAAACCTAAATGTTTTTTTTTTCAATTTTATAATTAATATAATTATTTAAAAGAAATTTTATTTTCATAAAATATAATAATAAATTAATATTTTATTGTCTTATCAATATAGGATAATTTTATTAGACATTAATTAATTTTTCAATGTGTTATAAAATCAGCTATACTTTTAAAATCGCTGTTTTTAATAAAATGATGATTTTATAAAAAATTACAATTTTCATATTTAAAAAATTATTTTCATATAATTTAGTTCATTTTTGAATTATTAAAACCAAAAAATGGTTAGAGTATATTTTTAAATTTTTCTAAAATTGTTAAATATTTAGTGAATAGTGAAATACTGTAATTTACATTATTTAACAAAAACATGAATTACTGAATCATAGATGATGTATGGATAATTTAATCCCATAATATATAACTATACCTAATTGTAATAAAATATTTTGTGTTAATTTTTAATCATTTAATAGTCTTGAGCCAAAATAATCAAAGAAGGAAACAATATTAAAAAAACACTCATCTCTGCCACTATAAATACAACCCTTCACCACCCCTTATGCTCACACTTTAATAGCCTTAATTATTAATTATATTTTAAAAAATTACTCTCCCAAACCACTCCTTCATGTTATGGTCATTCTGGTCTCATCAAAAGACCATTTCCGAGTCCCTTAAGGAGGTTCTCAAGGGGAAGAATTCAAGAGGTAAATCCTTTTTCATTCTCTTTCAATTTCTTTTAAATTCTTTTATTCTTATTATATTCTTACCTATTCTGTACAAACATGCATGATTACCCAATTATTTTATATATACTATAATTTTATTATTTCAATGTAAAATCCACCATCAGGTATCTTCTTCTCATCCTTCGATTCTAAAAATGAAAACATTATACTTGAGGTGCCAATTTAATTCCTTCCAAGACGACATGTTTTGGTTTTTCAATTCCAATGTCAAGGATAGTCATAAAACTATTTCTATGGGTAAAACATATTATAATATATTTATCATATCTTATTTATTGTTTTATAACCAGTTTATATACTTAATATAAATTAATAAACAAAACTAGTTCGTGATGATAAAAAAAATGATAAAATAATCTAAAAGATTATCACTAATGTTTTATCTAATGAATCATCATCATACCATATTATCGAATGAAATATATAAAAATTTAATATTATGGAACTTAATTAATAAATTATAATTTCAATTATACACTACTATTCTGACTTTACATGATTTTCTATACATATATACAAGTAAACCGATCATGAAAACCAAGAGAACGAATGCTCCCAGACGATATAATTGTATCTTATAACAAATAAAAAATTCTATAAATGAAATTATAAAACTATAATAAATATAATAAATGTATAATTGGTTATAAAGTATTTAATTAATAAACTTAACATGATTATTTAGTACATTAAGATTAAGTGGAGAACACATTCAGACATAAGGTAAGGGTTTTCTAATCTCTTTTTTATTTCCGCGACATTTCCATTATTTTCATATTATTTATTATATGTGGTGTATGTATAATTTCATTTGATATATATTATCATGAATATTTTTCTTAATTTCATTAAATTATTAATGTTATTATTATTATTATTATTAATTTTTGTTCATACAATTCGATTGATTACAAAGTGGTAGGGAACCTTACCCAAACCTCCATTTATTCCTTTAGGTTACTCTTCCTCTCTCTTTACCCAATTTTAATTATTTTTTATATTTATATAATTATTATAAATTATATGAATATGTTCCAAAATAATTTATCTATATCATTTCATCTATATTTTATAGGTAAATACATGTTTTATAAGGTTCCATTATCAATTCCTCCCGATGAGTAATCCCGATTAAAGGGAACTTCCAGATTTCTCACCTAATTTCGAGTGCGCTTTGTAATCCATTTTAAGCAATTTTTTTATAAAAAAATTATTTTATCATTCAAAACTACATTTTTTAATTTTTTTATTTTATACAAACATTTATGCCTTTTTTAAAGAATCATTAAAAATTTCCTTTAAACCACACTAAAGTGACCCATTTATGAAGTTTCTTAAAAACTCTTTTTACATGTTTTCAGTTAAGTTAGACATAATGTATGACTAGAACATAATTTAATTGTACATACATATTAATTTCTAGCATATAAATGTTTTAAATCTTATTGTTATGATAAATATAAATTATTTTCCAAAATAACTCTTCCTTCCAAAGTAAAAGGTTATTTATCTCAAGAATTTATCAATGACTTTATTTGAGTGTTTTTATCTATGATTATGATTAAAATAGTTCAAATTGGTATGTGAAACTATGATTAAAATATAAATTATTATATATGAAAAATTATTTGGACTTGTAGTGATGGGTGGGTCCTGTTATATACCCTTGATGCATCAACATGTCTAATGAGTCCAAATTGTTGGTGAAACAAACAATGAGTTTACCTCCAAACATAATCATATTGGCATAAAATAGAGAATTAAACCTTATTTATTGTATAAAATTTAATATTCTTGAAACTTGAAATCCAATAATTAATCATTTTCTTCATTTAACATTCAGTTTTTATTTTCTAGAGTATTTTTCTCTGTGAAAAAAATATATGGATGCATTTTCATTATTAGTTTATTAATGGAATGTATTTTCAGCTATTTAGTAGGATATATCTATTTTTCCTAATTTATTATTATTAAATTATTATTAATTCAAGTTTCTTCTGTGTGTAACCCTTATTGAGCATTTGATCTCACACTTTATTTCCTTCCCAAGGTTATGGAGATGAAATATTTGAATAAGTGACAAGGAAGTGGTTTATTTTTCATTTTTTTTCTCTATGTTTAAATTAACAATGCAATAATGGAACCATTTATGTATATTGTTTCTTGAATAATACTAAACCGATCGATCCTTGGTGATTTGATCTATTTTATCTATGCCATTGTAGGAAAAGACCATTAACTCTAGATACATGGGTTGGGGGTGTTAATGTTGGCATTGGATAATGTTTCATAGAAACCTTGGAAACTTGATTTAGAAATCATAGATTAGGGAGCATAATCCTAACATAGGCTTTGATGATAATCCTAGAATAATATCTAATAATTTTGTTAAGGTATATATTATGTGGGTCTTCCTAGGAATACATCATAGTCTAGATACTACTTGTGGACATGGTTCTGGCATCTTGTACCTTGGGGTAATAACTCTGACAATGTGCATCGAGCCTAACTCAGTGTAACCTGGTATATGAAAAGAAGCCTTACTATATACCTGGTTTAAAACTTTTTGGTGTTATGGTTAGGACAATTCACATTTTCTTTATAAATCAGTATGAAGGACTTAATAGTAAATATGTCCCAATGAAACCATGTTCATTATTATGAGATTATCAATGCATAAAATTTTTAATTAATGTTAATTATTTTACTAGTTTTGGGATTATACATTATGTTTCATATTGACATGATATAATCTTTTTTATTTCATTATTTAGAAATGGATCCTAGTGGAAGGAATGGGAACAAAATCATTGAACATAATATAAAAAGTAATAATGATTATTTTTTTTCGATGGGTTTGAGCCAGTATTTAGAAGGGAAGTATTCTCCCAAATATGATCATTATATAAGGAAATAATATCATGTTGTAACAAGAAATAGAAATAATTATCCAAGTCTTATGAATTATAATGGAATAAATATAAGAAGTGTAATATTTGAAAAAATATAGATAATGGAAAGAAGGTAAATAAGTATTTTTCTCTATGTGATAATTGTGGAAGAAAACAACTTGGTATATGCTTAAAAGGAAAAAGAGATCTCTACAAGTCTGTAGAGAAAGACCACCATGATTATGATTGAAAGTGTAAGAGAAAAGGGTTCCAATGTGCCACACTTCAACTAAAAGGATATTGGACACTACACAAATAAATGGCTCAAGTTTTAAAGGAATACAACCCAAAATAAAAAAAAGGATCATTGTTAAGCTAATTATACTACTTTAGATGAAGAGAAATGATTAAAATATCAGTGTTTTTTTATTCAATAATAATGTTATGATATTATAGTTATAAGAATCTTGAAATATATAAGAATTGTACTGTAGTACCTCTTCAAGGATTTTAAATAATATATTGAATGATAAAAAATTTGATTCTGTAGAAAGTGGATCATTTTACAAAATACAATGATGAGGGAAAGATAACTCTTACTATGTTCTTGATGCTAAAATAATAATGATAAATTTATTTTTTATGGAAAAGTATTGGTGACCATAAAATTGGTTAGTGATCTGATGGTTTATGTTATGCTTCAATTATTAGATGTTTGAATTTAAGGAATATATTCAACAACATTATATTTTTCTACTGGAATAATTTATGTTTCATAAATATTTAAAGGAGAATATGGTATTCATATTTTTAATATGTGAAAATAAAAGTTACATTATTTGGTTAATAACATGTTAAGTTTAATTACTAAATTTAGTTACCTTACTTCTAAATGTTTGGCCATTGAATGTAGAAAAACATATTTTAGACGAGTCCTAAGATTAACAACTTGTGGAATGGATAATGTTAAAATTTGAAAATTATTTTTTATTAATAACATATTCAAACCTTCTTGGATTCAGTAAACATTTATAGGTTGAAGGAATGAATTAAGGACCATATGATTTGAGAAAAGTGATTTAGCCTAGAAAAATCCAGGATGAACTTTCATTTCCTTGTGTATGTGATGAAGTGAAAATAGATTGAATCACAACCAAAGTATAAGATTATTATTATTGCATGAAAAGTAAACAGGTAATTTAATTTTCTCAAATGAATATCTAAATATTAAAATAATCCCTCAACTCTAGGAAAAATATTTTAGAACAAAAACATTATATGTTTACTTTTACTTCTAAGAATTCAATGGTCTTTTAACTATTCATAAATTTATGATTTTGTGATGGTTAAATTTCTATAGACTATGTTCTATATCACTCTCTATAATAACATTATAGTTATATTTCCTTTCCATGTCCATGTTATCACTTTCAACTAATGATTTTCTACCCAAAATCTTAGTTTTGTGGTGACCTTCACCTTTTACCTTTCCCAATTAATAAGTGCATATTTTATTAACCCTATTTGCAATGTGGGTTTCCCATCAAATAATTTTCAAGCATCAACCTTTGAATTTTTCGTTACAATTTCAAATTGTAAGGATTCAATTTAATGTAGGAAGTGAGAATGCAACAACCCAAGATTTTACGATATGCCTCTTTTTAAATTTAACTTATTCGATAGATTACTAGATTAACAAATGATTTAAATATTTTTTTAATTAGTATAGTATTCTCATATATTTTTGGAATGGTAGGAATAAATGATATTAAGTAAATTATGAACATATATATTACACATTTTTGTAAAATTAATTTATTGGATACCAATTGATTATAAATAAAATCCAATTGAACATAAATAATGTATTTTATAAAAATTATTATTTACTCTCTTAATGAAATTTTTTATTAATAAATTAAATTAATCACAATTATTTAAAGATATTAATGACATTTATAAATTATATATTCAATAAAATATTTTGACATTCATCCAAAACATGTTTACATGCATAAGATAAGAATAAATCCAATTTTCTAAAAATAGTTTTACCTATTTTAATAGAAATATTATTTTAAATATAAATTAAAAAACCATATAAATTATATTTGACAAAATAATTTTTTTTAAAATCATAACATCAAAATATACTTTGGTTCAATACTTTTTATTTTTTTGATAAGTATCATTTTTGATGAATAGAAATGTAACCGTTGGAATAACAATGTGACCATTAGAAATAATAATATAAAAACTAGAATAATAAACTGACCTATAAGATTATAAATAAAATTTAAGAATCTTATAAATGGTTATATGATATAATTATATAATAGTATAAGCAAATAAATGTTTTAGATATTTTCAATTATGTGTTTAGATTTTTTTAAAACCTAAATGTTTATTTACAATTTTTTAATTAATATAATTATTTAAAAGAATTTTTTTTAATAAAATATAATCATAAATTAATTTTAATTATCTAATTATTGTAATACAATTTTATGAAACCTTAATTAATTTTTCATTTTGTTATAAAATAAGTTATAATTTAAAAAAAAAGTATTTTCCATGTAATTGTTAATTTTAATTAATAATTAAACTTCTAGTATTTAGGATATTATTTTCATTAAATTGAGTTAATTTTTTAATTCTACATATAAAAAATTGGTAGGGGTTATATTTTTATATTTTTCTAAAATAGTTGATTGTTTGGTGAATTCTGAAATACAATAATTTATGGTATTTAAATAAACATGAATTATAGTTTCATATATGATGTATGGAGGATGTAATACAATGATCTATAACTCTAATTAATTATTTTATTATATTTGGTGATAATTCTCAAACTTTTCATTGTCTTGAGCCAAAAAAATAAACAAATGAATAAAATATTCCAAAAGCTCTCCTCTCATCCACTATAAATACCACCTGTCACCACCCCTTATGCCCACTCTTAAAAATACATGAAGCTTTCTTATATTATGACCATTTTCTCTTCCAAACATCAACCCCATGTTCAGGGATTCCTGGTCTCACTAAATGACCATTTCCAAGTCCCTTATCTTTTATATACCACCCATCAAGGAGAATAATTAATGAGGTAAATCATTTTTTGTTCTATTTCAATTTCATTTAATTTATTTTATAATTATTATATACTAAAATATTATTTAAAAACCTGAATGATAAATACACTATAATATATATACATAATATAATTTTATTATTTCAATGGAAAATACACCATCATGTCTCTTATCCTCTTCCTTTTATTCTAAAAATGATAACATCGTCCGTGTGATTCCAATTTACTGTCTTCATGGAAGATATGTTTTATTTTTTCTATTATACCTTCACGGATGGTAATAAAAAAATTACAGTTAAAAAATATTATAATTTATGTATCATATCTTATTTAATGTTCTAGAACCTGTATATATACATAATATTAATTAGTAAAATAAAACTAATTCGCAATGATCGAAAAAATGCCAAAATAATCAAAATGATTATCACTAACATTTTATCTAATGAATCATCCTCATACTATATAACCAAATAAAATATATAAAAATTTCATATTTTTTAATTTCATTAATAATATAATTTCAATTCGAGAAAAGTATTCTCATTTTACATTATTTTCTAAACATATATACAAGTAAACCGATCATGAAAACCAAGGGAAAGAACACTTCCAAATGATAAAATTGTGTCTTATAACTCATAAAAAAGGCAATAAATGAAAATATAATATTATGATAAATAAAATAAATTTATAAATGTTTCTGAATTAATTAAATAAGGAATCTAATATTATTTTCTAGGATGTTAAGAAAAGTGTGTAACACATTAGGACATAAGGTATGAGGTTTCTCATCTCACTTTTATTTCCGTTAGATTTCCATTTTTCACCAATTATTTCTTGTATGTGGCATACATATCATCCATTTGATATATAATATCATTAATATATTTATCTACTTGGTATTCAATGATACATTTTATTATTATTATTATTTTTTATATGATTCCATTGATTACAAAGAGGTAAGGAATTTTACCCGAACCTCCATTTTTTCCTTCAGGTTACTCTCCCTCTATCTTTAAAACAATGTAATTAATATTTATTTATTTTATACTTATTCTAAATTCTCTTTATAAGTTCTAAAATCATGTATCCAGGCCATTTCATCTTTTTAAGGGGAAATACATGTTTTAAAAGGCTCCCTTCTAAATTCTTCTTGATAAGAAACCCCTATTAAAGAGGAATTCCTGATTTCTCACCCCTTTTCGAGTTCACTCCATAATATTTTTTAAGCCACCATTATTTTTGTAAAAATAATCATTTTATCATGAAAAACTATGCTGGTTCATTATTTTATTTATAAAATTTTTTATTCCTTTTCTATTTTAATGAATCATTAAAATGTTTCCTTAAACTGAACTGAAGTGAACCATTTATAAAGTTTATTAAAAACTATTTTTACATGTTTTAACTTAAGATGGAAATAATATATGCATAAAACATAATTTAATTGTCCATACCATCTCATTTGTGGGATATACATGTTTCCAATCTAATGTTTATGACAAACATATATTATTTTCCAAAAGAACTCTTTTTTTCCTAGTAAAAGGCTATTTCTCTCAATAATTTATCAATGATTTTATCAAAGTATTTTCATCTACCCCTATGATTAAAATATTTAAAAGTGTTATGAGAAAAATTAATTTAAATACACCTTTTTGTACATAAATAATAATTCAAATTTACTGTGATAGGTGTAGCCCATTTTAGACACTCGATGCATCGATAAGTCTCATGAGACAAAATGGTTGAAAAAAACCCTTCATGTTTGTTTCCAAACATAATAATTTGGGTATATACCCATGTAATTTAACCTTCTTGATAATATTATGGTTTAGGTACAAGATATATAAATTTTAATAATTAATCATTTTCATCATTCAGCATTCAGTTATCATTATCTAGATGATTTTCAATGTGACAAAATCTATGGATACATTTTCAATTTTAGTTTATTAATGGTGTATGTGTTTTAGTTATTCACCATTCCGTATTGATTATATCTAATTAAATATGATTCACTTATTATTGATTCAGTTTTTCACTTTATGTAACCCTTACTGAGCATTTGAGCTCACCATATTTTTTTCCTCCCCCGAGTTATGAAGATTAAATCTTTGAATAAGTGATAAGGAAGCAATGTATTTTTCCTTGGTTATGTTTGATGTTTAAATTAACAATATAATAAGGGAACCATTCATGTATCTAGTTTCTTCAATACTACTAAAATGATCGATCCTTGGTGATGTGATATCTTGTATATATGCGATTATAATAAAAAGACCACTAAATCTAGCTACTGGGTTGGGGTTGATACATTTTAATTTTCTCAAAGTATAGGTTTTCTAGAGTTTATGTATGATAGTCTTGGTAATATATACATATATATTTTTTGGTGATAGGATATTTTAGTCGAGTTGATCGAGTCATCGACACATCACTTCACCACAAAATATCCCAGATAGGGGTAATGAGTTTTATTTTCTTTTATTTACATGAGATGTGATGCCGATGATAGGGTGGAGTTATGGAAACATTTAACATTGTTTCAACCAAGATGTTTCTAGTGGTTTATCATAGGTTATTTAAACACAATTGCTGTGGCTTATGAAATTAAAGGAGGAATATTTCTATCAAACAAGTCTATGCAGGACTTTCTTAATTTCATGTCTACAGAAGGACCCTTCGATCTAGGCTTCTTTGGAAGAAAATTCACATTTTGCAATAATAAGAAAGGAGTAGAATGAATATGTATATATCTAATATATAAAGGGATGAATTCCTTTGCATTGGATTATATGACACATATCATTAGACCCATATCATATCATTCCCCATTGATGGTTTGTTTGAGGAAGGAGATCAGGATGGTTAAAATATTCAGTATTCCATTAACTAGATTCATATGGAGGGATTTACACAGATTATCAAATAGTCCTGGGAAGAACTAAAGAGGATTTTTTCTTATCTTGGGTTGGTTAAATGGTTGTAGTGCTTAAAATATTTTGACTAGGTTTGGTGAAACAACAAGAATGGGGGGGATTGTAGTATAGAAAGGCTTAAAGATGACATCAAAAGGATAAAATATAGAATTCAGAACAGATGAGATGAGGACCTTCTTATTGTGTTAGCATGGAAAAAAATGTTTTAGCTAAAAAATTCTAGAGATCAATAGGATTTTTAGATACAATTCACGCACAGTATGTATTAAATAGGGATACTACAACACAAATTATTTTTAGGCATATATGAATGAGAGGTTTGCTTATAAAAATATGAATTTATAGATGGAAGATGGTTCCTTCTCCTTATATTTGAAATTAGCAGGGAGAAATATAACCAACTGAGTTTAGTGTACATATTAATTACATCATTTTTAAAAAATATTTAAAACCATAAAAAATTGATAACCAAAGACCATGTTAGTTTAGTGCATTTTAAAACTAGAAAAAAAATTCTAACTCAATGAAAGATCTTCAATGTTACCCACAAAGATAATATCCATTAGTAATTCTACTTAAATTTTTTTTTCATATCCTTGGTAAAGGAATACTAATAAACAGGTTATCTTGAATGATCAGTAAGGTTCAATAAAGGAAATACATAATCATAACATGAATATAATGGTATGAGAACATGAGAATAACATTTGAAGATCATACCCTGTACATCGATAATAAAAAATAAGAATCATGGAATTAAAATTGGTAGTTCATAAGATATGAATCATAAGGGGATCAAGAGCATAATCTATGAAATCATAATATCGTATTAAGAAAGGGATTTTCTAGCTTACACATAATCATAGAAAACCCTATATCAAAGATACCTACTAAGATCTTCGTAACATAATATGAAAAGACCAAGGTATTTATAGAATAATAAATTTTCAAATTTATTAATACTCTTGAATAAGATATTAATTTTACAATAAATGGGATTATTTTTCTGATAGCGTACTCGATACACAATAACGAGTTTCTCCAAAATCTTACATTGCACACAACATTAAGTTATACTAAAAAATAAAAAAAAATGAAAAAATTATTTTTTTAAAATGGTAGTTAATGTCTTACTGTTGGAATGGAGAGAATAAATAGTATCAACTGAATTTTGAATTATTGGTTCCACATGTTTAAATAATTATTGATTGGTTACCAAATTTATTATAAATGTAAATAAAAACCAATTGAATATAAAGGATGTTTTTTATGAAAACCTATTTAAAAGAGAATAATTGTGTTTATAAAATAATATTAATATGTATGGATTTTTATTTATTAAATAACATATATTATATATTCAATTTAATTCTTTAAATTCATCTTATAAGTATTTTATATATGATATATAAACAAATTCAATTTTTCATATAAAAGAAGTATTTTTCTAAAAATTCAGTTTTACCACCTTTTGATGGAGAACCCTTTTTAAATATAGCTTTTATCAATTTTATATGTTATATTTGAAAAAAATAATATTCTTATTTAGAATAACGTCATCATAATTTACTTTTTTATGAATTTTTTATATTTTTCTGTTAAATTTTATATTTTTATGAATAGTGAAAATTACTACATTTTAATTCAAAACTAATTTTTCATCTAATTTATTTATATAGTTAGATTATATTTTTAATTAGTTTTAAATTTTAATTGTAATATATTTTTTATCATTTAATCCAATTATATTCATTTTAATTAATTTAACTTTTAAATTCGATATAAACAAATGTCAATTTTGGATAATTTTTACTTCTTAAAACCCCACTTTTTGGTTTTGACAACATGAATTAATTTTAAATTAATTACTGAACCTTATATTTTTTGAATTTGGAAATATTGATTCAATTTTTTTCATAATAAGTTCTATATTGTGTGAATATGTACCTTTTATTTTCATACATTATGAATATTATCTTCAATAATTATTTTATTTACCATGGTTAAAAGGGTAAATTTGGTAAATAAGAATAAAAAATAATATTATAATAGTATAAAACCACCCTAACACGTGTCACAATCCTATTTTATGATATATTTATGACCATGGTAATACTTGAGTCTATATTAGGACCCCATGGAGTGATTGGGTGAGATAATGACATTTTATAAGAACTAATTTAAAGTAAAGGGAAATATAACATGAACGTGTATCTTTTACTAAAAAAATTTTCATATATGTTTATATAACATATATCTTAGACAATAAATATTAATTATAAATATAAAAATATTTCCAACATCATGGTATTTTATTTATAATTTTTATACATTAAATAAATAAATTTTCTATGACACAATGATGAAGCAGTGATTACCTTATTAATGAAAGATTCAAATAAATGATATTATTAAAATTAAAATAAATTTAATTTGGTTATTTTGATACCATCCACAAATTTTACCGATGATAATGACATATTATCTTTTATTGAATGCCTTTGGGTCAAATGAATCAAGTTTTTATGACATAAAAAATCATTTACTAAATAGTGCTAAAACTGACATAAATGCGTTTAAAAAAATACTATTTTATTAAATGATATAATAGTCCAAAAAATATAAGATTCGGCCAAATGATTTGTATAATATTAAAAATGTAATTAATTTTCCACTTATGGTTTTCTTGGTATTTTATAGTAACTATAGTTACAATATATTATGAAATTACAAGAAGACATGGTAAGAGTGAATGTTTTTAACTACGGGTTAAAGATAAAAATAAGGCTAATTTTGGGACCTAAACTTGTCAAAAACATATTGTTTTAGAGTATTTCGACATAAAAGCATCATATATTTGAAATAAATGAGTTTGGGATTGTTAAAATTGAAATTTAATTTATAATAAATTAATATTTCAAGACATTCCTAAAGTGGTCGTCCCCCATCTTATAAAAAGACACCACCCCTACCCACTTGCTCAAACCTCTCAAGCCCCTTTTCTAGTCCAAATTCTACTCAAATAATCTTTCATCATCCCTCTCTTCCTCCTAGAAACCTTAACTTAGGAAGAAGGAAATTCAATGAATCTTTTTGGCTCAAATCAAAAGAAGTTATCCAATTTTGAGGAACATAACGATTGTACGTGACGAGTCAGACTCAAGGTAAGGGACTTCATCTCAATCTTCTTTCATTGAGGCATTTCTTGATAATATCTACCCACATTATTTTATAAGGTGTATATAAAGACACTATGACATCTCATATCCATATTTTACCTATAAAAGTGTAATTTTTTTAATTTATGAAGATTAATATTTAAATTTTCAAAGTGGTATGGGACACATTGAATGTTTAAAGATTTAATTATCCAATATTTGACTTCATGATATTAATTTATATATTTATTTTTATGGATATAAAAGGTTTATAATGGAATTTTTAGGTCTATCTAGATTTTCATTCAATGTTTTCAAAAGTAATATTTTTATACAAATAATTTAACATTATTTACAAAACGACAACTTAAATGTTATTTATTTTAACTTATACAGAGATAATGACTTCTCTGCTATCGTAACCATTATTTGACATTTCACTTCCTATAGAAGTGTTAATGTATTTTAAATAAATACCTTATTCATTTATTTAGGTATATTGGTTTTGAAAATGTTTTCTTAAATGAAAATAGTATTTTTACCTAAAAATGTTTTTTATATTGTTTTAGATGAGTTTTTAAAAAGGGTTTTTTGATAAACATGTTTTCTAAATTGTACTTGTGAATTATATGAAATCCGTGAGCCCGATACAGCTTACATGAAGGGTTGAGCCCCATTATAGCTCACAGGTGATCCCGAGAAAACATATACGAAGGGTTGAGCCCCATTATAACTCACAAGTGAGCTAGTTATAGCTTCTATTAATGGATAAGACCCATTATAGCTCACGAGTGAGCCCAATATAGCTTATAATAAGGGTGATCCCCATTAAATATCTTCAATTTGAAAGTAGACCAATGGTTATTCCAATCGAATGGTATTTAAAGGTATTTATGTATATTACTTTCTAAGTCACCTAAATGAGTTGTGATTTCATTCTATTAGTTTTTTTTTATTTGAGAAAACATTTTGAGTGATATTAGTGTAAAAATGTTTTGTTCAGTTCTCTAAAAAGAATTAAATGATTTATCATATTTTAACTAGACTATTGGTTTTATATAGTTTTATGTCCCTTACTGAGTTTTTTATGCTCATCCCACGATTTTAAAATGTTTTCTATAGGGTATAAGTATGAAGAAGGGAAAGGAAGAAGTCAAGAATATTTTTATAATGAAAAAAATAATGTTTTATTTAAAGGGTTTATTTGGTGGAAAAAGTGGGTACTGAGTGTAGCTATCCACATATAATGTATAGGTCTATTATGTAATTGTTATGGCCTAATTATCTAAAAATATAAACAAAAAAATATCCTCAACATGAATTATTGACCTAACTCAAGATTTTTTAATGATTAAGGATGGTGACTTACATCTTAGGCATGGGGGAATCACCTATGGAGCTGCTTCAGGATTATGTTAACAACCCACATACCTTATTATTTTTAGGCTTGGGATAAAACCCATGGACCCTCTTACTTTCATTCTTGGGATACAACCAGTGTACTCCCCTATTTTCAATCATGGGATACAAACCATATAACTTCTCTTTTTTGCACTTGGGATGCGACCCATTTACCTTCTTGTTTTTGGGCTTGGGCTACTACCTGTGTACCCTTTGATTTCATATACAATTTATCATTAAAAAATTAATTAGAGGTCGATTTATATCCCACCAATATCATTATTTAATAATACTTACATGTGACATAATATCATAAACTATCATATAATAACCCATGAAATCAAATTGTTTTCATAATTATGTAATCATATTTCAACCTGTGGAAAATAGACACGTTTCATAATAATTGAATCAGAAGCATAACCCATGAAATTAAGAGGGTTTCATAATCATATAAACCATGATAAATGGATTAGTTTCATAAATATCATGCCACAAAAAAAATAAACCATTTATTTAAAGAATATTAATGAATGATTTTTATCATTTCCCATAAATGCATGAGTAACACCAACAAATATCATCTTAGATGGAATTTGTTTTGAAATATCATTTAAAAAAATTCTTGAGGAAAATATCATTAATTATTTGAAAAAATATTTTTAAAAGTTAAATCCTTTTTAAATCCATTTTATTTTAAAAAAGATTAAATTTTTTAAGGAAATCATGAAAAAGTTTTCAGAACGATTTATTTAAAAAAACATTGAAAACTTATAATGAATGATTAAAATCATTTTGAAAACAATTTATTTGAAAAAAAAATTAAAATAAAAACATTTCTTGAATATTCGAAAAAAAATTAATAAAAAAATAACCTTGTAAAATTACAAAACAATTATCAAGGAAATGATGGTCACGATGACAACTAAGTCCATAATTGTCGAACATTTCCCTTTCATATTATATGTTTAGAAAATTTCATTGATCAGAAAATAAAAAGAAGATTACTTATAAACAAGTTGTATAAAAAGGTAATAAATGGAAAAGCATTTACTATAAAAATAATAGGATAATTGTAAAACCTTTTTTTGAATTTTTTTAGAAAACATGGTTTTCAAGGAACACAGATTTTCTACCAAAAAGTGTTGTAATGTTTGAAATTCTTAAATACACTTTATTAATCATATTATGTACTAAAGAGTTAAAAAATGGTAAAAATAAATTATGAAATAATGAATAATAATAGGATGATAAAATTAATTATTTTTCTTTAGTGATGGGTCAAATGATTTCATCAATGAAAGCATAATAAAAAACAGTCTCGATAAACTATGTGTAACACACCAAGCTTCTACAGTATGCTTCCCTTTGAATAATACAGTAGCGTGTGTTGTACGCAACTTCAAGTTCTAACACACACCACAACCAATCAAACTAGCTGTTATGAATAGTAATACCCACTTTTTTAAATTTTCAAATTTTCATCCCTCAAAATTGACTTAATTTTTGGATTCGCAATATCAAAATTATCCTAGGGTAAAATTTTGGAACTTTTCGGATAACATTTATATTTTGATTAATATTGAAAATTACTAAATTTTAATTAAAAGCATCTTTTTTAATCGAAATAATTAATAGTGATAAGTTATGAATTTTAGTTGTTTTAAAGAATATTTAGAATATATTTTTACCATTTAATACAATGTTGGTCATTGGACATAATTTCACAATTAAACCGGATATGAACAAGTGTCAATCTTTTGATAGTTATTATCTCTTAAAAACATGTTTTTTGTTTTAACAATGGGAATTAATTTTAAATTAATTTCGGCCACTTCTATGTGTTGAACATGGAAAAATGGATTCCATATTTGGAATCAGTATGTCCAAATTGTGTGAATAGATAACTTTTATTTTTAGACATTTTGAATAATTACTTCGGTAAATATTTTATTTACCATGCTTAAAGGGTAAATCCGAAAAATAAGGGTTAAAAAATAATATAATAATAATAATAAATTACCCTAAAACGTGTCCTAATATTATTTGTGGATACATGTCCGACCATGGAAATCTTTGGGTCTATTTTGGGACCCCATTGAGCCCCTTGTAGGTGATAGGGATACTTTATTTTAATTAAGTTAAAATAAATACAAAAATGATATAAGCATATCTCTTTTAGAAACGTTATTTTACATAAGCTTATATATTTTGGATTTCTGACTATAAATATTCATTTGAAATATAAAAAGATTTCTTACATAATGGTATTTTATTTATAATTTTTAAACATTAAATAAGTTAAGGTATTTATGACAAAATGGTGATGCGGTAATTACCTAATTAATGAAAAATTACAATAATCGATATTATAAATACCCAAATAAATGTAATTTGAGACTTTTTATAAATACCAATAATTTTATAGGTTAATATGACATGTTAGGATTGATTTAAATAACTTTTTTTTAAGTAATAATTCTTTTATGATTTATACAAAAATCAATTATTGAATAGTGTCATAATTGACATAAAAGAGTTTCTAAACAAATATTATATTATTAATTGATATTAAATTCATATAAATCTAAGGTTCTGCCAAGAGACATATATCATGATAGGTGTATCATTAATGGACCACTTGGGGGTCTCTTGGATGTATATAGTATGTTTATTAAACATATAATATAAAAATACAAAGAGACATTGTAAAAGTGAAACTAATTAACTAAGAGTTAATACATAAAGATACGGTTAATATAGAAACCCAAACCTGTATAAATCCTATTTTTTGAGTGGTTTTAGACCTATCCCCACCTTAAACTTTAAATAATCCACTTTGGAGCCATTAGAAACCGAATATGAATTTATTGTAAAATAATATTTCTAGCATTTCCAAAGGTCCCCTCACCCCTCTTATAAAAGTCCACTCCCCTTCTCATTAATTCACACCTTTTAAGCCTTTTGGTTCGGAAAAACCCTTACCAAATACTCTTTCAACTTCCCACACTTCATCCTAGAGGAATTCCTTTTGTCCGAAAGCCAACCTATGGAGCCCTTTTGATCAAATCAAAAGGAAGATCCTGAAGAAAAGGTAATGATTTCACCGCGCTTTTTCAAGTTCCTTTCTTCTTCCACTTCTTCTTTATTTTCTATTACCATTATAAAATAATAACTCTAGTATATTATATATAATTTGATGTTATTATAAACATGTTACAACAATATTTCAGTATTCTATCCATCCTTTGAATGACATGTCACCATACGTGCGTACGTACGGCTTACCGTCTCCACGTCGTGGTGTAATTGTTATTCAAAACATTATTATTTGAATGGGTGTAATAATGATGTGTAATTAATGTAAATAATAAATATAACATGATACTTATTATGTATATATTATATACCATCCAATTAAATATTATTTTAATATCAAAAGAATAATATTGTCGCTCGTGTGTACGTATGGACTACTGTCTCCACAAACGCGATGAGATTCATTCTCCATCGTATCCATTCAAGTATAATTCTCATTTTATGATTAATAATAATGTTTAAGGAATTAATATCATTATGAATATGAATAAGATACAGCCTATCCAAAACAAACCTGTCTTATGTAACAAAACATATAAACGAAAGTGAGCAAGTTAACACCCGAAACGACAATAATATTAAGATATTATTAACAAAGAAATGTTAAAAGATCATATATGATATCATATTAATGTATATGATTCTTGTATAATTTAATAACAATTATTTCACCATTATACAAGAGGTTAACCTACCCCCAACCAAGGAAAAGTACAAGGTAAGGGTTTATTTCACAATCTCTTCATTATCCGAGGTTGTTTATACGTAATAATATACTGGGATTTATTTATCATCCACATCCATGTTTCTTAAAAATTTATTTCAAATTTTTTTTAATTTTTACAAGAATATGGGTTAAATTCATTTATACCCTTGTTTGAATTTTTATAAGAAGTTTATAAAGGAATCTTTCCATCGTTTTCCAAACAAGGTTCTTTTTAACCATTTCGACAGAATTAAGGTAAGAATGTTTTTTTAACTTATACGGCAGGTGCGGCTATTTTCTGCCATTATAAAATCTTCGAAGCTTACCTTACAAGATTATAAGAAAAATTTCAAAGTAAATGTTTTATTTTATAATTATTTGAATCTTAAATGATTTCAAAATAGGAAGAGATATTTCTCAAAAAAGTATTTTGATTTCATCTATGTCAACATCCTTTGATGGATTTTAAGCTTATTTCAAGTTGATTTATTATGATACAAAACTTCCATATTGTACTGAAGGTTTTGCGATTTTTTAACTATGGATGTGTTATTTTTATACCATTCATGGTTTATGGAGAAATATTGACATGTCATATGTTAGTTTTAATACGAATGTTATGTTATGTCTAAACCTGTTCATATGAGGAATGCATTGGACATAATATGTGATGGGTGGAGCCCGCTATAGCTTCTCGATGCATCGGTAGGTCTCATGAGACAAACTAGTGTCTTGGCACAAGGCCTTGACAAAATCCTAATTGGTTTCTTGGCACAAGGCCTTGGCTATGTGGTTATGATAGTCTGACATTATGCATTCCATCATTATGAAAGTGGTTATTGATATTGCATGTGATTATTCGACTAGTAGAATATCCATGTGAATAAGTATATGGAATTATTTCATTTTATTTCTTCCATATTATGCTGAAGTTCAATTTTTAAAAGGCTTTTGTTTTAGTTATACATTGCCTTAAATGTTTATGCTTATTTATAAAACTTTCCTCTATATTGTTATCCTTACTGGGAATTTGATCTCACCCCTTTCTATGTTTTATTTTTTCCAGGATGTGAAGAAGTATTTTATGAATGACCTAGAGGGATAGTATGAGTAGATAAGAGTGTGGACTATGGAGACTATGTTGTTGTAGTTTTCATTTTATGATGTAATGTAAACTTTATTAATGTATCTAGTTATTCCAAGGATACTAAACTAATCGGTCTTTTGAGACTTGATCTTTCTTGTGATCATGCCAATGTTATGTAATAATGCACCGACTCTGGGTAACTAGGGTCAGGGAATTACAGTTGGTATCAGAGGAAGTTTAGTACAAAACATGGAAGCTTGATTTAGATAAACTCTGATTAGAGCACATTGACCTAAGATGGTCTTTGAGGATTATTATAGAATAACTTCCTACAATTTTGGTATTGTAGAGATTTTTTGAGTTTTCCGAGAAATACATCCCTATCTAGATACAAGCAGGTTGAGGCGGCTCTGGAACAGATGTACCTACGGGTAAAACCTAAAAACACCGCTTTGAGCTAGACTCGAACGGGAACTGGTGCATGACAACGGGCCTTGTTGCACTCTTGGTTATGAAACTCCCATGGGATATGCTTAGGATAACTCTCATTTTCTTTAAAAATAATTATGAAGGGTTTATGAGTATATACATCCTCAATGAAAACATTTTTTATGATTATGGATTATATCCATAAATAGTTCAATTTATGTTAATTATTTTATAAGTATGGAATTATCTATTTTGATTCATAAACTGATCTAGTTTATTCCATTGTTTATAAAAGGTTCCTAGTGGAATAAATGGAAACTGTATCAATGCACAAACTCTATGTAGGGATTTCCCTCCTGCTCAAGATAATTATAGTGGAGCTAGTGATACAACCGTTGCTGATCAACTAGTCACCATACTGGGACAACTCACTCAGGTTATGAATAATAACCTTACCCATATGGAGCACCCTGATCCACAGTGTGGAGGATCAATGTTAGATCACTTCATGAGGTAGCAACCAACAACATTAAATTAGAGTACAAATACATTAGTAGCTTAGCAATGGATAAGTTCCCTATAGAAAATATTTCAGGCCTTGGGGAGTAGTGAACGGGAAAAAGTTATCATGGTAGTTTACCGCCTCACTGAAGATGCTGATCAATGGTGGTCATTGATTCAAAACATGAAGGAAGATAACGAAGTATAAAATATGGAATGGAGGGATTTCAAAGATTTATTTTTAGAAAAATACTTTCCTCGTGACCATCGAGCATATATGGAAAGGCAATTTTCGAGTCCGAGACAAAAGGAGGATGAAAATGTCGTAAAGTATGAGGCTAACTTTACAAGGTTATCAAGGTATGCCGAAGATTGTATACGTAACCCAAGAAGTAATATTGATAGTTTATATGATGGGTTAAAACCGTTTCTCCATCAAGCATTAGTCTCACAATCCTTCTCATCGTATGGTGATATTGTCTCATGTGCTATCAAGACAAAGAAGGAATTATCTAAGTCTTATGACTTTAAAGCAAAGCAAGAGAAGAAGATATTTGCTGATCAATATGGGAATGTAAATAAAGGAAATAAGGGAAAAGTTGAATATCCATCCTACAATAAATGTGGGAAGAAACACCCTGGTACTTGCATAAAAGGAATGGGAGTCTGTTACAATTGTGGTGAAAAAGGCCACCAAGCTCGTGATTGCAAGGGAAAGAAGGAAGCTACCGATGTCCAATGCTACAATTGCAAGGAGATGGGACATTATGTAAATGAATTTCATAAGCCTCAGGGGAACTTACCTAAAAAATTTACAAGGGATAAAGGCCAAGATTATGCTATCACTACTGCTGAGGTAGAAGCTCCGAAAGACGTGGTGGAAGGTAATTTAATGGTTTCCTCAAGTTTAGCAAATGCATTATTTGATTCTGGATCATCACATTGTTTCATATCTTCCCAATTTACTAAGAAAATTAGATATTTCCAATTTGATTTAACAAGGGAGTTTTCAGTTAAAACTCCTAAGGGAATTATCATTGCAATGAAGTTTTGTGAGTCAGTCCCCATTAGAGCACAGAAATGTTCTTTATCTGCTGATCTCATCGTCGTACCTATGATCGAGTTTTATATAATCCTCGACATGGATTGGTTTTCAGACTATGATGCAAAGATTTATTATAAGAAGAATGAGGTTATGATTTTTGATGATGATGATAAGGAACAACTTCACTTTAGAGCAGAATCGTCACCACCTAATTCTTATCTAGATCTACCCCTAGTAGCTCAACTAAATTCAATTATTGGGGAGGTAGAAAATGAAATGACTGTGGGTGAGTAAATGAATGTTCAAATACATGACGTACCTATTGTGAAAGAATAAGTAGATGTGTTTCCAGAAGATTTACCTAGACATCCTCCAGAATGAGAAGTTGAGTTTTCCATTGATTTAATTCCTGGATCATGGCCTATATCGAGGACCCCTTATAGAATGGCCACTGTGGAATTAGTTGAACTAAAGAAAAAACTAGAGGAATTGAGTAATAAGAGATTTATTATCCCTAGTGTTTCTCCTTGGGGAGCCCCTGTTATTTTTGTTAAAAAGAAAGATGGATCTATGAGGTTATGTATCGACTACATGGAGATTAATGCTATAACAATAAAGAACAAGTATCCCCTACATCGAATTGATGATTTATTTGACCAACTGCATGGAACTCAATAATTTTCAAAGATTTATCTTCGGTCTGGATACCATCAGCTGTGTGTGAAGAAGGAAGACATTACGAAGAAACATTTTGAACCAGGTACGGGCAATACAAGTTTACGGTAATGCCTTTTGGTCTGACTAATGTGACCTCCGTATTCATGGATCTAATGAATAGAGTTTTCAAGTAATATCTAGATGAATTTGTGGTGGTATCTATTGATGATATCTTGGTATACTCCAAAAGCTATGAAGATCATGAAAATCACTTGTGCATTATCCTGAAGACTCTGAGAAGACATGAATTATATGGAAAGTTTAGCAAGTGTGAATTCTGGCTTCAGGAGATTTCTTTTCTTGGCCATATTTTCCCTAAAGATTTAATATATGTTTATCCTTCTAAGACCAAGGCAATACAAGAATGGCCTGCACCGATGAGTATAACTGAGGTACACTGTTTTATTGGTTTAGAAGGTTATTATCGATGTTTCAACCAGAATTTTTCTCGATTGGCTAACCCATTAACAAAGCTCACACGTAATGGGGTTAAATTTGTTTGGACAAAAGAGTGTGAAGAATGTTTCGAAGAACTGAAGAGAATAATAGAAAATGCTCCTATATTGACTCTACCATTGGTGAATGATGGGTTCATTATTTATAGTGATTCATCGAAGAAAGGACTTGGTTGTGTCTTTATGCAGAATGATAGGGTTATTGCCTATGCATCACGATAGTTGAAAATTCATGAGCAAAACTATCCTACTCATGATCTCGAGTTAGCAGCTGTGATCTTTGTTTTGAAGATAAGGAGGCACTACCTCGATGGGAAAAAATGTGAGATTTATACTGATCACAAGAGTTTGAAGTATATTTTCTCACAAAAAGAACTCAACATGAGGCAAAGGCGATGGATTGAACTACTCAAGGATTATGATTGCATGATACACTACTACCCGGGGAAGGCAAATAAGGTGGCAGATGCTTTGAGCAGAAAAGATCATGGAGTTTTGAACATGATGAGAATTGAAAGGGATCCTATTTTTATGGATATAGTAATTTTGGATATGGGAATCACCATGGAAGGTGAAACATCAATTATTTTTCAAATGGTTTCCAAACCATCTTTACTATAAAGGATAAAGAGTTCTTTGACCGACGATGAAGAGTTTCAGAAGAATACTAAAGATGTGAATTATGAAAGATTGAGAGACTTTGTGTATGAAGAAGGAACTTTAAAATTTGGTAAGAGACTTTGTGTTCCCAATATCCCTGATCTAAAAAGGGAATTATTGGATGATGCTTATAGTTCTGATTTCTCTATACACCCTGGGAGCACCAAAATGTATAGAGATTTGAAGGAACATTTTTGGTAGGACAACAAGAAGAGGGAGATTGCTGATTTTGTGTCAAGATGTATGGTTTTTCAACAAGTGAAAGCTAGAAGGAAACAACCTGGTGAAGTATTGCGACCACTTCCCATACCTGAGTGGAAATATGATAATATTACGATGGACTTCGTCATGGGGCTACCAAAGACTCCTAGAAAGAACCATGAAATATGGGTCATTGTTGATCTTCTTACCAATTCAGCACATTTTCCTGCTATAATGGAAGATTTACCACTTGAACGGCTAGAAAGACTATATATTAATGAATTTGTGAGACTTAATGAAGTACCCCTATCAATTGTTTCTGATCGTGATACCTGTTTTACTTCAAGATTCTGGAAAAGGATTTAGAAAGCCTTGGATTCTGAACTTCATTTGAGCACTGCCTACCACCCTCAAATAGATGGACAATGAGAACGGACTATTCAAACCTTAGAAGACATGTTCAGATCTTGCTAACTAGACTTTTAGGGTATGTGGGATCAATATTTACCTTTGGTAGAATTTTCCTATAACAATAGCTTCCATTCGAGTATTCAGATGGCAACATATGAAGCGTTATATGGAAAGAGATGTCGCACACCAACCTGTTGGGATGATGTTGGTGAAAGAAAACTTGTAGGCCCATACCTGGTGGAGGAAACAATGGAAAAAGTAAAGTTAATCCAAAATCACATCAAAGCAGCTCAAAGTAGGAAGAAGAGCTATGCCGATAATCGAAGGAAGGATTTGGAATTTCAAGTCGGTGATCAGGTTTTCCTAAAGGTATATCCATGGAAGGGAGTCATACGTTTTGGTATGAAAGGTAAATTGAGTCCCAGGTACATCGGACTTTTCTAAATTCTAGAACGAATTGGGGCTGTAGTTTACTGTTTGGAAATGCCGCCCAGTCTCTCCAAAGTTCACAATGTTTTCCACATATCTCTGTTGAGGAAATACATGCCTGACCCAACGCATGTACTCACCTATGAGTAATTAGAACTGGAACCCGATCTTTCTTATTGCAAAGAGCCCATCAGGATTCTTGATACAAGAGAACAAGTGATGAGAAACCGGACGACTCGTCTGGTGAAAGTTCTATGGAGAAACCATAAAATAGAAGAGGCAACGTGGGAACCCGAGGAACATATGATGAAGAAACACCCAAGTATTTTTATGCAGTAATATTCTAGAAATTTCAAGGACGAAATTATTTTAAGGAGGGGAGAATGTAACACCCCAGGTTTCCACGATATGACTCCCTTTGAATAATACAGTAGCGTGTGTTGTATGCAACTTTGAGTTCTAACACACACCACAACCAATCAAACTAGCCGTTATGAATAGTAATACCCACTTTTTGAAATTTTATAAATTTCATCTCTCAAAATTGAATTCATTTTTGGATTATAAATATCAAAATTATCCTTGGGTAAAATTTTGGAACTTTTCGGATAACATTTTTATTTTGATGAATACTGAAAATTACTAAATTTTAATTAAAAACAACTTTTTTAATCGAAATAATTTATAGTGATAAATTATGAATTTGAGTGTTTTTAAAGTATATTTAGAATATATTTTACCATTTAATAAAATTTTGGTCATTGGAAATAATTTTACAATTACACCGGACATGAACAAGTGTCAATCTTTTGATAGTTATTATCTCTTAAAAACACGCTTTTTGTTTTAACAATGGGAATTAATATTAAATTAATTTCTGACACTTCTATGTTTTGAATTTGGAAAAATGGATTCCATATTTGGAATCAGGATTTCCAAATTTTTTAAATAGGTAACTTTTATTTTTAGACATTTTGAATAATTACTTCAGTAAATATTTTATTTACCATGGTTAAAGGGTAAATCCAGTAAATAAGGGTTAACAAATAATATTATAATAATAATAAATTAAACTAAAACATATACTAACCTTATTGGGGGATACATGTCCAACCATGGGCATCTGTGGGTCGATTTTGGGACCCCATGGATCCACTTGTAGGTGATAGAGACACTTTATTTTAATTAAGTAAAAATAAATACAAAAATGACATAAGCATATATCTTTTAGAAAAAAATTTTTTACATAGGGTTATATATGTTGGAATTTTGACTATAAATATTAATTAGAAATATAAAAATATTTCCTACATAATGATATTTTATTTATAATTTTTAGAAATTAAATAATTTATTTTATTTATGACACAATGGTAATGCAGTAATTACCTAATTAATGAAAAATTAGAATAATTGATATTATAAATACCCAAATAAATGTAATTTGAGACTTTTTATAAATAAAAATAATTTTATAGGTTAATATGACATGTTATTATTGAGTTAATTAAGTTTTTTTGAAGTAATAATTATTTTATAAGTTTTACAAAAACTAATTATTGAATAGTGTCAAAATTGACATAAAATAGTTTTTAAAACAAATATTATATTATTAATTGACATTAAATTCCTAAAAATCTAAGGATCAGCCAAGAGACTTATATCATGATAGGTTTTTCATTAATTGACCACCTGGGGGTCTCTTGAATGTATATAGTAAGTTTATTAACCATATAATTTAAAAATACAAAGAGACATTGTAAAAATGAAACTAAATAACTAAGAGTTAATACTTAAAGATATGGTTAATATAGTAACCCAAAACTGTCTAAATCCTATTGGTTGAGTGGTTTTAGACCTCTCCCCACCGTAAAACTTAAATAATACACTATATATCCATTAGATACCGAATATGAATTTATTATAAAAAATATTTCTGGCTTTTTCAAAGGTGCCCCTCACTCCTCTTATAAAAGGGCACTCCCCATTCTCATTAATTCACAGCATCAAAGCCTTTTGGATCGGCCAAACCCTGCCCACATACTCTATCAACTTCCCTAAATTCATCCTAGTGGCCTTACTTTAGTCAGAAATCCAACCTAAGGATCCCTTTTGATCAAATCAAAAGGAAGAACCCGAAGAAGAGGTAATGATTTCACCACCCGTTTTCAAGTTCCTTTCTTCTTCCACTTCTTCTATCTTTGTTATTACTATTATAAAATAATAACTCCAGTATATTATATATACTTTGATGTTATTAAAAACATGGTACAACCATATTTCAGTATTCTATGCATCCTTTGAATGACATGTCCCCATATGTGTGTACGTACGACTTACCGTCTCCAAGTCATGGTGTAATTGTTATTCAAAACATTATTATTTGGATGGGTGTAATAATGATGTTTAATTCATGTAAATAATAAATATAACATGATAATGATTCTGTATATATGATATACCATCCAATTAAATAATATTTTAATATCAAAAGAATGATATTGTCGCTCGTGCGTACATACGGACTACCGTCTCCACGAATGCGATGAGATTCATTCTCCATCATATCCATTCAAGTATAATTCTTATTTGATGATTAATAATAATTTTTAAGGACATAATATCATTATGGATATGAATATGATAAAACCTATCCATAACAAACATGGCTTATGTAACAAAACATATAAAAGAAAATGAGTAAGTTAACACCCGAAACGACAATAATATTAAGATATTATTAACAAAGCAATGTTAAAAGATCATATATGATCTCATATTAATGTATATGATTATTATATAATTTAATAACAATTATTTTACCATTATACAGGAGGCTAACCTACCCCCAACCAAGGAAATGTACAAGTTAAGGGTTTATTTTGCTATCTCTTCATTATCCGAGGCTGTTTTTATGTAATAATGTACTGGGATTTATTTATCATCCACATCCATTTTTCTTAAAAATGTATTTCAAAACATTTTTACTATTTACAATAATATGGGTTATAGTCATTTATACCCTTGTTTGACATTTTATAAGAGGTTTATAAAGGAATATTTCCATCATTTTCCAAACAAGTTTCTTTTTAACCTTTTCGACAGAATTAAGTTAAGAATGTTTTTTTAACTTATACGGCGAGTGTGGCTATTTTATGCCGTTATAAAATCTTAAAATCTTCCCTTACAAGAATATAAGAAAATTTTCAAAGTAAATGTTTTATTTTATAATTTTGTGACTCTTAAATTATTTCAAAATAAGAAGAGATATTTCTCTAAAAAGAATTTTGATTTCATCTATGTCAACATACTTTGATAGATTTTAATCTTATTTGAAGTTGATTTATTATGATACAAAACTTTCAAATTGTATTGAAGGTTTTGTGATTTGTTTGACTGTGGATGTGTTATTTTTATACCATTCATGGTTTATGGAGAAAGTATTGACATTTCGTATGCTAGTTTTAATACGAATGTTATGTTATCTTCAAACTTGTTCATATACGGAATGGATTGGACTTAATATGTGACGGGTGGAGCCCGATATAGCTCCTCGATGCATCGGTAGGTCTCATGAGACAAAATAGTGTCTTGGCACAAGGCCTTGACAAAATATTAATTGTAGTCTTGGAATGAGGCCTTGGATATGTGGTTATGATAGTCTGGCATTATGCATTCAATCATTATGAAAGTGGATATTGATATTAAATGTGATTATTTGACTAGTAGAATATCCAAGTGAAAACGTATATGTCATTATTTCATTTTATTTCTGCCATATTATGCTGAAGTTCATGTTTTAAAAGGCTTTTGTTTTAGTTATACATTTCCATAAATGTCTATGCTTATTTATGAATGTTTCTGATATATTGTTATCCTTACTTGGCATTTGAGCTCACCCCTTTCTATGTTTTATTTTTCCCAGGATATGAAGAATTATTTTATGAATGACCTGCAGGGATAGTATGAGGGGATAAGAGTGTGGACTATGGAGACTATGTTGTTGTAGTTTTCATTTTATGATGTAATTTAAACATTATTAAGGTATCTAGTTATTCAAAGGCTACAAAACTAATTGGTCTTTTTAGACTTTATCTTTCTTGTGATCATGCCAATGTTATGTAATAAGGCACCGACTCTAGGTAACTGGGGTTAGGGCGTTACCCAATGAGATTGTTTCAATAAACTCTTAGAACTTGGTAATTTCGAATTATACTCCCCATGAAAGAGAATGAAATCAAATGAAAGTTAAATATCACTAAAATAAAAAGATTCATGATATTACATGTAAAATGGTATTATATAAACTTTTTCAAAGAATATTGGTGGATTACATGGCATGTGTCTCAAAGAAGGAAAATTGAGATAAAATTACTTTAACGATTTGGTAACTTTTGAAAAAAAAACATGGAAATAAATACCATAAAATGGATATACAAATACCCATAAATTTATTTATATTAATAATATAATACATCTATGGGAAGGAAACACTCCATATATAAGAAATAGGTGATGAAAATGGCTTGTGTCTCATGGAAAATCAAAGTGAGACAAGAAAACCCTTAATACCTGTGTTACTTTATATTCATGATCCTGATGAAAAAATAAAATAAATAAAATAAATAAAATAATTAAATAAATTAAATTAATGATGAAACATGTTATAAGAAGGTATATAAACAACACAAACGAAGTGAGTGGTGAATATGGATTGTATCTCATGAAAATAAAAAGCGAGATGAAATTCCCTTACCAGAAGTCTTGATTTCTTCATAAATGTAAAAAATACTTTATCATAAATATACGTTTATTATAAATCTACTATATAACCATATTATTATATATAATACCATATATTATTTTTATCACTTTATATTACTTGATTATTAGAACTTCCATGTTAATGTTATGTTTTGGGTAATATCTGCTTCATTTTTCATATATGTTTTGGCATGTTATTCTTGATAATATTACTTAGATCAAAATTTAATCACTACTAGAATCCGTAATAATTGTGATGGCCTATTTGCGATGGGATACCATCACAAATAGGCTTTAGCGATGGGGCCCCATCACAAATAGCCCGTTGTAGAAAACACTTTCGAAAATATAAGTATTTTCGACTGGCCCGTTGCAAAAAGTGTTATTTGTGATGGGAAACATTGTCATCGCAAATAATCTTCTGATTATATGTATTATATATACATAAACATTTTCACGATTGGCCCGTCGCAAAAACTATTTGCGACGGGCTCTCATCCCGTTGCAATATATATATATATATATATATATATATATATAACACTTTCTGCGACGGGCCCGTCACAACAAATTATTTGCGATGGTCTAGTAGTATCGTCACAAATATATTTTTAAAAATATTTAGTTAGACTATTTGCAAAGGGAACCCGTCGTAAACGGTCCCTTCGCAAACGGTCCCTTCGCAAATAATAAATTAATTCTTTTAAAAATAAAATTTACTAAAATTACGTTTAATGAAAAAATAATATTACTATTATTAAAACAATAAAAAATAAAAAATATTAAAATTCTCAATATTCACAAAAAAATATAAAAAATAAAAAAATATTAAAAATTAAATTATGTAATATTTTCACCGATATAAAAGACAGGAAATGTAAATAATTTATATTGCAATGTTAAATTCCAATGTTTTTAACATAAAAAAATCACTAGGGAAGTCGTTTTCTGGAGGAGGTGGAGGAGCTGAAGGGGCTGGTGGAGGAAACTTCATCCCTAAACTACGAGTCAGACGGTGCATGTACTCCATCTACTCATGATGCTGATGCTGCCATCGACGCATCTGCTCATCGTAATGCTACTCCTGCTGCTGCTACCACCGATACATCTCTTCTTGCTGCTTCTGCAAGGTCTCTATATGCTCAGCCTGAGCTCGAAACTGCTCCTAATACTGTGAGTCAGAAGATGATGCCTCTCCATGAGCGCCTCTTGAGCTGGATGCTGGCATCGTATCAGAACCATAATAAGTACCAGGAGTCAAATGAGAGTTGATTCCAACTACTCTGCCCTTCTCAAAGCCATATTGAGACTCCTACATCCATGCCACCCCATCGAAATGGTGAGCACTGGTCTGCTCAGCTGTCTCAGCCTGACCCTCAGCCTGTGTTTGAGAGGTCTCAGTCTCATATGACTCCTTCAATTCCAATTTAAATTTAAAATTGTAAAAATATTATACGTAGTTAATTGTTAAACTGAAAAAATAATACTAACCACAATATGATGCTGGTGATCACCTTTAATCTCTCCAGTATCTATATCACTGTACATCCTCCGATAAACGTCGAACTCCGTAATATCGGGATGCTCGAATGCCTACAGAAACATAAAATAAACTTTTTATATTTAAAGTTATATAAAATATTTAAAAAATATACTTACCAGATTCTCTCTATGCAAACTGAATGTACAACTACCAGCTCGATGCGTCACCTACTATCTCCACCGGTTCTGTCGTCCCACTGAATATCTCCTCTAAAATCCACCACCCAACCAGTGTAAAAATAATCCATCCCAAATGTGAGATGAAATATACTCTGGTTGGTGGGCTATAAAAAACTCATCAAATTCTGTCACCCCTTCTTTCTTAATGGATGTCCTTCTCAAATTTACAAAAACTGGCGGAAACGGTCACGCATAAAAACCTTCCTTGCCGCGTGTATAACGTCGCGCATGCTATCATCGATAGGATTCCATAAACCCTAAAAATAATTTATAATATCAAGTTGTTAATAAAATAAATTTCAAAAATAAATATTATTTATTTACATACCATCCAATGCTAGAACATGTCACATCACACATCAATGAGAATCTGTTCCGATGTGATCCATGGATGAGAAAAATAATTGCGCAATATAGAACTCCCTTGTCCAATAGCTAAATGATGAAAACTATGAAAAAGGAATAAATAATCAAACAATTAGTATATATATAAATTAATTAATGAAATCTAAATGAAATATACATGTTACCATACCTCTGTGTGCATGGATTGAAACCAAGACATGGACGTCGCTCGGGGATAGGGTCAGGAATCATCAGTTGCCGAAGACTGCGCCCCCTCCGCGTACCTCCTGAACCACCAGTAGGCAGAGGGTCAGATGATCCCACATCCTCATAATACAAAGGTAGATCATCCTCTTCTAACTCACGCAATAGATCAGAGTCCATCTGAAACACAAAATGATTGTTGTTAGCAGATAGTTGAAAATAACTATTATATATAGATATATATTAGTTATGATTATAACCAGCATTTAACTATGTCAATGGTCACATTCATTCTTTTCTCCATATCTTTCAATGTCAATGTCTTCATCTTCCTTCTCAACATCATCAAAATCCATATGAGTTTCATTTTCAGCATCTCTTGTCATTTCAAATTCATTTGTAACATCATTAAAATCTTCATCACCATCTATCCTTAATTGTCGGGTGTCATCGTCGATATTCATGTCTCTTTGTGAATCAGATAGATTTTGATCCGTCTCTTGAAAAATATCAATTCCTTCCACTTCAGCGGAACCACATCCAGTTCGAGTAAACTGATTTTCCCAAGATTTCTTTTTTATTATGCTCCACCAATTGCTCAAGTCTCTTGAAGTAGCATAGTACTTTGCATAATAAATTTGATGTGCCTGTTGAGCCAGTAAAAATGGTTCATTTACTACAAGAATACTTTTATATTTAATATCGATGATTCCATGAGTCGGATGAACACGCAAACCTCTCTCAGTATCCAACCACTAACATTTAAACATTGTTATGTAATTCTTTCATAGATAACACAACTCAATAATTTCATCCAAAATTCCATAAATGTCAACTTCAGTTTCTCTGTGATGTGATCCTCTCAAGAAAACTCCATTGTTCAATTTTTTTTTGATTCCCCATATTCATGTGTATGAAATAGAAAACCATTCACCACATATTCATTATATTATTTAACCATTTTGGATGGTGGTTTACTCAATATAAAGAGACTCTTATCAATTTTATCAGCATATTGAGACACCTAAAAATTTGTAAAACAATTATCAATATAATAAATAATAAACGGAATTGATATTAAACCATCAATAATTTATGTTACCAGTTTTTGAAACCATTGAGAATTTTGTTTTTATGATTTCTTCAAGAGAAGCTACTATAATTTGTGGAAGTTGTTACGTGATATGATTATCATATAACCTAAAGATAAAATAAGTTTAAATAATGTAACATAAATTATAGAATAAGTGATAAAAGAACTCACAAGACAAATGATGTCATTTTTTTCACAGTTGAGTAGAACTTTTGTATGAGCTCTGTAATGTTAATCATCTAAAAGACATCATTCATGAACTCCACCAAAACCAAGATTTGGCTGATTAAAAACTGTTAATTGATTTTCCAATTCATCATTAACGTTCCCCTCATTTCATCCCATGCGATTCTGTTTTGAGGGATACTGGGATTCAAAATAATGAGACAAGAAAAAAGTAATTTCCTCTTTCAAATAAGCTTCAACAATTGAGCCTTCAACTGATGATTTGTTACGTATTTTTTTATTCAATTTCTGCATGCATATCTTGAATGGGTACATCCATCGAAACTGCACTAGACCTCCAAATTTAGCTTCTTGTGGAAAATGTAATATCAGATGTTCTATTGAGTCAAAGAAAGCCAGCAGAAATATTTTTTCCAGATTACATATAATAACAGCAACATCTTCTTCCAGTTTTCTTAGTGCATCGTAGTTTGTTGTCACTGAAAAAATGTCTTGAAAAAAATATGATATGTCTGTTATCGAATCCCAAATCATAAAATTCAACAAACCTCTAAATCCAATCAGCGTAATTCTTTCTATTATAACATGACAATCATGACTTTTAAATCCACTAATATAACCATTCTTAACACATCTTCCCAAATTGGAAGCATAGCCATCTGGAAGACTCAAATCTACAATCCACTGACATAATAATAAGAGACTCTCTTTGGATAGTGTATAAACTGCTTTTGGCTTCATTAACCTCTATGATCTGACATTTTCAAAGAAATTAATTTTTGGTTGCCTACAAGTTTGGTCAATATCTATTCGTACCTTTACAGTATCCTTGGTTTTACCTGGTGTATCCAAAACTGTATGAAATAAATTATCAAAATAGTTCTTCTCAATATGCATAACATCCAACATGTGGAAGACCAACAAATCTGACCAATAAAAAAGATCCCAAAAAATTCTCCATTTTATCCAATTATTTTCTTTCCCAAAGCCATGAATTTTGTGTTGGTTTACTGTTCGTCCAAATGTGATGGGGGTAATGAAAATACAACTGATTTTAACTCTGTACATGAGATCATCTCGAGAGGTTCATCCCTTTCAATTTTAAATTTTCTGAAATGAGATTTGTTCCTCCGAAAAGGATGATCGGTTGGAAGAAATCTACGGTGACAATCAAAATATCATGTTTTTTTCCATTGACCAGCATAAAGGATTTGTTTTCGTTCATACAGTAAGGACATTATTTCAGACCACGTGTACTCTAACGAGGAAACATGCCATATGCAAGATAGTCACTAATCATCCACATCAATGCAACTTTAAATATGAAATTTTGTTTCACAACAACATCATATGTATTAACACCATCACTCTACAATGCATTTAACTCATCAATCAATGATTTCAAATAAATATTAATATTCTTTTTCGGATTTCCTGGGATTAATAGAGTCAAAAAGATATGAGGGTCCATCATCAATATCCATGGAGGCAAATTATGCGGAGTTATAATGACATGGCAACATGAATAATGACTACCATAAGAACCAAATGAACAAAAACCTTCAGTAGAAAGACCCAATCACACGTTTCAGGATTTTATAGCAAAATACGGATGAAGACGGTCAAAATGTTTCCATGAATTACCATCAAATGGATGATTCAGGCTTTTACCTGTTGAAATCTTGGTTTTATGCCATGACATCATTGACGCTGTGTTCTGAGACATAAATAAACGCTGTAACCTGGGTGTAAGGGGGAAATATCTCAACTGTTTTACTGGAATCGATCTAGACTTCCCTAGTTGAGTTTCTTTATACCTTGATTGTCCACATGTGGGACCAATATCCAATTAATCATTTTCTCTAGAATATAAGATGCAATCATTTGGACATGCATGAATCTTACGATAGCTAAGGACCAAATTACGAGTCAACCTCTTTCTCTCATATTAATTTGTAGGCAACACATTTCATTCAGGTTATAGTGATTTAACAAAAGGAAATATCTGATCAAAATAGTTGTTTGACATTGCATTATCTGATTTAATAGCCAAAATTTTTTCAACCACTTCTAATTTGCTAATCTTGCAACCAAGATATAATGAATCCTTAGCAGAACTCAACAACTCATAAAATTCGAATAGTGCCAACTCAGGATTTTACTCAATATCATCATGAGTTTCAGTTTGATGCACAGATGGACTGAAACATCATGTACTAAATTTTGAAATTGTGATGGATCTGGAATCAAGTTATTAGGATCTTCTTTAGAACTGCGTTCACCGTGTTGATACCAAAAAACCTAATCTGGTTGAAAACCCAAATGCAAGAGATATCCCCCAACATTGTCAAATGTGTCAAATATTCTGAGAGAACATTTTTTACAAGGACACATAATTTTGCCTTCTAAAACATATTCTGGTTTTGAAGATACAAATGCTAAGAAAGCTTCAACACCCTCAATATATACAAGATTTAAACGAGAACCATTTGTATTTCTGCGTTGATTTATCCAAGCATGATCATCTAAAAATGACTGATGTCGACTTCCTTGTTCCATATTTTTCTACATAAAACATAAAATCATCACTGTTTTTGAAAAGTTTTAAATTATAAAAATACTATCTGAAAAAGAATATAAATAATTACAACTACTTAATAATTATCATTAATTAAGTGTGACATAATTTCCAGTGGATTGACGACTACTCTTTTGTCTAATTTCTCATTTAATTGCATATTTCTCACACTTATTATTGCTAATTATTTCTAATTATTCCTAATTATTCCTAATTATTTCTAATTATTACAAATTATTACAAATTGTTACAAATAATTAATAATGTTACTAATTATTATAATTTATTACTAATTATTACAATTAATTACTAATTATTACAATTTATTACTAATTGTTACTAATTATTACTATTTATTACTAATTTAGCAATACTTAGAAATACTTAACAAAAGGAAAACTGCTTGAATAATTAAAGGAAACATGGTAATCACCGTTGTAGAGATGATTACAAATTTTCCCTTAATTATCCAAGCATACTTCGTTTACTAATTATTAGTAATAAAAAAATTATATTATCAATATTTACAAAAAAACAATATTCATATTATTAAAATAAAAAAATTAAAATATTAAAATTATCAATATTCACACTAGACTTTGTTCTATTCTTAACATGTTCAAGTCCCAAAGGGTCATCAATTGTCATGTCATGAATAAAAAAATGTTTGTGTCAGTCATGTACAATGTAAACTCTATAATTGTACTTGCATGGTTGATCAAATCGCAAGTAGTGTTGCAATAGGATGACCAAAGTAATGACGTTCTCATCTCTAAGAATCATCTCACATGACACTTTACATAGATCATTCTTCCTAAAACATTTGAGGGGATATCATTATTTTTCCCTTAAATTTTCAAGGAAGAATGGTCTATGTAAAGGTTCATGTGAGATAATTCTTATTGATAAGCATGGCATGGCTTGGTTTGTCCGATTACAACACTACTTGTGAGGTGATCAACCATACAAGGAATATTTTAGAGTTTACATTGGACATGGATAACATAAACTTTTTATTATGCATGACATGACAATTGGCGACCCTTTGAGATTTGAACATGTTAAGAATAGAGAAAATCATGTTACAAATATTGATAATTTTAATATTTTATAAATTTTTTAATATTTTGATAATATTAATATTTTTTTTCATAAATATTGATAATATAATTCTTTTATTGCTAATTATTGAAAATTATTTCTAATTATATCTAATCATATCTAATTATTACTAATTATTAATAATTATTACTAATTATTACTAATTATATCTAATTATTACTAATTATTACTAATTATTACTAATAATTACTAATTATTACTAAGTATTACTAATTATATCTAATTATTACTAATTATATCTAATTATTCATAATTATTACTAATTATTCCTAATTATTACTAATTATTCCTAATTATTACTAATTATATCTAATTATTCCTAGTTGTAGCTAATTATTACTAATTAAAGCTAATTATTCCTAATTATAGCTAATTATTTCTAATTATAGCTAATTATTACTAATTATAGCTAATTATAGCTATTTATAGATAATTATTCCTAATTATAGATAATTATAGCTAATTATTCCTAATTATTCCTAATTATTCCTAATTGTTACTAATTATTCCTAATTATTACTCATTATAGCTAATTATTGCTAATTATTGCTAATTATTTCTAATTATTGCTAATTATTTCTAATTATATCTAATTATTCCTAATTATTGCTAATTATATCTAATTATTCTTAATTGTAGCTAATTATTCATAATTGTAGCTAATTATTCCTAATTGTAGCTAATTATTCCTAATTGTAGCTAATTATTCCTAATTGTAGCAAATTATTTTTAATTGTAGTTAATTATTCCTAAATGTAGCTAATTATTCCTAATTGTATCTAGTTATTCATAATTATAGATAATTATAGCTAATTATTCCCAATTCTAGCTAATTAATCCCAATTATTGCAAATTATTCCTAATTATTTCCAGTTATTCCTAATTATTTCTAATTATTCCAAATTATTCCTAATTATATATAATTATTCCAAATTATAGCTAATTATTCCTAATTATAGCTAATTATTCATTATTATAGCTAATTATTCCTAATTATAGCTAATTATAGCTAATTATAGCTAATTATAGCTAATTATAGATAATTTTAGCTAATTGTAGCTAATTATCCCAAATTGTAGTTAATTATCACTAATTGTAGCTAATTATGTCTAATTGTAGCTAATTATGTCCAATTGAAGCTAATTATGTCTAATTGTTGATAATTATTCCTAATTATAGCCAATTATTCCTAATTGTAGCTAATTATTCATAATGGTGGCTAATTATTCCTAATTGTAGCTAATTATTCCTAATTGTAGCTAATTATTCCTAATTATTCCCAATTATTACTAATTATAGCTAATTATTCCTCACTATTACTAATTATTACTAATTATTCCTAATTATTACTAATTATTCCTAATTATTACTAATTATTCCTAATTATTACTAATTATTCCTAATTATTACTAATTATTCCTAATTATTACTAATTATACATAATTGTTACTAATTATACATAATTGTTACTAATTATACATAATTGTTACTAATTATACATAATTGTTACTAATTATCCATAATTATTACTAATTATCCATAATTATTACTAATTATCCATAATTATTACTAATTATCCATAATTATTACTAATTATCCATAATTATTACTAATTATCCATAATTATTACTAATTATACATAATTATTACTAATTATACATAATTATTACTAATTATACATAATTATTAATAATTATTGCTAATTATACGTAATTATACATAATTATTACTAATTATTCTTAATTATATCTAATTATTTCTAATTATATCTAATTATACATAATCATTACTAATTATTACTAATTATATCTAATTATACATAATTATTACTAATTATTCGTAATTATATCTAATTATTCCTAATTATATCTAATTATTCCTAATTATATCTAATTATTCCTAATTATATCTAATTATTCCTAATTATATCTAATTATTCCTAATTATATCTATTTATCCTTAATTATATCTATTTATTCTTAATTATATCTATTTATTCCTAATTATATCTATTTATTCCTAATTATATCTACTTATTGCTTATTATATCTACTTATTGCTAATTATATCTATTTATTGCTAATTATATCTATTTATTGCTATTATAACTATTTATTACTAATTATATCTATTTATTCCTAATTATATCTAATTAATATTAATTATAACTAATTATTTATAATTATAACTAACAATATCAATTTCTTAGTAAAACTAAATATAAATAAAAATCAATTGAAATCTAATTAAACTAGAACTAATAAACAACAATTAAAATTAACATAAAAAATAAAATAAATATAAAAAAATAAAATATAAATACCTTAAACTTTGATATTCTGAAGATATTAACGCTCTCCGATTTCTCTCGTATAAAAAACTTCAACTAAAAGAAAATTTCTCTTTGAAACTGAAGAATGAAGAGAGAGATAGAGCAAGATCTGAATGATTTGTGGAAAAATGGATGGGGGTATATATAGGTTACATTAGTTGCGACAGGATTATTAGCGACGGGCTTCCCTTCACAAATGGTAGTAATTGCGACGGGGCCCGTTGCAATTACCCTCGGCCGCATTAATTACAGCTGGCGGTTAAAAGGTTATTTGCGATGGGTCCCATCGCAAATAGTCCCTCCCGACAGTCTTTTTGCGACAGAACGACATCCCGTCGCAAAAAGGTATTGACCGCCGCCGGGTATTGGCGACGGGACCCATCTCAAATACCCATGCGTGGTTTGGCACAAAATCTGCGCAGTTTGGCACACAAGTCGCACCAAACTATTTGTGAAGGGAGACGAAATCCTGTCGCAAATAATTGGTTATTTGCGACGAGCTACTTTCCCCGTCACAAATAGCTTCCTGGACGGGTTATTTGCAACGAGATTTCATTCCGTCGCAAGTAAACCGTCACAAATAGTGATTTTTCCCATAGTGAATTATTCCCAAAATGTATCACAAGGTATAAATATAATATATATTCATTATATATGTATTTATAATAATATATATAAGATTTTAGTGTGAAATGGAATACACTTTTCATGGAGACGGTAGACTATACATACACATGAATGTTGTTTCCGTTTTATTGTCGTATTAAAAGAAATAAAGTAAATGAAATTATGTATAAATATATATATATTATAATTAAAGTAGAATTAATATTTCATATATATCAAATAAATTAATTAAACACATCCTTAATACATTCCATGTAAGGTTTTAATGAATCACATCGCTTTGAGGAGGCAGTAGTCCAAACTTCCCCAAATGAAATTATTGTCCTTAAATAAAATGGAAATAATGAATGTATGAGTTATAAAATAACTAAATATGAATAATGAAATAATAAATATCATACATAACATATAAAAATATAGTTTCTATCATAATTACCATTCATTAATGGTTTTAAATGAAAAATAAACAACCCCGTTTCTTGAGGTGGTAGTTCGCCATATACAAGTACAGTAAGTTCATTACCCATTAGATGAAAGTTTTTAGGTGAAATTTGAACCATTATAATAATAACATAAAAGTATATTTATTATAATTCTGTTATTATATAATAATGTAATAATAATTATTTAGGTGGTGTATAAAGAAAATAAAATAATAGAGTTTGAGGAAGGATGTTACATCTTCTTTGGGAAACTCATTTTGATTTGAACAAAAGGGCTTACTTGGTTGGATTTACTCTAAAATGGACTATTCATGGAGTAATTAAGATATTTTTTAATCTTATTTTATCATATTTTGTGTGATCCAGTGGTCATGGGAGGTGTGAATAAGTGGGAGGGGTGAGTGCCTTTTTCTCGGGGTGGAGGAGTGGCATTCTTGTAAATTTTTAAAAAGGGAATCCACCAATGTTTTTCCTAATATAAGTGGCTCCAATAATGGAAAATATTATATCCAAGGGATGATATGGTATAAATAGTTGTATCCAATGGATTTGGTACAAGTTTGTAGGTGATTTTGGGCATTATGTTTAAAGTTTAGTCATTTATTAAGCTACATTCCCTCGTAATCAATGTAAATAATTTTAATTACATTCACTAATATTTTTGGGCAAAAACTATGTAGAACTTATTAGACAGTATATATTATTCTGATTTAAAATATTGAATCCATTTTTTTTAAATTCAAATCAATGAATTGGTAGAAATTAATTTAAATTTAATCATGCATATGGGATAAAAAGTGAGTTTTTTAAGTAACACTGTTCAAAAGTTTGTTGAGTTTTTATACCAAATTTCAATGTTAAATTGATTCAAATTACCTAAATTGAAATCATTTATATAAATTTTATCTAATTTAACTTTAAAAGAACTCAAAAACAAAATTTAACATTATAAATAAACTAGATGATAAAATAGTTTGAATTAAAATCCATCATTTTTTACTATTCATGAAAAAATGAAACTTCATAGACAAATACCAAAACATCCCCTATAATAATTTTTATGATCCAAATAATTTTTTTTATTTGGACATAAAAAATAAATAAAATTTCCCAAAATTATATTTAAAAGGGGTTCTCCATTAAAAGGACAAATTTTCTTTAGAAGAATATATCATTTCATTAATAAAGATGGATTTTTTTTATATTATACCTATAAACTATATTTGATAAGTATAAAAAGTATTGATTTTATATTTTATGTATAATGTTTTTTAAACACTAATCAAAATTGGGTTTTATAATTTATTGATATAAAATTGTGTTTGTACATAGAAAAATAGTTTTTGTAGAAAATTAATTTCTTTATTTTCAAATGGTTCTTACATTTAATTATACTAATTAAAAACCAACGTATTAAAGTTATATATATATGTGTGTGTGTGTGTGTGTGTGTAAATACTATATTCATATTTTAGTAATTCATATTATAAACTTCCATTCAAAATTCTAGTTGGTGGTTATAATAATATTTTAATAATAATATTAATAGTGTTTTGTAGTTCGGTAGAAACTCGATCTTGCTTGTTAGAAAAGCTATCGAATAAACTCAATAGTCTATTTAATAGAATTGAAAAAAAATTATTTCATGCAATTCTAGATAATCTAATTTGTGAGTGTAGTGCATACAATCCAATCACAGTGCTTTAATACCAAAAACTATATTCAGTGTTGCATGAAATGAATAATATTAAAAAGATTAAATTAATTTGAAAACAATATTTCACAAAATCTTGGGGTGTTACATTCTACCCCCGATAAAATTAATTTATGACTTTAAATTCGTTTAGTTTATCTAAGATTTAATACATTAGTGGTCTATTCATAGAAACCCACATTGTAAAAATTAATTCTAAATATTTTTATAAAAAATGTTTGAAACATAATGGTTTCACAATTTTACATGTAACTAGGTTTACACATATAATAACATAGGTGGGAAGTGAAAACATTAACTTAGAGGAAAAGCGTAAATATTTTAAGGAATTCATTGAAGTTATCAATCAAATAAAAGTTAACGATTAATGGAAAATTGGGGGTCTCAAAGACAGAAATCTGCAATGATTTAAAAGGCCATCAGTTCAACAAAAATTAAGGTATTAGAACAACAATATATCTCCAGATCATTTTCTTAAAGTTGAATAATTTTCATGGAAATATATACTAAAATGATTTCAAGGAAACATTACACTTTTTTGTGTCTTGATCAACATCCACTACATCTCCCATTCTTATAAATAAAGGTGAATTCATCATTCCCAAAGCATTGACAGATCATGAGATCCATGAATAAAATGACACGTCATTCCATCCGTTTTTATGAAAAAAAGGTTAGCACTGGATATCCAATATGAATAAATCTACATTTGGTGAGATAATAATTTAATCTCTAAAGCCTTATCCAAATTTTAACATAATATATTCCATAAATTGTTAGACTTATAACCCTTCGGAAATATGATAGTCCAAGATTCTAGAAATAAGGTCACTAAATTTATCCAAATAACTTATCATTGATCCCCCATATATCATAAATTATCTCTTGGTTGTCACATAGGAAATATGTGAATAATATATATCATATATTCCCGTCAAACATTTCAATAACCTGAATTACCACAATTGATTATTTAAAGCATGCAAGTTTCCTTATTCCAAAGTATATTGGATATATTTATTAAATATAAAAATTTTTGTAAACTTCAACAATGATAGCGTAACCACTTGTCAACATGTCCTTAATTAGTTCCAAGGTTATCAGTACCGTCCAAATTACTTATTTATATCCAAAATATATTTATCCAAATAACATTATGTTATCATAAGGAACATATTAAGGGATATCTTCCCTTAGTCAAAATGTCATGTTTCCATTAAATTACTTTTATAGTCCATAAAAAAATTCCACATGAACTTGTAAATATCAATGGAAAACATTAACTAAATATCCTTTTATATTTCACCATTAATATAATATAATTATTGAATCAAAATACATAAAAAATTCAATTATTCCACGTTGTCCATAAGCTATAAGAAGGATACCTCATAATCTTACATAATACCCCTTTCCTTTCACATTTCATCTATAATCACATCCTCATTAGCAATATTACATTTACTCAAACCACCTTGATGAATCTCTTCTTAATCTGTCCACTTGGGACATTGATTTTCATAATGATGATTCATTCCACACTAAAATATTTAACCGTTGATGATGTATTAGAGAGGCTAAAATTTCCATCCATTTCATTAACTGAACCCTCATTTTTCCATTGATGTTAGTTTCATTTTTTTCCTTCTTTTCCATAGTCAAAACATTTTCTTTTTCCTCTAAGACATTTAATTAGCTAATTATTTCCACATTCCTGACACAAAGGAAACTGAAACTTATTTCCTCCATGGTATCTATTACCCTAATTCTCAATAAAAACCTTCCTTCATTTCCTTGGGGAGTCTGAGAGTTGGTTAAGGTACACGTTTCTAATCATGTTCCATGAAAACTGACTAGGCATGATCACAACATCCTTCACTACAGTGACCGTCCCACTTGACTACTCATAAAACGATTTTCCATTACATTCAATGTTAACCCAATTCATTTTGGTTCCATCCCTTTTCCAAAACTCATAATCATTGATTAAGAAACAATTATCATAGTAAGGAACCACATAATCATGAAAAACCAATTATAGGATGTCTAAATTATTACACCTTCCTTAATCATTGAAACCATCGGTTTATCCTAGGAAAATCATAAAAAAAATCTACTTAAATACTTCATGTTGATTGTTAAAGAGTTTTTGAATTTCTAAAACATATCCCCTGGGAGTGTCAAACTATGTGTGAAGAAAGGCCTTTTGTTGTGAACAAGGATACATTCGAGTTAGGCTTGACACACCTTGTTAGAGTTGTAACCCCTAGGCACATCTGTGCTAGATCCACATCCACTTGTATCATAATGATATGGATATATTGCAAGGAAACCACTAACTCTACCATTTACCAAAATTCCAAGAAATTTTCATAAACATTAACTCATCCTGAGACTTAGAATTTGAGACCCCCTAGACATATCCTTAGAAATATCCCTAGGGATCTCACTAAAATTTTCTCATCCAAGATTCCAAAGGTTAACTAAAACATTAATATGATAACATGTAATAACCCAAAATACCATGTAATTTTTTTGAAAATTAAATGGGATTATTTTGAGACTAGGCTCTGAGACGACACATAATTTTGTGGCCTAAAATGTTCAAAATGTATTTTGAAACTATTTTAAAGTTCATTAAATAAACATATGAGTGGGTTTTTTATAAGATTAAAACTGGTTTCTAAATAAAAAATATTATGACACAATTGATCTTAGAGTGTCAAGATTCTCCTTGAAAGGTCTTAACATTGACCTGTGTGGGTCGACCGAAAAAGATAGTTTTTGTAATTTTTATTATAAAAAAATAAAATAACTTAAAAACGTATTTTGTTTATTTTATTCATCATTAATAATTGAATCCTTAGAGATAAAGTGAAGTGAAGAGGTGACATTGAACCTCATTAATGAACCATATTAATGAGTTAGTGTATCAACGCTGCAACACATCATAATAGAAACACTAATTCATGTTTCTTCAATTAATAGCCTAACAAGCAATGCAGGATTGGGGAAAAAAATACTAAGATTACATTGAGGCTTTGGTGGGTGGTGATGACAAACAAATAAACCAATTTATTCCACCCTTCGAAGAACCACTATCAACGGTGAGCTATGGATCAAGAAGGAAGAATGGTGGCGTGCGATCTAATTATTCCTCGAAAAACAATCCTATCTGAGGTAGGGGTTTGATACTTATATGTGTAAATTGTTTCCCCCCATTTCTTTAATTTAAACGATTAATGCGAATTAACTCATGAACATGTAAACCCTCGGATCAATCATTCAGGTGGGATATTCTTGGAGAACTGATGCTTGTTTAAATTGAATTAATTTTTTTTACTTCATTCAATCCTTATAATGGGAGTAGATCAACACAATGACAAACGAAGGTGGAGGTTTATTCGTCAAATTCGTTGTGTGGATTTATCCCCCCATTTATCCCCCGCATTATTTGTGTTCATAGTGGGGTTATGAACAATGGATTTTTTCATGCCCGTTACTTGGTGTAATGATCCCAAAATGCAGACCCACCATCGTGATGATCCAGAGGAGATGTGACGATGATGGTGACGGATCACGGTAGCATGCAGCGACGCGTGCTAGTGGAGGCTTTGAACAGAAGGGGGTATGACGATTCAAGGTTGTGGCGCAGGTTAAGTGCCATGTTAGGTGGAAGAGCCCGCCGGAACGTGGCCAGTGGTGCTACGGTATCACAACGCCAACATGGCGCTGTGTTAGGTTAAGAAGACACAGACAGAGAGCCACAATGGTGAAGGACCACAGTGATAGTAAGGTGCCATGTCAGTTAGGGAGACTCGTGGCTAGGCCGTGGGTTGATGCATGCACACAGTCCATAAGATCATGTGAAGAGAGAAGGTGGCCCGCCTCAGGCAGCCACATAAAGCATGACCCCGATTCAATTCATGCATTTGGGATAGAGAAAACCAGCCCACCATTATAGGTCGGGCTGGTGATTCGAATCGGGATGCTGTGCGGAACAGGTGGGATGAAAACTGACCTACCATTAATGGAAATTTGGGATGGAAAATTGTGCCTCTGGGTAGCCTGATTGGTCAAAACTGGTCCAACCGAGTTGGATCGGGCTGGAGGAATCAGACTGGGTCGATGGGCGTCCTGGTGGGCTGGACCCATGGAAAAACCCGGTTGTGTATAGAAAGGCCCAATGGGACAAGGAGGACTGGTTTGGACCAAAACTAATGGGTTTGTTTTTGATGAAATGGGTCTGGTCATGCAGAACCCCTAGGCCGGGTCGGTCCACCCATGTCGGACTAGTCCCGGATGCAACCGATCCATGTTTACTAAAAAGCCAATATATTTCAGACCGGGCATCCGATTGATGCACAGCCTGCTGCGTTGGGACACTTGAGATGAGGTGGAATTTGGGTTTATAATAATTGATACTTTTTGGTAGATGAGATATGACCAATTTCTTTAGTAGAAGATTCTCCTGGAATCAAGGGCACCAGAGAGCTAGAATCCTACGACTGGCTGTGACATGAAGGATATGACGGGAAGAACTCAGTGGTCTAGTAGAAGAGAGTATCTCAATGGTCTAGGAGACAAGAAGTCCTTAGTGGTATAGTATAAAAGAGTATCTCAGTGTTCTAGTAGACTAGTGGTCTCAGTGGTCTAATCGTCGAGATGAGCTCAGTGGTCCAACAGACGATCGGACCTCAGTGGTCCAACAAATGAGCGGGCCTTAGTGGTCCACTAGAAGATCGAACCTCAGTGGTCTAGCATATTATAGGAACTCAATGGCTGAGCAGTAGAGTGGGATTTAGTGGTCCAGGAGTCATGTGAACCTCAGTAGTCCAGGAGATGAGCAAAGCTCGGTGGTCCAAAAGACGTGGGGACCTCAGGGGTCTAGGAGACGAGCGTACCTCAGTTTTCCAGCAGTCGAGTGGACCTTAGTGATCCAGTAGCTGACCAGACCTCAGTATTCTAGTATCCAAGAAAAATTCATTGGCACATTAGGGATGAGTCCCTCAATAGTACAAGATGATTTATCTTTACGACTAAAAGTCTTTCTTTCTATACTTTGTGTTATTCCAAGTGTGAGTTATCTTTTATTGTGGTATTGATTTTTTATATTAATTTTTTGTCTTACCATTATGGTTAGGGGTCCCTACTAAGTATTGTGTTACTCACCCCTTCACGGGATTTGACTGCACATGTCATGTCTTGTGTAGGTGATCGACACTTCTACAGAGACCATTGTGGAATGGGACTGGGTGGTCTCTAATGATACGGGATAACCGAGACATTATTCTATGTTTATAGATAACCACCCTACACCTACCATTTAGATACGTTTTGAGCAGATGGAACTTGGCATCAGTACCTTCCTTTGTGCTTTCAGGCTTGTATTCTGGCTCGTTTTTACATTTCCTTTTGTACTATACTTTCAGTAGTTGTCTTAGTGAACGTTTTTGTTCAATTCTTATTGATCTTTCCACATTTTATCTTATGTGAGTGTGTACAGGTTTAATGGAAATGCATTCCAAATTTTGGGATATGCCTTCTTGGTTATATTCTCTAGCCCCACGCCTATAGAAGGTGGGCTTGGGGTAGTCATGTAATGGGGCCTAGGGTATTGGTCATGGAAAATTCGTATCAAAGGAGTTCGGTTATACCAAAAGAACCAAGAGACTAAATATTTTTGTGGGGAAATAGTTTTAAGTGTCTCGAGTTTGACTTTCAGGCCATGGAGTCCAGTGTTGGTTTGGCAACTGACGTATCCATACCCTAGTACCTTGAATTATGTTTTCTGACTCATTATAAGAAAACACTTGTTGTATGCATCTTTAAGTGTATTCACATGAAATTTTTGAGACAGAGTCAGCTGAAAAGATATAATCTATTGACTGTGGTTCATCTTGATCTCTTTTAGGGTGTCTCCACATAGCTAGCCAGCTAGGATTCCAGTGTGTGACCACAAAGATGGTCCATAGAGTGATGATGATTCTGTATAGGGACCATTTACTGAGATAGTACCTTCAGGAGGTGTCCTAAAAATACCACCTCCTATTGGTCAGCGGTTACTACTGGCGCTACCGGTAGAGGATGCACATAGGCTCAAGGAATTACATGAGTTCTAGCGACAGAGACCTCCCAGCTTTAGGGGAGAAACATATCATCGGTTCATTTTGGATTGGATGGAGGTAGTGACGTGATTCTTCCACTTAGTGAGGACTCCACTTGACTTGATAATGGTTCTAGTATTGATTCTTCCACAAGGATCAATGGGGAGATGGTGGAGTGTGAAAATCCAGACTCATGAGGAGGCGAACCTCTCCTGGTCTAACTTCGAGCAATTTTTCAAGGAGGATTTCTTCCTGGGGTTTTTTTTTTAGTGTGTATACAATATATTATTAACTTAGAGTAGGGAAACCTAAATATGGATGAGCACTCTGTGAGGTTCAAAGACCACCCTCATTACTCTATAGATATGGTGCAAGACCCTTTCTTCAGGGCCTATACCATTTTGAAGGGTCTCTGATAGGATATCATGGCATCGATTATTTCCCTCAGCATCCCTATATATTATGGGGTGATGGAGTGAGCTCTAAAAGTGGAGAGCTTACTTATAGAGTAAGAACCAATATTGGGAGCTAACACCGAACGATATGTGGTTGAGTCATCCATAGCGGGTAGCCAACATATGACATAAAGGGCCAAATGGGCCAAACATTTTAGAGGAAAACCCCAGGACTCCGGTTCAGTAGCACATGGATCCTGGGGTAGAGGAACTCATCAGAAAATCAAAGTATGCTATGAATGCTGCGTATAGGGGAACATGGCTCAAGATTTCCCAACTCGCCTAGTAGAGGACTGAACTACAGTCGAGGGGCTGCCGAGGTAGCGATAGAAAATGGAAAAGGGTAGTCCACCAGGTGGAAGATGTGGCAGAAAATAAGGATGAGTGTTAGGAGGTGAGTGTAGGTATGAGGTACTACCACCACCACCCCCAAGTTTTCTGTCATGGGATCCAAGAGCAAGTGGAAAAGTCAGAGCTTAGTTTTAGGCAATCGAGGAATACAGTTCAGATGTCCCAGAGATGGTATGAGGTATTATCTGTGTGTTATCCAATTTATCTATAGTTCTTATAGAAAAAAGTGCCAGTCACTCTTTCATTTCCACATACCTTTATCAAACCATGAAGATTCCGATTGAGCTGTTAGCTGGATCCTTACAATTAGAGACTTCAACAAAAGGGAGTTTATGATCACACACTAGATCCATAAGTGTGGGCATGCTCTTTGAGGCTAGAGCTTTGGCTGGTATCTTCAAGTAGTAGCATTGAGAACATACGACGTCATTCTAGGTATGAACTGGATATCATCAGTCCATGCCCAGATCAACTATTTTAGGTGCACAATGCAGTGTGTCCATGGAGATGGGACCAGGTTTTCCTTTATCGGTGAAAAGGAAATTGGAGCAGTGCAGGACAGACTCACACATAAGATTGTGTGACAAATCTCTCATCAATCAGATATCATGACCCTTAGTGCAATGAATGATATGAGTACACAAATTCATATAGAGGTGGATGAGTATGAGGAAGTCTTTCTAGAGGATGTTCCAGGCCTACCTCATCGTAGAGAGGTAGAATTCTGCATTGATCTGTACACCAGGATGACACCAATATTTACACCTTCATATCATATGTCTCCCGCAGAGCTCCGAGATATGAGGTTAAAGTTGTAGGACTTGCTGAGAAAGGGGTTCGTAAGGCCCATCATTTCACAATGGGTATCCCCAATGTTGTTTTACAAGAAGGAAGATGGAAGCTTGATGTTATTCATGGACTTCTTGTGCCTGAACCAGGTGACCATGATGAATAAGTATCCTATAGCAAGGATTTATGAACTCTTCATTCAACTTAAGGGAGTGATGTGTTTCTTGAAGATTTACCTAAGATTAGGCTATAAAATTCTTTGAATGTGAGATGAGGACAACTTTAATAAGGCTTTCAGATGTCACTATAGTTACTAAGAGTAGTTAGTGAGGTCGTTTGGCGTGAAGAACTCCCCAATAATGCTCATGGGACTCATGAACATGATCTTCCAGACTTACATAGACGAGTTTGTAGTGGTCTTCATTGATGACATCTTAGCGTATTTAGTGTCTGAGGAGGAGCACTTGATACACCTGAGGATGGTTCTGGACACACTCAAAGATCCCCAGCTTTAGGGAAATATATTTATGTGTGATTTCTGGATACGAAAGGTCCACTTCCGAGGACATGTTATCTCAGAGGCTAGATTTTTGGTGGGTCCATCAAAGATTGAGACAGTGGCTACTAGGGAGCCACCCAAGAGAATTAACAAGGTGCATAGTTTTCTTGGTATAATTGGGTACTATCAGAGGTTTTACCTGAATTATACAGAGTGGAATCACCCATGACAGCATTGACGAAGAATAGAAAACCCTTCATGTGGATAGAAGGATTCCAGCGGAGCTTTCTACTATTGAGGTAGAGATTGAAAAGTGATCCTATCTTGAGGCTTCCAGAGGAGGGCACCGACTATGTGCTGTACTATGACACATTAGGTTCCGTGCTTTGTTATGTCTGGATGTAGGGGAAAGAAGTGATTTCTTATGTCTCATGAAAGTTGATATTTCCTGAGAAAAACAATTTGACTCATGACCTATAGTTGGAAATAGTAGTCCTTTCACTAAATAGGTTTCAACACTACCTTATGGGTGAACTATTCATCATCTACTTTGACCAAATGCTTTGCAGGTATGTCTTTTCTCTAAAATATTTAAATCTGAGATAATGAAATTGGATAGAATTCCTCTTGGACTATGACTTTGAGATAGTCTATACTAATGGGAAGGGGAATGTGGTGGAAGATGCTCTCAGTAGAAGATAGAGTTCAAAACTACTTAATTTGGCCTTAGAGTAGTTGGCCTCTCTTCAGATATCCTTTTTGAATATAGATGAGAAAACTTATCTTCAGTTAATGGTAATTGAACCTCCACTCTTACAAAAATTCAGGGAGGTGAAACCCGGAGATTCCATATGTGAGATTACATGTGCCAAGATGTCCACAGGGTATGCCCCTGATGGATATTCTAATGATGCGGAGGATGGAATCCTTTTCAAAAGACGCTCCATTATACTCGTGGAATTATAAGAGGAAGTGTTGAGGGAGTTACATATATCCCCTTTGGTGGTACATCTAGGTGTGGGAATGATGAACCAAGAACATTGACATTAGTACTGATGGCCAGGGATGAAGAAGGTAGTGGGAGAGGTTTTCTCAAGATGCCTCACTAGTCAGCAAGTGAAGGTTATGCACCAGGTTCCAGTGGGTTTGAAACAACCCCTCGAGGTACTAGAGTGGAAGTGGTATGATATATTGATGGACTTCATGAAAGGATTACCATGTATGTCTAGGGGGCATAGTACCATATGGGTGATCATAGACTAACTCACCCAGTCATCCCACTTCCTACCCATTCACGAATAGGGTTTAGTAGAGATCTTGGGATACCTCTATATGTAGAAGATAGTTTGACTCAACTGAGTCCCATCTATGATAGTGTAAGATCATGATGCACACGTTACATCCCAATTGTGGAAGGGATTATCCGAGGTGTTTGGGAAATAGTTGTGCTTCAACACATCCATTCACCCATTGATGGATGGTCAGATGGAGTGGACTATAAAGACCTTGGATTACATGATTTTTGATTGCATTCTTGATTTTGGTCACAGTTGGGAGGACCACCTACAACTTGTGGATTTTGCGTACAAAGAACAATTACCACTCCACCATCGGTATAGAAAAATTTGAGGCACTGTACAGATGACCATGAAGATCACAGTTATGTTGGAAGGATCCAGGGGAGTCAGCACCCATGGGTACAGAGATGGTACAAGCTAACACTGAGAATGTTCATGTCATCTGAGTGCAGATGAATTCTGCACATAGCCGACTGAAGTCCTATGTTGATATGAGACAGAGGCCCTTGGAGTTCAAGGCATTGTACACATGACCATGCAGGTCACTGTTACTCTGGAAAGACCTAGGGGAGTCAGCATTCATGGGTCCAGAGATGGTACAAGCTACCACTATGAAGGTGCAGGTAATATGAGAGCAGATGAAGACTAAACAGAGCTAAAAAAATTACTATGCTGAAAGGTTATGAAGACCCTTGGAGTTTTAAGAGGTGGGCCACATATTCCAATGGGTCTCTCCTCGATTAGGGATACATAGTTTTTTCTAGGGCGGTAAGTTATTTTCGAGGTCCATCGGACCTTTCCTGATAGTGCATAGAGTGGGTGAGGTGGCGTACAACTTATCTCTACTTCCATAGTCAGAAAGGGGGTATGATGTTATCCTTGTATCATAACTGAGGAGATAGAAGCATGAATCTTCTCATGTAATCGACCATGGGAAGATGGAGATTGATGATTGGGGAAAATTCATAGAGTACCCGGTGGATATAGAGGACTGAAATTTGAGGATCTTTCATGGATGGTCAATTCCTATGGGGAGTGTTCATTGGTAGTATAAGAATCTCTAAGAGAGAATGTGGGAGTGAGAGGTGTATATAAATGATCAGTACCTCCATTTGTTTGATTAGCCCTTGTTTTGGCATATGATGACGTAAATCCCTAAAGGAGGGAGTAACTTAATACCCTGAAATTCCATGTAATTATTTCTAAAAATTAAATGGGATTATTTTGAGACTAGGCTCTGAGACTACACGTAATTACGAGGCCTGGAAAGGCTGGAACATATTTTTTAAAATATTTTTAATGTTCATTTAATAAACATTCAAGAAGGTTCTTCTAAATTTCAAAATGGTGACCGAATAAAAAATATGAGAACATCGTTGAACTTAGTGTTTTGGGATTCTCCTAGAAAGAGCCTAACATTTACCGGTATAGGTAAAAAAAAAGTATGTTTTTAGAATTCTTAGAAGAAACAAATAAAATATTATAAAAATTTATTTTTTTGTTTTCTTTATCATTAAATAGTGGCATGTTAGAACAACGGTGTAGTGACGAGGTGATGATGAACCACATTAATGAACCCCATTAATGAGTTAGCATAATGACACTCCAATACAACATAATAGAAATTTTGATTCTTGTTTCATAAATTAATATCCTATAACGCAATTCAGGATTGGTGAAAGAATCCTTGGATTTCTCTAAGGATTTGGTGGGTGGTTACGACAAAAAATGAACGCTCTTTCTTCCACCCTTTGACGAATCGCTAGATACAGTAGGTTGTAGATCATGAATGAAGAACAGAGGTGAGAAATATCTTTCTACCTCAACCAACAATCCTTTAATAGGTAGTGTTTTGATACTTCTCTATGTTAATTGTTTCCCCCTAGTTCTTTCATTTAAACGATGAGCGTGGGTTATCTAATGAACATGTTAACCCATGGATTGATTGTTCATGTATGATATTTTTAGAGAACTGATCCATGTTTAAATAGAATTAATTCGATTTATTCTATTCTATCCTTATAACGGGAGTGGATCTATTCCGTGATGAATGATGGAAGAGGTTCATTATTCAAATTGTTGTGTGGATTTATCCCCCTTTTTTACCCCATGTTATTCGCGTTATTAATAGGGTTATGAATGATGGATTGTTGTGTGCCCTTTCCTTGGTGCAACGATCCCAAAACATGGAATTGCCATCGTGATGACCCAGTTGAGGCGCGACATAATGGTTGAGGCCATGACCAGTAGGGGTTGCAGATGTGCAGGGTGGTGGCACCGGTCGGGTGTCACATTAGGTATAGGAGGCCACCGACTGTGCAGAATCGTGGTGCCAGAAGAGCGCTGCATGAGGACGAGAGGCCGTGGGAAGCGATATGCGAATGTGAAGGACTATGGCACCAGTAGGCCACCATGTTGGTTCAGGAGACCCGTGGCCAAGCCACAGGTTGATGCAGGCACATAGTATGTGGGACCATGTGTGAACTGGAGGGAGTCGACCTCATCCGGCCATGTGCGGAACAAATCAAACGTCATTCAGGTGTCCGGGATGGAGAGAACCCCGAAACCATTATGGGTAGGGCCGAATAGAGAACTAGGACGCTGGGTTGCCCGACCGGTCTGAACATGTTTGACTGAGTTAGACTGGGCCAGAGGAATTGGACCGGTTGGCTGGGAGACCCGGTGGGCTGGACCCACTGTCAGACTAGGCTAGGTCTACCAAGTCCCAATGTGCCAGGTCGGACGAGGTCAACCCAGACACAACTGGGTCGGGTCGAGTCGACCAAAACTAGTCAGAGCATTCAGGACCCCCAAGCTGGGTTAGTCGGGTCGGTCCGACCAAGTCAGACTGGGCCTAGACACAATCGGCCCCTGTTTACTAAAACACTAATATCTTTTAGACCCGGCATCTGATTGACGTGCCACCTATGAAATTTGTACCATTAAGATGAGATGATCCTTTGGGTATACTCTAAGTGAGACTTCATGGAAGTTTTGATAAGAATGATGTCTTTAGGAGTAAATTCTCCTAGTATCAAGTGCACTAGAGAGTAGGAATCCTACAGTTGGGTGTGACATGAAGGATATGACGAGAAGATCTCATTGGTCCAGAAGACGAGTAGACTTTAGTGGTCCAATATACAACTAGACCACAATGGTACTCTAGACTAGCAGATCTCAATGGTCCAACAGACGAGATGGCCTTTTTCGTACCACATATGATCGGACCTTAGTGGTCCTTTAGACGAGTGGACCTAAGTGGTCCAATAGACGAGCGGACCTCAGCGGTCCAGCAGACGAGCGGACCACAGTGGTCCAGCAATCAAGTGGACCTCAGTGGTCCAGTAGCTAAGCATACCACAATGGATCATTAGGGATGATTATCTCAGTAGTAAAAGATGATTCAGATTTATGATTGAAAGCATTTCTTTATATACTTTCAGTTATACCAGGTGTGAGCTATCTTTGCTTGTGGTCTTTCTTTATGATCATTCTTTTTTGTCATACCATTGTTTTTGGGGATTGTACTTAGTATTGTGTTACTCACCCATGTACATGCTGTTCCCACACATGTCGTGTCTTGTGAAGGTGATCAACGCTTCTATGGAGACCTTGGTGGTCCAGGACCAGGTGGTGCCCAGCGGGATGGGATACAAGGGATATAATTCTATGGGTATAGAAATATTCCTTCCAACAACCCTTTAGGTAGGGTTTGAGCATACAAACCTTGGCAGTTGTGCTTTTATTTTTGGTTTTGGTATTGTATAATGGCCCCTTTTTTCTTTTTAGTTTTTACTATACTTTCATTAGTTTTCTCAGTGATAGTTTTTGTTTATATAGTGTTTTCCTTTCCACAATTTGTGATGTGTGTATATGTACAGGTTTAAAGGAATTGCCTTCCCATTTTGGGATATGCCTTCTCGGTTCTAGTTTCCAAACCCTAGACTATATAAGGTGTTCTTGGGGATGTCACGACATGAGCCCTAGGGGATTGGTTGTGACATAACAACTAAAAAAATCAAGCTTAACATACCTTTACACTGCATCATTTTTTCTAAATACTTAATACATTACAAAAATAGACACCGAAAGATCACGTTAGTTTAGTTCTGTTAGAAACATAGAACAAATATATTTTAACTTAGTGAAATATCTTCAATGTTTCCCAAAAATATCTTCCCCCATATTAATTATACATAAAAACCATTCATCATGAACAAGGGAAAGGAAAAATAAGAATGGATTGAGCTCGAATGCTCAGTAATGGTAAACAAATGAAATATGTAAGCATAACATGGATATAAGGGTATGAGAACATGAGAATAACATTCAAAGACCATACCCTATATATCAAAGATCAAAAAGTGGAATCATTGAATAAATATTAGCAGTTCATAAGACATGAATCATAAGGGTATGGAATGAATAATCCATGAAATCATAATATAGGAGTAAGAAAAGGAATTTGTTGCATACACATAATCATAGAATATAGTAGGTCAAGGATACCTACCAAGACATTTATAACATGTTATTCTTGGGCTAACATGTCATGGGCCATCATTGAGCTTGGAATAATGACCCATGTACCCTATTATTTTTGTTCTCGGCCTACAACCTATGTACTCTATTATATTCATGCTTGGGTTATAACCCGTGTACCTACTTATTTTTTTTCTTGGACTATAACTCGTGTATATTCTTTTCTTAGATTTTTGGATCAAACCCATGTACCTTCTTGTTTTTAGGCCTGGGATAGTACCCATATACCCTTGATCTCATATACCATATATTATTTACCAATTAATTATAGAAATATATATGTCTCAACCATCTCATAATGTAATCATTCATACATTTTCCAAAAGATCATAAACAATCATATCATAACGCATCAAATGAAATGAATGTCATAAACATGTAATCATTTATTTGCCTATAGAAAAAAAGATGGGTCTCATAATAATTTCATCAAAATAATAACCAATGAAAAGAAGTGGGTTTCATAATCACATAAATCATAAAAAAGAAATGGATTTCATAAACATTAATCCACGAAAACATAAACCATTTAGATAAATAATATAAATGTAACCTTTAGATAATTTCCCAAAAAAAGGCATGAGTAACACCAATGAATGTCAACTTATATGGAAATCAATTTTGAAATGTCATCTAAAAAAATTTCTTAAGGAAGATATCATTTCTTGGTTGAAAATTAATTTTAAAAAAAAAATACTTTTGAAAACCATTTCATTAAAAACAATTTTAATACTTATAAATATATATTGAATTGTTTTTGAAAACCATTTCATTGACAATCATTTTAAAATTAAAAAATTTCCAGAATATTATGAAAAAAAATTTATATAAAAAACCATGTAAACTTACAAAGTCTATATCAAGGAAATAACTTTCATGATGGAGGGTAAGTACATACATTCTGAACATTCCTTTTTTCTCCTTAAAAGTATAGAAAAGTTCCTTGTTGCAAAATAAATAGAATATTACTTTTAAAAATAATTTTTGAAATGGTAATACATGGAAAAAATGTCTTTTAAAAAACATAGGATAATTAAAAAACATTTTTTTGAATTTTTTTATAAAACATGGTTTTAAAAGAACAAATATTTCTGACTAAAAATAGAGGTAAATGAGAACATTCTAAAAAAAAACATTAGTAATAAAATTATATACCAAAGAGTTGGAAAATGGTAAAAATATATGAATATGTCATGAATAGACTGAGTAAAAGAATATTATTTAGAGTTATTGAGTGATTGATCAGAATATTTCATCAATGGAAGCATAATCATAAAACATTTCTATAAGCAATGTAGATTTGTTTAATAAACTATTACCACTTGGAAACATTGAATTATACTCCCCATGTATGAAAATGAAATTAAATGAAGCTAAAAATATCCTGAAAGTATTTATTTTAAGGATATAACATGTAAAATGATAGTATATACACCTTATAGAAGAATATAGGTTCTTGACATGGCATTGGACTCAAAGAAAGAAAACTCAGACAAAATTATTTTACCAATTTTGTAACATTTGAATTATAAACCCCATGAAATAAATATCATAAAAAGGATTATGTAAATTCAAATAAAATCAAGTATAATAATCACAAAATACATATTTGGGTATTAATCAAACCATATATAATAAATATGTGGTGAACATGGATTATGTCTCATAGAAAATAAAATTTGAATGAGAAAATCCTTATTACTTGAGTAATTAGAGATTTAGGATCGACATGAAACAATAAAATCAATTAAATTTTTTAATACTATTAAATCAAGGAAATTAATGACAAAAAATGTTATATATTAGTATATACACAACAAAAAATAAGTTAGTGGTGAATATTTCATGTCTCTCATGGAAATAAAAAGTGAGGTGAAATTATCTTACATTAAGTCTTGACTTTCATCGTACACGTTATAACCTCCTATATAATAAATATAAGTTTATTATACATATATGATAAAATTATATTATTATATCTCACACCAGATATAATTATTTATGACTTTATATTACCCATTTGTTAACAACTCCTTGTTAATGTTACGTTTTAGGTAATATCCGTTTTTTCGTATATGTTTCGACCTGTTATTCTTGATCCTCATACTTAGATCATAATTTACTTATTTTCATAATGTAAAAAATGGTATAAATATCATGAAAATTCATTATATATGTATTTATAATAATCTATATAATATATAAATATGAAATGAAACACACTGTTCATAGAGACGGTAGGCTATACGTACGCATGAACACGATTTCGTTTTTTTTTTGTATTGAAAGAATGAAAGTAAATGAAATATATATGTATATATATAATATAATTATATAAGAAATATTATTTTATATATATCATATATTTTAACTAAACACATAATTAATATATTCCATGTATGGTGTGAACAAATCACATCTCATTGAGGAGGTGGTAGTCCACATTCCCCAAACGAAATTATCATACTTATAAAAAATTTAATCCATGAAGGTATGTGTTATATAATAATTATATAAGAAACTATACACCATAAATTTCATATATAACATATAAAAATATAGTTTCCATCATAATTAAAAACCAATAATGTTGGTAATGGAATAACGAACAATGTCCTTTGGTGAGGCGGTAGTTTATCGTACACAAGAACAATAAGTTCATTACACATTAGATGGATTTTTATGTAAGTGAAGATTGAAAAACTAAAATAAAAAAATATCAATATATTGATGTTAATAGTGTTTTTATATAATAGTGAAATAAAAATAATTGAGGTGGTGGATAAAGAAAATAAAATAAAGGAGCTTGATGAATGATGTTACCACTTAATTGGGTAACTCCTTTTTCATTGCAAAAATGTAACACCCCAAACCCAGTTACCCAGAGTCGGTGCATTATTTTAATACACTAGCATGATTACAGGGAATCAAGTCCCGAAGGACCGATCAGTTTAGCAGTCTTGGAAAATAGATTACATAAATTAATGTTACATTACACTTTATAACATACAACATGACATAAATAATCATTTATTAATATCATTATTCCCTTAGCTTAACCCTGCATATCAATCATAATGCACTTCTTGAAATCCTAGGAAAAATAAAACATAGAAAGGGGTGAGATCAAACGTTCGGTAAAGATAACAATATAGAAGAAAATTTCATAAATAAGCATAAACATTTAAGGAAATGTATAATACAAAAACACAATCCTTTTTAAAATTAAACTTCAATATAATATGAAAAAGATACAATAAAATAATGCCATTTACTTATTCACATGAATATTCTACTAGTTTAATAATCACATGAAATATCAATAGCCACTTTCATAATGATGGAATGCATTATGCCAGACTATCATAACCACATAGTCAAGGCCTTGGGCCAAGACTACAAATAAGATTTTGTCAAGGCCTTGGGCCAATACACTAGTTTGTCTCACGAGCCCTACCGATGCATCGAGGAGATATAGAGGGCTCCACCCATCACTTACTAAGTCCAATGCATTCCTCATATGAAAAGGTTCAAACTTAACATAAACATTCATATTAAAACTGGCGCACGAAATGTCCATACTTTACCCATAAACCATAGATGGTATAAAAATATAACACATACACAGTCAAACATATCACAAAACCATCAATACAATACGGAAGATTTTTATCATAATAAATCAACTGCAAACAAGTTTAAAATCCATTATAGTATTTCGACATAGATGAAAATGATTTCTAAAAATCTTTGAGAGAAATATCACTTTTTCATGAAAACATTTAAATGTAACACGATTTAGAAAGGAATACATTTAAATAAATTTTTGAATCAAAATGTCTCATACCACTTTGAAACTTCTGAAATTAATTAACATTTTAAAACATTCATGTCCATTTAAATAAATCCTTAAATCCATTTTGAAAAAATGGACATTAATGAGAATGGTTTAGAAGATTAAATCTTTAAAACATTTAAAATTATGTTTTAGTAAAAAGTACCTTAAAATAATCCTTTTGAATACTATTTTATGAAACCTGGACATGGATAATAAATATGTCCCAGTAGATACTTATGTAAAAACAACCTCGGATAATAAAGAGATTGTGAAATTAACCCTTACCAATTTGGTAAATTATGAAACATACACAAAATGATAGAAGTATAATACAATGAATATTTAAATACACATAAATGAAAGTGTATTACACAAATAATACAATTATGGTAATTATATACACCCTAAAAAAGGTAATAGTGGCAATATGGCATGAATCTCACGGGAATAAGGAGTGACATGAAAACCCCTTACCTTGCACTTTCCTTTAGTCAAGGGTACGTTTAACCTCCTGTATGAAGATATTAGTATTTTATTAAATTATTCCAGAACCATATTAGTATTAATGATATCATACATGATTCATTAATGACTTTATAATAACCTTTTAATAATAATTTCCATGTTAAATTAACATTTAGGGTAATGATCACTTTCTTTATCATACGTGTTTTAACTTGGTACTCTTGATTGTATCACATAGAAAAAGATCTAAATACTTCCAGAATTTAAAACATGATTTATATATCATATATATTTAGAATATAAATATGTATAATAGATATACATGAAATAAAAAACACCGTTTATGGAGACGGTAGTCCGTACGTACGCATAAATGCTGTTTCCGTTTTCATATCATATTAACAGAACTAAGTGAATAAGATATATGTAAGTACATATATATATATATCTAAATTATAATTATTATTTCATATATTATATAATTATTAGTAATATATATTTTTATAATCATCGATGAATAGTGATCGTGGAAATGAATCTCATCGCGTTGTGGAGATGGTAATCCGTACGTACACACGAGTGACAATATCATTTCATTGAAGGTGTGGAATTGGATGATATATTAATTTTATAGAGACATTATAATGTTATTTTCATTATTTATATACATATTACTCATCATTATATCCATCCAAATAAGATAGTGTTGAATAACAAATTACACCACGGCGTGGAGGCGATAAGTCGTACGTACACACGCATGGTGACATTATCATTCATAAGATGGATAGAATAATGATTATAGTAGTGCCATTTTTATAATAACATAAAATCATATAGAATATAATGGAGTTATTATTTAAGAATGGAAACAATAAAGAAATAGTAAGTGGAAGAATAAGAGAACTTGAAAGAGGGTGGCGAAATCATTACCTCTTCTTTGAGTTCTTTCTTTTGATTTGATCAAAAGGGCTCCATAAATTGACTTTCTGACCAAAGTAAGGCCTCTAATATGAAGGTAGGATTGTTGGGATGATATTGAGTCTGGTTTTGGCTGAGAAAAATGGCTATGGAGGTGTGAATTTGAGAAAAGGGGAAGTGCCCTTTTATAAGAGGGGTGAGGGGCACCTTTAAAAAAACTTAAAATATTATTTTATAATAAATTCATATTCAGTTTATAATGGATCCAAAGTGACTTATTTTGAGTCTAGGGTGGGTATGGGTCGAAAAACTCTCAAAATATTGGTTTTAGGCATTTTTAGGTTACCATTTTAACCTTATCATTTAGATTTAACTCTAAGTTAAATAATTTAACTTTTACCACGTCTTCTTGTATTCTTACACTATATGGTTAATAAACATAATATATACTACCGATAAAACCCCAATTGGTTCATTAATGTCATATATAATATTTTATAAGTCTTTTTTCCAAACCTTATATTTTTAGGACCATTATATCAATTAATAATATAATATTTGTTTTAATGTCATTTTTGACACTATTTGGTTTTTTTTCTAAATAATAACAGCATTATTAATTCATAAAAAATACATTAAATCAATCCTAACATGTAATATTCCCCTAAAATATTCATGGATGTCATAAAAAACTTTGAAATTATATTTATTTTAACATTTATAATACCATTTATTTGATTCTTTCATAAATAATTTAATTACTGCATCATCATTGTGTCATTAATAAATTTAATTATTTAAACTGTAAAAATTATAAATAAAATAATAAAATATAGGAAATCATTTTATCTTTATAATTTATATTTATAGTTGAATTTATCTTATGTATAACCCTATATTAAAAATGGTTCTGTTATTAATCTTTTATTTTAACTCTTTTAACTCTTCTTTAAATAAAATAATAATAAATGTCTTAATCTAATTCAGGTGGACCTAACAGATAAACTTTTATTCCTAATGTTGTTTTTGGTCAAATTAAACTTATCCAACATTATTAGGACATGTGTTAGGGTAATAATAATATCATTTTTACCCTTAATTACCCTATTTACTTTTAACCCGTGGTAAATAAAAGTAAAACGTTATTACTCACCAAAAATTATTTTTATCTTATTGAACCACATTTTACTCTTTTATATTAAATGTGTCTCTTGGATTTTCAAAATTCAACTCACAGAAGTGTTAAAATTATGTTTTATTTACATTTGCAAATACTCTTAGGAGGTCGGTAAAAGACTGTAAAAAGTTCGATAAAATTTTTATATATCTAAAATTATTACAAACTGAATTCAATGATTTACATTGAATTTATATAAGTTTTATGTATCTATTTTGACTGAAAATAAATTTAAATAAAATAAATATTTATTTAAATAAAAAGGTGTTTTTAAACAATAACTTAGTGTTTTTCAATATTCATCAAAAATTTAAAGTTTTTAGAAAAATACCAAAAACATCACCCTAGGATAATTTTGATATTCAGAATCGAAAAATGATGTCTATTGTAACACCCCAAGCTTCCACGGTACGATTCTCTTTCAATAATGCAATATCTTGTATTGTATGCAAGTTCGAGATTCTAACACATCGCGACCAATCAAAGTAGCCGTTATGAATAGTAATACCCACTTTTTGATATATTATAAATTTTATTATTCAAAATGGACTTCATTTTTGGATTTGGAATATCAAAATTATCCTTTGTTGAATTTTTGGTATTTTTCTATGAACATCCAATTTTCGATGAATAGTGGAAAATACTTAAAGACAACATTTTTAATCAAAATAATTTATAGTGATAAATTATACTATTGAGTGGTTTTAAAGTACAATTATAATATAATTTTACCATTTTATCCAATGGTGGTCATTAGAATAAATTTCAATTTAAAATTGGACATAACCAATTGTCAATCTTTTGATAGACATTGTTTCTTAAAAACACGCTATTTGTTTTGACATCGGGAATAATTTTTAAATTAATTACTACAATTTCTGTGATTGGAATCTGGTATAATGGATTTCATATTTGTAATCAGAAGGTCCAAATTATGTAATTAAGACACTTTTTTTTTGACATTAGGAATAGTAACGACGATAAGTATCTTTAATTATCGTGATTAATTAGTAATCAGGTAGTTAAGGGTAATACAATAATATCATAATAAAACAAACTGACCCCAAAATGTGTCCTAGGTATACTACTTGTGTCATGGCCAACCATTGGATACCTTGTTCCAACCTTTGGGACCCCATGGAATCACTTTTGGGTGATAGTGACATTTTATTATATTATTTTTTTTAACGGGAAAGTACAACAAAAGTATGTATCACCCAAGTAAAAAAAATATATTTTTGTTTATGTAAATGATATCCTATACTATAAATTGTCATTAGAAATATAAAAATACTTCTTACATCATGATATTTTTTTATAATTTTTAGACATTAAATAAATTATATTTTTTATGACACCATGATGATGCAGCGATTACCTCATTAATAACTATTTAAATAAAATGAAAAGATAATGAAAAATCTAAGACTTAAACTTATCAAAAACCTATTGGATTGTATATTTAGATCCCTTATCACCTTATCCTCAAAATATAAAATTGTGGGACCTTTAAAATCCGAAAATCATTATATAATAATGTAACATTTCTTGACATTCCAAGAGTGCCCCTCCTCTCCTCTTATAAAAGGCCCCCACCTCTACCACCTTATTCACACCATAAAAGCCATTTGTCTTGGCCAAACTCGGCCCAAATACTCTCTAAAATTCCCTCTCTACCTCCTAGAAGACTCACTTTGGGCAAAAGTCTTCCCAAGGAAGCCTTTGGCTCAAATCAAAAAGAGTTACCCGATTTTAGGGTAATGTCTTCTCTTATGTTCTTTTGTTTTATTTTGTTTCTCCAACCCATTAAACTCTTTTTATTCCTTTATTTTGTAACAAAAACAGTATCTTCAATATACTAGGATATTGTTATTAGAAGTATTTGATTTAAACTTACATACTCCTTCGTGTAATGGTTAAAGAACATACTGTTTCTGTGTGTGGCGAATTACTGCCTCACGGAACGATGATTGTTCAATCTTATTTTAACACCTCTCATGGTGGCCATTAAGATGTAACTATATTTTTATATGATATATATTATGTTTATTTTTTCCTTATGCTTCTGTATTTTTCATTTATGGCATACCTTTATGATTTTCATTATGGGTAAACACGATAATTTCATTTTAGGAAGTGCGGACTACCGCTCCCTCAAAGTGATTTGAATCATTAATGTCATATGTGGGACGTGTAAAGGATGGAGTAAATGATATTTTATATGATATTATAATGGAATTATAATATACCTTTATATCATTATGATTTCATTTCATTAAATATGAAATATAAATGAATGTAGCGTTCATGCATACGTATAGCTTATCGTCTCCATGAATGGTGCATTTCATTTCATACGTCTAAATGTTATGTAATATTATAAATGAATGTATATACTAGATATGTATGATATATATGATATATACATCATTAATATAATTCTGGATATAATGGATAGTTTACCACATGAACAACTGTAATTATAAGACGTTTATTTTTGACTCAAGTACCAAAGATCGAAAAAACGACCATTATTAACTTAAATAATTACATAAGGTTCATAAAATGGTAATAAGTGATATAAAAGGAATAATGAACTTGAATAATGTTCTTAAGAAATTATAAATTAACTCTAGTTTATTATTCAGGAGGTTAAAGAACGGTCGAGTCAAGTTAGAAATGAGGTAAGGGACTTCGTCTCAATATCCTTTCATTGAGGCATATTTTGTTTTATACACAACTTTCCTTTATACGGTGTATAAACCCCTTTGAATTTTACTTTTATTTAAAAGTAATATTTTTTTATATGAAGCATTTTATAAATAAAAAAAGGGAATGTTTTTGTCGTACGTATGTGACGACAACGACTTCTCTGTTACCGTGACCATTATTTGAGTTTTGGCTTCCTCTACAAGCCATAATTTGTTTAAACGAAAATAAATACCAAGTTTAAATTTTATTTTATTTTGGTATTGAAAATGGTTTTGATAATGTATTCATTATATCAATGTGTTGTATTGATATATTGTTATTGAAATGGGGAAATTTTATGTTTCCTTTATGCATGTTTTATGTGATACGATTATGCTATGGTTTATGAGATGTTTAAAACTATTCATATGAAGAATGAATTGGAATTAATAAGTGACTGGTGGAGCCCGCTATGGCTCCTCGATGCCTCAGTATGTCTCATGAGACAAACTAGTGTCTTGGATCAAGGCCTTGACAAAATATTATTCTTAGTCTTGGCATGAGGCCTTGGCTACGTGGTTATGATAGTCTGGCATTGTGCATTCCATCATTATGAAAGTGGTTATTGATATTTCATGTGATCATTCGACTAGTAGAATATCCATGTGAATAAGTAATTGGATTGATTTTTTTCCATATTATGCTGATGTTCATGTTTAGAAAGCTTTTGTTTTAGTTATACATTGCCTTAAATGTTTATGTTTATTTATGAAAGTTTCCGCTATATTGTCATCCTTACTGAGCATCTGAGCTCACCCCATTCTATGTTTTATTTTCCCCATGATGTGAAGAAATATTTTAGGACAGATCTGCCGGGATTGTCTGAAGGGGATATGAGTGTGGACTATGTAGACCATGTTATTGTAGTTTTTCACTTTATGATGTAATATAAGACTTATGAATGTATCTAGTGTTTCCAAGGGTACTAAACTAACCGGTCTTTTGAGATTTGATCTTTTGTGATCATGCCAATGTTAAATGATAATGCACCGAATCTGGGTAACTGGGGCCGGGGTGTTACAGTTGGTATCAGAGGTAGTCTAGTACTAACTTTGGAAGCTATATTTAGAAAAACTATGATTAGAGCACATAGCCCTATCATTGACTTTGAGGATTAGTATTGAAGAACTTCCTAGAATTTTGTTATTATAGAGATTTTGTGAGTTTTCCGAGCAATACATCCCTGTCTGGATACGAACAGGTAGAGGTGGCTCTGGCACAGATGTACCTAGGGGTAAAACCTGAAAACACCTCTTTCAGCTAGACTCGAACGGGAATGGGTGCATGACAATGTTCCTTGCTACACTCTTAGTTATGACACTCCCCGGGGGATATGCTTAGGATAATTCGCGATTTCATTAAATACCAATATGAAAGGTTTATGAGTATGTACTTCCTCAAAGTAATTTTTTATGGATTATATCCATAAGTAGTTAAATTTATGTTAAGTGTTTTACAAGTATGAAATTATGTATTTCGATTCATAAACTAATCTAGTTTATGAGATTGTTTAGAAATGGTGCCTAGTGGATGGAATGGAAACTGTATCAATGCATGCACTCCATGTAGGGATTTCCCTCCTGCTCAATATAATTATAATGGAGTTGGTGATACAATTGGTTCTGTTCAGCTTATCTCCATACTGGGACAACTCACTCATGTTATGAATAATAACATTACTCGTATGTAGTACCCTGATCCACCATGTGGAGGATCAATGTTAGATCATTTCATGAGGCAACAACTGCCAACATTTAATGGGGGTACAAATCCATTAGTAGCTGAGCAGTGGATAAACAACTTAGAGAAAATATTCCACACCTTGGGGAGTAGTGAAGGGGAGAAAGTTTCCATGGCAGTTTACCACCTCACTGGAGATGCCACTCAATGGTGGTTGTTGATTCAAAACAAAAAGGAAGATGAAGAAGTATCAAGTATGGAACGGAGGGAGTTTAAGGAAATTTTCCTAGAAAAATACTTTCCTTGTGACCATCAGGCATATATAGAAAGGTAATTTCTGAGTCTGAGACAAAAGGTTGATGAAAATGTCGCAAAGTATTAGGCCAACTTTACAAGGTTAGCAAGGTATGCTGTAGATTATATACATAACCCAAGTAGTAAGATTGATCATTTCTTTGATGGGTTAAAATCATTTCTCCATCGAGCTTTAGTATCACAATCTTTTTCAATCTACGAAGATATATTATCTTGTTCTATCAAGACAGAAAAAGAATTATCTAAATTTTATGACAATAAAGTAAAGCAAGAGAAGAAGAGAACGGTGGAACAAGAGAGAGATAAAGGGAAAAAGGGAAAGAAGGATTTTACATTATGTGATAATTTTGGGAAGAATCACCCTGGTAATTGCCTAAAAGGAATGGGAGTTTGTTATAAATGTTGAGAAAAGGGTCACCAGGTTCATGATTACAAGGGAAAGAAAGAGGCTATTAATGTTGAATGCTACAATTGTAGGGAAATGGGGAATTAGGTAAATGAATGTCCTAAGGATCAGGGAAACTTACCTCAGAAAAGGCCAAGGGATTAAGTCCAAGCTTATGTTGTTACTACAGATGAAGTTGAATAATTATTGTATTTGTGTTTTTGGACCCAAGAACTATATTATAGTTATAAGAATAATGTGATATATATAGGGATTGTACTAAAGTACTTGTTATTTTCATTAAGGTTTTAATATGATGAAGGTAATCATATTTTTAGTATGTGACAATAAGATAAACTTTACTTTGTTTGGGTAATCTTATGTTACAATTGATTTTGGAATTTTGAGACATTTAAGATCAAGTCTGGACAGAGGTATTTTGGATAACTATAAAGGTTGTAATGGATTATGTTTAACTTTGGATAGTATTGTTTAAGGTTAAAACATTTCTGAAGATTATTTTTGGAATATTATAATACTATAGTTTTAGGAAAAGGATAACCTGCTGGTCAGGGGATAACCCGTTGCGTCAGACAAAACTGTAGGAATCAAACCCACAACCATAGTGCGATAGGCCTTTATTACCTACCAATAGCCTATAGGAAGTCCCCGTTTATTTCAAAATAGTTTTCCTAATATAAACGGTATGTGTTAATATTTGGAACCTTGTACGATTAGGATAAATATAATATTTTTGAATTCCATTACCTTTTGGACTGAAAGATAGGTTTGTGGTAAAAATTTATTGAAGAATGAAAGTATAAATGGAAAGTATGTATATTTCCTTACATTCTTAGTAAATCTCTAAAATTAGTTCCTCAACATTATGAAAGGTAATTTAAAACAAAAACGTTGTATGTTAACTTTTCCTATTGGGGAATCAAAGACCATTTAACCAATCACAAGTTTGTGATTTTCTTTTAGTTAACTTTCTTCTAATACTGTATTCTACAACTCTGCATCAGACCTTGATGGTTTTTTCTCCTCAATATCCATGTTTTCATAGAATCCTACTATGGGCTATCTCGGGTGACCTCTGTACATCTCTTTCTTTCTTTTAAAGTTATATTTTTATTAACCCTATTTCCGATATGGGTTTTCCACAAAGGTATTTTCTATTTTCAACCTTTTATTTTCAAAGAACAATTTCAAATTGCAAGGATGAAATTTATTGAAGGAGACGAGAATGTAACACCCCATGCTTCTACGGTACGATTCTCTTTCAATAATGCAATGGCTTGCATTTTACGCAAATTCGAGATTCTAACAAATCGCGACCAATCAAAGTAGACATTATGAATAGTAATACCCACTTTTTGAAATTTTATTATTCAAAATGGACTTCATTTTTGGATTCATAATATTGAAATTAGCCTATGTTGAATTTTTTGTATTTTTCTAAGAACATCAAATTTTTGATGAATAGTGAACAATACTTAAAAACAACATTTTTAATTAAAATAATTAACAATGATGAATTATATTATTTAGTGGTTTTAAAGTATAATTAGAATATAATTTTACCATTTTATCCAATGGTGGTCATTAGAATTAATTTCAATTTAAAATTGGATATAAACAATTATCAATCTTTTGATAGATATTGTTTCTTAAAAACACGCTATTTGTTTTGACAACAAGAATAATTTTTAAATTAACTACTACAATTCCTATGTTTGGAATTTGGTAAAACAGATTCCATATTTGGAATCAGAAGGTCCAAATTATGTAATTAATACACTTTTGTTTTTTTGACATTTTGAATAGTAACGACGGTAATTATCTTTAATTATCGTGATAAATTAGGAATCGGGTAGTTAAGGGTAATAAAATAATATCACAATAATAACAAAAGAACCCAAAATGTGTCCTAATGCTACTGATTGTGTCATGGCCGACCATGGGATGCCTTGTGCTAAACTTTGGGACCCCATGGAATCACTTTTGGGTGGTAGTGACATTTTATTTTATTATTTTTTTAAAGGGAAAGTATAACCAAGGTATGTATCACCCAAGTAAAACAATTTTATTTTTGTCTATGTAAATGATCTCTTAGACTATAAATAGTCATTGGAAATATAAAAATATTTCCTACATAATGATTTTTTTTTATAATTTTTAGACAATAAATAAATTAAATTTTTTATGACATAATGATGATGCATCGATTACCTAATTAATTAACGATCTAAATCAAATGAAACGATAATGTAAACTCTAAGAATTACACTTGTAAAAAACATGTTGGATGAGTGGATTTATAACCCTTATCACCTTATACTTGAAATATATAATTTTTGGACCTTTAAAATCCGAAAATCATTATATAATACTGTAACATTTCTTGACTTTCCAAGAGTGCCCCTCCTCTCCTCTTATAAAAGGCCCCCACCTCTACCACCTTATTCACACCTTTGAAGATATTTTTCTTGGACAAACTCTACAAAAATACTCTCTCAACTTACCTCTCTTACTCCTAGAATCCTCAATTTGGGAAGATGTTTTCCCAAGGAAGCCTTTGGCTCAAATCAAATAGAGTTACCTGATTTTAAGGTAATGTCTTCTCTTATGTTCTTTTGTATTATTTTGCTTGTCCAACCCCTTAAAAACTTTTTATTCCTTTATTTTGTAACAAAAAAAGTATATTAAATATACTATGATGTTTTTTTTAGAAGTATTTTATTTACACTTACACAAACCATCGTCTAATGGTTAAAGAACATACTGTTTCTGTGGGTGGCGTATTACTGCCTCACAAAACGATGATTGTTAAATATTTTTTTAACACCTCTCATGGTGGACATTAATATGTAACTATATTTTTATATGATATATATTTTGTTTATTGTTTCCTTATTCTTCTGTATTTTTCATTTATGTCATACTATTATGATTTCCATTATGGGTAAACGCGATAATTTCATTTTAGGAAGTGCAGACTACCGCCCCCTCAAAGTGATTTGAATCGTTAATGCCATATGTGGGACTTTTAAAGGATGGAGTAAATGATATTATATATGATATTATACTGGAATTATAATATATCTTTATATCATTATGATTTCATCCCATTAAATATGAAATAGAAATGAAAGTAGCGTTCATGAGTACGTACGGTTTACCGTCTCCATGAACGATGCATTTCATTTCTTACCTATAAATGTTATGTAATATTATAAATGAATGTATATACATGATATATATGATATATATTATATCTAAATCATGAATATAATTCTGGATATAGTGGATATTTTACCAAATGAACAACTTGTAATTATAAGATGTTTATTTTTGACTCAAGTACCAAAGATCGACAAAATGACCGTTATTAACTTAAATAATTACATAAGGTTAATAACATGGTAATAAGTGATATAAAAGGAATGATGAACTTGAAAAATGTTCTTAAGAAATTATAAATTAACTGTAGTTTATTATTCAGGTGGTTAAAGAATGGTCGAGTCAAGTCGGACTTGAGTTAAGGGACTTCGTCTCAATCTCATTTCATTGAGGTATATTTTGTTTTATACAAAACATTCGTTTATACGGTGTATAAACCCCTTTGAGTTTTACTTTTACTAAAAATGAATATTTTTTTATATGAATCATTTTACTAATAAACAAAAGGGAATGTTTTTGTCGTACCTATGCGGCGACAACGACTTCTCCGCTGCCATGACCATTATTTGAGTTTCAACTTCCTCTCCAAGCCATAACTTTTTTTAAATGAAAAATAAATACCAATTTTTAATTTTCTTTAATTTTGGTATTGAAAATGGTTTTGATAATTTTTCATTATATCAATGTGTTGTATTGATATCTTGTGATTGAAATGTGGAAATGTTATGTTTCCTTTATGCATGTTTTATGTGATACGATTATACTATGGTTTATGATATGTTTAAACCTATTCATATGAGGAATTCATTGGACTTAATAAGTGACGGGTGGATCCCGCTATAGCTTCTCGATGCATCTGTAGGTCTCATGAGAAAAACTAGTGTCTTGGCACGAGGCCTTGCCAAAATCTTATTTTTAGTCTTGGCACAAGGACTTGGCTATGTGGTTATGATAGTCTGGCATTTTTCATTCCATTATTATGAAGATGGTTATTGATATTTCATGTGATCATTTGACTAGTAGAATATCCATCTGAATAAGTAAATGGAATTATTTCATTTTATTCTTCCCATATTATGCTGATGTTCAAGTTTAAAAGGCTTTTTTTAGTAATACATTGCCTTAAATGTTTATATTTATTTATGAAAGTTTCCACTATATTGTTATTCTTACTGAGCATCTGAGCTCACCCCTTTCTATGTTTTATTTTCCCCAGGATGTGATGAAATATTTTATAACTGACCTGCAGGGATAGTCTGAAGGGGATATGAGTGTGGTCTATGGAGACCATGTTATTGTAGTTTTTCACTTTATGATGTAATCTAAGACTTATGAATGTATCTTGTGTTTCCAAGGCTACTAAACTAATTAGTCTTTAAATACGTGATCTTTTGTGATCATGCCAATGTTACGTGATAATGCACCAACTCTGGGTAACTGGGGTCGGGGCATTACAGTTGGTATCAGAGGAAGTTTAGTACTAACCTTGGAAACTAGATTAAGAAAAACCCTGATTAGAGCACATACCCTTAAGATAGACTTTGAGGACTAGTATAGAAGAACTTCCTAGAATTTTGGTATTATAGAGATTTTGTGAGTTTTCTGAGAAATACATCCCTGTCTGGATACGAGCAGGTAGAGTTGGCTCTGGAACAGATGTACCTAGGGGTAAAACCTGAAAACACCGCTTTGAGCTACACTCGAAGGGGAACTGGTGCACAACAATGGGCCTTGCTGCACTCTTTGTTATGACACTGACATGGGATATGCTAAGGATAATTCGCTATTTCATTACAAACCATTATGAAGGGTTTATGAGTATGTACTTCCTTAAAGAAAACATTTTTTATGGATTATATCCATAAATAGTTCAATTTATGTTAAGTGTTTTACAAGAATAAAATTATGCATTTTGATTCATAATCTAATCTAGTTTATGACATTGTTTAGAAATGGCACCTAGTGGAAGGAATGGAAACCGTATCAATACACGCACTCCATGTAGGGATTTCCCTCCTTCTCAAGATAATTATAATGGAGTTGGTGATACAACTGGTGCTGATCATCTTATCACCATACTAGGACAACTCACTCAGGTTATGAATAATAACCTTACTCGTATGGAGCACCCTGATCCGCAAAATGGAGGATCAATGTTAGATAATTTCATGAGGCAACAACCACCATCATTTAATATGGGTAAAAATCCATTAGTAGTTGAGCAATGGATAAAATCTTTAGAGAAAATATTCAACGCCTTGGGGTGTAGCGAAAGGGAGAAAGTTGTCATGGCAGTTTACCGCTTCACTGGAGATGTCGATCAATGGTGGTCACTAATTCAAAACACAAAGGAAGATGAAGAAGTATTAAGTATTGAATAGAGGTATTTTAAGGAACTTTTCTTAGAAAAATACTTTCCTCGTGACCATGAAGCAGATATGGAAAGGCAATTTCTGAGTCTGAGACAAAAGGAGGATGAAAATGTTGCAAAGTATGAGGCCAACTTTACCAGGTTAGCAATGTATGCCGCAGATTATATACATAACCCAAGAAGTAAGATTTATCGTTTCCTTGATGGGTTAAAACCATTTCTCCGTCGAGCTTTAGTGTCACAATATTTCTCAATGTAGGAATATATAATATCTTGTTCTATCAGGACAGAAAAGGAATTCTCTAAATCTTATGACAATGAAGTAAAGAAAGAGAAGAAGAGAATGGTGGAACAAGAGACAGATAAAGGGAAAAAGGGAAAGAAGGATTTTCCATTTGTGATAATTATGGGAAGAATCACCCTGGTACTTTCCTAAAAGGAATGGGAGTTTGTTACAAATGTGGAGAAAAGGGTCACCAGGATCGTGATTGCAGGGGAAAGAAAGAGGCTATCAATGTTGAATGAAACAATTATAGGGAAATGAGGCATTATGAAAATGAATTTCCTAATCATCAGGGAAACATACCTCGGAAAAGGACAAGGGATCGAGGCCAAGCTTATGCTATTACTACATATGAAGTTGAATAATTATTTTATTTGTGTTTTTTGACTCAAGAACTATATTATGGATCTAAGAATAATGTGATATATATATAGTACTTGTTATTTTTATTAAGGTTTTATTATGATAAAGTTAATCATATTTTTATAATGCGACAATAAGATAAACTTTACTTTATTTGGGGAATCTGATGTTACAATTGATTTTGGAATTTTGAGACCTTTTAGAGAAATTCTGGGCAGAGGTATTTTGGATAACCATAAAGGATGGAATGAATTAAGTTTAACTTTGGATAGTATTGTTTAAGGTTAAAAAATTTCTAAAGATTATTTTTGGAATATTATAATACTATAGTTTTAGGAAAAGGACAACCTGCAGGTCAGGGGATAACCAGTCACGTCGGACAAAGCTGTAGGAATCGAACCCACAAACATAGTGCAACATGCCTTTATTACCTACAACTAGCCTACAAGAAGTCCATGGTTATTACAAAATAGTTTTCCTAATCTAAATGGTATGTGTTAATATTTGGAACCTTGTACGATTAGGATAAATATAATATTTTTGAATTCTATTACCTTTTGTAATGAAAGATAAGTTTGTGGAATTTTTTTTGAAGAATGAAATTCTACATGAAAAGTATGTATATTTCCTTACATTCTTAGTAAATCTCCAAAATGAGTTCCTCAACTTTATGAAAGGTAATTTAAAACAGAAACGTTGTCGGTTAACTTTTCCTACTGGGGAATCAAAGACCATTTAACCAATCACAAGTTTGTGATTTTGTTTTAGTTAACTTTCTCTTAATATTGTATTCTACAAATCTCCATCAGTCCATGATGGTTTTTTTCTCCTCGATATCCATTTTTCATAGAATCCTAGTATGGGCTCTCTCGGGTGACCTCGGTACATCTCTTTCTTTCTTTTAAAGTTATATTTATATTAATACTATTTCTGATATGGGTTTTCCTCAAAGGTATTTTCTATTTTCAACCATTTATTTTTGAAGAACAATTTCAAATTTTGAGGACACAGTTTATTGAAGGAGAGGAGAATGTAACACCCCAAGCTTCCATGATACGATTCTCTTTCAATAATTCAATAACTTGCATTGTACGCAAGTTTGAGATTCTAACACACCGCGACCAATCAAAGTAGCCGTTATGAATAGTAATACCCACTTTTTGAAATTTTATAAATTTTATTATTCAAAATGGAATTCATTTTTTTATTCGGAATATTGAAATTATCCTATGTTAAATTTTTGGCATTTTTTTGAGCACATCATATTTTCGATGAATAGTGAAAAATACTTAAAAAAAATATTTTTAATCAAAATAATTTATAGTGATAAATTATACTATTGAGTGGTTTCAAAGTATAATTAGAATATAATTTTACCATTTTAACCAATGGTGGTCATTGTAATTAATTTCAATTTAAAATTGCACATAAACAATTGTCAATCTTTTGATAGACATTGTTTCTTAAAAACACACTATTTGTTTGGATAGCGGGAATAATTTTTAAATTAATTATTAAAATTTCTATGTTTGGAATTTGGTAAAATGGATTCCATATTTTTAATCATAAGGTCCAAGTTATGTAATTAAGAAAATTGTTTTTTTGACATTATGAATAGTAACGACGGTAATTATCTATAATTATCGTGATTAATTAGTAATTAGGTAGTTAAGGCTAATAAAATAATATCATAATAATAAAAAATGACCCCAAATTGTGTCCTAATGATACTGTTTGTGTCATGGACGACCCTGGGATGCCTTGTGCCACACTTTTGGACCCCATGGAATCACTTTTCAGTGATAGTGACATTTTATTATATTATTTTTTTAATGGGAAAGTATAACCAAAGTATGTATCAACCAAGTAAAAAAAATTTAGTTTTGTATATGTAAATGATATCTCAGACTATAAATAGTAATTAGAAAGAAAACAAGATTTCCTACATCATGATATATTTTTTAAAATTTTTAGACATTAAATAAATTAATATTTTTATGACACCATGATGATGTAGTGATTACCTCATTAATTAACCATTTAAATTAAATGAAAAGATAAAGTAAACTCTAAGACTTAAAATTGTCAAAACCTATTGGATGTGTAGATTTAGAACCTTTATCACCTTACCCTTGAAATATATAATTTTGGGACCTTTAAAATCTGAAACACATTATATAATAATGTAACATTTCTTAACTTTCCAAGAGTGCCCCTCCTCTCCTCTTATAAAAGGCCCCACCTCTACCACCTTATTCACACCTTAAAAGTCATTTGGCTCGCCCAAGATCGGCCCAAATACTCTCTCAACTTCCCTCTCTTACTCCTAGAATCCTAAATTTGGGCAGAAGTCTTCCCAAGGAAGCCTTTGGATCAAATCAAAAAGAGTTACCCGATTTTAAGGTAATGTCTTCTCTTATGTTTTTTTTATTTTTCTTCTCCAACCACTTAAACTCTTTTTATTCCTTTCTTTTTTAAAAACACCAGTATCATAAATATAATAGGATACTTTTATGAGAATTATTTTATTTATACTTACACACACCTTCGTCTAATGGTTAAAGAACATACTATTTTTGTGGGTGGTGAATTACTGCCTCACGAAACGATAATTGTTCAATCTTCTTTTAACACCTCTCATGGTGGCCATTAATATGTCACTATATTTTTATATGATATATATTATGTTTATTTTTTCTTATTATTCTTTATTTTTCATTTATAGAATACCTTTATGATTTCCATTATTGGTAAATGCGATAATTTCATTTTAGGAAGTGTGGACTACCACCCCGTCAAAGTGATTTGAATTGTTAATGCCATATATGGGATGTGTAAGGAATGGAGTAAATAATATTATATATGATATTATACTGGAATTGTAATATACCTTTATATCATTATTATTTCATTCCATTAAATACGAAATAGAAATCAAAGTAGCGTTCTTGCGTACATACGTCTTACCGTCTCCATGAACGGTGCATTTCATTTCTTACCTCTAAATGTTATACAATATTATAAATGAATGTATATATTGGATATGTATGATATATATGATATATAAATCATGAATATAATTCTGGATATAATGGATATTTTACCACATGAACAACTTGTAATTATAAGATGTTTATTTTTGACTCAAGTACCAAAGATCGACAAAATGACCGTTATTAACTTAAATAATTATATAAGGTTCATAACATAGTAATAAGTGATATAAAAGGAATAATGAACTTGAAAAAGGTTCTTAAGCAATTATAAATTAACTCTAGTTTATTATTCAGGAGGTTAAAAAATGGTCGAGTCAAGTCGGACACGAGGTAAGGGACTTCGTCTCAATCTCCTTTCATTGAGGCATATTTTGTTTTATACACAACTTTCATTTATACGGTGTATAAAGCCCTTTGACTTTTAATTTTATTCAAAAGGAATATTTTTTTATATGAATCATTTTACTAAATTTCAAAAGGGAATGTTTTTTTCATACGTATGCGGTGACAAATACTTCTCCGCCGCCGTGACCTTTATTTGAGTTTCGCCTTCCTCTACAAGCCATAATTTTGTTTAAATAAAAAATAAGTACCACGTTTAATTTTCTTTTATTTTGGTATTGAAAATGGTTTTGATAATGTTTTCATTATATCAATGTGTTGTATTGATATATTGTGATTGAAATATGGAAATGTTATGTTTCCTTAATGCATGTTTTATATGATAGATTATGATATGGTTTATGATATGTTTAAACCTATTCATATGAGGAATGCATTGGACTTAATAAGTGACAGGTGGAGCCTGATATAGCTCCTAGATTCATCTGTAGGAATCGTGAGAAAAACTACTGTCTTGGAATGAGGCCTTGACAAAATCTTATTTGTAGTCTTGGTATGAGGCCTTGGCTACGTGGTTATGATAGTCTGGCACTATGCATTCCATCATTAAGAAAGTGGTTATTGATATTTCATGTGATCATTCGACTAGTAGAATATCCATGTGAATAAGTAAATGGTCTTATTTAATTTAATTTTTTCCATATTATGCTGAATTTAAAGTTTAAAAGGCTTTTTTTTAGTTATACATTGCCTTAAATATTTATGTTTATTTATGAATGTTTCTGCTATATTGATATCCTTACTCAGCATCTGAGCTCAACCCTTTATATGTTTTATTTTTCCCAGGATGTGAAGAAATATTTTATGACTAACCTGCAGGGATAGTCTGAAGGGGATATGAGTGTAGAATATGGAGACCATTTTATTTTAGTTTTTCACTTTATGATGTAATCTAAGACTTATGAATGTATCTAGTGTTTCAAAGGATATTAATCTAATAGATCTTTTGAGACATGATATTTTGTGATCATTCGAATGTTACGTGATAATGAACCAACTCTAGGTAACTGGGGTCAGGTCATTACATATATTTTACCAAATTCAAAACATTGAATTTGAATTTATTAATTTAAAATTAATTCCCGATGTCAAAACCAAAAGGCGTATTTTTAGGAAATAATAACTCTCAAAAGATTAACACTTGTTTATGTCCAATTTCAATGTAAAATTACTTACAATGACCAGAATTGGATTAAATGGTAAAAATATAATCTTTTTATACTTCCAAACCATTAAAATGTATAATTTAGCACTATAAAATATTTTGATTAAAAAAGTTATTTTCAATTAAAATATAGTATTTTCTACTATTCACCCAAATATGAAAGTTATGAGAAAAACACCAAAATTTTATTGAATCCAAATTATTATGTCCCAATTCTAAAAAAGAAGTTTATTTTTTCAAATTGAATATTTAAAAGTTTCAGATATTGTATTTAAAAAGGGTTTGCAATTAAAAGGCAGAAAAATTGAATTTTATAAAAAATACTTATTTTTTCTGAAAAATGTATTTGTTATTAAATTATTTCTAAAAAACTCATAATATGGATTATAAAATTATAAGGATTATATAAATTTCAAAATTCAGTTAATAATATTTATAACTTCTTTTGAACGGCTAGTTTGGTAAGTCGTGGTGCGCTTGAACTCAGTGTTGCATGTAGTGAAAGTTATTGAATTACTTTAAATAAATAATGTACTATGAAATCTTGGGGTGTTAAATTCTTTACTCCTTCAATAAATTTCATCCTCTCAATTTTAAATTTTTCTTGTAAAACTAAAGGTTGAAAATAGAAAATACATTTGTGAGAAAACCCACATCAGAAATTGGGTTAATAAAATCTAGTCTTAATAATAGGAAAAGGGGAATGAAAAATTCACCACCAAATTATGATATTGATTAAGAAAACATTAGTGGAAATTAAAGACACATAATTGGAGGAAAAATGTAAATATTTATAGGGAGTGATTGAGGTCATCAGTCACAAAAAATTGTAGGATTGAGGACCTCAAAGCCATCAATCTATGAGGATTTAAAATATCATCGATTCAACAAAACATAAGGAATTAGGATAACACATTTTTAGTTTTAAGATCCATTACATAAAGTTTAATAATTTATTAATATATACATGATAAGTAGAGTTCCATCTTTTAACAAATTTCTACCACAAACTAATCTTTCACTATAAAAGATAATAGAACTTAAAAAAATATTATATATATCTTATTCATATAGGGTTTAAAAAAATGAATTTATAATTCATCTATCAGACCCTTAAAAAAACTAAATTATTCAATCCAGGACATCACGTGGGTCAGTGATAGGTGATACACCCTTGGCTCCCTTCGGTTGCGGGTTCCAGTCTCGCGGCCTTGCCGGACACGACGGGTTGCCGCCCGACCTTCGAGTTGTCATTTTTATGGCAATCCAAAAATAACCTTAACAATAGTATCCAATTTCAAACTTAATCCATTCCAGCCTTTAGAATTATTCAAAATACTTATATCCAAACTATATGTCCAAAGTTTATAAGGAAGTTAAACATAATGAGGATCTTTTTTTTCTAGGTAATAACATGTGAACGCCTTTATCGTGTATTCTTTTACAACACCGCAACATCCTGAATTACCAAAATCAACCATTTCTTATTCCAAAATCACTAACTCATTATCAGGACCATATTAAGGATTGCCTTTCCTTTATCCATTTATTTTCCAAAAAAGTGTATCTTACTATTAAGTCACTTTTCATAGAACCATATTATCTCAAATCCTCAATAAAATAGTCCTGCAGTAAAATCCTTATATATCTCCATAATTCAGGTAACCTGTATACTATTGATACAACACTGAAATGAAATAATTCTATAATAACAACATAATAACACTAGTCATTCCTCTTCATCTGAGATAGTATCATAACTTGATTATTATCCAACAACATAATTTGTGGTATACTCTTATGAATGGGACATTGATTCACATAGTGTCCAAATGCCTTTCAGATTAAGCATTTTACATTTGAAAACTTTTTATTACCCTTTCAATAACATAATTGGTTTCCTTTTTCTCCACACTTATAAAAAACTCTCATTACCTTCAAGAATTTACCAAGGTGATTCGTTCCACATTTATCACATATTAGAAAATCCTTCTTTTCCCTATTCCCTTTATCCATATTTCTCTCTTCCATCCTTTTCTTCTCTTGTTTCCCTTCAAATTCATAGGACTTAGAGATCTCTTTACTTATCTTATTAACACATGATACTATTTCTTCATATGTTGAGAATACATGGGAGACTATTTCCTTTCTAAATGTTGGCTTAATTCCACGAATGATATTATCCTTCTTACTCTTTGGATCATATGTATTGCTGGAGTTCACATTCCATCTTCTGGGAGCCCTTTCTATACAATGGCATACACTAGGTTAGTTTATGAATTGCAATGAATAATTCCAAAATTGTAAAATATCTAAAATAAATTGAATAGTTTATAGATATAATCCATAAAAATATTTTCTTTGAGGTGATATATACTCATAAATCCTTCCTAAGGATTTGTAAATAAAATGATAATTATCCAAAGAATATCCCCTAGGATTGTCGTAACCAAGAGTACAGTAAGGCCCATTGTCATGCACTAGTTCCTGTTCGAGTCTAGCTCAAAGTGGTGTTTTCGGGTTTTACCCCTAGGTACATCTGTGCCACAGCCGTCTCTACCTGCTCGTATCCAGATAGGGATGTATTTGGTTGGAAAAATCAAAAAATCTCTACACTAACAAAATTTAGGAAGTTCTTCTATACTAATCCTCAAAGTCTATCTTTGGGTAATGTGCTCTAATCAGAGTTTATCTAAATCTAGTTTCCAAGGTTATTGCTAAACTTCCTCTGATTCTAATTGTAACTTCCCGACCCTAGTTACCCAGAGTCGCTGCATTATTTTAATACACTGGCATGATTATAAGGAATCAAGTATTGAAGGACCGATCAGTTTAGCAGTCTTGGAAAATAGATTACATACATGAATGTTACATTACACTATATAACATACAACACATCATAAATAATCCTTATTAATTCCATTATTCCCTTAGCTTAACCCTGAATATTAATCAAAATACACTTCTTGGAATCCTGGGAAAAATAAAACATAGAAAGGGGTGAGATCAAATGCTCAGTAAGGATAACAATACAGAAGAAACATTCATAAACAAGCACAAACATTTAAAGAAATGTATAAGAATAAAACAAAAGCCTCTTTAAACTTAAACTTCAGAATAATATGGAAAATATACAATAAAATAATTCCATTTACTTATTCACATGGATGTTCTACTAGTAGAATAATCACATGAAATATCAATAGCCACTTTCATAATGATGGAATTCATAATACCAGACTATCATTACCACATAGACAAGGCCTTTTTCCAAGACTACGAAAAATATTTTGTCAAGGCCTTGTGCCAATACACTAGTTTGACTCATGAGACCTACCGATGCATCAAGGAGCTATAGTGGGCTCCACCCATCACTTACTAATCCCAATGAATTCCTCATATGAAAAGGTTTAAACATAACATAAACATTCGTATTAAAACTGGCATAAGAAATGTCAATAATTTACCTATAAACCATAAATGGTATAAAAATAACACATCCACCATCAAACATATCACAAAACCTTCAATACAATACGGACAATTTGTATCATAATAAATCATATTCAAACAAGTATAAAATCAATTAAATGATTTTGACATAGATGAAAATGATTTGTAAAACTCTTAGAGTAAAATATCCCTTTTTCATGAAAACATTTTAAAGACACACAATTTAGAACGGAAGACATTTAAATACATTTTTGAATCAAAGTGTCCCATACCACTTTGAAACTATTGAAATTAATTGACATTTTAAAACATTCACGTCCATTTAAATGATTCCTTAAAACCATTTTAAAAACATGGACATTAATGAGAATATTTTAAAAGAATAAATCATTAAAACATTTAAAATGATGTTTTAGTAAAAATGAATTTAAAAGTATCCATTTGAAAACTATTTTATGAAAAATTTACATGGATAATAAATATGTCCTTGTAGATACTTACGTAAAAACAACCTCGGATAATATAGATATTGTGAAATTAACCCTTACCAAATTGGTAACTTAAGAAACATACAACCTATGAAAGAAGTATCATAAAATGAATATGTAAATATACATAAATTAAAGTTTATTACAAAAATAATACAATTATGGGTAGTACATACACCATACAAAAGTTAATAGTGGAAATATGGAATGAATCTCACAGGAACAAGGAGTGAGATAAAAAACCATTACCTTGCACTTTCCTTTAGTCGAGGGTACGTTTAACCTCTGGTTTGAAGATAATAGTATGTTATTAAGTTTTACCAGAACCATATTAGTATTTATGATATCATACATGATTCATTAATGACATTATAATACCCATTTAATAATAATTTCCACATTAAATTAACATTTCAGGTAATAATCTCTTTCTTTATCGTACATGTTTTAAATTGTTACTCTTGATTGTATCACATAGAACAAGATTTAAATACTTCAGGAATATAAAAAATGATTTATATATCAAATATATATATAAAATATAAATTCGTATAATACACATATATATGAAATGAAAAATAGCGTTTAGGGAGATGGTAGTCCGTACGTACACATAAACGCTATTTCCGTTTTCATATCCTATTGAATAGGACTAAGTTAATAAGATATATGTAAAGAAACACACACACACAGAAAGATATATATATATATATATATATATATATCTAGTAGAATTATTGTGTCATATATTACATACTTATTTGTAATATATATTTTTATAATCGTTGATGAATGGTGATTGTTGAAATGATTCTCATAGTGTTGTGGAGACGGTAATCCGTACGTACGCACAAGCAACAATATAATTTTTTTAAAGGTGGGGAATTGGATGGTATATTAATTTTATATAGATATTAGAATGTTATTTTTCACTATTTATATACATATTACTCATCATAATATCCATCCAAATAACATAGTGTTTAATAACAAATGACACTACAGTGTGGAGACGGTAAGCCGTACGTACGCACGCATGGTGACATTATCATTCATAAGATTGATATAATAATGAATATAGTTGTGACATATTTATAATAACATTAATTTATATATAATATACTGGAGTTATTATTTTATAATCGAAACAACAAAGAAAGAGTAAGTTGAATAATAAGAGAACATGAAAGAGGGTGGTGAAATCATTACCTCTTCTTTGATTTCTTCCTTTTGATTTGATCAAAAGGGCTCGTTAGGTTGGATTTATGACCAAAGGAAGGCCTCTAAGATGAAGGTATGATAGTTGGGAGGATATTTGGGTAGGGTTTGGAAAAGATAAATGGCTTTGCAGGTGTGAATTTGAGAGAAGGGGATGTACCCTTTTATAAGAGGGGTGAGGGGCACCTTTGGAAAAACATAAAATATTATTTTATAATAAATTCATATTCTATTTATAATGGATCCGAAGTGACTTATTTTTAGGATAGGTTGGGGATGGGTTGAAGGCCTCTCAACCAATAGGTTTTAGACATGTTTAGGTTACCATTTTAACCTTATCATTTAGATTTAAATCTAAGTTAAATAATCTAACTTTTACCCTATCTTCATGTATTGTTACACTATATGGTTAATAAAATTACTATATACTACCAATATAACACCAATTGTTACATTAATGCCATATATATTATTATATAAGTCTTTTGGATTAACCTTATATTTTTAGGACCAATATATTAATTAATTATATAATATTTGTTTTAAAAACTATTTTATTTCAATTTTGACAGTATTTGGTATTTGTTCTATTAAATAATAATAGAATTATTAATACAAAAAAAACATTGAATCAATCCTAACAGGTCATATTAACCTAGAAAATTCGTTGATGTCATAAAAACTTTGAAATTATATTTATTTTAATATTTATAAACCTATTTATTTGATTCTTTCATTAATAAGGTAATTACTCTATCATCATTGTGTCATTAATAAATTTAATTATTTAATATCAAAAAATTATAAATAAAATACTATTATGTATGAAATCATTTTAAATTTCTAATGAATATTTATATTCGAATTTATCTTTTTTATAACCCTATATTAAAAATGGTTTAGTTATTAAAATTTTATTTTAACTCTTTTGTCACTTCTTTAAATAAACTAATAATAAATGTCTTAATCTAATCCAAGTGGACCCAAAGGGTCATATTTTATTCCTAATGTTGTTTTTGGTCGAATTAAACTTATCCAATATAATTAGGACATGTGTTAGGGTAATAATAATATCATTTTTACCCTTAATTATCCTATTTACTTTTAACCGTGGTAAATAAAAGTAAAAAGTTATTATTCACCAAAAGTTATTTTTATCTTATTGAACCATATTTTACTCCTTGATATTAACTGTGTCTCTTGGATTTTCTAAATTCAACTCATAGAATCAGTAAAATTATGTTTTATGTAAATTTGAAAATGCTCTTAGGAGGTGGGTAAAAGACGGTAAAAAGTTCGAAATTTTTTTTATATATCTAAAATTATTATAAACTAAATCCAAGTAATTACATTGAATTTATATTGGTATTATGTATATCTTTTGACCTAAAATAAATTTAAATAAAATAAATAATTATTCAAATAAAAAGCTGGTTTTAAACCATAACTCAGTGTTTTTCACTATTCATCAAAAATTGAAAGTTTTTAGAAAAATACAAAAAAATTCACCCAAGGATAATTTCGATATTCCGAATACAAAAATTATGTCTATTTAACCAAATTCAAAACACAGAAGTTGAATTTATTAATTTAAAATTAATTCCCGTTGTCAAAACCAAATGGTGTATTTTTAAGAAATAATAACTATCAAAAGATTGACAATTGTTTATATCGAATTTCAATGTAAAATTACTTACAATGACCAACATTGGATGAAATGGTAAAAATATAATATATTTATACTTCCAAACTATTAAAATGTATAATTTAACACTATAAAGTATTTTTATTAAAAAATTTGTTTTCAGTTAAAATATAGTATTTTCCACTATTCACCCAAATATGAAAGTTTTCAGAAAAACCCCAAAAAATTATTGAAACTAAATTATTATGTCCCGATTCTAAATAAGAAGTTTATTTTGTCAAATTTAATATATAAAAGTTTCAAATATTTTATTTAATAAGGGGTTTCCATTAAAAGGCGGTAAAATTTCATTTTTTGAAAAATACTTCTTTTATCTGAAAAAATGTATTTGTTCATACATTATGTATAAGAATCTCATAATATGGATTCTAAAATTATAAGGATTATATAAAGTTGAAAATTTATTTAATACTATGCATAACCTCTTTTTAACGTCTAGTTTGGTAAGTCGTGGTGCGCTTGAACTCAATGTTGCATGTAGTGCAAGTTATTGAATTACTTTGAAAAAATAACGTACTATGAAATCTTGGGGTGTTACAAAAAAAAGGGCATCATTGGTTGAATTTCATCATAAAGAGAGGATTCAAGGAGGAATTTAGATATTCTGAGATCTTATTTTATTTTATTTTTGGAAATCCAATGGGATTTAGAGGTTTGAATAATTGGGAGAGGTGAGTTTATTTTTATAGTGGAGGGGAGTGACATTCATGTAAAATTTTGAAAAGGGAATTACACCCACATTTTCCTGATAAAAAGGTGCTTAAATAATGAAATAAATTATAGAATATGATGAATATGTTATAAATATTTCAATCCAATGGATTTTGGGAAAGTTTCTAGGTCATTTTGGGCTTTATGTTTAATGTTTAGTCCTTTTTTAATTTGATTCTTCTCTTAATCATTGTAATTAATTCTTATTAATTTCAATAAATTTTATGGTAAAAAACTAAATTGACCTTATTATAAATTATAAATTATGATTATTCTAAATATGGAATCCATTTTTACAAATTCCAATTATATAATTGGTGGAAATTAATTTTTTTTATCCTAGAGATGGGATAAAAAAATTTGGTTTTTAAAGTAACAATGTTCCAATGTATGGGATGTTTTTTATATCCAATTTAAAAATGAAATTGATTAAAATGACATAAATTATATTAATGTATTTATATGTTATATAATTTAACTTTTAAGACAATAAGAAAACTAATATATCCATATAAAGAAATTATATGAAAAACCAGTTTTGAATTAAAATCCAGTAATTTTAACTATTCGTCAAAAAATGAAACTTCATAGAAAAATACCAAAAAATCACATATTTTAAATATGTTGTTTATATTGACCTATAAAAAAAATAAATGCTCCAAATATATGATTTGAAATGGTTTTAACATTAAAAGGTTTTCAAATTACTTTTTAGAAGAATATATCATTTTATTCATAAAATTGGAATTATTATTATCTTATAATTATAAAATTAATTGAATAAGTAAAAAAACTATTGATTGAATATATTATAAATAAATTTTATTGAAAACATTAATCAAAATTTGTTTTTTTAATTTATTGAGATAAAATTTTGTTTTTACATAGAAAAACAGTTTTCTTAGAAATGTAATTTTTTATTTTACAATAGTTTTTACATTGGACTATGCTAATTATTAACCAAAGGATAAATTTTATATACATGTTTAAATAAAAATTTTAAAATTTAGTTTATTATATTCATAACATCCAATATAACAGTTAGGTGGTAGCTATTATAATATTTTAATAATAATATTAATAGTGTATTATAGCTTTGTAAAAACATAGTCTTGTGTGTTACACAAGCTATCAAAAGAACACAACATTGTATGTAACATAAACCAAAAATAGTGTGCATATACAACTACCTAATCCAATTCTTTAATTTTAGTGCAAAAAATCAAAACATAGTACTTTAATATATATATATATTTATATATATATATATAATATATATTTAGTGTTGCATGAAATGAAAAATATCAAGAAGATTAAATTAATTTGAAAAAAAATATTTCACAAAATCTCGGGGTGTTACATAAAAGGATAAAATTTTATTTGACAATTCTGGATGAAAATACAATTGGAAGATGTTTTGGTTTAGTCTAATGGGATGAAAAATAAATTTTCACGAATTGCATTCTAAGTCTAATCTTAGATCAATAGAATGATGTGTTAAATTCTCCACCAGAGGAAGAAGAAATAAAAAAACTATATTCTCCATGCGTTAGGAAAGTTCTCTATGTCGTGATGGGTTTCATATAAAATTTATGTTGTGTCATGGTATATTGTTAAGATATATATTATGGAGTATTTTTAAGGCAACATCAATGGTGGATCACATTACATTGATTTTTATGCATCAAGGGTGTTTATCATTCCCAAAATGAAAGACTCTACCCCATCGAATCAATATAGACCGTTATACTTATGCAATTTTAGAAATAGAATTATTACCAAATTAATCAACAGAAGGCTTAGAGGTACCATTCCAAGACTTATATCAGATGAACAATTTGTATTAATGAAATTAATGAGTATTAATGGGACTATTTGAATTAAAAAATAAATAGTGGAGAACATTGTATAAAATTTCATGATTAAAGTGGATATGGATAAAGCTTATGACTGATTATAATAGATTATTATTTTAAGGGTAATCAAGAAGTTTTGTTTTAATTATTGGTTATGTGAATTATTATTTAGATGTTATTCCTCTCTATGTCTCATGATCTTCTTTATGAGATTGGGTTTTGGATTCTTCAAAGATTTACATGGTGTAAGAAAAGGATACTAATTGTCTCATAGTATTTTTATGTTTGGTCAAGAAGATTCTACAAGGAACATCAAATAGGGACTATATGTTGGGATAATTATGCCATTCACCAATAGGTTTTTAAGTATAATGATAAGCCATTAATGTATCCTAATGAAATTTTATTTTTTATCAGTGGTAGGGAAAAATTAAATCAACGGGTTCAAAAAAATCTTGGAAACTTGTAACACCCCAAGCTTCTACGGTACGCTTCTCTTTGAATAATGCGATAGTGTGTGTTGTATGCAACACCGAGTTCTAACAACCAATCAAACTAGCCGTTATGAATAGTAATACATACTTTTTAAAATTATATATATTTTATATTTCAAAATGGACTTCATTTTTGGATTCGGAATATCTAGGTTAGCATAAGGTGAAATTTTGGTACTTTTCGGATAACTTTCATATTTTGATGAATAGTGAAAATTACTAAATTTTAATTAAAAACAACTTTTTTATTCAAAATAATTAATAGTGATAAATTATGAATTTTAGTAGTTTTAAAGTATATTTAGAATATATTTTTACCATTTAATATAATGTTGTTCATTGGACATAATTTTACAATTAAACCGAACATAAACAAGTGTCAATCTTTTGATAGTTATTATCTCTTAAAAACACGCTTTTTGTTTTGACAGCGGGAATTAATTTTAAATTAATTTCTGCCACTTCTGTGTTTTGAATTTAGGAAAATGGATTCCATATTTGGAATCAGGATGTTAAAATTGTGTAAATAGGTAACTTTTATTTTTAGAAATTTTGAATAATTACTGCGGTAAATATTTTATTTACCATGGTTATGGGTAAATCAGGTAAATAAGGGTTAAAAAATAATATTATAATATTACTAAATTACCCTAAAACGTGTCTTAACCCTATTGGTTGATACATGGTCGACCATGGGCATCTTTGGGTCGATTTTGGGACCCCATGGACCCACTTGTAAGTGATAATGACACTTTATTTTAATTAAGTTAAAATGAATACAAAAATGACACAAGCATATATCTTTTAGCAAAACAATTGTTACATAGGGTTATATATGTTGGATTTTAGATTATAAATATTAATTAGAAATCTAAAACGATTTCCTACATAATGATATTTTATTTATAATTTTTAGACATTAAATAATTTATTTTATTTATGACACAATGATGATACAGTAATTACTATAATAGTAAAAAATTAAAATAATTGATATTATAAATACCCAAATAAATATAATATGAAACTTTTAATGAATTAAACTAATTTTATAGGATAATATGATATATTAGGATTGATTTAATTGACTTTTTTAGAAGTAATAAATCTTTTATGAGTTTCACAAAAATCAACTATTGAATAGTGTCAAAATTGACATAAAAGAGTTCTTAAAACAAATATTATATTATTAATTGATATTAAATTCCTAAAAATCTAAGGTTCGGCCAAGAGACTTAAATAATGATAGGTTCATCATTAAAGGACCACTTGGGGGTCGCTTGGATGTATGTAGTATGTTTATTAACCATATTATATAAAAATACAAGGAGACATTGTAAAAGTGAAACTAATTAACTTAGAGTTAAAACATAAAGATAAGGTTAATATAAGTACCCAAACCTGTCTAAATTATATTGGTTGAGTTTTTTTCGACCCATCCCCACCTTAACCTTTGAGTAATCAACTTTGGATCCATTAGAAACCGAATATGAATTTATTATAAATTAATATTTCTAGCTTTTCCAAAGGTGCCCCTCACCCCTCTTATAAAAGGGCACTACTCCTTCTCATTTCTTCACACCTTCAAAGCCTTTTGGTTCGGCCAAACTCTGCCCAAATACTCTCCCAACTTCCCTCAATACAACCGAGAGGCCTTAGTTTGATCATAAATCCAACCTAAGGAGCCCTTTTGATCAAATCAAAAGGAAGAACCCGAAGAAGAGGTAATGTTTTCACCACCCCTTTTAAAGTTAATTTCTTCTTACACTTCTTCTTTCTTTGTTCTTACCATTCTAAAATAATAACTCCAGTATCTCACATATACTGTGATGTTATTATAAATATGGTACAATCATATTCAGTATTCTATCCACCCTTTGAATAACATGTCAGCATACGTGCGTACGTACGGCTTACCGTCTCCACGTCGTGGTGTAATTGTTAATTCAATATATTATTATTTGGATGGGTATAATAATGATGTATAACTCATGTAAATAATAAATATAGCATGTTAATGATTCTGTATATATGATATACCATCCATTTATATATTATTTTAATATCAAAAGAATGATATTGTCGCTCGTGCGTACGTACGGACTACCGTCTCCACGAACGCGATGAGATTCATTCTCCATAGTATCCATTCAAGTATAATTATCATTTGATGATTTAAAAATGATGTTTAAGGACTTGATATCATTCTGGATATGAATAAGATAAAAACTATCATTTACAAACACGTCTTACGTAACAAAACATATAAAAGAAAACAAGTAAGCTAACACCCGAAACAACGATAATACTAAGATATTATTATCAAATCAATATTAAAAGATCATATATGATATCATATTAATGTATATGATTATTGTATAATTTAATAACAATTATTTAACCATTATACAGGAGGTTAACCTACCCCAACCAAGGAAAAGTACAAGGTAAGGGTTATTTCACAATCTCTTCATTATCCGAGGTTGTTTATATGTAATAATCTACTGGGATCTCTTTATCATCCACATCCATGTTTCTTAAAAATGTATTTCAAAACATTTTTACTATTTACTATAATATGAGTTAAATTCATTTATACCCTTTTTGACTTTTATAAGTGGTTTATAAAGGAATCTTTCGGTCATTTTCAAAACAAGGTCCTTTTTAACCTTTTCGACAGAATTAAGGTAAGAATGTTTTTTTAACTTATACGGCGGGTGCAGCTATTTTCCGCCGTTATAAAATCTTCAAAGATTCCCTTACAAGATTATAAGAATATTTTCAAAGAAAATGTTTTATTTTATATGGATCTTAAATGATTTCAAAATAAAAGGAGATATTTCTTTAAAAAGAATATTGATTTCATTTATGTCAACATCCTTTGATGGATTTTAAGATTATTTGAAGTTGATTTATTATGATACAAAACTTCTATATTGTATTGAAGGTTTTGTGATATGTTTGACTGTGGATTTTCTATTTTTATACCATTCATAGTTTATGGTGAAATTATTTACATTTCGTATGCTAGTTTTAATACGAATGTTTATGTTATGTTTAAACCTTTTCATATGGGAATGCATTGGAATTAGTAAGTGAAGGGTGGATCCCGCTATAGCTCCTCGATGCATCGGTAGGTCTCATGAGACAAACTAGTGTCTTGGGACAAGGCCTTGACAAAATCTTATTTGTAGTCTTGGTACGAGGCCTTGACTATGTGGTTATGATAGTCTGGCATTATGCATTCCAACATTATGAATGTGGTTATTGATTTTTTCATGTGATTATTCGATTAGTAGAATATCCATGTGAATAAGTAAATGGAATTATTTCATTTTATTTATTCCATACCATGTTGAAAGTTCATGTTTGAAAGGCTTTTGTTTTAGTTATACATTGCCTTAAATGTTTATTCTTATTTATGAAAGTTTCCGCTATATTGTTATCCTTACTGGGCATTTGAGCTCACCCCTTTTCTATGTTTTATTTTTCCCAGGAAGTGAAGAAGTAAATTATGAATGACCTGTAGGGATGTTATGTGGGGATATGAGTGTGGATTATGGAGACATTATGTTGTTGTAGTAGTTTTTCATTTTATGATGTAATGTAAAACTTATGAATATATCTAGTGTTTCCAAGGATACTAAACCAATCGGTATTTCGAGATTTGATCTTTCTTGTGATCATGCCAATGTTATGTAATAATGCACCGACTCTGGGTAACTAGGGTCGGGGCATTACAGTTGGTATCAGAGGAAGTTTAGTACAAACCTTGGAAGCTAGATTTAGATAAACTCTGATTAGAGCACGTAGACCTAAGATGAACTTTGAGGATTAGTATAGAAGAACTTCCTAGAATTTTGGTATTGTAGAGATTTTGTGAGTTTTCCGAGCAATACATCCCTGTATGGATACGAGTAGGTAGAGGAGGCTCTGGCACAGATGTACCTAGGGGTAAAATCCGAAAACACCGCTTTGAGCTAGACTCGAACGGGAACTGGTGCACGACAACGGGCCTTGCTGCACTCTTGGTTACGACACTCCCGGGGGATATGCTTAGGATAACTCTCATTTTCTTTACAAATCATTATGAAGGGTTTATGAGTATATACTTCTTCAAAGAAAACATTTTTATGATTATGGATTATATCCATAAATAGTTCAATTTATTTTAAGTGTTTTATAAGTATGGGATTATGTATTTTGATTCATAAACTGATCTAGTTTATGCCATTGTTTAGAAATGGAGCCTAGTGGAAGAAATGGAAAACGTATCAATGAACTCACTCCATGTAGGGATTGCCCTCCTGCTCAAGATAATTATAGTGGGGCTGGTGATGCAACTGGTGTCGATCAGCTAATCACCATACTGGGACAACTTACTCAGGTTATGAATAATTACCTTACCCGTATGGAGCACCCTGATCCGCAGCGTGGAGGATCAATGTTAGATCGATTCATGAGGCAACAACCACCAAAGTTCAATGGGAGTACAAATCCCTTAGAAGCTGAGCAATGGATATTTTCCCTAGAGAAAATATTTCAGGCTTTGGGGAGCAGTGAAAGGGAAAAAGTTATCATGGCAGTTTACTGCCTCACTGGAGATGCTGATAAATGGTGGTCATTGATTCAAAACGTGAAGGAAGATGATGAAGTATCAAATATGGAATGGAGGGAGTTCAAATATCTGTTTTTAGAAAAATAATTTCCTCACGACCATCGAGAATATATGGAAAGGCAATTTCTAAGTCTGAGACAGAAGGAGGATGAGAATGTCACAAAGTATGAGGCTAACTTTACATGGTTAGCAAGGTACACTGGTGATTATATACGTAACCAAAGAAGTAAGATTGATCATTTCTTTGATGGGTTAAAACCATTTCTCCGTCGAGCATTAGTCTCACAATCCTTTTCGTCGTACGAAGACATTGTCTCATGTGCTATCAAGACCGAAAAGGAATTCTCTAAGTCTTATGACTTTAAAGCAAAGCAAGAGAAGAAGAGGCCTGCTGATCAATCTGGGAATGGAAAAATAAGGGGAAGAAAGGAATGGTTGAATATCCATCCTGTGGTAAATGTGGGAAGAAACACCCCGGTGCTTGCTTGAAGGGAATGGGAGTCTGTTACAAGTGTGGTGAAAAAGGCCACCAAGCTCGTGATTGCAAAGGGAAGAAGGAAGCCACCAACGTTCAGTGCTACAATTGCAGGGAGATGGGACATTATGCGAATGAATGTCCTAAGCGTCAGGAGAACTTACCTCAGAAAAGGCCAAGGGATCAAGGCCAAGCTTATGCTATCACTACTGCTGAGGTAGAACCTCAAAAAGACGTGGTGGCAGGTAATTTAATGGTTTCCTCAAGTTTAGAAAATGCATTATTTGACTCTGGATCGTCGCATTGTTTCATATCTAACCAGTTTGCTAAGAAAATTAGATATTTCCAATTTGATTTAATAAGGTATTTGTCAGTTAAAACTCCTAAGGGAAGTATCATTGCAACAAAGTTTTGTGAATCAGTCCCCATTAGAGCACATAAATTTTCTTTATCTGCTGATCTCATCGTCATACCTATGATTGAGTTTGATATAATCCTTGGTATGGACTGGCTTTCGGACTATGATGCGAAGATTTATTGTAAGAAGAAAGAGGTTACGATTGTTGATGATAATGATAAGGAACACCTTATCTTTAGAGAAGAATCGTCACCACCTAATTCTTATTTAGATCCACCCCCAGTAGCTCAACTTAATTCAATTATTGGGGAGGAATAGAATGAAATAACTGTCGGTGAGGAAAGGAATGTTCAAATAGAGGATGTACCTGTTGTGAAAGAATTTGTAGATGTATTTCCGGAAGATTTACCTGGACATCCTCCAGAACGAGAAGTTGAGTTTTCCATTGTTTTGATTCCTGGATCAAGGCCTATATCGAAGACCCCTTATAGAATGGCCACTGTAGAGTTAGTCGAACTAAAGAAACAACTAGAGGAATTGATTAATAAGGGATTTATTCGCCCTAGTGTTTCTCCATGGGGAGCCCCTGTTCTTTTTGTTAAAAAGAAAGATGGATCTATGAGGTTATGTATCGACTACAGGGAGATCAATGCTATAACGATAAAGAAAAAGTATCCCATACCTCGTATTGATGATTTATTTGACCAACTGCATGGAGCTCAATACTTTTCAAAGATTTAACTTCGATCTGGATACCATCAGTTGTGTGTGAAGAAGGAAGACATTCCAAAGACAGCATTTCGAACCAGGTATGGGCATTACGAGTTTACTGTAATGCCCTTTGGATTGACTAATGCACCCTCTGTATTCATGGATCTGATGAATAGAGTTTTCAAGGAGTATCTCGATGAATTTGTGGTGGTATTTATGGATGATATCTTGGTATACTCCAAATCCTACGAAGATCATGAAAATCACTTGCGCATTATCTTGAAGACTCTGAGGAGGCATGAATTATATGGGAAGTTTAGCAAGTGTGAATTCTGGCTTCATGAGATTTCTTTTCTTGGCCATATTGTCTCTAAATATGGAATCTCTGTTGATCCTTCTAAGACCAAGGAAATCCAAGAATGGCCAGCACCTACGAGTATAACTGAGGTACGTAGTTTTATTGGTTTGGCAGGTTATTATCGACGTTTCGTCCAGAATTTTGCCTGATTGGCTAACCCATTAACGAAGCTCACACGTAAAGGGGTTAAATTTGTTTGGACAAAAGAGTGTGAAGAATATTTTGAAGAACTAAAGAAAATATTAGTCAATGATCCTATATTGACTCTACCATCGGGGAATGATGGGTTCGTTATTTATAGTGATGCATCAAAGAAAGGACTTGGCTGTGTCCTTATACAGAATGATAGAGTTATTGCCTATGCATCACGATAGTTGAAAATTCATGAACAAAACTATCCTACTCATGATATCGAGTTAGCAGCTGTGATCTTTGCTTTGAAGATATGGAGGCACTACCTCTATGGTGAAAAATGTGAGATTTATACTGATCACAAGAGTTTGAAGTATATTTTCTCACAAAAAGAACTCAACATGAGGCAAAGGAGATGGCTTGAATTACTCAAGGATTATGATTGTACGATACACTACCACCCGGGGAAGGCAAACAAGGTGGCAGATGCTTTGAGTAGAAAAGACCATGGAGTTTTGAACAATATGAGAATTGAAAGGGATCCAATTTTCATGGATCTAGTGAAGATGGACATGGGAATAACCAGGGAAGGTGAAACATCAATGCTTTTTCAAATGGTTGCCAAACCATCTTTACTAGAAAGGATTAAGAGTTATCAGACCGATGATGAAGAATTCCAAAAGAAGATTAAAGTTGTGAATGATGGGAGATTGATAGACTTTGTGTATGAAGATGGAATTTTGAAATTCGGGAAGAGACTTTGTGTTCCCGATATACCTGATCTAAAAAGGGAATTGCTGGATGATGCTCATAGTTCCAATTTCTCTATACACCCTGGGAGAACCAAAATGTATAGATATTTGAAGGAACATTTTTGGTGGGACAACATGAAGAGGGAGATTGCTGATTTTGTGTCAAGATGTATGGTTTGTCAACAAGTGAAAGCTGGAAGGTAACAGCCTGGAGGAGTCATGCAACCTCTTCCCATACCGGAGTGGAAATGGGACAATATTACGATGGACTTTGTCATGGGGCTACCAAAGACTCCTAGAAGGAATGATGCAATATGGGTTATTGTTGATCGTCTTACCAAGTCAGCACATTTTCTTGCTATAAGAGATGATCTACCCCTGGAACGTCTAGCAAGACTATATATTAATGAAGTTGTGAGAATTCATGGAGTACCCTTATCAATTGTTTCTGATCGTGATCCCCGTTTTACTTCAAGATTTTGGAAAAGTCTTCAGAAATCCCTGGATACTGAACTTCATTTGAGCACTTCTTACCACCCTCAGACAGACGGACAATCAGAACGGACTATTCAAACCTTAGAAGACATGTTGAGATCTTTCTCACTTGACTTTCAGGGTATGTGCGATCAATATTTACCTCTGGTAGAATTTTCCTATGACAATAGCTTCCATTGAAGTATTTAGATGGCACCATATGAAGATTTATACGGAAAGAGATGTCGTACACCAACCTGTTGGGATGACGTCGGTGAAAGAAAACTTGTATGTCCAGAACTGGTGGAGGAAACGATGGAAAAGGTGAAGGTAATCCAAAATCACATCAGAGCACCTCAAAGTAGGCAGAAGAGCTATGCCGATAATCGAAGGAAGGATTTGGAATTTCAAGACGGTGATCATGTTTTCCTGAAGGTATATCCGTGGAAGGGAGTCATACGTTTTGGTAAGAAAGGTAAATTGAGTCCCAGGTACATCCGACCTTTCGAAATTCTAGAACGAATTGGGGTTGTAGCTTACCGATTGGCAATGCCGCTAAGTCTCTCCAAAGTTCACGATGTGTTCCACGTATCTCTGTTGAGGAAATACATGCCTGATCCAACGCATGTACTCACCTATGAGGAATTAGAACTGGAACCCGATCTGTCTTATTGCGAAGAGCCCGTCAAGATTCTTGATACGAGAGAACAAGTGCTGAGAAACCGGACGACACGTCTGGTAAAAGTTTTGTGGAGAAACCATAAGATGGAAGAGGAAACGTGGGAACCCGAGGAACTTATGATGAAGAACCACCCGAGTCTTTTCATGCGATAGTATTCTAGAAATTTCGAGGACGAAATTATTTGAAGGAGGGGAGAATGTAACACACCAAGCTTCTACGGTACGCTTCTCTTTGAATAATTCGATAGCGTGTGTTGTACGCAACACCGAGTTCTAACAACCAATCAAACTAGCCGTTATGAATAGTAATACCTAATTTTTAAAATTATATATATTTTATATTTCAAAATGGACATCATTTTTGGATTCGGAATATCTAATTTATCCTAAGGTGAAATTTTGGTACTTTTCGGATAACTTTCATATTTTGATGAATAGTGAAAATTACTAAATTTTAATTAAAAACAACTTTTTTAATCAAAATAATTAATAGTGATAAATTATAAATTTTAGTAGTTTTAAAGTATATTTATAATATATTTTTACCATTTAATATAATGTTGGTAATTGGACATAATTTTACAATTAAACCGAACATAAACAAGTGTCAATCTTTTGATAGTTATTATCTCTTAAAAACACGCTTTTTGTTTTGACAGCGGGAATTAATTTTAAATTAATTTCTGCCACTTCTGTGTTTTGAATTTAGGAAAATGGATTCCATATTTGGAATCAGGATGTTCAAATTGTGTAAATAGGTAACTTTTATTTTTAGACATTTTGAATAATTACTGCGGTAAATATTTTATTTACCATGGTTAAGGGTAAATCCGGTAAATAAGGGTTAAAAAAATAATATTATGATAATACTAAATTACCCTAAAACGTGTCCTAACCCTATTGGTTGATACATGGTCGACCATGGTCCTCTTTGGGTCGATTTTGGGACCCCATGGATCCAATTGTAAGTGATAATGACACTTTATTTTAATTAAGTTAAAATGAATACAAAAATGACACAAGCATATATCTTTTAGCCAAAAAATTGTTACATAGGGTTATATATGTTGGATTTTAGATTATAAATATTCATTAGAAAGATACAAAGCTTTCCTACATAATTATATTTTATTTATAATTTTTAGACATTAAATAATTTATTTTATTTATGACACAATGATGATAAAGTAATTACTATAATAGTGAAAAATTAAAATAATGGATATTATAAATACCCAAATAAATATAATATGAAACTTTTAATTAATTAAACTAATTTTCTAGGATAATATGATATATTAGGGTTTATTTAATTGACTTTGTTTGAAGTAATCAATCTGTTAAGAGTTTCACAAAAATCAACTATTGAATAGTGTCAAAATTGACATAAAAGAGTTCTTAAAACAAATATTATATTATTAATTGATATTAAATTCCTAAAAATATACGGTTCGGCCAAGAGACTTATATAATGATAGGTTCTTAATTAATGGACCACTTGGGGGTCTCTTGGATGTATGTAGTAAGTTTATTAACCATATTATATAAAAATACAAAGAGACATTGTAAAAGTGAAACTAATTAACTTAGAGTTAAAACTTAAAGATAAGGTTAATATAAGTACCCAAAACTGTCTAAATTCTATTGGTTGAGTTTTTTTCGACCCATCCCCACCTTAAACTTTGAATAATCAACTTTGGATCCATTATAAACAGAATATGAATTTATTATAAATTAATATTTCTAGCTTTTCCAAAGGTGCCCCTCACCCCTCTTATAAAAGGGCACTACTACTTCTCATTTCTTCACACCTTAAAAGCCTTTTGGTTCGGCCAAAATCTGCCAAAATACTCTCCCAAATTCCCTCAATACAACCTAGAGGACTTAGTTTGATCAGAAAGCAAACCTAAGGAGCCCTTTTGATCAAATCAAAAGGAAGAACCCGAAGAAGAGGTAATGTTTTCACCACCCCTTTTAAAGTTCCTTTCTTGTTCCACTTCTTCATTCTTTGTTCTTACCATTCTAAAATAATAACTCCAGTATCTCACATATAATGTGATGTTATTATAAATATGGTACAACAGTATTCTATCCACCCTTTGAATAACATGTCACCATACGTGCGTACGTACGGCTTACCGTCTCCACGTCGTGGTGTAATTATTAATTCAATATATTATTATTTGGATGGGTATAATAATGATGTGTAACTCATGTAAATAATAAATATAACATGTTAATGATTCTGTATATATGATATACCATCCATTTATATATTATTTTAATATCAAAAGAATGATATTGTCGCTCGTGCGTACGTACGGACTACCGTCTCCACGAACGCAATAAGATTCATTCTCCATCGTATCCATTCAAGTATAATTATCATTTGATGATTTAAAATGATGTTTAAGGACTTTATATCATTCTGGATATGAATAATATAAAACCTATCCTTTACAAACATGTCTTACGTAACAAAACATATAAAAGAAAACAAGTAAGCTAACACCCGAAACAACGATAATACTAAGATATTGTTATCAAATCAATATTAAAAGATCATATATGATATCATATTAATGTATATTATTATTGTATAATTTAATAACAATTATTTCACCATTATACAGGAGGTTAACCTACCCCAACCAAGGAAAAGTACAAGGTAAGGGTTATTTCACAATCTCTTCATTATCCGAGGTTGTTTATACGTAATAATCTACTGGGATCTCTTTATCATCCACATCCATGTTTCTTAAAAATGTATTTCAAAACATTTTTACTATTTACTAGAATATGAGTTAAAGTCATTTATACCCTTTTTGACTTTTATAGGTGGTTTATAAAGGAATCTTTCGGTCGTTTTCAAAACAAGGTCCTTTTTAACCATTTCGACAGAATTAAGGTAAGAATGTTTTTTTAACTTATACGGCGGGTGCGGCTATTTTCCGCCGTTATAAAATCTTCAAAGCTTCCCTTACAAGCTTATAAGAATATTTACAAAGAAAATGTTTTATTTTATATGGATCTTAAATGATTTCAAAATAAAAGGAGATATTTCTTTAAAAAGAATATTGATTTCATCTATGTCAACATCCTTTGATGGATTTTACGATTATTTGAAGTTGATTTATTATGATACAAAACTTCTATATTGTATTGAAGGTTTTGTGATATGTTTGACTGTGGATGTGCTATTTTTATACCATTCATAGTTTATGGTGAAATTATTTACATTTCGTTTGCTAGTTTTAATACGAATGTTTATGTTAGGTTTAAACCTTTTCATATGGGAATGCATTGGACTTAGTAAGTGACGGGTGGAGCCCTCTATAGCTCCTCGATGCATTGGTAGGTCTCATGAGACAAACTAGTGTCTTGGCACAAGGCCTTAACAAAATCTTATTTGTAGTCTTGGCACGAGGCCTTGACTATGTGGTTATGATAGTCTGGCATTATGCATTCCAACATTATGAAAGTGGTTATTGATTTTTTCATGTGATTATTCGATTAGTAGAATATCCGTGTGAATAAGTAAATGGAATTATTTCATTTTATTTATGCCATACCATGTTGAAAGTTCATGTTTGAAAGGCTTTTGTTTTAGTTATACATTGCCTTAAATGTTTATTCTTATTTATGAAAGTTTCCGCTATATTGTTATCCTTACTTGGCATTTGAGCTCACCCCTTTTCTATGTTTTATTTTTCCCAGGAAGTGAAGAAGTAAATTATGAATGACCTGCAGGGATGTTATGTGGGGATATGAGTGTGGATTATGGAGACATTATGTTGTTGTAGTAGTTTTTCATTTTATGATGTAATGTAAAACTTATGAATATATCTAGTGTTTCCAAGGCTACTAAACCAATCGGTCTTCCAAGATTTGATCTTTCTTGTGATCATGCCAATGTTATGTAATAATGCACCGACTCTGGGTAACTAGGGTCGGGGCGTTACAAAACTTGTGGCTGGGTGAGTGGTTAGTGTACTAATCAATGGAAAAGTTGATTTTTTCATATCTAACAAATGTTCAAATGGAAGAGACAATATAACTCAAGACAATTTGGGAATTCGTAGGTGAATCATTCCTATAGAATATATCTAAGTTCCATTTTCTAATGGGAGAGTCCAGAAATCTTTGTTTGCTGATATTATCAATTCGATCACTGGGATAATCTACAAATGAAATAATTGTGGATTTAATAAGGTTTACTTATGAAATTTACATTCCATTATGTTTTTAAAATCACAAACACTCTATCATAAGGAAAATTTTATTTTCTCTAAGAATTATCTTAATAAAGAAAATTCTCCTTCCTCAAGGAAATTTTTTCCTTACCCATGTCATCATTGTTCATTTTATAGTTTCTAAATCTCACTATTTTTATTTATAAAGGGTAAAATTTTGTTTCATATATAAAACCCTAGAATCCTATAAATATTTGGATATAGATTATTCTGTTTTCAGACTCAAATTATCTGAAATTCAGACTCTGAATTCTATGAAATTTAGACACTGAATTATCTGAAGTCCAGACTCCAAATTCTAAAAAATTCAGATTCTGAATTCTCTAAAATTCAAGAATATGATTTCTGTAAAATTATGACTCTTATTTCCTCAAAATTCAGAGTCTGAATTCTAATAATCCAGACTCTGAATTCCTTATAATTTGGACTCTGAATTCTTCATAAATTTTACTCTGAATTCCTCAGAATTCTGAATTCGAATTCCATAAAATTCAGACTCAGAATTCCTCAAAATCATAACTCCAAATTCCTCATAATTCTGACTCCAAATTCCTCAAAATTCATACTTCAAATTCCAAAGAATTCAGATTCAGAATTCATAAGAATTCATATTCCAAAGTCTATAGAATTCATGTTCTGAATTCATTGAAAAACAGAATCTGAATATTCATTATTTATATTATCGAAATTATTATTTTCTTAGACTCCAAAATTTTATTTTATTTTTCCTTATACTCCGAAAAATAGAATTGGTTAAGCTACATTTTTTTACTTACACATGTCATAGTTATGAAACGATGTCGTACATTCTGTTTCTAACTAACTATTGTTTGAGTGACACGTGTACAGGTCCCTCTAAAATTCAAGGAAAAATATGACCATTAAAGGAGGGATCCAACCGTTGGAGAAGTTCCTATAAATAGGATCTCATTTTAAAGAGTTCATAATCATTTTATCACTATAGAGATTGCATCATGGCGAAGTGATTTCTAGAGAGATAGACTCTGATGTCTTGTGCATACAGAACATCTTGTTTATCATTCTTTGTGAGACTCCCATTGTTGTAGTGTACAATCAAGGAATTCCAGGTATAAAAAGACAGAGGTGATGAATACCATAAATTTTGTGGAATTACGTGGATAAGAAGATATAGGTTACAACTACCTTAAAGTATGAGGGATTGCAGTGATAGAAAGACAGATTCTGATATTCATATCGGGGGCTTACCCTGGTGTGGGTAAGACAAACTTTCTTGAAAGTATAAATCAAGGGACCTTTATCTGGTGTTGTTGAATACCCTTATCATTGGGTTAAAAGATTTCATACTTGCTACTTAATTTTTTTTCAAGTTTATTTTCACTTTATTTTGATAAATAAAGAAACTATAACCTTCTTATACTATCTTGTTATTTTGTTTACTCTAATAAGTAATATTTTATACGTTTTAAGGTAGAATATTTTTCTTATAAAATTTTCTTAAGTTTCATTTCTGGGACCACATTTCTAAAACCTAAAAACATTTTAGAACTAAAAGTGGTCTTTTTAATATACCCTATTTAAATTTGTTAAGAATAGATTTCCTTAAGCTTAAAAATGAAAGTTTTTAAACATACAATTCACCCCATATTGTAATTGTGCATCAAAAATCATATTTTGATCCTACATTTGGTATAAAAGGGGGACTATGAAGTACTTATATTCACATATAAGTTTTCTTGCTCATTTTTTCATTGTTATGAATATTTTCCTTTAATAGGATTTTATCCCTGTTTGCAAACTTTTACTATTAACATGTTTTCATGGAAATGATATTTTCTGTTAGATGGAATGAATTAATATTGGTTTTATTGACAATCTAAATAATAATGGACCACTTATATTTTATGGGAATGATTAGGAACATTGGGGAGATCGTATGAAGAGAAGACAACTTCATTATGCTTACTGGGGATTACACAATTCTTAATAAGGAAGTTAGAACGTTTACTAATCAAGAAAAGTCAAAATATCAACTAAAGTACAAGGTACTCAATACTTTGTTGTGTTCCATGTCCAATAATATATGTAGTCACATTTCTTCTTGTCAAGATGAAAATTATATTTTCATGAAATTGGAGGTTACTCATTTTGGTACATCTAAGGTTATAGAAACTATAAGATCTATGCTTAAAGCAGAATATCATGGATTTCTATCTCCTTATGGAGATCTAGTGTCAAAGGAATAACAATGGTTTATGACTATTGGTAATAGTTTATAATCAATGGGTGAAAAATTATTAGATGATGAGGAACTTGGGGAGATGATTATAGATATCATGCCTAATGAGTGGGAATCTAAGAGAACTGTTATTCATGAGAATAGAAAAGTATCTCAAATTACTCTTGATGAGCTTTTTGGAACTCTTCTTCAACTTGAGACAAGAATGAAAAGAGATGCTGATATGAATAAGAAGAAGAATGGAAATGGGACTTTATACTTTACTAAAACTAAATCCAATACTCTTGAAAGTATTACAAGATTCAAGTCAAAGAATGTCACTATTTTATACGAATCAAGTGAAAGTGAACATTCTGAGAATGAGCTAGCTAATCTTTCTCTAAGGATGAACAAGATAGTTGGAAAGAAATAATTTTAGTATAGGTTTAAGAAGAAAGAATGAAAAGACAAGAAAAACTCTGAAGTCACTTGTTATGAATGCAAAAGAGCCAGGATTATAAGGCCATATTGACTTATGCTTAAAAATAAGTATAGAAAGGAAAATAATTCTAAGAGAAATATAATGATGTACTAAAACGGTAAAGCTAAATAAGTTTTAAAAGCTAACAACACCTGGAGTGCTAGTGGTGGAGATTCCTATGATGAATCCTTAGGGTGTGAATCTTTGTGTCAAAAGAATTTGGCTCTAATTGCCATGCTACTTATGGAAAATCATCATCTAATGTCCAAGGTACACATTGTTAAATCCATAACGAATGTATCCTTAAAAATTTTTTAGTGATAATAATTATTATGAATCTTCAGATGAACAATCATCTTCTGATGAAGATAATACATTACATACTTATGAAGAAGTATCTAGTTTTTTCTTATATTATTGAGAATAACAATTCTAAACTCAAGAAAAAACTTGATAAAGTTAATTATAGAATTTCTATTTTTACTAAAAAAGTATCAGATATTTCTAAAGATCTTGAGAAGAAATTTTTAATTTTTAAAGTATTTTCAAAAACCTTGAGGATGTAAATTATGAGTAGGATAAACTTTCTAATGATCTTGAAAATGTAATTTATATGAAAAATATTTTAGAGACTAGCTATAATGCTAAAAATAATGTTTTTGAGGGTACAAAAATAGTTATTAGACTGAAGTCATAAATATTTACATTGAGGAAATGTTTCTAAAACTTTACCTTAGGTAAGGAAAACATTGATAAGATGTATTCTCAAAATTCAACCTATAAGGAATAATGTTGGATTTGGTTATACTCAATATAATCCAGATTTTAGTAATAATTATTTTGTTCCTCAAAGTGCCATATTCTGCACTAAATTTTAGTGTGGTGGACATTGGAAATTCTTTTTATTTAAAAAAAATCAGTCTTTTTGTTTTCATAAAGCTTATTTTTATAAGAAAATGTGAATACATAAAATTTTGCTTTCTGAAATTTTTGGATCCAAGAAAGTTTGGATTCTGAAAGTCTAACTCTCTTATTTTCATGAAAATGAGGAAATTACTAATAGCAATACATGGTACATGGATAGTGGATGTTCCCAGCACATGACTAGTAAAAAAACTATTTTGAAAATATTGTCAAGACGAAAGGAGGAGAAGTAACTTTCTAAGATAATTCTTAGGGAGGAATTATTGGTATATGTAAGATTTTTCATCTTGTAAAAAAAATTATTTTAAATGTTTTATTTGTTAAAGGTCTTAAGAAAAACCTTATTAGCATAATTCAATTATGCGATGAAGGTTGCCTTGTGAATTTTAGGAATGATAAGTGCTTAGTACTCAATTCCAGGGAATAGTTTATTCTTTATACCCCTATGCAAGATAATGTATACACACTAAGCATAGAAGAGCATAGGATCCAAGACCTACCTTGTATTAGTGAAATGGAAGATCAATCATGGTTATGGTATAGATGGTTAAGATATTGTAACCTTAGAAACTTATGTAAAATTTATAAGAAAATAATTGTTAATGATCTACTGAGTCTTATATATGATTCTTCAAAGGTTTGTGATCCTTGTCAATATGGAGAGAAACATAAACCAGGTTTTAAATAAATTGGTGAAGTCTTTACTTCTAATGCATTACCGTTGGTGCTTATGAATCTTTTCAGTCCAACACAAACTAGAATCATTGGAGGAAAATACTATGTATTTGTCCTAGTTGATGATTACACTAGATTTATGTGGGTGTATTTTCTAGAAAACAAATATGAAGCATTTTATTATTTCAAAAATTTTAAATCCCAAGTAAAAAATGAGAAAAATATTCCATTGATAACTCTTCATAGTGATCATGGAGGAAAATTTCAAAATTCTATTTTTGAAACTTTTTGTAGTAGAAAATACATTACTCATTACTTCTCAGCACCAAGAACCCTTCAACAAAATGGTGTTGTTGAAAGAAGAAATCAGATTCTTCAAGAGATAAAAAGAACCATGTTGGGTGAATATTCGGTAGCCAATCATTTTTGGACTGATGTTGTAAGTACAGCTTGTTATACTATAAATTGGGTTTTGATTAGAACTTTTCTTAATAAAACCCCATATGAGTAATAGAATGGTAGAAAAACTAGTCTTTCTGACTTCAAGGTATTTGGATGAAAAATATTAATTCTGAATACTAAAGATAATTAAATAAATTCACACCCAAATCTGATGAAGGAATTTTCTTAGGCTACTCTACAAATTCTAAGGCTTATAGAGTTTTTAATAAAAATACTTTTACTGTTTAAGAAACAATACTTGTTAAATTTGATGAAATTAATCCTTTTTTTTAAACATCCTCAACCTGAATTTACAAATGTGATTTCAAAAACTAATTATCAACCCTTGATAGAATATCCTTTTGATAAGAAAATGTTCAAGAAAGTGTATCTGAGACATTTATCCTAGAATATTTCCTACCATATGTTGATAAATAGATTTTACAAAACCCCAATTAGTTGTTTCATCAAAATCATCCTTGTGATAGTATCATTGGTGATGTAAATCAAACTGTAAGGACTAGATGTTACTTAATAAATTAAATAGAACATCTTGAATTCCTTTCTTAGTTAGAACCAAAAGGAACTGAGGAATATTTAGTTGATTATGATTGGATAAAAGCCATGAAAGATTAGCTAAATGAATTAGAATGGAATAAAGTCTTGACCTTGGCTGAAAGACCTAAGGAAACATATTTTATTGGAGTAAAATGGGTCTTTTGAAATAAGTGTGATGAAAATGGAATCATAGTATGAAATAAAGCTAGATTAGTTGCTAAAGGCCATAATCAACAAGAAGGAATATACTATGAAGAAACCTATTCTCCAGTAGCTAGACTTAAATATATCCATATTCTACTTTCCTTTACAGAATTCTTTAACAATAAATTTTTTCAAATAGATGTGAAACGTGCATTCCTTAATGAATATGTTCAAGAGGAAGTTTTTGTTGAACAACATCCTAGTTTTGAAGAAACCAAACATCATGAACATGTTTTCAAATCTACCAAATCTTTATATTCACTTAAACAAGCCCCTAAAGCCTGGTATGATAGACTTACAAGATTTTCGTTACAAAACAATTACATTAAGGGAAATGATGATCCAACCCTATTTATAAAGAAATATAATAAAAATGTTTTAATTTGTTCAAATATATATTGATGACATTATATTTTGTTCAACTCAGCAATATTTAACTGATTCATATGCGAATATAATGAAATCTCAGTTCGAAATGAGTATGATGGGTGAGTTAACATTTTTCCTTAGTTTTCAAATTTCTCAAAAACCAGAAAGAATTTATATATCTCAACATAAGTATATTAAAGATCTTATTAAAAAGTATGGATATGAAAAAACTAAGAGTATAAGTACTCCCATTAGTACCTCAAATTCACTTGATCTTGATGAAGCTGGGAAACTAGTGGACCAAACATCATTTAGAGGTATTATAGGAAGCTTACTATTGATAGCTAGTCGTCAAGGGTTAATGGTTCCAGTATTATTATGTGAAAGGTATCAATCCAATCCTAAGAAATCTTATTTAAAGGTAGTTAAAATTATTTTTCACAACTTGTAGGGAACCATGGATTTAAGACACTTTTATACTTCTAGAAATGATTTTGTTTTAAAAATATTTGCAGATGCTGACTTTTGTGGATGTAGAATGGATAGGAAAAGTACATAAAGAACTTGTAATTTCTAAGGAGATTCATTAGTTTCATGGTCATGAATAAAGAAACACTTAGTAGCACCTTCCACTGCTGAAACTGAATATGTAGCAGCTGGATGTTGTTGTGCTCAAGTATTGTGGATACAACCCACACTAATAGACTATGGTATGCGTTTTACCAAAAAAAAATTTGTTTTATAAAACTAGTTCCATTTCCTTATGTAAAAACCCTACACATCACTCTCACACAAATAAAATAGATATCAGACATCCCTTTCTTAGGGATCACACACAAAAAGGAGATATCATTCTTCAATATATTGGAATGAAATTTCAACTTGCTGATATTTTCAAAAAATCTTTACCCTCTGATAGATTTGAATACATTTAAAAATATTCAGGAATGATAACTATAAGGTAATCTTCCATATTAACATTTTTTTTGAAATATATCTCCTTACTGTAAGAAACTCATTTTCATAGGGGGAGTACATTTCTTTGTTATTCAAAATTTTACGTAATCAAATTTTTTCGTAATTGAAATTTTTCATAATCAATTTTTTTTTGTAATTAAAAATTTTGTAATAAATTTTTTCGTAATCAAACTTTTTTGTAATCAAAATTTTTGTAATCAGTTTTTTTTCTTAATCAAGATTTTCTTTCATTTTTTTCCTTTTCAAAGTCGAAAGTTCTTCAAGAATAATATTCCTCATTACGAATACTCTTCATAGAAATTCAGAATTTATGTTTTATTTCTTAAATTTTCATAATTACTAATTTAGATTTTTTTTATCTTATTTAAGAATCTTTTCAGATTAAATTTCTATTAAATCTGTATGTTTCTTTCAAAAACCTCAAAAGACCAGGACATAAAAAATCTGTTCTTCGGATATCATCTCAATTTCCAGATCTTGTCAAGAGTTTTTTCAACCATTAGATCAATCATTCAAGCAGAACCATCACATAAAAATCCTATATAAGGACCCCCTAATGTTTTTCCTACATCGAGTTTCATGCCTTGGCCTGTTGAAGCTCTTCCCCTGTACTTAAGGTCGTTTCAAATCTTAAGGAATTACTCAGTTCTGAATTTCTGTAGAATACTCTCCTCAGAAAGATATGTCTTCAGTAAAGAAAATCTTTGAGTGGTAGATTTAAAGAGAATGGTTGGTCGATCCAAAATTATATGCTATGTACGGCTTAATTATTTTGAAGAATATTAAGATAAATGGGTGGGAGAGCCTATGTATATCGAAACTGAAGGCGAAGGATCTAGTCTATCTAGAGTTGTTGATTGAATTTTATGAGTCAGCAAGTATTTTCAATGAAGGAGGGAGAGATATGTCTTCCTTCAAGAGCTATGGGAAGACCTATTCTCTTTCCTATAGTAAGGCAGCAAGTTTGATTGGAATTCCTTATGAGGGTGAAGTATAATTTTTTACTTAGAAGATACCAGATATATCAAGATTGTTTGAGATGGAAAAGGCATTAGGCTACCATGGTTTGAAAGATATGAAGACTCCGAAAATCATTTATCTCTCAAAAAATTTCTCGATTCTTGAATTGTGGGTTCAAGGTTTTATTATTTCAAGAAAAGAAGATAAGGATACAATGAAGAAAAGAGACATCTATATTTTTCATTTTGTGGTGAACCATAGGAAGATAAATTTGGGAAATTATTTCACTATTACGATTGAGAATATCAAGAATGGAAATTTGAAGTCTCAAATAATCATTTATCTAACCATTCTCTCCAAAATTATAGTTCATTGTTTAGAATCATTCAAAATCCCTTGTAGTTATAAGCCAAGAAACTACAAGGTTATGCTGGTTAGTGATGATACTTTGAGAAGGATGAAGGATGGAATCTCTAATGAATCCAGAGAATTTTATGACCTACCTAAAGAATAAGTATAAACTTTATCCAAGAAACTAGAAGTGGCTAAAACTTCTAAAAAGGGTGGAAGGTAGAGAAAGATAAAGGAACCAGAAAAGAAAGGAAAAATCACCGCGTCTATGAAAACACAATAATAACCCACAAAACAAAAAATGAAAAAGCCTTACCCTAATGAAGAAGTGGCTAAGTGGAGAGAGGAAAAGATGAACAGGAAGGAAGGGGAGCCTACTTTTGGCTTGGACCCTTCTGAGGCAAAATATTTAAAGATAAAGGATGTTGAAGATCTTGAAAACAGGATAAAGTAAAGAAGCAAAGGAAGAAGTTGTCAGAAGCTGAGATAGTTCAATCCCTTCTCAAAGATACCGAGAAAGCCTTTGAACAATACTAGGCACCAGAATCCTTTTTGTAAGAATCACTTATCGTGACTCCAGAAAAGAAAGTAGTGATTATGAAACTAGATCAAGAGGAAGAAATTTTGAAAGAGGAAGAAGTGTAATAAGAAAAAGAAAAAGACAGTGGTGATACCAATGAAATTATTTGTAAAGTAGAGGATTTCATGAAAAGGAGAGTCCTTTTGAGAATCTTTTAAACTGAACTTCTGAAGTAGTGTCATCAAAACTTACTACACCTGGAAAAGAAGATTTAGGTCAGGAATAAGTGAATAAGCTATCTGATGATAAAATCATCAATCATGATTTTATTTAGCCAGAGGATGTTATGGCAGGTGCTGAGAATGAAATTATTGAGGAATATAAGATTGTTCAGCTATCAGATAGTGAGCATGAATCTCCCAAAGCACAAGAAACCATTCCAAGAGGTGATAAGGGAAATAAAGTGTTGGTGGATACACCTAGTAAATCATTGGTGAAAAAAAAAGAAGTTTGTGCTTCATCAATGAGGAAAGCTGAAGATATTAAAAAGAAATCCTCACCAACAAAACACTCTGATTTGGAATCGTCCTCTCTTGGACATGATTTTATGGTACAGTCTATGAAAAATTTGGTTGATACAATTCTACTATTCTCGAGTATAGAATCATGATTCCAGTTGCTTTAGAATTCGTTCAATCAGAAATAAAATTCACTTTCAATTCTTATGGATAAATATTTTGGACTTGAGGTAGATTTCAAATATCTTTTTATTAGTTATAAGGCTCATAAAAGATCATACAAGAATATGAAAAGCTGGTTAAGAAATACAGTCGATGAGCTCATATTCATTGATGAATTTAAATATAATGTGAAAGATTCTTTTGACATCGAATATGGGAAGCTTAATGATCTTACTAAGACTTTTGAGGAAAATCTAACTCTCAAACAAAAAACGCGAAAGCAAGAAGTCAAGGACTTGAATGAAAAGTTTAATTCAGTAAATAATGAATTGTAAGGGAGAAAGTGATCACATAATAGATTTTGAATAAAATACTGTTAAGAAAAAAGAAATCATTAAGTTTTAGGAAGAATGTATTTAGGCTAAGGAAGAAAAAATTAAATCCTTGGACAAGAAAACAAAAAATCAGGATCAACTACTGAATCATTTTAAAGAAGATCACAAGGAGTTTAAGAAGATAAAAACCATTGTGAAAACGTTTATGTTTCAAGATAAAGAAGGATAATTCCCCCAAATTCGATCTTTTATTGTATTTTCTGCTTTTTACAAATTCCTTCAATCATAATGGAATTTCGGTTGTTCTTCTTATATTTTGTTGTTTAGTACTAATATTTTATGTAACATTTTTTTTCATTATCATAATTCCTTTTTTAAAATCACAAAGGGGGAGAAAGGAATGATAAACAGAAATCTAAGTATATAATATATTTCCCTAAGTAAGGGGGAGTTCATCTAAGGGGAAGCTATTATTAAAAAAGGTTCTCATATCCAAGAAAATGTAAAATATTATTCAATATATAATAGAATACTATCATTATTAATTTAAAAACCTAAGGGGGTGTTAGTTTCATTCACTATGAATCTTATGTAAAGGGAGATATTTTTTTATGTTAATAAAGAAAAACTCTATGACCTTATAATATTTTTCTTAAGGATGTTTTTTCTTTCCAAAAAGGGGGAAATTGTTGAGTCAATATGGTTTCGATATGAGTTTTCCATTCCTCCATGATTTGAAAACCACAACCAATATATCTTAAGGAAAATTATATTTTATCTAAGAATTATCTTAATAAGGAAAATTTTCCATCCTCAAGGAATTTTTTTCCATACCGATTTTTTCATTGTTCATTTTATAGTTTCTAAATCTAACTCTTTTTATTTCTAAAGGGTAAAAATTGGTTTCATATCTAAAACCTCAGAATCCAATAAATCCTTGGTTATAGAGTATTCTATTTTTAGACTCCAAATTATCTGAAATTCAGATCTAAATTCTGTGAAATTCATTGTCTAAATTCTCTGATATTCAGATTCTGAATTCTTTGAAATTTAGATGCCGAATTTCTCAGAATCCCAACTCTGAATTCCTCACAATTGTAACTCCAAATTCCTCATAATTTGGATTCTTAATTCCTCATAATTAGAACTCCGAATTCCTCATAATTCAGACTCTGAATTCCTCATATTTTAAACTCTAAATTCCTTTGAATTTGGACTCCAAATTCCTAAGAATTCACATTCAAAATTAATTAGAATTCAGATTCTAAATATCCATGATTTATAGTCTCCAAATTATTATTTTTAGACTCTGAACTTTTATTTTCATTTCCATAGTCTCTAAAAAAATATACTTAATTAAGAAACCTTATTTTACTTACACTTTTCATAGTTATGAAATGACTTCATATATTCTATTTATAACTTACAATTTTTTGAGTGACACATGTATAGGTCCCTCTGAAATTCATGGAATAATATGAATGTTGGAGTAGGGAGACGACCATTAGAGAAGTGCCTAAAAATAGGATCTCATTTGAACTATCACATTATTGGTTTATAACTCTATATATTGAATATTACTGAAGTGATTTCTAGAGATAGACTCTCATACCTTGTGCATATTTAACAACTAGTTCAGCTTGCTTCGTGTGACTCTGATTGCTACTGTGTACAATCAAGGACTTATGAGGATAGAAAGATAAGGTTGTGGACTACCTTAATGTTCAAGGACTTCTATTGATATAAACATAGAGGTTACAACGACATTACTGTTCTAGGTATTGTGGGGATAACCAGACAGATTTAGATATTACAATCGAGGGCTTACCCTAGTGTGGGTAAGAAAGACTTTCTTAAATGTACAATTCAATGGACCTTTATCCAAGGTTGTTGGATACCATTATCTTTGGGTTAAAATATTTCATACTTGTTACTTTATTTTTTTTTCAAGATTATTTTCCCTGTATTTTGATAAAGGATGAAAGTATAGCCTTCTTATACTTTCCTATTATTTTGTTTAGTCTGATAATTAAGATTCTATAAATATTAAGGTAGAAATTTTTTCTTGTAAACTTTTCTTATGTTTCATTTCTGGAACCAAATTTCCAAAACATATAAAGTTTGTAGAACTAAAATAGGTCATGTGAATTTACCCTCTTTAACTATGTTAAAAATAGTTTTCCTTAAGGGTAAAAATGAGTGTTTTTAAACTTACAATTCACCACATCATGTAATTGAGAATCAACATTCATACTTCGATCCAACATAAATATTATCCTTTTATTTGGTGGTCGTATTACTCTCATTAATAATGGTCTCACCTCTATGATAATGAATATTTTTTTCTATCATTAAGAAAGTGAAAGGGATAATAGAAAGGTTGGAGTTACTATTGAACGTATTCCTATGGGATGAAAAATAAGATGTTAAATTCCATTGGGATTCATGTAAATATTTATAAAGGACAATTGAAGATGGTGGGATTGATATAATCAATTTTAAGGAATCCATGAATTTCATTGAAGTGAAATCCATGAGGAATATTATCACCAGGAACTCTATGTTGGTGAAATTTATGAGGAATAGATCTAGAAAAAATTAATAAGACTAGAATGATCTATCCAAAAAAATTAACAATATATCACACTTTATTTAAGATCACTATAATGTTTTGGATGATATGGATTGATGGGTAATTAGTTGTGGAAATATCAACTTTTTGTCAAAAAACAATGTGGGTGAGAAGTTATTTTTTCTAGGATTATTAGTATCAAAACATTACTTTGGTGAAGACACCAGGTACCAAAACTTCATTGAATCTATTTTCAGTTATTACTAGAAAAACTATTACAACAATATCTTATTAATATAAGAGGTAGAATTAATTGTATTCATAAGAACAACTTCTTAGAATTTTCATGGTAATGCCTACAGGAGAATGGTGGATGAGAGCATTGTGAAAAATAATTGGGCACACAAATTATAGTGTAAAGAGATTCCAAGTAAGATAAACTTTTTTGTTTTGATATTGATAAATAAATCTCTACTGATAGATGACAATGTGAATAAAAAGGGACTTTTTAGTGTCCAAATGTCACTGTTGTGTATCTCCACAACTTAAATCTTTAGAAAAAATATTTTTTAGAGTGAATGGGAAAGTGAGGATTGGTGTTTTAAACCACAATATGAATATTCATGTGGGTGGAGACATAATATAAATGGAAATCAATTCTTTCTTTCTTGGTGCTGAGTTGTAGGGGGGAGGTGAAGGTACAAACCAACATTTTTTATGTTGTTTCTTGGACTCTATGGGTGGTTCGAAACAAAATCTAGAAAAGGTCATAACAGAATTTAATGATTTATTTCAGGTTCCTGTTAAGGTTATGTTGGTAGATCTTGGTTCCCTTGATCAACGTGGGTTATCATCCCCGTCTTTTAGAAGGTTTCTTCGAAAACATTATTACTCATTAAAAATTAGAAGTTTCAACTATGGTTGATGGATTAAAAGGAAATATCCTTCTATAAGGATAATGATGAACGTGGATGGATTTTTTCTTTCAGAGAAGATGTGATTTTGTGGCCTTGTGAGAGATAATAGGGGTTCAATGCTTCTAAGTTTTAGTGTATTTTTTGGGATATAAAATTACACTGAAACAAGGTCAAGGGATTTGTTAACGGGCCATAACATGTGCATGTTTCATGATATTCAAATGATAGAAGTGTAATTTAATTTTGAAATTATGATTATCTTTATACAAGGGAAAATAAGGTAACCTTGGAATCTTTCCTATATTATTAGGAAGTGTATTATATTTCTCAAATAGGGAATCGAGGTGAGTCACAGTTGGAGAGAATGAAATTTTGGGGTTGATGTGTTAGCTATAAAATTGAGCCATGTTGAGAATATTATGATTTATGATGTTTTAAAGACATTAATATATTATTTTAAACTCATTTAGGGTTATTTTGTAGAGCAAAATCATTTTCGCCTGTTGGGGTGTTTCTATGTATGATTTTTAATAAAAAACATTTAATTTTATAAAATAAATGGGAAGAATAATAATAATTTTATCAAAATAATGGGTTCTATTATACATTCAAAAAAGTTAATCATTGTGAATAAATAATTCAATCCTTGTAGAAGAGTCTCTTATAAATTTGAATATGTATGTGTTATCTATTTGGAATATTATGAAGATGAAGCAACCACTTCTCATGGTAAATTCAGATCTTTTTTGTGTAACCAACATGAGGAAATTTAGGTTTTAAAACATGAAGATAAACTATTTAAATATAAAAATGGATAAAAAATTTACATTATAGTTCATTTGTAAAAAAATGGCTATGTTAATAAAATAAGGTATGATTTCTAACGATAACCACATAAATATAGGAATGAAAATAAAAATGAAATAGATATGGATGAAAATTATCAATAAATAAATGATAGTATTAAAAATGAAACACATCAAGGGGAATCATTGGTTATTATTATATAATAATTTGATTTAAATATTAAACCAACATATATTACAAGTAATTATCATAATTTAATTATGAAGTCCAACTAATGGAGAAGAAATTTAAAATTTAAAATATAATGATAAGAAACATGTTGTAACAATGATTTCAAATACTGAATAGTATTTGTGTAGAATTATTACCATCTAGGTAAAAAACAACATATTTAATCTATGAAGAATAAGTACATATTAGTTATAATTGATGAGAATGAATCTTAAAGAAAAATGGGATATCAATGTTATTATTATTGGAAAATTAGACACACCATGGTTGTGTGTAGAGAATCTATAAGGCACTCAAATGAAGAATGACTTGTTGCAGTCTCACCTCATATCAAATAATAAAATTACATGAGGTACAGTTTTGACAGTGTTTTTTTAACAATATTGAATATTTTTTTAGAAACTGAGGGAAAAAATATATAAGGTTTTCAAGACATTAATTCATCTACTTTAACTTAATGCATTCATGAATGAATTAATAATAAGTATGTATTATCTAAAGATAGTTCCATTAAGAGGGATGGAAAATCAGGTCTTTTCAAAACTAGATTCCATATGGTGGATAATTTTAAAGGGAGAAATATAGAAGATGTGACTAATGTTTCTTTAATTGATTTCACAAAATAGACATTATGGAATGAATGGAAATAAATAGTAAGAAAAAATATAGATATAAAAGAAACTATTCTAGTGGGAAATAGACTTAGAACATTGAAAAATTATTTTAAATGAAGAAAAAAATGGGATGATGGATTCTAAGGAATGTATTGGAGTGGAAGTGAATATTAGTGGTATTATTCAAAAGAACTCAATTAAAAGGACTTAAAAGAAAACTGGAAGCAAATAATGGATCCAGAAACACTAACCACAGTTCTCATCTTATAGAGTATTGTGGTTCCTCAGTCAACATGTAATTTATTTCCAAATCTCATAAATGTAGTGATAAGTGATTATTAGGGAGAAAAAATAAATAAAAAAAAGTGTAATACAAGATGAATGGGGAGATATAATCCATTCGGGCTATGAACCATGTGTGCATTAAAATAATCATCTCTGTAAATTTTTAAGATTCACTCTAAAATTAAATCTATATCTAAATATAGACTTGATCATATAAACTAGATTTTGTATACACATGTTTAATTATGGAAATTAAATGTCCAAAAAATGCTTATGTATAATCTATATAATTTTTAATTGTATGTATAAAAATAATAAATAAACTCTCATCCAAATTTCATATATATGGAGAAATGTTTTTAAATATTTCACCTTCAATAATAAATCCTCAAGTATATGAAATCATATTGAATTTTATTGAGCTGATCCAAGAATAAAGGTAAGTTATAGACCTCTATGTGGTGTTAAACAGATTTTAATAAACCCTTCAAGTAATATAATCCCAATTAAATAATTAATTTCATTAATGATTGAGACAGATAGCCTTGTGGTGGGTAGAAATATTCATCATTTTCAAAGTTGGATATTTTATAAATCATATAGTGGAAATGGAAACACATTACATGTTTAGGGAGGTCTAATGTAATTTAGAACTAGGGAATCAACCATAACAAATTCAACACACTTAGTAGACAAAGAACCCAAATTAGAGTAAATAATGTGAGGGTTGTTCTGATTCTCCTTTGAGACAAGAATATCTGTTAAAGAACTCCCTTACCTCCATATATGCTTTAGGTTTTCATGACCAATTAATTCTTTTCATTGATGAATAATGTAGATAATATGCCATTGGGGGTCGTACCTTTCTGGATGGGAGTTTGATATAACAAAAGAGTCTATTTTTATTTCAATGAGTGAGATATTTATAGGGAGACAGATCTCCATACTAATAAACAAAGCCTTCACCTCCATTAAAATATAGTCATCTAGTCAATAAAATATATTAAAATCAAGAACCACTGAACCACTGGAGTTATGGAAAACCCCTCATCTTTTGATGAAATCATGGTTGCATGAGCCATCAATACATGGATTAAAACCAATGCAAAGCAGAATCCACCATACCCATCTAACCAATGAAGGCACCTATTAAAGAGATGATGCACACCTCATGCCATGAATGATAATTCTCATGGACTAGGATTTATCCAAATATTATTGTAGGACCCAACGATCCACTACTATACACCTAACCTGAGTTCACAAGCCAGAACAAAGCTTGTGTAGCAATCTGTACGAGTTTTGTTTCTAACATTACATATGGTCCAACATCTTATGGAAAAAAGTGTGGCCCTCATCTTTCTCTCAAAAATTCTACCTTCCATACCATGAAACAATGAAGTGCACAATACCTCTTCATTTCCAACCTAAATATTTACTCATATAAAATTCCCAAAATTCTTCCAGACTATCCGTGCCTATTCACCTTAAAAGAAGAGGTGATGAAATGATTCCTCATTAGGGTTGTAATACCTAAATAATTTGGACACCAAACTGATACATTTTCATTTAATACCATAATCAGTTAGGAAAACACTGTTAAAAATGTGCCACACAAGGAAATTATACATAATTATAATTTTACTACACCATAAAATTAATCTAACACCCTCTACTAAGATAACCTAGAAGGAAAGATGAAACTCTTTGGACAAGAAAATAATAGATTCTTTACCTGTGAAATCAAGATTGTCAAGATCATAAGAACACTTGATGCTATAAAAAACCACTCACAAAGACCCATCAATGGTGGACTTAATAAAATACTGATAAGAATAGGCTTCATCAAACGATATATTAGGGGTCGGGCATCCCAGAAATCGAAGAGCAATACCCACCCAATTGTGTACCCAGTATTTGATCTCATTACGGAAAAAAATCCACCATGATTGGTGATGGATTTCTGGAAGATTATCACACAACATATTCCACAACCTGGAGACTTTACCTCTTAGATTATAAGATAAATTTATATACTTTTCATTGATAAATTTTCCCCATATAGGACACCCTTCTAGTGCTTCCTATATGAGTTTGCATTGCACGTTGAACATGGTGTCGACCATGCTCTAAATCCCTATACCATCAGACTCCACATTCTTCAGCATTTGATCCCAAGATTCCCAGTGACACCTACACTTCATATGTTCATCAGAACCAAAAGAAGGTAGAGTTTTTTTTAATATTACTAACCATCATTTTTGGGACATTATGTACCTAGAGAACATGTATAAGAATAGATAAAAGAACAGAATTTAACAATGTAATTAAACCCCCAAAATATAGGAAGTTGTTTTTCCAATTATTGATACATAAAAATATTTTGTAAGAAGGATATAAAAATTATGTATGTGTATACCTCTTGGATAGATGGGAGAACCCAAGTACAACATTGGGAAATAATTTTTGTTAATCAGTATAAACTCTTTCGTATTTTTATCTTGATGCTCAAATAATGTTTTGGAGACATAAACACTACTCTTAACGTAATTGATAAATTTTCACTCGACTTAAAATAATCATTCAAAATCATAGATATGCCCCACAGAGATCCCCTACTCCCATTAATGAATCTTAAGATGTCGTCCGCAAAAATAAGATGTGATATTCCATTGAAGTGATTCCGAAAATCGAACAAAAGAATTATTTTATTATGTATAAGAGTTGATACTAATTTACTAATAGAACACTTGGAAAGAATAAAAAGGATAAAAGAGAGAATATCTCTTTATCTCATACTGCACACGGATTTAAGAAAACCACGCTTTAGGCCCATAAAATTCATCGAAAATAGTATCATGCTGAATCATCTGAAAAATAGGTTAGACAACCACTGAGAGAATCATATGGTTGAAAATAATTTAAAGATAAAACCCCATTTCTATAAACAATGTATATTTTTAATAAACTATTACCACTTGGAAACATTGAATTATACTCCCCATGTATGAAAATGAAATAAAATAAAGCTTAAAATATCCTAAAAATATGTAGTTTAAGGATATAACATGTAAAATGATAGTATATAAACCTTATAGAAGAATATAGGTTCTTAACATGGCATGGGTCTCAAAGAAGGAAAACTAAGACAAAATTATTTTACCAATTTTGTAACTTTTGAATTATAAACCCCATGAAATAAATATCCTAAAAAGGATTATGTAAATTACAATAAATTCAAGTATAATAATCACAAAATACATCTTTGGGTATTAAAAAAACCATATATAATAAATATGTGGTGAACATGGATTATGTCTCATAGAAAATAAAAGTTAGATGAGAAAATACTTATTACTTGAGTAATTGGAGAATTAGGATCGACATGAAACAATAACATCAATTAGATTTTTTAATACTATTAAATAAAGAAAATTAATTACATAAAATTTCATATATTAGTATATACACAACAATAAATAAGTGAGTGGCGAATATGGCATGTCTCTCATGGAAATAAAAAGTGATATGAGATTATCTTACATTAAGTCTTGACTTTCATCATACACATTATAACCTCCTATATAATAAATATAAGTTTATTATACATATATGATAAAATTATATTATTATATCTCACACCAGATATAATTTTTTATGACTTTATATTACCCGTTTGTTAACAACCCCATGTTAATGTTACGTTTTAGGTAATATCCGTTTTTTTGTATATGTTTCGACTTGTTATTCTTTATCCTCATACTTAGATCATAATTTACTTATTTTTAGAATGTAAAAAATGGTATAAATATCATGAATATTCATTATATATGTATTTATAATAATCTATATAATATATAAATTTGAAATAGAACACACTGTTCATAGAGACGGTAGGCTATACGTACGCATGAACGTGATTTCGTTTTTATTTTTGTATTGAAAGAATGAAAGTAAATGAAATATATATGTATATATATAATATAATAATATTATAAATATTATTTTATATATATCATATATTTTACCTAAACACATATTTAATACATTTCATGTATGGTGTGAACAAATCACATCTCATTGAGGAGGTGGTAGTCCACATTTCCCCAAACGAAATTATCATACTTATAAAAAATTTAATCCACGAAGGTATGTGTTATATAATAATTATATAAGAAACTATACACCATAAATTTCATATATAACATATAAAAATATAGTTTCCATCACAATTGAAATCCAATAATGTTGGTAATGTAATAACGAACAATGTCCTTTGGTGAGGCGGTAGTTTATCATACACAAGAACAATAAGTTCATTACCCATTAGATGGATTTCTATGTAAGTGAAGATCGAAACATTAAAATAAAAAATATCAATATATTGATGTTAATAGTGTTTTTATATAATAATGAAATAAAAATAAGTGAGGTGGTGGATAAAGAAGATAAAATAAAGGATCATGATGAAGGATGTTACTTCTTAATTGGGTAACTCTTTTTTCATTGCAAAAATGTAACGCTCCAAACCCAGTTACCTAGAGTCAGTGCATTATTTTAATACACTATCATGATTACAAGGAATCAAGTCCCGAAGGACCGATTAGTTTAGCAGTCTTGGAAAATAGATTACATAAATTAATTTTACATTACACTTTATAACATACAACATGACATAAATAATACTTTATGAATGTCATTATTCCCTTAGCATAACCCTGAATATCAATCAAAATACACTTCTTGAAATCCTAGGAAAAATAAAACATAGAAAGGGGTGAGATCAAATGCTCATTAAGGATAAAAAAATAGCAGAAACTTTCATAAATAAGCATAAACATTCAAGGAAATGTATAATACAAAAACAAAATCCTTTTTAAACTTAAACTTCAATATAATATGGAAAAGATACAATAAAATAATGCCATTTACTTATTCACATGAATATTCTACTAGTCAAATAATCATATGAAATATCAATAGCCACTTTCATAATGATGGAATGAATTATGCCAGACTATCATAACCACATAGTCAAGGCCTTGTTCCAAGACTACAAATAAGATTTTGTCAAGGCCTTGTGCCAATACACTAGTTTGTCTCATGAGAACTACCGATTCATCGAGGAGCTATATTGGGCTCCACCCATCACTTACTAAGTCCAATGAATTCTTCATATGAAAAGGTTCAAACATTAACATAACAATTCATATTAAAACTGGCGCATGAAATTTTAAAACTTTACCCATAAAACATGAATGGTATAAAAATATAACACATCCACAGTCAAACATATCACAAAAACTTTAATACAATACGGATGATTTGTATCATAATAAATCAACTGCAAACAAGTTTAAAATCCATTATAGTAATTTGACATAGATGAAAATGATTTGTAAAACTCTTTAAGAGAAATATCCATTTTTCATGAAAACAATTAAATGTAACACGATTTAGAAAGGAATACATTTAAATACATTTTTAAATCAAACTGTCTCATACCACTTTGAAACTTTTGAAATTAATTAACATTTTAAAACATTCATGTCCATTTAAATAAATCCTTAAAACCATTTTGAAAACATGGAAATTAATTAGAATGGTTTAGAAGAATAAATCTTTAAAACATTTGAAATTATGTTTTAGTAAAAATTTTCTTAAAATAATTATTTTTGAAAACTATTTTATGGAACATGGGCATGGATAATAAATATGTCCCAGTAGATACTTACATAAAAACAACCTCGAATAATAAAGAGATTGTGAAATTAACCCTTACCAATTTGGAAAATTATGAAACATACACCCTATGATAAAAGTATAATACAATGAGTATGTAAATACACATAAATTGAAGTGTATTACACAAATAATACAATTATGGGTAGTACATACATCCCAAATAAGGTAATAGTGACAATATGACATGAATCTCACGGGAATAAGGAGTGAGATGAAAACCCCTTACCTTGAACTTTACTTTAGTCAAGGGTACGTTTAACCTACTGTATGAAGATAGTAGTATGTTATTAAATTATACCAGAACCATATTAGTATTTATGATATCATACAATATTCATTAATGACTTTATAATACTCATTTAATAATAATTTCTATGTTAAATTAACATTTCAGGTAATAATCTCTTTCTTTATCGTACATGTTTTAACTTGTTACTCTTGATTGTATCACTTAGAAAAAGATTTAAATACTTCCAGAATATAAAACATGATTTATATATCATATATATTTAGAATATAAATATGTATAATAGATATATATATGAAATGAAAAACACCGTTTATGGAGACGGTAGTCCGTACGTACACATAAATGTTGTTTCCGTTTTCATATCATATTAACAGAACTAAGTGAATAAGATATATGTAAGTACATATATATATATATCTAAATTAGTATTATTATTTAATATATTACATACTTATTAGTATTATATATTTTTATAATCATCGATGAATGGTGATCCTGGAAATGAATCTCATCGCGTCGTGGAGATTGCAATCCGTACGTATGCACGAGCGACAATATCATTTCATTAAAGGTGTGGAATTGGATGGTATATTAATTTTATAGAGACATTAGAATGTTATTTTCATTATTTATATACATATTACTCATCATTATATCCATCCAAATAAGATAGTGTTGAATAACAAACTACCCCACAGCGTGGAGACGGTAAGTCGTACGTACGCACGCATGGTGACATTATCATTCATAAGATGGATAGAATAATGAATATAGTTGTGCCATATTTATAATAACATATAATTATATAGAATATACTAGATATATTATTTAGGAATGTAAACAAAAAAGAAAGTGTAAGTGGAAGAATAAGAGAACTTGAAAGAGGGTGGCGAAATCAATACCTCTTCTTCGAGTTCTTCCTTTTGATTTGATCAAAAGGGCTCCTTAGGTTGACTTTCTGACCAAATGAAGGCCTCTAATATGAAGGTAGGATAGTTGGGATGATATTTGGTCTGTTGTTCGCTGAGAAAAATGGCTATGGAGGTGTGAATTTGAGAAAAGGGGAATTGCCCTTTTATAAGAGGGGTGAGAGGCACCTTTGAAAAAACTTAAAATATTATTTTATAATAAATTCATATTCAGTTTATAATGGCTCCAAAGTGACTTATTTTAAGCATAGGGTGTGTATGGGTCGAAAATATCTCAAAATATTGGTTTTAGGAATGTTTAGGTTACCATTTTAACCTTATCATTTAGATTTAACTCTAAGTTAAATAATTTAACTTTTACCATGTCTTCTTGTATTCTTACACTATATGGTTAATAAACATACTATATACTTCCAATAAAATCCCAATTGGTTCATTAATGTCATATATAATATTATATAAGTCTTTTTTTATCCTTATATTTGTAGGACCATTATATCAATTAATAATATAATATTTGTTTTAATGTCAATTTTGACACTATTTGGTTTTTGTTATTTTAAATATTAACAGCGTTATTAATTCATAAAAAATACATTCAATCAATATTAACATGTCATATTCACCTAAAATATTCAGGTATGTCATAACAAACTTTGAAATTATATTTATTTTAATATTTATAATACCATTTATTTGATTCTTTAATAAATAATGTAATTACTGCATCATCATTGTGTCATTAATAAATTTAATTATTTATACTCTAAAAATTATAAATAAAGTACAAATATTTAGGAAATAATTTTATATTTATAATTTATATTTATAGTTTAATTTATCTTATGTATAACCCTATATTAAAAATGGTTTTGTTATTAAACTTTTATTTTAACTCTTTTAACTCTTCTTTAAATAAAATAATAATAAATGTCTTAATCTAATCCAGGTGGAACTAAAGGGTAATATTTTATTCATAATGTTGTTTTTGGTCGAATTAAACTTATCCAACATAATTATGACATGTGTTAGGGTAATAATAATATCATTTTTACCCTTAATTACCCTATTTACTTTTAACCCGTGGTAAATTAAAGTAAAATGTTATTATTCACCAAAAAATATTTTTATCTTATTGAACCACATTTTACTCTTTTATATTAAACTTGTCTCTTGGATTTTCTAAATTTAACTCACATAAGCGTTAAAATTATGGTTTATGTAAATTTGCAAATACTCCTAGGAGGTGGGTAAAAGACGGTAAAAAGTTTGATAAAATTTTTATATATCTAATATTATTACAAACTGACTTCAATGAATTACATTGAATTTATATAAGTATTATGTATCTATTTTGACCTAAAATACATTTAAATAAAATAAATAATTATTTAAATAAAAATTCGGTTTTAAACAATAACTCAGTGTTTTTCACTACTCATAAAAAATTTAATGTTTTTAGAAAAATACCAAAAAATTCACCCTAGGATAATTTCGATATTCAGAATCCAAAAATGATTTCTATTGTAACACCCCAAGCTTCCATGGTACGATTCTCTTTCAATAATACAATAGCTTGTATTGTACGCAAGTTCAAGATTTCAACACACCGCGACCAATCAAAGTAGCCGTTATGAATAGTAATACCCACTTTTTGAAATTATATAAATTTTATTATTCAAAATGGACTTCATTTTCGGATTTGGAATATCTAAATTAGCCTATGTTGAATTTTTGGTATTTTTCTGAGAACATCCAATTTTCGATGAATAGTGAAAAATACTTAAAAACAACATTTTTAATCAAAATAATTTATAGTGATAAATTATACTATTGAGTGGTTTTAAAGTATAATTAGAATATAATTTTACCATTTTATCCAATGGTGGTCATTATAATAAGTTTCAATTTAAAATTGGACATAAACAATTTTCATTCTTTTGATAGATATTGTTTCTTAAAAACACGCTATTTGTTTTGACAGTGAGATTAATTTTTAAATTAATTACTACAATTTCTGTGTTTGGAATTTGGCATAATGGATTTCATATTTATAATCAGAAGGTCCAAATTACGTAATTAAGACACATGTTTTTTTGACATTAGGAATAGTAACAACGGTAAGTATCTTTAATTATCATGATTAATTAGTAATCAGGTAGTTAAGGGTAATAAAATAATATCATAATAATAACAAATGACCCCAACATGTGTCCTAATTCTACTATTTGTGTCATGTCGGACCATGGGATGCCTTGTGCCAACCTTTGGGACCCCATGGAACCACTTTTGGGTGATAGTGACATTTTATTATATTATGTTTTTAAGGGAAAGTATAACAAAAGTACGTATCACCCAAGTAAAAATATTTATTATTTTTTGTGTAAATTATCTCCTATAATAAAAATAGTCATTAGAAATCTAAAAATATTTCCTACATCATGATATTATTTTTTATAATTTTTAGACATTAAATAAATTAAAATTTTTATGACACCATGATGATGCAGTGATTACCTCATTAATTAACTATTTAAATAAAATGAAAAGATAATGTAAACTCTAAGACTTACACATGTCAAAAACCTATTGTATGAGTATATTTCGATCCCTTATCACCTTATTTTCTAAATATAAAATTGTGGGACCTTTAAAATCCGAAAATCATTATATAATAATGTATCATTTCTTGACATTCCAAGAGTGCCCCTCCTCTCCTCATATAAAAGCCCCCACCTCTACCACCTTATTCACACCTTCAAAGCCATTTGGCTCGTCCAAACGCTGCCCAAATACTCTCTAAAATTCCCTCCCTTACTCCAAGAAGCCTCACTATGGGCAGAAGTCTTCCCAAGGAAGCCTTTGGCTCAAATCAAAAAGCGTTACCCGATTTTAGGGTAATGTCTTCTCTTATGTTCTTTTGTTTTATATTGCTTCTCCAACCCCTTATATTCTTTTTATTCATTTCTTTTATAACAAAAATAGTATATTCAATATACTAGGATTTTTTTATGAGAAGTATTTGATTTAAAATTATAGACGCCTTTGTGTAATGGTTAAAGAACATACTGTTTCTGTTGGTGGCGAATTACTGCCTCACAAAACGATGATTGTTTAATATTATTTTAACACCTCTCATAGTGGAAATTAAGATGTCACTATATTTATATATGATATATATTATGTTTATGTTTTCCTTATGCTTCTGTATTTTTCATTTATGTCATACCTTTATGATTTCCATTATGGGTAAACACAATAATTTCATTTTAGGAAGTGCGGACTACCACTCCCTCAAAGTGATTTGAATCGTTAATGCCATATGTGGGACGTGTAAAGGATGGAGTAAATGATATTATATATGATATTTTACTGGAATTATAATATAACTTTATATAATTATGATTTCATTCCATTAAATACGAAATAGAAATGAAAGTGGCGTTCATGCATACGTACGGCTTACCGTCTCCATGAACGGTGCATTTCATTTTATATCTCTAAATGTTATGTAATATTATAAATGAATGTATATACTGGATATGTATGATATATATGATATATACATCATGAATATAATTATCGATATAATGGATAGTTTACCACATGAACAACTTGTAATTATAAGATGTTTATTTTTGACTCAAGTACCAATGATCGACAAAATGACCGTTATTAACTTAAATAATTACATAAGGTTCATAGCATGGTAATACGTGATATAAAAAGAATAATGAACATTAAAAAGGTTCTTAAGCAATTAGAAATTAACTCTAGTTTATTATTCAGGAGGTTAAAGAACGGTCGAGTGAAGTCAGACATGAGGTAAGGGACTTCATATCAATATCCTTTCATTGAGGCATATTTTGTTTTATACAAAACCTTCGTTTATACGGAGTATAAAACCCTTTTACTTTTAATTTAATTCAAAAGTAATATTTTTTTATACGATGTGTTTTACTAAATGAAAAAAGAGAATGCTTTTGTCGTATGTATGCGGCGACAATGTCTTCTCCGCCGCTGTGACCATTATTTGAGTTTCAGCTTCCTCTACAAGCCATAACTTTTATTAAATGAAAAATAAATACCATGTTTTAATTTTATTTTATTTTGGTATTGAAAATGGTTTTGATAATGTATTCATTATATCAATGTGTTGTATTGATATATTTTATTGAAATGGGGAAATTTTATGTTTCCATTATGCATGTTTTATGTGATACAATTATGTTATGGTTTATGATATGTTTAAAACTATTCATATGAGGAATGAATTGGACTTAATAAGTGACTGGTGGAGCCCGCTATAGCTTCTCGATGCCTCTATAGGTCTCATGAGACAAACTAGTGTATTGGAAAGAGGCCTTGACAAAATCTTATTTGTAGTCTTGGGACGAGGCCTTGGCTACGTGGTTATGATAGTCTGGAATTGTGCATTCCATCATTATGAAAGTGGTTATTGATATTACATGTGATCAATCGACTAGTAGAATATCCATGTGAATAAGTAAATGGCATTATTTTATTTTTTTCCATATTATGATGAACTTCATGTTTAAAAATCTTTTGTTTTAGTTATGCATTTCCTTAAATGTTTATGTTTATTTATGAAAGTGTCTGCTATATTGTTATCCTTACTGAGCATCTGAGCTCACCCCTTTCTATTTTTTATTTTCCCCAGGATGTGAAGAAATATTTTATGACTGATCAGAAGGGATAGTCTGAAGGGGATATGAGTGTGGACTATGGAGACCATGTTATTGTAGTTTTTCACTTTATGATGTAATCTATGACTTATGAATGAATCTAGTGTTTCCAAGGATACTAAACTAACCGGTCTTTTGAGACTTGATCTTTTGTGATCATGCCAATGTTACATGATAATGCACCGACTCTGGGTAACTGGGGTCGGGGCATTACAGTTGGTATCAGAGGAAGTTTTGTACTAACCTTGGAAGCTAGATTTAGAAAAAATCAGATTATAGAACACAACCCTAAGATTGAATTTGAGGATTAGTATTGAAGAACTTCCTAGAATTTTGGTATTATAGAGATTTTGTGAGTTTTCCGAGCAATACATCCCTGTTTGGATACGAGAAGGTAGACGCGGCTCCAGCATAGATGTACCTAGGGGTAAAACCCAAAAACACCTCTTTGAGCTATACTTGAATAGGAATGGGTGCATGACAATGTGCCTTGATGCACTCTTAGTTAGGACACTCCCTGGGGGATATGCTTTGGATAATTCACGATTTCATTACAACCCGTTATGAAGGGTTTATAGTATGTAATTCCTCAAAGAATTTTTTTTATGGATTATATCCATAAGTAGTTCAATTTATGTTAAGTGTTTTACAAGTATGAAATTAGGTATTTCGATTTATAAACTAATATAGTTTATGAGTTTATTTAGAAATGGAGCCTAGTGGAAGGAATGGAAACCGCATCAATGCATGCACTCCATGTAGGGATTTTTCTCCTACTCAAGATAATTATAATCGAGCTGGTGATACAACTAGTGCTTATCAGCTTATCACCATACTGGGACAACTCACTCAGGTTATGAATAATAACATTACTCGTATGTAGTACCCTAATCCGCAATGTGGAGGATCAATGTTAGATCGTTTCATGAGGAAACAACTACCAACATTTAATGGGGGGTACAAATACATTAGTAGCTAATAAATGGATACACTCCTTAGAGATAATATTCCACACCTTGGGGAGTAGCGAAGGGGAGAAAGTTTCCATGGCAGTTTACCCCCTCACTGGAGATGCCGGTCAATGGTGGTTGTTGATTCAAAACAAAAAGGAAGATGAAGAAGTATAAAGTATGCAATGGAGGGTGTTTAAGGATATTTTCTTAGAAAAATACTTTCCTCATGACCATCGAGAAGATATGGAAAGGCAATTTTTGAGTCTGAGACAAAAGGTGGATGAAAATGTCGTAAAGTATGAGGCCAACTTTACAAGGTTATAAAGGTATACTGTAGATTATATACATACCCCAAGAAGTAAGATTGATCGTTTCTTTGATGGGTTAAAACCATTTATCCATCAAGCTTTAGTATCACAATCTTTGTCAACGTACGAAGATATAGTATCTTGTTCTATCAAGATAGAAAAAGAATTCTCTAAATCTTATGACAATAAAGTAAAGTAAGAGAAGAAGAGAATGGTGGAACAAGAGACGGATAAAGGGAAAAAGGGAAAGAAGGATTTTCCATTATGCGATAATTGTGGGAAGAATCACCCTGGTACTTTCCTAAAAGGAATGAGAGTTTGTTATAAATGTGGAGAAAAGGGTCACCAGGTTCGTGATTACAAGGGAAAGAAATAGGCTATCAATGTTGAATGCTACAATTGTAGGGAAATGGGGCATTATGCAAATGAATGTCCTAAGCATTAGGGAAACATACCTCAAAAAAGACCAAGGGATCAAGGCCAAGCTTATGCTGTTACTACAAATGAAGTTTAATAATTATTGTATTTGTGTTTTTGGACCCAAGAACTATATTATAGTTATAAGAATAATGTGATATATATAAGTATTGTTCTATAGTACTTGTTATTTTCATTAGGGTTTTAATATGATGAAGGTAATGATATTTTTAGTATGTGACAATAAGATAAACAGTACTTTGTTTGGGTAATCTGATGTTACAATTGATTTTGGAATTTTGAGACATTTAATAGAAAGTCTGGACAGAGGTATTTTGGATAACTATAAAGGTTGGAATGGATTAAGTTTAACATTGGATAGTATTGTTTAAGGTTAAAAAATTTCTGAAGATTATTTTTGGAATATTATAACACTATAGTTTTTGGAAAAGGGAAACCTACATGTCGGGGGATAACCCGTCGCGTCCGACAAAGCTGTAGGAATCGAACCCACAACCATAGTGAGACAAGCCTTTTTTACACACCACTAGCCTATAAGAAGCCCTGGTTATTTCAAAATAGTTTTCCTAATCTAAATGGTATGTGTTAATATTTGGAACCTTGTACGGTCAGGATAAATATAATATTTTTGAATTCTATTACCTTTTGGACTGAAAGATAGGTTTGTCGTAAAAATTTATTGATGAATGAAAGTCTACATGACATGTATGTATATTTCCTTACATTCTTAGTAAATCTCCAAAATGAGTTCCTCAACATTATGAAAGGTAATTTAAAACAAAAACGTTGTCGGTTAACTTTTCCTACTGGGGAATAAAAGACCATTTAACCAATCACAAGTTTGTGATTTTGTTTTAGTTAACTTTCTCCTAATCTTGTATTCTACAACTCTCCATCAGAACTTGATGGTTTTTTTTCTCCTCCATATCCATGTTTTCATATAATCCTACTATTGGCTATCTCGGGTGATCTCTGTACATCTCTTTCTTTCTTTCAAAGTTATATTTTTATTAACCCTATTTCTGATATGGGTTTTCCACAAAGGTATTTTCTATTTTAAACCTTTTATTTTCGAATACAATTTTCAAATTGTGAGGAAAAATTTTGCTAAAGGATAGGATAATGTAACACCCCAAGCTTCTATGGTACGATTCTCTTTCAATAATGCAATAACTTGCATTGTACACAAATTCGAGATTCTAACACACCGCGACCAATCAATGTAGCCGTTATGAATAGAAATACCCACTTTCTGAAATTTTATTAATTTTATTATTCAAAATAGACTTCATTTTTGGATTCGGAATATTGAAATTATCCTATGTTGAATTTTTATTATTTTTCTAAGAACATCAAATTTTCGATGAATAGTGAAAAATTCCTAAAAACAACATTTTTAATTAAAATAATTAATAGTTATGAATTATATTATTGAGTATTTTTAATGTATAATTAGAATATAATTTTACCATTTTATCCAATGGTGTTCATTAGAATTAATTTCAATTTAAAATTTGATATAAACAATTGCCAATCTTTTGATAGATATTGTTTCTTAAAAACACACTATCTGTTTTGACAATGGGAATAGTTTTAAAATTAACTAATAAAATTCTTGTGTTTCGAATTTCGTAAAATGGATTCCATATTTGTAATCATAAGGTCCAAATTATGTAATTAATACACTTTTGTTTTTTTGACATTATGAATAGTAACGACGGTAATTATCTTTAATTATCGTGATAAATTAGTAATTGGGAAGTTAAGGGTAATAAAATAATATCACAATAATAACAAATGACCCCAACATGTGTCCTAATGATACTAGTTGTGTCATGTCCGACCATGGGATGCCTTTTGCCAAACTTTGGGACCCCATGGAATCACCTTTGGGTTAAAGTGACATTTTATTATATTATTTTTTTAAAGGGGAAGTATAACCAAAGTATGTATCACCCAAGTAAAACAATTTTATTTTTGTATGTGTAAATGATATCTTAGACTATAAATATTCATTAGAAATCTAAAAATATTTCCTACATCATGATATTTTTTTATAATTTTTAGACATTAAATAAATTAAATTTTTTATGACACAATGATCATGCAGCGATTACCTCATCAATTAACGATTTAAATAAAATGAAAAGATAATGTAATCTCTAAGACTTACACTTGTCAAATAACTATTGGATGAGTATATTTCGAACCCTTATCCACTTATCCATGAAATATATAATTGTGTGACCTTTAAAATCCCAAAAACATTATATAATACTGTAACATTTCTTGACTTTCCAAGAGTGCCCCTCCTCTACTCTTATAAAAGGCCCCCACATCTACCACCTTATTCACACCTTCAAAGACATTTTACTCAGCCAAGCTCTACCCAGATACTATATCAACTTCCCTCTATTACTCCTAGAAGCCTCAATTTGGGCAGATTTTTTACCAAGGAAGCCTTTGGCTCAAATCAAAAAGAGTTACCTGATTTTATGGTAATGTCTTCTCTTATGTTCTTTTGTTTTATTTTTCTTCTCCAACCCCTTAAACTCCTTTTATTCATTTATTTTGTAACAAAAACAGTATATTAAATATACTATTATGTTTTTATGAGAATTATTTTATTTAAACTTACACAAACCTTTGTCTAATGGTTAAAGAACATACTGTTTCTGTGGGTGGCGAATTACTGCCTCACGAAATGATGATTGTTCAATCTTATTTTAACACCTCTCATGGTGGAAATTAATATGTCACTATATTTTTATATGATATATATTATGTTTATTTTTTTCCTTATTCTTCTTTATTTTTCATTTATTTCATACCATTATGATTTCCATTATGGGTAAACGCGATAATTTCATTTTAGGAAGTGTGGACTATCACCCCCTCAAAGTGATTTGAATCGTTAATTCCATATGTGGGACGTGTAATGGATGGAGTAAATGATATAATATATTATATTTTACAGGAATTATAATATATCTTTATATCATTATGATTCCATTCCATTAAATATGAAATAGAAATGAGTGTACAGTTCATGAGTACGTACGGCTTACCGTCTCCATGAATGGTGCATTTCATTTCATACCTATAAATGTTATGTAATATTATAAATGAATGTATATAAATGATATGTATTATATATATGATATCTAAATCATGAATATAATTCTGGATATAATGGATATTTTACCATATGAACAACTTGTAATTATAAGATGTTTATTTTTGAATCAAGTACCAAAGATCAAAAAAACGACCGTTATTAACTTAAATAATTACATAAGGTTCATAACGTGGTAATAAGTGATATAAAAGGAATAATGAACTTGAAAAGGGTTCTTAAGAAATTAGAAATTATCTGTAGTTTATTATTCATGAGGTTAAATAATGGTCGAGTCAAGTCAGACACGAGGTAAAGAACTTCGTCTCAATCTCCTTTCATTGAGGCATATTTTGTTTTATACAAAACATTCATTTATACAGTGTATAAACCCATTTTACTTCTAATTTTACTCAAAAGGAATATTTTTTATATGAATCATTTTTCTAAAAAACAAAATGGAATGTTTTTTTGTACGTATGCGGCGACACCGACTTCTCCTCCGCCATGACCATTATTTGAGTTTCGGCTTCCTCTACAAGCCATTACTTTTTTTAAATGAAAAATAAATACCATGTTTTAATTTTATTTAATTTTGGTATTGAAAATGGTTTTGATAATATTTTCATTATATCAATGTGTTGAATTGATATATTGTGATTGAAATGTGGAAATGTTATGTTTCCTTTATGCATGTTTTATGTGATACGATTATACTATGGTTTATGATATGTTTAAACCTGTTTATTTGAGGAATGCATTGGACTTCATAAGTGATGAGTGGAGCTCACTATAGTTCCTTGAGGCATCCGTAGGTCTCATGAGACAAACTAGTGTCTTGGAATGAGGCCTTGACAAAATATTATTTGTAGTCTTGGCACGAGGCCTTGGCTACGTTGTTAGGATAGTCTGGCATTACGCATTCCATTATTATGAATGTGGTTATTGATATTGCATGTGATCATTCGAATAGTAGAATATCCATGTGAATAATTAAATGGAATTATTTCATTTCATTTTTTCCATATTATGCTGATGTTCATGTTTAAAAGGCTTTTGTTTTAGTTATACATTGCCTTAAATGTTTATGTTTATTTATAAAAGTTTCCACTATATTGTTATTCTTACTGAGCATCTGAGCTCACCCCTTTCGATGTATTATTTTCCCCAGGATGTGGAGAAATATTTTATAACTGACCTACAGGGATAGTCTGAAAAGGATATGAGTTTGGACTATGGAGACCATTTTATTTTAGTTTTTCACTTTATGATGTAATCTAAGACTTATGAATGTATCTTGTGTTTCCAAGGCTACTAAACTAATTAGTATTTCAAGACTTGATCTTTTTTGATCATGCCAATGTTACGTGATAATGCACCAACTCTGGGTAACTGGGGTCGGGGTGTTACAGATGGTATCAGAGGCAGTTTAGTACTAAATTTGGAAGCTAGATTTAGAAAAACTCTGATTAGAGCATATACCCTTAAGATAGACTTTGAGGATTAGTATAGAAGAACTTCCTAGAATTTTGGTATTATAGATATTTTGTGAGTTTTCTGAGAAATACATCCCTGTCTGGATACAAGAAGGTAGAGGCGGCTCTGGAACAGATGTACCTAGGGGTAAAACCCGAAAACACCGCTTTGAGCTAGACTCTAACGGGAACTGGTGCACAACAACGGGACTTACTGAACTCTTTGTTACGACACTCCCAGGGGATATGCTTAGGATAATTCATGAACTCATTACAAACCATTATGATGGGTTTATGAGTATGTACTTCCTCAAAGAAAACATTATTTTATTGATTATATCCATAAATTGTTCAATTTATGTTAAGTGTTTTTCAACTATGGAATTATGTATTTCGATTCATAAACTAATCTAGTTTATGACATTGTTTAGAAATGGCACCTAGTGGAAGGAATGGAAACTGTATCAATGCACATACTCCATGTAGGGATTGTCCTCCTTCTCAAGATAATAATAATGTAGTTGGTGATACAACTGGTGATGATCAACTTATCACCATACTAGGAAAACTCACTCAGGTTATGAATAATAACCTTACTCGTATGGAGCACCCTGATCTACAACATGGAGGATCAATGTTAGATCATTTCATGAGGCAACAACCACCAACATTTAATAGGGGTAAAAATCCATTAGTAGTTGAGCAATGGATAAACTCCTTAGAGAAAATAATCAATGCCTTGGGGAGTAGCAAAAGGGAGAAAGTTGTCATGGCAGTTTACCACATCACTGGAGATGTCGATCAATGGTGGTCACTAATTAAAAACACAAAGGAAGATGAAGAAGTATTAAGTATTGAATGGAGGGATTTTAAGGAAATGTTCTTAGAAAAATACTTTCCTCGTGACCATGAAGCAGATATAGAAAGGAAATTTCTAAGTCTGAGACAAAAGGAGGATGGAAATGTCGCAAAGTATCAGGACAACTTTTCAAGTTTAGAAAGGTATGCTGCAGATTATATACATAACCCAAGAAGTAAGATTTATCGTTTCCTTGATGGGTTAAAACCATTTCTCCATCGAACTTTAGTATCAAAATCTTTCTCAACGTACCAAGATATAATATCTTGTTCTATCAAGATAGAAAAGGAATTCTCTAAATATTATGACAATAAAGTAAAGCAAGAGAAGAAGAGAATGGTGGAACAAGAGACAAATAAAGGGAAAAAGGAAAAGAAGGATTTTCCATTAGTCGATAATTATGGGAAGAATCAACCTGGTACTTTCCTAAAAGGAATGGGAGTTTGTTATAAATGTGGAGAAAAGGGTCACCAGGCTCGTGATTCAAGGGAAAGAAAGAGGAGATCAATGTTGAATGCTACAATTATAGGTAAATGGGGCATTATGCAAATTAATGTCCAAAGCGTCAGGGAAACATACCTCAGAAAAGGCCAAGGGATCAAGGCCAAGCTTATGCTGTTACTACAGATGAAGTTAAATAATTATTGTATTTGTGTTTTTGGACTCAAGAACTCTATTATGGATATATGGATAATGTGATGTATATAAGGATTTTACTACAGTACATGTTATTTTCATTAAGGTTTTAGTATGATGAAGGTAATCATATTTTTATTATGTGACAATAAGATAAACTTTACATTGTTTGGGGAATCTAATGTTACAATTGATTTTGGAATTTTGAGACCTTTTAGAGAAAGTCTGGGTAGAGGTATTTCGGATGATCGTAAATGATGGAATGGATTATGTTTAATTTTGGATAGTATTGTTTAAGGTTAAAACATTTTTGAAGATTATTTTTTGAATATTATAATACTATAGTTTTATGAAAAGGATAACCTACAGGTCAGGGGATAACCCGTCGCTTCGGACAAAGCTATAGGAATTGAACCCACAAACATAGTGCAACATTCCTTTATTAACTAACACTAGCCTACAGGAAGTCCCTTGTTATTACAAAATAGTTTTCCTAATCTAAATGGTATGGGTTAATATTTGTAACCTTGTATGATCAGGATAAATATAATATTTTTGAATTCTATTACCTTTTGAACTAAAAGATAGGTTTGTGGAAAAAAATTGTGAAATATGAAAGTCTACATGACAAGTATGTATATTTCCTTACATTCTTATTAAATATCCAAAATGATTTCATCAACTTTATGAAAGGTAATTTAAAACAAAAACGTTGTCGGTTAACTTTTCCTACTGGGGAATCAAAGACCGTTTAACCAATCACAAGTTTGTGAATTTCTTTTAGTTAACCTTCTCCAAATCCTGTATTCTACAAATCTCCATCAGACCTTGATGGTTTTTTTCTCCTCCATATCTATGTTTTCATAGAATCCTAGTATGGGCTCTCTCGGGTGACCTCTGTACATCTCTTTCTTTCTTTTAAAGTTATATTTTTATTAACACTATTTCTGATATGGGTTGTCCACAAAGGTATTTTCTATTTTCAACCATTTATTTTTGAAGAACAATTTAAAATTGCGAGGATTCAATTTATGGAAGGAGAGGAGAATGTAACACCCCAAGCTTCGATGATACGATTCTCTTTCAATAATTCAATAGCTTCCATTGTACGCAAGTTTGAGATTCTAACACACCGCGACCAATCAAAGTAGCTGTTATGAATAGTAATACCCACTTTTTGAAATTTTATAAATTTTATTATTAAAAATGGAATTCAATTTTGTATTCTAAATATCTAAATTAGCCTATGTTGAATTTTTGGTATTTTTTTGAGAACATCCAATTTTCGATGAATAGTGAAAAATACTTAAAAACAACATTTTTAATCAAAATAATTTTTTTTTGATAAATTATACTATTTAGTGGTTTTAAAGTATAATTATAATATAATTTTACCATTTTATCCAATGGTGGTCATTATAATTAATTTTAATTTAATGTTGGACATAAACAATTGTCAATCTTTTGATAGACATTGTTTCTTAAAAATACACTATTTGTTTGGATAGCGGGAATAATTTTTAAATTAATTACTAAAATTTCTATGTTTGGAATTTGTTAAAATGGATTCCATATTTTGAATCATAAGATCCAAATTATTTAATTAAGACACCTTTTTTGTTTGACATTATGAATAGTAACGACGGTAATTATCTTTAATTATCGTGATTAATTAGTAATCAGGTAGTTAAGGTTAATAAAATAATATCATAATAATATCAAATGACCCCAAAATGTGTCCTAATGCTATTTTTTGTGTCATGGCCGACCCTAGGATTCCTTGTGCCAATCTTTGGGACCCCATGGAATCAATTTTGGGTGATAGTGACATTTTATTATATTAATTTTTTTAAAGGGAAAGTATAATCAAAGTATGTATCACCCAATTAAAACAATTTTAGTTTTGTCTCTGTAAATGATATCTTAGACTATAAATATTCATTAGAAATAAAAAGAGATTTCTTACATCATGATATTTTTTTTATAATTTTTAGACATTAAATAAATTAATATTTTTATGACACCATGATGATGCAGCGATTACCTCATTAATTAACGATTTAAATAAAATGAAAAGATAATGTAAAATCTAAGACTTTAAATTGTCAAAAACCTATTGGATGAGTATATTTCGAACCTTTATCACATTAACCTGGAAATATATAATTTTGGGACCTTTAAAATCTGAAAATCATTACATAATAATGTAACATTTCTTGACATTCCAAGAGTGCCCCTGCTCTCTTCTTATAAAAGACCCCCACCTCTACCACCTTATTCACACCTTGAAAGCCATTTGGATCAGCCAAGATCTGCCCAAATACTCTCTCAACTTCCCCCTCTTACTCCTAGAAGACTAAATTTGGTCATAAGTATTACCAAGGAAGCCTTTGGATCAAATAAAAAAGAGTTACCCGATTTTAAGGTAATGTATTCTCTTATGTTTTTTTGTTTTATTTTACTTCTCCAACCACTTAAACTATTTTTATTCCTTTCTTTTGTAAAAAAAACAGTATCATAAATATACTAGGATGTTTTTATGAGAATTATTTTATTTATACTTACACACACCTTCGTCTAATGGTTAAAGAAAATACTGTTTCTGTGGGTGGTGAATTTCTGTCTCACGAAATGATAATTGCTCAATATTCTTTTAACACCTCTCATGGTGGCCATTAATATGTCACTATATTTTAATATGATATATATTATGTTTATTTTTTCCTTATTCTTATTTGTATTTCATTTATGGTATACCTTTATGATTTTTATTATGGGTAAACATGATAATTTCATTTTAGGATGTGTGGACTACCGCCCCCTCAAAGTGATTTGAACGTTAATGCCATATGTGGGATGCGTAAAGGATGGATTAAATAATATTATATATGATATTATACTAAAATTATGATATACCTTTATATCATTATGATTTCATTCCATTAAATACAAAATAGAAATCAAAGTAGCATTAATGCGTACGTACGGCTTACCGTCTCCATGAACGATGCATTTCATTTATTACCTCTAAATGTTATGTAATATTATAAATGAATGTATATACTAGATATTTATGATATTTATGATATCTACATCATGAATATAATTCTGAATATAATGGATATTTTACCACATGAACAACTTGTAATTATAAGATGTTTATTTTTGACTCAAGTACCAAAGATCGACAAAACGACGGTTATTAACATAAATAATTGTATAAGGTTAATAACATAGTAATAAGTGATATAAAAGGAATAATGAACTTGAAAAAAGTTCATAAGAAATTATAAATTAACTCTAGTTTATTATTCAGGAGGTTAAATAATGGTTGAGTGAAGTCGGATACGAGGTAAGGGACTTCGTCTCAATCTCCTTTCATTGAGGCATATTTTGTTTTATACACAACTTTCCTTTATACGGTGTATAAACCCCTTTGACTTTTAATTTTATTCAAAAGGAATATTTTTTTATACAAATCATTTTACTAAATGAAAAAAGGGAATTTTTTTTTCATACATATGTGGCGACAACTAATTCTCCGCCGCCGTGACCATTATTTGAGTACTGGCTTCCTCTACAAGCCATAACTTTTTTTAAATAAAAAATAAGTAACAAGTTTTAAATTTCTTTTTTTTTTGGTTTTGAAAATGGTTTTGATAATTTTTTCATTATATCATTGTGTTGTATTGATATATTGTGATTGAAATGTGGAAATGTTATGTTTCCTTTATGCATGTTTTATGTGATACAATTATGATATGGTTTATGATATGTTTAAACCTATTCATATAAGGAATGCATTGGACTTAATCAGTGACTGGTGGAGCCTGATATAGCTCCTAGATTAATCGGTGGTCTCATGATAAAAACTAGTGTCTTAGAATGAGGCCTTGAAAAAATCTTATTTGTAGTCTTGGCACAATGCCTTGGCTAAGTGGTTATGATAGTCTGGCACTATGCATTCCATCATTAAGAAAGTGGTTATTGATATTGCATGTGATCATTCGACTAGTAGAATATCCATGTGAATCATTAAATGGAATTATTTAATTTTATTTTTCCCATATTATGTTGAAGTTCAAGTTTAACAGGCATTTGTTTTTGTTATACATTTCCATAAATGTTTATGTTTATTTATAAATGTTTCTGCTCTATTGATATCCTTACTGAGCATCTGAACTCACCCCTTTATATGTTTTATTTTTCCCAGGATGTGAAGAAATATTTTATGATTAACCTACATGGATAGTCTGAAGGGGATATGAGTGTGGACTATGGAGACTATGTTATTGTCGTTTTTCACTTTATGATGTAATCTAAGACTTATGAATGTATCTAGTGTTCCCAAGGCTACTAATCTAATCGGTCTTTTGAGACTTGATCTTTTGTGATCATTCCAATGTTACGTGATAATGAACCAAATTTGGGTAACTGGGGTCGGGGTGTTATATCTATTTTACCAAATTCAAAACATAGATGTTTAATTTATTAATTTAAAATTAATTCCTGTTGACAAAACCAAAAGGCGTATTTTTAAGAAATAATAACTATCAAAAGATTGACACTTGTTTATGTCCAATTTCAATGTAAAATTACTTACAATTACCAACATTAGATTAAATCGTAAAAATATAATCTATTTATACTTCCAAACCATTAAAATGTATAATTTATCACTATAAACTATTTTGATTAAAAATGTTATTTTTAGTTAAAATATAGTATTTTCCACTATTCACCCAAATATGAAAGTTAAGAGAAAAACACCAAAAATTTATTGAAGCCAAATTATTATGTCCCAATTCTAAAGAAGAAGTTAATTTTTTTAAATTGAATATATAAAAGTTTCAAATATTGGATTTAAAAAGTTTTTTCAATTAAAAAGAGGTAAAATTGCATTTTTTTAAAAATACTTATTTTTTTCTGAAAAATGTATTTGTTCTTAAATTATGTCTAACAAACTCATAATATGGATTATAAAATTATAAGGATTATATAAAGTTCCAAATTCAGTTAATAATATTTATAACTTCTTTTGAACGGCTAGTTTGGTAAGTCGTGGTGCGCTTGAACTCAGTGTTGCATGTAGTGAAAGTTATTGAATTACTTTGAAGAAATAACGTACTATGAAATCTTTGGATGTTACATTCTTTACTCCTTAAATAAATTGAGTCCTCTCGATTTAAAATTATTCATGGAAAACTAAAGGTTTAAAATAGAAAATAAATTTGTGAGAAAACCCACATCAGAAATTGGGTTAATAAGATTTAGTCTCAATAATAGGAAAAGGGGAATGAAACATTCACCACCAAATTATGATCTTGATTAGGAAAATATTAGTGGAAATTAGAGACACATAATTGGAGGAAAAATGTATATATTTATAGGGAGTGATTGAGGTCATTAGTCACAAACAATAATAGGATTGAGGGCCTCGAAGCCATCAATCTATGATGATTTAAAATATCATCGATTCAATAAAACATAAGGCATTAGGATAACAAATTTTTAGTTTAAGATCCATTACATAAAGTTTAAGAATTAATTTCTTTGTAGAATATGAGAAGAAGAAAAAAATATACATGATAAGTAGAGTTCCATCTTTTAACAAATTTCTACCACAAATGAATCTTTCACTCTAAAAGATAATAGAACTTAAAAAAATATTATATTTATCCTATTCGTATAGGGTTAAAAAAATTAATTTATAATTCATCTACCAGAACCTTAAAAAAAATTATTCAATCCAGGACATCACATGGGTAAGTGATAGGTGATACACCCTTGGCTCCCTTCGGTTGCGGGTTCCAGTCTCACGACCTTGCCGGACACGACGGGTTTCTGCCCGACCTCCGAGTTGTCATTTTTATGGAAATCCAAAAATAACCTTAACAATAGAATCCAATTTCAAACTTAATCCATTCGAGACATTATAATTATTCAATATACTTATATCCAAACTCTCAGTCCAAAGTTTATAGGGAAGTTGAACATAACGAGGAACCTTTTTTATAGGTAATAACATGTGAACTCCTTTATCGTGTATTCTTTTACAACACCTCAACATCCTGAATGACCAAAATCAACCATCTCTTATTCCAAAATCACTACCTCATTATCAGGCCCATATTAAGGATCTCCTTTCCTTTATCCATTTATTTTCAAAAAAGTGTAGCTTACTATTAAGTCACTTTTTGTAGAACCATATAATCTCAAATCCTTAATAAAATAGTACTACAGTACAATCCATATATATCTCCATAATTCATGTAACTAGTATACTGTTGATACAACACTCAAATGAAATAATTCTATAATAACAACATAATAACACTAGTCATTCCTCTTCATCTGAGATAGTATCATAACTTGATTATTATCCAATAACATAATTTGCGGTATACTCTTATGAATGGGACATTGATTCACGTAGTGTCCCAATGCCTTGTAGATTAATCATTTTACATTGGAAAACTTTTTATTACCCTTTCAATCACGTACTTGGTTTCCTTTTTCTCCACACTTACAAAAAACTCTCATCCCCTTCATGAATTTACCAAGGTGAATCATTCCACATTTATCACATATTAGAAAATCCTTCTTTTCCCTCTTCTCTTTATCCATCTTTCTCTCTTACATCCTTTTCTTCTCTTGTTTCCCTTCAAATTCATAGGACTCGAAGATCTCTTTAATTATCTTATTAACACATGATACTATTTCTTCATATGTTGAGAACACATGGGAGAGAATTTCCTTTCTAAATGTTGTCTTAATACCATGAATGATATTATCATTCTTACTCTTTGGATCATATGTATTGCTGGAGTTCACATTCCTTCTACTGGGATCCATTTCTATACAATGGAATACACTAGGTTAGTTTATTAATTGCAATAAATAATTCCAAACTTGTAAAATACCTAACCTAAATTGAACAATTTATGGATATAATCCATAAAAATATTTTCTTTGAGGTGATATATACTCATAAATCCTTCATAATGATTTGTAAATAAAATGAGTATTATCCAAAGCATATCCCTCGGGAGTGTCATAACCAAGAGTGCAGTAAGGCCCATTGTCGTGCACTAGTTCCTGTTAGAGTCTAGCTCAAAGTGGTGTTTTTGGGTTTTACCCCTAGGTACATCTGGCCAGAGCCGCCTCTACCAGCTCGTATCCAGAGAGGGATGTATTTGCTTGGAAAACTCACAAAATCTCTACACTACCAAAATTTAGGAAGTTCTTCTATACTAATTCTCAAAGTCTATATTTGGGTAATGTGATCTAATCAGAGTTTATCTAAATCTATTTTCCAAGGTTATTGCTAAACTTCCTCTGATTCTGATTGTAACATCCCGACCCTAGTTACCCAGAGTCGGTGTATTATTTTAATACACTTGCATGATTATAAGGAATCAAGTCCTGAAGGACCGATCAATTTAGCAGTCTTTGAAAATAGATTACATACATGAATGTTACATTACACTATATAACATACAAAAAAACATAAATAATCCATATGAATGTCATTATTCCCTTAGCATAACCCTATATATTAATCAAAATACACTTCTTGGAATCCTGAGAAAAATAAAATATAGAAAGTGGTAAGCTCAAATGCTCAGTAAGGATAACAATATAGAGGAAACATTCATAAATAAGAATAAACATTTAAGGAAATGTATAAGAATAAAACAAAATCCTTTTTAAACTTGAACTTCAGAATAATATGGAAAAGATATAATAAAATAATTCCATTTACTTATTCACATGGATTTTCTACTGGTCAAATAATCACATGAAATATCAATAGCCACTTTCATAATGATGGAATGCATAATGCCAGACTATCATAACCACATTGTCAAGGCCTTTTTCCAAGACTACAAAAAATATTTTGTCAAGGCCTTGTTCCAAGACACTAGTTTTTCTCATGAGACCTACTGATGCATCGAGGAGCTATAGTGGGCTCCACCCATCACTTACTAATCCCAATGCATTCCTCATATGAAAAGGTTTAAACATAACATAAACATTCGTATTAGAACTGGCATAAGAAATATCAATACTTTACCCATAAACCATAAATGGTATAAAAATAACACATCCACAGTAAAACATATCACAAAACCTTCAATAAAATACGGAAAATTTGTATCATAATAAATAATATTCAATCAAGTTTAAAATCCATTAAATGAATTTGACATAGATGAAAATGATTTTTAAAACTCTTTGAGTGAAATTTCCCTTTTTCATGAAAACATTTTAAAGACACACAATTTAGAAAGGAATACATTTAAATACATTTTTGTATCATAGTGTCCCATACCACTTTGAAACTTTTGAAATTAATTAACCTTTTAAAATAACCATGTCCATTTAAATAATTACTTAAAACCATTTTGAAAACATAGACATTAATGAGAATGGTTTAGAAGAATAAATCATTAAAACATTTAAAATGATGTTTTAGTAAAAAGTAATTAAAAAGTATCCCTTTGAAAACTATTTTATGAAACATGTACATGGATAATAAATATTTCCCTGTACATACTTACGTAAAAACAACCTCGGATAATAAAGAGATTGTGAAATTAACCATTACCAATTTGCTAACTTACGAAACATACAACCTATGAAAGAAGTATCATAAAATGAAAATTTAAATACACATAAATTAAAGTTTATTACACAAATAATACAATTATGGTCAGTACATACACCATACAAAAGGTAATAGTGGAAATATTGCATGAATCTCACAGGAATACGGAGTGTGATAAACACCCCTTACCTTGCACTTTCCTTTAGTCAAGGGTACATTTAACCACCGATATGAAGATAGTAGTATGTTATTAAGTTATCCCAGAACCATATTAGTATTTATGATATCATAAATTATTCATGAATGACTTTAAAATACCCATTTAATAATAATTTCCATGTTAAATTAACATTTGAGGTAATAATCACTTTCTTTATCGTACATGTTTTAAATTGTTACTCTTGATTGTATCACTTAGAACAATATTTAAATACTTCCAGAATATAAAAAATGATTTAAATATCATATATATATAGAATATAAATTCATATAATATGCATATATATGAAATGAAAAACAGCGTTTATGGAGATGGTGGTCCGTACGTACGCATAAACGCTATTTCTGTTTTCATATACTATTGAATAGAACTAAGTTAATAAGATATATGTAAAGACACACACACACACATAGATATATATATATATATATATCTAGTAGAATTATTATGTCATATATTACATACTTATTAGTAATATATATTTTTATAATCGTCGATGAATGGTGATCGTGGAAATGAATCTCATCGTGTCGTGGAGACGGTAATCCGTACGTACGCACAAGCAACAATATAGTTTCCTTAAAGGTGTGGAATTGGATGGGATATTAATTTTATATAGATATTAGCATGTTATTTTTAATTATTTATATACATATTACTCATCATAATATCCATCCAAATAACATAGTGTTTAATAACAAATTACACCACAGCATGGAGACAGTAAGCCGTACGTACGCACGCATGGTGACATTATCATTCATAAGATGGATAGAATAATGAATATAGTTGTGAAATATTTATAATAACATTAAAGTATATATAATATAATGGAGTTACTATTTTATAATGGAAACAACAAAGAAAGAGTAAGTGGAATAATAAGAGAACTTGAAAGAGGGTGGTGAAATCATTACCTCTTCTTTGAGTTCTTCATTTTGATTTGATCAAAAGGGCTCATTGGGTTGGCTTTATGACCAAAGTAAGGCCTCTAAGATGAAGGTATGATAGTTGGGAGGATATTTGGGCAGGTTTTGGTTGAGATAAATGGCTTTGGTGGTGTGAATTTGAGAGAAGGAGATGTGCCCTTTTATAAGAGGGGTGAGGGGCACCTTTGAAAAAACATAAAATATTATTTTATAATAAATTCATATTCTATTTATAATGGATCCAAAGTGACTTATTTTGAGGATAGGGTGGGGATGGGTCGAAAGCCTCTCAACCAATAGGTTTTAGACATGTTTAGGTTACCATTTTAACCGTATCATTTAGATTTAAATCTAAGTTAAATAATCTAACTTTTACCCTATCTTCTTGTATTGTTACACTATATGGTTAATAAAATTACTATATAATGCCAATATAACCCCAATTGGTTCATTAATGTCATATATATTATTATATAAGTCTTTTGTATTAACCTTATATTTTTAGGACCATTATATTAATTAATAATATAATATTTCTTTTAAAAACTATTTTATTTCAATTTTGACACTATTTGGTATTTGTTTTTTAAATAATAACAAAATTATTAATACAAAAAAAAACACTGAATCAATCCTAACATGTCATATTCACCTAAAAAATTCATGGATGTCATAAAAACGTTGAAATTATATTTATTTTAATATTTATAATCCTATTTATTTGATTCTTTCATTAATAAGGTAATTACTGTATCATCATTGTGTCACTAATAAATTTAATTATTTAACCTCTAAAAATTATAAATAAAATAATATTATGTATGAAATCTTTTTATATTTCTAATGAATATTTATATTTGAATTTATCTTTTGTATAACCCTAGATTAAAAATGGTTTAGTTATTAAATTTTTATTTTAACTATTGTATCTCTTCTTTAAATAAAATAATAATAGATGTCTTAATCTAATCCAAGTGGACCTAAAGGGTCATAGTTTATTACTAATGTTGTTTTGGGTCGAATTACACTTATCCAACATAATTAGGACCTGTTTTAGGGTAATAATAATATCATTTTTACCCTTAATTATCCTATTTACTTTTAACCCGGTGTAAATAAAAGTAAAAAGTTATTATTCACCGAAAGTTATTTTTATCTTATTGAGCCACATTTTACTCCTTGATATTAACTATGTCTCTTGGATTTTCTAAATTTAACTCACTGAATTAGTAAAATTAAGTTTTATGTTAATTTGCAAATGCTCTTATGAGGTGGGTAAAAGACGGTAAAAAGTTCGATAAAATTTTTATATATCTAAAATTATTATAAACTGACTCCAAGAAATTACATTGAATTTATATTGGTATTATGTATATATTTTGACCAAAAATAAATTTAAATAATTTAAATAATTATTTAAATAAAAAGCCGGTTTAAAACCATAACTCATTGTTTTTCACTATTCATCAAAAAATTGAATGTTTTCAGAAAAATACCAAAAAATTCACCCAAGGATAATTTTGATATTCCGAATCCAAAAATTATGTATATTTTACCAAATTCAAAGCAAAAAAGTTGAATTTATTAATTTAAAAATAATTCCCGTTGTCAAAACCAAATGGTGTATTTTTAAAAATAATAACTATCAAAAGATTGACAATTGTTTATATCCAATTTCAATGTAAAATTATTTACAATGACCAAAATTGGATTAAATGGTAAAAATATAATATATTTATACTTCCAAACCATTAAAATGTATAATTTCACACTATAAGATATTTTGATTAAAAAATTTGTTTTCGGTTAAAATATAATATTTTCCACTATTCACCCAAATATGAATGTTTTTAGAAAAAAACCCAAAAATTATTGAAATTAAATTATTATTTCCGGATTCTAAATAAGAAGTTTATTTTTTCAAATTTAATATATTAAAGTTTCAAATATTGTATTTAAAAGGGGTTCACCATTAAATGGCGGTAAAATTGCATTTTTTGAAAAATACTTCTTTTATCTGAAAAAATGTATTTGTTCTTACATTATGTCTAAGAATCTCATAATATGGATTCTAAAATTATAAGGATTATATAAAGTTCAAAATTTATTTAATACTATTCATAACCTTTTTTTAACGTCTAGTTTGGTAAGGCGTGGTGTGCTTGAGCTCAATGTTGCGTGTAGTACAAGTTATTGAATTATTTTGAAAAAATAATGTACTATGAAATCTTGGGGTGTTACAAAAAGGGCTTCCTTGGTTGAATTTCATCATAAAGAGAGGCTTTAAGGAGAAATATAGTGATTTTGAGATCTTATTTTAGCTTATTTTTGGAAATCCAAAGGGATTTAGAGGTTTGAATAATTGGGAGAGGTGGGTTTCTTTTTATAGTGGAGGGGAGTGACATTCATGTAAATTTTTGAAAAGGGAATTACACCCACATTTTCCCAATAAAAATTGGCTTAAATAATGAAATAAATTATAGAAAATGATGAATATGGTATAAATATTTCTATCCAATGGATTTTGGGAAATATTCTAGGACATTTTGGGCTTTATGTTTAATGTTTAGTCCTTTTTAATTTGATTCTTCTCTTAATCATTGTAATTAATTCTTATGAATTTCACTAAATTTTATGGTAAAAAACTAAATTGAACCTATGATAAATTATATATTATGATTAATCTAAATATGGAATCCATTTTTACAAATTAAAATTATATAATTGGTAGAAATTAATTTTTTTATCCTAGAGATGGGATGAAAAAAGTTGGTTTTTAAAGATACAATGTTCCAATGTATGGGTAGGTTTTTATATCCAATTTAAAATTGAAATTGATTAAAATGACCTAAATTGTATTACTTTTTGTATATTTTATCTAATTTAACATTTAATACAATAAAAAACCTAATATATCTATATAAAGAAGTTATATGAATAACCAGTTTTGAATTAAAATCAAGTAATTTTAACTATTCGTCAGAAAATGAAACTTCATAGTAAAATACAAAAAAATCACATATTTTAAATATGTTGTTTATATTGACCTATAAAATAAATAAATGTTCCAAATATATGATTTGAAATGGGTTCAACATTAAAAGGTTTTCAAATTACTTTTTAGAAGAATATATCTTTTTATTCATAAAACATGAATTATTATTATCTTATAATTATAAAATATATTGAATAAGTAACACAACTATTGATTTAATATATAATAAATATGTTTTATTGAAAAAATTAATCAAAATTTGTTTTTTTAATTTATTGAGATAAAATTGTGTTTTTACATAGAAAAATAGTTTTCTTAGAAATGTAATTTTTTATTTTCAAATAGTTTATACATTTGACTATGCTAATTATTAACCAAAGTATAAATTTTATATACATGTTAAAATCAAACTTTTACAATTTAGTTTATTAAATTCATAACATCCAATCTAACAGTTAGGTGGTAGCTATTATAATATTTTAATAATAATGTTAATATTGTATTGTAGCTTGGTAAAAACATAGCCTTGTGTGTTACACAAGCTATCAAAAGAACTCAACATTGTATGTAATATAAACCAAAAATAGTGTTGCATATACAACTAGCTAATCTAATTGTTTAATTTAGTGAAAAAAATCAAAACATAGTACATTAATATATATATATAATCTATATTTAGTGTTACATGAAATGAAAAATATTAAAAATATTAAATTACTTTGAAAACAAAATATTTCTCAAAATCTAAGGGTGTTACATAAAAAGCTATAATTATATTTGATCATTCTGGATGAAAATACTATTGGAAGCTGTTTTGGTTTTGTCTAATGCGATGAAAAATAATTCTTCATGAATTTCATTCTGAGTCTAATCTTAGATCAATAGAATGATGTGTTAAATTCTCCACCAGAGGAAGAAGAAATAAAAAAACTGTATTCTCCATGCATTAGGAAAGTTCTCTATGTTATGATGGGTTTCCTATAAAATTTATTTTGTGTCATGGTATATTGTTAATATATATGTTATGGAGTATTTTTAAGACAACATCAATGGTGGATCACATTACATTGATGTCTATGCCTCAAGGGTGTTTATCATTCCCAAAATGAAAGACTCTACCCCATTAAATCAATATAGACCATTATAATTATGCAATTTTAGAAACAGAATTATTACCAAATTAATCAACAGAAGGCTTAGGGGTACCATTCCAAGACTTATATCAGATGAACAATTTTTATTAATGAAATTAATGAGTATTAATGGGTCTATTTGAATTAAAAAATAAATAGTGGAGAACATTGTATAAAATTTCATGATTTAAGTGGATATGGATAAAGCTTATGACTGATTATAATAGAGTATTATTTTAAGGGTAATCAAGAAGTTTGGTTTTAATTATTGGTTATGTGAATGATTCTTTATATGTTATTCCTCTCTATGTATCATTATCTTTTTTATGGGATTGGGTTTTGTATTCTTCAAAGATTTACATGGTGTAAGAAAAGGATACTAATTATCTCATAGTATTTTTTTGGTTGGTCCAGAAGATTCTACGAGGAAAATCAAATAGGGACTATATGTTGGGATAATTATTCCATTCACCAATAGGTTTTTAAGTATAATGATAAACCATTAATGTATCCTAATGAAATTTTATTTTTTATCAGTGGTAGGGAAAAATTAAATCAAAAGGTTCAAAAAAATCCTGGAAACTTGTGGTTGGGTGAGTGGTTAGTGTATTAATCAATGGAATAGTATATTTTTTCATATCTAAAAAATGTTAAAATGGAAGAGACAATATAACTCAAGACAATTTGGGAATTCTTAGGTGAATCATTTCTATAGAATATATCTAAGTTCCATTATCTAATGGGAGAGTCCAAAATGCTTTGTTTGCTAATATTATCAATCCGATCACTTGGATGATCTACAAATGAAATAATTGTGGAGTTAATATGGTTTCCTTATGACTTTTCCATTCCATTATGTTTTGAAAAGCACAAACACTCTATCATAAGGAAAATTTTATTTTCTCTAAGAATTATATTAATAAATAAAATTCTCCTTCCTCAAGGAAATTTTTTCCTTACCCATGTCATCATTATTCATTTTATAGTTTCTAAATATCACTCTTTTTTATTTCTAAATGGTAAAATTTTGTTTCATATATAAAACCCTAGAATCTTATAAATCTTTGGATATAGATTATTCTTGTTTTCAGACTCAAATTATCTATAATTCAGACTCTGAATTCTCTGAATTTAGACTCTGAATTATCTGAAGTCCAGACTCCAAATTCTAAAAAAATTCAGATTTCAAATTCTCTAAAATTTAAGAATATGAATTCTCTAAAATTATTACTCTTGATTCCTCAAAATTAAAACTCTAAATTCTAATAATCCGGACTCTGAATTCCTTATAATTTGGACTCCGAATTCCTCATAATTTTTACTCTGAATTCCTCAGAATTTTGAATTTGAAATCCATAGAATTCAGACTCAGAATTCCTCAAAATACTAACTCCAAATTCCTCATAATTCTGACTCCAAATTCCTCAAAATTATTACTTCGAAATCTAAAGAATTAAGATTCATAATTCATAAGAATCCATATTCCAAAGTCTATAGAATTCATGTTATGAATTCATTGTAAAACAAAATATGAATATTCATTATTTATATTCTCCAAATTATTATTTTCATAGAATCCAATATTTTATTTTATTTTTCCTTATACTCTGAAAAATAGAATTGGTTAAGCTAAATTGTTTTCCTTACACATGTAATAGTTATGAAATAATGTCATACATTCTGTTTCTAACTAACTATTGTTTGAGTGACACGTGTACAGGTCCCTCTAAAATTCAAGGAAAAATATGACCATTAAAGGAGGGATCCAACCATTAGAGAAGTTACTATAAATATGATCTCATTTTAAAGAGTTAATTATCATTTTATCACTCTAGAGATTTCATGATGCCAAAGTGATTTCTAGAGAGAGAGACTCTGATGTCTTGTGCATACAGAATATCTTGTTCAGCATTGTTTGTGAGACTCCCATTATTGTAGTGTACAATCAGGGAATTCCAGGGATAGAAAGACAAAGGTGATGAATACCATAAATTTTTTGGAATTATATGGATAAGAAGATAGAGGTTCCAACTACCTTAAAGTCTGAGGGATTGCGGTGATAGAAAGACAGATTCTGATATTCATATCGGGGGCTTACCCTGGTGTGGGTAAGATAGAATTTCATGAAAGTATAAATCAAGGGACCTTTATCAGAGGTTGTTGAATACCCTTCTCTTTGGGACAAAAGATTTCATACTTGTTACTTAATTTTGTTTCAAGTTCATTTTCGCTTTATTTTTATAAATAATGAAACTATAACCTTCTTATAATATTTTGTTATTTTGATTACTCTGATAAGTAAGATTTTATACGTTTTAAGGTATAATCTTTTTCTCATAAACTTTTCTTAAGTTTCATTTCTGGAACCACATTTCTATAACCTAGAAGCTTTTTAGAACTAAAAGTGGTCTTGTGAATATACCCTGTTTAACTTTGTTAAAAATAGATTTCCTAAAGGTTAAAAATGAATGTTTTTAAACATACAATTCATCCCCTATTGTAATTGAGCATCTACAATCATATTTTGATCCTACAATTGGTATAAAAGGAGGTATCTAAAATAATTATATTCACATATAATTTTTCTTTCTCAATTTTTCATGGTTCTGAATATTTTCCTTTCTTAGGATTTTTATCCTTGTTTGCAAAGTTTTACTATTAACATTTTTTTTGTGGAAAAGATATTTTCTATTAGATGGCAATAATGAATATTGGTTTGATTGGAAATATAAATAATAATAGACCACTTATATTTTATTGGAATGATTAGGAACATTGGGGAGATCATATGAAGAGCGGACAACTTCATTATGCTTACTGGGGATTACAGAATATCTAATAAGGAAGTCAGAACATTTACTAATGAAGAAAAGTCAAAATATCAACTAAAGTACAAGGTACTCAATACATTGTTGTGTTCCATGACCAAGAATATATGTAGTCATATTTCTTCTTGTCAAGCTGAAAATTATATTTGGATGAAATTGGAGGTTACTCATTTTTGTACATCCAGAGGTATATAAACTATAAGATCTATGCTTAAAGTAGAATATCATTGATTTCTATCTCCTTATGGAGATCTAGTGTGAAAGGTACAACAATGTTTTATAACTATTGTTAATAGTTTATAATCAATCGGTGAGAAATGATTATATGATGAGGCACTTGGGGAGATGATTATAGATATCATGCCTAATTAGTGGGAATCTAAGGGAACAGTTATTCATGAGAGTAGAAAAGTATCTCAAATTACTCTTGATGAGATTTTTGGAACTCTTCTTCAACATGAGACAAGAATGAAAAGAGATGCTGATATGAATAAGTAGAATAATGGAAATGGGAGTATAGACTTTACTACAACTAAATCCAAGACTCCTGAAAGTATTACAAGATCCAAGTCAAAGAATGTCACTATTTTATATGAATCAAGTGAAAGTGAACATTCTGAAAATGATCTAGCTAATCTTTCTCTAAGGATGAACAAGATAGTTGGAAAGAAATACTATTAGTATAGATTTAAGAAAAAATAATGAAAAGACAAGAAAGACTCTAAAGTTAGTTGTTAGGAATGAAAAAGATCAGGGAATATAAGGCCAGATTGTCATATGCTTAAGAAGAAGTATATAAAGGAAAATAATTCTAAGAGAAATAGAAAGAAGTACTACAAGGATAAAGCTAAGAATGTTTTAAAAGCTAATGACACCTGGAGTGCTAGTGGTGGAGATTCTTATGATGAATCCTTAGAGTGTGAATCTTTGTGTGAAAAGAATTTGGGTCTAATTTCCATGATACTTATGGAAAATCATTTTCTAATGTCTAAGGTACACAATGTTGAATCCATAACTAATGTATCCTTAAAAAAATTATAGTGATAACAATTATTATGAATCATCAGATGAAGAATCATCTTCTGATGAAGATAATACATTACCTACTTATGAATAAGTATCTAGTTTTTTCTAAGATTATTGAGAATAAAAATTCTAAACTCAAGAAAAAAATTGATAATATTAATTATAGAATTTCTATTCTTACTAAAAAAGTATCAGATATTTCTAAAGATCTTGAGAATAACTTTTTGATTTTTAATGTATTTTCAAAAACATTGAGGAAGTTAATTATGAGAAGGATAAACTTTTTAAGGATCTTGAAAATGTAATTTATAAGAAAAATATTTTAGAGACTAGCTATAGTGATAAAAATATTGTTTTTTAAGATACAAAAATAGTTATTTGACTGAAGTCATAAATATTTACATTGAGGAAGTGTTTCTCAAACTTTACCTTAGGAAAGGAAAACTTTGATAAGATGTATTATCAAAATTCTACCTCTAAGGAATAATGTTGGATTTGGTTATACTCAATCTAAACCAGTTTTTAGTGATAATTATTTTGTTCCTCAAAGTGCCATGCTCTGCACTAAATGTTAGTGTGGTGGACATTGGGAAATTATTTTTCTTTAAACAAAACTAAGTCTTTTGGTCTTCATAAAGCTTATTTTTATAAGAAAATGTGAATAACAAAAGTTTTGCTTTCTGAAATTTTTGGATCCAAGAATGTTTGGGTTCTGAAAGTCTAACTCTCTTATTTTCATGAAAATAAGGAAATTACTAATAGAAATACATGGTACAAGGATAGTGGATGTTCCCAGAACATGACTAGTAAAAAAAATTTTTTGAAAATATTATCAAGACGAAAGGAGGAAAAGTAACTTTCTAAGATAATTCTTAGTGGGGAATTATTAGTATATGTAACATTGTTCATCTTGTAAAAAAGATTGATTTTAAATGTTTTATTTGTTAAAGGTCTTAAGAAAAACCTTATTAGCATAATTCAATTATGCGATGAAGGTTACCTTGTGAATTTTAGGAATGATAAGCGCTTAGTACTCAATTCCAGGGAAGTGTTTATTCTTTCTACCCCTATACAAGAGAATGTATACACACTGAGCATAGAATACTATAGGATCCAAGACTTTCCTTGTGTTAGTGAAATAGAAGATCAATCTTGATTATGGTATATAAGGTTAAGATATTGTAACCTTAGAAACTTATGTAAAATTTATAAGAAAATAATTGTTAAGGATCTACCGAGTCTTAGATATGATTCTTCAAAAGATTGCAATCCTTGTCAATATGGAAAGAAACATAAACCAAGTTTTAAATAAATTGGTGAAGTCTTTACTTCTAATGCGTTACCATTGGTGCATATGGATCTCTTCAGTCCAACACAAACTGCAACATTGGAGGAAAATACTATGTATTTGTCCTTGTTGGTGATTACACTAAATTTATGTGGGTCTATTTTCTAGAAAACAAATTTGAAGCATTTTATTATTTCAAAATTTTTAAATCCCAAGTTAAAAATGAGAAAAATATTCCATTGATAACTATTCATAGTGATCATGGAGGAAAATTTCAAAATTTTGATTTTGAAACTTTTTGTGGTAGAAAATACATTACTCATAACTTCTCAGCACCGAGAACCCTTTAACAAAATAGTGTTGTTAAAATAAGAAATAAAATTTATCAAGAGATAATAAGAACCATGTTGGGTGAATATTATTTAGCCAAACATTTTTGGGCTGATTCGGTAAGTACAACTTGTTATACTATAAATTGGGTTTTGATTAGAACTTTTCTTAACAAAACCCCCTATGAGATATAGAATGGTAGATTAACTAGACTTTCTTACTTCAAGGTATTTGGATGAAAAATATTAATTATGAATACTAAAGATAATTTACATAAATTCTCACCCAAATCTGATGATGGAATTTTCTTAGGCTACTCCAAAAATTCTAAGACATATAGAGTTTTTAATAAAAGTACTTTTACTATTAAAGAAACAATACATGTTAAATTTTATGAAATTAATCCTTTGGGTTTTAAACCCCCTTCAACCTGCATTTACAAATGTGATTTCAAAAACTAATTATCAACCCCTGATAGAATACCATTTTGATAAGAAAATGTTCAAGATAATGTATCTGAGACATTTATCCTAGAATATTTCCTACCATATGTTGATAAATAGATTTTACAAAACCCAAATTAGTTGTTTCATCAAAATCATCCATGTGATAGTATCATTGGGGATGTAAATCAACCTGTAAGGACTAGATGTTACTTAATAAATGAAATAGAACATCTTGAATTCCATTCTTAGTTAGAACCAAAAATAACTGAGGAAGCTTTAGGTTATGATGATTGGATAAAATCCATGAAAGATGAGCTAAATTAATTCGAATGGAATAATGTCTTGACCTTGACTGAAAGACCTAAGGAAAAATATTTTATTGGAGTAAAATGGGTCTTTAAAAATAAGTGTGATGAAAATGGAATCATAGTATGAAATAAATCTAGATTAGTTGCTAAGGGCCATAATAAAAAAGAAGGAATATACTATGAATAAACCTATGCTCCAGTAGCTAGACTTTAATATATCCATATTCTACTTGCCTTTGCAGCATTCTTTATCAATATATTTTTTGAAATAGATGTTAAACGTTCATTCCTTAATGAATATGTTCAAGAGGATGTTTTTTTGAAAAACATCCTAGTTTTGAAGAAACCAAACATCCTGAACATGTTATCAAATCTACCAATGCTTTATATTCACTTAAACAAGCCCCTAGAGCCTGGTATGATAGACTTACAATACTTTCATTACAAAAAAAAATTACATTATGGGAAATGATGATCAAAAAATATTTTTAAAGAAATATAATAAAAATGTTTTAATTTGTTCAAATATATATTGATGACATTATATTTGGTTCAACTCATCAATCTTTAACTGATTCGTTTGCGAATTTAATGAAACCTGAGTTCGAAATGAGTATGATGGGCGAGTTAACATTTTTCCATAGTTTTCAAATTTATCATAAACCAGAAGTAATTTATATATCTCAACATTAGTATATTAAAGATCTTATTAAAAAGTATGGATATGAAAAAACCAAGAGTATAAGTACTCCCATTAGTACCTCAAATTCACTTGATCTTGATGAAGCTGGGATACTAGTGGACCAAACATCATTTAGAGGTATTATAAAAAGATTACTATTGAGAGATAGTCATCAAGGCTTAATGGTTCCAGTAATCTTATGTGAAAGGTATCAATCCAATCCTAATGAATCTCATTTAAAGGCAGTGAAAATGATTTTTCACAACATGTAGGGAACCATTGATTTAAGAAACTTTTATACTTCTAGAAATTATTTTATTTTAAAAATATATTCAGATGCTGAATTTTGTGGATGTAGAATGGATATGAAAAGTATATCCAGAACTTGTAATTTTTGTAAGGAGATTCATTAGTTTCATGTTCATGAAAGAAGAAACACTTAGTAGCACTTTCCACTGCTGAAGCTGAATATGTAGCAGCTGGAAGTTGTTGTGCTCAAGTATTGTGGATACAACACACACTAATTGACTATGGTATGAGTTTTACCAAAAAAAAATTTGTTTTATAATACTAGTTCCATTTCCTTATGCAAAAACCCTACACATCATTCTCGTTCAAATCACAAAGATATCAGACATCACTTTCTTAGGGATCACACACAAAAAGGAGATATAATTTTTCAATATATCGGAACGAAAGTTAAACTTGCTGATATTTTCAAAAAATCTTTACCCTATGATAGATTTGGATACATTTAAAAAAATTTGGGAATGATAACCATAAGGCAATCTTCCATATTAACATTTTGTTGAAATATATCTCCTTAGAGTAAGAAACTCATTTTCATTGGGGGAGTACATTTCCTTGTTAGTCAAAATTTTACGTAATCAAAATTTTTCGTAATTGAAAATTTTCATAATAAATTTTTTTTTGTAATTAAAATTTTTGTAATCAATTTTTTCATAATCAAACTTTTTTGTAATCAAAATTTTTTTAATCAGTTTTTTTCAGAATCAAAATTTTCTTTCATATTTTTCCATTTCAAAGTCGAAAGTTCTTCAAGAAGAATATACCTCATTATGAATACTCTTATTATCAATTCATAAGGTAAGTTTTCTTTCTTAAATTTTCATAATCATTTATTTAGATGTTTTTATTTTTTTCTTATTTAAGAATCTTTTTCAGAATAAATTTCTCTTAAATCTGTATGTTTATTTTAAAACCACAAAAGATCAGAACATAAAAAATCTTTTCTTTTGATATCATCTCAATTTCCATATCTTATCAGGAGTTTCTTCAACCATTAGATCAATCATGCAAGCAGAACCATCACATAAAACACCAATATAAGGACCCCCTAATGTTTTTCCTACATTGATTTTCATGCCTTGTCCTGTTGAATCCCTTCCCCTGTACTTAAGGTTGTTTCTAATCTTAAGGAATTCATCAGTTCTGAATTTCTGTAGAAGACTCTCCCTAGAAAGATATGTCTTCAGTAAAGAAGATCTTTGAGTGGTAGATTTAAAGATAAATGTTGGTCGATCCAAAATTATATGCTATGTACGACTTAATCATTTCAAAGAATATTAAGATAAATGGGTGGGAGAGCCTATGTATATCGAAACCGAAGGTGAAGGATCCAGTCTATCCAGAGTTGTTGATTTAATTTTATGAGTCAGCAAGTATTTTCAATGAAGGAGGGAGAGATAAGTTTTCCTTCAAGAGCTATGGGAAGACCTATTCTCTTTCCTATAGTAAGGCATCAAGTTTTATTGGAATTCCTTATGAGGTTGAAGTAGAATTTTGTTCTCACAAGATACCAGATATATCAAGATTGTTTAAGATGGAAGAGGCTTTAAGCTACCTTGGTTTGAAATATATGAAGACTCCGAAAATCATTTATCTCTCAAAAAATTTCTAGATTATTGAATTGTGGGTTCAAGGTTTTATTATTTCAAGAAAAGAAGATAAGGACACACTAATTAAAAGTGATATCTATATTTTTCATTTTGTGGTGAACCTTAGGAAGAGAAATTTGGTAAATTATTTCTCTATTATGATGGAGAATATCGTGAATAGAAATTTGAAGTCTCAAATTATCATTTATCTAGACATTCTCTCCAAAATTATAGTTCTTTGTTTATAATCATTCAAAATCCCTTGTATTTATAAGCCATGAAACTACAAGGTTATGCGGCTTAGTGATGATACTTTGAGAAGGATGAAGGCTGACATCTCTAATGAATCCGGATAATTTTATGACCTACCTAAAGAAGAAGTAGAAGCTTTATCCAAGAAACCAGAAGTGGCTGAAACTTCTAAGAAGGGTGGAAGGTAGAGAAAGATAAAGGAACCAGGAAAGATAGGAAAAATCACCGTATCTAGGAAAACACAATAATAACCCCAAAAAAATGAAAAATCCTTACCCTGATGAAGTAGTGGATAAGTTGAGAGAGGACATGATGAACAGGAAGGAATGGGAGCCTACTTTTGGCTTGGACCCTTTTGAGGCAAAATCATTAAAGATAAAGGATATTGAAGATCTTGAAAGCAGGATAAAGAAAAGAAGCAAAGGAAGAAGTTGTCGGAAGATGAGAATGTTCAATCCCTTCTCAAAGATTCCGAGAAATCCTTTGAACAATAATAGGTACCAAAATCCTTTTTGTAAGAATCACTTATCGTGACTCCAGGAAAGAAAGTAGTGATTCCAAAACTAGATCGAGAAGTATAAATTATGAAAGAGGAATAAGTGTAATAAGAAATGGAAAAAGACAGTGGTGATACCGATGAAATGATATATAAAGTAGAGGATTATCTGGAGAAGGAGGGTCCTTTTGAGAAACTTTTAAACTAAACTTCTGAAGTAGAGTCTTCAAAAAATGATACACCAAGAAAAGAAGATTTAGGTTAGGAAGAAGTGAATAAGCTATCTGATTATAAAATCATCAATCATGATTTTATTTAGCTATAGGATGTTGTGGTAGGTGCTGAGAATGAAATTATTGAGGAAGATAAGATTGTTCATCTATCAGATAGTGAGCATGAATCTCCCAAAGCACATGAAATCATTCCAAGAGGTGATAAGGGAAATAAAGAGTTGGTGGATACACCTAGTAAATCATTGGTGAAAAAAAAAGAAGTTTGTTCTTCATCAAAGAGGAAAACTGAAGAGATTGAAAAGAAATCCTCACCAACCAAACACTCTGATTTGGAATCATCCTCTCTTGGACATGATTTTATGGTACAGTCTATGAAAAATTTGGTTGATATAATTCCATTATTCTCGAGTATAGAATCATGATTCCAGTTGCTTTAGAATTCGTTCAATCAGAAATCAAATTCACCTTCAATACTTATGGATAAATGTTTTGGACTTGAGGTAGATTTCAAATATCTTTTTATTAGTTATAAGGCTCATAAAAGATCATGCAAGAATATTAAAATCTAGTTAAGAAAGATAGTCTATGTGCTCATATTCTTTGATGAATTTAAATCTAATGTGAAAGATTCTTTTGACACCAAATATGGGAAGATTAATGATCTTACTAAGACTTTTTCGGAAAATATAACTCTCAAACAAACAACTCGGAAGAAAGAAGTCAAGGACTTGAATGAAAAGTTTAATTCATTAGTAATGAACTGGAAGGGAGAAAGGGATCTCAGAATAGAGTTTGAAGAAAATACTATTAAGAAATAAGAAATCATGAAGGTTCAGGAAGAATTTCTTAAGGCTTAGGAAGAAAAAATTAAAGCCTTGAAAAAGAAAATAAAAAATCAGGATCAACTACTGAAGCATTTTAAAGTAGATCACAAGGAGTTTAAAAAGCTAAAAACCATTGTGAAAAAGTTTATGTCGCAAGAGAAAGAAGGATAATTCCCCTAAATTCAATCTTTTTTTGTATTTTCTGCTTTTTACAAATTCTTTCAATCATAATGGAATTTCTATTTTTCATCATATATTTTGTTTTTTAGTACTAATATTTTATGTAACATTTTTTTTCATTCTCATAATTCCTTTTTGAAAATCACAAAGAGGGAGAATGGAATGATAAAAAGAATTCTAAGTAAATAAGATATTTCCTTAAGTAAGGGGGGGTTCATCTAAGGGGAAGTTATTATTAAAGAAGGATCTCATATCCAAGAAAATGTAAAATCTCATTCAATAAATAATAGAATACGATCCTTATGAATTTAAAAACCTAAGGGGGTTTTAGTTGCATTCACTATGATTCTTATGTAAAGGGAGATAATTTTTTTTATGTTCATAAAGAAAAACTCTAAGACCTTATAATATTTTTTGTAAGGATTTTTTTTCTTTCCAAAAGGGGGAAATTGTTGAGTCAATAAGGTTTCCATATGACTTTTCCATTCCTCCATGTTTTGAAAACCACAAGCAATCTATCATAAGGTATACTATATTTTCTATAAGAATTATATTAATAAGGATAATTTTCTATCCTCGAGGAATTTTTTTCCTTACCGATGTTTTCATTGTTCATTTTATAGTTTCTAAATCTAACTCTTTTTATTTCTAAAGGGTAAAATTTTGTTTCATATATAAAACCTCAGAATACAATAAATCCTTGGTTATAGAGTATTCTGTTTTTAGACTACGATATATCTGTAATTCAGACTCTAAATTTTATGAAATTCAGTGTCTCAATTCTCTGATATTCAGACTCTAAATTCTTTGAAATTTAGACGCCGAATTTCTCAGAATCCCAACTCCTAAGTCCTCATAATTCTAACTACGAATTCCTCATAATTCGGATTCTGAATTCCTCATATTTCAGACTCTGAATTCCTCAGAATTCGGACTCCAAATTCCTAAGAATTCACATTCTGAATTAATTAGAATTTTTATTCTAAATATCCATGATTTATAGTCTTCAAATCATTAGTTTTTAGACTCTGAACATTTATTTTATTTTCCATAGTATCCAAAAATAGACATAATTAAGAAACATTATTTTACTTTCACTTTTCATAGTTATGAAATTATTTTTTACATTCTATTTATAACTTAAATGTTTTTGAGTGACACATGTACAGGTCCCTCTGAAATTCATGGAAGAATATGAATGTTGGAGGAGGGATCCGACCATTAGATAAGTGCCTAAAAATAGGAGCTCATTTGAACTAGCACATTATTGGTCGATAACTCTATAGATTGCATGTTGCTGAAATGATTTCTAGAGAGAGAGACTCTCATACCTTCTGCATATTTAACAACTAGTTCAGCTTGCTTCGTGTGACTCTGATTGATACTGTGTACAATCAAGGACTTCTGAGGATAGGAAGACAGAGCTGCCGACTACCTTAATGTTCAAGGACTTATATTGATAGAAACATAGAGGTTCCATCTAACTTAATGTTCTAGGGCTTTTAGGGACAGCTAGACATATTTAGATATTACCATCGAGGTCTTACCCTAGTGTGGGTAAGAAAGACTTTCTTAAATGTACAATTCAATAGACCTTTATCCAAGGTTTTTGGATACCCTTCTTTTTCGGTTAAAATATTTCATACTTGTTACTTGATTTTTTTTTCAAGATTATTTTCCCTTTATTTTGATAAAGGATGAAAGTATAACCTTCTTATACATTCTTATTATTTTTTTAGTCTAATAATTAAGATTCTATAAACAATAAAGTAGAATATTTCTCTTGTAAACTTTTCTTATGTTTCATTTCTAGAACCACATTTTCAAAACCTAGAAATTTTGTAGAACTAAAATAGGTCATGTGAATTTACCCTCTTTAACTCTGTTAAAAATAGTTTTCCTTAAGGGTAAAAATGAGTGTTTTTAAACTTATAATTCACCACCTCATGTAATTGAGAATCTATATTCATAATTCGACCCTACATAAATATGATCCTTTTATTTGGTGGCCGTATTACTCTCATTAATAATGTTCTCACCTCTATGATAATGCATATTTTTTCTATCATTAAGAATGTGAAAGGGATAATAGAAAGGTTGGAGTTACTCTTGAATGTATTCCTATGGGATGAAAAATAAGATGTTAAATTCTATTGGGATTCATGTAAATGTTTATAAAGGCCAATTGAAGATGGTGGGATTGATATAATCAATTTTAAGGATGCCATGAATTCCATGGAAGTGAAATCCATGAGGAATATTATCATCAGAAACTCTATGTTGGTGAAATTTATGAGGAATAGATCTAGAAAAATTTAATAAGACTAGAATGATCTATCCAAAAAGATTAAAAATATAGCACACATTATGTAAGATCACTATAATGTTTTGGATGATATGGATCGATGGGTTATTAGTTTTGAAAATATCAACTTTTGGTCGAAAAACTATGTGGGTGAGAAGTTATTTTTTATAGGATTATTACTATCAAAACATTACTTCGGTGAAGACACCAGGTACCCAAACTTCATTGGATCTATTTTGAATTATTACTAGAAAAATATTACAACAATATCTTATTAATTGAAGAGGTAGAATTATGTGTATTCACAATATCAACTTCATGGAATTTTAATGGTAAGGCCTATAAGAGAATGGTACATGAGAGCATTGTGAAAAATAATTGGGCACACAAATTATAGTGTAAAGAGATTCCAAGTAAGATAAACTTACTTGTTTTGATATTGATAAATAAATCTCTACTGATAGATGACAATGTGAAGAAAAAGAAACTTTTTAGTGTCCAAATGTCACTGTTGTGTATCTCCACAACTGAAATCTTTAGAAAACTTATTTTTTAGAGTGAATGGGAAAGGGAGGATTGGTGTTTTAAACCACAATCTGAATATTCATGTGGGTGGAGACATAATATAAAAGGAAATCAATTCTTGCTTTCATGGTGCTGAGTTGTAGGGGGAGGTGAAGGTCCAAACCAACATTTTTATGTTGTTTCTTGGACTCTATGGGTGGTTCGAAACAAAATCTAGAAAAGGTAATAACACAATGTAATGATTTATTTCAGGTTCGTGTTAAGGTTCTGTTGGTAGATCTTGGTTCCCTCGATCAATGTGGGTTATCATCCCTAGCTTTTAGAAGGTTTCTTCGACAACTTTTTTACTCATTAAAAAGTAGAATTTTCAACTATGGTTGATGGACTAAATGGAAATATCCTCCCATAAGGATTATGATGAATGTGGATGGCTTGTTTCATTCAGAGAAGATGTGATTTTTTGGCCTTGTGAGAGATAATAAGGGTTCAGTGCTTCTAAGATTCATTGTATTTTTTGGGATATAAAATTCCACTGAAACAAGGTCAAAGGATTTGTGAATGGGCCATATCATGTGCATGTTTCATGATAGTCAAATGATAGAAGTGTAATTTAATTATGAAATTATGATTATCATTATACAAGGGAAAATAAGGTAACCTTGGAATGTTTCCTATATTATTAGGAAGTGTATTATATTTCTCAAATAGGGAATCGAGGTGAGTCACAGTTGGAGAGAATGAAATTTTGGGGTTGATGTGTTAGCTATATAATTGAGCCTTGTTGAGAATATTATGATTTATGATGTTTTAATATCATTAATAGATTATTTTAAACTCATTTAGGGTTATTTTGTAGAGAAAAATCATTTTCGCCCCTCGTGAGTGTTGGGGTGTTTCTATGTATGATTTTTAATAAAACAAATTTAATTTTATAAAAAAAATGGGAAGAATAATAATAAGTTTATCAAAATAATATGTTCTATTATACATGCAACAAATTTAATCATTGTGAATATATAATTCAATCCTTATAGAAGAGTCTCTTATAAATTTGTATATGTATGTGTTATCTATTAGGAATATTATGAATATGAAGTAACCACTTCTCATGGTAAATTCAGATCTTTTTTGTGTAACCAACATGAAAAAATTTAGTTTTTAAAAAATTAAGCTCAACTCTTTAAATATAAAAATGGATGAAACATTTACCTTATACTTCATTTGGAAGAATAAAATGGATATTTTAATTAAATAAGGTATGATTTCTAATGATACCCACATAAATATAGGAATGAAAATAAAAAGGAAATAGATATGGTTAAAAATTATCAATAAATAAATGATAGCATTAAAAATGAAACACATCAAGGAGAATCATTGGTTATTATTATAGAATAATTTGAATAAAAAATTTAACCAGCATATAGTAAAAGTAATTATCATAATTTAATTATGAATTCCAACTAATGGAGAATAAATTTCAAAATTAAAATATAATGATAAGATACATGTTGTAACAATGATGTCAAATACTGAATAGTATTTTTGTAGAATTATTACCATCCAGGTAAAAAACAACATATTTAATCTATGAAGAATAAGTACATATTAGTTATAATTGATGAGAATAAATGTCAATGAAAAGTGGGATATCAATGTTATTATTGTAGGAAAATTAGACACACCATGGGTGTGTGTAGAGAATCTAGAAGGCACTCAAATAAAGAATGTCTTATTGTAGTCTCACCTCATATCAAATAATAAAATTACATGAGGTATGGTTTTGACAAAGTTTTTTAACAATATTGCCTATTTTTCTAGAAACCGAAGGAAAAAATATATAAGGTTTTCAAGATATGAATTCCTCTACATCAACTAAATGCAAGAATGAATGAATGAATAATAAGTATGTATTATCTAAAAATAGTTCCACTAAGAGGGATGAAAAATTAGGTCTTTTCAAAACTAGATTACATATGATGGATAATTTTAATGGAAAAAATCTAGAGGATGTGGATAATGTTTCTTTAATTCATTTCAAAAAATAGACATTATGGAAAGAAAGGAAATTAATTGTAAGAATAAATATAGATATAAAAGAAACTATTCTAGTGGGAAATAGACTTAAAACATTGAAAAATTATTTTAAATGCTGAAAAAATGGGATGATGGATTATAAGGAATGTATTGGAGTGGAAATGAATATCATTTGTATTATTCAAAAGAACACAATTAAAAGGACTTAAAAGAAATCTGGAAAAAAATAATGGATCCAGAAAGACTAACCACACTTCTCATCTTATAGAGTATTGTGGTGCCTCAGTAACCATGTAATTTATTTTTAAATCTCATAAATGGAGTGATAAGTGATTATTAGGGAGAAAAAATAAATATAAAAAAAGATTAATACAAGATGAATGGGGAGATATAATCCATTCGGGCTATGAACCATGTGTTCATTAAAATAATAATCTCTATCAATTTTTAAGATTCAATCTAAAATTAAATCTATATCTAAATATATAATTGATCATATAAAATAGATTTTGTATACACATGTTGAATTATGGAAATAAAATGTCCAAAAAATTCTTATGTAGAACCTATATAATTTTTAACTGTATGTATAAAAATAATAAATCAACTCTCAACCAAATTTAGAATATATGGAGAATTTTTTTAAAATATTTCACCTTCAATAATCAATCCTCAAGTATATGAAATCATATTGAATTTTTTTTGAGGTGAACGAAGTATAAAGGTAATTTATAGACCTATATGTGGTGTTAAAAAGATTTTAATAAATCCGTCAAGTAATATAAGACCAATTTAATAATTAATTTAATTAAAGATTCAAACAGATAGCCTTGTGGTGGGTAACAATATTCATCATTATCAAAGTTGGATATTTTTTAAATCATATAGTGGAAAGGTAAACATACTACATGTTTAGGTAGGTCTAATGTAATTTTGAACTTGGGAATCAACCTTAACAAATTCAACACACTTAGTAGACAAAGAACCCAAATTAGAGTAAATAATGTGAGGGTTGTTCTAATTCCCCTTTGAGACAAGAATATCTGTGGAAAAACTCCCTTCCCTCCATGTATGCTTCATTTTTTCATGATCAATAATTTCTTTTCATTGATAAATAATATAGATAATATGCCATGGGGGGTCATACCTTCCCGGATGGGAGTTTGATATAACAAAAGAGTCTATTTTTATTTCAATGACTGAGATATTTATAGAGAGACAGATCTCCATACTAATAAACAAAGCCTTAACCTCCATTAAAAGATAGTCAGCTAGTCATTAAAAAAATACTAAAATCAAGAACCACTGAACCACTAGAGTTATGGACAACCCCTCATCCTTTGAGGAAACCAAGGTTTCATGAGCCATCAATACTTCGATTAAAGCCAATGCAAAGCAGAATCCACCATACCCATCTACCCAATGAAGGCACCTGTTGAAGAGATGATGCACAACTCATGCCATGAATTATAATTCTCATTTACTTGGATTTATCCAAATATTTGTGTAGGACCCAAAGATCCACTACGGTACACCTAGCCTGAGTTCACAAGCCAGAACAGAGCTTGTATAGCAATCTTCCTGAGTTTTGTTTCTAACATTCCATATGGTCCAACATCTTATGGAAAAAAGTGTGGCCCTCATATTTCTCTCCAAAATTATACCTTCCATACCATGAAACCATGAAGTGCACAGGACCTCTTCATTTCCAACCTAAATATTTACTCATATAAAATTCCCAAAAATGTTCCAGACTATCCTTGCCTATTCACCTTAAAAGAAGAGGTGATGAAATTATTCTTCATTAGGGTTGTAATACCTAAATAATTTGGACACGAAACTAATACATTTTCATTTAATAACATAATCAGTTAGGAAAACACCGTGAAAAATGTGCCACACAAGGAAATTGTACAGAATTATAATTTTACTACACCATAAAAGTATTCTAACTCCCTTGAATAAGCTAACCTAAAAGGAAATATGACACTCCTTGGCCAAGAAAATACTAGATGCTTTACCTGTGAAATCAAGATTTTCAGGATCAGAAGAACACTTGATGCTATAAAAAACCACTGACAAAGACCCATCAAGGGTGGATTGGATAAAATAATGATAAGAATAGGCTTCATCAAATGATATATTAGGGGTCAGGCATCCCAGAAATCGAAGAGTACTACCCACCCAATTGTGTTCCCAGTATTTGATCTCATTGAGGAAAAAATTCCACCGTGATTGGTGATGGAGTTCTGGTATATTATCACACAACATATTCCACAACATAGAGACTTTACCTCTTAGATCAGAAGATAAATTTATATACTTTGCATTGATAAATTTTCCCCATAGAGGACACCCTTCTAGTGCTTCCTATATGAGTTTTCATTGAAGGTTGAACATGGTGTCGACCATGCTCTGAATCCCTATACCATCAGACTCCACATTATTCAGCATTTGATCCCAAGATTCCAAGTGATACCTACACCTCATATGTTCATCAGAACAAAAAGAAGGTAGTGTTTTTTTAATATTACTTACCATCATTTTTGGAACATTAAGTACCAAGAGCACATGTATAGGAATAGATAAAAGAACAAAATTTAACAATGTAATTAAACCCCCAAAATATAGGAATTTTTTCTTCCAATTATTGATACATAAAAATATTCTGTAAGAAGGCTATAAAATGATGTATGTGTATACCTCTTGGAGAGATGGGAGATCCCAAGTACAACATTGGGAATGGAATTTAGTTAATCAATGTAAAATCTTTCGTATTTTTATCTTGATGCTCAAAGCATGTTTTGGAGACATAAACACTACTCATGAAGTAATTGATAAATTTTCCACTCCACTTAAAATAATCATTCAAAATCATAGAAATGACCCAAAGAGATCCCCTACTCCCATTATTGAATCTTATGATGTCGTCCGTAAAAATAATATGTGATATTCCATTGAAGTGATTCCTAAAATCGAACAAAAGAATTATTCTATTATGTATAAGAGTATATACTAATTTACTAATAGAATACTTGGAAAGAATAAAAATGATAAAATAGAGAATATCCCTTTATCTCCTACTGCACACAGATTTATGAAAACCACACTTCAGGCCCATAAAATTCATCTAAAATAGTATCAAACTGAATCATCTGAATAATAGGTTAGACACCCACTGAGAAAATCACATGGTTGAAATGTATTTAAAGATAAAACCCCATTTGAACCTATCATATTCCTTATCCATGTCAATCTCAATAGCCATGTTAAAACCCATAATTTTACTTCTAATATATCCAATCATATACTGAAGAAAAGAAAATTCATCCTAGGTGGTCCTTACTCTAAAAAACCATGATGTTCCTCTAATATCCACTCTTGGAGATGGTCAAAGAGTCTCATGTTGATTAAACTAGAAAGTATATTTTATAGAATATTGAACATAATGATTGACCTGAAATGATTTATAGAATAAGGGTCCCTGATATTTGGAAGGAGAATAAGAGATATTGAATAGGCCACCCATGGAAGACTACCCCTATGGATGAAATATTATATTATGTTGACCATATCATCCTTAACCACCATCCAAGAGGCCACCTAGAAAGAAATGGGGAAACCATCAAGCCTAACTGAACTCTATTGATTGAAAGATGTAACTACATACCAAATTTCGTTTTATTTTGGAATTATCCCAAGTTCCATATTTTATTGATTTAGGACCACACTCGGAATAGCATCCCATAAGATCGACTGCCCCTTGGATATCCTTCTGACATTGATGAATTGACAACTACAAGGAGTAAATAAATATGATTCTCCACCATTTTTCCCACCAAATTCAAATCATTAGTGAAATATCTTTCCTCCACACAAATTATAGGAGGAATGACCTACTCCTTCACTCTGATTAAATCCTTAGAGAACATTTTATTTCTATCACCCACCTTTAGACACTTTTGTCTGGATATTTCATTCTTTTTTGAGAAAATATTCTACAAATATCATCTTCTTTTCAGTGATTTTTGTGAATATATCATTATACCAACCCTCCTCATGTGGTATATTCTTGAAATGTATATTTAAATGTGTGTATAAAAACTATTTTAGTAGAAGTTGTTAGAGTTCCAAAGAATTTTTATTTCTCATGATACACATAGTTAATGAACATATAGTGAGTTATAAGGAAAAAATTAACATTGTTAACAAAAACTCATATTTCCTACATTGATATTCAAATTAATACGATTAAATATTTTTTTGACAAGAAATTTCTATGTAGTGGAACTCACTAATTTAATGTTGGGTGAAAGAATAAGGATTTAATATAGAAGTGAATTGGGAGTATAATAGTTAATTCAAGATGGATGAAAGTATTTTCAGGAATTTTATGATAATTAGAATATGTATCAACATGAAATAATGAGGAACACATTAATGGGGTGCATAGTTTTTCAATCTCTCTAATTATTAAAATAATTATAATGTGATGAGATATCTTGAAATATGTAGCTGAATAATCGTAAAAAAAATGTTTGTGTGAAAGGGATAAATAAAATCTTCATAAATTATATTTATTACAACACCTTGAAATTTTATGAAATATTTTTTCAAATAAATTTAATTTATTCGATGGATTTCATTACATGAAACACCAAGTTTTAATGAACGACAATATAATATTAATATTTTATATTAAATATGACCATTATAACTTACCCATTAAACTTTCTATTATGAATATGAATAACATCATTTTTCAAATAAGTATAATTATTTTAGAAAACGAACATATGTTGATAAATTACTATATAATTTTTTTTAAAGCATTTATATTCTTCGAAAATACTTTTTCCTCAAAAATGATTTTTTGGTTTTTCTGAATAGATAATAAAATACATTTTTCCTATTTTAAAAATTTTATTTAAAAAAATTATCTCCATTTGTGGAATAAACATATAAAAATTACCTTATTGTTAATTTTTTGGGTTTTTTAGAAACTTTTATTTTTTTGATGAATAGAGAAGAATACTATTGTGTATTAAAAACTACATGTTTATTTAAAAAATTAATAATGTTAATTTTTTAAAAATTATTTAAATGTAAAATTAGTTAGATAATATTATAATTATTCCAAATTATGTATTTTTATTAAATTTATCATTGATTTTATAATTTTTTTCTTCTTTTGGATGTTTTTTTTGAATAATGTATTTCATTGTGTCTGAGTTTAAATTTAAATAAAATTATACCAAATATGTTAATGTAATTTGAAAATAATATTTCATATTTTCAATAATCATAATTTATAAGATATAATATATCCAACTTAATTTTTGGTCACAATCATTAGCAGAATGAGTAAAATGTAATTATAATGATTAATGTTCAAATGGGTTTACCCGAGAAAAATCACAAAAAATAAGGATTAAAAGGACCCAAAAAACCTTTTAAAGTATTTAATATGGCCATATATATATAATATATCCTCTCATTCATGAACATGTTCCATAATTTTCCCTTTTGACTGTGAAAAGTGTGGGTATCACTTTTTATTTTCAAAAATTCAAAGTATGTCCTCTCCCCACTTATAAATGGACACCCCCTCTCCTCTCTTAAAAATTTACAAAACCCATTGGTTCAGAAAAGTACTACCCAAATATCTCTGTATATTCTATTTCCATTTAATATAGGTTTTTTGTGTGAACATAAGCCTATTCAATGAAGTCTTATGATATAATCATAATGAGGTTTCCCGAATAAAAGGTCTCATTCTTAAATGAGCATATTTGTTTAATTTCATCTTCCAACTCCATAAAATTTTCAAAAACCATGATGAAAACATAAAATCAGTATATAACATATACTATGACATTATAATGTTAATGAAATAACTTAAATCAATCTCCATTTCCATCAAATTGGAAATGAAACAATTGTACATGTGTTTGGTGGACTACAGCCTCGTGAACCAATGTAATTCATTTTCCATAATTTCATCACAAATTGATATTTTTTTTATAATTTATTTAATGTTTTTAAATTATATTAATGAAATATTAATCATTCTGTAAAATTAATATTTCATATACATTCTTACTTTACAATCCATTGAAAAAATGATAATGTCGTTTGTGTGTACGGTGTACTACAACCTCTCTAAGTGATGTGATTAAATTTACTTTACTAAGTCATGTAGATCATATATGTACATTTATTTATATAAATCATGTGATATTTATGATATAATTATCATTATAGAAATTTAAAATAATTGGAACTTTTATTCCATCATGATCATTGAAAAATAGAAACGTTACTCATGGGTACGTACGACATATCATCTCCATGATTGTAACATTGTATATTTTTCATACCCATGGTATAACTGATGTATAAAAATTATAATTCTTGAATTATTATTATTCCTGAGATTATTGATCTATGAAAAATTTATATTTACTTAACAAAGTCATACATGAAAAATAATGTTGTTATCACCCAAGACGATAATTTTAATAATGAATTTTATTAAACGGATGGTAAAATTTTATAGGAGAATAATATATGGTCTAATATATATGATTTTAGATCCAAAATACAAATATAATAAATAAATATTTAGTATATAGGATATTATAATGCATATTAAGATAGAAAAGGCTTAAGGTAAGGGACCTCTCTAAACCATCCTTTCCTTTGGGTCATGTCCATCATCTATAACAAATTTTTTATTTCTATTTAAAATCATGAAATGATTTTAAATTATTTATTTATGTATCTAAAAAAATATTACTATATTATTCTCCCTTCATTTTGTGGTGTGGTATATTCCTTATGATTATTTCTAAAACTCCAATATGATATTTCCTTTTATTTTGATATGAGGAAGGATTTGTAACCTATTTTATTTCCATGGGAGATTCTTATGTTATGAATGATAATTAATTTTGGTTATGGGGAACCCATATATCATGAACATGTTATGAAATGGTGTGACCAAATAGAACATAAATTCATTGGTTAATGTTTTAGTTATATGAGACATTATATATAGAATTAGAGAGTAAACCTAATCCGTTATGGGTTGTTTTCCACCATATGATATTGTCTAGGAAGTTATCCATGACTCATGATTATGTCATATTACATGGTTCTTGTAAATTTCCTATGATGCCATGATCTTATGATACCATATTATTTATGTTATGCTACTATGTTATTAATCATGATCCATCTCTTTTATGCTATCATGTTAAACATTTAACTCAAACGTTTTGTTTCCTTATCATTATTATTACATTACATAGATTTTTAGCTCACCAATGTATTTTACATATTCCTAGGTTATCTTATGAATTTTTATGAGATCCGAGTTATTTAGGATCTAATTATCGGTAATTAAATTAGGATGTCATATTTTAGTTTCCTTTTTTATTTAATATGAAACTATTTTTCTAAATACATAAGGCATCATAATTTATGGGGTTGTACTTGTTGGATATTTATGTTTAAAAATCAAGTAATAATCTGTTTAAAGGGTTTAGTTTTCTATAGTTAGTATCAGAGTAATGTTTAGTTTTCCTTTGTAAAATAATATAATAATACTTTAATAAAAAACCTAGGTATAAGTCTAAGGATATATCCAAGGATAAGTATAGGGATAATACATAGTATTGAAAAATATCTCAGAATCATGTTGAATTATTGAGTGAGTTTTTTTTATGAGAAATTACCTCCCTTTATTGATACTAAAAGTGGAATTTGTTTTATCATTGATGTACCTAAGGGTAATAACTCATAAAAAGAGAAACCATAATTAACTCATGTGTTTCCTAGTATAGAAAAATGGGTCATTCTATAAACCTGGTTTGATAGTTCCAGGGTATATGTTTTGGAAATAAATGAACCCATTCTGAACCATTATGAAGTACTTGAAAAAGTTGGATAGAAATACTAATAGTTACTCTTACCATAGATTGAAACATATAGACTGATAAGTCATAATATATATTCATTTGTAAGATATTCCTCCCATATTCATAAGTTTCACATTTGTCCGTATATTAGTTAATGCATTCCCTTCTTGTCTTCCATTTTTAATTAATGAATGTAAATAGGAGAAAACATTCCTAAAATCAACCTGATAGGAAATTTGATGATCACCACAAATAATAAACCTAATTTTATATAAGTGGGAGCTGAGAACTTCATATAAGTACTGAATCAAATAGTCCATGTAATGAATCATAACATAAATAATAAATAATTCAATCCTCTTCCTAAGAAGAATAATTTTTCAGTTGAGTATTTTATATGACAAAGGTCCCCTACCATTAGTGGATCTTCTAATCGCCTCATCAATGAAAAATGGATTATCTCTATTTAGAAGTTATTTTATATACTCCAATGCACATAGCAAGAGAATATTTTGTTTTTCATTTATCACATTATGTGAGAAGGTCATCAGTTGTAGACATTAGTCATGAACACAAAGCGTAAAGAATATATTTATTCCATGGAATGGGAAGATATTATGAAAAATAAATTTCCATTATTTTTCCCTAAAGACTCCATATTAAAATGGAGATAGAGTTCCTTAGCCTAATGAAAATTGAATATGAGTCAATTGAGGCATCTGAGGAAAAATACACAAGGCTTTCATGGTATGACTTTGTATTTTTCATCAATACTGAAATTAAGGTGGAAAACTTATTTACTATATTAAATCCATGTATAAAAAAAGAGTTGGAGATTTGAGACCATGATAGTTAAGAAGATATTTTACATTGTTCTCTCTAAATTTACATGAAGATGACTGATTCATAGTGATCTCATTGGATTGGAGAAAAAAACCATAAAATGGAGTGGTCTTTGTGATTATCTTAAGAAAAAATCCTTGGAGTAATGAAAACCCAACATTTCACTTTCCAAAAGTGTGGGAAGAATCATCCAAGAAATTGTTTATTGGGAACTAGAAGATATATAACATGCGGAAAAAGAGTAATCATGCTTACTATAACTGAAGGGAAATAAAGAATCCTAATATTATGGATGAAGAAAAGAAGGTTCATTTCGACAATCAGTCTGTAGTGCATTTTTTCACCAATAGGTAACATGGGAATTATGCCAGATAATTCCCTATGCCAAAGGTTTCCTAAGACAATCAATGACAACAACCTCTAAGGACTAAGGAGCAAGGAAGAGAATATTCTATTACCACTGCTAAGGAAAATCCTGATAATGTTGTCATGAAAGGTATTATATTTATTTATTTAAGAATATATAATGTACTATTTGATTTTGGTTCTACACATTCTTTCATATCATGCAATATTATTATAACTATTCAAGAACCACCTCAAAACATGGGGTTGAGCTATTTGTGATAATAGTACACATAGAGATTGTTTCATCCCATGTATGTAACTCCTCCATGTTAACTTTTTGTGGGCCTAATATTACATAAATCTCATATTACTAGTGTTTGATGATATATTGGGCATAGATTGGATATCATTGTATAAATCCAATATCAACTATTTAATGAATGATATCACTCTACACATCTTATTCCATCCTTCAATTCTATAAAAGTGTAAGGATGAGGATGCATATACCCTAGAGTCTACATTTCTAGTGTGGATATTATTTCCTTATAATAATTCAAATACATCTTAAATGATTAATATAAATGAGAGTATCATGATTGAATACATTCTCATTGTTTTATATTACAATTATATATTCACTAAAGAGTTGTTTAGTCTTCTTCATGACTGAGTTGTTGAGTTCTCAATTGATCTTATACCTGTATCTCTTACCATATGAAATAATACTTATAGAATATCCCATTTTGAGTTAGATTTGTGGAATATATAGTTAAATGAAAATATGGAAAAAGGTTTTATATGCACGAGTTCTTCACAATGGGGTGAAATGTTTCACTTCATCAAGAATAAAGATGAGTCAATGCACATATTCAATGATTATCATTCACTAAAAAAATCATGATAATGAAAATTTATTCACTTCCATAGATGGATAACTTATCCATCAACTACATGTGTGATAGTATTTATCTAGTGGGGACCTTCCATCGGGATATTAATAGCTAAGGGTGAAGAAGAATGATATATCCAAAATTTCCATTCAAGGAATGTATGAACACTATGAGTTTGTAGTTATTCCTTTTAGAATCAATAATGCTCCTAAATTCATTATAGACTTTAGGAATAATGTCTTAAGATATTGGGTAAATTGTTCTTGGTAGACTTTATTGATGATATTTCGATTTACTAAAAAATAATAAAATATCATGGGAAGCATTTAAATACCATGATTAAGGATTTGAGAAAAGAGTACACATATGTATTTTATATTAAATGTGAGTTTTGGTTATTGGGTAATATAATCATTATAAAATAGATATCTTTGCACCATTCAAACAAAAAAATAATTGTGGACTTACCTATACCAGCATCTGTAATTGGGATCCATATATTCCTTGGATTATAAGGGTATTACTAATGATTTGTGAATACATTATCCTTATTGGCATACACATTAACCAAGATGAATTGGAAGGGAGCGATTTACCTTGGGAAAATTGAATGGGAAGAGAGTTTTATGGAGTGGAAAAAGAGTCTTATCACTATAATAGTACTTATACTACCCTCAAGTGGTGAACTTTTCCTAGTTTATAGAAATCCTTCAATGAAGGTTTCAGGATGTGTACTAATTTATAATGAAAAACTGATAGCCTATTCCTTAAGGTAGTTGAATTCTAATAACAAGAACTATCCCATGAATGATATAGAGTTTTCTATAGTGATAATTACATTGAAAACAATGTGGCTTTATCACTATAGGGAGATGTGTGAAATATTCATGAATCATAAGAGCCTTGAATATATATTCCCATAAAAAGAGCTTAATATGAAACAGTGAAAAAGGTTAGATATTATTAAATATAATGACTAATCAATACATTACTAACTTAGGAAAGGAAACAAGGTGGATGATGCATTGATTCAAAAGAATCATGCTAGCTTATCTAAAATAAGGATAAATAATTTCCAATATTTATCGATTTGAAAAGGATAATTCATGAAATCTTAAAGGAAGTGTAGAAATCTTATCTCTATCAAAAAAGTTCCAACAATCTATATCTGATAATATTAAATATGAAAAAAAAGAATAATGTAAAGCTTCAAAAAGAGGTGAGGAATGTTCCTAGGTTTTAACTTGACTATGATTGAATGATAAGTTTGTGTAACTTTTTATTATTATCCCTATACTTTTTTTAAATATGGATTTTTTAGAAGAGGCTCATAGTTCATCATCACCTATTCATCTTGGAAGTGTGTAAATGAATAATGTTTTGAATGAGTATATCTGGTGGGATGACAAGGAGACATTTATTACAGAATATATATCTCGGTGCTTGGTATGTTAAAATTCTATGTTCGATAGACAAAATTATAAGGAGATGTTAAAACCATTTCCCATAGTAAAATGGAAATAGGAAAACATCACCATGGATTTTTTTCGTTGGACTCCCCATAATGTCTAAAGGGAACAATTATTTATGGGTCGTGGTCGATCACCTTTCGTAGTTAGGGAAATTTATTTCCATCAAAGAATACTTATTTCTGGATTAAATTTCTAGAATACAATTTAATGAATTAGTAATATTTCATGGAGTACCACATTCCACTATATGTGATATGGATTTTAGGTTTTTTCAACATTCTGGTGAAGTCTGTAGTAATCTTAAGATAAAGAGTTGAGTTTTATCATTATGTATCATCCTCTAACAGATCATTAGTAGGAGAGAAAAATGACAAACCTATAGGATATTTTTTAGATATTTTTATATGGATTTAAAAGGTGTCTGTGATCAACACATTACTCAAGTTGTGTTTTCATACAACCATATATTTTACTCGATCATTCAGATGGGTACTTATGAATCCCTATATGGAATGAAGTGTATATCTCTAACATACTAGGATTAATTTTTATAAAGAATGTTGTTGAGATATGTGATAGTGGATGAAATGGTAGATAAGGTAAGATCCATTAATAAGTACATAATAGAAACACAATGTCACTTGAAATGTTATTTATATAATCATCAATGTGATTTAAAATTTGATGTTTAAGATGAAGAATTTCAATGAATTTCTCCATGGAATAAGATTATGAGAGTCATAATCAGAGGAAATTTAAGACATATTTATATTTTTCCCTTTTAAATTATTGATCATATTTGGATGATATGTCATTAATTTTTACTTCGACCAAACCAATCTAATTTTTACAATATATCTATCTTGAGGAAGTACATACCTGATCCATACAACGTAATAAACTTAGATGTCATACCACTATATCAGGGAATTTTTTAGGTGGATCAAGCATTAGATATTATTGATCATACTGAAAAATTTCTACGAAACGAGACCACTTAAATTGTCAATGTTTTGTGGTGAAACCACCAGCTTGAGGAAGCTATGAAGGAAACTGAGGATGTAATGAGGTTTAAGTATCATCATCATATTATAAAAAAGTAATGAAATTTCATAGGAGAAATAAATTTTAAGGGGGGGGGGAGAATGTATCCCCATGATATTTTATGTAATATATTTTCAAATAAATTTAATATTTTTGATAGCTTGCGTTATACGCAATACTGTGTTTTTATGAACAACAATATAAAATTAATATTATTATTTAAACATGACCATTATAACATAGATTTTAAAAATGGTGTTATTAATATGAATAATTTTTTATGTAAAATTAAGTGTAATGGTATTAGATAAAGAAAATATATGGATAAATAAGTACCTAATTTTTGGTAGTCATTATATTCTACAAAAATATATGTATCTCAAAAATGTTTTTTATTTTTCTGTGAATAGATAATACAATTGTTATTTTTTCTATTTTTAGCCAATATATTTTAAAAAAAAAGAACTTCATTTTTATAATCAATATGTAAAAATAATATTTTGGTGAATTTTTGGGATTTTTTAAAAGATTATTTTTTAATGAATAGTTAAAATATAGATTTATATTGAAAATTAACATTTTAATTTAAAAAATATTATTTTAAAAATCTATTTTAAAATTATTTTAGAATTTAAATTAGTTTATTGATATTATAAATAAACTAGTTTAGTTTATTGGAATAAATTTCATATTGATTTTTATATTAAAACTTACTATGTTTTTGGATATGTTTTCTAAGGAAAAATGTGCTTTGATCACGTATATATGTTTAATTTTAAATTAAATTATTTGACTTATGAGAATTGAATTATTAAAAATGGATTTCATATTTTTAATCACATTAATTTATATTATATAATTTGATGAAATTAAAATTTTCCCATAATTAAAAGCAAAAATAGTAAAAATTAATTACTACAGTTAAGGTTAAGGTGGGTTTACCAGGGGTTAAACTAAAATGATAAGGGAATAAATGACCTACAAACAACTATAAAATTAATTGTATGGAAATATTGAGACCTTATATCATCCATGGATCAATAAAAGTCCATTTCTGATCCTTTTGACCTATGAAAACATTAGTATAACATTTTATTTTCAAAAATTCCATGTGTGTCCACTCACCCAATTATAAAAGGCTACCCCTATCCTCTATTTTTTTAAGAAATTATTATATAATTGGTTAGAAAATACCTATCAAAATATAGATCTTACACCCCTTTTCACATCCAATAGTCCTTTTTTATCACAAATCCATTCTATGTAGAATTTAGGTATAATCTTAAAGTGGTGGTCCAAAGAAGAGGTATCCTTCTTAAACAAGAATAATTTTTTTTCTTATTCCAAATCCTTAAAATATTACTCAATAATTTTTATTTGATAACCCAAGTATATCCCATATTAAAATATGTTATTATTTTATTTGAACAATGTAAATCCATATCCACTTCAATCAATTGTGAAACGAAACCACATACCATGTGTATAGAGGACTACCGCCTCACAATCCGATGCAACACATTTTACATCAACATATCACAAGTATATTTGTGGTGATATATTTAATGTTTTATACTATATTAATTACTTCTTAATAATTCAAAAAAATTAATATATTATATACATTTCTACTTTACCTTCCCTTAAAAAACTATAACATTATTCATGTGTATGGTGGACTAGCGCCTCAAGAAGTGATGTGATTCATTTTCTTTTACGAATTAAAATGAATGATATATGTAATTTTTTTAAAAAATAATATGATATTTATTATATAAATATTATTTTTAAAGATATAATATCACGTACCTTTTTCCTACCATGATCATTTTAAAATGGGAATTTTACTCATGCGTACATACGACCAACTGTCTCCATAATTGTAATGTAGTTCATTTTTCATTACAATAGATCATGATTAATTTTAAATAAATAATTATTTATTAAAATTATAAATATTTCATGATTATTATTCTATTTATAATGGAACCATGACTAGTTTATAATGACCAAACCAAATCATACGTGAAAAATTAAGGTGTTATTACATGAAATGGTAATTTTAAAAAATAATTTTTATTAAAATAGAGGTAAACTTTTATAGGAAAATCATATATTTTATTATATATATTATTATGTTTCTAGAATAAATTTATAATAAATTTATGTTTATTATACTGGATATGATAATGCTTATGACCAAATATAAGGACTAAGGTAAGGGATCTCTCTAAACCACCCTTTCCATTGGGTTATGAAATTTATCTCTCTAATTCACATTATAGATCTATTTAATGTTATGGAATGATTCTAAAATATTTATTTATTAATATCACATATATATCTAGATTATTATTCTACTATTTATGAGGTGATAAATTCCTTATTCTCATTTATCAAATGTATTCATTATGAAATTTTCATTGATTATGCTATGATAAAATAATATGCAACCCATTATCATTTCATAGGTAATTATTATGTTTTTAATTTTGATTGATTTCCACTATGTGGAAACAATATATCATGAAAATGTTATGATGGGTTTGCATAGATAAAACTCCAATGCATAGGGTAATGTTTTAATCTCATGAGATATCATGTATGAGATTAGGGAGTAAAACTAAACCATTTTGGGAATTTTCTACCATGTTATATTATCTAGGATATTAGACTTAGCTCAATTTTATATCATGTTATATGTTTTTTAAGATTTACTATGATTCCATGATTTTATAAAACAAAGTTGTTATGATATGATTCCATGTAATTACTTATGAACCATCTATTTTTTGATATCAACTTGTACCTTTGACTCACATGTTATTTTTCCTTATCATGTTTATTCCCTTTCTTGGATTTATATATCACACCTTTATTCTACATATGCACCTAGTTATCCTATGTTTTTCTAGGAGCTCAAATGTATTTAAGACTTAATTATAGAGAATAAAATAATTAGGTCATGTTAGTTTCATTTTAATGCAATATGAACCATGTTTTCCAAGGACATAATGCCCCATGATATTTAGGTTTATAATTGTTGTATATTTTTTGTTAAAAATTTTATAATAATATCTTTAAAAGGATTGGGTCACTCGATTTGGTTTTATATTATGGTTTGGTTATCCTTTGGAAAAATGGATGAGAATACTTTAGTGAAATCCCTTAGGGATAAGTCTAAGGATAAGTCCAAGAGTAAGTATAAGGATAATACATAGTATAGAAACTTATCCAGAAATCATGGTGAATTATAGAGAAAAAATTCTCCATGAAATTATATCCCAATCTGGATACAACAGGAGGATGTGGTTTTGGAATAGATGTACCTTGAATTAATAAATCTAAAAAATCTGTATTGGGAATGACTCAACTATTACCTGGTATATAAAACAAGTCTTTATATGCACCTACTTTGACACTCTTTGTTTATGTGTTTTAAAAATTTAAAAACTCTTTATGATCCCTTATGAAGGACTTGAATGAATTTTTAGGTTACATATCATAATTGGAAATTTTATAATATATTAAAACCTAGAGACTAATACGTCATAATATACATATCATTTATAATTTATTCCCCTAATTTTTATAAGTTTTACTTGTTTATGTATATCAGTTAATGAATTATCATATTATTTTCATTTATTATATTGTGGCTAAAAATAATGGAATTCGTTCCAATAACCAACATGATTGAAAATTTGATGATTTCCCCAATTATATTCCTCATATTATAGTAGTGGAAGTTGAGAAAATCAGGGTGGTATTGGATCAAATAGTTGATGATATGAATAATAACACGAATCATATAGAATTCACTCCTCCCCCCTAAGATGGAGAATGTTGTAGTCGAGTCATTTATACAACAAAGTCCCATACAATTATCTTATCTTATAATCCCATCATCATTGTATAATGGATTAAATATATTTAGATTATATTCTCTATACTCTGATTCACAGAAGAAGAGAATTTTTTATTGGACATTCATCACATTGAGGGAGAAGCTAATAAGTTATGGAAACTAATTAAGAACACAATGTCTATACTAGATATTTATTCCATAGAATGGGTTGAATTAATGAAAATATAATATAATAAATATTACCCCCAATATCCCTATCTTACGATGGAGAGCTAGTTTCCTATATTAATGAAAATATAATACGAGTCTGTTGGGGAACATGAGGAAAAATTTACAAGTCTTGTATGAAACACCTCCATATGTTTTATCAACATTGAATGTATGGTGTAGAAATTCTGTAGTGGATTAAAGACAAATCTAAAAAATCATTAGATATTAAAGAAATTGACTGTTATGAATAGATTGACCATTTCTGTCTCAAAGTTAAGATAATCACTAGTAACTCACATTGGTCTCATGCGAATGTGGAAATAATAGTTTTTTCTTTGGGTTAATCAGTGGATAAATACCTTGGTTGAATGATAACCCAACAACTCTGTTGTCAAATTTGTGGGAAGAAGAATCCAAGAAACTATTTATTGGGTACAAAAGATACATAAAATGTGGAAAAGAGGGGAACCCAAATAAATGGTGACGTAGGGAAATGATTAAATCCAATAATTTTAAAGTATAAGTGAAGGTTTAGATCAACACTCATACAACATTGAATTTTGTAAACATTAGGAAACTCATGCATTATGAAATATGATTCCATATGCTATAGGTTGTGAGAGACCATCAATGACAAAAACCTACATGGCCTAAAGATAAAGAAATATCCAATGGTATCAATACTTCTGATGTGTATCAAAAAACTTATGTTGTCATGAGTATACTAGTTATTCATTTATGAATTGAAAAAATACTATTTGTTTCCAGTTCTATGAATTCTTTCTTATCATGAAAGTTTAGTAGAACAATTCCCAATAGTAATTTCCAAATAATCATCCCTGTAGTTCCCACCATAATATAGCCCCTATAATGACTTATATTATCGACATTGAGCCCCCCCCCCAAAACAATTTTAGGGATATTCATAGTTTTCACTCATACTGAGACATAGTCATAAAATTGAGGCCATCTATACTAGCCAGATTATCACTGAATGATCAGATCTAATCGAAGGAAAAATAATTTCTAATAAGATGATCAATATTTAAACATCCCATATATTTCGAACCATATGATGAAATAAAAAACATTTTAAAGGATTCTAGGCCTCTCGAGAAAGAATAATAAAAGATAATTTTATTTTTTAACATATTGAAGATCCCCTCATTGATGGAGAGGATAACACTGTGATTATATTGGAGGAATTTTTCAATGATAGAATAATGCCCATTTTCTAGTCCATAATTACTTTCTACTATGATATTTAGGTGGTAATGAAATAGTATCATCTTCCCTCTATTCATAATTTTTTTGGGAGACTCCACATCACCTCAATGATATATTAATTCCTTACGAGGTGTAGTCAAATAATTTGAAGAAGCTAGATGATATTATCCAAATGGTTTACATGGATTCCTTTTTAGTGGCCTAAAATACTAAGGTGAAAATGTAGCACAAATACCTCCAACATTCCTCTCTTAGTGGTATAAAGTACCTCTAGTATATAATAAATGATATCTCACTTAATGTGTATACTAGAGGGAGAGGAAAATTGGGAGAACTATATTTTACTATTTTCAAAGAATAACAATGTACATTGTTGAAAAATTAGTACATTGTCATTTTTTTGGGAATGTCTCAAACCCTATCATGGTATATATAGGTTGGTCATTCAAAAAAATTCCCACAATTACAAAATTTCTGAGCGGTTTAAATAACTAAAAGATTAGTTGATAGGAATTTTTATTAAGTGACTAGGAAGTTTATGTAGAAATAACATTTGAGGAAAAAAATAGAAACTATTATAGTTAAAACTTTGACACTTAGTAATTATTATCCTAAAAAATGTTATATTTGTATAGTTCACCCACAATACATGGATATCTAGGAAGATTGAGATAGTATATGTGTTGGAAATTTTTTAAAAACAACTCCAACATATATAGGTGAAAGAATTTGTTTTCCAAAAAATAGTTCTCCTAGGATTATGAATTCCAAAAGTGATCCTAGATATAATGGTATAATAGGAACAACTAATCCAAACTATTGATTTGAAGGAATTATTACATACCACTCTAGAAAGAAATTCATTCTATTCTAGGTTTTGAGATATTTTCCAGGAAACACTCTAGTATATTATTTCACTTCATGTTCAATCTCTCTTTTTGGGTAGTTCTCCCAGTAAAATATGGTTAATATTCCCTTAGGATCACAATTAACAAAACAATTATATGTAATCACCAAGGATATTTATTGAAGACTTATATAGGATGAGATCCAAAACCATCCAATAAAAATAGAAATTTAATTGTGGATTTCAACATATCCCTCAACACAAGTTCATTAAATGATATATCCCCATATAAATCTGATGTCGATACGATTATCATTATCCCATTATCTTCATTGAACTATATTAGAATAAATCTCCTAGAAAACATGGTGCATGAAACTAATGTAGAAAAAAATGTGCGGCCTTTTTTTTATTTGAGTGGCATCAAAACACATGTCTCTGAAATTTAAAAAAATGTATGAAAAAATATCTATAAGATCAGAAATAATATGCTTCTTTATCCATGAGATTTGGATAAATATAGTTGGAATGTCATAGCTATATCCCACCCACCTACACAATATGTTAAGACACTCTCCCCTAAGGATAAAATTTTTCAATAAGAAGTTAATCTGAAGAAACAAATGTATCTTAATATAGAGATAATCAAAGAAGAAATTCCAAATTAGTTAGACTCCCAATCTGAGGTTAATATAAAACCATTCACAAATCCATCCCCATAATTAGATGTTATTCTAGATAAACAAGGGTGGTGTTTATTTCTTTTTCTAACCCACGACCCAAGAAAACAGTTTAATAAACCTTAGTGGATGAATAATGTAATGAAAACTATTCCCTATGAGAGAAACTACTACTATTTCAATAAATCTATCATAAGAATAAATGAGTTAGATATCATGAGTAAGTGGAAGTGAGTTGTCCATATTAGGATATTCCTAATGACTATACTCTATTGACATCCTTGGTGGGAGTGCCACCAGATATCCATGACTCCATCATCTAGTATACTACATGTAAGAACCCTGAAACGAGTTTTCCAAAGTTTGTGCCTTACTTTATTACATTAGTAAGATTACAAGGAATTGAATCCTGAAGGACGGAATAGTTTAGTATCACTTGAAAACTAGAAGCATACATAATTGTTACATTAGAATATAAAATGAGAAACAATATAAGGATTCCATTTGGAGCATCTGTTACTTCTAGATTGTTCCTGTATGTAATTTATAATAATATTCATCTTTGTATCCTGGGGAAAAATAAAACATAATAAAGGAGTGAGGTTAGATTCTCAATAAGGGTAAGTAATACATCAGAAGTTATCATAAACATAAAAATTAACCATTATGAATAACTAAACACACATTCCTTTAAAAATAAGCTTGAGCATAATATGGTAGGAATAAAAGATGAGTAAATAAATCCATATAATCAATAATAACATAATGAATTTTAACCATGGATATTATAATAGACAATGTAATCACATGTTTTGTCAATTACTATTATCATAATTATGGAATGCATAATTCCATACATCTAAAACGTATTGTCAAGGCCTTGACCAAGACGTTTGAAAATACTAGGGCAATGCCTTAGCTAAAACCCAATTCTATTTTTTCTCATGAGACCTAGTAATGCATAAAGGGGATATATAAGGCACCACCCATAACTTTATAAGTCTGAATAATTCCCCATATTAATGGGTCTAAACATAAACAACATGAACATATGAAATAACTTTCCCCAATCTATAGATATAATCAATAACCATTCTGAGTAGTATGGTGAATGATATTAAGATAGAACATCCATAATAAAACTGATCATAAATCATTTAATAAAATGTGGTAGATGATAATAATAATAATGTAATCCAAATAAAACATAATATCCAATAGGGACTTTCAAATAGATGAAAATGTTCTAATAAAATCATCAATGAATTCTTGAGGGCAATACTCTTTTACTTTGAAAAGAAGAGTTAATTTGTAAAAATATTTTCATAAAACTAGAAATCAACTAATATAGTATTTCCATTATAAAATTGATGGGTTTAGAAAAATAATTTTGTCTTAAAACATTTTATAGACTACACTTTAAAATAGGTAAGAAATTAGGAAATTCCCTTGAATCAAGCTTATTTATCAGGAATAATTTGAGAAAGAAAATTTTAAAAAATGAAACTATCCAAAAACTAATGAAGTATTGTTATTGGGAAAAGTATATTGAATGTTAAAAAAGTGTTTTTAATTATTAAAAATTAATAATTAATAATTTCATTTGGGTAAATATAGAAAAATATTAACCAAAAAGAAATTGGAGGTTAGGGTAGAAAAAACTTACCATATGTCCCAATGTTTTCCGCACTTGACCTTAACATACTAGATAATAAAAATAAAAAATGAACTAATTAATTAAGTACCTTCCTGAAATTTATTTTTATTATATGTTTTTAAGTTCATTTATGGCCTTTTTGATGAGTTATAAGATATAATTTTATTACTCAGGAGCATTTGTTTCCTTGGTTTTCAAGATTAGTATACATGTATATGAGTATAGAAGTTTATGTAGAATGAGTAGAATTATCAAAAATCAAATTTATCTGATATTAAAGAAAATACATAATTTTAGATCGTTATATATAGCATTTGGTTATATGGTATGAAGATGAACCATTATATAATACACTTAGCGAAAATCATTTACATTATTATGATGGCTATTGATCATAAGGAACTCATTTTCTTTTATCTTTTGATATTAAGTAAATATGTTACATAAAAAAATATTAATGGTTTTACTATGTATATTATTGAATATTTTAAAAATTAAAAATGGTATCATTACCATCCTTAAAGAATAAATTTAAGAAAGAAAGTTTGTCATCCACGAAGGTTGTAAATCAGCACCTCTTGGATGATGATTTCATTTTTAAAATTGGAGAGTAAGAACTTTATGATGTATATACCATTAAAATGATATAATTATACTATATAAATGATAATAGAGTTTTATTTATCATTTGTATAGAGGAGGTGAAGAGATGATAAGAAAATAAAATAAATTTAAATGAAATTAATAGAAAAAGGAAGATGATTTACCTGTGGAATTATCCTCCTTGAGAACCTCTTTAAGGAAATGGGTTTTTGTATTTTGTAAAATCTAGATACATAATAAGTGGTGATAGAATAAGAATGATTATTTGGGTAGAACTTTTACAAGATTCAAGGATTATAGGAGTGAGGATAAGAGGGTTTGAGTTGTGGGTTTTTTGTAGAGGAGAGGGGTGATTTCTCATTATTTTATTCATTATTTTATTATTTTTCTCAAGACATGAAATTATGTTGTTTTTTGAGAATAAATGCAGTAATTATATCATGTTAGTATGAACCAATGGTTCTTACATAAACCATGACTAAAATACCAGCATATTTAACTTATAATGAATATATACTGTAAATTATTATATTTTACCATTCACTAAAAAATAAAATATTTTATAAAAATACCAAAAATTCATCCTAACAATTTTTTGAAGTTTACAATCCAAATATGAACTCTATTTATTTATCTAATTTTCAAAATATGAAAAAATTAATTTTTAATTAAAATCACCATTTACTAAAAAAATATTGTTAGAATAAAAAAAGATTTTATAACACCTTAAAAATTTAACTATGGTTTTATTAAATTATACTAAAATTACCAGAAAACAAAATATTAACTTAGGAATTCATTTAATGAAAATTAGTTTTTCTTTAAATAAATTTATTAATTATAAAATTGTAATTAAATATTTATTATTTACAAAAATACAAACACTAAATTATTAATTTTTAAATATTCACTTGTAATTATATCATACATTAATTTATAAGGTGCTTAAATTTTATTTATTCTTTCATGGGTGTGATTACTATTCATTATGTCATTTTACTATTCATAAATATCAAATTAATATTCCAAGGGTCAAGTTACTATTCATCAAAAATGTAAGTTGATCCTATAAAAATCTAAATATCTTACTGATCAAAATCGTTTATGTCAATTTTTCAATATTAAAAACACAGAGGGAGTAAAAATATGTTTAACAACTAGGTTATAATAATAATGTGTTTCTTTAAAGAGGCTTAGGGTTTCATGCATTAAATTCTATCTTAATTTTATTTGTAAATCCTTAGGGTGTTATATCTTTCCCCTTATAAAAATTTCTCCCTCAAATTTTCTAAAATATTACACCATAAAATTATTTGTGTAAGTCCTCATCATATGTTCCTCAAGATTATATGCAGCCTGTTCAATTTTTTGATTTTTTCAAATTACCTTTACCAAATAAGTCCTCTGATTCCTCAAAATATGTACTTTAGTGTCCAAAATTCAGATAGGCTCTTTACAAAAAGATAAGTCTGGTTACAATTCCATCAGAAGTGAGTACGTGTATTGGTTCTGGCATGTACTTCTTTAAAAAAGAGATATGGAACACATTTTGTATCTTAGAAAGGCTAAGAAGAATTTCCAAACAATATTACAAAGCTCTAATTCTCTCTAGAATTTCAAAAGGACCAATGTACCTAGGACTCAATTTCAATTTCTTCCCAAATAATAAAACACCCTTCCATCAAGATAATTTCTCGAAAACATGATCTGTTACATAAAATTCCAAATACTTCCTTTGATTGTAAGCAAATCTATTTTTCCTACTTTGAACTGGTTTGATATGTTTTGGACGATTCTTTACCTTCACTATTGTTTCCTCCACATGATCTACGCCTACAATATTCCTTTCACCAACATCATCCTAACATGTTGGTTTATGATATATCATTCCGTATAATGTTTTATATGGTGCCATTTGAATACTAGAATGGATACAATTGTTATTGTAAAACTATCCCAAAGGTAAATACTGATACCACATACCTGTAAAATCATGTGAGCATGATCTTGACATGTCTTAAAATGTTTGGATCGTCCTTTGTGACTTCTAGTTAGTTTGAGGATGATATGTACTCAAATAAATCTATGTATCCAAATATTTATGAAGACTTTCCATAATTTTGATGTAAATAATGGATCACAATCAGACACAATTGAGAGAGGTTCTCTATAATGTTTTAAAACTTTATTAATATAGATTCATGCAAGGCTATATAGTGGAAAATAATCCCTTATTTCAAGGAAGCATTCAGATTTGTTATGTCAATCAATAATTACCCATATTGCATCATTACTTCTAGTAGTTTTCGGAAACCCAGTGAAAACATCCATGGTGATGTCATCCCATTTCCTTGTGGGAATAGGTATAGTTTTCATGACTCCTCTAGGATGTTTTCTTTCATCCTTTACCTATTTACAGAACAAGCATCTTAGTACATAATCAGAAATTTCACGCTTTATGTTTTTCCACAAAAAATATTCCTTCAAATCTCTATATATCTTTATTCTACTAGAGTGTATAGATAAATTCAAACTATGGGATTTATTCAATAACTTCCTTTTTTAGCTTAGGTATATAGGGAACACATATACTTATCCCAAATTTTAGAATTACATCCTCACACATGAAGTCAGAAAACCTCCCATCATTTATAGCTTTAATTTTATTTTGAATATTCACATCATCATATTGAGAACTTTTAATTCTTTTTAATAAAGATAGTTGAGCAACCAATTTAAAAAGCAATGATGTTTCACCATCTTTGATAATTCCCATATTCATCCACACTTAATCTATGTACATAGTATCCTTTTCAATCCTCATTTTGTTAAGAAATCCATGATCCTTCTCGCTCAATGCATCTGGCACTTTATTTTCCTTCCTTGGATGGTAGTGTATGGAAAAATCCTAATCCTTGAGTAGCTTGAGCCATCTCCTTTTCCTTATATTGAGTTCTATCTTTGAGAAGATATATTTGAAGCTCTTTTGATTAGTATATATCTCAGATCTTTCACCAAATAGATAATGTCTCCATATCTTCAGAACAAGGATTATAGCTACTAACTCAATATTATGAGTTTGGTAGTTCTATTTATGAATTTGTAACTGCCTTTATGCATATGAAATAACTCTATCATTCTGCATAGGGACACAACCAATTACTTTATTTCATTCATCACTATAAATCCAAAATCCACCATTTCTCTATGGCAGAGTCAAGATTGAAGCATTAACTAACCCGTTCATCAATTCTTAAAAATAGTCTTTAAATTATTTTGTCCATGCAAACTAAACCCCTATACGATTAATCCTAGTTAATGAGTTTATAATCTGGAAAAGTTCTGAAAGAAATGATGATAATAACTTTCTAAACCAATAAATCTATATACATTAGTTATGATCATTGGTGTAGGCCATTGATGAACTATCTTTTTCATTGATGGATAAACGTAGATTCCATAGTTTGAGACAGTATGTCCAGGAAAAGAAACCGATTGAACCCAAAAGTCACACTTTTGAAACTTACAATAGAATTAATTATTTATAAGAGTCTTCAGAAAAATTATCAATTGATTTTCATGGTATTCATAGATTTGAATTATACCAAGATATAATCAATAAATACCACAAAAAAGTCATCAAGATATTCCTTGAAAACTCTTTTCATTAGATCCATGAAAACAAAGCGTGCATTAGTCAGTTCAAATGAAATTATGGTAAACTTATAATGCCCAATAAATATTTTGAAATCTTGTCTTTGGAATATCATCCTTCTTCACAAAAAACTAATGATATCCCGATCAAAGGTCATTATTTGAAAAATATTGATCTCTATGAAGTTGATCAGATAAATCCTCAATATGATTAATGAAATATTTTTTCTTTAACATTGTTGGGAAAAAATCCCTCAAGGTAACATTGCATAATTTTTAGGTTGGTAGTATTTGTTGAAAAAGTATTTTTTTCATGGTTAATTGTTTATTTCTAGAGATTTTGTTGACAATCCATGTTCATAGTGAACCATGAAAAAGTAATGGAATATCTTGAGGTGGTACAAAAGAACAAATACAAGGTTGCACCATTTTCTAGTTTTTTTCCAAATTTTTGGGGTCCAAAATTTGGGATTTTGTGATCATTTTATAAAGTGTATTTCGTTTTATATCTCATTAAAATATATCAAAGGCATGAATTTCATGAAGGGGGGCTTCTTGATGTAGATTTCACAGAGAATGAAAGATTTTTAGTGGTGAGCTCGACGATTACGATGAGCTTCACGAATGCTAGAGATGAAGATACTTGTGAGGTTGAATTGTAGTGACATCACAAAGGAATTTATGGAACACTCCACAATTATGACGAGCTCAACGATCCCAATATTTTCATGGTGCTTCGCAATATAGGGAGAATTTGAGCAGGAATTTCAGAGCTTCTCAATTTGAGCTGACATGGAACTGACATTTCATTGAAGGTTCTCAAGTATGGAGAATTTCCTATAAATAGACCTCAACCCACTTGAGAAGAGATAGAATTTTTCAAGGAAAATTTTTAGCTCTCGAATCTCAAAGGAGGTTTGTGGAAGAAGTGTTCTTCATGGAAGGTAGGAGCTTCACAGAAGTTAATCTTGCTCCGTGAAAGAGGTGTGTTCTGAGTTGGCTCATTGAGCTTCACGATGGAATTTTCTTTGTGAGTACTTGAGCTCTGCGACTGCCTAAGATCTACGATGGTGGGTGATTTGTGAAGAAGTAGAGACTTCTTGAAGTCTTGTTTGAGGTTTGAGAAAATTCAAGCTTCGTGAAGTAGGGAGCATTAAGAAGGTGTTTCCAAAGATTGTTTCCCAGTGATCAGTGGAAACAATACTATTAATCAGTGGATCAAATTTAAAATTCTAGAAATATTATATCTATAACTGAGGATATATTCAATAGTGGTAATGAAGAGGCCTACATGTATATAAACAGTGACTGGATCTTCTGAAGAAGGAGTTATCTCACTTCAGTTGAGAGAGTAGTGAGTTCTCAAATTGTAAATGGTTGTAAACTAGAAGGGAAAATGAGTCTACTTCGAACTTGTAAATAGTAGTGCAATTTTAGTGGATTTGGTAGATCGACTCATTATCGGTGTATTCTCTATGGATGTATCCCAGTGAAGGTGAACCGATTAAAATTTCTATGTCATGTTCATGATTTAAGCTTTTTTATACTCTTCAATGGAATGGAGAGAGAGATGATAGTTTTTTAAAATAGTGAGAAAATATCAAAGGGGAAGTTGTGTTAATCTTTCATACCCTGGTCCACCTCCCCTCTCAGGGTATCTAGCCTAGTGGACCTAATAATTGTAATAGAATTGATTTCAATATAGTCAATGCACAACCTCATGGATCCATATATATTCTTGAGAAATAGTACAGAGGTTACCAATGGAGAAACAATAGGGTGGATAAATACTTTATCACTCAATTCCTCAAGTTGTTTCTTCTATTATACTAATTCCTCTGTGGCCATTCTATAAGTAGTATTTTATATAGCTTTTGAACTAGGAATTAAATTAATAGTGAAATAAACTTCCCACTCTAAAGGAAGTCTTGGTAAATCCTCTAGAAATAAATCAAAGTATTCTGGTATAATATATACATCCTCAATTTGAAGATATATTTCCTCACCCATAGATATTGTGTTCTCTTCCTCCTCAAGAATTTATTTTATTAGAGATACTAGGGGTGAATCTAGATATGAATCAAATGGCGATGTTTCTACTCTAATGATAATGTATTCTATACCTTCCTCACAAATTTTAATTTCCTTCTTCTTGCAATAGATGTTTACATAATATTTTTAATGTCAGTACATGCCAAGGATTAAGTGAAATTAAACCATAGTTGTCATGAACGAACCCCAGCTGACCCTAAACCGGTCACCTAATTCGGTCCCTAGAATGGCCTGAGGGGAGTTCCCAATCCCAACGGAATGGAAAATAGTGCCCGATATCAAAACATACATGTTGGGAAAATTTGGGCCCAAAATAAATTATGAGAATCGACAAAATAATAACTGAAAGAAACAAATAAACCATAATTGAATATTGAATAAATTAACATACCATTTCAATGACAAGACACAACTGAGAAACATCACAACACAATATAAAACCTAAATTATAACTACACTGACCAAATATCTGAGTGACCTCATGGTCATCACAAACTATGAGACCAAACCATTTTGACGGCGAGCACAAGGACCTATAAAATGGCTTGGGACTACCGACACCGAGTGGTACAAGTAGGTTGTGAGTTTCACAACTCAGTAGAAAAAATTCAAATAATGCATACCTTAACATTCCCTAGGCAATCCATTGACACTAGTTTGAAATAAAATTATCAGAATATGTTTTTTCACACTTGATTAACAAACACAACTTTGCAATTATAAAAACTAACACACACCACATTTTATTTTCAAAACAAATTGTTGTTTTGATTCCAAAACTAAACCAAATACCTAATTAGAGTAAAATTGGAGTGTACTCAAAACAAAAAAAATCAAACAAATATATGAATATATGAATAAATAAATAAATAAAAATTTCATGCTAAAAACTAAAAACAATAGAAAGTAAACAAGTAGGTATAAAATGTAACCATGGGTGACACTAAACCGCAATAGTAGACCCCTTGACATACTCGGTTAGGAACCAAATAACAACATATGGTGAATCCCCTAAGACAATAACCACTTGCTGCCCTAAATTGAACAATCTACTAGTACATCCCACCCAGCCTATCTAAGAACTAGGGGGTGCCAACCCGTCTAATCCGGGTTGGTTAGAAACTGTCACTTGATCACCTAGAAGATGACTAAGAACCCATGTTATAGTAAACTGTGTATGTGGGATGCCCTCACATGCACAACTCACCTTACCTGCCCCCACCGCACTTGCATACCCCAAACTCAAACATCACCTATAAGACAACCCACAAAGTGAAATCCTAAATAGGGGTACCCTATATATATATGTGTGTACATCACACAACTAAAATTTCCAACCAGGTTGTCACACCATATAAGATTTCAAACCATTCTTAAAAAAATAATAAAATTTAAACTGGCCTTTAAATTCCATGTTCCGAAGCATTTTCATAAAATCTTTTCTAAATATTGAAAAAGTACCCATTCTTATAAAACACTCCAAACAGCCTCAAAATCCAAACAAGTACCAAAACGTATTCCAAGTCTCAAATGGGCATACTCTTTTTAGATTAAATTTAAACCCAACTTTTTGAAATTAAACTAGGGAACCAACATCATTTACAAACAATGGACCATTCAAGAAAACAACTCTATATTTATTTCAAAACTAAAAAAAATCACAATGCACTCAAAATTCCAAATAGGACCCTAGAAATACACACCCAATGCTTTTAAAAAAATTTCTACAACTTTTTTAAAAAGAAACATCAAATAAGACATCCATATTATCACTTTCAAGAATGAAATGCCAAACAAACTTTTATTCTAAATTCAATTTCATCACAAAACCAAGATGAAACATTTACATTGCACATATAGGTGAGAAACAAGATTTTAACAATTATGAAACAATTAAATTATTAAAACACCACACATATTATCACTTAAAACACAATTTTTAAAATCACACATGTCATTTGTGGAGTCATATAATGATTTAATAAAGACATGTAGGAGGAAAAGATAAATAATCCATTCTCTTTTGGATACCAAAGTTCAAGAAAAGAACCACTTACAACACCATTATCATTTGAAGGATCATCCATGCGGGCATTCTGTGTGCCCATGGATGTTCCCACATCCAATGAAATAGAAGATTTAGTCTTTACCCAATAAATGTTCAATGGAATAAACACATACCATCCACTAACACAATAACAAATTTCACGAAAACCAACATGTTTCATAGAAACAAGCCAATAGAAGCCAAACAATTTTAATAAAATTATTTTATGGAAAAACTCTATAAATCATATAACATAACCATTTAAACTAAAATGAAATTTAATTAAATCTAATTGGATATGAATACCCATAGGAAAAGATAAAAAATAATTTGAGAACCTATTTTATGTAAATCCTACCAACAAGAAAATACTATCATGAACTATCCATAAGAATAATAAAGGCGTGAACCAAAATTAAAAAATAATTGAAACTACTCAAGAACAAATGGTTTTCAATTATAAAGGAAAGAACACAAAAAAAACACCATGGTGGCTTGTGGATACAACGAGACCTCGACGAGAGAGGGAGAAACACCCCACGAATGATCCCAAATCCCTAAAACCACAAGAAAATGAGTCACACATCAACCTCGTATTTTGGACCTGGCCAAATTTAAGAAAACAAGCAAAACAATCGAAGAGAAACGTACCAGAGGAGATTCTGCTAGCAAGAGGATGTACAACCCAAAGATGTAGTGCCGGTGAGGGAGGGGACGCCGGTGAGTTGCGCTACTCAAGGGGGGGGGGGGGGGGGGCGCTGTAGGAAGCAGTACAAAGGTGGAGGGTGCGCCAGGAGTTATGTTGCATAAGAGGAAGGCCTTCTAGAGGAGAGTGGTATGTTGGGATGGGAGGCCAACAAGAGACAAGGATGAATCATGTAGGGAGGAGGGTTATGTGGATCATGTAGGGATGGGAGAGGTCAAGAGGGGGGGGGGGTGGGGGTGGGGTCACGCCCCTATTATTTCTCCCACAAAAAAATTATTTTTTTAAAAAATAAAATATTAGTAATATTAATAAAAATATTAATAACATAAAAAATGGTAGGAATTTTAATAATAATAATAAAAATAAAAACTAACTTAATAATAATAATAATAATCATCATCATCATATTAGTAATATTCATTTCATTTTTGTAATAATAATAAAATTAATAAAAATTTAATAATAATAACATTAATAATAAATAAATAATAATAATACTGTTATCTAAAATAATAATATTATTATTATTAAGGTTTAAACATTTATAAAATTAACTTATTTTAAGTACTGGGCTGCTGCATGGTTTACTGGGCTGCCCATAGGGTTATCGCTAATCGTGCGATGCCTGTGCACCTTCCCAAAACCCAAAAAAATTAACAAACCTCAAAACTTTTAAACCAGAACTCAACCTGAACCTTGAAGAGATTATAAAAATCTAAGAAATAATAAAATAAAATGATTTTAAAGGTAGGGGTGTGACAATTGTCCCCACCACAAAAAATTTCTTCCCAAAATAATTTATGCAGCCAGAAGTTAGTCAAAAATTGAGTCCAAGCCTGAACAAAATGAAAAGAAACAAGGAATTATGGGGTGACTATATGTTACCCAAGTCAAACCAAACTGATCTAGAAGAAATTCCAACTCAAAACTTGGGGAGAACACGAGAGTTTTCTCTCCACAATAAAGATTCTACTAGCATTGAAATTAAAACCCAAACTTACCACCCCTAGGAGGGGACAACATGAGAATTCCTAACATGGATTAACCAAACATATACACACAACCAATAACAAACACAAGGAATTACCTCAAAAAACTTCTAAAAAATGACACTTAATACCGAGATCGCAGAAAAATAGCTCAACATCTCCCACACGAAGCAATAAAAATCCCCACTACACTTGGAAACATGGGAAGTTTTAGCATGAACCACTCCAAGTAAATTCAATAACAATACAACTAAAACTAGGAACATACCTATACTAGAAGAATCCCCTCAACTAGGTGAAAACCCATGAAAATAAATTAATACTAAACTAAAAACTAGAAAATCTATTAACCTATTTAACAAAACCCCAGAACTCACAGGAGACTACAATTAAATCCAAAACCATCCCACAGAAGATTCAAACACACTCAAGGATAAAAAATGATTCAAAAGGGCCACATTGAAAATTGTAATTTTTTTTGGATTTCAGTAGAAATATTCCATCTACCATTTACAAAGAAAGATGATTTTTTTTGATAGTATGAAAGAAAGTGAAATAAAACATTAAGCATTTCCATCCCAGCATAGAAAAAAACTGGGTCAAGGTTCCACACACTCTCATCAATTACTTACTGTGATAACACTTCACTCAGAGACCTGTAGATGGTGCTCTAATAGAAGAAGCATATCATACCTCATAGTCAGACACTTGGATCCTCTAGTCACATCTCCATCTTCAAGTGATGGTTCTTGTAGAACTTCTCCAGATGACCCACACAGCCGCAATGATGGCATGAATTTGGAGGGATTCAACATTACATCTTCCAATTCCTGAACCGGCCACACTAGTGGAACACACAAGGATGATCCTACAAACCAAAATCTATGACCATTGAAGGATGATACATAGAAGAATCTCCCACCTACATATACTTATCACTAGATGGGGAACCTTCATGTCCTGTAAGAGACGTCAGATTTTCAACTCCCTGGACTCTGGAGACAAACGCATCTACGAATGATTCATCTAACAGGTTCTCAAAATGATGGTCCTTAGAAGAGAGGACCCACTCCTTGATCTCTATATGAAGAACCACAATGAAGAGATAATTCTTCATTAAATCTTGTGACACTACCTATGGAGAAAAAGAAACGGGTTTTTTAAAGTGGTCCTTGTAAGCCTTTATCGACCGCTGACTTTATTGAATACCCTTGAGATCTTCATTTTTCATTATCTTAACCTCTCCATGTATGAACCATCAGATGATAAAAGTATAAAAAACATCCCACCTCATCTTGACTTTCATTGATAGTGGGTTGAAAAAATCTCATTCATCCAAAGATGGACCTTCGAACAAACCCAAATTGGTATGCACCCTCATAACTTTGGTATTTTTCATTATCTTTAAAACATGATCAATGTCTTGAATAAACTCCACTTCCTCTAACTAATCTCGATCAACACGATGGAAAAACAACATTGGAGAACAACTAAAAATGGGTCTTGAATCATTAGAAATATTAGAAACCTTTTGAGGGTGGAATTTTCTGAACAACATGAGAAACATAACACCAAATCCTAAATAAAATATGAAACATAATCGAGAAGAAAATTTCAAGAAAAAACAAAAGGCTGATAAGCCATGTCCATAAATGCATAAACCAATATTCCCTTTTTAAAAGCCCGTTTTTAATTTTCAATTTTAAAACCACATTAATTCAAGTCCACTTTTCCAAATTCAAAAAACCCATTTTAAAACAAATTTTCAATTTAAAAAAATCATTTTTGGTTTTCAAAATCACCTTATTACAATGCTATTTTCAAAACAAAAAACTTAATTTCACCAAGATAATGCACTTCTCAAAGAGAAAATAATTTTTTAAAACCTTTAAATTTTAAAAACTGAACCACAACATCCTATGAACCATCACATGTGTGTCCATTAATTTCCATCCACAAATGCTAACATGCACTTTCCACACACATACCACCACATGTGAAAACGTTTATAAAGAACAACATGGGTTACACAAAGCCTTTTACATACCAATTCTAGACAAGCACCAAACTTTAAACCCAAATGAATTTCAATTTTAATACCCACTTTTTTTATTTAAATCCGTTGAAAGGAAAAAAATCATTTCAAAATCATTTTCATTTTCAAAACACCCAAACATTAACCAAAAATAATATGACACTCAACATTCATCCAACTATTATAGTGAGGGACCAATATCCATGTTATCATAGGGACTTGGTAGTGGTCCATTCCCCAATTAGGAATCAATGACTAGGAGAGATTCAACATTGTAATTGGAATCCCCATGGGTCACTACTATATGTGAAATGACAATGTAACATTGGCTATCTTCTGTTGTCATCCACCAATCAAAAATAAAACAAGAACAGAAGAATCAAATCCTGGACTATCAATGGAAACTCATTGTTTGATAAAATCAAGGGTTTATGACAACCTTCGCATACCTACATCAGGAGTTCCAATAGTCATAATCTCCAACTACCGACATTCCAAATAACAAGAACCTCCCTTTGATATAGTTGTTTCTCATAACAACCTAGTTCGACCATGAAATGGAAACCCATGCCGATCTGCGGCATGGCCCGGGGGGTTTTCACAATCCCCATAGGGTAGAAACTAATGTCGAGAAGCTAAACATAGATGTGATAAATATTAAGCCCAAAATAAATAATGAAAATTGAAAAAATAAAAACATAAAAAAGATATCCCACAAATGAATCTTAGATAAATAAACTACCTGTTTCAGTTACAAGACACAATTGAGAAAAATAATAAATAAAAGCATAACCACACCAAAAAAATATCCATGTGACTTCAAGTTCACCACCATCCACGTGACCAAACCTCTCTAAAGAAAAGCACAAGGACTTGAAAAACAACTCGGGTCTACCAACACTGAGTGGTACAGGTAGGGAATGATCTTGACAACTCAGTAAGAAGACACCATATAATCCATACATTAATATTCCCATGGAAATCCATTGACTATAATTTTAAATACAATTATATTGATATGTTTTTCAAAATATATGAAAAATAAAAACTCTCCTGTTTTAAAAACTAACACATGCTGCATTTCATTTTCAAAACAGATTATTGTTTTGATACCAAAAATAACCCAAATACCTAATAAATGTAAAATAGTGTTGTCTAGAAAATAAATAAATAAATTAATAAATAAATAGTACATGTTGAAAACTAAAAACAAAATAAGGAAAACACTCAGATATAAAATGTAACCATGTGTGATCCTAAATATCCCTAGAAGACCCCTGGATGTACTCAATTTGAAACCACCTGTCGAAATATGGTGTATCATTTAAGTCAATAACCACTAACCACCCTAAACTGACTAATCCAGTGGAAGAACCCGCCTAAACTATCTACGATCTAGGGGGTAACAAACCATATATTCTGGGTTGGTCATCAACTGTCAATCGATTCCCTAAAAGATGCCTAGGAACCCATGGTATATTAAATTGTGTAAGTGGGAGGCCCTCACATGCATGACTCACCTTACCTGCCACTACTGTACTTTCCTACCCCAAACACGAGAATCACCAATACAATAACCCTTAAAAGGGAAATCCTATAAAGTGGTGTCTTATATATATATATATCCATGTGTATATCACATAAATAAAAGTTCAAGCCATGCCATTACATCATATAATCATTAAAACCATTCTTTATAAATTTGAAAATTGATAAATGAACCTTTAAATTCCAAGTTCTAATACATTTTCACAAAATCATTTATACACATTGAGGATGTACCCATTCTTATATAAAATGCCAAATGGCCCCTAAAGACAAACATGTAGAACAATATATTCCAAGTACCAAATGGGAATACTCTTTTTAGATTTCATATAAACCAACCTTTTTGAAATTTCACAAGGAACCAACATCATTTAGAAACCAATAGACCATTCATGAAACGAAGTCCAACTTTATTTAAAAACAAAGACAAAAAGTCACAACACACTCAAAATTTTAAACGAACCCCTATATTTACACACCCATTGCATTTACCAAAATGTATACAACTATTTTCAAAATCAACATCAAATACCACATCCACATTTTCACTTTCAAGAATGTGATGCCAAACCAACCTTTAATCAAAATCCAATTTTATCATAAAAAACAAGATGAAACATATACAAAGAACATTCAGGCTCTAAATGGTCTTTTAACCATTATGAAACCATTATATTTTTAAAACACCACATGATTCATCACTTCCCACACCGTTTTAAAAATCACAAAAGTCATTTATAGAGTAAGAAAACTATTTAATAAAGAGATGGAGGAAGAGAAGATACAAAATTCATTTTCTTTTGAAAACAAATGTTCAAGAAAAGTACCATATCCAACACCATTATCATTCGAAGGATCATCCATGCGTGCCTTTCATGCACCAATGGATGTGACCACACCCAACGGCATGGTGCATGTAGTCTTTCTCCCAATAATATTTCAACGAAAACAACACATACCTTCCACTTACCCAATAAAACATTTTATGAAAACCAACATGATTCATATAGCTAACCCAACACAAACCAAACATTTTTAATGAAATAATTTTATAGAAAACCCTTCCTAAATCATCCAACATAACCATTTAAACTAAAATTACATTTAATAAAATCCTATTTGATAGGAATACACATAGGTATAGATAGAAAATAATCTCAGAATGTAATATTTTTGTAAATCATTTCAAAAATAAATCACTACCATGAACTATAAATATATATAATAAAGATGTAGACCACATTTAAAAATTAAATAAAACTACTTAAGCACCAATAGTCTATGATTGTAAAGGAAAGAACATGAAATAACCTACCTGTATAGGGTGCAGATGCAACGAAACACTGACTGGAGAGGGAACAACACCCCACGAATGATCTGAAATCACCAAAACTCCAAAAAATGAGTCACAAATAAACCCAATATTTATGGTCCAACCAAATTGAAGTAAAACCCCTAAAATTTGAAGAAAAACCCACCAGAAGATAAATAGCCGATGTGAGGATGCGTGACCGGAGGAGGCACTGCCAATGAGTGGAGGTGAGACCAGAGGAGACGCTTCCGGTGAGGGAGGGGGCACCAGAGAGTTTCACAATATAGGTGGTGCTACACAATAGGAAGTAGGCTGGAGGATGAGGGATTTATAGGAGTAAGGTCATGAAGGAGGAATAACAGCCGGAGGAGAGTGGTTCACTAGGAAGGGAGGACGACGAGAGGCAGGGGCGGCTAGAGTATCAAGTAGAGAGGGGGGTTGAGTGCATCATGAAGGGAGGGGAGAGGTGTAGAGGGGGTGTATCTCCCGCAGCAAAAAATTAAAATAAAATTGATCATAATATTATTTATTGTTTTAATAATTTTTATAATAGTAATATTAATAATAATAATAAATATAAACTTAATAATAATAATAATCATCATCATCATCACTATCATCATATTAGTAATATTAATTTCATTTTTTAATAATAATAATATTATTAACAATTTAGTAATAATATTATTAATAATATTTTAATAATATTATTATAATTATTTATAACAAAATTATTATTATTATGGTTTAAAAATTTATAATTTTTTTAATTATTGGGCAGCCGCACGGTCACCTATGCTGACCACACAGTTAACGCTAACCGTTTTGTGCCCGTGCACTGGCCCGAAACCCACCATAATTAACAAACCTAAAAAACTTTAATCTAGAACTCAACCCAAACCTAAATGAGAGTAACTAAAGACAATAAAAAAAATAATGGTTGGTGTGTGATAATTCTCCCCAGCAAAAAAACAATTGCGCCCCTAGAAAGTCCTTAAGCTGAATTTCTGTCAAAAATTGAGTCCAAGCCTAAACATAATCAGAAGAAACAAAAAATTCCGGGGTGGCTATTTATTCCCAAAGTCTCAACCGACCAATATGAAGAAACGAAAAAACAAAAGAAGGGGAGAAAACAAGAGGGTTCACTCAACCATATGGATTCTTCTATATTGGAAATTAAAACCCAAACATACCACCCATGGGAGGGGGACAACATGAGAATTCCTGACACCAAATAACCAAACCTCTCCATGAAACCAACAAACACTGCAATTAATTAACTAGAAAACCTTTTAAAAATTACCGTACAAACCAAGACTAGGGAAAAATAGGTCATCATATCCCACACTAAGAAAATAATATCCTCACTGCTCTTAGAAACTAGGGAAATTCCAGTATGAGCTACTCAAAATAAATGACATAACACTACCAAGAAAACTAGGAACTTCCCTATACCATCAAAATCCTATACAATAAGCGAAAAAATAATTAAAATAAATTGATAATAAAAAATAAACTTTAAATTCCAATCATCAATTTCACAAAAACCCAAGAACTCATAGAAAATTGCAATTAAAACCGAGTCCATCCCACACAAGACTCAAACACACTTATGGGTAAATGAATTATTCAAAAGAGAAAAATTTAAACAGGTACAACTTGTTAGATTTCAATGGAACAAGTTCATCATGGTTTTACAATGAATGATGATTTTTTTGATAGTAGGAAAACAACAACAAGTGACATTTAAACATTTCCATACCAACATGAAAAACAAAAACTGAGTCAAGGTACCACATAGTCTTGTAAACTCATGATTACAAACGAGATTCACATTGAGACTTATGACTCGAGATCTGATAGATGAAGAATCTCCTACCTCATGGTCAGGCACTAGAATCCTTAGGTCACATCTCCTTCTTCAAGTGATGATTCCTATAGAACATCTCTAGACCTAAACTATTGCAATGATAACACGTCTTTAGCAAGATTCGACCTGGTATCTTCGAGTGCCTGAACTGGCCACACTGGTGGCACACACAAGGATGGTATGATGAACCGAAAGATACAACAATTGAAGGAGGATCTTTAGAAGCTGGTCCATTTAACATATACTTTTTTCCATATGCCAATCCTTTATGAGCAGTAAGAGACCCCAGATTGCCAACTGCTTGTGCTCGAGAGGCCAACTCATATAGGAACGCTTCATCTACCTAGTTATTGAACAAATAATCCTTAAAAGAGAAGAATCACTCCTTTATCTCTAGAAAATGACCCCAATGAAGAGTTAAGTGTTCATGAAATCCTATGACACTACCTATGGAGAAATGGAAACCAGTTCCTTAATGTTGTCCATGTAGGTTTTCACCGACCGCTGGCTTTGTTAAATACCCATGATATCTTCCTTTGTATTCACCTTAAACCAATAAAGTATGAACCATAGGATGAATATATACATAAAAACTTCCCACATCATCCAAAATTGCAATGATGGCAGGGCGAAAAACTCCCATTTGTCCAAAGAAGGACCTTCGAACATACCCAAAATGACACAAACCCTAATAGCTTCATGAGTCCCCATTATCATGAAGACATGTTCGACCTCTTTAGGCCACTCCACTACATCTAACGAAAAATGATCACCACGAATGAAAGGAAAAATGGAGAAGAACCAAAACCTAGGCATGACAACTTAGAATCCTTGGAAAGCTTTCTGGGCAACATTTTCTGAACAACATAAGAAACATACCACCAAATCCAACATCAATCTGAAACATAACTGAGAAGAATATATTAGTCCAAAGAATAGGATTAAAAGCCAAGAACATACAAGAATAACCAAATATTCCATTTTTAAAATCCCTTTTTCATTATAGATTTCAAAACCGCCATCTTTCAAGCAAACTATTCCAAATTCGAAAAACCCCTTTGAAACAAAAATTTCAATTTAGAAATTCATTTTCCTTTATCAAAATCACATTATTTCAAGGCTATTTTCCCAACACGATACCACTATTCAAAAAAATACACCCCTTAAAGAGAAACCAATTTTCTAAAACCTTTAAATTTTAAATACTCACCTATGACATCCTATGAACCATCACATTCGTGTCAATCCATTTCCATCCACATGTTCAAATACAAACATTCCTCACACATACTACCACATGTGAAAACATTCAAAAATAACACAATGAGATGCACCAAGACATTTATTAACTAATTCGAGACAAGAACCAAATTTCACACCCAAAGGACTTTCAAATATGAAACCCACTTTACCAATTTAAAGACACTAAAAAAGAAAAAAAATCATTTCAAAACAATTTTAATTTTCAAATCACCCTTAAAACAACCAAAACTAATATGGAACTAAACATGTATCAAAATACCAGAGTGAGGGACTAGTATCCATGCACAACCCAATGACTTTGTTGTATTCCATGATCCATGTAAGAATCAAAAACTAGAAGGACCTTAATCTATGTACTCAGACTCCACATGGGTCACTACTCAATGTGGAAACATGACATAGCAACACCTTGCCTCCATTGTCACCCCTCAAACAAAAAACAAGAATAGAAGAATAAAATTCAGAACTACCCCTATAAAATCAATGTTTAGGATGAGAAATAGTTGTGACACTCTTCCCATACCAACCTCACGAGTTCTGAAAATCTTAATCTCTAACTACCAGACACCCAAAATAAGAAGAACCTCCCTCTGATACCATTTTTTAGGAATCAACCTAGGTTGACCCTGAACCGGTCACTCGATCTTGTATACTACATATCTCGAAGAGATTTCCTAATCCTCATAGGCTAAAAACTAGTGTCTGGCTTCAAAACATACACGTGGGAATGATTTAGGCCCAAAAAAAATAACCCGTATTGACAAAATAAATACTGAAAAAACATATAACCCATATCTGAATCTTAAATAAATAAATAGACCATTTCAGTTATAAGACACAACTAAGAATAATAAAAACTAAATATGAAACTTAAATCAGAACAAAACTGACCAAAAATCTAAATGTTACCTCAGGTTCATCACCAACCATGAGACCAAACCGCTCTGACATTGATCACAAGGAGATGAAAAATAGATTGTCTCTACCGACATCGAGTGGTACATGTATGGTATGATCTTCACATCTAAGAAGGAAAACACAACAGAATCCATGTCATACATTTTCCCAGGAAATCCATTGCAACTAGTTTTAAATTATGATATAAAAAATAAGTTTTTTACATTTTATTAACAAACACATCTTTAACATTATAAAAGAAAACACACGCTACATTTCATTTTCATAACATATTATTATTTTGATAACCAAACTGAACCAAATAACTAATCAGAGTAAAATAGGGATGTGATAAAAATAAAAATAAATAAATAAACATATGAATAAATAAATAAATAAATAGTTCTTGATGAAAATAAAAAACAACATAAAGTAAAAAAAGGATAAAATGTAACCATGGGTGATCCTAAACATCCCTAGAAGACCCATTGACAAACTCGGTTATTAAACACTTATCAGTGTATGGTGAAGCCCCTACGTCAATATCCACTATCCTCCCTAAACTGACTAATCCAGTGGAACATTCCACTTGACCTATATAAGATACAGGGGGAACAAAACTGTCTAATCGGGGTTGGTCAGTAACTTTCACTTGATCCCCAAAAAGACTCCCAAGAACACATGTCATAGTAAAATTTGTAAGTGGGAGGCCCTCGCACGTATGACTCACCTTACCTATTGCCACCCCACTTTCCTACCCCAGACACAATCATAACCTAAACGATAACCCTTATAAAGTAAATCCAAGGTTGGGGATCCAAATATATATATATATATATACACATGTGTATATCGTATAACTAAAATTTCCAATCAGGCTATCACATCATATAAACATTCAATCTATTCTTCATAAATATGAAAATTTCCAAAAAAGCCTTTAAATTTAAAGTTCCAATACATTTTTATAAAATAATTTCTGAACATAGAAGACATACCCATTCTTATAAAACATTACAAAGGGCCCCTTAATCCAACCACGTACCAAAACATATTCCATGTAAAAAATAGCATACTATTTTTAGATTCCATTTAAACCCACCTTTTTTGATATTACAGAAGGGAACCAATGTCATTTATAAACAAACTAACCATTCAAGAAACTAATTCCATCTTTATTTCAAAACTTACAAAAAAAACAAAAAACACACTCAAAATTCAAACTAGACACATAGCTTTACACATCCAATAAATTTACAAAAACATCTACAATTGTTTTTCAAAATCGACATCGAATACCACATCCACATTGTCACTTTCCAGAATTCAATGCCAAATGAGCCTTTAATCCAAACCCAATTTTATCACAAAAAATGTTGAAACCTTTATAACACACTTTTAGGTGACAAATGGGATTTTAAAAATTAGGAAACCATTGAAATTATGAAACACCACATGGTTCATCACTTCCCACACCATTTTTGAAAATAAAATAAGTCATTTGAGGAGTCATAGAACCATTTAATAAAGAGAGGGAGGAGGAACATATAAAGAATCCATTTTCTTTTGAAAATTAGGATTCATGAAAAGAACCACTTCTAATTATTTTTTTCATTCTAAGGCTCATCCGTGCGTGCATTCCGTGCACCCATATATGTGCCCAAGTCCAATGGAATATAACATGTAATATTTCCCCACATAATTTTTCAAGGAAAACAACACATACCTTCCACTATCCCAATAAACCATTTAATGAAAACCTACATTTTTCATAAATCCAACCCAACACAAGCCAAACGATTTTAATAAAATGATTTTATGGAAAACACTACCCAAATAATCAAACATAACCATTTAATCTAAAATGTAATTAATTAAATCCAATTGGATAAAAATACACATAGGCATAAATATAAAATAATCTCAGAACCTATTTTTAGTATATTCTACCAATAAGAAAACACAACCATGATTTGGGTATATGGATAATAAAAGTTATAAGTAAATTTAAAAATTAATTGAAACTACTCAAGAACCAATTGTTTGAAATAAAAAAGGAATGAATATGAAAAATCCTACCTCGATGGGTTCTGGATACAACAAAACCGCGATGGAAGAGAAAAAAACACCCCATGAACAATCTGAAATCCCTAAAACCCCAAGAAAAATAGTAACACATCAACCCTAGATTTAGGGTCTGGACAAATTGAAGAAACCCCCACCCAAAAAAACTGGAAGAAAAAGTTATTAGAGGAGACGTTGTTAGTGAGAAGAGGTGTGGCTGGAGGAAGTGCTACCGGTGAGGGAAGGGGTACCGGCGAGTCACACTGCATGGGGGGGGGGGGGGGGTTGTACCTCCTGAATCAAGGTGGAAGAATAGAGAGTGTCGACATTCGGGTTGCACTGGAGGTTGGCTGGTCGGAGGAAAGTGGTGTGCCGAGAAGGGAGGCCGACTGGAGGTAGGGGTAGCCAAAACAACATGTAGGGAAGGGTGTTGAGCACATCACGTAGGGAAGGGAGAGGTGGAGAGGGAGTTCAAACACATAGGGTTTCTCCCCAAAAAATAAAAATAAAATGAAAATTTTAAAAACATAATAATATTATTAATATAAATTTTAATAATAATAATAATAGTAATAGTAATATTAATAATAATAACAGTAATAATAAAATTAATAATAATAATCATCATCATCATCATCATTATCTTATTAATAATATTCATTTATTTTTTTAATAATAATAATAATATTAATAAAATTTATTAATAATTATATTAATAACAAATTAATTACAATAATTTTATTATCTACAATAATAATATTATTATTACTAAGGTTTACAAATTTATATAATTTATTTATTTTATGTTTTTGGAAGTCACACGGTCACCTGGGATGACTGCACATTTACTACTAACCATGTGGGGCCGGTGCACCAGCCTGAAACCCACAAAAATTAACAAACCTCAAAAATTTTAAACCAACACTCAACCTGAACCGCAACTAGAATAACCGAAGACATGAAATAATAAAATAAAATAATTTTAAATGTTTGGTGTGACAATTCTCCCAACCACAAAAAAGTTCGGCCCCTAGAAATTCCCCTTGCTAAATGTTATTGAAAGATTGAGTCAAAGCCCATACACAACCAGATGAAACAAGGAATTTTGGGGTGACTATTTATTCCTCAAGTCACACCCAACTAATATATAAAAAACGACAACACAAAACAAGGGGTGAACACAAGAGGATTATCCAAACCCCAAGGATTCTACTAGTATGGAAATTAAAACCCAAACATACCACCCCAGGGTGGGGGCCAACATGAGAATTCCTAACACAGGATAACCAAAAGCCTCCATGCAACCAGACAACACCACCAAGACATTACCAGAAAACCATCTACAAAATAACCATAAAAACCGTGATAGGCAAAAGATATCTCAACATCACCTATACTAAGTGAATGAAATTCTCAATACACCTATAAACTAGGGAATTTCTAGCACAAACCACTCCAACTAAATGATATAAAACTACCACTAAAACTAAAAAATTCTCTATACCAAACAAATCTTCTACACTAGGGAAAAACCCATGAAAATAAATTGATACTAAACAATGAACTAAAATCCCCAGTCTTCCATTTTATAAAACCCAATCACGCATATAATATTTCAATTAAACCAAAACCATCCCATACAAGAGTCAAACACACTCAAGGATAACTGAAAAATTCAAAAGGGTAACATATAAATAGGTATAAGTGGTTGGAATTCAATAGAACAAGTCCATCACACCTTTACAATAAATGAGGAATTTTTCCAATAATAGGAGAAAAATAAAAAGAAAACTGTAAAAATTTATATCATAAAATGAAAAAAAAACAGGGTCAAGGTTCGACACAATATTGTCAACTCTTGATTTCCCATGAGCTTTAATTTGAGTCCTACGTCTCGAGCTCTGATAGATGAAGTGCCCCCTGCCTCATAGTCATGCACTTGAATCTTCCGGTCACAAATCCTTTATCAAGTGAAACTTCCTGCAGAACTTCTCCAGAAGACTCAAATGACCTAAATAATGAATGTCTTCAGAGGGATGAGATGTGGTTACTTCACCTTCCCAAACTGGCCACACTGGTGGCACACACAAGTATGATCCATCAAAATGAAATCCAGAACCATTGATGGAGGCTCCATAGAATCTGGTCCCTCTGAAATGTATTTCTCTCCAGATGGTGTACCTTAATGAGTAGTAAGAGATGTTGGATAGCCACTCACCTGCACATCAGAGACAAATTAAGCTTGGAATGGTTCATCTACTAGGTTCTCAAAATGATGGTCTTTTGAAGAGAGGACGTGCACCGGGATCTATGGATGAATATACCCAAAATAAAGAAGTATTCATGAAATCCTGCGATAGTACCTCTAGAGAAAAGGAAACTAGTTCCTTAAAATGGTCAATGCAGGCCTTCATTTTCAAATGGCATTGTTAAATACCAATGAGCTATTCCTTTTTCTATATCTTCATCTCTTCATGTATAAAAAAATTAATGAATACAGAATTAAAAAAACCCCACATCATCCCAACATTCAATGATGGTGAGGCGAACAACTCCCATTCGTCCATAGATGGACCTTTGAATACACCCAAAATGGTACGTACCCTAACAGCTTCAAGTGTCCCCAAAATCTTGAAGAAACTATCGACATCTTCAAGTCATTCTAATGCCTCTAATGATCATAAATCACCATAAAGAATAGGAAACGTTGGAGAAGAACCAAAAATTCTGTGTTAGTAATTAGATATCTAGGAAACCTTTTTGGGTGGAATTTTATGAACAACGCATGAAATATAACACCCAATCCAACGTAAGACCAAAACATAATCAGGAAGAATATATAAATCCAAAAAATTACCTAATAAACCAATCACATACAAGAATAACCAACTATTACCTTTTTAAAATTTCATTTTTCATTTTAAATTTCAAAACAACATTCTTTCAAGACCACTTTTCCAAATTTGAAAAACCACTTTTAAAAAAAATCTTTTTAAAAATCATTTTACCTTTTCAAAATCTCTAAATTTCAAGGCTATTTTTCAAACATGGAACCACTTTTCACCAAACAAAATCCACTTCTCAAAGAGAAACCAACTTCCCAAAACCATTACATTTTGGAAACTCACCCATGGAATCCTATGAACCACCATATGCATGTCAATCTATTTACATCTACACATGCCATCATTGACATTCCACACACATCCCCCCACATGTGAAAATGTTCATAATGAACAAAAATGGTCACACCAAGCCATTTACTTAAAAATTCCATACATTCACCAAATTTTCAACTCAATGAAATTTAATTTTTAAAACATATTTTACCAATTTAATTCCATTTAATGGAAAACATTTTCATTTCAAAACCATTTTCAATTTCAAAAACCTTTACACAAACCAAAACCAAGACGAAACTCAACCTGCATCAATGTAACAGAGTGAGGGACTAGTAGTCATGATTATCCCAGTGACTTGGTAGTGGGAAATTCACAATGTAAGAATCATCAACTCATATTCTCTTAAACCATGTAATTAGACTCCACATGGGTCACTACTCCATGTGAAATCACAATGTAACACTGAATTTCCACCATTGTCATCCATCACTCAAAAAATAAGAAAAAAATAATCAAATCCCATAATACCCCTAGAAACTCAAGGTTTGGGATGATCCAGGGGTTGTGACGCCCTACCCATATAGACTTCTTGAGTTCTGATATTCCTAATCTCTAACTATCAAACACACCAAATAATAGAAACCTTCATATAAATTTTTTTTGTCACAAACCAAACTTGGTCGACCCTAAACCAGTCTCCTGATCCAATCACTGGAATAGAGCGAGAAGCCTTCCTGATCCCCCATAGGATGTAAACTAGTTCCGGGAATCAAAACATGCAAGTGGGAATGATTTAAGAGAAAATAAATAACTAGGAATGAAAAAATAAAAAATGCAAAAATAACCCACAAATAAATATTAAATAAATAAATAAACCATTTCAGTTACAAGACACAAATGGGAAAAATAAAAACTAAATAAGAAGCTGAAATCAGTCCCACTGAAAAAATCTCCCAGTGACCTCAACGTCACAAACAAAAATGAGACTAAACCACTATGACGATAAACACAAGGACCTGCAAAATAGTTCATATCTATCAACACCGAGTGTTATAAGTAGGTTGGGAGATTCACAAGTCAGTAGACCCCCCCCCCCAGATTCCATACCTTAACATTCCCATGGAAATCCATTAACACTAGTTTTAGATACAATTATAAAAATAAGTTTTTTTTCATTTTATTAACAAACAGATGTTTCCCATTATAAAAACCAACACACTCCACATTTCATTTTTTCAAAATATTGTTGTTTTGATACCAAAACTAAAACAAATACTTAAACATATTAATTAAAGATATGCTGAAAATAAATGAATGAATGAATGAATGAATAAATAAATAAAAAGTTCATGATGTAAACTAAAAACAACTGAATGTAAACAAGAAGAAATTAAATGTAACTGTGGGTGATCATGAACATCCCTAGAAGACAACAAGACGTAGTTGGTTTAGAACAACCTTCCAGCATATGGTGAGGCCCATAAGTCAATTAACACTGGTTCCCAAAAATTACAAATCCAGTGGAACATCCCACCTTTCCTATCTACAATCCAGGGGGTACCAACTCAGATAATCAAGGTTGGATAGAAACAATCACTCGATCCCCTAAAAGACACTCAGGAAACCATGGTAAAATAAAATATGTAAGTGGGAGGTCCTTGCATGTGTGACTCACCTTATCTTTCTCCACTGCACTTGCCTACCCCAAACAAAAACATCACCTTTATGATAATATATAAAAGTAAATCCTAGATTGGGGTTCCTAATATATAAATACATGTGTACATATCATCACTAAAAAATACAATTGGGCTGTAACATCATATAAAAATCCAAACAATTCATTAATAATTAGTAAATTTCCAAATGGGTTTTTAAATTCTATGTTCCGACATATTATCATAAAATAATTTCTAAACATTGGGTAAGTACACATTCTTATAAAACATGACAAATGGACCCTTAAGTCAAACATGTACCAAACGTAATCCAAGTACCAAATATTCATACACTTTTTAGATTTCATTTAAAACCAACTTTTTGAAACTACACAAGGGAACTGACATCATTTAGAAACCAAAAGACCTTTCATTAAACCAATCCCATCTTTATTTCAAAACTAAGAGAAAAACTCACAACACAATCAAAATTCAAAATAGGCCTCTAGATTTACACACCCAATTCATTTAACAAAGATTTTACTGATGTTTTCAAAATAAAAATCAATTACCACATCCACATTATCACTTTCAAGCATTAAATTCCCAACATTACTTTACATTAAATCCAATTTTATCACCAAAAACTAGATGAAACCTTTAAAATGAATTTGTAGGTTCCAAATGAGCTTTTAAGTATTAGGAATCCAATACCTTTGTAAAACACCACACATGTAATCACTTCCAACACCATTTTTAAAATCACACAAGTCATTTTTGGAATCATAGAACCATTTAATAAAGAGAGAGAGGAAGAAAAGATAAATAATCCATTTTATTTTGAAAACAAAGGTTCAATAAAATAACCACTTACAATTCTATTATCACTCATAGGCTCATCCATCCATGCATTTTGTTCACCCATGGATGTCTCCATGTACAATGACATGGAACATTTAGTCTTTCCCCCAACCTATTTTCAAAGAAAAAAACACATACCTTCTATTAAACCAGTAAAATATTTCATGAAAACCAACATGTTTCATAAATCCAACCCAACACAAGCAAAAAAAGTTCAATAAAATTATTTTATGGAAAACACTACCCAAATCATATAACTTAAAGATTTAAAATAAATTGACATTTAATCAAATCCAATTTGGTAGGCATACTCATATGCATAAATAGAAAATAATATCAGATCCTTTTTTAGTAAATTCTACCAACAAGACACTACCATGAATAATCCATAAGCATAATAAAGGTGAGAACCAAATTTAAAAATTAATTTAAATGACTCAGGAACCAATGGTTTGCAATCAAAAAGGAAAGAACATGAAATCATCTACCTTGGTGGGGTACAGATGGAATGAAATCTCTATGGGAGAGAAAATAAAACCCTCCATATAATCCTAAAGCCCTAAAAATCCATGAAAATTAGTTTCACATCAACATTAGATTTAATGTCTATCTAAATTGAAGAAAAATAGTCCAAAATTGGAAGAACAATGAATCGATGTAGACACTGTCTATGAGAGGAGGCACGACCGGAGGAGGCACTACTGGCAAGAGGAGGCACGGTTGGAGGAGGTGTTTCCAGTGAGGGAGTGCACTCTTGTGAGTCAAACGATATGAGCGAGGGGGGGTAGAAAGCATACTGGTGGAAGAGGACACATCTGGGAGGGATAGAAACAAGATTTAGGGGTGGCCGGAGAGGCATGCAGGGTCACTCCTTGTAGGTTTTTTGAAGGCTTCACCAAGGTGGTAATCATCAGCATCCACCGGAGGTCAACAAGGATGATTACATTGCCTCACCATCTCCATATACTTCTACTGATGACTAGGAGGCACTAACTATCATACCTGAAGATCCTAGGGTAGAGGGTCCTCTCCCCATATATGAGATCAAGTGGTGCGCCCGGAGGAGATTAAAAATGGTGGTTTTAATCCATGTTCGTCCTTAGTTCCATATAATCCTAGGTATCATATGACCCCCAGTCATTTATTGTGTCCCCTTTCTCCCATATTCTTAGAGATCTCAATTAGATGATTCCATAAAAGGCTGGGGGGGTCTATGTATTCCTGTTTTCCATCCAGTGCTAAGGATCCCTTAAAAAGTGTTGCATTGTCCCCCAGTCTCTCATGGTTCACTCGATCCCAAAGGGAATCCTCACCATAAGGACCCACCATATAGTTCCTCGATAGAGACCCCTTTAAATCCCAATAATCATATTGATCTTGTTTTCTCCACATATGATAGTGGAAGTGAAGAACCCATATCTCATAGCTAGGCCGGGGACCTGGGAAAGATTCCTTCTCGAGCCCTAAGATGTTTTACCCCTTCTCCTCTAGTGCTATCTAATCCAAATTCAGGGATATACTAGAGATCAGAATCCATAAAATGTAGAGAGTGCTCCTCGTCCCATTTCAAGAAGTTCAGGAACCCTTAGGCCACATCCATGGAATGGTATTTTTAATGTCATGTATTCTCATTTGGAATTCCCATGGGATTGGCACCCAAGTCAAGTCAAACTTCACTGTCACCCAGGTTAGCAACTATAAGGTGTCCATTGATTCCGTCCCTGAACATAAGAAGATTCCTATGACAATAATTAATTTTTCACATAGAATTAAGTCTCTTGGTTTCATGAATGTTGATCCCTACAGCTTCAATGTCTATATTTTTTGACATAAGAGCATTTCTATGGACAGAGTTCAGGATGATAATCAATACATCACCACAAGGGTGACGTAGGGAAACACTTCCATCTTCTCTACTTTTTTTATATGGGAGTTGTGATACCCAAAAAGGGAATTCTTATGGAATGATCTTGATTCTTTTGAACCTAGATACCTCACCTCTATTTTTTGGCAAGAATTTAAAATTCTTGTAAGCCCAAAGGAGAGGATGGGCCAAATTCCTTTTCCTAGGAGGGGAATCTTGGATTTTGTGAAGTTTATGGCAAGTAAATGGATTATAGACATGGGATTTTCTATTTATCATTTCACATGGTGTAATAACCAAAGGGGGAGTCTTGGTTCATGGAGCTGATTAGATCATTGGTTCACTAACATACATGCAATCTCAATGTTTGATAATTCAAAGTTTGATAATTTGGTTCATGGGCTCTCTTATCATTCCCTTCTATTGGCCTCTCTTTCCTCCAAATAGGATAAACATTCCAATTTTAGATTCAATAATCCATGGACCTATCTGTCGGGCATTCATCAACTAGTCAGTGAGGTTTGGGGTGTTTATCATCTGGGCCATCTAGGGATCATTCACCATACCAAACATATAAGGCTGAAAATTCACTTTAGGGTTGGATTAGTTATCTCCATTCCATTTTAAAGGACTTGGATTTGCTTATGTATACCATTAATCAAATCTAATTCAGCCTTGATGATGATTGTAATGTACTTGTATTTGAAAAGTTAGCTATCAAGAAAGATGATCCATCTACTGTAATTTCTTGGCAGGAAAGAATGGTGAGGGGGGACTCTAGAATAAAGTGGTTAAGGGAGGGGATAAGAACACTACCTTTTTTAACGCATGTATAAAATAACAAAAGATAAGTTCTAACTCTAGAATAGTCTTTAAATTTGGTACCTCTTCGGAGGGAAAGGATGTTTTTGGGGTTCGAGATCATTCTTATTTCTCTAATCTCCTAGAATTCCCTAATCTGAGCATGCCTAATAGATATCCAAGGATAATTGATGACATCTTGGACGTTACTCCTGACCATGTTCCTCAACAAATATATGATATGTTTAGTCTTATCCTGGATGAGGCTGATATTCATGAGGCTATATTGACATTAAACTAGAATGTGTACATAGACTAAACTGTTTTATAGGATCTTTTTATAGAATTTCATGGGATGTGATAAAACATGATGCAAATGTGGAAATTAATGAATTTTCAAGGGAGGAAATCTTCTACAGATCGTGTCTGCTACAACTTTTTTCCTCATTCCCAAGATTAGGAATCCATCGTCCCTCCTTCACTTCAGAACAGTGAGTACGTATAAAATGCCTTATAAAATTCTGGTGAGTGTTATCAACTATAGGATTACTCCTCATCTCCCAGGATGGGTGTCCCTAAAACAACATGGCTTCATACAGGGTAGGTTCATAAAAGTAGATATTTCTCTATCCCAGGATATTTTCAGATACCACGACACTAAAATTCCTCAATCCAACATGGACATTAGGATTAACATGAATAAGGCAAATGAAAGGATTGAGTAGAGTATCATTAACATGGTTCTGAAAGCTATGATGTTCTCTTCATGGTCTATGGATATCAATTTCAGGTGGTTTAGTTCCTCCTAGTCTGCGATCTCTTACATGGTGAAAACACACTTATTCTTCAAATCAACTTATGGCTTAAGGAAAGGGGACCCTTGGTCACTAAGCCTCTCCATCCCATCCCATGATTTTATGATCTGGCTCATCAAGAGTAGTGTGTCAAATTTTGAGATCCTTCCCTATCATAGGAGGTTGAGCTCTCTCTATATTAATCGTATCATGTTTTTATATGATACTAAAATTTTCATGAATACCAGAAGCATATCCATAAGGGTCTTTATCAATGTTTTGTAGAATTACAATCGATGAAGTGGATATATAATCAATAACTCAAAGATCGACCTATTTTTCTCCAAAAGATGTAACACTGGGAAAGCCTCTTCCTTGTGAAACAACATTGATATGAAAAGGGTCCATTTTACGATGGATTACCTGGGAGCTCTGATGACCTCGGTCAGGATTCATATTCAGGATTTTGATCTTATTGTGTGTAAGATCATGGATTGAGTGCTCAACTGGAAGAACCAACTTCTATAATTTGGGGGAAAAAGTTATTTGGTGAATAGTTTACTACTGGCCACCCCCATTAATGCATTATCCTCATCACATGTGCCTAATGGAGTCATCTCCATGATTGATAAGATTCTTGAAAGCTTTATTCGGGATGCACTGTTAGAGGGAAAAAGTATTTGGATTCATGGAGTAAACTAGATCATCTCATCTAACAAGGTGGTATCAATGTTATAATTATTATTGACATTCTCCACTACATCCATGAAATTTTTTCATGGGAGGTCTTGGAGAAATGTATGCTATGGGGGAAGTCTATGGGTGGGTAAAGGAGTGGGAGCTTGGATCAGGATGACTGCCATGGATCATCCTTCTGTTCCTCAATCCTCTTTATTACCCTAGTTATTTAGCCCAAAACTTGGTGTATTATGGGGAATGGAGACATATATTTTTGGAACCATAACTGGGCTGGTGTGGTCATTGAATTTCTTATATTCCCTATCACTAATATCTCATTCAAGGAGTATTCCATGCATTTGTCTTTTATTTCATCTATTATTGATAAGGATCAAAAGGAATTATTTGATTTCATCAATGTCAACAAGTTTTTAGACATGTTCATTTTTACTCTATCTTGCTCGGTGGCCTTATCAACAAGGGATTTCTGGCGGGTCTTGGCTACAAATGTTTCTTCCAATATATCGAAGGAGAACCAATTATGCAAGAGGATCCATAAAAAATCTAACTTCCTTCTTTGGTGTATTAAGAACAATTCAATCCCATCAGGAAGAAAACATTAAACGATGTGTTATCTGCTTGGATTCTAGGTGTTTCTGTTGTAAGGAGAATTAGTAAGAGAATATGAAGCCTATTTTCTTTAATGGTGAATGAGCATGTGAGGTATGGAACTTTTTTGTGAGTTTAATTCTTTATCGGCTCATCATATGTCTGATGATCCTCTTTTGGATATATGGTTTAGTGGCTTCAGTGACATGGGTTCAAAGAAAATGGCTCTTACTATGGTGCTTAACTCGGGCTACCAGTGTCTCTGGAAATCATAAAATAACTTGACATTTGAGGGATTCCAAACCTTTATGAGCACTATAATTATGTGTAGTCAAAACCTACTAATCAATATAGTTAGGAACTTTAATGAGAATCATGATACCCCAACCCTTTAGCATATACTTCTCAATTTTTCAATATCATGTCTGGAAAGTAACGTCCCGAGGTACCTTTGGGTGTTGTGTCTCCCACTAGCTTGTGTTTTAAAACATAACACTAATGGTTCCTTTCATTAGAGAGTTATTAGTAGAGGTGGCATTGTGTGAGACTCTAGTGGATCAATAATATTGGCTTTATTTTCTATCCTTGGAAGTGGCTCCTCCAAATAGGTGGATGCCAACACAGCCCTTACAGGATTACCTCTATGCCAACATGCGAACATCATTTTCTATAAAGTGAGGATAAACTCCCTGATCCTACAAAATTCTTTGAATAAATTGGTTCTATCCAATGGTTTATATCTTACACCATCAAAACTTGTTGAGTTATTCTTAACAGTAATAATAACATCAATGTGCTACATACATAGCGTTGTTTTTTAGTTCCTTGGAACGTGTGTTCTAGTTTTATGAATCACTGTTTCCAGGTGGTTTCCATTGGTATTATTTATGGAACTAGAAACTTCCAATAGTTCTTTATCCAAAGGGGACCTTATTTCCAAAAGAGGGGGTTCATTAAGTTTGAACTTTATGATACTTAAGAATGTGTATTGGTCGAGAGTATGGGAGGTTGGACTCATCACACCCTTTTGTGGGGAATTATTATCTACTCTAGGACTCTGTTTGTAAATTTAAGATATTTTCATGAATCTTTAGTAATTCACCAAGCATAACATAATTTTCCCTTCAAAATTACAATCACTTATTCACATGTGTAAACATTATAATCATCAGTATTCATTCAAGGTTCTTCATTAATGGAAATATCCATATGTATTTGAGGTTATCCATCAATGGAATCCTCTAATATACTACTTATAGATTCTTTTAATCATATTTGTGATGATACTCATTTTCAGTCAACTTACTGGGGCACTCTAGAATTTATTTTCATCCGGGGAGATGAAGGTTTGGTTTGATTTTGAGATCGTGCCCAAAAAATGGGTAACCTATGTATCCTTGTAAAAGGAATCAAAACCCCTGTAGTTTGGTTCCACTGAATGGGACACATCAAACCTTTTAAGGTCACGTGATAAGGACCTATCCGTACAGATTAATTTCATGTGGTATGGAAATATAAGCGAATGATTTTTAGTCAAAACATAGTGTGGAACTTATACTGAAGTATCCCAATGAACATGGAAAGGATATGGGTTTCCAAGTAGGATTAGACCCTATTTGGAATATGGACCAAGGAGAATAGGGTTGATTTAAGGTGTTGGTTTTGAACCTCAAGGAGGATTCCTACATATCTCATATATATGAGAATCAAATCCCACTTAGTTCCATTAGTCTCATAAGAGAGTATAGTCATTTGAGACAAATGACTTGGGGATTACATCTTGAAAAGGATGCCTTAATGATTTTGGGGGTTTAATTTGGGGCTTATTCCTAAGGAGGATTCCCAAATTAAGTGAATTAAAGATAGATTCTGGAAGTGGATATCCAATGAGATCGGGCCCTAAAAGGGCTTCCTACGTATCCTAGTTTGAACAACAATCAGAGTTCTTATAGTTCCTTCAATTGTGCAAATGTTTTGACCATGACACATCTCTAAGCCAATATGATTCATGATTGGTGTGAGAAAAAAAGGATGTCAAAAATTCAACAAAGGCATTCACACTTTCAAAATTTTCCTCTTCCGCTAGTGGAAGAGGGCACGTCGACCATGGAAGAGGGAGAGGAGGCGAGGGAAGAGGGTGAGGTGACGAGCCTTCCCTCTATTCCCTTCAAATTGGACAAGGTTCTAATGAAATGAGGAAGGGAATCTTAAGGGGTTAAAATAGGATGGCTACCAATGAATTGATCCTGGTAGGGGAGGGAGACTTCTCCTTTAATTAAAAGGAAGAAATATACGTATGAACCCTACCTTCCCTACCATAAATTTGAAGTTTCATGCTCTTTGAGCAGGGTGAGGCTAGGACACAATCCATTATTCTCATAACCGGGAACTTACAAACACTGTTTTTGGGAGAAAGGTTTGTGTGACTGTGGATATAAAAACCCACATACACTCCATGAAACCTAACCCTATTGTGAAACAAATGTGGGAAACCTCTAACTATAGAAATACAAACCCAAATAGGAGACACGCTAATGTGCCTTTCCCATAGTTTTGATAAGTCAGGAGTTTTTGATGGAGGACTCGACAAAATCTCTTTCAAATAAGGGAGCCAAGGAAGAATAAGACTTTCCATGAATGGTTTTGATTAAGGATTTATAGATTGTAAACTGAATAGAATAAGTGAATCAAAGAGGGGCACCCAAGTATGGGCGCACAAGTACACTTGGGCGACCTGATGTTCACTTAAGTGATGGACAACCTATATGTTAATACTTGGGAAAGACCTAGATCAAGATTTCAAGAGTATTAATAGGTAATCCCAGAAGTGGGGCACTCAAGTTATAATGGGAGGAATGGGTGGTGCACAAGTATTTCTGATTTGGGGAGGTTGGTTTCTTTAGGCATGCAAGTGTTATGGTTTTCAAACACAAAAAGGACTTAAGTAAAATGATCCTCCCTTAAATCCTCCTCTCAAGGTGTTGAAGAACTGCATTGATTGTTTTTTAGGACTGGGGCGATGTACTAGGGTGAACAGAGGAGCAATTGGGCTTCATCAAAATTTTTCCATACAAATGAGGGCCCCAAGGGTCTATTTATAGGAAAATAATTGAACTTGGGAGAAAGGAGTCTGGGCACACAAGTATGATATATGGTAGCAATGTGGCACGCAAGTGGTTGTGCACCGGATTGGTGGTGGAAAAGTATACTTGCAAGCCACCGGTGATTTGGCTATACTACGGAGAAGCTTTGACGACTTAGCCAAAATCATAGTTTCATTCTCCTCAAGAATGGTGGCGTGCAGGTGTTTACGTGTAGGTATGTTAGGAACCTTTTTAGGGACTTAGCCAAAATATTTCTCCATACCATGGGGGATGCACCCCCACACCCTTGCTTGGGATCAGTGTTAGGCTATGGTCCTGGCCCTTCGGTCCGGTGCCTTCACTACCATCCCTGAACCCCATGAAAAATGGAGAGTCGCACTATGAGATTTTGGATCCCTCTTGAGGACATTTTGAGTTACGACACATGGAAATACATCATCAATTGTGGAGAAGTGTAGGAAAAACATTTCATAGTGTCTAAAAATCCCCCCTTTATAATTGTATTCATTCCAAATGAAAATAATCTTGTTCTAACGTAAATGTATGGCTCTTTGACGCATTCCAACATCATGTTGTTATAATTGGAGTTGTGTCATTTATGGAAGGATGCTCTAATTTTTTCCCTAATCCATGGGGCCTAGTGAGCATAGTTTGATTTTTTCTAGGGTTATATAGAAAACCCCACAAACATTATATCTCTTGAATTTTTATTTCTCAATATTACCTAAATCATATAAAATATAAATTTAGTGATATGAGACTCGACTTTTGTTCAGATTTCCCATCGCGAGTTCTCAATCTGGTGAGTACCACGTCTCTTAGCAGTTTAGAGTCATGCATGTTAGACTATAAAGGGCTAGTATTTAAGGTTGAATTGATTTGACCATACCTTTTGAAATTAGATCCCAAACAGGACTCTATGGATAAGAATTTTTATAATATTATTTAAATATTTCGAAGGGGAATCATGAGTCAAGATTTTTATGGTCGCAAAATTTAAAATGTGTATCAATATAAGGTGATTCCCCTTCAATAATCAAGTTACCATTATTTTGACAAACCTGTTATGGTGGTTGTATTATGTAGGGTGAACTGAGGCATATGCTGCATATCCAAATAGTGGCATCTTTTGGTTGACATTCCTATTATGTAAGCAAATTATGCAAGGCTACCTAAGGGCACATGCTGCATAGTCAGGCAAAAGAATTCTTAGGAATTTAACATTTCGTTATTCACAGATATGGGAAAATAATATTTGGGTGACTCAAGACCACAATGATGGGTTTTCCAAGGAAATTAATTTTAATAATGAAAGGGATATTTTATACTGACATATGTCAGGAATAGGAAAACCATTTCTATCCAAATATGGCTTACGAGTAATGGTTAAAATTTATCAGAAAGGGGATTTTCTGATATCATATTGTGTAATTTTATGTCATGCAGTGTGGATAGTGTACTGTGCAGTTTTAAGTCATACAGTGAGGTCACTGTACTGTGCAGTTTTAAGTCACGCAGTGAGGACATTGTGTTGTGTAGTTTTAAGTCACGTAGTGATGACATTGTGTGGCATTAATTTAATTTCATTAGCTCTAACCGAAGGTATGAGACTCTACAAATTTTTTGATAATTTTTTTAGAAACATACAATCATATTTAGGTATATAAGGGAAAATTCTAAACTGTGATTTGGGAATTTTTAAATATTAAGAATGATATGGAAAAGGAACTAAATGCATTGGAGGCATCCTTTTTTTCAAGAATGAAGTTACAATTATTTGACAAACCCATTATGGGGGTTGTATTATGTAGGGCCAGCTAGGGCATATGCTACATATCCAAATAGTAGCGTCTTTTTTACTTGAAGACTTTTTATGTAGGTAACTTTTTCAAGGCCACCTAAGGGCATGTGCTACATAGTCAAGAAAATGAAATCTAAAAAATTTAACATTTTACTGCTAAAAGCCAAAGAAAGTTTATAGAGATTCATATTTTCCAAAGCATAGAGTTTGGTTTATGGATAAAGGTACCTGAATATGGAAAAGGTATTTCAATGAAAGATGTCCAAATAATCGGAGGAATATGACTTTTACGAAGGTCTGACCCAAATGTAAGCAGTATGGTGTCTATATATTTAAGTCATGCAACTAAGACTAGAAAAAGAAAGAGTATGTGATATGTGGCCAAGTGGTTCCAAGGTTATTTCATATTTTATTTAACACATGGTAATGGAAATCTGTAAACTTTGGTATTGAAGGATTTCATTCTGGGAGAAAGATAATGGGAAAAGTGTACTTGAATAACTATTTTAAAATACAGATTCTTGTATATTGTCATCATTGTTTGAACGGGAAAAATGTACAATAACCAAGAACGAAGTTACCGTTACTTGTGAAACACGCTATGGGGTATGTCTTATGCATGGAGAACTAGGTAATATGCTATATAACGAAATAGTGTATTCTTTTGACTAACATGCTTATTATGGAGACAACATATGCAAGGCAGCCTAAGGGCACATGCTGCATAGTCAAACAAAAGAGTAATTAAATATTAAATATTATGTCACCAGAAACCTTAAGAAGGATTACGATGATCTAGAAATATTCAAGAGTAAGAGTGTGAAATATGGAAGGGGATTTTTCTCAATGCACATGAGAAATATTTTTATCAATATTGGACATGTGTTTGATGTCCGTTATATAGATCTGAATCATATGTAAAATGGATACATTGTTTTTTTTCTCTAAATTAATATTATGATGTACAGTTTAAAGTCATGCAATCAGGATATTATACTCTGCAGTTTTACATCATGTAGTGGAGATATTAATAAACCCATAATTAATTGAGACATTTTATTTATATAAAGAATCATTTTACCAAATTCTTAAGCCTTGTTGAGCTATACTCGGTGTGAGAAATAAAGATTATTCTATAATATAAAGGTGAAACAGGTGAAGAATGGGGTGTTAAATTTCCATACAGTTTAACATCGTTTGGTAAAGACAAGGATGAACCAATATGAAAATAAATACATATTGTAACTGAATTATGGGATAAAACCCAAGTGTCACTATGTGCCTTGCTTAGGGTAAGAATCAAGTCACAAGTAGCTCTTAAAACACTCCCTATGCGCGTTTGATTCTTATACAAGGAATAAAGGGTTTTTTATCATGGCTGGGCCCAATATTGGAGATCTATGCATCTCTATGTATATCATTGAAAATGATAACCAAGCCATACGTAGTTCTTGAAAAAATTATTTCTCACACCAATCGAGTTTGAAATGAAGAATGGGGGATTTTGACACCTTCTGAGAGAACGATAAATATTAAGACATAAAATGGTATAACGATAAAATCATATATCTTAAGGAAACACTCTGTATAGATCTGATTCATTTACATGAGGAGAAATGAAAAATAAGAATATTTTGTGACTATGGATGGGCCCAAAATCGGAGATTTAGGTGTCCCTATGTATCTCATTGGAAAAGAAGAATCAATCCATAAATAGTTCTTGAAATAAGGTCTCTATGCAGATATGACTCAGAAATAGGAAAGAGAGAGACTCATATGCTACTAAGGAGTAGTGATGATGTCAATGATGTTTTCTTATGGAAGCTTCTAACATCTAATAGAGAAAATGCTAGTTGTACAAATGATGTCTTGTAGTTTAACGTCATGCGACAAGTATGAAGATGTTACACATTTTAGGTTCATGTAGCATGTATGCTTATGGTTGTTATATATTTTAATGTCTTGAAACTAAGACATGGGGGCTGTGAAATTTTTTGTATTACAGCAAGGACATTATACTATGCAGTTTAAAGTCTTGCAGTGAGAACGTTGTACTGTGTAGTTTAAAATCTTGCAATGAGGATATTGTACTGTGAAGTTTTAATTCTTGTAGTGAGGACGTTGAATTGTGCAGTTTTAAATCTTGTAGTGAGGAAAAATGTGTTTAACTACAAAAAGTATATCTTTAAGAATCTCTCATTGGTTAGATTTTTAATAAGCTCTCCATCCATTGAGATTAAGGCATACGCTCCATTTGAATAGACCTTATGTATTGAATAATGTCATTCCCATTTTGGATAAAGCTTTGGAAGTTTATTTCCTAGTATCATTGGGGTCCTAAGGACCAAAAGGAATTCTCCTTGAAGAAATGAACACTGGAAAACATTATTGTTCAGATATCGTGCTATTCTATTCTTATAGGATTCTAAATGATGCAAAGTATGAAAGATTTTCTTGTCTAATCATTCAAGTTCATTGAACAGTTTCTGAGACCTCTCATCTATAGGCAACTGATCACAGATTGCAACTCTGAGTGAAGGTAATTTCTTTTCAATTGGAAAAACTACTTCAAATCCATATACCAATGAATAAGGATTTGTTTGGGTAGAAGTGCAAGTAGTGTTCCGATTAGCCCATAAAGTAATCAAAAGTTTATCAAGCCATGTTTTTTATCATTATCCACCATTGTACAGAGTATATTTGATAAGGTCTTGTTGAAGGCCTCTATCTATTTATTGGTCGTTGCATGATAGTGAGATTAATGGTTGGATTTAATATTATGCTCCCAAAACAACCTTTTTACCTTAGCAGAAGAAACATTTGTTCAATTATCCATCAAAATAGTTTGAGGGACACCAAATCTGGTGATGAAATTAGTTTTGAAAAAAATAACAATGATTTTTCCTCGAACGTCTTTGAGAGGTATTCGCTCAGACCATTTAGGGAAGAATTCAGTAGTCGTAAGGATGTATTTGAATTTCTTGGCCGCAGATGGAGGATATGGTTCTACTATATCGATTCCCCATGTGGAAAATAGCTAGGAGTATTTAGTTGTATATAAAAACTCTAGAGGTGGATGAATAAATATGGCATACACTTGTAAGGGATGGCATTTTTTAGTGAAATATATACAATCATGCGTCATTGAAGGCCAAATGTATCCAATCCTTCATATCTAGTTAGAGAGTCTATTCCCAAACTGGTGGGCACCACAAACTCCTGAATGTACTTCTTTTATGACAGATTCATTGTCTTATTTATCAATATATCTGAAGAGGATTCCATTTATGCCTTTCTTTTAGAGGATCTTTTAGTGTTCTAGACTATCATAAAGAGTGAAATTGGCTTCTCGTCGTCAGATCTATTCTTTTTCATCCATATCTGGTGTAAGTATCCCATTTGAAGATATTATATGATGGATGTTCTCCATCCCTTGGTATGACCATATAGTTCAGATGTAGGGATAATTTCATTAATTTCCTCTATTCTAGTTTGAAAAAAAGGTAAAAACACACAACTCTAGGCTATGATGATGACGATCTCGTCACGATTTGGATCTTCCAAGGCTATAACTGCATTAGCCAGTGCATCTACATGAGCATTTTGTGATTATGGGATATAAGACAATGTCAAATATGAGGGAAATTCAGCCATTAACCCTCTGACGTAATCACAGAAAGGGATTAAATCTTCTTTTATAGTAGAATATTCCCCATTAATTTGTTTGATTACCAATTTTAAATCACCTTTCACCTTTAAATGATCCATTTTCACCAAAAGGGATAATTCCAAACCTACGATGAGAGCTTGATATTATGCCTCGTTGTTGGCACCACCTTTTGACAACACGAAGGAATAAGGAAATACATCATTTTCTAGGGAAATAAGGAAAATTCCTATCCCAAATTTATTGAGTTTAGGTTTTTCCATTATTTTCCCGGTTGGACATATAAATGCACCATCAAAATATATTTCCCATATTTTGGAATAATCCCGAATAGAGAAGACCACTTCATTAGGATGTTTAGTATTAAATGATGTATATTCCGCAGATGGATTCTCAACATGGAATTCATCTATATCTTTTCCTTTTATTTCCTTTTGAGGAACAAAATATAAATAAAACTGTTAAAAAATAGCATCCCATCGTGCCAGACACCATTTAAGAATGGGATGACTAAGGATAAATTTGAGAGGATTATTGCAAGACACCAATTGGAATTCAAGATGTTGTAGATAGTGCTTCAATTTCTTAATAGAAAAAAATAAATTCTAGGAAGCACTTTTCAATACTTTAATATCGAGTTTCCACATCAAACATAGTTCAACTGAGATAGTAAAGGTTCTTTTAATTACCAGCAACATTCTTTTGGGTGAGGAAGGCACCTAGTGATCACTCTAATGTTGTCACGTAGAGAAGAAGATATCTTCCTTTAACATGAGGCATTAATAATGGTGGACTCAAGAGATATTTCTTGAGGGTATCAAATTCTTCTTGGCAGTCTTCTGTTCATTGGTAGGTGACACGCTTCTTCATTAATCTAGTGAAGGGAAAACACTTGCCTGCTAAATTGGCAATAAAGAGACAAATATAGTCCAAGTGCCCTTCGATTCCGCTTAATTATTTCAAATTATAAGTAGGTGACATAATAAGGATTGATTTTGTTTTATTAGGATCAAATTCAATATCATGATGGCGTACAACGAAGGCAAATAACTATCTTGAGGTTACCCCGAAAACACATTTTAAGGGGTTCATCTTCAAACTGTGTTGTCGATATTTATAGAATATCATATCCAAATCAACTAAGTGATTAGAATTTTGTTTGTATTTGATGACCAAATAATCCACATAACATTCAAATAATTTCCATAAGATTTTTTTGATGATATAGTGCAAGGCACATTGTTATATTGCACCAGCATACTTTAAGCGAAAGAGAATTACCCGATAGAAAAACAGACCTTGAGGGGATCTTACAGCTGTAGATTCTTCATCCCCTGGGGCTATAAAGATTTTATTATACAATGAGTATCCATCCCTGAAGTAAAGAGCTTCATATCTAGCCTTTGCATTAATTAAAAGCTCTTAATCGGAACTAGAAAATCATCTTTAGGGCAATGTCAATTAAGATCACCAAAATCAATTAAAAATATAATTTGACCATTCGTACTTTTCACTGGAACAATTTTGGCCATCCATTTTGGATAATAAAATTATGTAACAAAGTTATCCTTTATAATCTTATCAACTTCAACTTCAATTTTAAAGGCATGAGTTGGGTTTTTTCTTTTTGCTACCCGCTTGAATCCACTATGTTATTCTAGAAAACCCAAAGGATGGTTGGATAAATAAAGATTAAGACATATAATTTAAGTATAATTAAAAGAAAATATATCTTTACGTTGAATTAGAAATGAATTATACTCCTCAGTCTCTTCAGAGGTCATGGCTGTACTAAGTAGAGTGGGGTGTGGATCTTCCTCTATACATATATTTATTTCTCTGAGCTCATCCTTGGTGGTAGAGACACCTTCCTCAAATGATGGAGGAGAATCCCTAAGAACATTATCCTCTTCTTCATTATGTGTTACCTCTTCTATTTTCACATGCATTGTAAATGATGAGGAAATACTCAGATAGTTATAGGAGGAGTCATTATTTGAACATCATGAAGAAGAGGCCACCATATCTGACCCTACTGATGATGAAGGTTCGTCCTGTAGGAATACAGATGGAATGATGGATTGAGAATATACATCTTTGTATTCCTCTAACATTACTAAAATATCTTTTACTCTAGTTGAGTATGTAGATCCTTATTGTAGTTCAGTGTATTAAATGAATACATCTCTATTTATACTTCCATCACTACTTGGTGGATCAAAAATTTATCCCATGTTGTCAAGCTCAATTGTCTTAATTAACATTATGGAAGTTATTGGAAGAGTGATTGGAGTTGGGTTTACCTTTTCAAATTAATTGATGGGTAACACAAAATCTATACTCATATGTATAAATGGATTTGTTGGGATATTTTCCAATTGATTCGGAGCATTTTCTATGGTTATTTCTTTTGTCAGGGACTTCATTCCTTCTGTGTGATAAAACTCTACCTCAGTGTATTGAGATTAACATGTTTTGAACATAACTGTTTCACCATACAACGCCCCCGATTTGACCATTGAAAGAGTACTTAAGGAAATGGTGGTATGAAAAAGGTATGGACACATGTCGATGAAGACAAGTCCTTCCATGAAAAATATTAAAGGCTGCATTATGATGAATAACCATGAAATCTGAATTAGATACAAGATCTTCAAACTGAGTTCTGATTGTAATCTCGCCCATAAGTTTTTGTTGGTTCTTATCATACCCTTGAAAAATTAAATTGGAAGGAGATAAATTAGATTCATTCAACCCCAATCTACAAAGTGTATGAACGATAATGGGATTGACTCTGGAGCCATTATCAATGAAGGCTTGTAGAATGTCCATGTTATTGACCTTTCTAGCCAAATACAAAAGACTGATATTTCCACATACAATATAATCTTCATCTTCATCAATAAAATATGTGAATGCATGACATTCTACAAGATCCTTATCTATACTGTAAACCTCAACATCATCAACTTCAGTTTCAAACTCTTGAGGACTTGAAAAAGACACAATGAGTGCCTCTCGAAGATCTTTTGACAGATTCAAATCATACAAAATTGATAACTTGGTTGAAAATAAGGTCAATTATTTTTAGACATCATACTTTTGGTCTAATGGTATGCATTTTCTGACATGGAGATGTATTTTTGTAGGTGATTTTGAATTTTATGCATCTGATTTAGCTGTATTATGTGTCAGAGTAGAAGCTAGAAATACTTCGGGCTTTGGTAGATTAGACCAACTAGGTATATTCACATTCTTAGAAGAAGACGGTGTATCTTCTAATCAGTCTTCCAAAATAATTGTGTCAGATCCAAATATGTCTTTCATGGAAGAAACTCTTTGTTCTTGATGAGTCCACAGAAGGGCTCTTCCACAAGTTTCTACCTCATAAATGGTTCGAGCAGGTGTAGAGTTAAAATGGTGATTTTTAGAATTCCCAAGTCTTCCCATGTATCCTCTACCTTTTCCTCTTCATCTAGTTACCCAATTAGGTATAAGGAATTTTGGCTCATTATAATGAGAATCACCATTGGAATAAGGATTCGTTAAATGGATAACATTAACAGAACCAAAGATTAATTCTTCTTTTGATAAAGATTATTCTTGATATGTTAATTATGGTTGTACCGTTTGGCGGGGCAGTGCCAGTGCTTTTAAAAAAGATGGCATAAAATCTACCAGGGTCAAGGAAAAATTTGGCCTTGACATAAGCATTTCTTCTTCTGACTGATCTTTATCCTTATAATCAATTCGTTTAATTGAGGAATGACCTTTTGATGAAGATTTTTTTACTTGGGAAGGAGTGGTAGAAGACACAATCAGTTGTTTCAACTATGTTCGTAAAATGGCATGAGTCTGGTTGATCATTTTCCTGATCATCCAATCGTCAGATTTCAGAACATTTTTACTTTTGACCTGTTTCCATTAAACTTCTTCATCTGGACCAATTGCAGTAACACATGCTACATGAGCTGATGAACTTTTCAGTTTTACTTTCCCAGAGTCTAACATATTTTTCAAGGGGTCCTTGAAAAAAAACATTCTGGGATGGGATGTCCTAACATCTGGTGAAATGGAAAATAATTTATAATATCTTCATCTCCTTTTTTATTTGGTTTCTTCAGCCTTGGGAACTGAACCAAATTGTTTTCAAGAGGTGATATGATGTAACCAGGAAATTGTTTATCTCGAAAGAATAAACTTTGTTCTTTAATTCCTCAAATTGTTTCCGACTTTAATCTATTTTATCATATTTATGAGGTAGTCATTTCTGCTGATTCATAGGAGGTGGAGCCCTTCGATATGATGAAGGTCTTGAAGTAGAAGTAGGTACAAGTGCCCGATTGATTGTGACTATAACAGCTTCTTCAATTCCTATCCTCCTCCCTAAAGCTGATATAATTACATGATTTTTAGCCTTAGTTTCTATATTAGATTCTTCTATCTGTTGAGCAATTGAATTATGGTTTCGAAACCCTCTTACGTATTTTAGAGAGATCAATGGAGTGTGTAACTCATCACATAGATTTCTAACAGAAATTGGCAGAAACTCTTATTGAGGGAGTGCTAGGCTGAAGGAATATGTCAATACTTTCCATTGAGCAATGAAATCTGAAAATATATTATTCTCACTTTGTTTACAATTGGTAAGATCAATTTTTTTTGTTTTTGGTAGCGTTTAGCTAAATTGAGGAATAAATTTCTGACGGAGAACTTCCCATCCAATAATTGATCAAGATTGTAAACTGTTATATCTAACAAAAGATGATCCTTGTAATGACTACAAAAAACACCTAAGATTTACTAATTCTTGTTTTTGAGTAGTTCCCATTATGGGACCATAATGAGAAGAAAAATATTTTATGTTTTGTTCCGGATCCCCCGAACAATTAAATATTATTAATGTGGTATTCAAAAATTTTGGTGGGGGTGGAATTGCATCCACTCATTCCGGGTAAGCTCTCTTTTCCGGATAAACTGGTGCACATTATTCCTCAATAGCTTCCAATTGAGTCATTAATGCCTCAATTGTGTTCATAATCATTTGGGGAATATCCGGATGAGCTATATTATGTGCAGGTATAGAAACTAGAGCTTGATCAGGTGCAACGACCGGAAAAACCACTTATGGTGGTGCTGATATCTACCTTGGATAATCCATAGGAATAGGCCTATCATGATGTGTTTGATCCTACCTTTATTGTGTAACCAGTGGAGGGAATTCATTATCTGCATCTGTAGTTACTAAAAATGTAACACCCGAGACTTTTATGTTATATAAATCATCAAAGGAATCTTTTTCTACACAACACTTTCTTGTCTTGATTTACATGATATCGCGACCTTCCTCGATAGCTTGCGTCGTACGCAATACCGAGTTTCACTAAACAACGATATGCTATTAAAATATTATTAAAACTAGCCGTTATATATAGTAATAACCACTTGTTGAAATTTTATAAATTTTATTTTTCAAAATGGACTTCATTTTTGGATTCGGAATATCGAAATTAGCCTAGGGTGAAATTTTGGTATTTTTCTGAAAACTTTCAATTTTTGATGAATAGTAAAACCACTAAGTGGTAGTTAAAAAACTGAATTTTTCATAAAACTTAATTTTACCGCTCCTGTGTGTGGAATTTCAAAAATCTGAGAGACACGATTAATGTTAGTAAGTAAAATGTGGTTCAATGAGATGAAAATAATTTTTTGGTGAATAGTAACTTTTTACTTTTTTTATCACGGTTAAAAGTAAATAGGGTAATTTTGGGTAAAGATGATATTATTATTACCCTAAACCATGTCCTAATTCTATTGGACAAGTGTAATTCGACCAATAACAAACTTAGGAATACAATATGACCATTTAGGCCCACTTGGATTAGATTAGGACATTTATTATTAATTTATTTAAAGAAGGGTTAAAATAGTTAAAATAAATGTTTAATAAGTAAATAATTTTTAATATGGGGTTATACATAAGATAAATTCGACTATAAATATTCATTAGAAATCTAAAATGATTTCCTACATAATGGTATTTTATTTGTAATTTTTAGACATTAAATAATGTAATTTATTTATGACACAAAGATGATGCAGTAATTATCTTATTAATGAAATATTGACATAATTAATGTTATAAACACAACAATAAATGTAATTTGAGACTTTTTATGAATTACACTAATTTTCTAGGTCAATATGACATGTTAGTATTGATTTAAGTAACTTGTTTTGAACTAATAATTCTGTTAGGATTTTCAAAAAAATCAATTACTAAATAGTGTCAAAATTGACATCAAATAGTTTTTAAAAAAAATATTATATTAGTAATTGTTATTTTATTCCTAAAAATCTAAGGTTCGGACAAATTACTTATATAAGGTTATATATATTAATAATAAACAACTTGGGGTTCTTTTGGCTGCATATAGTAAGTTTATTAACCTTATAGTATAAGAACACAAGAAGACACGGTAAAAGTAAAATTATTTAACTTAATGTTAAATCTAAATGATAAGGTTAAAATAGGAACCTAAACTTGTCGAAATTCTATTGGATGAGAGTATTTCGACCCATCCCCACCTTAGATTCGAAATATATCAATTTGGAGCTATTTAAAACCGAACATGACTTTATAATAAAATAATAGTTTTTGTTTTCCCAAAGGTACCCCTCTCATCCCTTATAAAAGAGCACCTCCTCCCCCTCTTCCTCACACCACTTTGAGCCTTCATTCTCAGCCAACCCCTACCAATTCATCCTCTCCACTTCCCAAGAGATATCCTAGAGGTCCTGGTATTCTTCGAAGTCCAATTTTATTTCCCTAAAAGAAGGTCTCAAAGAAGCACTTCAAAGAAGAGGTAATGTCCGTAACCGATTCTTTCAACTTTATTTATTCTTCCACTTCTTCTTCTTTAGTTGTTTCATTATGAAGTAATAAAATAATTATCACTCATATACTGATATGTTATTATAAGTATGAAACAACCCTATTTCACCATCTATCCATCCTATGGAAAAAGAAATCACCGCGCGTGCATACGTACGGAATACCATCTCCACGCCGTGGTGTAATCTATTTTCCACCACCACCTTACTTGGATGGGTATAATGGTGTAAATAATGACTATATATGACTATTATATAAAGTAATACGGATTATGAAATAGTATACATACACTCCAATACAATTCCACGATCATAGGAACGATATCATCACTCGTGCGTACGTACGGAATACCGTCTCCACGATGTGATACCACTCGTTCTACATGATCTTAATTTCATAATGATTATATAAATGAATTTAATAAATTAATATGATATATATTACACTAATACCATTCGGTAAATGAGGTTTCTATAACCTAAAGAGAAGAATAGGAATTTATTCGACAAAACACGCATAAGAACAAAAAGTTATAAACACCCGAATAACAAGTAGCAACGAAATATTACTACTAAGCTAAGAATATGACCATATATTATATAATAAAAATAAGTATGATTCTGGAATAATTCAATAACATTATTTAAATCATTATACCGGAGGTTCAGACACTTACTAAGAAAAACGGACCTAAGGTAAGGGAAATGTCACAATCTCATTTTTATCTGATATTGTTTATACGTTGGTATTTACTGGGGTGTATTTTATCATCCACATCCATGTTTCCTCAATATGTAATATTTATATCCTTCTACAATATTTTTTATCCAATTTTACCCTTCGGTGAGTTTTTAGTAAAAGATATGAAAGGAACCTTTTGTCGTTTTTCGTATGAGGTACTTTTTGACTTTTCCGACAAAAGTACGAGAAGAATGTTTTCTTTTAACTTATACGACATGAATGGATTTTTAAAACATTATTTCAAAAAAAATTCCATTACAAGTTTTCATGTTTATTTTTAATCAACTTATTTTAGTTTAAAATTTTATGACATGTTAAGAAAGGAAAAGTGTTTTTGAAGTAGAAAGGATATTTTCCTCAAGAATGCAGTTCAAGTGTTTTATCAAAATTATTTTACATCTAAGATAATAAAGGGTTCTTTTTTTGTCCCTATTATTACATTGATTTGATTATGTTGTGATAAAATTATTTTTATGAATTCCTTTATCATATATGAATTGTTTTATGATGTCATGATGTTTAAGATTCCCATTTTTATTACATGGTTTATGCAATGATGTATGGTTTATGATTTTGTGGCACACATAAGAATGGTATCATTATGAGATGGGTGGGACCTATATCTCCCTCCAATGCATTGGGTAAAGATTTTATATCTCATGAGATAGACAAGGTTGGAACGGTAGGTTATACCGGTTCAGTGAAACAGGACTGAAACGAGGGTGACTCGGTTCAGAAAGGGACTTTGTCCACTAAGATAGTCTTGGAAATGAGTCTTGACTAACAAGAAATGATTCTCTATGATTATGTATGTATGACACAAAGTTTCATGTTTTAAGTTATGATTACTGTGATTACATTTCACTGCCATGATTTATCCCATGTTATGAAATTATGATCTCTTTTGCTGGTTAATATTTCCAAAAGTTATGTGCTTATTTTGTTTACCCTTACTGAGAATTTGAGCTCACCCTTTTGTATGTTTTCTTTCCCCAGGTCAGGAAGAAGGCTATTAAGTAAGATATGCCAAAAGGGACTATAGATATGATGAAATAAATGGGAGACATTGTAGACTCTTTATGAACCAGATGTTTATGTTTCCCAGTTTCTAAAGACACTATACCTATACGGTCCTTTCGTGGTTTTGTTATATATTGTAATAAGTATGCTTCAATTTTGAAGTATTAACAATGTATGTAAAGTATGAGTCATTATAGTTGGTATCAGAGGAAAGGTATAGTCAACCTTTGGAAACTAGTATGTGAAATCCTTAGTAAGAACCCTAAGGATAGGTCTAAGCATATAACACAATCTTAGTGTTTTAGAAATGGCCATGAATAACCTAGGATAAGACCTTAAGTGTGAAATTTTATTCATGATTATGTGGTTTTCCTATTATAATTAGTGTTGCTCACATTATTCTTCTTGGTTTTAGTCAATGGCTAGAACCCGAAGGAATCGTGTTAATGAGGAATGTGACGGGCAATGCAATGATTGTCCCCCTGAACAGCCAAAGTTATGGGAGCTGGAATTCAAAATCTTGTAGCCATGCTCACACAACTTTCTCAAGCTATGAATCATGCAGGACTTCCAAACGAGCAAAGGAAGGAGAAACATTCTATTGAATCCTTCATGAGGCGGCGTCCACATTCTTTCAGCGGGTCTACTAATCCATTAGTTGCTGAACAATGGATTAGTACTACTGAAAAGATATTTTCAGTTATTCAATGTTATGAACATGATAAAGTCATCCTAGAATTGTATCGTTTGGAAGGAGATGCTAATCAATGGTGGGATCTTATTAAGAATATGAGGCAAAGGGATGAAATTGAGTCCATGGAATGGGATGATTTCAAGAACTTATTTTTCAATTAGTACTTCCCTCGTATTATCCGAACAAAGATGGAGAAAGAGTTTCTTGAACTGAAGAAAAAGGATGATGAATCTATTGGTACCTATGAAGAAAATTTTACAAGACTTGCAAGGTACGCTTCTGGTATTATTATCCAACCAGAGAGTAAGATCGATCGATTCTTTAGTGGCTTAAAACCAAGTCTTCGAAGGGCCTTAGCCATAAGGGACTTCAATGGCTACGAGGAAATCGTTCGATGTGCTCTCAAAGTCGAGATGGAGATTGGAGTATCCCATCAGTCATATGGGTTTGATAAGAAGAGGAAAATGGAATTCAAAGGAAAATCTAAAGAGCACACTGAAAAGAAGATGAGATTTCCCTTATGCTCAAAGTGTGGAAAGAAACATGGAGGGAGTTGTCTTAAAGGGACAAGTAAATGTTTCAAATGTGGAAAGGAAGGTCATCGGGAATTTGAATGCCGCGATGATGGGAAGAAGATGTCTAATGATGCAAACAAAGGAAGGGATACATAGATTGAACCTACTACACTTCAATGTTTCAAGTGCAAGGAGATAGGGAATTATTCCAATAAATGCCCTAATCCAAGGTTTGATGATGATGGTCGACATCAACAAACTCTTAAGGCTAAAGACAAAGGAAAGTCACATGCAATTTCTATCAGTGATGTGGAGTACGATAACGATGTGGTGAAAGGTACACTTACCATCCACTCTAAAGTAGCAAATGTTTTATTTGATTCTGGATCCACCCACTCCTTTATTTCTGAAAAATTTTCTAAGGGTATCACCGTATTACCTCAAAAATTATATGTTGAGTTAGCTGTGACAACACCTAATGGCACAACAGTCACATAAATAGTTTATAATTTTTCTCCGATCGAAGTTTGTGGGAAAGTGCTTCCTGCAAATCTTGTGATCCTTCCTATAGTGGAATTTGATGTGATTCTTGGCATGGATTGGTTTTCTTTATATGGAGATCATATCAATTTCCAAAGAAGGGAAGTCACATTTCATATTCCAGATCAATCTATGATCGTCTATCAATGCAAGGATAAACATAACCTTCCATTGGAAATTTCTTCCATATTATGGGTCTTGATTCCACTAAATGAAGGTTATTTATCTCAAATGGTTGGTGAGAAACTCACGATTAAGAATATGCCCATTTTATGGGAGTTTGATGATGTCTTTCCGGAGTAATTACTGGGTCTTCCAACGAATCGTGAAGTTGAGTTTTCAATAGAACTCGTAACGGGTGCTTTGCCTATTTCAAAGACACCTTATAGAATGGCCCCAATTGAGTTGTAGGAATTGAAGAAGAAACTCCAAGAGAATCTTGATAAGGGATTCATACGCCCTAGTGCGTCACCTTGGGGAGCACCTATTCTATTTGTTAAGAATAAAGATGGATCAATGAGGCTCTACATTGATTATCGAGAACTTAACAAGATCACTATCAAGAAAAAATATCCTCTCCCGCGCATTGATGACCTATTTGACCAACTACACGGAGCTCAATACTTTTCCAAGATTGATCTTTGTTCAGGGTATCATCAATTAATGGTCAAAAGGGAGGATAAACCAAAGATGGCTTTCCGTACAAGGTATGGACACTATGAATTTATAGTGATTCCATTTGGTCTTACTAATGCCCCTGTTATCTTCATGGATCTGATGAATAGAGTCTTTAGAGACTATCTTGATCAATTTGTGTTAGTCTTTATAGATGACATTCTTGTCTATTCAAAGATCAAGGAAGAACATGAAGATCACTTGAGAATTATATTGAAGACCCTGAGAAAGGAGAAGCTTTATTCCAAATTTACCAAGTGTGAATTTTGGCTTCAAAAAGTTGCATTTTTGGGTCACGTAATCTCAAAAGAGGGGATATCTGTGGATCTAGCAAAAACAGAGGTTATCGAAAGATGGTCGAGACCAACAACAATAACTGAGATCCGCAGTTTTCTTTGTTTGGCTAGATATTATCGACGTTTTGTGAAATATTTTTCACGATTATCCAATCCACTCACCAAGTTGACTCGGAAAGGAGTTAAGTTTGTCTGGAAGGAGGAATGTGAAGAGAATTTCAAGGAGTTGAAAAGAAGGTTATCCAATGCACCTGTGCTCATACTGCCTTGTAGTGGAGAATGATTTTTTATCTATAATGATGCATCAAAGAAGAGATTGGGGTGTGTTCTTATGAAAAATGATATGGTGATAGCTTATGCCTCACGATAGTTGAAAATCCATGAGAAAAATTACCCAACACATGATTTGGAGTTAGCTGCGGTAATCTTTGCATTAAAGATTTGGAGGCATTAACTTTATGGTGAAAGGTGTGATATTTATACTGATCATAAAATTTTAAAGTATATTTTAACACAAAAGGATCTGAATACGTGCCAAAGAATATGGTTGGAGCTGATTAAGGATTATGACTGCTCAATCCATTACCACCCTGGGAATGAAAACAAGGTGGCAGATGCATTAAGTCGACAAGACCATGCTAGTTTATCCATGATGAGGATCACAAAAGATCCAATATTTATGGATTTACAAAGGATGGATCTTGGAATTATAATGGAAGGGAAAAAATATTATCTTTCTCAAATTAATGTTCAACCATCTATACATGTGAAGACTAAAGAGGCACAAAAAGAAGATGTCGAGTTACAAAAGAAGGTGAGAAATGTTCCTGAATTCAACCTTGATTGTGATGGGGTAATAAAGTTCATGAATCAGTTTTGTGTTCCTCCCATACCTGAATTAAAGAATGAGCTGCTGGATGAGGCTCATAGTTCTTCGTTCTCTATTCATCCTGGAAGCACGAAGATGTATAGGGACCTGAAAGAGTACTTCTGGTGGGATGGAATGAAAAGAGATGTTGCTGAATATGTCTCTCGATGCTTGGTTTGTCAACAAGTTAAAGCTGAGAGACAGAAGTCTAAGGGGATATTACAACCATTACCCATACCCGAATGGAAATGGGAAAACATCACTATGGACTTTGTCACAGGACTTCCTAAAACATCCAAAGGAAATAATGCTATCTGGGTCATAGTTGATCGTCTTACAAAGTCTGCACACTTCATTGCTATTAGAGAGGATTTATCTCTGGATCAGCTTTCCAGGATATATGTAAAGGAAGTGATAAGATTTCATGGAGTACCACTTTCTATTATATCTAATCGGGATCCGAGACTTACCTCGAAGTTCTGGCGAAGACTTCAGCATACTCTGGATACAGAGTTGAGTTTCAGCACTGCTTATCATCCTCAGACAGATGGTCAGTCTGAGAGAAAAATTCAAACCCTAGAAGATATGTTGAGAGCTTTCTCTATGGATTTCAAAGGTGGTTGGGATCAACACCTACCTTTGGTGGAATTTTCTTATAATAATATCTTTCACTCCAGTATTCAGATGGCTCCTTATGAAGCTCTCTATGGAAAAAAATGCAGGACTCCAACTTGCTGGGATGAAGTTGGGGAAAGAAAGCTATTAGGGCCTGATCCCGTTGATGAAATGGCAGAAAAGGTCAGATCTATTCAACAACACATAAGAGCAGCTCAGATTCGACAGAAAAGTTATGCCGACAACCGAAGAAAAGACCTAGAGTTTGAAGTGTGTGATAAAGTGTTCTTACGAATATCTCCCTAGAAGAGGGTTATGAGATTTGGAAAGAAAGGGAAGTTGAGACCTAGATATATCGGTCCTTTCGAAATACTGGATCGTGTTGGGAAGGTAGCTTACCGATTAGCACTTCCACCGAATCTCTCTCAAGTTCACGATGTGTTCCATGTATCTCTCCTGAGAAAGTACATACCTGATCCTTCACATGTACTCAGCTCAGAAGTTGTACCGCTGGAGCAAGATCTTTCTTATAAAGAACAACCGATAGAGATTCTGGATTGTAGCGAAAAAGTCTTACGAAACAAGACCACTCGATTGTTGAAAGTTTTATGGAAGAACCACCAATTAGAAGAAGCTACATGGGAGTTTGAGGATATGATGAGGGAGAAGTATCCTCATCTGTTTGTTACAAAGTGACGAATTTCGAGGGCGAAATTCATTTTAAGGGGGGTAGAATGTAACACCCAAGACTTTTATGTTATATAAATCATCAAAGAAATATTTTTCTACACAACACTTTCTTGTCTTGCTTTACACGAAATCGCGACCTTCCTCAATAGCTTCCGTCGTACGCAATACCGAGTTTCACTAAACAACGATATGCTATTAAAATATTATAAAAACTAGCCGTTATGAATAGTAATAACCACTTTTTGAAATTTTATAAATTTTATTTTTCAAAATGGACTTCATTTTTGGATTCGGAATATCGAAATTATCCTAGGGTGAAATTTTGGTATTTTTCTGAAATCTTTCAATTTTTGATGAATAGTAAAACCACTAAGTGGTAGTTAAAAAAATGAATTTTTCATAAAACTTAATTTTACCGCTTCTGTGTGTGGAATTTCAAAAATCTGAGAGACAAGGTTAATGTCACTAAGTAAAATGTGGTTCAATGAGATGAAAATAATTTTTTGGTGAATAGTAACTTTTTACTTTTTTTACCACGGTTAAAAGTAAATAGGGTAATTAAGGGTAAAGATGATATTATTATTACCCTAACACATGTCCTAATTCTATTGGAAAAGTTTAATTCGACCAAAAACAAACTTATGAATAAAATATGACCATTTAGGCCCACTTGGATTAGATTAGGACATTTATTATTAATTTATATAAAGAAGGGTTAAAATAGTTAAAATCAAAGTTTAATAAGTAAATAATTTTTAATATGGGGTTATACATAAGATAAATTCGACTATAAATATTCATTATAAAGCTAAAACTATTTCCTACATAATGGTATTTTATTTGTAATTTTTATACATTAACTAATTTAATTTATTTATGACACTAAGATGATGCAGTAATTATCTTATTAATTAAATATTGACATAATTAATGTTATATACACAAAAATAAATGTAATTTGAGACTTTTTATGAATTCCACTAATTTTCTAGGTCACTATGACATGTTAGTATTGATTTAATTAACTTGGTTTGAACTAATAATTCTTTTATGATTTTCACAAAAATCAATTACTAAATAGTGTCAAAATTGACATAAAATAGTTTTTAAAACAAATATTATATTAGTAATTGTTATGTTATTCCTAAAAATATATGGTTTGGCCAAATGACTTAGATACGGTTATATATATTAATAATAAACAACTTGGGGTTCATTTGGCTGCTTATAGTAAATTTATTAACCTTATAGTATAAGAACACAAGAAGACACGGTAAAAGTAAAATTATTTAACTTAATGTTAAATCTAAATGATAAGGTTAAAATAGGAACCTAAACTTGTCTAAATTATATCAGATGAGAGGATTTCGACCCATCCCCACCTTATCTTCGAAATATATCAATTTGGAGCTATTTAAAACCGAACGTGACTTTATAATAAAATAATATTTTTGGTTTTCCCAAAGGTACCCCTCTCCTCCCTTATAAAAGGGCACCTCCTCCCCCTCTTCCTCACACCACTTTGAGCCTTCAAGATCGGCAAACCCATGCCAATTCCTCCTCTCCACTTCCCTAGAGACATCCTAGAGGTCCTGGTCTTCTTCAAAGACCAATTTTATTGCCCTAAAAGAAGGTCTCAAAGAAGCACTTCAAAGAAGAGGTAATGTCCGTTACCGATTCTTTCATCTTTATTTCTTCTTCCACTTCTTCTTCTTCAGTTGTTTCATTATGAAGTAATAACATCAGTATAACTCATATACTGATATGTTATTATAAGTATGAAACAACCCTATTTCACCATCTATCCATCCTACAGAAAAAGAAATCACCGCGCGTGCGTACGTACGGAATACCGTCTCCACGTCGTGGTGTAATCTATTTTCCACCAACACCTTACTTGGATGGGTATAATGGTGTAAATAATGACTATATATGACTATTATAAAGTAATAATGATTCTGAAATAGTATACATACACTCCAATACAATTCCACGATCATTGGAACGATATCATCACTCGTGCGTACGTACGGAATACCGTCTCCACGATGTGATGCGACTCGTTCTACATGATCTTAATTTCATAATGATTATATAAATGAATTTAATGAATGAATATGATATATATTACACTAATACCATTCTGGAAATGAGGTTTCTATAACCTAAAGAGAAGAATAAGAATTTATTCGACAAAACATGCATAAGAACAAAAAGTTATAAACACCCGAATAACAAGTAGCAATGAAATATTAATACTAAGCTAAGAATATGACCATATATGATATCATAAAAATAAGTATGATTCTGGAATTTGTCAATAACATTATTTAAATCATTATACAGGAGGTTCGGACACTTACGAAGCAAAATGGACCTAAGGTAAGGGAAATATCACAATCTCATTTTTATCCGAGATTGTTTATACGTTGGTATTTACTGGGGTGTATTTTATCATCCAAATCCATTTTTCCTCAATATGTAATATTTATATCCTTCTACAATAGTTTATATCCAATTTTACCCTTCTTTGAGTTTTTAGTAAAAGATATGAAAGGAATCTTTTGTCGTTTTTCGTACGAGGTACTTTTTGACTTTTCCGACAAAAGTATGAGAAGAATGTTTTCTTTTAACTTATACGACATGAATGGATTTTTAAAACATTATTTCAAAAAAAAGATCATTTACAAGTTTTCAAGTTTATTTTTAATCAACTTATTTTAGTTTAAGATTGTATGACATGTTAAGAAAGGAAAAGTGTTTTTGAAGTAGAAAGGATATTTTCCTCCAGAATGAAGTTCAAGTGTTTTATCAAAATTATTTTCCATCTAAGATACTAAAGGGTTCTGTTTTTGTCCCTATTATCACATTGATTTGATTATGTTGTGATAAAATTATTTTTATGAATTCCTTTATCGTATATGAATTGTTTTATGATGTCATGATGTTTAAGATTCCCATTTTTATTACATGAGTTATGCAATGATTTATGGTTTATGATTTTGTGGCACACATAAGAATGGTATCATTATGTGATGGGTGGGACCTATATCTCCCTCCAATGCATTGGGAAAAGATTTTATATCTCATGAGATAGACATGGCTGGAACGGTAGGTTATACCGGTTCAGTGAAACAGGACTGAAACGAGGGTGAATCGGTTCAGAACGGGACTTTGTCCACTAAGATAGTCTTGGCAATGAGTCTTGACTAACAAGAAATGATTCTCTATGATTATGTGTGTATGCCAAAAAGTTTCATGTTTTAAGTTATGATTATTTTGATTACATTTCACTGCCATGATTTATCCCATGTTAGGAAATTATGATATCTTTTGCAGGTTAAGATTTCCAAAAGTTATGTGCTTATTTTGTTTACCCTTACTGAGCATTTGAGCTCACCCTTTTGTATGTTTTATTTCCCTAGGTCAGGAAGAAGGTTATTAAGTAAGATATTCCAAAAGGGACTATAGATATGATGAAATAAATGGGAAACAATGTAGACGCTTTATGAACCAGTTGTTTATGTTTCCCAGTTTCTAAAGACACTATACCTATACAGTCCTTTCGTGGTTTTGTTATATGTTGTAATAAGTATGATTCAATTTTGAAGTATTAACAATATATGTAAAGTATGGGTCGTTATAAAAAATCCCATTTTCTAAAGAGATCCTACATGATTTTAATGTTGAGGACCTTCTTGGGGAGTACTTCTTGCAGAAATGATGTTTCGAAGTAACTATGTATTGAGTTTTTCAACTCCTTTATTTCCTCTTCATTATGTTCAAATATCCCTTCAAGTGAATGAGATTGACCTTCTCCCATTGAAAAGTGAGATGTGATGAGTTTTTCTTTCCCCTTGATATATGCCTTTCGGAGAGGGGGAGTTGGTTATTTGAAGACATACCTAGATCCTCGGTAAGCCTCTGATTTCATGTACACACACCATATTCATTTTCCTCAGTGTGTACTGTATTATGGACAATAAATTCATCTTCAGATTCCATTGAAATAGATTCATTTTCTAGAAGATCTTCTCCAGTGGTGTTAATGACATTCACTGAAGCATAATTAATTGATGGCATTCTATCAATATTTTTGTAAGGTCTTCTCCTTCTGTATATTCCATGATACATTTTTATCCTATATGATGAATTTCTGGGAACAGTTTGGAGGACTGTAACTCAAATGGAATCCTTGGATAATTTAGTTGTATGCTTTCCTTGTGGCTTCTTCCATAATTGGTAGAAAACTACCTTCGTTTGATGAGGGGATTACAGATGTGAAAAACCCCCAACCCTACATACTGGGGCTATTCCTATTCTACTTCTTCAAATAATTGAACCTTATAGAATGAATTTGAAGGTTGAATTAAATGATCCCACATACTTTCAAGCTATGGTGATTCTTGAACTACTATGGCTGAAATTAGTTCAATTGCTATTATGATTTTGCAGATTTTGGTTCGGACATTAGCTGGGTACATCATCTAAAAACCACTCAAAGCACATATTTCAGAAGATCGCTATTCTATTTCAGACATTTTCATTCTCATATGGCTGACATCATCTAAACGGGTCACCTACTCAAGATTCTTAGTTTCTTGATGTAAAAGTAACTCAACAACTTGTTTTTTACCCTAAATCTGAGGAGAATTGTTTTAGGCATGTTCTTGAGCGTACATTTGATTAAATACAAAACCTATTGATTGGGGTAAAATATGGGAAATAACATTGCATGGGACCACTTTTGGTGGCCTTTTTATTATTTTGGAGTGCAGTGAAAATCAATTCTCTATATGCACCACATTCTCTAAGATGAACTCTTGATGTGGAATAAAAAATGAGCTAGCATAGCCTCTTTAGAGCTTTGAGACATGCACGCGGAAAATTTATCTTCTTATTTTCAAACTTTTCATGTTTGGAAACTAAGAGAGATTTCATGTCAATTTGGTGTTGCAACCCTTCTATTACCTTTACATTATATTTATATTCATTACGTGGTAATATTTTAGTTTTCAAATGACAAATATTGTTTTCTAAGTTGAGGTGGATTTCATGAATGCAATCTTCTGTCATCAATTCTGGAATTTTATACTAAGAATTTTCCATAGGCCCGAACATGACTCATATTTCCCCTTTGGCCAATTTGTTTCTCATGTTAAACATATCTTCATCACCTTTCACTAGAAGTTCCTCCACTTAGTCTGGCGAAAGTGGATGCTCTGTATTAGAAGAAAAATAACCCAAGGTAGGTTCAGAGAATGAAAATTCCCTTTAGATGTCTTCTGGATGATAAAGAGTTTCACCCACAAATGACAAGACATCAGACATGATTGGACTTGTTTTTGAAATTTCTTCAAGATAAGAGGGCCTTCTCATTGCTATATGGTCAATTATGAAATTTTCTTGACAATGCGAAATACTACTGAGGAGAGGACTTTTGCAGTGAATGTTATCATGGGGAGGATCACCATGATTGATTATAGCAAGGGATAAATATTCTTTCTTTTTGGAATTCTAGCAAGACAAAGGGTTTTTTTTATCTCATTCAGAGATAAGCACTTTGGATTGACAGTTTTTTCTTTAAGAAAGCCTTCGTGATGAAGTTTTGATGAGGAACTTCAGAATTACAAATACCTCTCCAAACATTTGGTAATGAGAGGGTAGAATCTTGAGCTGTAATAGATAAATGTCTGAGGGATTCAAGAACTCTAGGATTAAGAGTATCCAAATCGCAGATGAATCTTGATTTCCTAACAGTGCTTGGTGAAACTTCTTCTTGGATTTTATTTGATACATATTTGGGGCCACTTGCTGGGAAATGTGGTTATCATGGGAAAGTGTATGTGCCTGCCATGGAGTGGTTACTGGAACAGACCGATTACCTATAATTGGAAAGGGTGTATGTTCCCGATCTTATTGTCCATATGATATGGGGGAGTATGCCCCATGACCCTCCAGGATTGGAACAGAGGTGTGTATCTAATTTGGGATGGCATGCCAATGTGTCATCCCCTGTGTGGGGAAAGATTTATGGTATGTTCCCATGATATTGCTGAAATAGTTGTTATAATATCCTGGAACAGTTCTAGAATATGGGATGGAATTTTTGTCTGCCCTTTCACCATTGATAAAATATGTTTGGTGACTTCAACAACCAGAACAGGAATATACATTTATTCTGTATCTAGAGTTGGTGTATGTGCCTTCTCCTGTCCTCATTTTCCTATCAATGGGTATTGAGAGTACTCATTCATGGGGGAAGAGAGTTGGGTCTTCCCCAAATTTGTCGTCAGACCTTTACCAATGACTTCTCTGAGTGCTACCAAACAAGATTATTGGTAGACTTGATGACCATTGGTAGGTGTATGTGCCTGCTGGCTATTCCCTATGAAGTATGGTTGAAAGACTTCCTTCAATACTGGCGGATGAGACTTCTGATATAATTTTTGATTGTAAACAGATGTATGTTCTTGTTTACAAGTTTCCACAACATTTGATTGGTATGCTTCTTTAAATGTATTCAGACGAACCTACTGACTGGTTGATAACTTGTAAGAAGGTGTATGTGCATGTTCACGGTACTCCACGAGATTTATCTGGTGGGTTTGGTGGGTTGCGTCAAAAGGATCCAGCTAAGAAGAAACATTAGGACGGATGAGTGTATGTTCCCTCTAGTTGTTTTCCATCTAGTTAAGTTGATGGACTTATCAGGAGGAGAAAGTGGTGAGAACTTGCTCCCTGTTGACTGGACATTGTCCTTGGTGGTTTTTCTTGCATGCATGGGTCTGAGAGTCCTAGGCTGAACTTCCATAGGCAACACCCCCATCATGTTTGGGGTACACTACCATGCGATTCTAGCGGCGATTGTTGGTGGGAGTCCTCAAGAAGGACTCATAGATTCTTTAATTGAGGCATTGAGTGGCCTCTTGATCCACATTTTTATAGTACGAGAGGGATTGATTGTTGTGTTTAGGGGATAAGGACCCAAAATAGTTGAATATGGTGGTTGCCACCATCTAATTCTTAATCATTATTCTTCATTGGTTAGATAATTGAGGATTGTTATTGATCTGGAGGGCCGGTTGAGCAGCCTCTAAAGTCTGGATTGTACCATGCTGGTGATATTCTTTTACCATCACATTAGAGACCCAACATTGAAGATATTAGGTTGGGGATGACGTCCTTCCCGTGGATGGGGATCTATATTTTGCAGTAGTCAGGAAGTTCACATATGTTGTCTTGAATAAATCCATTTAGGAGTGAAGGGAATTCTATGAAACACTTAAAAAACAACAAAATCCATTAAAAACGTCTTTTTTATATGGATACATGCATGATTTGTTCCTTTTTATGGCCTTCATTTATAGATTGATAAGGTCCTAACAGGTGGGTAACATTATTAACTTGGATAAGTATTCACATCAGGTTCACCATTTTGTTTTGTAGTACCTTGAAATGTGTGTTCTAATTTTATGAATAACTGTTTCCTGGTGGTTTCCATTGGATTTATTTATGGAACTGGAAAGATTTAACAGTTCATTATCTATAGGGGACATGCTTTCCAAAGGTAGGTGTTCGTTATGTTTGAACATTATGATACTTTATAACATGCATTGGTTGAGAGGATGGGAGGTCGGACTCATCACACTCTTTGGGGGGAATTATTTTCTAATCTGAGACCCTCTTTGTAAATTTGAAATATTTTCATAAATAGTTATTAATTCATTAGGGATAAAATAAGTTTCCCTTAGAATTTACAATCAATTATTAACATGTGTAAAATTTAGAATCATCAGTATGCATTTAAGGTTATTCATTAATGGAAATATCCATATTTATTTGAGGCATTATATCAATGGTATCCTCTAACATACTTCTTAGAGATTATTTTAATCATCGTTGTGATGATATTAGTTTTTAAGCGACATAGTGGGGAACTCTAGAATTTATTGTCATCAATGGAGATGAAGGTTTGGTTTGATTTTGGGATTTTTCCCATAAAATGGGCTACCTACGTATCCTTGTAAATGGATTCAGAACTCCTGTAGTTTGGTTCCACTGAATGGGACACATCATAACATTTAAGGTAATGTGATAAGGACCTAGCCGTAAAATTTATTTTCATGTGGTATAGACATATAAGTGGAATATTCTTAGTCAAAACATAGTGAGAGACTTATACTGAAGCAACCAAATGAACTTGGAAAGAATATGGGTTTCCAAGTAGGATCAGACCCTATTAGGAATATGGCCTAAGGAGAACATGGTTGATTTAAATGTATTGGGTTTGAACTTTATGGGGGAATACTATGTATCCCATATAGATGGGAATCAAATCCTAAATAGTTTGATTAGTCTCATAGGATAGTATAGTCCTTTGAGAGAATTGATTTTTGGATTACTTCCTGAAAAGGATGCCTTAATGATTTTGGGGGTTTAATTTGGGGTATATTATTAAAGAGGATCCCCAAATTAATGGAATTAATGTTAGATTCCTGAAGAGGATATCCAAGGAGCTCAGTCCCTAAATGTGCTTCCTACGTATCCTGATTTGAATAGGAATTAGTGTTCTCACAGTTCCTTCCTTTGTGAAAATGTTGTGACCATGACACATCTCTAAGCCCACATGAGTCATTCTCGGTGTGAGAAACAAGTGGATGTAAATGATTCAGCAAAGGCATTCACAATTTCAAATTTTTCCCCCTCCACTAGTGGAAGAGGGAGCATCGACCATGGAAGAGGGAGGGGAGATGAGGGAAGAGGGTGAGGTGACGAGCCTTCCCTCTGTTCTCTTCACATTGGACAATGGTCCAATGAAAGGAATAAGGGAATGTTATGAGCTTAAACTAGGATGGCTGCCCATGAATTGATATTGATTAGGGAGGGAGACTTTTCCTTTATTCAAAAGGAAGAAAAGTAGGTGTGAACCATACCTTCCCTATCCAAAATTTGAATTTTCCAACTCTTTGAGAAGGGTGAGGTGAGGACCCAAACCCTTATTCTCAGAACTGGGAACCTCCCAACACTGTTCCTAGGAGAAAGGTCCATGTAACTATGGATATAAAAACCCACAGACACTCTATGATCCCTAACCACATAGTGAAACAAATGTGGGAAACCTCTGACTGTAGAAATGCAAACCCAAATAGGAGACATGCTAATGTGACATTCCAAAAGGATTGATAAGTCAGAAGGTTTTGGTGGAGGTCTCAATAGAATCCATTTCAGATAAGGTATCCAAGGAAGAATAATCCTTTCCATGAATGGATTTGATGAAGGCTCGATGAATTGTAAACTGGAGAGAATAAGTGAATCAAAGATGGGAGCCCAAGTAGGTAAGTGAACACAAGTATGGGTACGCAAGTACACTTGGGTGACCAGATGTTCACTTAAGCTATGAAAACCCTATATTTTAATAATTGGGAGAGACATTGCTCAAGCCTTAAAGAGTATTCATAGGTAATCCCAAACGTGGGTGCTCATGTTCCTATAAGAGGAATCGGTGGCACTCAAGTATTTATGATTTTGGGAGGTTGGGTGATTTAGGCGCGCAAGGGTTATTGTTTTCAAACACTAAAAGGAATTAAGTACAATGATCCTCCCTTAATTCCCCCACTCAAGGTGATGAAGAACTACATTCAATGTTTTGGAAAACTGAGGAAGAGTACTTGGGCGACCAAAGTAGAAATTTGTCATCAAATAAATTCGTCCATAAAAATGAAGGCCCCAAGGGTCTATTTATAGGTAAATAAGTAACCCTGGGTCAAAGGAGTCTGGGTGTGAAATTATGCTATGTGGCAACAATGTGGCACAAAAGTGGTTTCATTCTGGATGGTTGGAGCCCAAGTATACTTCTGTGCCACTGGTGATTTGGCTAGACTAGGGTGGAGCTTTGAGGACTTATCCAAAATCATTGTTTGATTCTCCTCAAGCATGGTGGTGTGCAAGTGTTTATGCACTGGTACCTTGGGCACCTCTTAGGAACTTAGCCAAAATATTTCTCCATACGGTGGGGGTTTTACCCCCGCACCCATGGTTGGGATCCATGTTGGGTTGTAGTCCTGGTCCTTCGGGCCGGTGCCTTCACTACTGCCCCTGACCTCTATGAGAATTTCAGAGTTTCACTATGATCTTTTAGATCCTAGTTGAGGACATTTTGAGTTTCGACACATGGAAATACATCTCCAATTGCAGAGAAGTTCATGCAACACATTTCATGGTGTCTATAGGTGTGAAGGGAATAAAGTGGTGGACCACCTTCCCTCTTTACCTAAGAATGATTCCAATATTTTTTGCATCTCAAATGTATACCTTTTTAAACCTAAGGTGGTGGACATGATCAAGGGTGATTCCCTTGGGTTACATTACATTAGGCCTCCTTAGGCTCGTTCTTTTTTTTTCATTGACCCTTTGGGTGTTTGTATTTATTTTATCCTTCCTTTTATTATCAAATAAATAATAGTTGATGATGCTATTATTATTATTTTTAATGTTTGAAAGTTTATACAATTTATTTATTTTATATATTTGGAAGATGCACGATCACCTGAGCCGACTGCATGGTTACCGTTAACAGTACGGTTCCTGTGCACCATCCAGAATCCCACAAAAATTAACAAACCTAAAAAATTATAAACCAGTACTCAACTCAACCCACGATGAGAGTAACCAAAGAAAATAAGTAATAAAATAAAATAATTTTAAATTTTGTGGTGTGACAATAGGTATGATGATAAAATCAGTATATAAAGCATGTTTATATGCTATGATAGGAACTAATTGACACATCTTTATTGTAATGAGAGTTCCTTAGGGGTTTTGACTGAGAAATCCCTTATTAAAAATGAATAAATAAACTAGATGATCCAGAATCAAATAAATCATTGGACACATTTGAGGAAACAATTATATTACCTACCACAACATCACGAGGAACTTCAACCTTAGTAGTTGTGACCACATAATCTTGTCCTTGCACCCACGGCCTTTTTTGGGGAAAGTTTCCTTGACTTTTCAAATGATCATTTGTTTAGTGTCCCATATACCTACAATTTTAGCACTAAACATTGGTATCTTATTTCTTTCCCATCAAATCATGGGATTGGTGGCCTTTTTTCACACTTATAATAGATTTTTTTTTCCTTTTAAGAAAGCTTTGGGGTGTTTCATTCCATAAGTATCACATGTTGGAAAACTCCCATTTATTATTCTTCCCTTTCTATATTATTTCCTTAAACACCCTCTTCTTTTCTTTCATTTCCATAATGTCATAAGACATATAGAATTATTTTTTTGTCTTGATAGCACATGATAATATATCTTTTTATGATGATAAATTTTTGGATACATGTGTACATCCAATGAATAGTTTTACACCATCAAAGAATATATCAATCTTGCTCCATAGATTATGTATGTAGTTCTTGACATGACTTGCTAGACTTGTAAAGTTGGCTTCATACTTGGAATCATTCCCATCCTCCTTCTTCCTCATATTCATGAATGTTTTTTTTCCATATATGATATTTGTTTAAAAAGAAAAATATTTTTCTAGGAAAATTTTATTAAAATACTCCCATTACATATTTTCAATACCTTTCTCCAACTTTGGTTTTTGAATCAATGACCACCATTAATAAACATCTCTTAATAGGTGATAAATTTCCATGACTACCTTCTCTCTTTTAAAACTTCCCAATGTGAAAAATATATTCTATAAAGAACATATCCACTACTCTACTATGAATGGGTTTTTAGTCTCATTAAATGATGGAGGATGTTATTGTATAAATAGTTATAACATTACTCCTCTACATTGTGGATTTGGAATCTCTATATGGATAATTTCATTGCTCGTGACCTTAGTTTGTTATGATAGTATAGTTATAAGTTTCTCAGCACCAGTCACAGCTCGAGAACAAATATTATTATCCTACATAGGAGAGCAATCCCTACCTGGTATTTCTGCATTCATTTAATTTCCATTCCTTCCACTTGGAGAAATGATTAAATAATGTCACACATTAAATTAGGTTATGAATCCTAATTTATAATGTCAAACTAGTAAAATAAATAATATAAATTAGAATCCTAAGAATGTATAATCCCATAATCATAAGCATGGTTTCTTTCGGGACATATTTACAACTAAATACTTAATAATGTTTTGCTCTGAAAATGGGAATTATCCTAAGCATATCCCCCGAGATTGTCAAAATAGGTGTTCATTAAGGCCCATTATTGTGCACTATCTTACCTAATTCATTTTCATAACCCCTTGCTAGAGTTTTTACCCCTAGGTACATTTATTCCAGAACCATATCCACTTGTAGTTTCTATAATGGAATGTATTTCATGGAATATCTACGTAATATTTACATTATAAAAATTATAGGATGTTCTTGTATGCTTAACCTCAAAGTCTATCTTAGTATTTTGTTCCATAATATAAATTTTTAGAATCTAGTTTCAAACGAATCTACTAAACCTGTTATGATACCAACAATGAGACTTGACTGATATTAGAAAATTCTATTATATGAGTCAGGTGGTGTATCTTAAGGAAGTCACAAGGCCTGGGTGATATGCATGAAGGTTCTCACGGGATCAAAGTGGTGTGGCTAGAGGGATCGTACTACTTACTCTGACATGTCTGGAGGACTTTTCATGTCCCAAAGAGCATGTGGAAGGAGAGTTTCAAGATCTGGGAGACATGTCCTGGTGCTATCACATTTCTTCGGATGACTCATGCGAAGCACATGAGGTCCATCTTGAATGCCTTTAGATTAAGTGTTTCATTTTTAATCATGGTTATAATCCTTTTTAAGGACTTATGTTTATTCATTATCAGTTTCTTTGAGTCGTTCATGGTCTGGAAGACATGCAACATATTCTTCACATGTATTTTTAGTAGCCCTTCTTATGACCTATGAATGATCACATGAGGTACCTTATGTAAGGAGCATGATTTCTCCAGCTATTAGATAGTATATTAAATGAAAAAAATTCTTTCCAGTCATGAGATCTACATCTCTGAGAAGTCTACGTAGGTCTAGAGTAAAATCATCCCATGTCTGAGTATCCAAAGTCCAAATTTCCAACCAATTTTTCATTTTGGGGTGTGGAATTTATAGGGATAACCACCCCAGTTTTTTATGTAATTTGTTCGGAATATCTAGCATAAGTCTAGGCTAGACTCGGTGAAGGGTTTTGGGGCTACACATCTTAGCATGTCTCTATAATGGACCGCTATGAGGGAGTCACTATATTTTCAATGACCATGATTCCATATCATCAATGCCTCTATTATTGGGTTATAGAAATGTTGTGAGGACTTGTTTGATTATAAAGACATGTCGATGGACTTCCATGTTATCACGTTGACATGTCCAAGGGAATTCGTGAGATCCAAGTGCCTATTGAAAGGTATATTCGGGATTGTTTAGTGAATTGTTCAGGAGTCTTGTGAGATCATGTCACTGTCACCCTTAGCACATCAGAAGATATTTTATGACCATGAGTTCTCTCTAATTCATTCTTTTTTTTATTTTTTTTATGTGAAAAACTTCAGAATCCATGAAAATTTTCTTAAGTAATGTCAAGGAAAATTACTATATTTTTTGATAATTACTTGTTTGACCAATTAAGGACCTATGGAGATGCATGAGAATTTCATGAAAAAATATTTTTGTTTGTACTTGGATAGCCAATGTGAGGAAAAATGTTTTCTAAACATAACCAATGATTTCCATGAGATGAGGATTAAAATCCGGAGGGATTTTTCTAGATGAGGTGTACATGTGTCCAGGGACTATTAGTGCCTTGCGGGTTACTAGGGGCATGCCACATGTCCTTTATAAACACTAATTATCTCCTTCCTCCTTGATATTTATCCCATTTGTTTTATTTTACAATGGTCCGAGATTATGTGAGTTTTTTCATGAAATTTATAGGATATTTAATAAATTTTAAGATGATGCCTCGCATGAACAATATGGTTCATATGAGGTCGTGTAAGCATTTCATCGAAAAATATATCTATTTGACCTTAGTGTGATGAAGGGGGAGTATAGAGTTTCTTGAATATAGTTTAGGAATTCCATGCAGTGAGGCTGAAAATCCATATGGCTTTCGTGTGACAAGTTAGATAAGTCACTGAGGTCCTCTAGTGTCTTCTGGATATCTAGGGGCATGTTGCATGTCTTTCAGTGGCAATGAGTACTTCTCGACTCCCCCCCCTTTATAACATTTTTTTTATCATACAATGGTTTGGGGTTCTTGCGAGTATTCTTCGACATCATCAAAAAAAATTATTTTTTAGAACAATGATATGGCACACGATATTTATGAATTTTGGGGCATTTACTTTTGGATATAATTCCTCCTTATTTTAAAGGGATTTCATATGGTTTCTAGGAACATTCTAATGGAAAACCATGTACCCTGGGGTGCTCATATGGTTGTCACCATGTGCCCACTGGTTGTCTGGAGTGCCTTCGTAAGATCATGAGGGTTCGTTGGAAGGGTCCCCATGGGATTTATTTTAGGTTATATGCTATGTATGGAGTCTTTGTGTGTCCTTGAAATTGTCATTCAATCATGAGTCCTTTATAGGACCATGTGATCCATACGTCTTCATTACTTTTCCTTGGCGGGGAACTTAATACCCATTTTTAGGTATTTCTTCTTTTGTGATCTTGTTGATGGTTATTTGGTCCGCGTCAACATCGTCACAACATAACTATGATATTAAAATTTATTAAAATTGTGAAAATACTAATGTATAATAATATAAAAAAATATCATACAAAAATAATCCGGAATATCTAAATTATAAATTATTTCAAGATAAATATAAAAGTCATTTTCAGTGTCGACAAAATGCATGCTAAGAATTGAAAGTGTTGTTTATTCTTTTATCTATAATTTTTAAGGATTAATATAAATACATACGTATTGAATATATATGATATTAATATCATGATTGAAATTTTTTATATGATGGATCTTTGATCAATGTAAAAGGACTAATACTTCTAAATCAAAACATATATGAAAAACAAAGCAATTATTACCCAAAATAGTAATTTAATAATGATTTGTTTTAAATGTGTGATAAAAGGTTATAAATAAATAAAATATTATATGAAATAGTTTATTATGGTTCTGGAATATATGTATAATAAAACTATATTTTTTATTCATGATGTTCAAATACGTACGAAGGAAATCAAACCAAATGTTACAGTTTCTCGTCTCACCTTTATTGTTGTGCAAGATATGCCTTATTTTCCACTTGTCTCCTTTTTTTGGTTTATATTATACCCATGAATGCCCTTTATTATAGATATTATGAATTTTATTGGGATCTAAATATCCATATTGAGTTCTTAATTTCATGGGTATTATGATTTTAATGTTACCAAAGTGTTAAAAATTTCTTTCACAATCTCACTACTATTTGGGATTGTTTCTATTTAAGTATCCACTCTAGAGTATTTTTATTCCATGTCCATGTTTTCAAAAAAAATTCAATGATTTACAAACTATTCTCCCATGAATGTCTAAATTCATTTTTACACTTGTTCTAATTTTTAAAAAATGTTTTGGAGTAGATTTTTTCATTTCCTAAACAAGTCTCTTTTTGATGTTTCTAACAAAAATACAAGGAATATTTTTTATTTATATAGCATGAATAGATTTTCCCAAATTCCTTAACAATTATCCTATTTAAGAATACCTAAAAAGTTCACAAGATTTTTTTCAAATAATATTTTTTCTTTTATCATTGCCCAATTTTATAAATAAATGATTTTAATGTCAAAAAGGTTATTTCTCTCAAGGTTTTTCAATGATTTTGTTAGAGTATTTTCATCTATACTAACAGAATTTTTTGAATCATATTATTAATTGAGGCGGATAACATATGATAACATCTGCTATGTTTTATTTAATGGTTTTTGATCAGTATGAATTTGGGTGTGCTTTTTTAATAACATTCATCATATTACTCTGGATGGTTTATACATAAGTATTAATAATTCATAAGAAAATTTTTAAATATGAATGTTTATGTTTTTTATGCTTCACCAATTTCATATGAGGAATGAAGTAGACTTTAAAAGTTATGGGTGGGGCCCCCCATATCCCCTCGATGAAATGGTAGGTCTCCTGAGAATGTTAGACTGTGTTTTGGATGACCCCTTACACATTATGTAGAATTATTAGATGTGGTATTGACTCTATATTTTAAACACCCAACATTATACATCCCATAAATTTGAGATAGGTTATTAATATTCCATGTGATTATTATACTAATAGAACATCAATTTTTATGTTTCATTATCAGATAATTATTTATATATAATTATTTGGTCATATTTTATTCCATCCATATTATGATTATGTCATTGATTAAATTGAATGTATTTTAGTTATTTAACTTTAAATATTTTTTATACCTTATTTAATCACGGATTCAACTGTATTCTTTCCTTTAGATAACATATGAGATTACCCCTTTATTTTTTTTACTTTTCTCATGATTTGTAGAATTTTTTTATGACTGATATACAGGTCTAATCAATGAGATTAATGGGTTTATGAAGGGATTCACTAGGTTTTATTTTATATTTTATATTTCAATATAAGAATCAACTACATATTTAGTTTACCGACACTTTTTAAACTATTAGGTCCTCTAGGATGTAATTCCTTACATCACATGACAATGATATAAAGTAAACACCAACTGTGGGATACTGGTGTTGGGGTCATTAGACTTGGTAGTAGATAAATATTAGTAGAAACCTTTGGAATTATATTTTGAAAAAATAGATAATAGAATGAAAACCAATAAAAGAATATGGAAATATTTCCAAATAATCTAAGGATATGATTTTGATATTATTATACAAAAATTTTGAATTTATGTTAAGTGTTTCACAAGTTTTAAGATTATAAATTATATTTCATAATATTTTTACTGAATCTAGTGTATGCTAATTTTTTATAAATTCAAAAAAGCAGAATAAACGGAAACTATATCAACACATGTAGGGATTTTCCTCCTATATAAGATAATGAAATTTTAGCAGGATATATCGATAGAGATTAACAAATTATAATTTGTTTTTGGAAAACTGAATTTGAATATGAGTAATAACCTTTCCCATATTAAGCATTCTTATGATCCAGAACATAGTGTAATAATGTTAGACCGATTTATGAATCAATAACATCCAAAATTAAATGGAACCCATTATTATCAGAGTAATGGATGAGTTCCTTAGAGAAGATATTTCTCACTTTTGGATGTATGAAATGGAGAAGTTGGTCATTAATTTTTATTATCTCTTAGGGGATAAATATAAATGGTGGTATTGATTCAAAATACTAAGGATGAAGAATAAATAACAATCATGGAATAGAAGGAATTTAAGGAAATTTTCATTGAAATTTTTTTCCATGAGAATAATGAGCAGATTTAGAGACCCAATTCTTGAGTCTAAGACAAAAGTATTATTTGAATGATTTGATGCAAGGATCCAACTTTATAAGGTTAAAAAGCATTCTGCAGTCTACATAAGTAACCTAAAGATAATGAATGACCATTTCTTTAATGGAATTAATCCAATAATTAAAAGGGAAATATTCTTCCAATTTTTCTCATCATATGAGGATATATTCTCATATTCTATGAAAGAAGTGAATGAAAAATCCATGTATGATGGATTCTAAAAGAATAATGAGAAGAAGTGGATGGTATAAAAAATGTTGGATAAAGGGAATAAAGGAAACAAGGGATCTAACATACTTGATGAATGAAATTTATGTTTTGTACAAGTGTTTAAGAAAAGGATAATATGATCGTGATTGAAAAGGATAAGAATAATCTATCTAATGCTTCAACTATAAGCGGATGGGACACTACACAAGTGAATGTCTCAATAATCAAGGGAATATAGCTCAGAATAAGGAAGGGATCAAGGTAAAGCTTATGATATCACTATATTCAATGTGTAATAATTAATTTATTTGTGTTTTTTATACAATAATTATGTTGCAAAACTATTTTATCAATTATAATTTAGTTATAAGAATAATGAGATATATAATTATTATATAGTATTACATTTACATAATGGATTTGGAAGTGTGTGATGAATCATACCAGTAACCAAGAGAAGTGATTATGTGGAAATTTAAACTTTTTTAAAACTCATGATTGAATGAATAAACCCCTTAATTTAATCCTGATGTTGAGATAATAATTGAAAAGATATGTTTATGGTACAATATTGGTGACCATAAAAGTAGTTAGTTATTTGAAGTTATATGTTTTCTTTGTTGAGATTACTAAATGTTTAGATTTAAGGAATATGTTCAACAACCTAAGAATTTATTTCAAGAAATATGCATGTTTTTATAATGGTTTTAATGTTATGAAGGTATTAAGATGTGATATTAAGAGTTAATTTTCTTTTGGAAATATAATTTTATGAAAATATTGAAAAATATGTGATCTTCTTTCTAAATGTTAAGTCTTTGAGTTTGGATAGAAATATTTTGGATAAGACTTAATATTAAATAATTATAGAATAGATTAAGTTTAACATTAGATATTATTGTTGAAGTTAAATTACGATTTATCATAATGGATAACATGTTCTTACCATTTTGGTTTTGATAAAAATACATGGGATTATGGAATGGCTTTAGGACCTTATGATTCATTAAAATTGCTTCAGCTATGAAACATTCATCTTGAATATCCATTTACTAGCTTAAGAAATTAATTGGAAATAGATTAAATCCCAATAAAAGGATGATATTATGCATATTTCATAGAAGGGAAAAATGTAAGTTTATTTTATCATTTTCATATCATTATTGTAAAATAATCCCTTAACTCTTGGAAAATGATTTTAGAACAAAACTTGTATCCATTTAGATATATTTCTGAGAAATCAATGGACTTTTAACCTATCACAGATTTACTATATTAAATGGTTAACATTATAATTACCATGTTCTCTATGAATATGTATTAAAATTAATAATTATATTTTTATTCCATGTCCATATTTTTACTTCAAACTTATGTTTTACTATTCACAGTCATAGTTTTTGAGGACTAGTGAATTATAATTTTCCTGTTTTTAAGTGGATGTTTTTGAACAATTTGTATGTTGTGGGGTTCCCACAAAATAATTACCAAATGACAACCTTTCATTTTTAAATTGAAAATTTTAATTGAAAGGTCATAATTTATTGAAGGTGGGAAGAGTGTTACACACAAATATTTTATGGTATGTCTCTTCTTAAATTTCACATCTCTGAAATCTTATGTTTTACAAAACAATCAGTTTAAAACCATGATATGCAATTAAATATTATTATTTAACATGATTGTTATAAATTTTTTTTTAAATTGTAAGGTGTGTATATGAATAATTATATTATGAAATATATATATGAATTTTTCATTAAAAACAAATTCATTTATTCTTAATAAATAAAGTAATAATTTTTGGTAATGTCATTTTATTCTTCAAATATATATTTTAGTCAAAAAACAATTTTATTACTTTCTATGTGAAAAAAATATAATCAATTTTTTACATTTTTATAAAATTAATTTTGTAAAATGAACTTAATTTATTAAATCTTCATATAAAAATTATTCTATGGCTAAATTTTAAAAATTTACTACAAAAGTAATTTTCTGTGAATAGTAAAAAAAATATTTTATATTGAAATAGAATATCTTTTATGATATCATCAAAACATAAATTTGATATATATTTTTTAAAATTTTGAAAAGGATCATTTATGATAAAATATTAAAAATATTATAAAAAAATATTATAGAACATATAAATTATAAATTATTTCTTGATAAATATAAAAACATATTTAGGGACAACACATTGCCTCAACAATATTGAAAATGTCAAATTTGGTGTCTTGTAAATTTAAATTTGGAGGTAAAAAGTATTTTCATTACATTATTATTAAATATAATTCATAAATTATGATTTTTACTGAGATTTTATTTTTTTATCTTATGAAACATGAATCATATTCAAAATCTTGAGAAATTCTTATGCAATGCTAGATATGTAAAATTACGAAATTATATATGTTTCATTGACATGGATTTGAGTAAATATACATGATGAAATAAAATAAAGGAATCTATTTAGAAGAATTAATTTATTTTTATTTTATAAATTTATTTTTAATTTTTATATATGAAATAGTTATCTGTACTGATAATGCAATGATAATGCAGTGCTTGTTCAAGAAAAAGAAAAATTAATTAAATGATTGTCATTAAAATTATAAGAACCATTAATGGACCTAAAAATATGATTAAATATTACCTGATGAGTATATTTTAACCATTATCACCCATTTATAGAATTTATGACCACTTAGATCCACATTATTGACATTAATTTTTTTATATAATTTTAATTTAAGAAAAATAAATCTTTTCACACTATAAATTTCAGTAAGTAGGAAATTATTAATATTTGGTTTTACAAAAGTGTTTTTTGTAAGAAAAAAATTCTATATATGAATGATTTATCTTCTTTATGTGAATACATTTTTAATTTTCGTGGTAGGAATAGTTATCTTAATGGCTTTCACAATGATGAAGCATTAATTATTAAATTAATGGATAAATCCAATAAAAGATATTAATAATATTAAAATAAACACAATTTTATATTTTCACGATGATATAAGAATTATATATAATAATTTGACATGTATAGGATAAAATAAAATATTTGTTTCAATTTTTTCTTATTTTCTTGATGTTTTTAATTTCAATGTAACAAATCATATCAAATTTTAAAATAATGATATTTTATGAATATAATATTTTCTTAAATTATTAAAAAATTCATTAAAATTTTAAATAAATACATAGGGGATCTGATATGATCATAAATGTCATCCAAAGTGCTTTAAATGGATATTTTGAATTATTTTGATCTATAATAATAATATTATAATTTATTATTTTTAGAAATTCCAAAAGTTCCCCCAACGTCAATTATAAAGGACACCTCCTTCCATATGTATTCAAACCACTTTGATCTTTTTAACTCTACCATGCCCTTACCATTTATCCTCCCAATATTCTTATCCATGTTTTGGTGGTATGGGTCTTCCAAAAAGGCAAACCTATTTGTCCTTAAGGGGTTACTAAAATGACTATTCTTTAAGAATTGGTAATCATCTTAACCAACTCCTTCAAGTTTATTTCTTGTTATACTTACCCTTTATGTGTTTTAACAATAAAAAATTAATAATTCATGTATCTTAAATATAATTATATTTTATTATGATAATGGGAAACCAATTTTTGATCTCTTATTCATCTTAATAAAATCGAAAACATCTCTCGTGCGTACGTACGACTTACCATCTCCACGTAGCGATGTATATAATTTTACATAACCACATTAATTATATTGTTATAAATATGGAAAAAATGATTATATATGATATTTATGACATAAATTTTATTATGGAAGTATTAATTAAAATTCACCTTTCTTTTTTATCTGACAAATGATGTAAATAGCGTTGATGCGTATGTACAAACTTCCATCTCCATGAACGTTGATTTTCATTTTTCTACCTATACCACTTAAGGATTGCTATTATTTAATATATATTATCTAATTACCATGATTAAAATTATAGATATGATAGAAAAACGATCAATGTAAAATTGATTGAGACTTTTGAATCAAAACATACATGAAAAATGAAGCAGTTATCACCAAGAATAACAAATTTAATATCAATTTGATTTAAATGTGTTATAAAATGGTATAATAAAATCATATATTATATTATATATTTGATAAGGGGTTTGGAATATATTTATAAGAAAACTATATTTATTATATTGGACGTTCAAATACGTATGATGGAAATCATACCTAAGGTAAGTGTTTCTCATCTCACCATTATTTTTGTGAAACATAAGACTTATTCACCACTTATCTATTTTGTGTGATGTATATTATACCAATGAATTAATTTTATTATACATATTATAATTTTTTTGGGATCTAATTATACATATTAAGTTCTTTATTTCATGGGTATTATGTTTCAGAAGTTACCAAAGTTGAAAGGATTTATTTCACAATATCATCATTATTCAGGACAATTTCTGTTTAAGTATCCACTAGAGAATACTTGTATTCCATTTTAAAGTTTAAAAAAAATGAAAAAGGTATTTAATAATATCATATTAACTTTATTCATTTTTACAAATGTTTATCTTTTTAAAAAATGGATTGGATATAATTTTTTTTTAAAATTTTCTAAATAAGGAATATTATGAATTTTATAACAAAAATATATGGATGAAAGGTTTTCTTACACATATAATATGATTGTATTTTCTTAATTTCATGGAGCGCTAATTTATTTAAGAAACTTGTTTATGTTTAAAAGGTTATTTTTAATGAAAATGATTTCATTTATAATTGAATGAATTTTTAAATAAATGATTTGAAAGTTAAAAGAGTATTTCTCTAAAGAAGTTTTCAATGGTTTTATTAAATTATTTTCATCCATGTAGACATCATTTGTTTAATATTATAGTTAATTGAGGTTAAGATCTAATAACAACATATGATATATTTTTATTGAATGGTATATGTATAGTTTGACTATGTATGTGCTATTTTGATACCATCCATCATTTTACTCTAGATGATTTATGGTTATGTATTCACATTTAATATAGTAGGTTTTCAATAGGAATATTTATGTTTTCAATGATTCGACCCATTAATATGAGGAATTAATTATACCTTGTATGTGATGGGTAAGGCCCACTATATCCCCTCGATGTATTAATATGTCTCATGAGAAAAACTAGACCATATTTTGTTTGAGTCCTTACACATTTATGTAGAATTCTTGGACAAGGCCTTGATGGTATGATTTAGATGTCAAAATTGATCATTTAATCATTATGAGATTATTTATTGATATATCTTATGATTATTCAATTAGTATAATATTCATGGTTACGTTTGATTTTCATGTGATTTTTTGTATGGAATTATTTGATCATGTAATATTATTACCATATTATACTCATTTTATTGACTAAATGGAATTTGTTTATATTATTTTTTTTATATATATTTTAATGCCTTATTTAATCATGGTTTCTACTATTCTCTTTCCCTTACTAATAATATAATATCACCCCTTTTCTTTTGTTTTTTTTCCAGGATTCGAAGAAATTTATTATCACTAATAAGATAGGTTATGATAGGATAATAGTGGTGTTATAAAAGGATTCACTATGATGTATTTTATATTTTAAATTTCAATGTAAGAACAATGTATGTATCTATTTTTCCAAAACCAATATATTCAGTCCTTTGGGATGTTTTTCTTTCTATATTATGTAATCAAAATAAAGCATCCACTGAGTCTGGTTTACTGGGATTGGGTTCTTTACATGAAACAACAACCGAATGATTAAAATAAGAAATATATGGAAAAATATCATCTAATATCATTATCATAATTAAATACAACTATTAGTGTATAGAAAATAATTTTCAACCCAAACTAGAACTAGTGATGACTCTAATCTGTAATATCAATACAGATCATGTAGTGAGTCCCACTAAATAGTAGTTGAACAGAAATTTACTTGTTATTAGGGATGAAGGAAAAAGTAATATGAATGTAATAATAATTGCGTTTAATCCTTATAAAAAGAACATTTATTGTCTATTTCATTAATTTTATTGAAAACTACATGATCAAAAACTCATAATTAAGGAAATTCATTATAGTTTTTCTAACTAAATACAATGATTATGGACCCTTCAGTCAAATACATATATTTAATATCTAAGTGTATATATTTAGTAATTATATACTAAAAAATATGGTTTTAAAAAATTAATATTTGGTAAACCTCCACCCTTGGGAATCATTAATTTCTCCAAAGGGATATGGAGACTATTAGAATGTCTCAAACATTCATTGTTATAAATTTTATTATAGGAAGGATGAGATATCTATCATCTAGGTACATTTCAAACTCATGAAATAACTAAGTCAGAAAATATCCATCCCACATAAACCTATAGCCATTGAGATGACATATTTATCATCATATTCATATAGGACAAACCATAACCATCATTGGATAACAATTTTATATGAAAAAGAGTCATTTCCTATAAATAATTTGGTACAGAGTCTTTGGGATTCAGCCACCCATCATTGAATGTTTTGGTAAAACCTCTCTAGATGGGATTCTCATCAAATGAAGCATCACAATACTAATCTATCAATGTTATTTCCTCTACAAAAAAATATATGTTACAGATGATACAGATTAATCTCTTTTCCCCACTAATAAATAGTGATAGATATAAAAATAAGATTAGGTTTCAAAAGGAAAATTTGGTGTCGATCCCAATGTTCATACATAATTTCAACTAAATCAAAAAATTCAGTTAAAGAATGAAGAATTAAACTATTATAAGTTTAATATAAATATTTACTTTATCCTAGATCTTCCGTGTAACATTTAGATAAAATAATATTGAAATAATTTCTAGAGTACATGTAATTTCTCAATCATCATTAGATATTGTAAGGTCATCGCAGCCCCACCCTAAAATAAAATCACACCCCCAAAATAATTCAATTGATGGAACCTGCATCATAGTCATCCCAAAACTCCCATCCTTATGTCATGGAGTAACCTCACTACTGTATATTTATAATCTTGTTCAATTAATACACCATTATGAAGTAACATACTATTATTCTATTAGGGAACCCTAATTTTAATTACTTAAGTAGTTTAAGGATACCAAGGAATCCCAAATTGAGTCTTATTTAACATTAAATAGTATTAAATAGATATTATAGTATCAGACACATAATACAATGTAACTATGTATATATAATGTAACAAAATCATTTACCACATGTAACATGTTTGAAAAGATGATATATATTGGAATATGAGACCCTTGAATATATCATGATAATATGATGACATCGATGTCTACCAAAACCTTGTAAATAATTGTTCTTAGATAAAAAGTATCAAAATACAAACCCTATATAACTTTGGATATAGTGAATCTTACATGTGTCTATCCCACATGACCATCCTTGGATAAAAAAAGAAAACATTGACCCTTTCAAGAGATCAAGTTGATAGATCAATTTAATGATGTCATTTGTGAATTTAAATAAATTTTTCGTTAAAATGAATTTTTGCAGATTTTTGAGATGGGTGTGGAATAATATCTTAGCTATAATTACCTTACCATTCAATAAGTTCATCGATTACTATGTTAATCTAAAAGTTTTGGTAAAATATGGTGATAGATCCCCCATTGATCCCTGTCAATCCCAATATAGAGATTTATGATTCTATAAAACTGGTGTGAATCAGCCATCGGTTAATAACATTTTTTAGATTGCTTTATTAGATTAAGAAGAAAAGATTCAATTATTGAATATAAGTAACTCGATATAGAATAAGTGTTACCCATCAAAGAAATTGGGGAAAATTCTCCCGGCCTAGAAAATAATTATGTTACATAGGATGTATTTGATAATATATATAACCATCCAAACATTTTCTTCTATTTGTATGGTTAGGGAAGGATTCGATCAAACATCCTTTACCAATTATGGCAAAGGTTTCTATGTATCCCATGTGAATAAAATATTACCCCTAGAATCTTTTTGAGAGGGAAGAAATTAAAAAAGTACACCAAAGGCTCTTTATTTAACTCTAAATTAATTATAAAAAAAGAAGATATAATGTTTTTTCATATTCACTCTCATTATCATGGTTCGAGTTTCATCATATTAGTTTATCAATTCATTTGAAGGGTATCATTTCAATGTAAACACTATCAATTCCTTAATATCATCTTCCAAATCTCAAAATTAACATCCATGATTCTATTTGGAAAATTTTATAGTTAATGAGGGATAATAAGAGGTAGAAAATAAGAAGAAGATCTATGGGATACCCCTCCTTCATTCGATGAAGGTCTATCAACGAAATTCAAATAAATCCAATATATTAATCTAGGTATAACATAGGATCTATGGAATACATTTATAATGTCATCTATGTAACCTAAGGAATATTAAATTTATATCTACATAATAGAATTACATTGAGATTTTTTCACATAGAATAATTTGATAACATTGGATTAGATCCCAATTTGGATAACCATCACATATGTTTCCTAAAAAACCAGCATGGTTAAAATAAGGTGTAAAAGATAATTCTCACATTCAATTTTTCTTAATTGGCTATTGATGTTGACATTATTAACAACTCAAACAATATTTGTGATTTCCAAAACATAATATTTATATATAATGACTTCCCCATACTGAATAATAACAATAAATTCATATTCTCCAATGGATTTATGGATATCATTCAATACTATCCCAAGCATGGTTTTCCTCTCACAATCATATAATCATTGATCAATAAAACATTTAACTTCTATATACTCTCCTAAATTAACTGAAAATATGGATATAACTACTAGTGTATATACCCAAATTATAAGGAGGAATCCACCTTTAGAAAACCCTAATAGTTTATATTTATACCATGAAAGTCTCTTTGGAATGAAGAATTGTGGCACCAATTTTTAATATTCTATGAACTATATATTCATACCCCTCATAGGGAAGATCAATGATACCTATATAGATTATTTTGTTGCAAAATATCCTGGAATTTTGAATCATTTTTCCATTATGAAAATATTTTCCCATAAAAAATTGAAACACAGCTTGAAGATAAACTATTTGAAAAGTTATCTTGTTCTAAAATCATTGAAACTACTCATCAGTTTTATATTCTATCTTGGTAAAAAAACATATCTTTAAAAGTTAATTTGGTACATGATTTTCCCCCTCCATGGAATTTTATAGATTGTAGATAACATTAATGTATGATTTGTTATATAATCTATATCCCATATAACCATAATTATAATTTTTTATCCTGATTAAAACCAATAATGAAAGGTATTATGTAGAAGATAGAGATAGATTTCTGTAAAGTTTTTTAGGATGTAAAAGAATATTACAAACATACAGTGATTTTAATGGTACATGTTGAATGAAATAATCCCATACTATATATTAAAATACTAGAGTATTCACTTGACAACCTCCCCACCAAGATGAATGATATTAGAAAAGGGAATAAGTTATATTATTTTAATTAGATAATGTTTGATATTGAGAATAGATATTTAGAAATCATGAAGGACTTATATACACTAATGTTTAAGGTGTAGAGATATAAAAATTATTTATTTTACTTTTACCATTATTTAATATCATTTATTGATATTTTTAATTATATCTTTAGTTCTATATTTTTATCATGCCATCTATCATGGTGGAAAGTCATTCTGTAATAGCTGAACATCCAACTCTTATCCTATAAGGCAATGAAATTGTAAGAGTTTGTGTATTTTATTATAATACACCCTATCCTTAAAGAATCAATAATCAAGATAGAACTCCCCAAAGAAGAGGTATTCTCTATCCATGAAACAACTCAATTATGGATGTTGTACATCCAAGCAGCCTCTATGATCCTGATGGGAGGAATTATAAAATACCATATGATCAACCTAGTTGGATTAGTGAATATACACATCTCTCTAGTGAAATAATATCTTATTTAATCATTTTTTCTTATAATGGTGTAATAAGTGCGTGGAAGAATACAAATCATTCATCTCATACTTATAATTTTACATGGATATACTTGTAGACCTTTTGAAAATACTAGGTGTTCATAGTTTGTGATCATGAAAATAAATGGTTAACATACCATCAATAATGAAGTAATTTTTTGAATTATTGATTTTTTAATTCATTTTTTGGATGAATTTTTCTAAGAGACAACTCTCTCTCATGTCATATGTTCATAGAATTACAATTTAGTTAAACTATGTAACAAAACTATATCCCCAAATATAAAAACCAAGATGATATAGTCATTCATATCATCAATCACTAGGTTGTATCATCAATTATTAGAAATAATATAAAAGTTATGAATGAGATCAACACCATATCTGAGGAGGGTGCGTATATATTATCCATGATGGATGTGAAATATGGATAAATTTATCCCATAATTAACTTTAAAAAATTGAAATTTCTTTTCATAAGTAGCCATGAAAAAATAGATTTGATGATGGGGAAAACATTGTCCTGTATGATATAAAAAATTCAGAAAAAAATCCTATATAAATGCGATTTAATGGAGTCATCACCAAATATATTAAAGGGGGTGATACCCTCACTTTTATAATGTATGTATACTATGGTTCCTACAGTGCACACTAGTCCAAAACAACAATATTGGATAAAGTATAATTAATTGAATAATTTTATTCATCCATGATAAATAATTGTGTGGAGTTTATAAAGGTGTTTCAATATTGTTAGATACACGCCAAAATCATATATCAATAAAAACAATTGTTCGAAAAAAATATTCAAAAATACTTTCTATGTGGGGACTAAATTTTTTGGGGACATATATCTGAGTTATTTCAATGAAATTCAAGATTGTCTTTACTACCACTGATTTATTCTCCAGTTGGGTTGAAGAAATTTCCATCAAAATAGTAATATGAAAAACTACAATAATTTACTGATTTATAATATCATCATTATATCAAATTTCCCTAACATAATGTATGCTAAGAAGAAAACAGAATTTTGATAATCTAAATTGAATTAATTTTATTATGAGTGTAAAATATAGTCTAAAAATTCAACCCAAAATCATACTGTGGTAAATTAACAAATAGAGTCTTTCAAAAATGCCAAATCTAGTATCACTTCAAAATGGTGGATATGGATAATGAGTTAATGAATGAAAATATTACGTATTATTAGGGGGAATATTACTCTACTACACATATAATGATATAGGAAAGCAGATATTTTATTTTTTATGGAACATAGGAAATCCAACCTACTGAAGTTAAAGTATCCTCAAATCACATTGTCTTCAAATATCGATCCCCTAAAGATTAAAAACATTAGATTTGGATTGTTGAGTATGAGTACCTTGATGATAACATTTTACGCACATTGGTTATGAAAACCTAAGCACTTTAGTGGGGGATGGGTAAATCAAGTTGTTCCTAAATTAAAATTTTCCTTATTCTTTTTTATTCATCTTTTATAGTATTTTTACTATTATGGTATGAATTGTGTTCAGCCATTCACTCTAAATTTTTCATTCATGAAAAAATCAAGAAATTTTATAGAATATAAAACATGAATAGAAAAGGGTATTTTTCATGGTTTACTAAAAAAGTTTTTGTACACGTCCATACACTAAAATTGGTCAAATGATCCAAATCAACTGTTGCGCTTTCTTGATGGTTATATGATCTATCATTATAACTCCATGCGATGTATGAAATGATTACAATTTTTTTGGGTCCAGTCACTCTTTACACATAGTGAACCACCATTTCATGGTTTATTAAAGGCTCACAAATTATTTATGAACCTCTCCATATTTTAATCCAGCATTCATTGCATCAAATATGGTTACAAATATTATTATTAATATGAGTCTCCCCTTGATTATTATAGTAATAATAACTATTTGTGTCATCAAATATATGTATATTATTTGTTATTTTCAACAATCACTGCACCATTATCCCTCATATATGGATGAAATTATCTTCCATATATAAGGAGTTACTATATTCCATCTAAATAAAATAAAATTTGAACTTCTAATTAAGACTTGGATAATTTTTAATCAATAATCGTATCACACCAATTCTTCAATAATTATAGGTCATAGGGAATCTACCCATTACTTTTGCAATGATAGGACAATTTTAATATAATTTGACTCACATCAACCCTTATTTTTCTAAAACATATGTAGAATAATTCAAAAATTTCTCTTGATTGATTTTGAATAAGGGTATCAATAGATAACTATAAGGACCTAAAAATAAAACATTACATAATCTTGAATTAATTGGATAATTCACATTGAGAATCTTTTCAAGTCTAGAATTTTAGAGAATTCGGCCATAATTATTACATTACATCTCAAAAATTAAAAAGTAGACACTTCTACTCAGTTTCAATTTTTTCATAAAATAAAAAATCTTGAAAAAAAGAGTCAGGTCTAATTCCATGTTTTAGAAAACATGACTTTTCCTTGATCCCATCCTTGACACAATTCATCTTTAAGTCATGTGAAAAATGTTTCAAAACTTGGGACGAGCATAAAAAGCTCAGAAAGGATTATAAAACAAAGAGCGAAAACATTAGTCCATCAAAACAAAATCTTTTTAACATACCTCATGAAATCATAAGATTTATGAATAACAAATAGTAATATCAAATCATAAAGGTAACTTGTGCCATCCAAATCATACTTACGTTGTATCATTTCATATCCACATAGGTAGTTACATTTGGAATATCCATCACAGTATATTCCCTTAATCTTTTAGAAGAAACATTTAAATTTACCTCTTTCACATTACAGAATTCATTGGAGAGCTATCTTGGACTCACCCACCCTAGGTTTATCACAGAACCACCCGTATACATAAATAATTCCCAAAAACCATAACATAGTCATATAACAGAAGTATAAATGAAAGATAACATTTCAACATTTCAATCACAATATATCATTTAAATATATTGACATAAAAATCCATTATCAAAACCATTTTCAATACCAAAATACCTAAAAATTGTATATGTTATTTATTTTCTTTTAAAAAACACTAAAAATTGTTAAGGAATCCATAGATCAAAAAATACTCACGGTGGTGGAAAAGATCGTTGTAACCGCTTACGTTAAAATTTTAGTTTTTTTTATTTAGAAAAACACTTTGTAGAAAAAGATTTCCTTTGAATGAAATAAAAAGTAAAATGTGTTTATACATCATATAAAAGAATGTCCTGTATAAACAAAATATTCCTCAATTAAAAGATATTGAGACGAAGTCCCTTACCTCGTGTTTGACTTGACCCATTCATTCATTAATCTCATGAATAAAAAAATAAAGTTAATTTATACCTACTTAAGAATCTTTTTCATGTTTATTATGCCTTTTATATCACTTATTACCATGTTATAAACATTATGTGATCATTTAAGTTAATAATTGCAATTTTGTCGATATTTGTTACTTGAGTCAAAAATGAACTTCTTATAATTACAAGTTGTTCATGTGGTCAAAGGACCAATATCTCCAGAATGGTATTAAGGAAATAGATTTAATTTATAGCATATATATCCATTATATATATGTATTTATAATCGTACATAACATTTGCATATAAGAAATGAAATGCACTGTTCATGGAGATGGTAAGTCGTACGTATGCATGAATGCTAATTTCATTTATATTTATTATTTTACTAGAATGAAAACATAATGATAAATAGGTATATTATAAATCTATTATAATATAATATATAATTTATTAACTCCATTCTTATACGTCCCACGTATGGCATGAATGAGTTATATCACTTTGAGGGAGCGGTAGTCTGCATTTCCTCAAATGAAATTATCGTATTTAACCACTACGAAAACAATAAAGTCATTCTATAAATGAATAAATAAATAGTAATAGAATAAATAAAACTATAATATATATCACTTATAAATACAGTTCTATATTAATGTCTACCATAATAGGTGGTAAGAGATGATTGAATAATCATTGTTTTGGGAGGCAGTAGTTCGCCGTCCACAGAAACAGTATGTTAATTACCAATTAGATGGAGGTGTGTGTAAGTGTAGTTCTAATACATCTCATAAAAACAACCTAGTATATTGAGGATAATATTTTTTTTATAAAAAAATTAATACAAAGAGTTTAGGGGTTGGAGAAGTAAAATAAAACAAAAGAACTTAAGAGAACACGTTACCTTTAAATTGGGTAACTCCCTTTGGATTGAACCAAAAGGATTTACTGAAGTGCCTTATGCCTAAGGTAAGACTTATAGAAATAATATAGTGATTTTTAGAGATTATTTGGATATAGGTTGGATGAGCCAATGGTATTGAGAGTTTTTAGTAACATGTTAGAGGTGAGGTCCTCTATGGGGGGCTCTTTCAGAATGTTTAAAAATACTATTTTATTATATAATTATTTTCAGTTTATAAATGTCCAAAACTCATTAATGTCGAATATAATATGACTAATGTTCTAAATAAAACTATTAAAAATTTCTTTTACAGGTTTTAGGCTTGGTTTTAATTTTTATAATCTTATTTATTTAAAACATTCATTAATGAGGTAAACACTGCATCATTATTGTATCATATATAATTTTATTTATTTGATGTACAAAAATTATAAAACTCTACCATGATGTAGGAAATATATTAATCTTTAAAATTAATATTTATATTTTAAATGATAATTTATAGAACCACATGTAAAAATTGATTTACTAAAAGATATATGTTTATGTCATTTATGTCTTTACTTTAAATTAATAAACATAAAGTGTCATTATCACACCCATGTGGCTCCATGGGGTCCCCAAATAGACACAAGGATGGCCATGGTCGGACATGTATCAACAAATAAGATTAGGACTAATTTTAGGGTAATTTAATATTATTATAATATTATTTGTTAACCTTATTTACCAAATTTACCCTTTAACCGTGGTAAATAAAATATTTACCGAAGTAAATGTTCATAATGTCTAAATATAAAAGTTTCAATTTAAAAAATTTATACCTCTTGATTCCAAATATGGAATCCATTTTCCCAAATTCAAAACACATAAGTGGCATAAATTAATTGGAAATTAATTTCTGCTATCAAAACAAAAAGCATGTTTTAATAAATAATAACTATCAAAATATTGACACTTGTTTATATCCAATTTCAAAGTGAAATTATTTCCAATGACCAAAATTTGATTACTTGGTAAAAATATAATCTAATTACCCTTTAAAACCATTTAAAAAAATAATCTATGAATATAAATAAATTATAAAAAATTCATTTTTTTATTAAAATATAGTATTTTAACTATTCATTAAAAAAATAAACATTATCAGAAAAATACCAAAATTTAATCCAAAGTAAATTTTGACATCCTGAGATTAAAATAGAATATTATTTTGTCAAACAGAACATATAAAAGTGAAAAAAATTTAATTTAAAAATGGTTCACCATAAAAAGGAGGTAAATTGACCTTTTAAATAATAATAGAGTATTTATTCTTAAAATTGGATTCTTTCTTATTTTAAGCCTCTAAAAATTTATTGGATAAATGTAAAAACATTTAACAAACATGTACAATAATTTTTTAGTTAGTTAAGTTCATTCCATCCATTACATTGGCTAGGAGTTAACTACTATTTAAAATAATAATATTATATTTTTATTTTTTAGTATAACTCAACGTTTTGTGAAACTTAAGATTTCAAAGAAACCTGTTGTTGCGTATTGGGTACTCCATCGAACATAGCATCTCATTTAAGGTAAAATTAATATTTAATTCACTAATATTAATAAATATGAAAATGTATTATTCGTTATTTACCTGAGATGTTACATCCTTACCCCCTTTTAGAAATTACGTCCTCGCTATTTTTATTATCTTTTCAAGTAAGTGGGGGTATTTATCCCTCATATAATTTTCAGATTCCCACGTTGCCTCTTTAACCATATAGTTTTCCACAAAAACATTACCTGATGAATTAAATTATTCAAAAACACCAGTTCTATTTGGATAAGAATCTGGATAGGTTGTTCATCATAAGGGATATTCTCTTCTAACAGGACTACCTCTAGGCTCAAACATGAGATGGATCCAACATATACTTTCTCAACATTGAAACATGAAAACAAGTGTGTACTTGGGATAAACATGGATGTAAAGCCACTCAGTATGCAACTGATCCAACTTTCTATAGGATTTCATAAGGTCCAATGAACCTCAGACTCAAATTTTATTTCTTACCAAAATGCATCATTGTTTTCCCTAGAGAAACCTTGAAAAATACATAATCACCTACCTAAAAAAACATCTTTACTCCGGTTATCAGCATAACTTTTCTTCCTACTCTGAGATGTTCTCATCTTCTTCTTAATCAAATAAACCTTTTCTACCTTCCCCTCTAACAATTTTGGTCCCTTCAGCTTCCTTTCACATACTTCATCTGAAAAAGATGGAGTTTGACACCGCTTCCCATATAATGCGTCAAATGGATCCATCTATATACTGGAATGAAAACTATTATTATAAAAAATTCAACCAAAAAAATATGTTGGTCCCAAATTCTCTATTAATCCATTGAGAAATAACATAAAATATCCTCTATGGTTTGAATTGTTTATTCTGACTGCCCATATGATTAAAGATGAAAAGCAATTCTAAAATTTAATTTGGTGACCAAAAAATTCTGAAGGCCTTTTCAAATGTTTTAAGTAAACATGGGATCATGATCAAATACAATGGAGAGGGTATCTCCATGAAACCTAGAAATCTATTTATTATAGAACTGAGAAATTTGATCTGGAGATAAATATCTTGAATAAGAGTGAAATGAGCGGATTTAGTCAATCGATCAACAATAACCTAGATTGCATTGTTACATCGAGATGTCTTTGGTAATCCCACAATGATGTCCACTGATATATTTTCCAATTTCCACTCTGGCACCATTAAAGGATGAAGCATCCCTTTTGGTAAATTCTTCTCTGCTTTAACCTATTGACAATTCAAACACTTCATAGTAAAATCTACAATATCTCTTTTCATTCCAACCCACTAGTTATACTCTGGAAGATCTCTGTACATCTTAGTACCGCCAGGATGAACTGAAAACAAAGAACTATGAGCTTCACATAAATACTCATTCTTAAACTGTGAGTCAAAAGTAACACATAATCTCTTACCAAACCTCAAAACACAATCATTATCAATGTTATACTCAGGAAACTTACCATTCTGAACAAACTGTACCTTTTTCTTCAACTCACTTTCTTCCTTATGCGCTTTCTTAATTCTGTATGACAAGGATGATTTCACTGACCCCTGAAAAAAAATAGAGAAATTTCCTTCACCAAAAACTTCTATATGAAAGTTTGTCAAATCAAAACCCATAGGTCTCATTCCAAACATATCATGGTTAATGAAGCAATACTTTTCGACTCAAACCATCATCCATGTTATTTGTGTTTCCTAGATGATAATGTATCGTGCAATAATAAAATTAGATTAATTCCAACTATCTCCTCTCTCTCATATTTAATTACTTCTAAGGGAAAATATACTTCAAACTATTTTTTCGAGTATATATTTCACATTTTAATCCATACTGATGATGCCTCCAAATTTTTAAAGAAAAAACAAAAAAAGCTAGTACCAAATCATGTGTAGGGTAATTTAACTCATGAGGTTTTAACTGATGTGATGAATAAGCCATTACATGATCATTATAGATCAGGACACAACCATGTACATTAAATGAATCATCATTTTAGATAACTAACTCATCATTTCTTGAATGTAGTGCTAAAATAAGAGAATTCTCCAATCTTCATTTCAATTCCTAAAAACAATCATCACATTCTTTTGTCCAAATGAACTTAACACCTTTTCATGTTAACTTAGTCAGTGGGCTAGATAACCATGCAAAATTTCCAACAAACCTCGGTAATAACCCACTAATCCATGAAAACTAAGAATCTCAGTTATTTTTGTTGGTATTGGACATTATTCAACAACTTTTGTTTTAGAAGGATCAAAAGTTTTTCCATTCTTTGAAACAATGTGACCAAGGAATGAAATTCATTGTAACGAAAAATAACAATTTCGGAATTTCCCAAAGTTACTTTTCTTTTAAAGTTTTCCAGAGAACCGTTAAATGACTTTCATGGTCCTCTTTATTTTAAGAATAAACAAAAATATAAACAATGAACAGAACCACAAACTTATCCAAGAACTCATAGAAAATTAAATTCATAAGATCCATGAATACAGTAGGTAAATTGGATAGCACAAAAGGAATAACTAAAAATTCATAATGGTTATATCTAGTACAAAACACGATCTTTGAAATGTATGCTTCCTTTACTTTCAACTGATGGTACCCTAACCTCAAATCAATCTTTGAAAAATAATGATCTCCCAGGAGCTGATCAAACAAATCATCAATATGTGGAAAAGGATACATGTTCTTAACAATGATGTTATTCAATTCTCTATAATTAATGCAATGTCTCATTGAACCATATTTATTTTTAACAAACAAGACTGGAGCACCCTATGGTGATGTTCATGGTCAAATTAAACCTTTATCTAATTACTCCTACAATTTATTCTTTAACTCCAAACGTTCAATTTGAGCAATTCGATAAGGGGGTTTTGAAATTGGTTTAGCATCATAAACCAAGTAAACAGTAAATTCAACTTCCCAATAAAGTATAATACCATGGAAATCATCAGAAAAAACATCAAGGTACTCATTTACAAATGGCACATCATTAATCTAAACAGTTCCCTGATTTTCAATAGTGTATGCATGGTAACATTCATTTCCATCTTTTACTAGTTTCTCAGCTTCCTGATATATTATCAAAAGTAAGGGTTCATTTTTATACACAATATAAAAATATTTCTGAAAAGAATCCTCTTTATATCTGTAGTCAATCTTAACATGATAAACAAAAATCCAATCCATACCCAAAATAACATCAAACTCTACTAGAGGCAAAACAATAAGGTTTTTAGGTAGATTATTTTTCCCACAAGTACAGAAAAGATATTATGTTTTCTTTTTGTCTCAACATTTCCTCCAGGTAATTTTACCATCTGTTCAGGATTCATATCTTAAGATGGAATTACCAATTTACTAGAAAACTTATCAGAAATGAAAGAATTTGTAGACCCTGAATCATACAACATGTTGGAATAATCTGAACAAATGAACAGTGTACCTGATACTACTTCATTCGATGACCCAACATCTGTTGAAGTAGTTGCAAAGGATTTCACAACCAATTTTTTTTGTAAGACTTCTTTCCCTTTGTTGAGTTTTTCATTGTACACTCATTTGCATAAGGACCCATTTCATTGCACTTAAAACATTTTACTGACTATAAATCATATTTTGTCTTACCATTAACAAGATCTTTTTTAGGGAAATTACAACCCTTATGTCCCATTTTACCACATCAGTATCACTTACCATAATTCAAAAGACATTCCCAACATGGTTTTTACAGCAATGTTAACTAATTGTAAACTTATGTTTCTTACCATCATAATTTTTTAAATAGTTCTTCCCTTTCATCAGACACCTCGACCTCTTATTCTGTTGTTTCTCAAAGAACACATGATCCTCGAAAAACTCTATTTCCACCTTCTGCACATATCAAAAAGGTTTTCCATAAATTTTGAACTCACGATAATCTGAATCCCTTTGATAATTTGGCTTTAATCTTGAGTGAAATGGATTATTTTACTATCATGATTGTGTATGAAATTTGGAGCATACCTTGACAGTCGAGTGAATTTTTCTTCATAAGCAGCCACTGAGTCATCCTCCTACCTCAATTCCAGGAATTGTTTTTTCATCCAAAGATGAACCAAGATAGGAATATATTTATCAAGAAACATACCTTAAAATGCATCCCAATCAAGAACATGAATCTCTTCAATATCCTTAATATTTTTCACCCTCGACCACCACTGATCGGCTTCACCTTCAAAATGGTAAACATCATAACTAACCATTTGATGTTCTAAACACCCCATGACATAAAAAATATTATCCAGTGATTTAATCCACCCTTCAGATAGCACATGGTTAGATGATAATTTAAATTATGGGGGATGTTTTCTCATGAAATTCTCTACTACTAAAATATTCCTCTATGTTTGATCGGGCTGATCTAGTACATGGATACCACTACCATTTATAGAATAATTCAACTATTCCATCACAGCAACAAACTGTTCAGTTTTGATTATGACCAAATTAGGTTACTGATTTGGAAGGCTGTCTTCCTCCTGATGTCGTCCCATCATATCTACCCTATTTCCTCTACAGAAAGACATTATGAACACATAAATATCTTTGGTGAAGCAACATGGTAATTTTTAAATTCTATATCATTTCAGTCATACCATAAATTAATTTATGGACATTAAGTTTACAATATTCTAACTCATTATGTTGTCTAAACTGACCTATGATACAAACTATAAGGACTTGACCATAAAACATTACACAATCTTGAATTCAATGGATACTTCACATTGATGATCTTTTCAGGTTTAGTGTTTTAGAGAATTGTTCCATAAATATTACATTAAATCTCAAAAATTATAAAGTACACACTTCTTCTAAGTTTCCATTTTTTCCATAAAATAATTTTTTTTGAAAAAAAGAGTCATGTCTTATTCCATGTCTTAGATAACATTACTTTTCCTTTATCCCATCCTTGACCATATTCATCTTTAGTCCTGTGAAAAACACTTCAATACTTAAGATGAGCATAAAAATTTCAGTAAGGGTTATAAAACAAAGAAAGAAAACATTATTCCATCAAAACACAATATTTTTATCATACCTCATGAAATCATAAGATTTATGAATAACACATAGTAATCATAAATAATAAATGTAACTTGTGGAATCCATAAAATACTTATGTTGTAGATTTCACAGCCATGTAGGGAGTTACTTTTGGAATACCAATCATAGTATATTCCTTAAATCTCTTAGGAGAAACATTTACATTTACCTATATCATGTTACAAAATTCATTGGAGAGATATCTCAGGATCACGCACCCAAGGATTATCACGAAACCACCTGTATACATAAAAAATGCCCAAGAACCGTAACATAGTCATATAACACAAGCGTAAAGGAAAGATAAAATTTCCATGTTTCAATCACAGTATACCATTTAAATATATTGAAATAAAAACCTATTATCAAAACCATTTTCAATACCAAAATATGTCCAAATATTATATGGTATTTATTTTCCTTTAAAAAAACTAACACTTGTTAAGGACTCTGTAGATCAAATAATACTCATGGTGGTGGAAAAGGCTATTGTCACCACTTACGTTAAAGCATTAATTTTTTTGTCATATAGTTAATTGAATCATTGAAAATTATTACCTTTGAATGAAATAAAAAGTCAAAGGTGTTTATATACCGTATAAAAGAAAGTCGTGTATAAATCAAAATATGCCTCAATGAAAGGATATTGGGAGGAAGTCCCTTACCTCGTGTCCGACTTGACCAGTTTGTTCTTTAATATCCTTAATAACAAACTAAATTTCATTTCTACATGATTAAAAACCCTTTTCAAGTTTATTATTCCTTTTATATCACTTATTACAATTTTATAAATATTATTTAATCATTTAAGTTAATAATGGTTGTTTTGTCGATATTTGGTACTTGAGTCGAAAATAAACTTTTTATAATTACAAGATTATCATGTGCTAAATGGTAAATTATATCCAAAATTATATTCATGATAGAGATACCACATATATCATATATATCCATTATAAATATGTATTTATAATAGTACATAACATTTTTAGATAAGAAATGAAACACACCGTTCATGGAGACAGTAAGTCGTACGCACGCATGAACGCTGCTTTAATTTTTATTTCATATTTTAATGGAATAAAAAAATTAATGATTAATAGGTATATTATAATTATAGTATAATATCATATATAATTTCATTAACTCAATTATTTATACGTCCCACATATGGCATGAACGAGTAATATCACTTTGAGGGGGCGGTAGTCCGCACTTCCTCAAATGAAATTATCGTATTATCCACTATTGAAACCATAAAGGTATTATATAAATGAAAATATAAATAAGAATATTATCAATATAAATATAATATATGTCACATATAAATATAGTTCCATATTAATGACCACCATAATAGGTGGAAGGAGAAGATAAAATAATCATCGTTTTGTGTGGGAGTAGTTCACCGTCCACAGAAACAATATGTTCTTTACCCATTAGATGGAGGTGTGTGTAAGTGTAGTTCGATTAATTCTAATAAAAAAACATATTATATTGAGGATACTGTTTTTGTTATAAAATAAAGGAATAAAAAGAGTTTAGGAGGTTGGGGAAGTAAAATAAAAAAAGTAAGAGAAGACGTTACCTTTAAATCGGGTAACTCCCTTTGGTTTGAACCAAAAAGATTTATTTAAGTTCCTTCTGCCTAAGGTAAGGCCTCTAGGAGTAAGAGAGGTATCTTGAGAGCTTATTTGGACAGATTTTAGATGATCCAAGGGGATTTATAGTTTTGAGTAATGGATTAGAGGTGAGTGCATTTTATAAGGGGGAGGAGGGGCTCTTTCTGAAAGTTTAAAAATATTATTTTATTATATAATGATTACCAGTTTCTATATGTCCAAAACTAATTAAAGTAAAATATAAGATGAATCATGTTTGAAATAAAATCATCCAAACAAAATTGGACAGGTTTTGTATTTTTTTAATTTTTATAATCTTATTTATTTAAATCATCCATTAATGAGGTAAACACTGCATCATTATTCTGTCATAAATAATTTTATTAATTTGACATCTAAAAAATATACAAAAAAAATATCATGATGTAGAAAATATATTTATCTTTAATATTAATATTTTTATTTGAAAAGATACATTAGAAAACCCCATGTAAAAATTTATTAACTAAAAGATATATATTTATGTCAATTTTGTCTTTACTTTAAATTAATTAACATAAAGAGTCATTATCACTCCCAAGTGTCTCTAGGGGGTCCCAAAATCAAAACAAGGATGCCCATGGTCAGTAATGTGTCAAAAAATATTATTATGATACATATTTGGGTAATTTAATATTATTACAATATTATATTTTACCCTTATTTACCAAATTTACCCTTTTACCGTAGTAAATAAAATATTTATCCAAGTAAATATTCATAATGTATAAAAATAAAAGTTACCTATTTACACAATTTAGACCTGTTAATTGTGAATATGGAATCTATTTTTCACATTCAAAACACATAAGTGTCAAAAATTAATTTAAAATTAATTCCCACTATCAAAACAAAGTGTGTTTTTAAGAAATAATAACTATCAAAACATTGACACTTGTTTATGTCCAATTTCAAAGGGAAATTACTTTAAATGACCAAAATTTGTTTAATTAGTAAAAATATAATCTAATTAAAATTTAAAACCAATTAAAAATATAATATAACCATATAAATATATTATATTAAAAGGAAGATTTGAATCAAAATAGTATATTTTCATTATTCATTAAAAATGAACATTATCATAAAAATACCAAAATTTCAGCCAAAGTAAATTTTGATGTCCCTATCTTAAATAAGAATAATATTTTGTCAAATATAACATATAAATGTGAAAAAAGCTATATTTTAAATTGGTTCACTATCAAAAGGTTGTAATTGGACCCTTTAATGAATATTAGTGTATTTATGCTTAAAATTTGATTCTTTCTTATTTTAAGCCTCTAAAATTTATTGGATAAATGTAAAGACATTTAACAAACATGTATAATCATTTTTTAGTTATTTATCTTCATTCCCACCATTATAATGATTAGGCATTAACTACCATTTAAAATAATAATATTATATTATTATTTTTCAGTATAACTCAAAGTTGTGTGAAACATAAGATTTCAAAGAAACCCGTCATTGTGTATCAGGTACGCCATAGAACATAGAAACCAATTTAAAGTAAAAAATAATATTTAATTCACTAATATTAATTAATTTGAAAATTTCTTATTCTTTATTTACCTGGGATGCTATGATAACTCTTTAATGAAAATATACATTCTTTGATAGTCATATTCAAACATATTCTCATATTATTTTTTTCTTAAAATTTCATAAAATTCACATTAGGATATTATTTAAATTTATTTATATTGAAAATTATTCTCCAATATTGGTTTTACTATATCACTTATTCATGTTTTCACATTTCTCATTACATCCAATTGTTTCCTTATTAAATGATATATATTTCATATTGGAAATATTAAAACTCCATTAAAATTTATAGAATTTGTTTTTTTATTTGCATTATTTTTTTATGATTTTTTTGAATTATATGAATAATATTTCAATTATATATGGAACAATTAATTTAAAAATATTTTAGTTATAAATAAAATCTAATGAATTAACCTCCCAAAATTCATGATTCCTTTTAGTTTTAAAAACACTCCATATATATCACATTATATTCCAAATGATACTCCCCAAATATCACAGTTTTTGATCCACCAAAAAATTTCCTATTTAATTTACCACATATAATTTTATTGTTAATCATATATTATTATGTTTATTAAATATTGTAACTCATAGTTTGGTTGAACTCATGATGTATTCATGAAGACTTCACAACTTGATCTTCGACATCAATCCATAGTATATGTATAAAAATATAAATCTATATGAATTCAACTAAAAAGTATAAATTATTATTACCCTGATGAATTTATTATGAGCTCCAGTTTAACCTTATCTTACATCCATTGATGAATCTTATGAAACAAACAAACTATTTTCATTTTTCATATCCAGCCTAGGTGTTACACATACAAAAATCAAGGATGTCTCTCCTGGGAATTGAAAATTTTATATAAGAACAACCTTATTACCATTGCATACAAGATTAAGTTACCGTTAAATATCTATTTTATTCCATGGATATTTCCTATAAAAATATTTATGATAACCATTATTAAATCATTTGTGTAATAAAAAATTTCCAATAAATACTTACAAAATCAGATAATCCTTATGAAATATTTCGGACGACCCATATGATATGGGTCTGATGACCCCTATAAACCCTGGTTTTCACTCTTGTATAAAAAACTGGTAACCTTTTCTATTTGATACATATTAACACTCTCACTCTTAAATACAAAGGTACCTTGAAAATATATTTTTGGAAATTACATATATAGAGTACCTCAACTCATTTACCACTTATGCTCTTCTTAATTATATTATGTACCTTGGAATCAATGGAAAATTATCAATTTTTCATTTTTCAATACTTCCAACTATAACAAAAAAGTCTACGATAATATTATGAAACATTTATACTTTCATAACATGCTCATATTTCTCAAAATTTATTCTCGAATTACTCTAAAACAACTAAAATAACATTGAAATATATTTTGGCATCCATAATAACTTCTTGGAATATAAATTACTTAAATATCATCTACAACTATTAAAATAAACATCTGTAAATTTTCAAATTCATAGAAAACTATTTTTATTAGAAAAAAACATAATCCATCTCTTGATTAAAACATTATTCATTCATCTAAAGATCATCATTTTGTATAATATCCAGAATAATATTCAATCCTCCATTATATGTTATATCACTATGATGCATAATAAAAAATGTATAGATAAAGTAACAATTTATATTTAAATAATCTTTTCCTCCACCAATTCATCTTATAAACCATGTATAGTTAATAAAATATCCATTCACTTGTTAAAAAATCCCACAAACTTACAATTTTTCAAGAAATACAACACATAAACTACTTCTTGAAACATTCAAACTATTTAGATCATGTTGAAAATATTCAGATTAATCCTATGATGTATTCTTCCATTTCTCATAGAATATATTGTTGGGATTTATGGTACACTCTAATTTAATTCACACATTTTTTTAATAAAAGTAATAGGATCATATTTATCTATTTTTTCCTTGAATCATATCCCCATATATGTTTCTATATATTTTATTTCCCAATGTACCCTATAATTTTGAGCACTGTGGGGGTATTTGTTTCATTTAGTTTAACCAATCATTAGTTCAATACAAGTGGGTATGGTCACTATCAGTTTATTTTCCTTATCCAATCATCTGTAGTCCCACTTTATCAATAATATTTTGTCTCAAGATAAATTTATTATACATGTATTATACCATATTTGGGAAGGTAGATTATAGTCATCTTAAATATGTAAATAGATATTTTTTTATACACCTTCATCCTTCATTTTTCGTCACAATTGATATAGGGTTATATACACTTTAAAATCTAATCAATATATTAGCACAAACTGATTCAAAACATAAACATATAACTCTATTTAGCACTGGCTTAATTTTATATTGCTTTCATGATTCCTCCCATTGATTTCAGATGTATCTATCTCTTATTGATCCGCTATTCTTATAACATTGGGTAGAAAAAAACATTAAACATCAGCCTCTATAACACCTATTGTATAAACAATATCAACCAATAAATGAAATTAATTTTATATTTTTCACTATCAAGATTCCAAAAAATATATACTTCCTAGGTACATGCCCTTTAATTATTTTAGTGATAGAATTTATAATTTATATTTGATTTATCAAAAAATTCACTACAACTATTCAATTAGAATTCAATATAGGAAACAAGATATTAGGAAAAAAATGTCAAATCTTTTCATGACACTAACCGAATCTAATAAATGATTAAATCCCGAGTTCTATTCTTCTTTATAGATTATATGATATTAATTAAACTCATGAAAAACTGTAATAAAATTTTTAGCAATATACTATGTTTCATTTTCATACCACTTGTTAAACTAACAAATATAATTTTTTTCATAATAAATTAGGGATATTATTTTTTATATGTGTCCATCCCTTATTTATTGGGATTTACCTTTTCAAGATAAGGCTAAAAACCAAATAATTTTAATTTTCAACTCCCTATAAATTCATTAATACCTTATATCCATGTCTTGAGATATTCTTCAGTTGAATGAAAGAAATAGAGGATTATTTCACATCCAAGACATATCTTTTGGTATCTTATGAAAGAATCATCTGATACCATGGTTTTTAGTGTATAAACAAATAATTATAAACTAGATGTTTTTTTATTAAGTCATCTGTTTATCTATATTCTTCTTCTTATCGAAAAATACCAATGAATCTAATTTTTATATATAATTTTCATCATAAGGTAATGTGTTTTTATTATAATTAAATTATATTTAAATTATTATTATTATTAATGGGGAAAAAATTTGTTTTATTGATTATATTATTAATTTGATAATTTTCACATGAAAAATATTTATTTAAAGAAAACACTACAATATAGTATCTAGAGGTGATGTTGGAAATTTATAAACATCTAGAGAAAAAATGGAAAGAACATGTGAATATAAAGGTAACCCTTAACAAAATAAAATACACAAGCCCAACCCAAAAGTCATCTGATGAAGCCTATAAGGAATTTTATCCTATAGTAATATACCCTTCCTTTTATCAGTGCATGGGAATTTGTGGGTGTAATTTTGGGAAATTTAGAAAAGAGAGTAGTGGAAAAAACCTACCGCATGGAGGATCTTTATGTGTGTAGGTCAGTATGCTTAGAGAAACTGAAAACATAGGGTCGTATAGTGGATAATTTATAACAGTTTAATACCAAGATATCAGTTCTTTATTGAAGATATTTCCACATCATGTTCATTGTGGGATGAGGGGAACTAGGTACTATTCATCACATGAAAAAAAACATGATGTATCGATTAGGATAATGATACCATCATCATACTAATCCACTCTTCAACTCATCACATTCATCATTCATTACATTATTACACTAATTTATAACGAATTAATATGGATGAAACTGTATGGATTGAGGCCATCTCCAAAATATCAGAGAACACTAAACCAGTACCTTAAAATTCCATAGTATATCAGGAGACCCCTGGAGAGGAAATAATGAAAATGATATAATTCCATGGATTTAGATGATGAAAAACTAGAGAACTAGTTTTCTTTGGGATGGTGTTCATGAATTTTTCTATTCGGAAATAAAGTAAGAATCTAGTTACACCTCCACCATTTATCCTTTTTCATGGAGGTGTGTGAGAATTAGAAATAGAATTAGTCATTTCTGTAGACTATATTTATTCATCATAGGTGATCCATTTCACAGTAGTATATTTTTTGTGAAGGAAGGATTATGGTAAGGAGGTATTTTATGTGACGAAAGATATCTATTATCTAGGCTATTCGATGCTTAATTAAAATTATATTTTAGAGGAAGTTTTATTCTTGAAATATGGATTATAGAAGTAGGGAATTGTTATACCACAAGTATCCTCACTGAACTTAAGGTTGTAGAATATACTTAATAAGTCAACATTAAACACTTGGCCACACCATTGGGAAATTATTACTAAAAATATATGTAATGATTAATTAATTTGATAACACTGACATTAAACATTGATTTAGAGATTTTATATTTACATGTGGTGTGGTATTAGTCATTAAATAAGCATGTTCTATAAGGATTATAATATATTAGATCATAGTTTGATGAAGATAACACTGTTTAACCAATGAAGAGTTCTCCGAGGAAGATATGCAATTATTTATGGATTTCATGTGATTTAAATAGGTGGATATTTTAGAACAATTTTATCTAATGGATTTTCACTATAAAAATTTTCCATTCCACTATGATCCTCAAATATGAAATAATTTTTTTTTCATATTATAATAATGATATACTAGTTTTACATTTGATATTACTTTAAGGATAAAATATCTTAAAATATAGATTGAAACTATAGTATTTTTAGATAATTTCATGGTTTATTATAAGGAAATAAATGAATCATTTTTTTTGGCACTAGATGGATGATTTTTCCAAAATTTATTTATAGAGGACTAAGAAAATGTAGGAAATAATTATAATTATTGGTTACCAAGAGGATGGAGAATCTACAATGTTCTGACAATAGATATACGTCATAGATATATTCTAATTTCCTTTTGTAATTTCGTTGTTTAATTTTTTGATTTAGACGTGAGTTGTTTTATATAAATTAAATTTATTGTTTATTCCTAAAAAAAATCTTGTTTTCATGTTAATACTAATTTTTATTATATGGTTTCTAGTTCGTTCATGGTTATCAAACCATAAAAAATTCATGGCTAGTATTTTAGAATTGGATCAAAGGGGTTAAAAGGAATTAATAACTCATTATTTTAAATTCATCATCACTCAAAAGTTTTTATTATTTAATTACATTCATATTGGTATTTATCCAAATATTCTTAAAAAATTTCTTAATTAAAAATATTGTGATAAGGTTATGAAGGAAAATTTGATTTGGATGGGTGAGGGTGAAACCTCTGATTGAACAACATCTATCAATTTAGAGTTACAATTTTTTAATATAACGCTAGTTATAGATTAACATGTGAGTGTAACTGGAAGGTTTAAGTAATTCTTTTTATTCCTATAAGTAGAACTAGTTAATTCAACAATTCATGTTATTATTAATCTAATTAATTTATTTAGTGTATTTGAATAGTATTAAATTAATTTAATGCATCCTTTAAAACTATGTCCCTCTTTATCATCATTCATAACATAATTTATTTTTACCTTATGTTTAGTTACTTTATAATAAGATTAGTTAATTTAGTTTAGTTTAATAATTTTTCAGAAAATGATGAATAATGAAAAAATAGTTTAGATATTGTCACAATGATTATCAATTCACTATAAGATCAATAATGACATTAAATTTAACATGATTTTATTTTTAGTGATTATATAAACATTATAAACATTGAAAGTTTTCAAACATAGTAAATTAATGATGATCTGATACATATCTTGGTTTTGGAAATGTTTTCATGGACAAAATAAAGATGTAATGATAGATAAAAAAATTTATATCTCAAGATATATCTGGCGTCTAATATATTTTTTCCTTATAGTATAGGTTTTGATTTTATCTTTTTCTCAATTTTATTAGAAATTTTACTCATTTATTCATGTTTTGTTTTTGGATAGATTAGATTATGTAAGGATATAACACATCAACATTGGGGTGTACAATTTTTTTGGAGGATTCCACAGTATGGTCATCAAATTGTTCAAATTATGTTCACAACAAATAAAATTATAAAATAAATCTATACATTATTAGTATTATTAATTCCAAATCTAAAATTTTATTTTTGTCAACTATAATCCTAGAATAGAAACCACTGGTTATCAGAACCACCAAGAAAAACCATTGGTGGGGTAGAAATACCAAGAATTTCATGTACCTCGAATGTTTCATGAGATACATCCTTCAGCAGATATAATGATATCTCTCTTTTAAATCCCTTTGAATTCTGATATTTTAGAAAAATAAAATTTATTTAATACATGATTAAAAAGATAATATACTCATAGAACATTTAGTGTTTTCTACTAACATGGAAAAACATGTTAAGATATCAGATTCTCATGAGTCTAACTCATTTTGAAATTTACAATAAGAGATGTGTAAACTATGAAGATGAAGGTAAAAAACATGGTTGAAGAAGAAACAGGGAGGAAAAAGAGAATTCATTTTTCAACCTCATGAGATAATGGATGAAATATATGTATTCTCAAGATAAGGCATTATCGAATAGTTACTAAAAAAAGTGGAGGACAATGATGGCTTCAATGAAATTTATGAATTTTTTCAAGAGGCAAAAACACTTCTAACATCTTAATATTAGTGGTGTAATCATGAAATAAAAATAAAATAAAATTGAGAACTAATTTTTAAGTAATATAAACAAATGTTGTAGAATTATTTCATCGATATGTTTATAATGTTTAACATAAATGAACCACCATATGGAGTAGAGGATGTTGCTAAAATTAGAATCTCTATCATAGAATATAATAATAGAATGAAGGAAAAAGTCATTGGGGATTATTAATTAATTGAGTATGTTGAAATTAATAAAAAAAAATTATTCCAATAATAGGAAATATACAAAGTGATTATGATATTAAAAGGATTATCTTTAAAAAGATAAATGTATTCAATGAAGAAGGCATGTGTATTTAATTTGTTTTGGATGAAATACCACTAATAGTTGATAAATAAAAGTATGTTGATGGAACATACTTATTGACAAAAAGTTTAATAATGTAAGTTGTAGTGGTGGATAAAAAATATATATATTGTTACCATATTTTGAATAATTGGTTAATTACTTAAATGTATTTATATCATATTATCTGCCACAGTTAGAATTCAAAATCTTATAATGGTTTATAATGAGGACATCTACCAAAGATTAGTATAATTTGAAACTAGTTCTAAAATAAGATTATGAAGCATTTTATCATACTATAATTACATGACATTAGAGGTAATTTAATATCATAAGGACCCTAAACACAGTTCATCTAGAATGTTATATATGGTTTTTTATATTTTATATTACATTTTTTTAATTTTATTTTTAGTTTTATTTTTTTTATTTTTCTTCGGGGTTGATGATAAATTATCATATCATTTATATATTTAATTAATAGAAAATACACTTTCACGTGATTTATCATATTTTACTTGTTAAGAGATTCCAAATCCTTGAAAATTAGATGAAAATACAGATTCCCTGAATGAAGAATAATAAAGATAAAAATTAAAAATACATTAAATGCCAATAAATTCAACTAGGGTTCAAGGAATATAAAGTATATTAAATAGTGGGTAATTTTTATTTCTATTATTTAATTTTTTTTATTTCTTAATAATCACATAATCTTCAATATAATCATTAACCCCATTTACATTGGTGTAACATTATGTGTAACACCCCAGGTAAATAAAGAATATGTCATTTTTATATTTATCCATATTTGTGAATAAAATATTAATATTACTTTAAAGGGGACGCTATGCTCGATGGCATACCCAATACGTAACAACGAGTTTCTTGGGAATCTTACGTTGCACTCTAATAATAAAATAATATTATTTTAAATGATAGTTAACGCCTAGCCATTGTAATGTCGTGAATAAACAGAACTAACTACAAAATGATTATATATGTTTGTAAAATAATTTTACTCTTTACAATAAATGTTAGAGGATTAAAAATGCGAATGAATCCAATTTTAAGCGTAAACATTCTAATATTCTTTAAAAGGTCGATTAACCACCTTTTGATGGAGAACCTCTTTTAAATCCACTTTTTGACAATTTTTTGTGTTATATTTGACAAAATAAAATTCTTATTTAGAATAGGGACATCAAAATTTACTTTGTGTAAATTTTTTGTATTTTTCCGATAAAGTTCATTTTTTAAATGAATAGTGAAAAATGTTATATTTTAATTCAAAACCTCTTTTTAATATAATTTATTTATATGATTATATCATCTTTTGAATTGGTTTTAAAGTTAAATTAGAATATTTTTTTACCATTTAATCCAATATGGGTCATTGGAATTAATTTCACATTGAAATTGGACTTAAACTAGTGTCAATCTTTTAATAGATATTATTTCTTAAAAACACGTTATTTGTTTTGACAGCGAGAATTAATTATTAAATTAATTAATGCAACTTATATGTTTTTAATTTTGTAAAATAGATATCATTTTTGAGTTTGGAATATCAAATATAGCTTGGGGTGAAGTTTTTGTATTTTTCTGAAAAACTTCAATTTTTGATGAATAGTGAAACCACTAAGTGGAAGTTAAAGAAACTGATTTTTCGTTTAAATAAAACATTGACACCTCTGTGTTTTGAATTTCAAAAATCTGACATACACGGTTTTCATTATGAAGTAAAATTTGGTTCAATGGGATTAAAATAATGTTTTGGTGAATAGTAACTTTTATGTTCTTAATTGCGATTAGAGGTAATCAGTGTAATTTAAGGTAAAAATAATGTTTTAATAATATGAAATGAACTTCACACATGTCATACCCTTATTGTATGTGTCATGGCCGACCAAGACAATCCATGGGTCAACTTGTTGACCGCATGGAGCCACATTGGGTGGAAAATAACATTAATACCTTTTTATTTAAAGTTAAAATTAAAATGTCACAAACATGTGTTGTTTTACTAAACAATTTTTACATGGGCTTATATAAGTCATATTTTTTACTATAAATATTCATTATAAATATAAAAATATTTCCTACATCATGATATTTTTTTTGTTATATTGAGACATTAAATAAATTAGTTTATTTATGACACCGTGACGATGCAGTGATTACCTCATAAATGAACAATTTAAATAAAATGAAAATATAATGTAAAATATAAGACCTACACTTGTCAAAAACCTATTGGATGTGTGTATTGCTAACTATTATCACCTTATCCTCGAAATATATAATTTTCAGTCCTTTAAAATCCGAAAATCATTTTATAATAAAGTAATATTTTATAACTTTCCAAGAGTTCCCCTCTTCTCCTCTTATAAAAGGCCCCCACCTATACCACCTTTCACACACCTCGCAAGCCTTTGGCTCGGCCAAACCCCACCCATTTCATCTCTCCACATCCTTCTATTCATCATTGAAGCCGCACTTTGGGTATAATCCTTTCCAAGGAAGCCATTGAGCTTAAATCATTGAGAGTTACCTGTTTTAAAGGTAGTGTTTTCTCTTGTGTTCTTATGTTTTATTTTGCTTCTCCAAACCCCTAAACTCTTTTTATTCTTTTCTTTTGTAAAAACACCAGTATCTTCAATATACTAGGATTTAGTTATGTGATGTATTCAAGCTACACTTACACACACCTTCGTCTAATGGTTAAAGAGTATATTGTTTCTGTGGTTGGCGATTTTCTGCCTCACGAAACGATGATTGTTCAATATTATTTTAACACCTTTAAAGGTGGCCATTATGATGTCACTGTATTTTATATACGATATATAGGGTATTTTTGTTTACTATATTCTTCTCTATTTTATATTTAAAACATACCTTTATTCTTTTCATGTTGTGCAAATGCGATAATTTCATATGAGGAAGTGTGGACTACCGCCCCCTCAAGTGATGTGACTCATTAAAGCAATACATGGAATGTATAAAGAATGAAATTAATGAAAATATGTGACCAATATAACATATATATTATAATGGAATTATAATATATATATATATATATCTCATTTATTTTTAATTCCATTAATATGACAAAAAAATGAAAGTAGCATTCATGCGTACGTATGACCTACTGTCTCCATGAACGGTGCTTTTCATTTTTTATCTCCAAATGTTATGGAATAGTATAAAATGAATATGTACTGGATATATATCATATTTTAATCATTAATACTATTCTGTAAATGATTTACTTATAACTACATGGGCAATCATTTTCAAACAAGTTCATTTTTTTTACTCATGTACCAAACATCGGCAAAAACATCTGATATGAACTAACATTACTAAACAATTATTATAACATTATAATATGTGATATGAACTGAATAATAATCTTTAAATGAGGTACTTAAGCAATTATAAATTGACCAAAGTTTATTATTCAGGAATATAATGAAACGAACAAGACAAGTCGGACTTGAGGTAAGGGATCCGACCTCTAACTTTCGTTTCAAGTACCCTCTTTTATGACATTTCGTTTATGCTCTATATTCTTATGTTGGAGGATGTTATTTTATATTAACCATACTTTAATTTGTATTTTTATATGATGACATACCCCCTCTTACTCTCATCAATGTTTTTTTAGAATATTTATGTGGCCCCGTTAGGCTGCTGAGTTTTCGTAAGGGATTTTTCATCTCACATTTATTCCCGTGAGATTTATGCTACATTTGCCACCATTTCCTTTGAGTGGTATATTTACTTCCCATTATTCTACTCTTTGTGTAATATACTTTCGTTTATAAGTATTTACATCAATGTTGTATTGTCCTTCTTTCATGGGGTGTATGTTTTGAATGATACCCAAGTCGGTAAGGGAACCTTTCACCCTCCTCTTTTTAAAAGAATTCTTTTGTTATGTATTTTAATTCACATACTATTAAGTTGGGATATGTTCTTCTATATCCTTATTAATTTAAATTTTATGTCCAGGTGATGAGATGCCTTTTTTATCTCTCCTCAACTCTTTTTCTGAATTTTGGAGTGGCGCCGTTAGGCTGTCGATTTTTTGCAAGGGAATTTCTTAACCAAATTTTGATTCTTTGGGATAAACTTTTACTCCATGAATATGTAATTATATGAATATGTGGGAATTACATGTGATTTTGTTACACTGAATATCCACTTATATTTGGTTTATTCAATTTTCACACATAATTATGTAATTGATTTATCCTTAATCCAAGGATACCATCTTTGTAAAGGACTTCGTCTCAATCTCCATTCATTGAGGCATATTTTGTTTTATACACAACTTTATTTTATATGGTGTATAAACCCCTTTGACTTCTACGCTTATTCAAAAGGAATCTTTTTTTTATACAAAGAGTTTTACTAAACGACAAAAGGAATGTTTCTTTGTCGTATGTATGTGGCGACAATGACTTCTCTGCCACCGTGACCATTATTTGAGTTTCGGCTTCCTCTACAATCCATACCTTTTTTTAAATGAAAAAAATAAATACCAGGTTTTACTTATCTTTTATTTTGGTATTGAAAATGGTTTTCATAATGTTTTTATATCAATGGGTTGTATTGATATCTTGTGATTGAAAAGTGGAAATGTTATGTTTCCTTTATGCATGTTTTATGTGATAGGATTATCTTATGGTTCATGGGAATTGTTATGAAGACTCGTGGTTCCGTGATAAACTAAGGGCGGGTGAGCCCGATATTGCTCTCCAATGCATTGGGTAACGCGAAGGAGTTAAACATTAAGGTTTCTCCAAAGAGATTTAGGGAATATACTGTGATAGGTTTTCCAAACGTAACCAAGAGGGTTACTCCCTACGTAAGAATGTTATGAATGACTCAAGTTACCTTTATGCCTTATGATTTCTATGATTTATTCATGATTTGATGAGTTATGTTAAAATTCTTATGTTTTATGAGTAAACTATGATTTCATACATGGAATAATGTTTTCTTTTTGTACTTTTATGTCCCTTACTGAGCTTTTTATGCTCATCCCAAGTTTTTGAAATGTTTTTCACAGGTTAAGGGAAAGGTGCAAGATATGATGATAGTGTCAAGGATGTGTCAATAAAGAAACCATGTTTTATTTTAAATATGATTCTGTTGATGGGGAAAACCAATACTATATTTTATATAACCACTTTGTTTAAATGTGGAATGTAATTCACGATTTATGATCTAATTCTCTAAAAATCTAAACCTGAAAAGATCATCAATGTGAATTATTCATTTAATTCAACATTAAGTAAGCTTTAAGGCCGAGGCATTATATTTGGTATCTGAGGTCGGTTTAGACAACTTTAGGGATTATGAGTTTTTCTTAGACACATGATTAGTCCCTATATCAATTATTTCAGTTAAATCCGTGTTTAATAACTTTTTTCAGGCGAAGTAAAGTCGGTTACGAATGGAAGGAGAATGATCTCAAACGACATTCATATCTCTTCCTGATGACATGCTTGAAATAATTATTGCAAAGTCATGTTCCGATGAATGTGAAACTTTTTCTAGCATACAACTCACTTGCAAAACGTTTTTTGAGATATCAAACACCTCCACTATACCTCTTTATCATCGTGGATCATGGGTTGTATTTAGACAAATACTATTTTCACAATATTCTCATATTTTCAAGAAAGGTAAATATTATCAAGGTATTTTCAAATATTTTACCTTATCACAAGAATTTGAAGCATATTATGATTTTAAAAATGGTGCTGAGGAAGGAGACCCTTGTGCAACATATTTATATTTGATTTTAAAATATAGTATCTCATCACATACTTATGGTATTTTAAAAGGACCAATAATAGAAAGTTTTAACTCAAATTCTATCCGACTATTTTATAAAAATCATGTTTTATTAGACGTTTTGGAATTATATGTCATACATGATTATTTTCCAAAATGGTTTTTCTATGAACACCCATATGACCCATGTTGTACAAGGTGTATTTGGATGGATGAATCAAATGATTTTGAAGGATCTCTAAATAATTGTTATAATGCATGGGACTTCTACCTACGTGAGCAAGATGACGATGAAACCGAGTGGATGCCATAATCAAGGTATGATGTTATTCATTTTGTAAATCATTTTATTTTATCTTATGGTGGTGAAATAAGACTTCAAGAATTAATATGTTGAGATCGTAATGAATTTGGATGAAAATGAGAGGTATAAAGAAAATATTGAGGTTAAAACATGTTCGGGTTATTTTTGGAGTTTTATAAAAAGGAAAACACGCAGACCGTGTGACAACCCGTCGTGTCGGACAAAGCTGCGGGAATCGAACTCGCAACCAAAGTGCGACTGGTATTTATCACCTACCACTGGACTACATGAAGTCCCTGGTTAGTATGACTTATTCTTTTTAGTTAGATGATTTTATGAATTAAGAGTAAGTTTATTTTGGGTTATCTATGGAAATTATTAACCTATCATGGATGATTTGTGATTAGGTTAATTACTTTTCAATATGAGACTTTAAGAGCAACTGATGTTATTTGGAGATAAGTGTTAATTTGTACCTTGGAAGACTATGTGATTAAATCCTTCAAATATTTGGGTTTTAATCTTAGTTTGGTTTACTTTGAAGAATTTTATGGACAAATTGTTTGTTGAATGGTTTTTGTTGAAAATTGGGTATTGTTTGAAAAATTTGGGAGATTAGGAATAGATTTTTTTATAAAGGATTATCCTTTTTGGGTATTATCTGATCCCATACTAACATTTTAGGTTTTAGTTTTGGTTAAGGTCTAAATACATGGTAAGTATATAGTTCTCTTTTGTGGATTAGGTGATTCTCTAGTAGTTGATTATAGCTCTCTTAATGTAAACAAGTCTTCCTAAATACTCATCATTTGGGTAAAGTACGAGTTTGTGTAAGAAATATAGCAAAATTTGAAAGTCAACATGACATGTAAGTATGTTTTCTTAAGATAAAATATAAATTCCTCAATGAAAATTAACATAAAACAAAAATTTTGTCAAGTAACTTTTCATATGGTGGAATCGAATACTGTTTAACCCACCACAAGTATGTGATTTTCTTGTGGTTAACTTTCTCTTAAATATGTTTTCTGTCACTCTCCCTCAGAACATGAACCTTTTTTTCCCCCATATCCATGTTTTCCTACATGGAATCCTAGTATGGGTTAAATCGGGTGATCTTTGTACTTCTCTTTCTTTATTTTAACGTGATTGTTTTACTGACTCTTGTTCCGATGTAGGATTTTCAATGAAGTTTCCAAGCCCAATTTTAAAATTGCGAGGACGCAATTCCCAAAAGGGGGAAGGATGTAACACCCTAGGTAAATAAAGAATATGACATTTTTATATTTATCCATATTTGTGAAGAAAATATTAATATTACTTTAAAGGGGACTCTATGCTCGATGGCATACCCAATACGCAACAACGAGTTTCTTGGGATTCTTATGTAGCACTCTAATAATAAAATAATATTATTTTAAATGGTAGTTAACGCCTAGCTGTTGTAATGGAGGGAATGAATAGAACTAACTACAAAATGATTATATATGTTTGTCAAATATTTTTACTCTTTACAATAAATGTAAGAGGATTTAAAATGCAAATGAATCCAATTTTAAGCGTAAACATTCTAATATTCTTTAAAAGGTCGATTAACCGCCTTTTGATGGAGAACCTCTTTTCAATACACTTTTTGACATATTTGTGTGTTATATTTGACAAAATAAAATTATTATTTAGAATCGGGACATCAAAATTTACTTTGTGTAAATTTTTTGGTATTTTTCCGATAAAGTTTATTTTTTTGATGAATAGTGAAAAATGTTGTATTTTAATTCAAAACCTCTTTTTAATATAATTTATTTATATGATTATATTATCTATTGAAGTTTTTTTTAAATAAATTAGAATATATTTTTACCATTTATTCCAATATTGGTCGTTGGAATTAATTTCACTTTGAAATTGGACTTAAACTAGTGTCAATCTTTTAATAGATATTGTTTCTTAAAAACACGCTATTTGTTTTGAAAGAGGGAATTAATTATTAAATTAATTAATGAAACTGTTATGTTTTTAATTTTTTAAAATATACATCATTTTTGAGTTCGGAATATCAAATATATCTTAGGGTGAGTTTTTGGTATTTTTCTGAAAAAACTTCAATTTTTGATGAATAATGAAACCACTAAGTGGAAGTTAAAGAAACTGATTTTTCATTTAAATGAAACTGTGTCACCTCTGTGTTTTGAATTTCAAAAATCTGACATACATGGTTGTCATTAGGAAGTAAAATTTGGTTCAATGGGATTAAAATATTTTTTTGGTGAATAGTAACTTTTATGTTCTTAATCGCGATTAGAGGTAATTAGTGTAATTTAACGTAAAAATAATGTTTTAAAAATATGAAATGAACATTACGCATGTACTAACATTATTGGATGTGTCATGGACGACCAAGAAAATCCATGGTTCAACTTGGGGACCCCATGGAGCCACATTGGGTGGAAGATGACATTAATACCTTTTTATTTAATGTTGAAATTAAAATGTCACAAACATGTGTTTTTTTACTAAAACAATTTTTACGTGGGGTAATATAAGTCATATTTTTTACTATAAATATTCATTAGAAATATAAAAATATTTCCTACATCATGATATTTTTTTTTATAATTTTTAGACATTAAATAAATTAATTTATTTTTGACACCGTGATGATGCAGTGATTACCTCATAAATGAACAATTTAAATAAAATGAAAAGATAATGTAAAATCTAAGACCTACACTTGTCAAAAACCTATTGTATGTGTGTATTTAAAACTATTATCACCTTATCCTTTAAATATATAATTTTGGGACCTTTAAAATCCGAAAATCATTTTATAATAAAGTAATATTTTATAACTTTCCAAGAGTGCCCCTCTTCACCTCTTATAAAAGGCCCCCACCTCTACCACCTTACACACACCTCTCAAGCCTTTTGCTCAGCCAAAACCTGTCCATTTAATCTCTCCACATCCCTCTCTTCATCATTGAAGCATCCCATTTTGGTAGAAGCCTTTCCAAGGAAGCCTTTGAGCTTAAATCAAAGAGAGTTACCCGTTTTAAAGGCAGTGTTTTATCTTATGTTCTTATGTTTTATTTTTCTTCTCCTACCCCCTAAACTATTTTTATTAATTTATATTGTAACATCACAAGTATCTTCAATAAACTAGTATGTTGTTATGTTATGTATTCGAGCTACACTTACACACACCTTCGTCTAATGGTTAAAGAACATACTGTTTCTGTGGTTGGTGATTTTCAGCCTAACGAAACGATGATTGTTCAATATTATTTTAACACATTTAAAGGTGGACATTATGATGTCACTTTATTTTATATATGATATATATGTCATTTATGTTTACTATATGCTTCTGTATTTTATATTTAAAACATGCCTTTATTCTTTTCATGTTGTGCAAATGCGATAATTTCATACGAGGAAGTGTGGACTACCGCCCCCTCAAGTGATGTGACTTGTTAAATCAATACATGGAATTTATAAAGAATGAAATTAATGAACATATGTTACCTATATAACATATATATTATTATGGAATTATAATATATATATAAATCTTATTTATTTTTAATTCCATTAATATGACAAAAAAATGAAAGTAGTATTCATGAGTATGTATGGCCTACCGTCTCCATGAACGGTGCTTTTCATTTTTTATCTCCAAATGTTATGGAATAGTATAAAATGAATATTTAATGGATATATATGATATTTTAATCATTAATACTATTCTGTAAATTATTTACTTATAACTACATGGGAAATCATTTTCAAACAAGTTCATTTTTTTACTCATGTACCAATCATCGGCAAAAACATCTGATATGAACTAACATTATTAAACAATTACTATAAAATTATAATATGTGATATGAACTGAATAATAATATATAAATGAGTTCCTTAATCAATTATAAATTGACCAAAGTTTATTATTCAGGAATATAAAGAAATGAACAAGACAAGTCGGACTTTAGGTAAGGGATCTGACCTCTCGCTTTCATTTCAAGTACCCTCTTTTATGTCATTTCATTTATGATCCATGTTCTTATGTTGGAGGATGTTATTTTATATTAACCATACTGTAATTTTCATTTTTATATTATGAGATAACCCCTATTACTCTCATCAATTCTTTTTTTTAGAATTTATAAGTGGCATCGTTAGGCTGCCGAGTTTTCGTAAGGGATTTTTCATCTCACTTTTATTCCCGTGAGATTTATGCTACATTTGCCACCATTTCCTTTTATTGGTATATGTAATTCCCATTATTCTACGTTTTGTGTAATATACTTTCTTTTATGAGTATTTAAATCAATGTTGTATTGTCCTTCTTTCATGGGGTGTATGTTTTGAAAGATACCCAAGTCGGTAAGGGTACTTTTCACCCTCCTCTTTTTAGAAGACTTATTTTGTAAAGTAATTTAATTCACATAATATTAAGTTGGGATATGTTCTCTTATATCCTTATTAATTTAAATATTATGTCCAAGTGATGAGATACCCTTTTTATCTCTCATCAACTCTTTTTCTGAATTTTGAAGTGACGATGTTAGGCTGTCGAATTTTTGCAAGGGAACTTCTTAACCCAATTTTGATTCTTTGGGATAAACTTTTACTCCTTGAATATGTAATTATATGAATATGTGTGAATAACCTATGATTGTTTTACACTTAATATCCACTTATATTTGGTTTATTCGTTTGTCACACATAATTATGTAATTGATTTATCCTTAATCCAAGGATACCGTCTTTGTAAGGGACTTCGTCTCAATATCCATTCATTGAGGCATATTTTGTTTTATACACAACTTTATTTTATATGGTGTATAAAACCGTTTGACTTGTATGCTTATTCAAAAGGAAGATTTTTTTTTCTACGAAGAATTTTACTAAATGACAAAAGGAATGTTTCTTTGTCATACGTATGCGGTGAAAACGACTTCTCCGCCGCCGTGACCATTATTTGAGCTTTGGCTTCCTCTACAAGTCATACCTTTTTTTAAATGAAAACATAAATTACATGTTTTAATTCTCTTTTATTTTGGTATTGAAAATGGTTTTCATAAAGTTGTCATATTAATGGGTTGTATTGATATCTTGTGATTGAAAAGTGGAAATGTTATGTTTCCTTTATTCAGGTTTTATGTGATACGATTATGTTATGGTTCTTGGGAATCGTTATGAAGACGGGTGGTTCCATGATAAAATAAGGGTGGGTGATCCCAATATAGCTCTCCAATGCATTGGGTAACATGAAGGAGTTAAACATTAAGGTTTCTCCGAAGAGATTTAGGGAATATACTGTAATGGGTATTCCAAACGTAACCAAGAGGGTTACTACCTACGTAAGAATGTTATGAATGCCTCAAGTTACCTTTATAACTTATGATTTCTATGATTTATTTTTGATTTGACTAGTTATGTTAAAATGCATCTATTTTATGAGTAATGTATGATTTCATACATGGACTAATGTTTTCTTTTCGTACTTTTATATCCCTTACTGAGCTTTTTATGCTCATCCCATGTTTTTGAAATGTTTTTCATAGGTTAAGGGAAAGGTCCATGATATTATGATAGTGTCAAGGATGTGTTAAGAAAAAACCATGTTTTATTTTAAATATGTTTCTATTGATGGGGAAAACCAATACTATCTTTTATGTAACCACTTTGTTTAAATGTGTTATGTAATTCATGATTTATGATCAGATTCTCTAAAACTCTAAACCTGAAAAGATCCTCAATGTGAATTATTCATTTAATTAAACATTAAGTAAGTTTTAAGGCTGGGACCTTATATTATGTATAATTTTCAAAATACTTTTTGTGGGATAAATCCTTGTATATATATATCATGGATTTCCAAAATTTTCACCCAACCTAGGAGACATGATCACATAGGAGATAATATTCTATAAGTTGTAAGATATTTATTTTAAAAATAAAATAAATGTAATATTAGTAGGTGTAAATACATTGATGTTACATATTTTCCAAAAATGATTTATTTAAACTTAATTAAAGATTTTACTTTAACACCTAAATTTGATTCATAAAATATATTTTTATAAGATAAATTACAAATAGTCATTCAAGGAATTGATTTTCTAGAATATTTTTATTTTACATTCAAAAGATGGTTTAGATGCATTTTCACTTATTATATCACATAAAACATTCCAGGGGATAATCCAAGATGTGTCCTACTAATATAACAAAAAATGTTTTGTTAAAGAATTGTGATTTTTAGTTGATTAAAAATGATTGAAGCTATTTATTGCTGGATATTTGATACCATTTGACCTTTATAACCACTATAAATTTAATAATTTAACAAACCATTAGAATCTATGAATGAAAATGTTAGGTAAGATACACATTGGATTTGTATTTAATCCTTTCATACCCAACTCATTGTGTTTTGTAGTATATTCAAGAGTTTATGTTTGTGGGAGAGGTAATCCCTAGTGTAAAAAAATTATTTTAATGAGGATATTATGCTTGGTATTTTTCATGGTATTTTTGTAAAATTATCATTATTATTACTATCATTTTATTTAATTTTTATCCCTTTAAAAAATTAACGATAGTGGAAAAAACTATTTTATGAAACAAAATTAATTTTTTTTATTTTAAAGATAAAATGTCACAATTAAATTACCAAATATATTATTTTAACCCTTAGAATAATTTTCAAGAGGTTATTATATTGGTTTAGATGATAGATATAAAAATTTTACCAGGAAAACATTTCAAATAATGAAATAAAAAATAATTCAAAAAAGGGGTTTATTCATTGAATTAATTGTTTTGCATCTGTTAAATTAAGCATAGAGAGTATGATGATTTCACTTTAAATAGAATTATTAATTCCATTTAAAATTAATTAAATATTATGCACTTTACTTTAAAAAGTTTATTCATATATTTTATCCTCAAATTTAATTTCATACATTATAATTCACCTACATTGAGCCTCATATACCCTCAAAACTTAATGAGAAAGTCTACATCATTTTTTATGTTTAATTTCATATTTTAGATTTAGTTTACTTCAAATACTATAGGTAGAGTATAGGCACATCAAATCATGTATAACTCAATTAAATGTGATCCTTAGTGATGATTTATTTAAATTTTATCGAGGTAAATCATAATTTTCATGTATATTTTTCTAATTATTGAATGATGTGGGTGGAATATAAAAAAGGTCATTTTTTTAAAAGTTAAAATGAATCATCATTTTGAAACGTTGTTCTAATTATTTTCTTTGATTTTAAAAATATTTCGATATAAATTTAATTTAGGATCATAGTTATTTTAAAATTTTCTTTGATATTGTTTTTATACATTGTGAATTGGTGGTTGATGTTCTGTTCAAGGATAAGAAATTTTTGATGATTGGGGGTGTTTGATGGATCTGATTTATATTTTTCATATTCCTTTATTATAAGAATTTATATTTCTATTTTTATGGCATTAAAATATGGTTTATTTAGTTTTATGATTATTTAGTGATTATTAATTTTAATTATGAATGTTGAATGAAAACACAAACAATTAGTATTCTTGATTCTAAGATGGAAATTTTGAATTATTTTTAGAAAAATAATGGATATAATGTCACTAAAACCATGATATCTCTCAACCCAAAATCCACTACTTTACTTAGAAGGTAATCTTTAAAATCATAATATGAATGAAATCTTTGTATTGTAGATGATGAGTGGCTCTACATAGGAAAGTAAGTGACTTGTGTGTGAGCATGAGTATTGAGAGAGGAATGGGGAACAACCAAATGTGTATAGGCGTATATACATGTGGTTCGAAAAACATGGAGGAATTCCACAGAAGTGGTGGTATCATGCAGGATTTAATTTCATTGAATACTTTTCATTCTGTAATTATATAGATTAATTTTTTCCAAATTTTTGATATGGGACATAGAAAAAATTTCAATGTCTACGACATATAAAAAAATCAATATGTTTGCCTCATTAGTGTATAACTCATCACCAATAACCTTAACACCACTTATCATGTGCATATATCATCTTGAAGTCACACCAGTTTTTCAAAAACTATCCACGACATCAATTTTCGTGGAAACCTCTAGGGAATATGTTTTTACTAGTGAACTACTGTAAAATTTCAGTTATCGGGAGACAATTAGGAAATACACTATAAATACTTTAGAATTTCATGAAGTGTGAGTTAGAGGAAAATGAAAGAAGATAAAAACATATAAAAATAATCTAGAATATTTTCATGGGTAATATGGGGAAAATTCAAATTCCACCGACATCTATTATCTTGTTTTCGGGAGGTGTGTACGAATAATGAAAAAATATTATTTTCGGAGCACATTTTTTCTCACCATTGGAAAACCTCTGTTTCGGTAGCATTATTTATTTCAGAAGGTGTGTTCCCCCTTGATTTTTAATTAAGATATTTGTTTTTGGTTGTGTGGTTATTCAAGAACCATAGAAACATTCAATAAGAAGTAGGATCTTGGGATGATTAGGGCATATAAAATTTAGTGGATTTCCCTTGTTATTTTATCGGAATCAAAATAACGTCTTATCCCATCATTATTTGAGTAATATTTTGGGAGGTTGTTTTTATAAATTTTCATGTGAGAAAATTTGATGGTTTTCTCCTTAACATTGAGTGGTAGTTTATATACCCATAATTACCCATATTTATCCATATACATGCTTGTGGTTTTACCCCATTCATTTTTTGGTTTTACCATAATACATCTGGTGTTCATTTACATCAAAATGTTTTCAATTTATATTATATTGAAATTATTTTCACACCAGTAGGAAATATTTTTTTCCATAAAGTGGCATAAAATAAAGGTTATAGACCATCCATATTCAAATTTAGGTTATTAATAATTTTCAAAACATTGATAACGCTATGTGATTATGATCATGGTTGATCATTCACACCACAAAAAATTATAGAGATTTTCAAATTACCCATTATGATAAAAAGGAGATTCTTTACTGACATCATCTGTAGATAGTAGGAAAATTAAAAATTGATAAATTCCACAACCATATTTTTTCATTATGGAAAATCATGAAAAAACAGTGTTGTCGAAGGATAATTTCTAACATGCATTTTATGAAAGATCAATAGTTGTTATGATAGAGTGTGGTTCCAATGGGAAACATAGTCATGAAATGAATGAAAATTTGGTGAGAAAAACTACAATTATGTATGTTTTAGTCAGTGATGTGGTGATGGAAACTAGAAGAAGAATATTTCTTAATGTTTAAGGGATAATAAATTTGGTAGCTACATGACACATAAAATCTCAACGGGTATTGTTTGATAAGTTTAGAAAAATCCCAGATGGACTTATGTACATAATGAGTTATAACACCTTGATGATTGTAGAATTTGTTACTATTAAGATGATGATTTATGATGTAATTGTATGAGCCCTCCATAGTGTATCCAATGTAATAGGATTTTAGAATAACATATTATATATGGGGCAATTTTAGGACATCAAATAAAAAACATGGAACTAGAATGCAGTAATATTATTTGGGAAGGGAATGATTATAGCGATAAAGGTTGATAATGTATAAAAAAACATACACATTCTTATAAAATAAATGTAAAAGGAGTCATATATAGTTGTCACACCAATTACCTTGAATGAAGTTTTAATAACATTATGACATTAGAGGATTTTTCACATGTCTGAAAGTGGTTTTAAGATTCTTTCTGACCAGAAGTTTCTACCTAGGATTACAACTACATCTTTACCATTTTGAGATATTTTTTTGTGAAATAAACATAGGTTATGGTTTTTTATTTTATAGAATAAAGATAATAGATAATGGAGTTGATCCTTCATAACATTTTTCAATCACCAATTATATCACTAGGATGGGAAAGGAACTTTTATCCTTTATTATTATTATTATTCTAGTATATAATAGTTTTATACAATTCAAGGGAATGTGGATGTATTTTATGTCTTCAAAACATTAAAAGAGTGTACGAGACTTGAATATAGAAAAAATATCTAGTGTTTAGTGAATAATAATGGATGAAAATATACAAAAAATTAGTTTTATAATTTTATTAAGTAGTAAGGTATCAATATTCACTTTATAGTGGCATATAACCCTTATTAGAATTTTCTAGAAAAGAACATGAAAAGAAATTTTTTGGATAAAATAATCGATTTTTTTGATTTATATAGGAAAGGATAATACATTTTGGGAAGAAGTTGTAAATACTTCATGTTATGTGATTAACTTATCACCTTCCATGGATATTGCTCTGAATATAATGATAGAGATATGGATAAGTAGGATCACTAAATATTCAATGTTAATTTTTTTAAGTTATAAATATGCGTTTTTTAATATCCATAAAAGATCAAAGATTTATTATAGATCATAAAAATATATTTTCATGGGATATTATAATGGGTTGAGGGGGTTAGATTTTTTGGGACCCACTACCAACAAACATAACATCCGTAGAGATTTCTTTTTTTTTTGTAGAAAGCTAGGTGAAAATGATGTTTTTTGCAGCATGAAGAAAGATAAAAATGAAACCAAAATAGGTTATGTAAATAAATAACTAAAAAAGAATAAATTTATTCTAAAACATTACCATATCATGTTGATCAAGTACCAGTTTAGTGTGTACCTTGATAGTCAGAAAGGGAGAAAATTTCACCATTATTACACTTAGACTATATTACTGAGATTAATATTTCATTACCCAAATACTATATGTATCATTATTGATGGAGGTGTTGTAAGAGGTACATGAAGACTGATAAAATATCATGACATATTATTTGTTTCATCTACATCATGGAAGGAGGGTTATAGATAAAAAATGATTCTTTATGATAAAGAAGGATGCAAATGTCTGTGTAAAAAGATATCATGCAAGAAAGATGAACAAATAATTTTTTTAATAGAAGTTATTGGTCGCAACAAAATATTTTATCATGTTGTTAGACTAATGACTGTTCAGATATGTCTAGCTATGTGTGCTACATTCAGTTTTCATCTTGAATAACTAGACATGAAGACTGATTTTCTTCATTACGATCATGATGAAGAAATCTAAATTATCCAACCATACTTCTTTGTAGAAGAATGAAAAGATAACCTGGCTTATAGGATTATCAAATATCGGTATGGTCTCAGGAAATAACTAATTTTATTGTATAATTGATTTTATTATAATATCATGATCCTTATATATGGAAGACTAAATTAATACCTTATTCATATTTTAGTGATTTTTATAGTTTTTATTTCAGCATTATTTTATTATATGAGGACTGATTTTTGATTTTAAGACCTAAAAATGATCTGATCGAGGAGAAAATTGAATAATTTCGTAGGGAGTTTAGTACGATATACCTAGTCCATGTAAACAAGATTATTGTTATGTATATTTTCCAAGATATAACTAATGGTAATATTTGGCTATCATATAATAATCACTTATGTAATATCTTTAAACACTTCATATTATAAAACTATAACGTAGTATCTGACCTATTTCTTCTAAATTTAATATTATCCTCTGTAATGAGTACTAGCTTTAAATTAGAGAGGATTGAGATGTCTAATGTGACATAGGCATTAGTAGTTGAGAGTTTTAGGTTCAATATGTTTTTAATAGACCATACATTTCACATGAAGTGGGTGCAGATAGTTGATACAAGGAGAATCCATGATGGGTTTATTGGAACATAGTCAAAAGGATCACGATATGCATCGAAGATACTTCATTTTCCACATTATATAATGGAGGATTAAATTTTACTAACCTTGAATATCATGACTCATATTTTTATTTGATTTTGACCTATGTAAATTATCAATTTTTTTATGATTTCTTTTGTAAGAGGAGATGTGAGTTTTATTTTAATGTTTTTTTTTCAGTTTTGGCATTATCCTCAACTAAACCAGGGTATAAGGTAGATACACAATCATTAAAGTTATAAATTCTTATAATAAGGTTGTTTTAGGATCTTGGGAATAGACATGATCATATCCCTTTTTTATAGTTATAGTGCCTTTCACATTTCAAGGAATCCATATTATCATTCTAAGCTGAAACAGATTTGGGTACAATATCAAATTTCATATATGTTTTGAAGCATATATTTTTAGAAACTTCACACTAAATAAAATTTAGAGAAATTACAGAAAAATTAGATTGACTCTAATATATTTAGATGGTGTATTTTTTTAATGGTCCCTGTAGATATGTGTCCTATAAGGTATAGATGATAGAAAATGATATAAAGAGATAAGATTAGATCCTAATCAAATCTCTATGTGGGAGATATTTTTAAAACATTAATTATTTCATATAGTGGTATCCCATTGATTTTTTATGTTTGGCATGAAAGGTTGGGTGTTTGGTTGGTTCACAAGACCACTAACTATCCCACAGATGAAGTAGTAGGGGGTGAGGCATCTTATAAATTGAAGGGGCTTCCCATGTATTCTTATTAGCTTCACAAACACATCTTCTCTCATCATTATGGGATATGAATTTTCATAGGAGGATTACCTGTATAATCAACATACATATTTTTAAGGTATTCTCCTTGTAATTGTGAGGGATTGTATGTACCCGTATTTAATTATAGTGATCTTTATATTTTTCCATATTTTTTACGTAATTCCCCCAAAATATAAAGCTTGAAAATTGTCTTCAATAGCGTGTATGAAAAAAACACTAAGTGCATAAGGGAATATAATATCCTGAGTTTTTATAATATATTTACCATTATAAATTAATTCAATCTATAACAAAACTTTTAATTAATGTGACACTAATTTAGCATGCATCACAAACTATAATTACATTCTTTGATAGGTTGTGTTATATGAAAGACTGAGTTCTATCGAACACTAATATATTGTTAAAATATTTTTATTTAATAGTTATCTTAGTCATTAAGTTAATTGTTATGAATATTATTAACTGACTTATGGAAATAAATTATTTACAAAAATATTAAATTAATTAATAGGTTACCAATTAATTATAAATGAAAAGATAAACCATTTTAATATAAAGAAAATATATTTTCTTTCTAATCAAAATGTTTTTTATTAATAAACAATTAGTGAATGATATTTTGAAGTATAAATTTTATATACTCAATCAAATAGTTTTTCTAATCGTGTAATTTATTTGATAAAAATAGGATAATACTAAACTCAATATTACACATAAAAACATATATATTTACTAAGTCAATTTTACCTCTTTTTAATGGAGGACCTATTTTAAAAAAAAGTTTCACACTTTTTTGAATCATATATTTCAAAATTAACTTAATATTTGAAATATAAGAATAAAAATTAGGTTATGGAAAAGTTGTATTATTTTTCTATGATGATTTTTAACGAAGAGTGGAAAATAATGGTATTTAATTCAAAATTGCTTTGTCATCTAATTTATTTATAAGGTGAAATTATATTTTAAATTGGTTTTAATGTTTAACTAGATCATATTTTTATCAATTAGTTAAATTTAGATAAATGCAATCAATTTTACTATGAAATTGACTATAAAATCATGGAAACCATTCATAAGTTTTTACATTAAAAGCATACATTGCCTTCCTGTATGTTGAATTAAATATATATTAATTTTTTCCACCTCTGTGTTTGGAATTTGAAAAAATGGATTAAATAGTTATATTAATTATAATTTATAATTTATGATATGGTAAAATTGGTTTTGGCCTAAAATATTAGTGAAGGTAATTAAAATTATTTACAATGATTAAGGTTGAATTATGCTTAATAAATAACTAAAAAAGTAGTTGGGGTTCGACTTAGTGATAAGAACCCAGTAATCCTACATGAAAAATGGGGGTCCAAACCCATTGGGCGCAGGTTACTAAAGAAGTTCTATAGCATACTGTAGCAGTGGTGAATGTATTGAAACAATGGGCACTGTAGTGGCGACATGTCACTGTAGCGGCGACAGACCACTGTAGCGGTGGCAGGGTACTGTAGCAGTGGCGGATGATGTGTTATATTTTAGCAGCCGGATTACTGTAGCATTACTATTCATAGAATGGGACTTGGGAAAATGATTTGGCCCTAGAGACCGTTGTTTCCGACGCTTTCGCCGGGGCGCGCGCACATCCGTCCGTCAGGAGGACGCGCGGCTTTGTTGCCCCGCATTCCCGCTTTCCCAAGGCGGGCGACATTCATTCCTTATTCAGGTACGTTTGCTCCTTGATCGAAATGGGATGATGGGATGTCGGTTCTTCCTTCTGTGGATTCCTCCTCAGAACTCATCACCTAGTCCGGGTCTCCCTTATAGATTTAATACGTAGTTCGTGAAACTCTTCCCAGTGCCATGTTTCCATGGACACCGGTTAATTACACTACTTCCGTCAAGACATTCCATAGGGTCTTGACATGGTAGCGACCTTCGGTCGGAGTAGACGGCAACATCAGGAATGTCTGTGCATCTCTGGGTGCGTGGACATTGGGGAACCTGTATTCTTCCTCATAAGAGGGCATCTCAAGGGTGCAAAAACTCGAGGCATGTATCTTAGGTTTTCCTCAGCTTCCCGTGTTTAACACAGGGTATGTTGCAGGATTAACGTCTAGAAGAGACGGTTACACCAAAGGCGTTCCATCCGAGGTTTTCCTCAGGCATCTCATGTTTATCACAAGGTAGGCCGTGAGTTTAACGTCTTGCAGAGATGAAATGATGCTAATCAGGACGTCCCATAGAGACGGATCAGATTGGTACATCCCTAGGAGGGAACACCTGGATGTTTTACCAAGGGTATGGATCAAAACGCCCAATGAGGACGGATCTGAGGTGGTGCGCCCCATGGAGGGGAGATGTCACACCGTAATGGTTGATCTGAACACCACTAAGGGCGGATCAGGGAAAGTCCACCCCAGGATGGGATACACCATGGATTACCATTGGTTGGGATTGAACCTCTTGGAGGTTTCATACGTACCCTGTGTAGAGGACAGGGATCAAAACCCACGTAGTTCGAAGGGGTGATGAATCGGGGTGTACACAGAGGACAACGACCCGAAGATATGATGGGGGTTACGCGTAGAAAGTGGCCCATGAGCCGCTAGGAGCAGCGAGGAGGTGGATGGCATGATCCCACCGGGATGTGGAGGACCGGGTGAGAATCAGGATGGGTGATGGATGGATGAGTGAAGTGGAGGAGGATGAAATGGGACCATCGCAGGGGCGACGGTGAAGTTGGGCTTGAGCCTTGAGGAGGCTTCCTACGTATCCCTGTGGTAGGGAATCAAAGTCTGCGTAGTTCGGGATGGTGCCGGTAAACCGACGTGAATGTGGACCTTGGCCTGATGAACGTCGTCGGCGAAACAACATGAAGGTGGACCTTGGTCTGATGGGCATCGTCAGCGTACCGACGTGAAGGTGGACCTTGGTCCGATGGGAATCGTCAGCGTACCGACGTGAAAGTAGACCCGTGGGTCCACTAATGGTGGGATTGAACCTTGGGAAGGTTTCCTACGTACCATGCCTTGATATGGATCAAAGACCTCGTAGTTCAGGGAATACAGTTTGACGTCATGCGGGACGATAGTGAACCCTGACATGAATAAACGAGGGGCGGTGGGTGTCGGCGAACCAACATAAGTGAGGGACCTTGGTCCGATGGGAGTTGGGCTTGAACCTCTAGGAGGATTCCTACGTACCATGCCTTGACATGGATCAAAGACCTCGTAGTTCGGGGTGGTCACAACGGCTTGCCGTCAGACGAGAATTGCAGTTTAGCGTCGTGTTGGACGTGGGTGAAACTCGACGTGAATGAACGACCGAGCAATGTGGCTTGAACCTCGTGGAGGCTTCCTATGTACCATGCCTTGACATGGATCAAAGACCTCGTAGTTCGGGAGGTGGGTCGCAATGGCTTTCCACTGGACTGGAATGGGACCCGACGTGAATGAGCGACGGGTGGGCTTGAACCTTGTGGAGGCTTCCTACGTACCATGCCTTGACATGGATCAAAGACCTCGTAGTTCAAAAGGTGGGTTTGTCGGTGAACCGACGTGAAAGTAGACCTTGGTCCACTATTGGTGGTCTTGAACCTCGTGGAGGCTTTCTACGTACCATGCCTTGACACGGATCAAAGACCTCGTAGTTCAGGTGGTCACAACGGCTTACCGCTGGACTGGAATGGGACCCGACGTGAATGAGCGGCGGGTGGGCTTGAACCTCATGGAGGCTTCCTACGTACCATTCCTTGACATGGATCAAAGACCTCGTAGTTCAAAAGGGGTTTCGCCAGTGAACCGAAGTGAAAGTAGACCTTGGTCCACTGTTGGTGGGCTTGAACCTCGTGGAGGCTTCCTACGTACCATGCCTTGACATGGATCAAAGACCTCGTAGTTCAGGTGGGGTTTCGCCGGTAAACCGACATGAAAGCAGACCTTGGTCCACTGTTGGTGGGCTTGAACCTCGTGGAGGCTTCCTACGTACCATGCCTTGACATGGATCAAAGACCTCGTAGTTCAGGTGGGGTTTCGCCGGTGAACCGACGTGAAAGAAAACCTTGGTCCACTGTTGGTGGGCTTGAACCTTGTGGAGGCTTCCTACGTACCATGCCTTGACATGGATCAAAGACCTCGTAGTTCAGGTGGGGTTTCGCCGGTGAACCGACGTGAAAGCAGACCTTGGTCCACTGTTTGTGGGCTTGAACCTCGTGGAGGCTTCCAACGTACCATGCCTTGACATGGATCAAAGACCTCGTAGTTCAGGTGGGTTGGTCGCAATGGCTTACCACTGGACCGGAGTTGCAGTTTAACGTCGTGCTGGACGGGGGTGAAACTCGACGTGAAATGACGGGTGGTCTTGAACCTCGTGGAGGCTTCCTACGTACCATGCCTTGACATGGATCAAAGTCCTCGTAGTTCACTTGGGTTTCGCCGGTAAACCGACGTGAAAGTAGACCTTGGTCCACTGTTGGTGGGCTTGAACCTCGTAGAGGCTTCCTACGTACCATGCCTTGACATGGATCAAAGACCTCGTAGTTCAGAGGGGTTGGTCACAATGGCTTACCACTGGACCGGAGTTGCAGTTTAACGTCGTGCTGGACGGGGGTGAAACCCGACGTGAAATGACGGGTGGTCTTGAACCTCGTGGAGGCTTCCTACGTACCATGCCTTGACATGGATCAAAGTCCTCGTAGTTCACTTGGGGCGGTCAGGGTCGGTGCTCACTCTAAGCCCACGTGAGTCATGCTCGGTGTGAGAAACAAGAGGTTGCAAGGACCTGACGATCATGTCACGAAGGGTGCGTCCGTGAGAAGCGAAGAGGGGCTTACGCATTGAGCGGCCCATGGTGTTGGGACTTACTCCAGGATGGAGGCCCATAACGGCTTACCGCTAAATGGGGTCGCAACGGCTTACCGCTGTATAGGGAGCGACACTGGTGAATGGGGCTTATGCAAGAAGCTTCTCGGGTGCCGCTATGGAGCGGCACTGGTGAATGGGGCTTATGCAAGAAGCTTCCCGGGTGCCACTGAGGAGTGAGAGTGGTGAATGGGGATTATGCAAGAAGCTGTCCGGGTGCCACTAAGGAGTGGCACTAGTGAATGGGGCTTACGCTAGGAAGCTGCCCGGGTGCCACTAAGGAGTGGCACTAGTGAATGGGGCTTACACTAGGAAGTTGCCCGGGTGCCACTAAGGAGTGGCACTAGTGAATGGGGCTTACGCTAGGAAGATGCCCGGGTGCCACTAAGGAGTGGCACTAGTGAAGGGGGCTTACGCTAGGAAGCTGCTCGGGTGCCACTAAGGAGTGGCACTAGTGAATGGGGCTTACGCTAGGAAGCTGCCCGGGTGCCACTAAGGAGTGGCACTAGTGAATGGGGCTTATGCTAGGAAGCTTCCCGGGTGCCACTAAGGAGTGGAACTGGTGAATGGGGCTTACGCTAGGAAGCTGCCCGGGTGCCACTAAGGAGCGGCACTAGTGAATGGGGCTTATGCTAGGAAGTTGCCCGGGTGCCACTAAGGAGTGGCACTAGTGAATGGGGCTTACGCTAGGAAGCTGCCCGGGTGCCACTAAGGAGTGGCACTGGTGAATGGGGCTTACGCAAGGAAGCTGCCTGGGTGCCGCTAAGGAGCGGCACTGGTGAATGGGGCTTATGCTAGGAAGCTGCCCGGGTGCCACTAAGGAGCGGCAATGGTGAATGGGGCTTACGCTAGGAAGCTGCCCGGGTGCCGCTAAGGAGCGGCAATGGTGAATGGGGCTTACGCTGGGAAGTTGCCCGGGTGTCGCTAAGGAGCGGCACTGGTGAATGGGGCTTATGCTAGGAAGCTGCCCGGGTGCCACTAAGGAGTGGCACTGGTGAATGGGGCTTATGCAAGAAGCTGCCTGGGTGCCGCTATGGAGCGGCACTGGTGAATGGGGCTTATGTAAGAAGCTGCCCGGGTGCCACTGAGGAGTGACAGTGGTGAATGGGGCTTATGCAAGAAGCTGCCCGGGTGCCACTAAGGAGTGGCACTAGTGAATGGGGCTTACGCTAGGAAGCTGCCCGGGTGCCACTAAGGAGTGGCACTAGTGAATGGGGCTTACGCTAGGAAGCTGCCCGGGTGACACTAAGGAGTGGCACTAGTGAAGGGGGCTTACGCTAGGAAGATGCCCGGGTGCCACTAAGGAGAGGCACTAGTGAATGGGGCATACGCTAGGAAGATGCCCGGGTGCCACTAAGGAGTGGCACTAGTGAATGGGGCTTATGCTAGGAAGCTGCCAGGGTGCCACTAAGGAGTGGAACTAGTGAATCGGGCTTACGCTAGGAAGCTGCCCGGGTGCTACTAAGGAGCGGCACTGGTGAATGGGGCTTATGCTAGGAAGCTGCCCAGGTGCCACTAAGGAGTGGCACTAGTGAATGGGGCTTAAGCTAGGAAGCTGCCCGGGTCCCACTAAGGAGCGGCACTGGTGAATGGGGCTTACGCTAGGAAGCTGCCCGGGTGCCGCTATGGAGTGGCACTGGTGAATGGGGCTTACGCTAGGAAGCTGCCCGTAATGTCTTCCTCATGTCTGGCCATGAGGGCATCCCAACTCACTAGTGGGTTGAGGTATGTGCCTATGCTCAAGTGCACAAGCGGGATAACGCCAAGGGCGTTGGAATCAGCCCAAACAAAGGGACATGAAAAGTGTGAATCACATGCCCGGCATACGGAATGCGATGAGAGTGGCATGGCGATAGAGGATAACTGCTGACCATGTTCGCAACACAGCATCCTATAGTGTTAGCCTAAAATGGGGACAAACAAATGAGGGGTCGACTACTGACCGTATTCAAAACACAGGACCTCAAAGTGTCACTCGAAGCCTTTTGGGGCGTTGGCCCAGGACAGTAGGGGGACCATGGGTCTACCGTCCATACTGTTAGGGGGTCCCTTCAGACTTTGGAAATGGATGCAGATCCGAATGAAGGACACGCAAAGCGTGGGGTGGAGTGCTGGAATGTTTGAACGGATTCCAACGCTCTTGAAACTATGCCACTGTAAACATGGCATTAGGCATCTTATGCTAGGAGCATAAGGCATCTCTCGTTTAGGGAAAGAGGCATCCTATCATTTGTTAGATAGGGATAATGCTACAGTTTAGAGTCATGTAGGTAGGACTATTGGTATCTCATGCTAGGAGCATAAGGCATCTCTCGTATAGGGCGAGAGGTATCCTATGTGTGGATCATAGGGAGAATACTACATTTTAGAGTCATGTAGGTAGGACTATTGGAATCTCATTCTAGGAGCATAAGGCATCTCTTGCTTGGAGAAAGAGGCATCCTATGTTAGGAACATAGGGAGTATACTACAGTTTATAGTCTTGTAGGTAGGACTGTTAGCATCTCATGCTAGGAGCATAAGGCATCTCTTGCTTGGAGAAAGAGGCATCCTATGCTAGGAACATAGGGAGTATACTACATTTTAGAGTCATGTAGGTAGGACTATTGGCATCTCATGCTAGGAGCACAAGGCATCTCTTGCTTGGAGAAAGAGGCATCCTATGTTAGGATCATAGGGAGTATACTACAGTTTATAGTCTTGTAGGTAGGACTGTTAGCATCTCATGCTAGGAGCATAAGGCATCTCTTGATTGGAGAAAGAGGCATCCTATGCTAGGAACATAGGGAGTATACTACAGTTTATAGTCTTGTAGGTAGGACTGTTAGCATCTCATGCTAGGAGCATAAGGCATCTCTTTCTTGGAGAAAGAGGCATCCTATGCTAGGAACATAGGGAGTACTACAGTTTATAGACATGTAGATAGGACTGTTTACATCTCATGCTTGGAGCATTAGGCATCTCTTGTATAGGGCGAGAGGCATCCTATCGTTTGTTAGATAGGGAGTACTACAGTTTATAGTCTTGTAGATAGGACTACTGGCATCTCATGCTAGGAGCATAAGGCATCTCTCGTATAGTGCAAGAGGCATCCTATGTTTGGAACATAGGGAGAATACTACAGTTTATAGTCTTGTAGGTAGGACTGTTAGCATCTCATGCTAGGAGCATAAGGCATCTCTTATTTGGAGCAAGAGGCATCCTATGTTTTTCACATAGGGATTACTACAGTTTATAGTCATGTAGAAAGGACTATTAGGCAGAAGGTGCCTAGAAATGGTTGGTGTCAGGACTTACGCAAGGGCGGCCCTTTCTGGTTGAACCTGGCATAGGAGCCAAGTGATTGGACCAAGCATGCATTTTATCGTCATGCAGCGCAGACGTAGCAGAGACGATGCTAGGTGGGAAATGTGCGCAGTGTTATAAAACACAATTGACAGAGACATGATCCCACATCAAATTGTACGCCATCCGAAGAGGGAAACCTTAGGCCGAGGGGCCTACACAGAGGTGAAACAGGGAGAGAGACTGGCTTCCTGAATGGGTTGTACCCAGAGAAAGGGCGTTTGGGCGGTCTTACGTGTCCCATGAGTATGGGAATCAAATTGAACGTAGTCCCGAATGGATCTTAGTTTATGGTCTTAGAGCTCGGACCATGGGAGCCCCAAAGGACGCCAAATTGCAGCTTTTGTCCCCCTAGCATGCAAAGGTGCACTGAGGGATAGTGCCAAAAGTGTTGAGATTCCACCTGGACATGATGGGGTGGAAAACGATGTGAATCATGCAACCAACATTCAAGGACTGAAGGAGTTGGCGTGACGACAGAGAATTACTTCTGACCATGTTCGCAACACAGCATCCTGTCGCGTTAGCCTAAAATGAGGACTAACAAAACGAGCATCGACCGCTGACCATATTCGCAACGCGGGATTTTATCGATTTGTTGTCCGAAACCCTGGGGGCGTTGGCCCGTATCGGTAGGAGAGCCCTTGGGCATTGTATCCAGGCCGTTCTTGGGGGTCCCTCCGGGTGTGAAAGATGATGGAAGTCCGAATAGGGGGGAACACGAAGCTTGACAAGTGGAAGGAACTTGATCAAGTTGAATCTGACACTCTTGGTCCTAGACTAGAGTTCTCTTAATACATGGGTGAACCACTGCAGGGAGTCAAGGGACTCAACCTTGAAGGTGATCGAGAGATGGCAGATTCCCAGGGGAAGGGGGCATGGTGCCCAAAACGTTGTATCATACCTACACATCCCCCTTCTAGAGAGAGATAAACTAAGTGGCCTAGGTGACTGGGAGATCAGGAGATCTCCCAGAGGTGGGGCTGGACCCGAATCTTAGACATTCAGGTGGTCCTACGTATCCCATTAGGATGGGAATCAAGCCATACGTAGTTCTGAAGGGTGACTTTTAACGTCATGCAGGACAGAGAACAGGAGGACTGAACCTCAGAATGGGGGCGTGCGTGGTGCCGCTATTGCAAACCCGACGTGAATGAGGACATAGTCCTACATCACGCCACGCAGCCCTGTGATCGGGGTCCTGAAGGCAGGATTAGAGGGGTAAATTTGCTGAACTCAAGCTGGGCCCGGAGACAAGGGGTCTTGGACGTAGTTCCAGATGAGAGTCTTAGTTTATGGTCTTAGAGCTCGGACCGTGGGTGGTGACAACTCCCGAGTAAGCACAGATGTCAACCCAATCCCTAAGCCCACGTGAGATAAACTCGGTGTGGGAAACAAGGGGGGTATCCTCATCGCAATACTTGGGGCGTCCACCAAAGGGGAGTCAGCAGAGAGTTTCGAAGGACACCTTTCATGTAGCTTGTTCTCCCAATGCGCGGACATGCACGGAGGAAAAGTACCGGGGGTTCCGAGACTCTACTTGGACACGATGAAGTGATGAAGGGTGTGAATCGTGTACCCGAAATTTGGGCTTAATGGGTTGGCGTGACGACAGAGGAAAACTGTTGTCCATGACGGAAACACAGTGTCTGTATCGCGTTAGCCTGAGGTGGGAACAACAAACGAGCATCGACCGCTGACCATATTAGCAACGCAGGATTTTATCGATTTGTTGTCTGAAACCCTCGGGGGCGTTGGCCCGTATCGGCAGGAGAGCCCTTGGGCATTGTATCCAGGCCGTTCTTGGGGGTCCCTCCGGGTGTGAAAGATGATGAAAGCCCTGATGCGGGGATACGTAAAGCCTGGAAAGCGGGTGCGGACGTGTCCGAGTAAAGCTTGGCATTCCAGGTAATAAACTAGAGTACTCTTAAGCACATTGTTGAACCGTCGAAGAAAAAGGATCGACGAAACAGCTCAGTAGGGGGGGGGAGCATGGCGTAGTCATTACGAGATCGTCGTGAATGAGGACATGATCCCACACCACACCATATGGTCCCCTCATGGGGGAATGATAGGCCAAGGGGCCAAGATGGGATGAGGATTCCCGAGAGATGGGGCTAGACCCGAAGCCTAGATGTTTAGGTGGTCCTACGGATCCCATTAGGATGGGAATCAAGCCACACGTAGTTCTTGAAATGCAGTTTAACGTCATACTGGACGAGGAGGGGAGTAATATACCCCTAAACAAGGGAGGTGTATGGAATGGTAAAGAAGCCGTCGTGAATAAAGACGGAGTCCTACGTCACACCATACGATCCTATAATATAGGTCCTGGGCCGCGGCCCGGAAAGGCCAAGGGGCCTGGGGATGAGCCTCGGTCAGGAAGGCCTGACTGGTTTGTAGTTTAACGTCTTACAAGAGGACGGGGGTCGGGGACCTGAGGAGGCCAAAGGGCCTGAGGCTGGGCCTCGTAAAGGGAGTTTCACCGCATGGCACATGATCCCGACGTGAATGAGGACGTAGTCCTACATCACACCGTACACTCCAGGTGAGGAATCCTGGGCCATGGCCCGGAGAAAAGGGGAAGTTATCAGTCAGGAAGGCCTGACTGGTTCGTAGTTTAATGTCTTACATGAGGACGAGGGTCGGGGACCCGAAAAGGCCAAGGGGCCTGAGGCTGGGCCTCGTAAGGGGAGTCGTACGACATGGTACATGATCCCGATATGAATGAGGACGCAGTCCTACATCACACCGTACACCCTTATGAGGAATCCTGGGACGTGGTCCGGATCGCTAGCACCACCTGGGGGAAGTTTGTCACCTTGGGATGGGGAAGAGGGCATCACTGTTCTTGATGCCTGGGGCATCTCGGGGTGGACCCGAAGATCCAGGACACTGTTGACCATTTTCGAAACACAGCGTTCCTATGGTGACCCGCATGGGGGCAACAAATGAGCGTCGACCGCTAACCAAATTCGCAACGCTGGACTTTTATCGACTTGTTGCTTAAGAAAAAACCTCGGGGGGCGTTGGCCCATATCGGTAAGAGAGCCCTTGGGCATTGTATCCAGGCCGTTATCGGGGGTCCCTCCGGGTGTGAAAAGGTGACAGAATCCCAGTCAAGGAGTGGGTGAAGCTCAGTTGCGTTCATCCACGAAAGGGGCAAACACCTCCAGGGGGGAATGTGCAGCCGGGTCGAGGCTTGCTCGACGTGGGTCAGGGAAAAAGTGTGCACCCTGCCATGTCTTGACCCGAGGGGAAGATTTTGGCTTTTGGGCTGGGCCAACGGACGAAATGTCTGGGCGTTCCTACGTATCTCATAAGGATGAGAATCAAGCCATACGTAGTTCTTGAAGGCCATGCAGTTTAGCGTCATGCGGTGAGGACGTGGGAGGGTAGAAGAACGGGAGTGGGCGCATCGTGCGACCTTTACAATCTTTGCGCGAGTGGGGTTGCATGAGCAGGGCCAAGAAAGCCTACTCCCTGCTACACAAAGATCCTCCAAGGAGACTATCCCCAGGGGGAATAGCGGAAGAGAAAAGCTTGGGGCTGGGCTCAAGACGAGGCGTCCGAGCATTCCTACATATCCCATGAAGATGGGAATCAATCCATACGTAGTTCTTGACATGCAGTTTAACGTCATGCGGGACGAGGGGCATCTCATTCGGGGATGTGTACGGTATGGTACATGATCCCAACGTGAGGACGTAGTCCTACACCGTACCGTACGATCTCGTAAGAGGGTAAGTCGGAGAGAAACGAGGGGGCCTGGGGCCAGACCGCGATGGAGACGGGGCCAGGGGCCCAAAGAGGCCGAGGGGCCTGAGGCTGAGCCTCGGTCAGGAAGACCTGACTGACTTGCAGTTTAACGTCTTGTAGTGAGGACAGAGATGCAGTTTAAGGTCATGCGGGACCAAGTCGCAGTTTAGGGTCGTGCAGGACCCTCTCGGAGTTTAGGGTCGTGCAGGACCATACAGTTTAAGGTCGTGTTGGACGTAGGTGCAGTTTAAAGTCTTGTTGGACGATAATGTGCAGTTTAACGTCATGACAGACGAAGATGAACAGTTTTACGTCATGTAGGACGACTGTGCAGTTTAATGTCATGCAGGACGATAATGATCAGTTTTACGTCATGACGGACGAAGATGAGCAGTTTTATGTCATGCAGGACGATGATGCAGTTTAATGTCATGCAGGACGATAATGATCAGTTTTACGTCATGACGGACGAAGATGAGCAGTTTTACGTCATGCAGGACGATGGTGCAGTTTAAAGTCTTGCTGGACGATAATGTGCAGTTTTACGTCATGACGGATGAAGATGAGCAGTTTTACGTCATGCAGGACGATGGTGAGCAGTTTTACGTCATGCAGGACGATGGTGCGGTTTAAAGTCTTTCTGGACGATAATGTGCAGTTTTACGTCATGACGGACGAAGATGAGCATTTTTACGTCTTGCAGGATGATAATGATCAGTTTAACGTCTTGACGGACGAAGATGAACAGTTTTACGTCATGCAGGACGAAGATGAACAGTTTTACGTCATGCAGGACGATGATTCAGTTTAATATCGTGCAGGACGATAATGTGCAGTTTTACGTCATGACGGACGAAGATGAACAGTTTTACGTCATGCAGGACGATAATGATCAGTTTTACGTCATGACGGACGAAGATGATCAGTTTAACGTCATGCAAGACGATGATGCAGTTTAATTTCATGCAGGACGATTGTGCAGTTTAATGTCATGCAGGACGATAATGATCAGTTTTACATCATGACAGACGAAGATGAACAGTTTTACGTCATGAAGGACGATGATGCAGTTTAATGTCATGCAGGACGATAATGATCAGTTTTACGTCATGACGGACGAAGATGAGCAGTTTTACGTCATGCAGGATGAGGGTGCAGTTTAATGTCATGCAGGACGATAACGATCAGTTTTACGTCATGACGGATGAAGATGAACAGTTTTACGTCATGCAGGACGACTGTGCAGTTTAATGTCATGCAGGACGATAATGATCCGTTTTACGTCATGACGGACGAAGATGAACAGTTTTACGTCATGCAGGACGACTGTGCAGTTTAATGTCATGCAGGACGATAATGATCATTTTTACGTCATGACGGACGAAGATGAACAGTTTTACGTCATGCAGGACGATGATGCAGTTTAATGTCATGCAGGACGATAATGATCAGTTTTACGTCATGACGGACGAAGATGAGCAGTTTTACGTCATGCAGGACGATGATGCAGTTTAATGTCATGCAGGACGATAATGATCAGTTTTACGTCATGACGGACGAAGATGAGCAGTTTTACGTCATGCAGGACGGTGATTGTTATGCAGTTTAATGTCATGCAACTAGGACATGGTTGTTACGCAGTTTAACGTCATGCAACTGGGACAGTAAACCACACGAGTTGTGTTAGTAGAGGAATGGTCATCTCTACCCCATTCTGGTGGTTTGGGATGATGGGGGATCTATATAATGGGAATTCCATAAAATCCCATGATCATGAAGATCCTTCCACGAGCTGGTATCAAGTCCATAGGGAGGACATCTATGGTTGATTCAACGTGGTAGTTGGGATGACACAGAGTGTTGCAAGGGTAGTAGGGATGACTAAATTACCTTGACCTGTAGGGGCGAAGAAGCCAAGATCGTCGGTACGACGGGGCGATGGAGCCCGCACGGTGTGGAAGCCTGGACGTCGGCACGACGGGGTGATGGAGCCCGGAAGGCGTGGAAGCCTGGACGTCGGCACGACGGGGCGATGGAGCCCGGAAGGCGTGGAAGCCTGGACGTCGGTACGACGGGGCGATAGAGCCCGGAAGGCGTGGAAGCCTCGAATGTCGAACAGTGGTGGTAGGAGGAGCATCTCCATAGTTGCCGGTGAAAATAGAGCAGGGTCGACAAAGTGCCGATAGATTTGGGGAAGGATTTCCCATACGCAGCCTCTTGAGGCGGCGGAGTCGGCGAGGAGCCGATGGAGTCGGGTGGCGGAGCCACTTGCGCGGCCACTTGAGGCAGCGGAGTCGGCGAGGAGCCGATGGAGTCGGGTGGCGGGGCCACCTGCGCGGCCTCTTGAGGCGGCGGAGTCGGCGAGGAGCCGATGGAGTTGGGTGGCAGAGCCACCTGCGCGGCCTCTTGAGGCGGCGGAGTCGGCGAGGAGCCGATGGAGTGGGGTGGCGGGGCCACCTGCGCAGCCTCTTGAGGCGGCGGAGTCGGTGAGGAGCCGATGGAGTTGGGTGGCGGAGCCACCTGCGCGGCCTCTTGATGCGGCGGAGTCGGCGAGGAGCCGATGGAGTTAGGTGGCGGAGCCACCTGCGCGGCCTCTTGAGCCGGCAGAGTCGGCGAGGAGCCGATGGAGTCGGGTGGCGGAGACACCTACGCGCCCTCTTGATCCGGCGGAGTCGGCGAGGAGCCGATGGAGATGGGTGGCGGAGCCACCTGCGCGGCCACTTGAGCCGGCGGAGTCGGCGAGGAGCCGATGGAGTTGGGTGGGGGAGCCACCTGCACGGCCTCTTGAGGCGGCGGAGTCGGTGAGGAGCCGATGGAGTTGGGTGTCGGAGCCACCTGCGCGGCCTCTTGAGGCGGCGGAGTCGGCGAGGAGCCGATGGAGTTGGGTGGAGGAGCCACCTGCGCGGCCTCTTGAGGCGGCAGGGTCGGCGAGGAGCCGATGGAGTTGGGTGGCGGAGCCACCTGCGCGGCCTCTTGAGGGGGCGGAGTCGGCGAGGAGCCGATGGAGTTGGGTGGTGGAGCCACCTGCGGGGCCTCTTGAGGCGGCGGAGTCGGCGAGGAGCTGATGGAGTTGGGTGGCGGAGCCACCTGCGCGGCCTCTTGAGGCGGCGGAGTCGGCGAGGAGCCGATGGAGTTGGGTGGCGTAGCCACCTGCGCGGCCTCTTGAGGCGGCAGAGTCAGCGAGGAGCCGATGGAGTTGGGTGTTGGAGCCACATGCACGGCCTCTTGAGGCGGCGGAGTCGGCGAGGAGCTGATGGAGTTGGGTGGCGGAGCCACCTGCGCGGCCTCTTGATGCGGCGGAGTCGGCGAGGAGCCGATGGAGTTGGGTGGCGGAGCCACCTGCGCGGCCTCTTGAGGCGGCGGAGTCGGCGAGGAGCCGATGGAGTTGGGTGGCAGAGCCACCTGCGCGACCTCTTGAGGCGGCGGAGTCGGCGAGGAGCCGATGGAGTTGGGTGGCGGAGCCACCTGCGCGGCCTCTTGAGGCGGCGGAGTCGGCGAGGAGCCGATGGAGTCGGGTGGCGGAGCCACCTGCGCGGCCTCTTGAGCCGGCGGAGTCGGAGAGGAGCCGATGGAGTCGGGTGGCGGAGCCACCTGCGCGGCCTCTTGAGCCGGCGAAGTCGGCGAGGAGCGGATGGAGATGGGTGACGGAGCCACCTGCGCGGCCTCTTGAGGCGGCGGAGTCGGCGCAGAGCCGATGGAGTTGGGTGGCGGAGCCACCTGTGCGGCCTCTTGAGGCGGCGGAGGCGGCGAGGAGCCGATGGAGTTGGGTGGCGGAGCCACCTGCGCGGCCTCTTGAGGCGGCAGAGTCGGCGAGGAGCCGATGGATTTGGGTGGTGGAGCCACCTGCGCGGCCTCTTGAGGCGGCGGAGTCGGCGAGGAGCCGATGGAGTTGGGTGGTGGAGCCACCTGCACGGCCTCTTTAGGCGGCGGAGTCGGCGAGGAGCCGATGGAGTTGGGTGGAGGAGCCACCTGCACGGCCTCTTGAGGCGGCGGAGTCGGCGAGGAGCCGATGGAGTTGGGTGGCGGAGCCACCTGCGCGGCCTCTTGAGGGGGCGGAGTCGGCGAGGAGCCGATGGAGTTGGGTGGTGGAGCCACCTGCGCGGCCTCTTGAGGCGGCGGAGTCGGCGAGGAGCCGATGGTGTTGGGTGGCGGAGCCACCTGCGCGCCCTCTTGAGATGGCGGAGTCGGCGAGGAGCCGATGGAGTCGGGTGGCGGAGCCACCTGCGAGGCCTCTTGAGCCGGTGGAGTCGGCGAGGAGCCGATGGAGATGGGTGGTGGAGCCACCTGCGCGGCCACTTGAGCCGGCGGAGTCGGCGAGGAGCCGATGGATTCGGGTGGCAGAGCCACCTGCGCGGCCTCTTGAGCCGGTGGAGTCGGCGAGGAGCCGATGGAGTTGGGTGGCGGAGCCACCTGCGCGGCCTCTTGAGCCGGCGGAGTCAGCGAGGAGCCGATGGAGTTGGGTGGCGGAGCCACCTGCGCGGCCTCTTGAGGCGGCGGAGTCGGCGAGGAGCCGATGGAGTTGGGTGGCGGAGCCACCTGCAGGGCCTCTTGAGGCGGCGGAGTCGGCGAGGAGCCGATGGAGTTGGGTGGCGGAGCCACCTGCGCGGCCTCTTGAGCCGGCGAAGTCGGTGAGGAGCCGATGGAGTCGGGTGGCGGAGCCACCTGCGCGGCCTCTTGAGCCGGCGGAGTCGGCGAGGAGCCGATGGAGATGGGTGGTGGAGCCACCTGCGAGGCCACTTGAGCCGGCGGAGTCGGCGAGGAGCCGATGGAGTTGGGTGGTGGAGCCACCTGCGCGGCCTCTTGAGGCGGCGGAGTCGGCGAGGAGCCGATGGAGTTGGGTGGCGGAGCCACCTGCGCGGCCTCTTGAGGCGGAGGAGTCGGCGAGGAGCCGATGGAGTTGGGTGGGGGAGCCATCTGCGCGGCCTCTTGAGCCGGCGAAGTCGGTGAGGAGCCGATGGAGTCGAGTGGAGGAGCCACCTGCGCGGCCTCTTGAGCCGGCGGAGTCGGCGAGGAGCCGATGGAGATGGGTGGTGGAGCCACCTGCGAGGCCACTTGAGCCGGCGGAGTCGGCGAGGAGCCGATGGAGTTGGGTGGTGGAGCCACCTGCGCGGCCTCTTGAGGCGGCGGAGTCGGCGAGGAGCCGATGGAGTTGGGTGGCGGAGCCACCTGCGCGGCCTCTTTAGGCGGCGGAGTCGGCGAGGAGCCGATGGAGTTGGGTGGCGGAGCCACCTGTGCGGCCTCTTGAGGCGGCGGAGTCGGCGAGGAGCCGATGGAGTTGGGTGGGGGAGCCACCTGCGCGGCCTCTTGAGGCGGCGTAGTCGGCGAGGAGCCAATGGAGTTGGGTGGCGGAGCCACCTGCGCGGCCTCTTGAGGTGGCGGAGTCGGCGAGGAGCCGATGGAGTTGGGTGGCGGAGCCACCTGCGCGGCCTCTTGAGGTGGCGGAGTCGGCGAGGAGCCGATGGAGTTGGGTGGCAGAGCCACCTGCGCGGCCTCTTGAGGCGGCGGAGTCGGCGAGGAGCCGATGGAGTTGGGTGGCGGAGCCACCTGCGCGGCCTCTTGAGGCGGCGGAGTCGGCGAGGAGCCGATGGAGTTGGGTGGCGGAGCCACCTGCGCAGCCTCTTGAGGCGGCGGAGTCGGCGAGGAGCCGATGGAGTTGGGTGGCGGAGCCACCTGCGCGGCCTCTTGAGGCGGCGGAGTCGGCGAGGAGCCGATGGAGTTGGGTGGTGGAGCCACCTGCGCGGCCTGTTGAGGTGGCGGAGTCGGCGAGGAGCCGATGGAAATGGGTGGCGGAGCCACCTGCGCGGCCTCTTGAGCCGGCGGAGTCTGCGAGGAGCCGATGGACTGTAGTCTTCAAACACCGAATGTTACTCATCCTCTCACATATAATGGAGAGGGAATTCACATGGATGATGCCTCGAGTTTCCCAACACATTTGGTGTACTAGCTATTGAAGGAGAAGAGTTTCACGACGGGTTCACCATTTCTGTTTCCGATGCTTTCACCAGGGCGTGCGCACATCCGTCCGTCAGGAGGACGCGCGGCTTTGTTGCCCCGCATTCCCGCTTTCCAAAGGCGGGCGGCATTCATTCCTTATTCAGGTACGTTTGCTCCTTGATCGAAACGGGATGATGGGATGTCGGTTCTTCCTTCTGTGGATTCCTCCTTAGAACTCATCACCTAGTCCGGTTCTCCCTTATAGATTTAATACGTAGTTCGTGAAACTCTTCCCAGTGCCATGTTTCCATGGACACTGGTTAATTACACTACTTCCGTCAAGACATTCCATAGGGTCTTGACATGGTAGCGACCTTCGGTCGGAGTAGACGGCAACATCCGGAATGTCTGGGCATCTCTGGGTGCGTGGACATTGGGGAACCTGTATTCTTCCTCATAAGAGGGCATCTCAAGGGTGCAAAAACTCTAGGCATGTATCTGAGGTTTTCCTCAGCTTCCCGTGTTTGACACAGGGTATGTTGAAAGATTAACGTCTAGCAGAGACGGTTACACCAAAGGCGTTCCATCCGAGGTTTTCCCCAGGCATCTCATGTTTATCACAGGGTAGTCCGCGAGTTTAACGTCTTGCAGAGACGAAATGATGCTGATCAGGACGTCCCATAGAGACGGATCAGATTGGTACATCCCTAGGAGGGAACACCTGGATGTTTTACCAAGGGTATGGATCAAAACGCCCAATGAGGACGGATCTGAGGTGGTGCGCCCCATGGAGGGGAGGTGTCACACCGTAATGGTTGATCAGAACACCACTAAGGGCGGATCAGGGAAAGTGCACCCCAGGATGGGATACACCATGGATTACCATTGGTTGGGATTGAACCTCTTGGAGGTTTCATACGTACCATGTGTAGAGGACAGGGATCAAAACCCACGTAGTTCGAAGGGGTGATGAATCGGGGTGTACACAGAGGACAACGACCCGAAGATATGATGGGGTTACGCGTAGAAAGCGGCCCATGCGCCGCTAGGAGCAGCGAGGAGGTGGATGGCATGATCCCACCGGGATGTGGCGGACCGGGTGAGAATCAGGATGGGTGATGGATGGATGAGTGAAGTGGAGGAGGATGAAATGGGACCATCGTAGGGGCGACGGTGAAGTTGGGCTTGAGTCTTGCGGAGGCTTCCTACGTATCCCTGTGGTAGGGAATCAAAGTCCGCATAGTTTGGGATGGTGCCGGTAAACCGACGTGAATGTGGACCTTGGCCCGATGAACGTCGTCGGCGAAACAACATGAAGGTGGACCTTGGTCCGATGGGCATCGTCAGCGTACCGACGTGAAGGTGGACCTTGGTCCGATGGGAATCGTCAGCGTACCGACGTGAAAGTAGACCCGTGGGTCCACTAATGGTGGGCTTGAACCTTGGGAAGGTTTCCTACGTACCATTCCTTGACATGGATCAAAGACCTCGTAGTTCAGGGAATACAGTTTGACGTCATGCGGGACGATAGTGAACCCTGACGTGAATAAATGAGGGGCGGTGGGTGTTGGCGAACCGACATAAGTGAGTTACCTTGGTCCGATGGGATTTGGGCTTGAACCTCTAGGAGGATTCCTACGTACCATGCCTTGACATGGATCAAAGACCTCGTAGTTCGGGGTGGTCACAACGGCTTGCCGTCGGACGGGAATTGCAGTTTAGCGTCGTGTTGGACGTGGGTGAAACTCGACGTGAATGAACGACCGAGCAATTAGTCTTGAACCTCATGGAGGCTTCCTACGTACCATGCCTTGACATGGATCAAAGACCTCGTAGTTCGGGAGGTGGGTCGCAATGGCTTACCACTAGACTGGAATGGGACCCGACGTGAATGAGCGACGGGTGGGCTTGAACCTCGTGGAGGCTTCCTACGTACCATGCCTTGACATGGATCAAAGACCTCGTAGTTCAAAAGGTGGGTTTGTCGGTGAACCGACGTGAAAGTAGACCTTGGTCCACTATTGGTGGGCTTGAACCTCGTGGAGGCTTCCTACGTACCATGCCTTGACACGGATCAAAGACCTCGTAGTTCAGGTGGTCACAACGGCTTACCGCTGGACTGGAATGGGACCCGACGTGAATGAGCGGCGGGTGGGCTTGAACCTCATGGAGGCTTCCTACGTATCATGCCTTGACATGGATCAAAGACCTCGTAGTTCAAAAGGGGTTTCGCCGGTGAACCGACGTGAAAGCAGACCTTGGTCCACTGTTGGTGGGCTTGAACCTCGTGGAGGCTTCCTACGTACCATGCCTTGACATGGATCAAAGACATCGTAGTTCAGGTGGGGTTTCGCCGGTGAACCGACGTGAAAACTGACCTTGGTCCACTGTTGGTGGGCTTGAACCTCGTGGAGGCTTCCTACGTACCATGCCTTGACATGGATCAAAGACCTCGTAGTTCAGGTGGGGTTTCGCCGGTGAACCGACGTGAAAGAAGGCCTTGGTCCACTGTTGGTGGGCTTGAACCTCGTGGAGGCTTCCTACGTACCATGCCTTGACATGGATCAAATACCTCGTAGTTCAGGTGGGGTTTCGCCGGTGAACCGACGTGAAAGCAGACCTTGGTCCACTGTTGGTGGGCTTGAACCTCGTGGAGGCTTCCTACGTACCATGCCTTGACATGGATCAAAGACCTCGTAATTCAGGTGGGTTGGTCGTAATGGCTTACCACTGGACCGGAGTTGCAGTTTAACGTCGTGCTGGACTGGGGTGAAACCCGACGTGAAATGACGGGTGGTCTTGAACCTCGTGGAGGCTTCCTACGCACCATGCCTTGACATGGATCAAAGTCCTCGTAGTTCACTTGGGTTTCGCCGGTAAACCGACGTGAAAGTAGACCTTGGTCCACTGTTGGTGGGCTTGAACCTCGTAGAGGCTTCCTACGTACCATGCCTTGACATGGATCAAAGACCTCGTAGTTCAGAGGGGTTGGTCGCAATGGCTTACCACTGGACCGGAGTTGCAGTTTAACGTCTTGCTGGACGGAGGTGAAACCCGACGTGAAATGACGGGTGGTCTGGAACCTCGTGGAGGCTTCCTACGTACCATGCCTTGACATGGATCAAAGTCCTCATAGTTCACTTGGGGCGGTCAGGGTCAGTGCTCACTCTAAGACCACGTGAGTCAAGCTCGGTGTGAGAAACAAGAGGTTTCAAGGACCTGACGATCACGTCGCGAAGGGTGCGTCCGTGAGAAGCGAAGAGGGGCTTACGCGTTGAGCGGCCCATGGTTTTGGGACTTACTCCAGGATGGAGGCCCATAACGGCTTACCGCTAAATGGGGTCGCAACGGCTTACCGCTGCATAGGGAGCAACACTGGTGAATGGGGCTTATGCAAGAAGCTGCCCGGGTGCCGCTATGGAGCGACACTGGTGAATGAGGCTTATGCAAGAAGCTGCCCGGGTGCCACTGAGGTGTGACAGTGGTGAATGGGGCTTATGCAAGAAGATGCCCGGGTGCCACTAAGGAGTGGCACTAGTGAATGGGGCTTACGCTAGGAAGCTGCCCGGGTGCCACTAAGGAGTGGCACTAGTGAATGGGGCTTACGCTAGGAAGCTGCCCGGGTGCCACTAAGGAGTGGCACTAGTGAAGGGTGCTTACGCTAGGAAGCTGCCCGGGTGACACTAAGGAGTGGCACTAGTGAATGGGGCTTACGCTAGGAAGCTGCCCGGGTGCCACTAAGGAGTGGCACTAGTGAATGGGGCTTAAGCTAGGAAGCTGCCCGGGTGCCACTAAGGAGTGGCACTGGTGAATGGAAATTACGCTAGGAAGCTGCCCGGGTGCCACTAAGGAGCGGCACTGGTGAATGGGGCTTATGCTAGGAAGCTTCCCGGGTGCCACTAAGGAGTGGCACTAGTGAATGGGGCTTACGCTAGGAAGCTGCCCGGGTGCCACTAAGGAGGGGCACTGGTGAATGGGGCTTACGCAAGGAAGCTTCCCGGGTGCCGCTAAGGAGCGACACTGGTGAATGGGGCTTATGCTAGAAAGCTGCTCGGGTGCCACTAAGGAGCGGCAATGGTGAATGGGGCTTACGCTAGGAAGCTTCCCGGGTGCCGCTAAGGAGCGAAAATGGTGAATGGGGCTTACGCTAGGAAGCTGCCCGGGTGCCGCTAAGGAGCGGCACTGGTGAATGGGGATTATGCTAGGAAGCTGCCCGGGTGCCACTAAGGAGTGGCACTGGTGAATGGGGCTTATGCAAGAAGCTGCCCGGGTGTCGCTATGGAGCGGCACTGGTGAATGGGGCTTATGCAAGAAGCTGCCGGGTGCCACTGAGGCGTGACAGTGGTGAATGGGGCATATTCAAGAAGCTGCCCGGGTGCCACTAAGGAGTGGCACTAGTGAATGGGGCTTACGCTAGGAAGCTGCCGGGGTGCCACTAAAGAGTGGCACTAGTGAATGGGGCTTACGCTAGGAAGCTTCCCGGGTGCCACTAAGGAGTGGCACTAGTGAAGGGGGCTTACGCTAGGAAGCTTCCCGTGTGCCACTAAGGAGTGGCACTAGTGAATGGGGCTTATGCTAGGAAGCTGCCCGGGTGCCACTAAGGAGTGGCACTAGTGAATGGGGCTTATGCTAGGAAGCTGCCCGGGTGCCACTAAGCAATGGCACTAGTGAATGGGGCTTACGCTAGGAAGCTGCCCGGGTGCCACTAAGGAGTGGCACTGGTGAATGGGGCTTATGCTAGGAAGCTGCCCGGGTGCCACTAAGGAGTGGCACTGGTGAATGGGGCTTAGGCTAGGAAGCTGCCCGGGTGCCACTAAGGAGCGGCACTGGTGAATGGGGCTTACGCTAGGAAGCTGCCCGGGTGCCGCTATGGAGTGGCACTGGTGAATGGGTCTTACGCTAGGAAGCTTCCCGTAATGTCTTTCACATGTCTGGCCATGAGGGCATCCCAACTCACTAGTGGGTTGAGGTATGTGCCTATGCTCAAGTGCACAAGCGGGATAACGCCAAGGGCGTTGGAATCAGCCCAAACAAAGGGACATGAAAAGTGTGAATCACATTCCCGGCATTCGGAATGCGATGAGAGTGGCATGGCGATAGAGGATAACTGCTGACCATGTTCGCAACACAGAATCCTATCGCGTTAGCCTAAAATGGGGACAAACAAATGAGGGGTCGACTGCTGACCGTATTCGAAACACAGGACCTCAAAGTGTCACTCGAAGCCTTTTGGGGCGTTGGCCCAGGACAGCCGGGGGACCATGTGTCTACCGTCCATACTGTTAGGGGGTCCCTTCAGACTTTGGAAATGGATGCAGATCCGAATGAAGGACACGCAAAGCGTGGGGTGGAGTGCTGGAATGTTTGAACGGATTCCAACGCTCTTGAAACTATGCCACTGTAAACATGGCATTAGGCATCTTATGCTAGGAGCATAAGGCATCTCTCGTTTAGGGAAAGAGTCATCCTATCATTTGTTAGATAGGTATAATGCTACAGTTTAGAGTCATGTAGGTAGGACTATTGGTATCTCATGCTAGGAGCATAAGGCATCTCTCGTATAGGGCGAGAGGTATCCTATGTGTGGATCATTGGGAGAATACTACATTTTAGATTAATGTAGGTAGGACTATTGGCATCTCATGCTAGGAGCATAAGGCATCTCTTTCTTGGAGAAAGAGGCATCCTATGTTAGGAACATAGGGAGTATACTACAGTTTATAGTCTGGTAGGTAGGACTGTTAGCATCTCATGTTAGGAGCATAAGGCATCTCTTGCTTGGAGAAAGAGGCATCCTATGCTAGGATCATAGGGTGTATACTACATTTTAGAGTCATGTAGGTAGGACAATTGGCATCTCATGCTAGGAGCATAAGGCATCTCTTGCTTGGAGAAAGAGTCATCCTATGTTAGGAACATAGGGAGTATACTACAGTTTATTGTCTTGTAGGTAGGACTGTTAGCATCTCATGCTAGGAGCATAAGGCATCTCTTTCTTGGAGAAAGAGGCATCCTATGATAGGAACATAGGGAGTATACTACAGTTTATAGTCTTGTAGGTAGGACTGTTAGCATCTCATGCTAGGAGCATAAGGCATCTCTTGCTTGGAGAAAGAGGCATCCTATGCTAGGAACATAGGGAGTACTACAGTTTATAGACATGTAGATAGGACTGTTGGCATCTCATGCTTGGAGCATGAGGCATCTCTCGTATAGGGCGAGAGGCATCCTATCGTTTGTTAGATAGGGATTACTACAGTTTATAGTCTTGTAGATAGGACTACTGGCATCTCATGCTAGGAGCATAAGGCATCTCTCGTATAGTGCAAGAGGCATCCTATGTTTGGAACATAGGGAGAATACTACAGTTTATAGTCTTGTAGGTAGGAATGATAGCATCTCATGCTAGGAGCATAATGCATCTCTTATTTGGAGCAAGAGGCATCCTATGTTTGGCACATAGGGATTACTACAGTTTATAGTCATGTAGAAAGGACTATTAGGCAGAAGGTTCCTAGAAATGGTTGGTGTCGGGACTTACGCAAGGGCGGCCCTTTCTGGTTGAAACTGGCATAGGGGCCAAGTGATTAGGTTTGGAGGAGTTACCTGAGGAATGGTTCGACTCAAGGTACCCGGGGAATTGACGATGAGAATCTCAACTCATGACATGGAATGAAACCAAGAGGAATATGTGAACTCAAGGTGTTCCATGGTGTGTGGAGGGGTACTCAAATCATGGTGTTCCATGGGTGGTAGGTGGGAGCGCATGAGGGCGCAATGGAAAATCCCAGCATCCCGGCCCGAAAAGTTCGCGGTGCGACTCTCCATTTTTCATGGGGGTCTGTGACGGTAGCGAAGGGACGGGCCCGGAGGGCCGGGACCGCAGCCCGGCACTGACCCCGAGCGGGGGTGCGGGGGGCGCAGCCCCCGCGGTATGGACCGGTGGGTGCGAAGGTGGGATCCTCGTGAAGAATAGGTCTTCGCGAAGTAGCTTCGCGAAGCATGGCCTCGCAGAGCAATGGTCTCTCGTGGAGCAAAGGGGTCTCGCAGAGCTTGGTCTCGCGGAGCAGCATCGCGGAGCTTGGTCTCGCGGAGCAGCATCGCGGAGCAGCATCGCGGAGCAGCATCGCGGAGCAAGGGCTCGCGGAGCAAAGGGCTCTCGCGGAGCTTGGTCTCGCGGAGCAGCATCGCGGAGCATAGGCTCGCGAAGCATGGACTCCTTGAGTCTCGGCTCGCGGAGCAGCAACGCGAAGGAATCTACTCGCGGAGCATGGCTTCGCGGAGCCGCAATGCGGAGCTCCGCTCGGCCGCCCAAGGGGCGAAGTGGCCGTGGCCGTCCTCCTCGAGAAGGGGGGTGAGCTGGGTATTTATAGGAAGGGGCGCCGCGAAGCAGAACTTCCGCGCCGCCTCAGGAGCTTCGCGGAGCATCACCGCCTCTGGTGCTTCGCGGCGGCTCGCGAATGTCAAATGCGTTCGCGGAGCGTCACCGCCTCTGGAGCTTCGCGAGGCCGCGATGGTCGGGGCGCATCGCGGCGGGGCTTCGCGGGACCGCGCTGCACAGGTGCTTCGCATCAGTGCTTCGCATTAGTGCTTCGCGAGGGGTCTTCGCGGCGCATCGCAAACGTCAAACGGGTTCGCGGAGCCTCTTGCCTCATTACTTCGCGACGTCGCTCCGCGATCACGGAGGGGGGCTTCGCGAATGGGCTTCGCGAACCAGATTTCCAGCCAATCTTCAAACATCCATAACTCCTAATCCGTAACTCCGTTCGGGCCCTACGACCTACCAAATCGAATCTTGCGAAATGGACTACGATCTTTGATCATGTATGGAAGCATTTGGAAAATTTTGGGGACGCGTTTTCCGGGGTCTACAAAAGCCACCCCTAAGAACGGGGTCCCACGAGGACGAGAATGGCGAGGCAGACCGCGTTCATAGGAAACGACTAAGGAAAACGCGTGCATTGGGGTCCATTGTACCTCAATCGCATTGAGGATAAAATCAACTAAATCTTTAAGCCTGTGTGAGCTATGCTCGGTGCATGAAACAAGAGATAATAGGAGCTCCTATACGAGAGTGTAAAACAACGGAAGGTGCGAGGGGATCGACATGGGACATCAATCACCATTGGGGGAATCCTGAAAGAGAGGGTTCACGGCTAGAGAGCATAGCTCTCTGAACAGCCGACCTGCTTTTCCCACCCTGCTCTGGTGCACGAGCGGGGTAACGCCAGGGGCGTTAGAATCAATCCAAACAGAGGGAAGTGGGAGGTGTGAATCACGATACCCAAAATCTGGAACACTATGGAGGCGGCGTGACAATAAAGGACAACCGTTAGCCGTGGCGGAGAAACGGTATCCTTACTCCGTTAGCCTGAAATGGGGACAACAAATGAGCATCGACCGCTGACCATATTCGCAACGCGAGATTTTATCAATTTGTTGTCGATCAATCTTTCGGGACGTTGGCCCAGGACAGTTTGTGGACCATAGGTCAGACATCCATACTATTAGGGGGTCCTTCCAGACATGACCCGTCTTCCGGAACGTTGGCCCAGGACGGTAGGTGAGCCGATGCGGCATGAGACCAGGCCGTTAGGGGGTTCCTTCAGACATGGAAGGGGACGAGGGTCCAAATAAGGGGCACGCAAAGCGTGGAATATGGAGTGATGGTTTGTCTGAACAAAATCCAACACTTAGGTAGTTACACCACCGTGGTGGGAGTACATCTGATAGGCGCATCGGTTTGATCATGGATCATTCCTTCTTTTAGACAGGGCCTCTCTGGCAAGGGGATCTGTCACTTCCCAGTGGGATCTTGGGTCATCCTAAACTTGTTCAGGGTAAAAATGCAGCTACATAGTTCCCCCCGAGGGGTCAGGCCAGAGGGCTGGAAATGGGGAGGAACAGGATTTTGCGATTCCTGGGGCTGGACCCTAGGTGAAATTCCTGGGTGTCTCTACGTATCTCATGATGATGGGAATCAAGCCGTACGTAGTTCTAGAAGCGCAGTTTAACGTCATAATGGACGAGGAGCATCCTGACCGTGTTGGTACACATCCAGCCAAAACTGCTAAGCCCACGTGAGTCGCGCTCGGTGTGGGAAACAAGCAGTAGTGGTGGGAATTTCTCGACGCAGAGGGGGCAGGTTAGGACAAAGGGACACCTGGAGACTACCGGCCCAATGACACTAACACGGTCATTTAGCGAACCTAGATGCGTGAAGAGAAAGAGTCGAGTATGATGGAGTTCTACTTGAACATAAGGAAGTGGAAATGTGTGAATCATGACGCTCGAGATTCGGATCACGATGATGGCGGCGTGGTGATGGAGGATTACTGCTGACCATGTTCGCAACACAGCATCCTATCGTGTTAGCCTAAAATGGGGACAAACAAATGAGGGTCGACCGTTGACCATGTTCGAAACACGGTACCATGTCACAAATGTTGTCAAATATCCGTAGGGACGTTGGCCCGAAACGATTGAAGGGCCCTTAGGTCCAGCATTCATGGAGAGCACTTAAGCTTAGTATCCACGTCGTCCGAGGGTCCTTTTGGATGTGGAAGAGGATGAGGATCCAAATAGCGAGCTCATGAAGCTTGGTCATGGGATGAGGGGAATGTTCCTGTGAAAATCCCCTGCTTCGGGCTTTTTGTCAAAACACATCTGAATACGTCAACGAAACGTATTAGAGAGGGGGAGCAGATTCCTTTCCCTTGGGGAGATCTTAGTTTAGGGTCATAGAATTCGGACCATGGATGGGAAAAAGGGATCAGGGGATGCATGACATCAAAACCTGACATGAATGAGGACATAGTCCTGCATACCATGCGTTCTCCGAGGAGATGCTCGAGTCGAGGGACCGAACACAAGGGTTAGGCTGGGCCCACGGGGAAGTACCTGGGCGCTCTTACGTATCTCATAATGATGAGAATCAAGCCATACATAGTTCTGGAAGGTGGCACGGTAAGGTAACAGTGCCAGGGGAAAAGGGAAGTGTGGGCATAGCCCTTGCACTAAGAGAAGCGGAATTTGATGTATCTTGTTTGTTCTTTAAGGTGAATGGTTTTTTATTTGTGAAGCGACCGGCCTAGAACAGTATGTCATGATGTCGCCACAAGAATCAAGCCGTGATGGGCGTTGACAAATGGAATGGCATGTGACCAATACCCAACGTGATTTCTTCTACAACGAGGTCACCACAATGCGGTGCCGTTTTTTGTCATGCGGCCAGGACGATAATGTCACAGTTTAGGGTCGTATGATAGGACCAAGCGTGCATTTTATCGTCATGCAGCGCAGACGTAGCAGAGACGATGCTAGGCGAGAAATGTGCGCAGTGTTATAAAACAAAATTGACAGAGACATGATCCCACATCAAATTGTACGCCATCCGGAGAGGGAAACCTTAGGCCGAGGGGCCTACACAGAGGTGAAACAGGGAGAGAGACTGGCTTCTTGAATGGGTTGTACCCAGAGACAGGGCGTCTGGGTGGTCCTACGTGTCCCATGAGGATGGGAATCAAATTGAACGTAGTCCCGAATGGATCTTAGTTTATGGTCTTAGAGCTTGGACCATGGGCGCCCCAAAGGACGCCAAATTGCAGCTTTTGTCCCCCTAGCATGCAAAGGTGCACTGAGGGATAGTGCCAAAAGTGTCGAGATTCCACCTGGACATGATGGGGTGGAAAACGATGTGAATCATGCAACCAACATTCAAGGACTGAAGGAGCTGGCGTGACGACAGAGAATTACTTCTGACCATGTTCGCAACACAGCATCCTGTCGCGTTAGCCTAAAATGAGGACTAACAAAACGAGCATCGACCGCAGACCATATTCGCAACGCGGGATTTTATCGATTTGTTGTCCGAAACCCTGGGGGGCATTGGCCCGTATCGGTAGGAGAGCCCTTGGGCATTGTATCCAGACCATTCTTGGGGGTCCCTCCGGGTGTGAAAGATGATGGAAGTCCGAATTGGGGGGAACACGAAGCTTGACAAGTGGAAGGAAATTGATCAAGTTGAATCTGACATTCTTGGTCCTAGACTAGAGTGCTCTTAATACATGGGTGAACCACTACAGGGAGTCAAGGGACTCAACCTTGAAGGTGATCGAGAGATGGCAGATTCCCAGGGGAAGGGGGCATGGTGCCCAAAACCTTGTATCATACCTACACATCCCCCTTCTGGAGAGAGATAAACTAAGTGGCCTAGGTGACTGGGAGATCAGGAGATCTCCCAGAGGTGGGGCTGGACCCGAGTCTTAGACATTCAGGTGGTCCTACGTATCCCATTAGGATGGGAATCAAGGCATACGTAGTTCTGAAGGGTAACTTTTAACGTCATGCAGGACAGAGAACAGGAGGACTGAACCTCATAATGGGGGCGTGCATGGTGCAGCTATTGCAAACCCGACGTGAATGAGGACGTAGTCCTACATCACGCCACGCAGCCCTGTGATCGGGGTCCTGAAGGCCGGATTAGAGGGGTAAATTTTCTGAACTCAAGCTGGGCCCGGAGACAAGGGGTCTTGAACGTAGTTCCAGATGAGAGTCTTAGTTTATGGTCTTAGAGCTCGGACCGTGGGTGGTGACAACTCCCGAGTAAGCACAGATGTCAACCCAATCCCTAAGCCCACGTGAGATAAACTCGGTGTGGGAAACAAGGGGGGTATCCTCATCGCAATACTTGGGGCGTCCACCAAAGGGGAGTTAGCAGAGAGTTTCGAAGGACACCTTTGATGTAGCTTGTTCTCCCAATTCGCGGACGTGCACGGAGGAAAAGTACCGGGGGTTCTGAGACTCTACTTGGACATGATTAAGTGATGAAGGGTGTGAATCGTGTACCCGGCATTTGGGCTTAATGGGTTGGCGTGACGACAGAGGAAAACTGTTATCCATGACGGAAACACAGCGTCTGTATCGCGTTAGCCTGAGGTGGGAACAACAAACGAGCATCGACCGCTGACCATATTCGCAATGTGGGATTTTGTCGATTTGTTGTCCAAAACCCTCGGGGGCGTTGGCCCGTATCGGCAGGAGAGCCCTTGGGCATTTTATCCAGGCCGTTCTTGGGGGTCCCTCCGGGTTTGAAAGATGATGAAAGCCCTGATGCGGGGATACGCAAATCCTGGAAAGCGGGTGCGGACGTGTCCGAGTAAAGCTTGGCATTCCAGGTAATAAACTAGAGTACTCTTAAGCACATTGGTGAACCGCCGAAGAAAAAGGATCGACGAAACAGCTCAGTAGGGGGGGGGAGCATGGCTTAGTCATTACGAGATCATCGTGAATGAGTACATGATCCCACACCACACCATATGGTCCCCTCACGGGGGAAGGATAGGCCAAGGGGCCAAGATGGGATGAGGATTCCCGAGAGATGGGGCTGGACCCGAAGCCTAGACGTTTAAGTGGTCCTACGTATCCCATTAGGATGGAAATCAAGCCACACGTAGTTCTTGAAATGCAGTTTAACGTCATACTGGACGAGGAGGGGAGTAATATACCCCTAAACAAGGGAGGTGTATGGCATGGTAAAGAAGCCGTCGTGAATAAAGACGTAGTCCTACGTCACACCATACGATCCTATAATATAGGTCCTGGGCCGCGGCCCGGAAATTCCAAGGGGCCTGGGGCTGAGCCTCGGTCAGGAAGGCCTGACTGGTTTGTATTTTAACGTCTTACATGAGGACGGGGTCGGGGACCCGAGGAGGCCAAAGGGCCTGAGGCTGGGCCTCGTAAAGGGAGTTGCACGACATGACACATGATCCCGACGTGAATGAGGACGTAGTCCTACATCACACCGTACACTCCAGGTGAGGAATCCTGGGCCGTGGCCCGGAGAAAAGGGGAAGTTATCAGTCAGGAAGGCCTGACTGGTTCGTAGTTTAACGTCTTACATGAGGACGAGGGTCGGGGACCCGAAAAGGCCAAGGGGCCTGAGGCTGGGCCTCGTAAGGGGAGTCGTACGACATGGTACATGATCCCGATATGAATGAGGACGCAGTCCTACATCACACCGTACACCCTTATGAGGAATCCTGGGCCGTGGCCCGGATCGCTAGCACCACCTGGGGGAAGTTTGTCACATTGGGATAGGGCAGAGGGGATCACTGTTCTTGATGCCTGGGGCATCTCGGGGTGGACCCGAAGATCCAGGACACTTTTGACCATTTTCGAAACACAACGTTCCTATGGTGACCCGCATGGGGGCAACAAATGAGCGTCGACCGCTGACCAAATTCGCAACGCGGGACTTGTATCGACTTGTTGCTTAAGAAAAACCCTCGGGGGGCGTTGGCCCATATCGCTAGGAGAGCCCTTGGGCATTGTATCCAGGCCGTTATCGGGGGTCCCTCCGGGTGTGAAAAGATGACAGAATCCCAGTCAAGGAGTGGGTGAAGCTCAGTTGCGTTCATCCGCGAAAGGGGAAAACACCTCCAGGGGGTAATGTGCAGCCGGGTCGAGGCTTGCTCGACGTGGGTCGGGGCAAAAGTGTGCACCCTGCCGTGTCTTGACCCGAGGGGAAGATTTTGGCTTTTGGGCTGGGCCAACGGACGAAATGTCCGGGCGTTCCTACGTATCTCATAAGGATGAGAATCAAGCCATACGTAGTTCTTGAAGGCCATGCAGTTTAGAGTCATGCGGTGAGGACGTGGGAGGGTAGAAGAACGGGAGTGGGTGCATGGTGAGACCTTTACAATCTTTGCGCGAGTGGGGTTGCATGAGCAGGGCCAAGAAAGCCTACTCCCTGCTACACAAAGATCCTCCAAGGAGACTATCCCCAGGGGGAATAGCGGAAGAGAAAAGCTTGGGTATGGGCTCAAGACGAGGTGTCCGAGCGTTCCTACGTATCCCATGAAGATGGGAATCAAGCCATACGTAGTTCTTGACATGCAGTTTAACGTCATGTGGGACGAGGGGCATCTCATTCGAGGATGTGTACGGTATGGTACATGATCCCAACGTGAGGACGTAGTCCTACACCGTACCGTACGATCCCGTAAGAGGGTAAGTCGGAGAGAAACGAGGGGGCCTGGGGCCAGACCGCGGTGGAGACGGGGCCAGGGGCCCAAAGAGGCCGAGGGGCCTGAGGCTGAGCCTCGGTCAGGAAGACCTGACTGACTTGCAGTTTAACGTCTTGCAGTGAGGACGGAGATGCAGTTTAAGGTCATGCGGGACCAAGTCGCAGTTTAGGGTCGTGCAGGACCCTCTCGCAGTTTAGGGTCGGGCAGGACCATACAGTTTAAGGTCGTGTTGGACGTAGGTGAAGTTTAAAGTCTTGTTGGACGATAATGTGCAGTTTAACGTCATGACGGACGAAGATGAACAGTTTTACGTCATGTAGGATGACTGTGCAGTTTAATGTCATGCAGGACGATAATGATCAGTTTTACGTCATGACGGACGAAGATGAGCAGTTTTATGTCATGCAGGACGATGATGCAGTTTAATGTCATGCAGGACGATAATGATCAGTTTTACGTCATGACGGACGAAGATGAGCAGTTTTACGTCATGCAGGACGATGGTGCAGTTTAAAGTCTTGCTGGACGATAATGTGCAGTTTTACGTCATGACAGATGAAGATGAGCAGTTTTACGTCATGCAGGACGATGGTGAGCAGTTTTACGTCATGCAGGACGATGGTGCAGTTTAAAGTCTTGCTGGACGATAATGTGCAGTTTTACGTCATGACGGACGAAGATGAGCAGTTTTACGTCATGCAGGATGATAATGATCAGTTTAATGTCATGATGGACGAAGATGAACAGTTTTACGTCATGCAGGACGAAGATGAACAGTTTTACGTCATGCAGGACGATGATGCAGTTTAATGTCGTGCAGGACGATAATGTGCAGTTTTACGTCATGACGGACGAAGATGAACAGTTTTACGTCATGCAGGACGATAATGATCAGTTTTACGTCATGAAGGACGAAGATGAACAGTTTAACGTCATGCAGGACGATGATGCAGTTTAATGTCATGCAGGACGATTGTGCAGTTTAATGTCATGCAGGATGATAATGATCAGTTTTACGTCATGACGGACGAAGATGAATAGTTTTACGTCATGAAGGACGATGATGCAGTTTAATGTCATGCAGGACGATAATGATCAGTTTTACATCATGACGGATGAAGATGAGCAGTTTTACGTCATGTAGGATGATGGTGCAGTTCAATGTGATGCAGGACGATAATGATCAGTTTTACGTCATGACGGACGAAGATGAACAATTTTACGTCATGCAGGATGACTGTGCAGTTTAATGTCATGCAGGACGATAATGATCAGTTTTACGTCATGACGGACGAAGATGAACAGTTTTATGTCATGCAGGACGACTGTGCAGTTTAATGTCATGCAGGACGATAATGATCAGTTTTACATCATGACGGACGAAGATGAACAGTTTTACGTCATGCAGGACGATGATGCAGTTTAATGTCGTGCAGGACGATAATGATCAGTTTTACGTCATGACGGACGAAGATGAGCAGTTTTACGTCATGCAGGACGATGATGCAGTTTAATGTCATGCAGGACGATAATGATCAGTTTTACGTCATGACGGATTAAGATGAGCAGTTTTACGTCATGCAGGACGGTGATTGTTATGCAGTTTAATGTCATGCAACTAGGACATGGTTGTTACGCAGTTTAACGTCATGCAACTGGGACGGTAAACCACACGAGTTGTGTTAGTAGAGGAATGGTCATCTCTACCCCATTCTGGTGGTTTGGGATGAGGGGGGATCTATATAATGGGAATTCCATAAAATCCCATGATCATGAAGATCCTTCCACGAGCTGGTATCAAGTCCATAGGGAGGACATCTATGGTTGATGAAACGTGGTAGTTGGGATGACACATAGTGTTGCAAGGGTAGTAGGGATGACTAAATTACCTTGACCTGTAGGGGCGAAGAAGCCAAGATCGTCGGTACGACGGGGCGATGGAGCCCGCAAGGTGTGGAAGCCTGGACGTCGGCACGACGGGGCGATGGAGCCCGGAAGGCGTGGAAGCCTGGACGTCGGCACGATGGGGCGATAGAGCCCGGAAGGCGTGGAAGCCTGGACGTCGGCACGACGGGGCGATGGAGCCCGGAAGGCGTGGAAGCCTCGAATGTCGAACAGTGGTGGTAGGAGGAGCATCTCCATAGTTACTGGTGAAAATAGAGCGGGGTCGACAAAGAGCTGATAGATTTGGGGAAGGATTTCCCATATGCAGCCTCTTGAGGCGGCGGAGTCGGCGAGGAGCCGATGGAGTCAGGTGGCGGAGCCACTTGCGCGACCACTTGAGGCGGCGGAGTCGGCGAGGAGCCGATGGAGTCGGGTGGCGGGGCCACCTGCGCGGCCTCTTGAGGCGGCGGAGTCGGCGTGGAGCCGATGGAGTTGGGTGGCAGAGCCACCTGCGCGGCCTCTTGAGGCGGCGGAGTCGGTGAGGAGCCGATGGAGTGGGGTGGTAGGGCCACCTGCGTGGCCTCTTGAGGCGGCGGAGTCGGCGAGGAGCCGATGGAGTTGGGTGGCAGAGCCACCTGCGCGGCCTCTTGAGGCGGCGGAGTCGGCGAGGAGCCGATGGAGTTGGGTGGCGGAGCCACCTCCGTGGCCTCTTGAGCCGGCGGAGTCGGCGAGGAACCGATGGAGTCGGGTGGCGGAGCCACCTGCGCGGCCTCTTGAGCCGGCAAAGTCGGCGAGGAGCCGATGGAGATGGGTGGCGGAGCCACCTGCGCGGCCACTTGAGCCGGCGGAGTCGGCGAGGAGCCGATGGAGTTGGGTGGTGGAGCCACCTGCACAGCCTCTCGAGGCGGCGGAGTCGGCGAGGAGCCGATGGAGTTGGGTGGCGGAGCCACCTGCGCGGCCTCTTGAGGCGGCGGAGTCGGCGTGGAGCCGATGGATTTGGGTGGCAGAGCCACCTGCGCGGCCTCTTGAGGCGGCGGAGTCGGCGAGGAGCCGATGGAGTCGGGTGGCGGGGCCACCTGCGCGGCCTCTTGAGGCGGCGGAGTCGGCGTGGAGCCGATGGAGTTGGGTGGCAGAGCCACCTGCGCGGACTCTTGAGGCGGCGGAGTCGGCGAGGAGCCGATGGAGTGGGGTGGCGGGGCCACCTGCGCGGCCTCTTGAGGCGGTGGAGTCGGCGAGGAGCCGATGGAGTTGGGTGGCAGAGCCACCTGCGCGGCCTCTTGAGGCGGCGGAGTCGGCGAGGAGCCGATGGAGTTGGGTGGCGGAGCCACCTCCGCGGCCTCTTGAGCCGGCGGAGTCAGCGAGGAGCCGATGGAGTCCGGTGGTGGAGCCACCTGCGCGGCCTCTTGAGCCGGCGGAGTCGGCGAGGAGCCGATGGAGATGGGTGGCGGAGCCACCTGCGCGGCCACTTGAGCCGGCGGAGTTGGCGAGGAGCCGATGGAGTTGGGTGGTGGAGCCACCTGCACGGCCTCTTGAGGCGACGGAGTCGGCGAGGAGCCGATGGAGTTGGGTGGCGGAGCCACCTGCGCGGCCTCTTGAGGCGGCGGAGTCGGCGAGGAGCCGATGGAGTTGGGTGGCGGAGCCACCTGCGCGGCCTCTTGAGGCAGCGGGGTCGGCGAGGAGCCGATGGAGTTGGGTGGCGGAGCCACCTGCGCGGCCTCTTGAGGCGGCGGAGTCGGCGAGGAGCCGATGGAGTTGGGTGGTGGAGCCACCTGCGTGGCCTCTTGAGGTGGCGGAGTCGGCGAGGAGCCGATGGAGTTGGGTGGTGGAGCCACCTGCGTGGCCTCTTGAGGTGGCGGAGTCGGCGAGGATCCGATGGAGTTGGGTGGCGGAGCCACCTGCGCGGCCTCTTGAGGCGGCAGAGTCGGCGAGGAGCCGATAGAGTTGGGTGGCGGAGCCACCTGCGCGGCCTCTTGAGGCGGCGGAGTCGGCGAGGAGCCGATGGAGTTGGGTGGTGGATCCACCTTCGCGGCCTCTTGAGGCGGTGGAGTCGGCGAGGAGCCGATGGAGTTGGGTGGCGGAGCCACCTGCGCGGCCTCTTGAGGCGGCGGAGTCGGCGAGGAGCCGATGGAGTTGGGTGGTGGAGCCACCTGCGCGGCCTCTTGAGGCGGCGGAGTCGGCGAGGAGCCGATGAAGTTGGGTGGCCGAGCCACCTACGCGGCCTCTTGAGGGGGCGGAGTCGGCGAGGAGCCGATGGAGTTGGGTGGCGGAGCCACCTGCGCGGCCTCTTGAGGCGGCGGAGTCGGCGAGGAGCCGATGGAGTTGGGTGGCGGAGCCACCTGCGCGGCCTCTTGAGACGGCGGAGTCGGCGAGGAGCCGATGGAGTCGGGTGGCGGAGCCACCTGCGCGGCCTCTTGAGCCGGCCGAGTCGGCGAGGAGCTGATGGAGACGGGTGGCGGAGACACCTGTGCGGCCTCTTGAGGCCGCGGAGTCGGCGCGGAGCCGATGGAGTTGGGTGGCGGAGCCACCTGCGCGGCCTCTTGAGGCGGCGGAGTCGGCGAGGAGCCGATGGAGTTGGGTGGCGGAGCCACCTGCGCGTCCTCTTGAGGCGGCGGAGTCGGCGAGGAGCCGATGGAGTTGGGTGGCGGAGCCACCTGCGCGGCCTCTTGAGGCGGCGGAGTCGGCGAGGAGCCGATGGAGTTGGGTGGTGGAGCCACCTGCGTGGCCTCTTGAGGCGGCGGAGTCGGTGAGGAGCCGATGGAGTTGGGTGGCGGAGCCACCTGCACGACCTCTTGAGGCGGCGGAGTCGGCGAGGAGCGGATGGAGTTGGGTGGCGGAGCCACCTGCGCGGCCTCTTGAGGCGGCGGAGTCGGCGAGGAGCTGATGGAGTTGGGTGGTGGAGCCACCTGCGCGGCCTCTTGAGGCGGCGGAGTCGGTGAGGAGCCGATGGAGTTGGGTGGCGGAGCCACCTGCGCGGCCTCTTGAGCCGGCGGAGTCGGCGAGGAGCCGATGGAGTCGGGTGGCGGAGCCACCTGCGAGGCCTCTTGAGCCGGCGGAGTCGGCGAGGAGCCGATGGAGATGGGTGGTGGAGCCACCTGCGCGGCCACTTGAGCCGGCGGAGTCGGCGAGGAGCCGATGGATTCGGGTGGCGGAGCCACCTGCGCGGCCTCTTGAGCCGGCGGAGTCGGCGAGGAGCCGATGGAGTTGGGTGGCGGAGCCACCTGCGCGGCCTCTTGAGGCGGCGGAGTCGGCGAGGAGCCGATGGAGTTGGTTGGCGGAGCCACCTGCGCGGCCTCTTGAGGCGGCGGAGTCAGCGAGGAGCCGATGGAGTTGGGTGGAGGAGCCACCGGCACGGCCTCTTGAGCCGGCGGAGTCGGCGAGGAGCCGATGGAGTCGGGTGGCGGAGCCACCTGCGCGGCCTCTTGAGCCGGCGGAGTTGGTGAGGAGCCGATGGAGATGGGTGGTGGAGCCACCTGCGCGGCCACTTGAGCCGGCAGAGTCGGAGAGGAGCCGATGGAGTTGGGTGGTGGAGCCACCTGCGTGGCCTCTTGAGGCGGCGGAGTCGGTGAGGAGCCGATGGAGTTGGGTGGCGGAGCCACCTGCACGTACTCTTGAGGCGGCGGAGTCGGCGAGGAGCCGATGGAGTTGGGTGGCGGAGCCACCTGCGCGGCCTCTTGAGGCGGCGGAGTCGGCGAGGAGCCGATGGAGTTGGGTGGCGGAGCCACCTGCGCGGCCTCTTGAGGCGGCGGAGTCGGCGAGGAGCCGATGGAGTTGGGTGGCGGAGCCACCTGCGCGGCCTCTTGAGGTGGCGGAGTCGGCGAGGAGCTGATGGAGTTGGGTGGCGGAGCCACCTGCGCGGCCTCTTGAGGCGGCGGAGTCGGCGAGGAGCCGATGGAGTTGGGTTGCGGAGCCACCTGTGCGGCCTCTTGAGGCGGCGGAGTCGGCGAGGAGCCGATGGAGTTGGGTGGTGGAGCCACCTGCGCGGCCTCTTGAGGCGGCGGAGTCGGCGAGGAGCCGATGGAGTTGGGTGGCGGAGCCACCTGCCCGGCCTCTTGAGGCGACGGAGTCGGCGAGGAGCCGATGGAGTTGGGTGGCGGAGCCACCTGCGCGGCCTCTTGAGGCGGCGGAGTCGGCGAGGAGCCGATGGAGTTGGGTGGCGGAGCCACCTGCGCGGCCTCTTGAGGCGGCGGAGTCGGTGAGGAGCCGATGGAGTTGGGTGGCGGAGCCACCTGCGCAGCCTCTTGAGGCGGCGAAGTCGGCGAGGAGCCGATGGAGTTGGGTGGCGGAGCCACCTGCGCGGCCTCTTGAGGCGGCGGAGTCGGCGAGGAGCCGATGGAGTTGGGTGGTGGAGCCACCTGTGCGGCCTCTTGAGGCGGCGGAGTCGGCGAGGAGCCGATGGAGATGGGTGGCGGAGCCACCTGCGCGGCCTCTTGAGCCGGCGGAGTCAGCGAGGAGCCGATGGACCGTAGTCTTCAAAAACCGAATGTTACTCATCCTCTCACATATAATGGAGAGGGAATTCACATGGATGATGCCTCGAGTTTCCCAACACATTTGGTGTACTCGCTATTGAAGGAGAAGAGTTTCACTTCGGGTTCACCATTTCTGTTTCCGACGCTTTCGCCGGGGCGCGCGCACATCCGTCCGTCAGGAGGACGCGCGGCTTTGTTGCCCCGCATTCCCGATTTGAAAAGGCGGTCGACATTCATTCCTTATTCAGGTACGTTTGCTCCTTGATCGAAACGGGATGATAGGATGTCAGTTCTTCCTTCTGTGGATTCCTCCTCAGAATTCATCACCTAGTCCGGGTCTCCCTTATAGATTTAATACGTAGTTCGTGAAACTCTTCCCAGTGCCATGTTTCCATGGACACCGGTTAATTACACTACTTCCGTCAAGACATTCCATAGGGTCTTGACATGGTAGCGACCTTCGGTCGGAGTAGACGGCAACATCAGGAATGTCTGGGCATCTCTGGGTGCGTGGACATTGGGGAACCTGTATTCTTCCTCATAAGAGGGCATCTCAAGGGTGCAAAAACTCGAGGAATGTATCTGAGGTTTTCCTCAGCTTCCCGTGTTTAACACAGGGTATGTTGCAAGATTAACGTCTAGCAGAGACGGTTACACCAAAGGCGTTCCATCCGAGGTTTTCCTCAGGCATCTCATGTTTATCACAAGGTAGGCCGCGAGTTTAACGTATTGCAGAGACGAAATGATGCTGATCAGGACGTCCCATAGAGACGGATCAGATTGGTACATCCCTAGGAGGGAACACCTGGATGTTTTACCAAGGGTATGGATCAAAACGCCCAATGAGGACGGATCTGAGGTGGTGCGCCCCATGGAGGGGAGATGTCACACCGTAATGGTTGATCTGAACACCACTAAGGGCGGATCAGGGAAAGTGCACCCCAGGATGGGATACACCATGGATTACCATTGGTTGGGATTGAACCTCTTGGAGGTTTCATACGTACCCTGTGTAGAGGACAGGGATCAAAACCCACGTAGTTCGAAGGGGTGATGAATCGGGTTGTACACAGAGTACAACGACCCGAAGATATTATGGGGGTTACGCGTAGAAAGCGGCCCATGCGCCGCTAGGAGCAGCGAGGAGGTGGAGGGCATGATCCCACCGGGATGTGGCGGACCGGGTGAGAATCAGGATGGGTGATGGATGGATGAGTGAAGTGGAGGAGGATGAAATGGGACCATCGCAGGGGAGACGGTGAAGTTGGGCTTGATCCTTGAGGAGGCTTCCTACGTATCCCTGTGGTAGGGAATCAAAGTCCGCGTAGTTCGGGATGGTGCCGGTAAACCGACGTGAATGTGGACCTTGGCCCGATGAACGTCGTCGGCGAAACAACATGAAGGTGGACCTTGGTCCGATGGGCATAGTCAGCGTACCAACGTGAACGTGGACCTTGGTCCGATGGGAATCGTCAGCGTACCGACGTGAAAGTAGACCCGTGGGTCCACTAATGGTGGGCTTGAACCTTGGGAAGGTTTCCTACGTACCATGCCTTGACATGGATCAAAGACCTCGTTGTTCAGGGAATACAGTTTGACGTCATGCGGGACGATAGTGAACCCTGACATGAATAAACGAGGGGTGGTGGGTGTCGGCGAACCGACATAAGTGAGGGACCTAGGTCCGATGGGAGTTGGGCTTGAACCTCTAGGAGGATTCCTACGTACCATGCCTTGAGATGGATCAAAGACCTCGTAGTTTGGGGTGGTCACAACGGCTTGCCGTCGGACGTGAATTGCAGTTTAGCATCATGTTGGACGTGGGTGAAACTCAACGTGAATGAACGACCGAGCAATGTGGCTTGAACCTCGTGGAGGATTCCTACGTACCATGCCTTGACATGGATCAAAGACCTCGTAGTTCGGGAGGTGGGTCGCAATGTCTTACCACTGGACTGGAATGGGACCCGACGTGAATGAGCGACGGGTGGGCTTGAACCTCGTGGAGGCTTCCTACGTACCATGCCTTGACATGGATCAAAGACCTCATAGTTCAAAAGGTGGGTTTGTCGGTGAACCGACGTGAAAGTAGACCTTGGTCCACTATTGGTGGTCTTGAACCTCGTGGAGGCTTCCTACGTACCATGCCTTGACACGGATCAAAGACCTCGTAGTTCAGGTGGTCACAACGGCTTACCGCTGGACTGGAATGGGACCCGACGTGAATGAGCGGCGGGTGGGCTTGAACCTCATGGAGGCTTCCTACGTACCATGCCTTGACATGGATCAAATACCTCGTAGTTCAAAAGGGGTTTCGCCGGTGAACCGACGTGAAAGCAGACCTTGGTCCACTGTTGGTCGGCTTGAACCTCGTGGAGGCTTCCTACATACCATGCCTTGACATGGATCAAAGACCTCGTAGTTCAGGTGGGGTTTCGCCGGTGAACCGACGTGAAAGCAGACCTTGGTCCACTGTTGGTGGGCTTGAACCTCGTGGAGGCTTCCTACGTACCATGCCTTGACATGGATCAAAGACCTCGTAGTTCAGGTGGGGTTTCGCCGGTAAACCGACGTGAAAGCTGACCTTGGTCCACTGTTGGTGGGCTTGAACCTCGTGGAGGCTTCCTACGTACCATGCCTTGACATGGATCAAATACCTCGTAGTTCAGGTGGGGTTTCGCCGGTGAACCGACGTGAAAGCAGACCTTGGTCCACTGTTGGTGGGATTGAACCTCGTGGAGGCTTCCTACGTACCATGCCTTGACATGGATCAAAGACCTCGTAGTTCAGGTGGGTTGGTCGCAATGGCTTACCACTGGACCGGAGTTGCAGTTTAACGTCGTGCTGGACGGGGGTGAAACCCGACGTGAAATGACGGGTGGTCTTGAACCTCGTGGAGGCTTCCTACGTACCATGCCTTGACATGGATCAAATTCCTCGTAGTTCACTTGGGTTTCGCCGGTAAACCGACGTGAAAGTAGACCTTGGTCCACTGTTGGTGGGCTTGAACCTCGTATAGGCTTCCTACGTACCATGCCTTGACATGGATCAAAGACCTCGTAGTTCAGAGGGGTTGGTCGCAATGGCTTACCACTGGACCGGAGTTGCAGTTTAACGTCGTGCTGGACGGGGGTGAAACCCGACGTGAAATGACGGGTGGTCTTGAACCTCGTGGTGGCTTCCTGCGTACCATGCCTTGACATGGATCAAAGTCCTCGTAGTTCACTTGGGGCGTTCAGGGTCGGTGCTCACTCTAATCCCACGTGAGTCATGCTCGGTGTGAGAAACAAGAGGTTGCAAGGACCTAACGATCACGTCGCGAAGGGTGTGTCCGTGAGAAGCGAAGAGGGGCTTACGCGTTGAGCGGCCCATGGTGTTGGGACTTACTCTAGGATGGAGGCCCATAACGGCTTACCGCTAAATGGGGTCGCAACGGCTTACCGCTGCATATGGAGCGACACTGGTGAATGGGGATTATGCAAGAAGTTGCCCGGGTGCCGCTATGGAGCGGCACTGGTGAATGGGGCTTATTCAAGAAGCTGCCCGGGTGCCACTGAGGAGTGACAGTGGTGAATGGGGCTTATGCAAGAAGCTGCCCGGGTGCCACTAAGGAGTGGCACTAGTGAATGGGGCTTACGCTAGGAAGCTGCCCAGGTGCCACTAAGGAGTGGCACTAGTGAATGGGGCTTACGCTAGGAAGATGCCCGGGTGCCACTAAGGAGTGGCACTAGTGAATGGGGCTTACGCTAGGAAGCTGCCCGGGTGCCACTAAGGAGTGGCACTAGTGAAGGGGGCTTACGCTAGGAAGCTGCCCGGGTGCCACTAAGGAGTGGCACTAGTGAATGGGGCTTACGCTAGGAAGCTTCCCGGGTGCCACTAAGGAGTGGCACTAGTGAATGGGGCTTATGCTAGGAAGCTGCCCGGGTGCCACTAAGGAGTGGCACTGGTGAATGGGGATTACGCTAGGAAGCTGCCCGGGTGCCACTAAGGAGCGGTACTGGTGAATGGGGCTTATGCTAGGAAGCTGCCCGGGTGCAACTAAGGAGTGGCACTAGTGAATGGGGCTTACGCTAGGAAGCTGCCCGGGTGCCACTAAGGAGTGGCACTGGTGAATGGGGCTTACGTAAGGAAGCTTCCCGGGTGCCGCTAAGGAGCGGCACTGGTGAATGGGGCTTATGCTAGGAAGCTGCCCGGGTGCCACTAAGGAGCGGCAATGGTGAATGGGGCTTACGCTAGGAAGCTGCCCGGGTGCCGCTAAGGAGCGACAATGGTGAATGGGGCTTACGCTAGGAAGCTGCCCGGGTGCTGCTAAGAAGCGGCACTGGTGAATGGGGCTTATGCTAGGAAGCTGCCCAGGTGCCACTAAGGAGTGGCACTGGTGAATGGGGCTTATGCAAGAAGCTGCCCGGGTGCCGCTATGGAGCGGCACTGGTGAATGGGGCTTATGCAAGAAGCTGCCCGGGTGCCACTGAGGAGTGACAGTGGTGAATGGGGCTTATGCAAGAAGCTGCCCGGGTGCCACTCAGGAGTGGCACTAGTGAATGGGGCTTACGCTAGGAAGCTGCCCGGGTGCCACTAAGGAGTGGCACTAGTGAATGGGGCTTACGCTAGGAAGCTGCCCGGGTGCCACTAAGGAGTGGCACTAGTGAAGGGGGCTTACGCTAGGAAGCTGCTCGGGTGCCACTAAGGAGTGGCACTAGTGAATGGGGCTTACGCTAGGAAGCTGCCCGGGTGCCACTAAGGAGGGGCACTAGTGAATGGGGCTTATGCTAGGAAGCTGCCCGGGTGCCACTAAGGAGGGGCACTAGTGAATGGGGCTTACGCTAGGAAGCTGCCCGGGTGCCACTAAGGAGCGGCACTGGTGAATGGGGCTTATGCTAGGAAGCTGCCCGGATGCCACTAAGGAGTGGCACTAGTGAATGGGGCTTAAGCTAGGAAGCTGCCCGGGTGCCACTAAGGAGCGACACTGGTGAGTGGGGCTTACGCTAGGAAGCTGCCCGGGTGCCGCTATGGAGTGGCACTGGTGAATGGGGCTTACGCTAGGAAGCTGCCCGTAATGTCTTCCTCATGTCTGGCCATGAGGGCATCCCAACTCACTAGTGGGTTGAGGTATGTGCCTATGCTCAAGTGCACAAGCGGGATAACGCCTAGGGCGTTGGAATCAGCCCAAACAAAGGGACATGAAAAGTGTGAATCACATGCCCGGCATTCGGAATGCGATGAGAGTGGCATGGCGATAGAGGATAACTGCTGACCATGTTCGCAACACAGCATCCTATCGCGTTAGCCTAAAATGGGGACAAACAAATGAGGGGTCGACTGTTGACCGTATTCGAAACACAGGACCTCAAAGTGTCACTCGAAGCCTTTTGGGGCGTTGGCCCAGGACAGCAGGGGGACCATGGGTCTACCGTCCATACTGTTAGGGGGTCCCTTCAGACTTTGGAAATGGTTGCAGATCCAAATGAAGGACACGCAAAGCGTGGGGTGGAGTGCTGGAATGTTTGAACAGATTCCAACGCTCTTGAAACTATTCCACTGTAAACATGGCATTAGGCATCTTATGCTAGGAGCATAAGGCATCTCTCGTTTAGGGAAAGAGGCATCCTATCATTTGTTAGATAGGGATAATGATACAGTTTAGAGTCATGTAGGTAGGACTATTGGTATCTCATGCTAGGAGCATAAGGAATCTCTCGTATAGGGCGAGAGGTATCCTATGTGTGGATCATAGGGAGAATACTACATTTTAGAGTCATGTAGGTAGGACTATTGGCATCTCATGCTAGGAGCATAAGGCATCTCTTGCTTGGAGAAAGAGGCATCCTATGTTAGGAACATAGGGAGTATACTACAGTTTATAGTCTTGTAGGTAGGACTGTTAGCATCTCATGCTAGGAGCATAAGGCATCTCTTTCTTGGAGAAAGAGGCATCCTATGCTAGGAACATAGGGATTATACTACATTTTAGAGTCATGTAGGTAGGACTATTGGCATCTCATGCTAGGAGCATAAGGCATCTCTTGCTTGGAGAAAGAGGCATCCTATGTTAGGAACATAGGGAGTATACTACAGTTTATAGTCTTGTAGGTAGGATTGTTAGCATCTCATGCTAGGAGCATAAGGCATCTCTTGCTTGGAGAAAGAGGCATCCTATGCTAGGAACATAGGGAGTATACTACAGTTTATAGTCTTGTAGGTAGGACTGTTAGCATCTCATGCTAGGAGCATAAGGCATCTCTTGCTTGGAGAAAGAGGCATCCTATGCTAGGAACATAGGGAGTACTACAGTTTATAGACATGTAGATAGGACTGTTGGCATCTCATGCTTGGAGCATGAGGCATCTCTCGTATAGGGCGAGAGGCATCCTATCGTTTGTTAGATAGGGAGTACTACAGTTTATAGTCTTCTAGATAGGACTACTGGAATCTCATTCTAGGAGCATAAGGCATCTCTCGTATAGTGCAAGAGGCATCCTATGTTTGGAACATAGGGAGAATACTACAGTTTATAGTCTTGTAGGTAGGACTGTTAGCATCTCATGCTAGGAGCATAAGGCATCTCTTATTTGGAGCAAGAGGCATCCTATGTTTGGCACATAGGGATTACTACAGTTTATAGTCATGTAGAAAGGACTATTAGGCAGAAGGTGCCTAGAAATGGTTGGTGTCGGGACTTAAGCAAGGGCGGCCCTTTCTGGTTGAACCTGGCATAGGAGCCAATTGATTGGGTTTGGAGGAGTTACCTGAGGAATGGTTCGACTCAAGGTACCCGGGGAATTGACGATGAGAATCTCAACTCACGACATGGAATGAAACCAAGAGGAATATGTCAACTCAAGGTGTTCCATGGTGTGTGGAGGGGTATCTCAAATCATGGTGTTCCATGGGTGGTAGGTGGGAGCGCATAAGGGCGCAATGGAAAATCCCGGCATCCCGGCCCGAAAAGTTCGTGGTGCGACTCTCCATTTTTCATGGGGGTATGTGACGATAGCGAAGGGATGGGCCCGGAGGGCCGGGACCGCAGCCCTGCACTGACCCCGAGCGGGGGTGCGGGGGGCGCAGCCCCCGCGGTATGGACCGGTGGGCGCGAAGGTGGGATCCTCGTGAAGAATAGGTCTTCGCGAAGTATCTTCGCGAAGCATGGCCTCGCGGAGCAATGGTCTCTCGTGGAGCAAAGGGGTCTCGCGGAGCTTGGTCTCGCGGATCAGCATCGCGGAGCTTGGTCTCGCGGAGCAGCATCGCGGAGCAGCATCACGGAGCAAGGGCTCGCGGAGCAAAGGGCTCTCGCGGAGCTTGGTCTCGCGGAGCAGCATCGCGGAGCATAGGCTCGCGAAGCATGGACTCCTGGAGTCTCGGCTCGCGGAGCAGCAACGCGAAGGAAGCTGCTCACGGAGCATGGCTTCGCGGAGCCGCAATGCGGAGCTCCGCTCGGCCGCCCAAGGGGTGAAGTGGCCGTGGCCGTCCTCCTCGAGAAGGGGGGTGAGCTGGGTATTTATAGGAAGGGGCGCCGCGAAGCAGAACTTCCGCGCCGCCTCAGGAGCTTCGCGGCGCGCTCGCGAACGTCAAATGCGTTAGCGGAGCATCACCGCCTCTGGTGCTTCGTGGCGGCTCGCGAATGTCAAATGCGTTCGCGGAGCGTCACCGCCTCTGGAGCTTCGCGAGGCCGCGATGGTCGGGGCGCTTCGCGGCGGGGCTTCGCGGGACCGCGCTGCACAGGTGCTTCGCATCAGTGCTTCGCATTAGTGCTTCGCGAGGGGTCTTCGCGGCGCATCGCAAACGTCAAACGGGTTCGCGGAGCCTCTCGCCTCATTACTTCGCGGCGGCGCTTCGCGATCACGGAGGGGGGCTTCGCGAATGGGCTTCGCGAACCAGATTTCCAGCCAATCTTCAAACGTCCATAACTCCTAATCCGTAACTCCGTTCGGGCCCTACGACCTACCAAATCGAAGCTTGCAAAATGGACTACGATCTTTGATCATGTATGGAAGCATTTGGAAAATTTTGGGGACGCGTTTTCCGGGGTCTACAACCGTGTAATGGGATAAATGACCACTGGGCTTTCGAGATATGTAATTTGCCTCACTATACCCAGTTAAAATAGGTCTTTTCTTTTCTTTAAATAATAATTGAGGCTTCAGCCCCAACCTTTAAAAAAATATCTAAACAATAACTTTAAGGCCCAAAAAATATATAAACTTTTCAAAATTTAATTTTATGGACATATTTCTACCCTATATTCCCTTTTATCTACTTTTTACCATTATTGGTCCACTTTCAATAAAAAACGTGAGTGGGGTTCCTTTCTTCTAAAATATTAAAAGAGTGCCACTCCTCCTCCTTTATAAAAGGCCTCCTTTCCTCCCACTTCATCACACCTCTAAAACCACATAGGATAGGTTAGAATATACCCAATTCACTCCCCATAATTCCTTCATTCCACCATGAAGCATTAATATGGCAAGAAATCAATGCAAAGAAGTATTTTGATGAAAACCAAAAGGAGTTACTTGATTAAGAGATAACCACTTTCCTAAAGCTCTTTAATATTATTTCCATTATCCACTCCCTAAAATATTTTTATTCCACGTTTATATAAAAAAATTATCATAAATATAGTAGGAATTTTTTATTAAAAGGGTATGATCTACACTTACACACACCTCCATCTAATTGGTAACAAACATATTGTATACGTGTACGGTGAACTACTGCCTCGTGAAATGATGATTGTTCATTTTTTTTCTTCACCACCTCTCATGGTTGCAATTATGATGGAAAATATGGATATATATGTTATATATTGTTTTTATTATGTATTTAATCTTCTTTAATTCTTTTACAACACATATATTTATAAAATCCATTTTCAATAAAAACGATAACATCATTTGTGGAAGTGAAGACTACCACCTGCTCAAAGCTATGTGATTTATTCACATGATACATGGAATCTATAAATTTTTATTTAATTAAATATATGTTACAAGAAAAACATCTATATTATATTAGTGACATAATTAGTTTTTAGGATATATAATATATCATTTTATTTATTATCTTTTCACACACTTAAAAAGGTATACGTTGTTCATGGATGTGTGGACTACAGCCTCCTTGAGACGACGTGAATTCTTTTAAAAAAAAGTAATTATATATAAAAATATAAGTATATTTGATTAATTATTATTTTATTTATTATATAATGATAATTCTAGGAATATTTATGTTACTTAACATCCTTCCAAAATGATCCCTTGAAAATGGTAACGTTGTTCATGCGTACGTATGACCTAATGTCTCTATGATTGTAACGTTGATTCATTTTTCATAACAATATTTAAAGATTTATTTTAAAAGTTTAATTGATGTATAAATATGATAATTATTTAATGTTTATTATTCTATATATGTTGTATAATTACTTCTTTGACCATAGTTGACACACCAAATTTGTTTTTGACATAAATATCAAATTTGGTCAAAACGATCGATGTAAACATAATATTTTAATTAGTTGTATATAACATGTTAATAATTTAAATAAAAGTTATTAAAAACTTTAAAATTTTTATGAATCAAGTAAATAATTAAGATAATTTTTTTATTTTTTAATATTAAGACATACAAGATGAGTCAGATGCAAGGTAAGGGATTCTTATCTCACTTTTATTTCAATGTGGGATACATTATGGTTGGAAACCTAATTTCTTATATATGGTGTACATACTTCCAAATTGAAATATAATATTATTAATTCTATTATATTAATGGAATTTAAATTTTCTATTAAAATATTTTTACATTTAGGTTTCAAATTTATTTGTTACCACATTGGTAAGGATTTTTGTCTCTCCTTTTACATCCATTAGATAAATGTCATGTTCATCATTGACTTCTTTTTTGTGGTGTATCTACTACCCATTATGATATATTATATCATGAATTATTTTATCTACAAGGAATTTAATGCTTTCATTAAAAATTATTCCCTCATGTGGATTATGATTTAATATGCTTCAAACAGGTATGGGACACTTTGGTATGTTTAGAGATTATTTTCCTCAAGAATAATTATAATCATATTTCAATAGTATTTAAACTCATGGAATGTATATAAAAATTGTTCATTAAAAAGTTCATTATAATATATTTATTCATGACCATTTTAAACTATTTGTACAATTCAAAACTATTTTGTAATCAAAATGGTTCAAAAGTGTTTTTAAGAAAACCCAACTTTATTTCTCTCTTTAGTTGAAGAACATGTTTTATTATAGAAAACATGTTTTATTAAAATGATTTAAAAAATTATTTAAATTTTTTTTTTGTAATGAAAGTTTTTCCATAATTTTATTTTACCATTTTTAGGGGAATCCTCTTTTCTCTTTCCAAATAAGGAATTTTTCAAATATTTTTACATTGAAAAAGGAATGTTCTTTTAACTCATATAAAAAGTACGAATTTACTCAATGTCATTTCCTTGAATATTCCTTTTCATTTTTGAGAGGTTAATTTTTAAAGAAAAGGTTTTCAAAAGTTAATTTCAATGAAAATATTTTTATAAATAATTTTTAAACAGAATGATATTTTCATCAAGAATATTTTAAAAAATATTTTTGTAGTATTTCTATTCATCAAAAAACCCTTTATTTTTAATCCACCTGGGATTTTTTGTATTGTTTCCATACCAATTCATCCTCCAGATGGTTTATTATTTATTTTTCCTAGGATAGTATTCACATACACTTTATGGATTCATTTTTTAGTCCACTTGAAGTATTCAATCTCCTATGATCATCGAACATTAAATTTCCCTTAATATTCCCTTTCATCTTTCATGGATATTTATTTTTACTAATTTATATAACATTTTACATATTGTGTGTACTTTGAGAATTATTTGAGTGTTTTTAGAAACATTGGTAATAATATATTCATTATTCCATAAAGATATTTGATATATTATTTATTTTGACTATTCAATATAAAGAATGACTTGTATTGGTAATGACGGGTGGAGCCTAAAATTTATATAACTCCTCGATGCATCAAAAGGTTCTCATGAGAGAAATAAGTTGTTCCAACTAAACAGGTTTCTATCCATAGTTTTAAACCATCTTGTGAAATGTATTTATGATATATATTTTCATGAGCCTCAGACATGACGTCTCTTAAGAAATCATTTCCCTTATTTTATTTCAATTATTATTTATCCATGAGATTTTTTATCAACATATCTATTGGTAAATTTCATTTCTGTTCATTGATTAAATAGAATGTGTTTCAGTTTCATAGCCTTCCATATTTATTTTTTTTACTTATCTAGTGATTTTAATTGTAAGTGTTTCTAGTTATTACCTTCCCATATTGTTTATGAAATTCCTTCTTAGTATTTTGGTTACATGGAATGTGTTTTCAATTATTTACCTTCCTATATTTACTATTCTCATTAATTAAATATTTCTTACAGTATATTGTTATCGCACTAAGAATTTTAGCTCACCCTTATTATGTTTCATTCCAAATAAATATAGGAAGAATGCAATGAATGATTTACTTGGATTTACTAGATATATTAGAGTTATCCTCATTATTATTTATTTAAAGAAAATAAATAAAAAATATTATGTTGTAATTGGTGTGTTTATTTGTAATAAATGAATCATTTATGAATATGGTTTACCAAGATTACTAAACCCTTTGTTCCTTTGGGGTTTGATTCCTTGTAATCATGCCAATATAATATATAGAAAACACCAAATTCAGGATATCTATGTTAAGTTTGTTATAGTTTGTATTAGAAGAAGTTTAATAACAACTGTGAAAACTAGATTTAAGAAGATATAGATTATATAACATAACCCTAAGGTTTCATTTATGGATACATTTAGATTAAAAACCTAGAGTTTTGTTAAAGTATAGATTATGTGGGTATTTTTAGAAATACATCCATGTTTGGATAATATATGTGGATGTGGTTCTAGAACCGATGTACCTAGGAGAAACAACATTAACAAGGTGTTTCGGGCCTGACTCAGGGTAACCTAGTACATGAAAACATGACTTACTTTGAACTTGGGTTTTCACTACTCTGGGAAATGCTTAAGATAATACATGTTTTCTTTACAAACAATTACGAAGAATTTGACTGGGTAATGACAATGAATGGTCAAGGTTAATCGTAAAGAGTTTTATATTTAAAAATTAGGTTTCATGATTTATATACTTATAAATTATTATATACCATTCTTATTATGAATATTGTTTCTCACACTAATATTTACAGTTTTATACAATATCTATAACCTGAAGGATTTAAGTTAACATAAAATATAAAGGACAAGGTTGTTAAAATGTGCAACCAATGTGGTGTTGAAAGGAGTGAAGGATATCAAGTTAATGTCAAATCTGTTTTTATGAAATATGATAAAAATATATACATTTACCAACTTTTGAACACACGAATGAAGAGAAGGATAGAGGTTGCTAAGATATCATGTAGTGTAGGCTGTAATGAAAAGAAGGATATATTTCAGAAATATGAAAAGTGTGGAAGGATACTCCCAAAAATGTTTCTCAATGGATCATGGAAATGATTTATGTGTGGTAAATAAGGACATAAATCAATGGATTTCTAAGGAAAAATAAAGAGTACGATGGAAGGAAATGAAACTAATACTAACGATCCATTTTTTGTTATTTTCCTTAAATGTGTGTAACTTGGGAATTACACAAGTCAATGCCCACTCTTAAAGGAAAAATCATAGATCATGGAGGATATATGTAGGAAATAAGGTGATGAAATATTAATGTATTTAGAATGTATTTAAAACCACATTTAAGAGTTTATTTAATGATTAAATTTCATGGATGTCCATTAGATTTATTTTTGATGTTATATTAATAATTTTTTAGAAAATGAAAACATATATGACATGTGACAACCTATAAAGTCTGGCTAGGCCACAGGGATTGAACCCATGACTGAATGATGATAAGGGTTTTGTGCCTGCCACTGGACTAGGTGATGCCTTGGATTATGTGTAATTATTTAAATAATTTGATGAATAAATATTAATGATGAACCAATATGGTTACGTTTTAGGTTTATTGATTAATATATTAGTTATATGGACTTTGGATAATAGTTAGGGAAAAATAGTTAGACTTGCCACTCTTTTATGGGACTTATGATACATTAAAGGTATTAGTGATTTAAGGATCAAAGTTAATTTTTGGATAACCATTTATTATAGTAAGGGATAAATTATAATTTGATTAAACCATAACCAAAAGATTAAAATGTTCAATTGAAATTGAAACGTATCATGAAATTATATTTCCATGTATCTTAAGGTTGTAAAATAATTAATCATCATTAAAAAATCAAATAAAAAAATTTGCTGTCCTAATACCATGATTTTTTATTAAACTGGTGGTATACTAAATCATCAATGAATTATTGATTAGAGACCATAAAATTTCCATTGATCATTCACTTGTTTATTATTTATGGCTTAAATATCCTCAAAAAATATTTACGCATTTCCTCCAAGTATGTATCTCTGCTTTACATAGATGTAATTCTACTTAGAGACATTGTTATATGTTATTTCACGTGGCCCCTGTTCTTAGAGTTATATCTTTTCTGGAGGATGTTTTATAAAACATTCTAATATTGTAGAATTTAAAAATATTAAATATCAGACAATGTATCACCAAGATGAAGTATAAATTGTCCGGACTCAATTTAATTAAGTTGGGGAGAATATAACATACAAAAAATCTAAAGTAGGAACATTGTCTTCAATAGCGTATATGCCACGCAACACCAAGCACGTAAGTTTGTATAATATATAGAGTATTTATAATGTATTTACTATTTTAAATAATTTCAATGTATAATTTAACTTGTAATGTAAGAGATAGTGAGTTAACATGCATCACATGAATCAACAACATTCTTTGATAGCTTGTGTTACACACAAAACCTATTTTTACCAAACAATAATATATTATTAAAATATTATTATTTAATACATAACCTAGAAATTATGTTATTTTTTATGAATAGTATTACCTATCTAATAAAAATATATGGTTTACCCAGATATAAAATAAATTAATGGGTTACTAATTGATTAGAAATGAAAATATAAATCCATTGATTACAAAGGAAATATTACTATTTTTATGTTGACCAAGGTGGTTTAACATAATAAATTAAATTAATTATAATTAGTGAATTATATTAATTAAATATATATATTATATATTCAATGAAATATTTTTTTATAATCATTCAATAGATTCGATATACATATGACAAGAATAATCTCAATATTACACATAAAAACCTATATTTTTATTAAAGCACTTTTATTATATTTTAATTGTGAACATATTTTAAATCAAAATTTTCAAAAAAAATATTATTATATGTCAAAATAAACATTATAATTTAAATATAAACATAAAAATTAGCTTAGTGTATTTTGTTTTGTTTTTCCTGTGAAGATTCCTTTTTTAATGAATAGTGAAAATAATGATATATGATTCAAAATTTCTTTTTCATCTAATTTATTTATAATGTTATATAATATTTTAAATTTGTTTTAAAATATAATTAAATAATATTTTTATCAATTATTCCAATTTAGATCATTGTAATCAATTTCAATTTGAAATTGACTATAAAAAATAGCAAATTTTTGGACGTTTTTTACTTTAAAAATATGTATTGTCATCCCATAAACAGAAATAAATTTAAATTGATTTCTGCCCCTTTAGTGATTGGAATTTTAAAATATTGGTTCTATATTTTGTATCAGAATAAATTATACAATATAATAAGGTTATCTTTTTTTTACAAAAAATATTAGTGAATGTAATTAAAATTAATTACAATTATTAAGGTTAAATTATACTTAAGAAGGAACAAAACCCTGACCCTAAGGCCCAAAAAGAAGTATAAAATTGTCAAAAAGACAATTTATATCCATATTTAGACCTTATACTACCTTTTATTGACTTTTTACCATTATTTATCCACTTTATACAAACAAAACATGGGTGGGGTCCATTTTTTCTAAAATATTACAAGAGTACCACTTCTCCTCCATTATAAATAGACCCCTTTACACCCACTTTATCACACATATAACAACATTTAGGTTTGAAAAAACTCTGCAAAATTCACTCCCCAACATATCTCACTTCCTCCTCCAATCCTCCCTCTAAGAAGAAATAATTCCAAGGAGGAAGTTTGGTGAACACCAAAAGGAGTTGCCCGATTAAGAGGCAATGTCTTTCCTAAAGTTCTGTAATTTTATTTTCATTATACACTCCCTAAAATATTCTTATTAAATGTTTATATAAAAACTAAAATATCCTAAATATACAGGGATTTATTATTATATGTTTTCAACCTACACTTATGAACACCTCTATCTAATGGGTAATGAATATATTATTTATGTGTACGGCGAACTATCGCCTCCCGAAATGATGACTGTTCATTTTTCCTTTACCACCTATCATGGGTGTAATTATTATGGAAAATATTTTTATATATGATATTTATTTTTAATTTAATCATATTTAATTTTTTTACAACACATATATTTATACATTCCATTTTTTATAAAAACGATAACATCGTCTGTGAATGTACAGACTACCGCCCTCTCAAAGCAATGCTATTCATTCACATAAAATATGGAATGTACAAAGTATAGTATTAATTAAAAATATGTGACCTAAAAATAATATATATTACATTAATGACATAATTATCTTTATGGATATATAATATATCATTTTCTTTATTACCCTTTCATGCACAAAAAAAGTGTTAATGTTGTTTATGGACATGCAGACTGCTACCTATTCGACATGATGTGATTAATTTTCAATCAAAAAAATTATATATATAATTATATGTGAATAAATAATATGTTATTTATTATATAATTATTATTATTTAATTATTGAAGTTACTTAACTTCTTTCCTAAACGATCATTGAAAAATGGCAACTTTAGTCACGCATACGCATGACCTACCATCTCTATGATTGAATATTTGGTTAATTTTTCATCACCTTATTTAATGATTGGTTTTAAAATTATAATTTATGTATAAGTATAATAATTATTTTTTGTGTTTTATTATGTATAAGTTATATAGTGACACCTTTACTATAGTTGACCGACCAATGTTATTTTTGATACATAAATAGAACTTGGTCAAAGCACCCGTCATAAACTTAATTATGTAAGTAGTTATATAGGACAGGTCAATAAGTGAAATAAAAGTTATAAAAATAAAGAAAATGGATATTAATAAATTAAATAATTAATATAATTTTGTTATTCAAGAATATATAGACAGACAAGACATGTCGGACACAAGATAAGGGATTCTTGTCTCACTTTTCTTTCCTCAAGGCATACATTATTGTCATGCACCTAATTTCTTATATATGGTGTACATACATCGACATTGACCTTAAGTGGCATTAATTATATTATAATCGTGGTATTTAAGTGGTTTATTTAATTATTATTAACTTTGTGTTTTCCAATTCATTTGATACCACATTGGTTAAGGATTTTCATCTAACATTTTACATCTGTGAGAAAAATGTCATGTTCACCATTTAATTATTTTTTGTGGTGTATATAATACCCATTTTCATATATTATATTAGGAATTATTTTTACTTCATTGAATTTAATACCTTTATTCAAAATTATTCCTTCATTCAAAATTATTCCTTCATTATTTTTAAGAATTAAAATGTTTCAAAGTTGTACAAGATATATTGGGATGTTTTGAGATTATTTTTCTTATTAATAATTCCAAGGATCTTTTAATGGTATTTCCAATCAACGAAATCATATGAAATTTTTTAAATAAACCATTTAATTATATTATAGTAATTCAGGACCATTTTCAGGTATTAGTACCAATTTCTACTCTTTGTTACTCAAAATGTTTTTAAGAAAACCTCAAAATATTTTTACCTTTAGTCAGATAACATGTTTTTCTCCTAAAAACCATGTTTTATTAAAAAAATCAAAAATTACTTTAAAACAATCTGTTAAATAAATTTTTACCCATTTTTTCTTTTTCTTATTTCTCAAAGGAATCCTCTTGTCATTTTCCAAATAATGAATTTTCCAAACCATTTTATTGTGAAAGTGGAATGTTCTTTTACCTCATACGACAAGTATGGATTCACTCACCATCATTTATTTTAAGCTTAATTTGAATGTTTAAAAGGTTAATTTTGAAAAAAATCAAAATTTAATTTGAAAGAAATGTTTTCTCAAAATCATTTTCAAACAAAAGGGTATTTTCCTCAAGAATGTTTTTAAATGATATTTTTATAGTATTTCTATTCATCAATAGAAAATAAAAATTTATTTTTACTACACTTTGGATTTTTTATAATTTTACCATATATATTCTTCATCTTGATGTTTTATTATTGTTTTGTACAATAATATTAGTTACCTTCACTTTCTTTATTAGTTTTTCAGTCCGATTTAAATATTCAATCTTCTATGATCATCGAACATTTAATTTCCCCAAATTATTCTTTTCATTTTTCATGGATATTAGTATTTACTAAATCATATACCATTTTACAAATGGTGTTGACATTGATAGTTATATGAGTATTTGGGGAAAATTGATAATTCCATATTCTTTATTAAATATAGATATTTGTTATGTCTTATTATTTATTTCGACTATTAGATATAAGGAATGCTTTGGATAGGAAAGGGGAGGGGAATCCCAAACATTATATTTCTCCTCAATGCATCGACTAGTTCTCATGATTCAAATAAGTTGCAAAAATTTGATGGTTTCTTTCCTTAGTTTTAAACCATATTATTAAAGTTATTGATGGTATAGGTTTTCATGTACCTCATACATAAACTCCATTTACAAATCATTGCCATAATTTAGTTTTATTTTTTATTCACCCATAATATTTTTCATCGACATGTCTATGGATACATTTTATTTCATTTCATTAATTAAATGGAATGTATTTTGGTTTCTTACCTTTACATATTGATTTTACATTTTCTAGTTATTTAAATTTCATGTGTTTCTAGTTTTTACATTTTCATGTTTTTTATGAACTTACTTCTCAATTTTTTTTATAAGGCATGTGTGTTCAGTTATTTAACGTTCCATATTATATATTATCATTGATTAATTATTTATTCTGCTATATTTTGGCCTTACTGAGCATTTGAGATCACCATTATTATGTTTCTTTCTCTAGGAATCCAAGAAGTGTGATATGAAAATATTTTAGTAGAATTACTATATGGATTAGAGTTATCCTTGATGCTATTTATTTATAGATAAGAAGGGAAAAAATATGTTGTAATTAGTTTATTAATTTGTAATGCTAGACTCATTTAAGTATATGGTTTACAAATACTACTAGAAACATCAGTTCATCAAGATTTGATTATTTGTAATCATTCCAGTTTAATTGATAGTTGACATCAGCTTTGAGATATCTAAGATTAGGTTAATAAATTTTACCCCTTTAATTTTTGAAGTTTTCCATGTTACATCTGGTGTTCATTTATATACATATTTTTCACATCATTTTATCTTTATATTATCACCACACCAGTTTCTAAATCAATTTTGGTCCCAAATCTATTTCAAGAATTACATTTTTCATGGAGGAGTTCTTGTGGAAATTTATGATTTCTGTTTTATTATTTTCTGAATTTTAATGTGTATTAGGAGTTTTATTTAATGGAGTATATAGTGAATGAATCTTTTATTTCATTTATTGTTGTGACGTGGGATCATTGTATAATGTTTTTTCTTATTTCACATAATGTTGGAGAATAAATTAGAGAATTATTTATAAAGATTGATGGATGTGACATGGTGGAGATCATTAATATGGAAAGATAATAGTTATACATGGTACATGATTCTACATCATGAATTACACAACCACATAATTAGGAAATGATGAGTCACAGTGGATTTCATGGATTATAGCTCCTACAACATGTAATCATTACAATTTTGTGGATGATATTAATATATTAGAGGAATATTGTTTGGGATTATATGATCCTTTTATTTAATGATTATACTACACCACATCCTAGTAGGAAGAAGAGAACTTTGTTCACCCATGATCATGATATTCATAGATGATATGATATTATCATGTGATCTTAGAGTATCTAAATATTTTGATATCTCTAAACAGTTTTTTCAAACATTTTCCACCTACCCATTTCCTGAATCCGGGTGATCCATAATAAGGAAGTAAAAAATTATATTTCATTATATATTTTAATATTCATATTCGATAGTTTCTTTGGCCACACCATTAATGATATATTCATAGAAAAAAAATTACTAAGACTTTTATTTTATGATATTTTATATGGTATATCCAAGGTTTTAATTCAATATGTTTTAAATATTATTTTTGGAAACAATTTTCGAGAAAAAAGTGAGAAGAATAATAAGAATTAGTATGAAATAATTAAAATGATTTACTGTATGGATGTTATAGATGTGATAGTGAACCAAAACAACAGATTCTCCTTAGATAGGTTCTATTTTTATTTTAAATTTTAATTTTATAATAATTGAATTATAATGTTGGTCCATGGTAGAAATCCATGAATAATTTTTTTAATTGACCTTTTTAATATTTCTATTCATATTACTTAAACGATAGTTTTTAGATTATCCATGACTGAAGAACCGCCAAACATGATTGTACAATGAAATAGAATATTTTAAAACTGGTTGAAATTGATTCATAACACATATATTTACATTCATCAGTTATCATGATTTCATATATTTTAACTAGAATCATATTAATAATAATTAATATTATATCCCATAATTCCCTATCAGGGGAGATTATTACTGTAGATCAAATCCCACATTGATATAACAAAGTGGTAGGGTAGGAGATAACATGAAATTGTCTCTCATTAAAAATATAATTTATATATAACTATTATGGATGTATATTACCTTGATAATGGGATCAATATGATTTAATATATCTAGTTTATGGTGGGAGGTAGAACTAGTTCTTTAAATAAGACTTGTGCAACTAATACGATTTATTTAATGAGTGTAGTTAAGTTGTTTCTATCTAAATACAAATATCACATGGAATTTATTCTGTTCTTATCTCCTTTCATAATATAGTTTTAATATTTCGTAGTATTACATTATTTTTCATTTCTGTAGTTACATTAGTTTAGTTTCATATTGGTAGGAACAATTTATGAAGACCTAAAAACTAGTATAGATATTTTCACTAGGATTCACTATTTCATTATACCGACTATTGTATCTATGAGATAATTTTTAATTTACATCATTAGAATAGAATACAATAGATCACTTCCCAAATGATTTAATAGAATGGTAGCCTTATGAGAGAAGATACATACATTATTTTCATATTAAATATGAAAAAATGAACTATAATATAGAAATTATTTTTAGAAATTTTTTATTTCTTCAAGTAAATCATTTAATTCATTGATAGAACCTTTCATGATATCCCATTGAGAGGGGAATATAATAAAGGGTGTTCATAGATTCTTAGTAGGGTAAAATGTATAATTGAAGATATCATGAAATAAATATAAACTGAATAATAAGACCAAGATACAAAATAATAAGATATATATCTTTTAAAAAATACTTTAAAAGGGTACCAAATCCATGTATAATATAACAACATAAGGAATCATTTGGATAAAAACAAGTTAGAGTACCTCGTATCTTTATATATAATTATTTATATTGTGTCATTTGAATTCCTTAATGAAATATATTGTTATTTTCAAACTCTACGAAAGGAAAAATAATGGTCCCACATACCATGAAATAAATATAGAATTACCATAACCAACCTTCTAATGATTGAATAGTTTTACGAGACTACCCATCACTCTATGGATGATAGTATGTTCTAAAATGAATCTTGGTATCTAGACAATTTTGAAGAATTTTTCAAAATTTACATTTCAACCATGGATCAAGGTTAGACACAATTGATTTATTTACATGATAAAATAATAATAAAAATAATTAATTTAGAGGCATACAAGATGGTCAAGTTATAAATTTTATCTTATAGTGAAGACAAGAGGGATTTGGTGAAATAGTCAACAATAACCCATGTGATATCATTTATTATTATAATCATTAGTAATATTGTAGAAAGATAAATAGTAATGTCATCGTATTTTTTGAGTAATAGGTATAGGATTAATGTCTCATATATGATGTTGTCTCTATATATTCACCTACAAAAAAACAAATCATCCTGATACATAATAAACAATTTCCCACATTATATTGTCTCTCTAAATATATTCCTTAAAATCCCTATACTTCTTGGGGGTACCATGGTTTATAGAGAAATTGGAGCTATAATAATTATCTAATAATTTATTTTTCATCTCAGGTATTGATGGAATAAATAACCTCTTTACAAATTTTTGAACAACGTATTGATAATTGATGTTTGGATGGAACCCATTATTCATGGATTAACTTTTTTCATCTAGAAATTATCATCACCTATATAAGTACATCTTCTATATTCCATGATTGATTATTTGGAAATCATTTGTAAAATGAGTTTCATTTCCACTTCCCTAAAAAATCACATATCTATCTTTACTACGTACATAAAAATGAATAATCGTTAGTCATCATATTTATCAGAACCCCATGATCATTCTTACTTAACACATCAACCACCTTTTTAGTCTTTTTATGGTAGTATTTTATTGATAAATAATAAACCTTGAGTACCTATAACTATCTCCCTTTCATCATGTTGTGATATTTTTATGAAAATATATATTTTAGACTCGTATAATATTAGAATATATAATATCCTTGGACAAACACATAATGTTTCCATGTTTTAAAAAGAAGATATTTTACCTAAAAAACTAAAATCATATGTTGAATTATTTTTTTCATGTATCATTAAATACCATGATTCATAGGTAAAAATTTGTGATTTTTCATAAGGAAAAATCCACATCCATTCATTTATTCATTACAATATATTGAAAATCCATCCCCTCTCGATGGTAGTGTTAACAATGACACATTGATAAACCTCCTAATTAAATTTTGAAAAAAAATTATATACATTACTCTGTCTATATGATAATAACCCCCAACATGTCAGAATGGTTAACAGGTTTTCTAATATTGATATTTTTAAACAAAAATACAATAGTAATCTTTTAATCAATGGAAACTATTCACCTTAGTTACGTTTCTATGCATAGAGAATCATATGACTGTATTTTAATTTTCTAAATCTATTTGTATTCTATCCATAAATACACTATGGATTGGAAAAGGAACTTTTTGAAGGTATAATTCACTGACTGAAAAAATCATTTTTTTATTTTTAAACACTTTTTGGTTAAGTGAGAACCCACTATACAAATCAATTTGTGGCCTAGTGAGAACCAGCATATCATCACAAGGAACCATTAACAGGCTGGGAAAAAAAACTTATCCAATACCAATCCCATCCAAAAAAACACCAAAAAACATGTGAGACCATCAATTTATGGCTATGTGAGAACCACACTCAAGATCCTCCATGATTAGAAGCTTCATCATTAGATCCTCCAAAACCATCCTAATTTTCCAAAGAAACCTTGGAACTAGCCCAAAGTGGGGGTGTGCACTAAGGGAAAGGCCAAATGATCAGAGAAGAATCATCAAATGAAATTTCCATAGAATAAAATTTCTCCTAGAGTCTCAAGAATTATTTTTAATTAACTCATAGAATCTCAATAAAATTTAGAGTATACCCATATTTCATTAATAAAAAATACAATGAAATATCCAATATATTACTTGAACACTCTATTCATACGATATATAAAAACATATGGAGAATTTTTTTAATCCAAATAAAAAGTTTATAAACATGTAATGTACATAATTTATATGAAATAATTTATTTTTAATATCATATTTCTTTACATGAAATTTATGAGACGTAGAATAAGGATAAATATATGAAATATTTTTTCCCCTTGATATAGATCAATAAGGGTTTTAATAAGATAAATTGGATATTTATTATTCATGTTAGTGTAATTTATTATCACATAATTAACTCATATACATAGAGTATCATCCTTATTTCTGACAAATAGAACCAAAGATCTTCAAGGAGTAACATTTGGATATATAAATCCCTTGTCAGACAACTCATGTAGTTTTTTATTTAACTCTAAAATCATTTTATTATCCATCCCATATGAAGTATTAAATAAAGGTTTTTCATTAGGGGTGAGTTAAGTAGAAAAATAAACTTCATGTTTAGGTGGATGTAAATTTGGTTCTTTAATAAACTCATTAATATATTATTTCATTATAAGAACATTTTTTTTATTTGAGGGATACATTGACCATACATAGGATTTTTGGTATATTATCCTAAAAAATGGTTTTAAGGATGGATACTAGATGTGGATATATATATATATATGATCTAGATGTTGTATCCCCCCTCTTAATTTGATGGAATCTATAAATTTATCAAAAATATTAATCTCTTTCTCTCGGTAATAAATTTTATTATTATAATAAAAAATCCAATCCATAACAAAGATTATGTCATAGTCGACCAAAGGTATAATGATCTTCTTTTAAAGCAGGTCATGTCTATGTGTCATAATGAGAACTAAGTGACATATAATTATTATAATAATATTTTAAAAAGGATTATTGTTTGAAATTTCCTTATTTAGGTTCTAGAAAAATATATAATTATTATTTAAAATAGTGAAGATATAATGTGTGTGATCATCTATAAAAAATATATATCATTTTCATAATTTAAGTTCAGGATCAATGTTCATTATACTATATAATTTGGATCTTCAACCATAGTTTTAGAAATCAGATAAGATTTTCATTTCTCACATATCCTTTTGTGAGGAAAACAATATTGGCTAATGGTACATGGATTCCCATAGTGCCCTATATCCTTAAAATTGAATCATTGATCATTGTGAGAAATTTTGTTTCCCTTAGAATAACATTTTTTATTTATTATATCTCTATAGTTGAAGAAAAAAACTACTTCCATCAAGTATGATCCATGGTGTTTCTTTAAAAATATTTTAAAATTTATAATTTCCACCTTTACATTCTTCCCTTATTCTATATTTCCTTTTACAAAGTTCCCAACCACCGTCTTTCTATCTTTGATGAATTTTAAGTCATAATATCTGAAAAATACTTTCTCTTCCTTAATATAACATGAGGTTATGTCCTTATATAATTATAATATTTTATAAACTATTATCCCTAAATTATATATTTTCTCTAATGAAAGAAAATGTCAATTTTACTCTTTGTATTATGGACATAGTCTTCATTAAGTCTTGCAAACCTTTTTAAAGTTTTACTCATACATAGAATCCTTTTCATCATCATTTTTTCGTAGACTTGATAATTTCCTCTCCATATCAACTAATTTCACATGAGGAAAAACTTTTTCAAGAAAATAAACATAATATCATTCCACTCCATGTTTGTTATTTCCTTCTCACCATTAGTATTTTGAATCAGTAACCACTATCGATCTGCATCCCTCATGGAATTACACATAACCTTTAAAACATTTTACCTTTAATTACATCCCAATGTAAGAAACTCCATCTCTAATAGACATATCCACTTCTCATCTACAAATTGGTTAGTAGTCCCATTGAATGATAGAGGTTTCTGATGCATGATGCAACACCAATTGTTTTATAGAATAATAACCTTGATAGCTTTACTCTGACTCAACATTGAGATTTATGTAAATTTTGATATATTATTGAAATATCACTATTTAAATGTGACCTTTTCATTGAATTAGAGGGTATGAATATGAGTAACTATATTTTGAAATATATTTATAATTGTTATACATAGTAAATAGTAATTAATTAATTATTATTAAATAAGCTATCAATTTTTAGTGTATTCATTTTATGATTAAAATATGTATTTTTCTTAAAAATGATTTTATTTAAATTTTTATGCATTGGGATTACAATTAATGTCTTCCACTTAAAAATTTAAACATTATAAAATGAAAGGAATTTAAAAAATCAACATATCAAAAATAACATAGGGTTTTTGTTTGGATTTTTCTAAAACGATTTATTTTTTAATGAATACTAAAAATTACCAATACTTCATATAACCTAATTTATATTAATGTAATCATTTAATTAAAAAATAAATTTTTATATTGGAAGTTGTCTTAAAGTGACATATTATCCATTTGATCATAATAATTCCATTTTAATTTTCATTATTCTTGATTTCGATATAATAAAAATTGTATGCTTAAAAACAAATTTTTTATAAAATCTATTTTTTGGTTATGTTCTGTGCGTTTATATTAAAATTTATCACATTCAGTTAAATAGGTGTAATCAGGAAAAATGGATATCATTTTAGGAATTAGGACGCTCAAATTTGGTAAAAAGTTCCCATTTATTTTTTTCATTTTTTATGGTAACCATGGTAATTGTTTATCGCATCAGAATGATTAAAATGTGTAAAAAATAGTTTATACTATGAGATAATGTATAAAAACAACCCAAAACATTCCCTTATTTAATTTTATGGTATATAATTTACTATATACTTCTTAAATTATAATATATGAAATTTTGGTTCTATTTTTTCTTGGAAATAATATTTATATTCTATAATGTAAATAAAATAAAAAAAATGTCACTCTCTAGATTTTAAATTAATTTATAAAATTTTATGTGGGTAAAAATATGTTATTAAAGAACATATTTTTTTCTGAACATTATTATTATTTTTAAGTAATGTTATAATTACTTTAATATCTTACATGATGCTTACACAATTCTGGTTTAAGAATTAGAAAACATAAAGTCAGCATATTTAAAAATTTTAAATTATTAATTTATCAGATAAAATATGTTTTCACACATATTTTATGGTTAATAATAATATATAATTAATTATTAAAGATGTTATATTTTAAATACATTATAATCTTGATCTAGAAATTCAAATTAATTGAATAGTTTCACGGATGATATTAATATTATTTTATAAAACATAATGCCTTGTTAAATTATCTAAAAATAATAAATGTAAATAAATAGAAAAATTATAATTATTAATGGTAAAAGAGTTCATAAATTTTTAATTTATAAACATATTTTTACCATATAAAAAATATTCTAACCCTTTATGATTATAATAGTTTCTACTATGTTTAAAATCAAAAGTCCTTTTATATGGGGTTAATATAAAAGTATAAGGAAAAACGACCTAATGACTTTTTGGATATTTTACTATCCCATTTGATTATAAAATATGAGTCATTTGGACCCATTTTTTAAAAAATGTTACTTAATAATATTTTAGAATGTTGAAAAATTACGAGTGCTCCACTCATCACAATTTCAAAAGGAAACACTTTTCCACTCTTTTTTACACCTCATTGAGAAACATAGAATGACTAAAACCTGACAAATTATCTTATCAAATTATATTTAGAAAAATAAGAGTTGGTGGTTTTCTTAAAATATTTTTCCAAGGTTCCTTAAGAACGAATCTAATGGATGTCTATCGATGAAGAGGTATTTTTCTTTACCTACTATTTTAGGTTTATTTTTTCTAATTTATATATATAGTAACCATAATAAAATAATATGTATTTTATCATAAATATATTATGGATTTATTAATAATATTGGATAATAATTTCCACCTCTTATCTGTTGTAAGGAAACTGAAAACATCGCTCATGGGCACACATGGGTTACTGTCTCCACGTACAGGTGCAATTTTATTTAGAACACCATTATAACATGAGGGATATAAGTATGGAAATAATTAGTGTATATAATATCTATAAAATATATATGGTTCTTCAAATATAATATTACATTTATATTCCTAACTTTATATTTGTCGATGAACGTTGATGTCCCGCATACGCACGTGTGGACTACCACCTTCACAAAGAAATGTGATCTTATTTTCATTTACTCCTTTCATGTATGCTAATAAAGATATATTTAATTAATATATGTATATATTATATATATTATATAATAATTATTATCTAAGGATAAATTGTTATTTTCCTTTTATTAGTTATATCTGTCAAATAGTGAACCCATTTTTCATACATATGTATGGCCAAACATCTTCATGAATATTGGAATTAATTATTATATATCCACCATTAAAAAAGTATTCTAAAAACGTTCCTAATGAAAAAAAATTCTATTTATAAAATAAATATCATTTTTTTATGTTTAAACTTCCACAAATTAATAAGAAACAAAATATATGTGATGAAACATACTTATGGAAATTAAATAGTAAACAAGAAAAACATTGATAATACTGAAATATTATTGAAAAAGTAGTGATAATAAATTATAAGTTGATCATATATGATATTATAAATTTGAATATGGTTATGTTATAAATCAATAACATGTTTAAACCCATTATATAGGAGGATAAATAATGATAAAACATCGGAAGTGTCAGGTATAATGTTTATTACCTTAATTTCAATTCATTAGGTTATTATTATATTAAAATGACTAGGATATGAAATTTTTATAGTATAAATATCCTTAAAATAAATTATGTTGCATTTCTACTATTATGAAATTTAAATTGTTTACACATTATCACTTCATTTGTTAATTTTCACCTCAATGACGTAATCTTTGTAAGGGATTTAATCTTATTGTTCACTCCCTTTGATCATATTTTGTATTATACACCAACATACATTTATATGGTTTATATAAATACCATTTTTAGTATTTATGTTGTATTTATATTTACCCACTATGATTCATGTTTATTTTTACAACCTATACAGGATACACATTAAATGATACCAAATAGGTAAGAATTTATTCTAGAATATCATTATATAGGTTTGATTATATTTTTCTCTGAATGTAACACATTAAAAAAAATTATAGTTTTTGAATAATATATTTTAATAAATATATTATTAAATTAAAGGATTATAATTTAATGTAAGGGAAATAAATATTTGGTAGGATTGATACTCATTTTGAACATACATGATCAAAATAAGCCTAGAATGATATTTTTTTTTAAAATTTTCCCTTAGAATTAGTATTTTAAGAATAATTGAAAATGATTATTTTAATATTAATATATTATAATATAATAATGTATTATAATATAATAAAATAACAATATATTATATATAAATTTTACATAATTATTGATAATATCATTAGAACGTATAAGTGTATTTTTTCAAATGTTATTTATTTTTCAGAAAACTATCTTTGTATAATAAGGCATAATGTATATCAATTTTAATTAATAAAAATAATATTTAATGATAAATTATATAAAATAAATTAATATAAAATATTTAATTATAAAAATTTATATCCATCTATTGATAATTACTAGTAATATGGGAAAATATGTTAATGTTTTTATTAATAGATTTCTTCTTGAAAACATTTTTTTGACACGTTTTGTGAGAATAATTTAAAATATTTTTTACAAATTTTGATATTTGAATATGGTAATATAAATTCCTTATTTTCATTAATTCATAATTAATATTACTTAATACTTTCAAAACAATCTCTTGTCATAATGAATAGTAAAAAAGTTAAAATTAATTACCATAGTAAAGGTTAAAAGAAGTTTACCAGGGGGTTATACCAAAACATATGGGTTTGTTTTACAATTATACTAGTAAAAATATGTTTTTATCCTAATATGTAATCCTTATCCATACCTCTTCTAGCATAAATTAATTTGGAATCATTTTTCTTGGGAATGGCTTTATCAAATGGAATTTATCTTTGAAATTTCAATACTGATTCCAAGAAGGTCCCCTCCAAAACTTATCTCTTAAAACCTACTTCCCTAAATTATTCACACAACATTTGAAATTTATCTTATCCAAAACCTGAAAAAATATGTAACTGAAATCTTTATCCACATAATGTAGGTGTTTTTCATCCCAAAATATGAACACTGGGGTATTTAATAAGATATCCAAAAGAGGTTTTTATTGGTGCATATAATTATTTTCACTCAGATCCTTATTTTTTATAATTATTTCTAATAAAAATAATTTATTAACCCATAAAATATAATAAAATAGTTATATATAATATAACTAGATGTTATTCTTTTGATATTATAGGAAACAAATCCACAACTTGTTTGTATGGTGGACTGTTGCCTCACGAACTGACGTTGTATCTTTCCATCACTCAATCACATGGAAACTCATAAATATAGAATTGATTTATATATATTATACATATGTTTATTTATTAATTCATTAAAATTAATATAAATTACACTTCTCTAACCTTTTCATATATTAAGGGAATGATCCCGTCAGTCATGCGTACATACAACCTACTTTTTCTATGATGCTATACAATTTATTATTTATTTACATCATTCAGGAATGATAGTAAAAATGTATATGTTGAAAATATATAACATTTATAACATAAATTTAATTCTTCAGATAATATTACTATATCATATTTATAAGAAATAGATCTTTTGTGAAAAACATGAATGATAAAATAAAGTAGTTAATGTGCAATGTGATGGAAATAATGTGATGTTATTAACAAATAGATGGTATGATGTTATAAGGTGACAATTTATTGTATTATAAATATGAATATGTTTGTTTTTATAAATTAATAACCTTATTAAAATAATTAAACATGATTTTAATTCATGTTGAACTAAAGTGAAGAGTGAGGTAAATAACATCATCTCAATTTCCTTACACTGAGGAATTTATAATATTGTTCACCAATTTACTTTATATGGTGTATATACATCCCCTATTAATCATAATATCCTGAATCCTTAATACATCATGTTATTTTAAACTTGAATTGAAATTATTTCATCCAAGATTATTCACCATGATTTTTACAATGTTGTAAGGGATTTTTTCTTAAATATCTTTTAATTTAGAAATATTAGTTATTATACACATATTAAATTTTATGTTGTGTATATAATTTCCATTTTATGTATTTAAAAAAATAACAATTTATTCTTGTTGATTAATGTATCAATTCATGTCTATTCTTTAAAAGGGTTGACAATTTGAATGTTAATAATGTGGTAAGAATCTATTTTACAATATTAATTTCTTTTAGGATTTCTATTATTGTAGTAATTTTAGAATTTATCCTTCAATATATCATATAATCTTATTATAAATATTATATATTAATAGATTCTATATTTTATTCTAATAGCTTCTATTTTTTGAAAATAATTAAAAAAACATTTAAAAAAAATTATTTTATCTTCTGATCAGATATATTTTACAACCATTTCCATGTTTACAAATATTTTTTTATAAAATTCAATTTATCTATTGAAATTAATTTTGAAATAATTATATATAATTGATTTTTATAATTCGATTTAATGGAATCCTTATACAATTTTCCCTAATGGGATTTTTTAAAACAAATCTAAATAATTGTCTTTTTAACGTATATGGTGGTAAAAAACATCCCCACCGCTATAATCAGTTTAATAAATTTACATCTATTTACACATTTTAATGGATTTATAAAGAAAACAATTTTATAAAAAAAATATTTTCATATTTAACTTTAATTTACTTTGTTCTCGTAAAGGAAATGATTTTATTACAAAAAACCTATATTTTCGCTGAATCTATTGTTACATATCCTCTCCAGTTGAAATTTTTGGTTATTAAATTTCCCTTGATAAAATCAATTTATTGTGATCATTTTTCGATGTTGAATACATTTCTCAAAAATATCAATATTCATTTTATCAAGGATTTTATTATTTCTTAAACTATAATCCATTTTTACATAAGGTGTTTACCATGAAAGTTATTTTTTAATTGGTGAATACTGATAAATATGTATTATTTACTCAATATAGATATTTTTTATAAATATTATTATTCATGAATTAAATTTATCAATTGATATATGAATAATTGTTTTCAAATTTAGTGATAGGTGAGGTTCAGAATTATATATTCGATCAATTCATCGAGATATCTAATGAAAAAAATAAATTTAGAATATTAAATAGGGGTTTTTCTATTTTGTTAAACTATATTAGTACAAGGTATTGACGATATTGATATCATGATTTCTAAGATCATGATGTCTGAAATTAAGAATTTACTTCATTGATAATTTAGTTATTGTTATATATGCAATTATTACAATGATATTTTCCAAAGACAAATTTGTTTCTCATATTATTGATTAAATTTCACATGTTCAGTTAGTTACCATTACATATTAATCAGCCAATATAAAATCATGGTAATCATGTTATATATTAAATGGAATGTGTTTTTAGTTATTTACCTTTCCATATTGATTATGCCTTATTTATTCATGATATATTCAATTTTACTAAAATCGTATTAAAAGTTTGATGTTGCTATTATTTTGATTCCTTTACAAGGGATATAAATAAGAATTTATTGAATGAGTTCAAGGATGCTAATAGTTATCCATTATTATGTTTGATATTATATTTACAATGTAATGTTGGTATCATGTAAAAAATTTTGTTCTCTAATACTAAATAATTGATCATTAAATTATGATTTTAATAGCTGTATATATTCCATTATAATAAATTAACCATCTATTTTGGGTTACTAGTGTTAAGGTTTTTTCAATCAGTATCATAGGTTATTTAGTATAAACCATGTGAACTAGATTAAGGAAAACATTGGTTAGGGAAGATATCCATGTTTTATAACATGAGGTTTAGTGTAAAAAACATGATTTTATTTTGGAAAGGAATATACTATGTTTTGTTTCTTATAAATACATACGTGTTAAGATACCAAAAGTGTACATGGTTAATGTACATTTTTATCTTGGGTTAATAACTCAAGGAATGGTGTATTGGACTTTACTCGACCATTCCCTCGTGTATGAAACTTCACATGGCTACAAAACTAGATTGACACTATTGAGGGATATTCAAAATGCAATTCATATTTTTTTTATAAATACATATAATCGATTTGAAAAAAAGATATCCCCAAATAAACCAATTGTACTGTTCTGAGAATAACATTTCATAAATATTCAATTTGTGTTATGTCCTACAATATATTTAAAGTTATATATTATGATTTAAAATTCATATTGTTATGAACTAGTTATGTATATTAAGGGTTTTGAAATCGTGCATGTAATAAAGAATGGTATCAATATTTATGGTCAATGTCGGAATTTACCTACTGAGATGGACAATACATCAAGTATTGGATTTGAGTATATCATGTCTATATTTGGGAATCCTACTCTGGTTATAATGAATAATATTTATTGAATAGTGAAACCTATTATTATACTATTTGATTATCTTATGTTGGAAAAATAATTTAAATAACACCCCTATCATTTAATGGGACCAATAATCATATGGTAGATAAGGAATAGATTTTTTCCCTTGAATTGAAATATCTAACCTTAGGATGTGATGAAAAGGAAAATTGTGTACTAGTAGTATACTTTATCTAAAGAAATGTTGATCAATGGTGATGATTGAACTAAAATAATATAGAGAAAGTGGAAATATAACAAATATAATAAACTTATTTTAGGTGAACATATTCATGAAATATTTCCCTCATAAACAGAAAACTAAAATTAAAAGAAAGTTCCTAAAAAAAAGAAAATGGAGGAATAAAATGTAGTGGAGTATGAGAATAAATTTAAAAGGTTTTACAATTATTATACTATTTAAATATGAGATACAGAATTCGATAATTAACTTTTCATTGAAGTTATTAATCCATGTCATCAAAAGAAATTATTTTTCAGAAGTTTTAAATCATATAATGAAATTATTTTATAAACCATAAAAGTAGTGAAACAATTTTTAAGATCCTATATATCAAACATTAATGAAGAAAAGAATAGGTAATATGAACCAAAATAATAATAGATTACATAAAAAGAGATGAAGATAATGAATCAATTTCTAGCATGTAAAAATTGTATAATGAATCTTCCCAGAAAATTCATAAAGGGCTTGGGATTTTGATACAAGTAGAGAGAAAAAGATTATTTGGATCATGAATATAAGAGGAATAAATAGACCAATACTATTAAGTACTTTAGCTGCAATGAAATGGTGTATTATTCAATCTAATGTCCCAAGCATCAAGGGAGTCTACCACAATAGTGGCCATGGGGAGAAGGGAAAGCATATGTGATCACTAAAATTGACGTGTACGTACCAAATGATATGGTGTGAAGTACATTAATAATTTCCTTGATTTTAAAAAAATCTTTATCTGATTATTAATCTTAATAATCTTTTATATATTTCATGTTTTACAAGAAAATTATAAATTTACCTATCACCTTAAGAAGGTATTTTATATTCAAAATTCATAAGTTAAGCCTCACAATAAAAATGATTTTTAAGGTATTTCCCATTATGATTCATAATCATGACCTATTTTGTTGACTTTATTATCATAAATATGGTTTAAATTGATATAATTATTGGTATGGATTATATTTGAAAATATGATTCACAAATATATTGAAAGGGAAATGAAATTATGATTCATTAAGAATATGTATAATTCCTTATATATAGAGAGGAGACTTAATTATCTAAGTCATGTTAAGTTCCATAATCTTAATAACATTTGAATGAGATTATTGGGGAAGAATATAAAACAAAATCATTTTATATAGAAAGTAATATTTAAATTACGGATATACATATTATACCTGAATACATTAATGTATTTCTTGGGTAATTACATGGACACCCACTAAAGTGTGATATTGAGTTTTTAATTGATTTTTCCTATGATGAAAGACCTATATCAAATACTTCATATAGAATGGAAACTTTGGGGTTATTGTAGTTGAAGAAGAAACTAATTGAATTTTTTTTATATGGGATTTATTCACCATAGTGTTTCACCTGATGATACCATATTTATTTCATTAAATATAAATATAGATCAATAATGTTGTGAATTTATAATAAGAAAGTCAATGCTATAAAATAATGAAATAATATTCTATGCCTCACATTGCTGACTTATTCGATCAACATCATAAGATCTATATTTTTAGATATTGAAAATATTTCTTGGAATCATGAATTGTGAGTAAAACTAAGTATATTCTAAAGAAAACATTCCAAAATTGGTATGGAAATTATGATTTTACATTAAATTCAGATGGATTGAATAATTTCCCAATAGTTTTTATAGTCCTAAGGAATTATGTATTCAAGTAATATCCATATTATTTTGAAGTGGTATTCATTGAGGATATCTTAGTTTAATTTAATTTCTATGAGAACCATGAGAATAACATGTCGATCATTATTAATAATCATATAAAAAAATTGTAATTTGATAAAATTATTAAGTTTAATTTTTAGCATCATGAATTTCCTTTTCCCTTCAATATTTTCTCCATGGAAGGAATATCAGTTGATCACTTGATGAATAAGGTAATTATTGATGTCCTACACCAACAAAAAAACTAGGTTAAGTAGTTACAATGGTTTTTATGATTATTATTAACTTTTCATTCTTAATTTTTCTTATTTGACTGACTCATTTACCTAGAATACATGTATATGGGTTAATTGTTTTGGAAAAATTAATTTGATTAATGATATGAAAAATTTATGAGGATATTTTTGAATGCTCCAATTTTGAATGTACCATCATGAAAAGATTGTTTTGTCATATATAGTGGTTCATCGAAGAAGGTAATTGGTTGTTTCCTCATAAAAATTGATAGTTTTATTAAATAAGAATCACGATAGTTAAAGACTCAAATACATAACTATCAAACAAATGATCTTGGGTTGGAAAATTTAATATTTGTGTTCATGATATGGAGATATTATCTCTACGGTGAATAATGTATGATATACACTAACTGTAAGAGAATAAAATAATTATTTTAAATTAATTATCTCCCAATGAGGAAAATGAAATGTCTCGAGATAGTCAAGGATTATGATTTATAAATACATTACCACACTAGTAAAGAAAATAAGGTGACAGATGTATTGATAAAGAATGATCATAGATTTATGGACCAAATGTCGATTTAGAGGAATAAAAAATTCATGAATCTATTAAAGATTAATAAGGTAATTATTAAGGAAGGGGATACATCACTCAATTTTAATATGATTTAAAATTAATTTTTACTACAAAAATATAAAATTTTCTCAATCTAATGATTATAAATTTCAGAAGAAAATTAATGTCATGAATAACGGGAAGTTGTATAACTTCATTTTGGAAGTTGGGGCTCTGAAATTTGTAAATAAATTATTAATTCCATATATACTATATATAAAAAGGGTATTTTTGGATGAAAGTGATATATAAAGTTTCTTATACACCCCGTAAAAACCATGATGTATAGTTATTTGAAGAAACATGTTTGTGGGAAAACATAAAGTGGAAAGTTTATATTAATGTGTTTAGATTATTTCTTTTCAATCAGTGATGCTTGTGATATAGAATCCACGAGAACTCTTGGAACCACTTACTACTACAATGAGAAAATTCAATGAAATTACTAGGTAATGTTACACATAACTATCAAAGAATCTTATATGAATTGATGAAATATGGGTTAGTATAGGGTCACCTTACTATATATAAATATTCCCTCACTATAAGTGAACTTTTACATCTTTTTTTTTCCAAAAAAGGATATATATTAATGTTATTTTAAGACTTCTGGGATCACAAAATTCAATTTTTTCAAATCATAATACCTTTTTAAATTGAAATTATTAAACAATTTTCAAATATATTTTAATATTAATCTTCATTTTCTGACCTCCTACCATCCTCAAACCTATGGAAAAACTGAAAATAGCATTCAAAAATAATATTACATGTTATGTTCATTCTCACATGACTTTTAGGGTATGTGGGATTAGTATTTTCCATTTTTAGATTTTTAATATTACAATAATATTCATTAATTTATTACAATTTTACTTTTTGAAGAATTATATAGAAATAGATATCATACTTCATCCTTTTAGGATGATATTATAAAAGTAATATAGTAGGCTATGATATTTTTAAGGATACAATGATAAAGGTAGAGGATATACAGACTCTTATTAAAGATAAAAAAGGAAAAATAATTAAGCTAATAATTGAAGGAATGATTTGGATATTCAAGTGGGATATCAAAAATTCCTGAAACTTTCTCTATAGAATGGTTTCATATGGTTCATTAAGAAATGGGAGTTTAACTCTAGGTATATTACACATTTTTTAATTCTAGAATGAATTTGAGTTTTTTCTTGACTTTTTTGGATTTCACTTATCCTCTCTAAAGTACATGATATGTTTGATATATCATCAAAATGGTAGAAAATTCTCGACCTGATTCATGTTCTCGCCTCTGATGATATATATTTTGTACCTGATCTATCTTACTAAGAAGAAACCATCTAGATTATTGACACCAGAGACCATGTATCAAGGAATCATATAAATGAAATTGTAATGGTACATTAGAGAAACTATAAAATCAATGATGTAATGTGGGAACTAGAAGATGATATTAAAAGGAACCACCCAAATTTATTTATAAAGTTATAAAAATGAAAATTTTGAAGATAACTGTTTTTAAGAGTGAAAATGTTACACCCGATCCACAATTATAGTATCTGAAGATTACATTTTAATAAAAATTATATACAATTCAATTTTTAAATTTTAATGTAACAAAAACTCTAAGAAACTTGGGTGGTAAGGGCTCCTTCTTGGAATCCAAGAGACTCGGGTTCAAAACCGGGCGGAGGCGAATTTCCGGGGTACTACAGTAGCACTGTAGCAGTGACTATAGCAGTTACTATTCGGTACTGTAGCAGCCGGAACTATTCACTCGATTTGGGCTTTCGGACCACCGGTTTGTGCCTACAGGTCTCCAGATCCTTCAAGCCATCAAAGGCCTTCAGGCCTCAGGGCCTTCGAGTCACATAGATCATGGAGTAGCCTAGTTCACACAGAACAGGCCTTAGAAGAGGATCAGAGAAATAGGAGTAGCAGCCACCAGATGCAGAGCTAACCGGATTGGATGAATGAGAGGGTATGACAGCCACCATCGGGACCAGGCACCGTGCATCTTTGTACGGGGCAATTCTAGCCGATCAGCAATGTAAGGAGGGGACCTAAGTGATCAATGATGCAGAAATCTGGGGAGGGGTAGTTGCAGTGGTCTGGGCCTATGGGTCATGTATTGGGCATGTTATGCCTCTGGGCCTTTCGGTCATGTATTACGAGTTTGTCAGGCCTTGTGCCCTAGGCCTACGGGTCATATACGGGTTCCCCTTAAACCCTTAAAAGGGGGATTATCCATAATAAAATAATAAATAAGGCCTTCGGGCCATTCAGAGTATATATATTTTTATCATACATGGTCAAAACAAGACTATAATTAATTTTTTAAATTTTCCCTTAGAAATAAACTTTTATAAATATTTGAAAATGTATTATTTTAATATTAATCAATTTATTTATGATAATATATTATAATTGTTTTAATTAATAATTTATTAATTACTAATTTTATATAAATATAAATAATATAATTTTTATTTTAAATGTTTTATTTTTATAAAAATGTTTATTTTTTAGAAAACTATTTATTTTTCTGTAATCTTTTAATTTTTCAGAAAACTATTTTTGTTTAAAAAATATTAATGTATTACATTTTGAATTAGTAAAAATAATATTTAATAATAAATTATATAAATTATATTAAAATATTTTATATATATCTATATTAATTTAAATCCATATAATTATGATTAATAGTTATATTGTTAACATAAGATAGTCTTACACTTGAAAAATGCCCTTTCTATGGAAATCTTTTTCAACACATCTTTCTAGTTAGTAATAAATTAACACTTCCATATGTGTTAGTTGAATTTTATTAAATTGATTATAAATTTAAATTCAGAATAACTTTTATAGGGAATAAGTTCAAAATAATTTTTTTTAAATTAATAATAAAAGATGTAAAAATTTCACAACTCATTAATGTTAAAAAAATTAACTATGTGGATAAAAAAACAGTAATGGTATGTTTTACAATTTAACATTTATAAATATTATTTGATAGAGAAAATTCAACTTTACCCATCCTTAATATGAGTATAAGGATATTTGGAATCATATTTATTTGGAATTAATTTATCATTTGTTTTGGAAAATTTCCATGTTGTGTCCAAGAAGACCCTCTCCCCCACTTATAAAAGGTAACCTATTACCAAAAAATCTTCACAACTCATTTACAATTTATCATGATCAAACCCTACAAAAATATATTATTAAAACCCTTATCCACATTTTAGAGGTTTGGGGCTTCCATAAAGACCATCCCTGGTGTCCATAATTGCATATCAATTAGAGGCTCTTGTAAGTGAAAGTAATTATCTTCACTAAGAAATTTATTTTCCATTTTATATTAAAACTTAATTTATATATTTATTCATAAAATATAATTAAAAAATTATATCTAATATAATAACATGTTATTATTATGATGTAATAATATTTTAACATCTTCTTCTCCACAAAATGCAAAACAAATCCATCACTCATGTGTATGGTGGTGAACAACCTCACGAATCGATGAAATTTATTTTCCATAACTAACTCATTTGGTTTTCCATATTTATGGAAATAATAAACATATATGATACATATGAGATGATATTAAGTCATGAAAATTAATATACAATCCACTTCTATACCGTTTTAAACCATTAAAGGAATGATATTGTTGCTCATTTGTACGTGCGACCTACCGTCTCCACAAAGTGATGCGATTAAACATCCATGAAAAAAATATTATAAAAAGGAATATAATGACTAAATATGATATTTATATCAAAAATATATCTCTATAGATGATGGATCTGTATCCTATACAAAACGACCTACACTTTTGTGATTAAACATAAAGGAGAAAATGAAGAAGCTAATACTTGAAACAATGGTAATAATGAAATATTATTAGCGAATGGGTGGTAAGATGTTATAAGTGGATAATATTTTATATTATTACATTTAATATTGTTATTTTATATAATAATATCTTGTTAAAATTCATTAAATAGATGTTTAAAAAAATAAACTAGAAGGAAGTGTGTTGGAAGAGACTTACTCTCAATCTCATGTTATTAAGGGATATTATAATATTGTACACAAATATCATTTATATGGTGTATATAATATCATTTTTTAAAATAATATCATGAATATGTCATAATTATTCTTATTTTAATCTTACATTGAAATTATTTCATTCAACGGGATTTGACATTAAAATTACCAAGTAGTATGTGATTTCATCTCAATTTTTATTCCATTCAAACATATTCATTATTATAAACATAGTCAAATTTATATGGTGAATATACTCACATATTAATGTGTTAACCAAAAATAAATAATTATTCATGATGATTAATGTTTAAACTCACATATATTCTTGGATTAAAAATTTGTGTGTTACCAAATGATAAAAATATATTTTACAATCTCAATTTCGTTTGGTATTGATTTTATTTATGGAATCATAAAATTTATCCTTATAATGATCTAATAATTTTATTATCAACTAATTATTTTAGTAGTTTCTATATTTTCATCCAACATTACACCACTTTTTTTGTTGATTCAAACAATGAAAATATTAAAGTGATTAATATATTATACTTCTTTGTCAATAAGACATATTTATCTTCCATGTCTATGTTTTTCAAAATATTTTTACAAAATAACCTTTACTTACTCAAATAATAATGTATATTTTATGTAATACATTAATATAAAAAGATTGTTTGAATGGAATATTTAAACAATTTTATGAAATGAAAATTTTCTAAAAAATCATAAACATGTAATTTTAAAATATATACTGATAATAGGATTCCCCGCCACCATAACCATTTTATAAAATATTTCATCTTATACACATTTTCAATGGTTTTAAAAATAAAACCATTTTATGAAATCTTATTTCTATATTTCACCTCTAATCCATTTATTGTTCTAAATGACTTGATTTTATTATAAAAACTTATATTCATGATGAACAAATGGCCACATCTAATCTCTTTATCAATTTTGTGATTATCAACATTCTCTTGAGATAATGAATTTCATAAGATAATTTTTCATTATACATTATATTTATCTAAAATATACATATTACATGTATCATGGGTATTTATTTTTAGTAAACCGTATACTATTTTTTATATTTAGTGATTGCATTAAAAAAATTTATTTATAAGGGAAATATTCATCAATCAATATTATTTACTCAATATTGATATTTTTGATAAAGAATATTTTTTGGGATTAAATATATCTTTTGATATATGAGAAATTATTTGGACAAGATGTGATGGGTGGTTCCTAAGATTATATATCCTCTTGAAGCATCGATATGTGTCATGACAAAAATAAGTTGTAAAAAATAAATAGGCATTTACCTATTTTTTAAACTATCGTAGTGCATGGTCTTGAAGGATTAGATATAATCCTGTATATGATCATGATAAAAAAAATAATCATCTCCTTCCTTCATTATTTAGTTCTTATTATCCATGTGATTATTTCCTTGATATTATCCAGGGTTTCTTTTTGTGGTCATGATATTGATTAAATAGATTTTTTTTAGTTATTTAAATTTATATATTGATTATGAATTATATAATCATGATAGTAATGATATTTATTAAATAAAATTTGTTTTCAATTATTTAACTCTCATTAAAATTATTCATTATTTAGTCATGATAAATTTTGTGGTACATAAACAATACTGATCATTGATATCACCATTATTTTCATTACTTTACCTATGATATGAATAAGAATTATCTGAATGAGTTAAAGGATGAATTTTTTTCCATTATTAAATTTTATATTATATTATTAATGTAGAGACCCCAAACCTGACGTACATGTACAATAAATTACTTTTGCGGAATACTTAATACATAACAAAAACAAACACCGAAAAACTGTAATAGTTTAGTGTCTTTGGAAACTCGGAATATACTCTTCTAATCATGGGGAAAGATCTTCAACATCTCACATAAATATCTTCCCATTTTGTTTTCTTAACTAAAAAATATCCTTATATCATGGGGAAAAGAAAACTTCAAAAGGGTGATATCAAATTCTCAGTAAGGGTAAACATAGAGAACATAAAACAATCCATAAACATTTGAATGCAAAAAAAACTTGAATATAAAATCTAAACATCAAAATCATGAGAAAAGACATAAATATTTGAAGTATCTAAGGCATATATCATAAAGGAACATCAATCATGATAAAATAGAATGGGAATAAAACATGTAATTGTGGAAAACCATTAAGAACATGATATGAATTTCATAGTAACCAAGGCATTGCTGCCAAGACCATCTTAGTGGACAAAGTCCCTTTCCGAATCGAGTTCACTCCTCGTTTAAGTCCAGTATCACTGAACTGGATTAAATTACTGTTCCATCCATTTCCATATCATGATATATAAATCTTTACCTAATTAATTGGTGGGAGATATAGTTCTCACCCATCTCTTAATGAAGTCATTTTTACTTGTGCCATAACATATACATAAATCATTCATCATAACCCGAAGAATAAAAATGGGATTCATAAACATCATCCCATCATAACATAATCCATATAAAACAAATGGATATCATTTCATCATAAGAAAAGTGAAACCATGTAAATAATAGAGAGATTATACTTGAAATATACACATATGAAATAATGTCATCTTTGATGGAAAATGATTTTGATAAAACACTTGAAAAGAGTTCTTGAGGAAAATATCAGTTCTTCTTAAAAATCATTTTCTTTTCACAAAATTCCATGCAATTTTAAAATAAAAGTATTTAATTAAAAATATACATGAAATATTGTAGAGTAAACTTCATGAAAATAAGGTGTTATGAAACTGTAAAAATCTGTCATGTTGTATAATTAAAAAAAACATTCTCCTCATACTTTTAACAGAAAAGTCAAAAAGTGCCACATATGGTTATCAAAAGATATATTCCTTCTATAACACAAAGTAAAAGTAAAATAGGGGTAAACATGACTTTAAACATACATGGAATAATATTAAACACTTAATGTAAAACATTTTTTATGCACATGGATGAAAAATATAACCCTAGAAAATACTTACGAATAAACAATCATAGATAAGAACGAGATTGGAATAGTTGTCCCTTACCTTAAGTTCGAAATGATTCTTACGTATTCTAAACTCATGTTTAATGATTTAAATAAAGTCATTTATTTATTAAAGAATCATATTCATGGTTATGATATCATATATGGTTCAATTATGACTTTATATTACCCATTCTTTTGTAAATTCCATGTTGAATGAGCATTTTGGGTAAAATCGTTTTATTTATCGTACGTGTTTGGACTTTTTATTCTTGATATTATTATTACTTATATCATGATTTAATTACTTCCAGAATGTAAATCATGATTTATATATCATATATATTCAGTATATATATATATATATAATAGATAGATAAATAAAATGAAGTACATCGTTCATGGAGACGGTAGGCCGTACGTACGCATGAACGATGTTTTCCTTTCCTTATTTACTTGAATGGAACTAAGTAGATGACACAGACACACACACACACACACAGATATATATATATACATAAATCCAGTTTCTTTATAATGTCATATATTTCATTATTATTCATTATATATACTTTATAATCATTATTGAGTGGATAACATGGAGAATAAACCTCATCGCGCCGTTGAGAGGGTAATCTGTACGTACGCACGATCGATGATATTTTTTCATTAATTATTGATTATAATTTTATTGAATAATATATCAGAATCAATATGATGTTATAATAACCATTTATAGTTATTCTTTACAGCATTATACCCATCCAAGTAAGGTGGTGGTGGAAAAACTAATTACACCATGGCGTAGAGAAGGTATTCCATACGTATACACGTGTGGTGATTTCATTTTCCATAGGTTTGATAGGAGGTAAAATATGGTTGTTTAATATTTATAATAACATATCAGTATATGATTTATAATTATGTTATTAATTTATTATGAAACAACTAAATAAGAGGAAGTAGAATAAGGAAGAAACTTGAAAGAATCGGTAGAAGAAATTACATCTTCCTCAACGTGCCTCCTTTAAACTTCCACTTAAGGAAATAGAGTTGGTCTTTTGAGAAGACCATAACCTCTAATATGTTTCGAGAGATGTTTAGAAGGGAAATGGGCAGGGGTTGGACGAGTTTGAAGGATCAATGTTGTGTAAAGAGAAGAGGTAGGAGGTTCCCTTTTATAAGGGAGGAGAGGGGCATCTTTGGAAAGTGTGAAAATATTATTTTATTATAAACATAACTTCAGTTTCAAAAGGACCAAAAACCATTAAATATGAAGAAAATATGAATAATTGTCGAAATAAAATCATCCAATCATAATTGGACATGTTTTGGATAATATTTTAATCATTATAATCTTATTTATTAAATCATTTATTAATGAGGTATATACTGTATCATTATTGTGTCATAAATAATTTAATTTATTTGATGTATAAAAATTATAAAATAAATTCCACCATGTAGGAAATCGTTTTATCTTTCCAATGAATATTTATAGTCTGTAAGATAATTTATATAACCCCTTATAAAAATTAATTACTAAAAGCTTATTGTTAATGTCACTTTTGTATTTACATTAAATTAATTAATCCAAATTGTCATTATCATTACCAAGTGGCTCAAAGGGGTCCCAAAATCGACCCAAGGATTCCCATGGTCGGCCAATACTCATCCAATAAGGTTAGGACAAGTGTTAAGGTAATTTGGAATTATTATAATATTCTTTTAACCTTGAATTACCCTATTTACCTTTAACCATGGTAAATAAAAGTCAAAAGTTATTATACACCAAAAATTATTTTCAACTTATTGAACCAAATATTAATTCTTGATAACAACCATGTATGTAAGATTTTTTAAATTCTATTCAAAGAAGTGGTAAATTTTCATTTAAATGAAAGAGTCTGTTTTTTTTAACTACCACTAAGTGGTTTCACTATTCATCAAAAATTGATGTTTTTCAGAAAAATACAAAAAATTCAGCCTAAGCTATATTTGATATTCCAAATTAAAAAATGATGTATATTTTTCCAAATTAAAAACATATAAGTGGAATTAATTAATTTTAAAAATAAATTCTTGTTATCAAAAGAAATAGCATGTTTTTAATAAACAATAACTATCAAAAGATTGACACTTGTTTATGTCCCATTTCAAAGTGAAATTAATTTCATTGACCTACATTTTTTTAAATGGTAAAATATATTATAATTACACTTTTAAACCAATTAAAAATATAATCTAACCATATAAATTATTGCGATGAAAAAAGTTTTCTTAATTAAAATATAACATGTTTTTACTATTCATTAAAATATGAAAGTTATCAGAATAATATGAAAATTTTATCTAAAGTAAATTTTTATATCACGATTCTAAATAATAATTTTATGTTGTCAAATTTAACATATAAACATGTAAAAACTAGATTTAATGTGGGTTCTCCATCAAAAGGTGGAAAAACTGTATTTTTTAAAAAATATATATTTTACCCGAAAAAATTTGGTTTGTTCTCATCCCATGTTCTAGAAAATGTGTAAGATGAATAATAATGTTAGAAAATTCAATATGTAGTTGATAAAATTCATAACAGATAGTTCATAATAGTATTATAACCTCATATCGTTGTTTAGTGAAACCTGGTATTGCATACAACACACGATATCGAGGAAGTTCACGATTGCATGTAATGCAAGCCAAGTCAGGGTTGTGTGTTGTTCAAAACTCCTTCATTGTTTCATATAACAGAATACAACCATATTTCATTTATACATTGGATATATATATATACACTCATTTTTTTGTAGAATAACTATTATCAAATGAACTTGAAATTGTGTGTAACATGATCCAAGAATAGTGTTGTGTGTACTACAAGCTAATACGGTGTTGTGTTTAGTGCAAGGTAATATTTGTGTAGTGTACAAAAGAAGATATGAAAATAATATATCTCATAAAATCTCAGGGTGTTACATTATACCCCCCTTAAAATGAATTTCTCCCTCGAAATTCATCGGGGATAAAAATGGTTTATTACATGAGAGTTTCTTTCATAGAAACCCACATCGTAAAAAGGAATAATAAAACTTACTTTTAAAAATGAACATTAGAAACAAAACAGATATCCAAACTAACTCATCACTTGGGTTCCAATAGAGGAGATCATAGGTGAAATATATGGATATGGAAGAGAAATGTAACCATCAAGTTCTGATGAAGAGTGGTAGAGAACATGGCTATGAAAAATCCAATAATCACAAAGCCATAAATTTGTGACGATCTAAGGTACCATCTGATTCATCAGATATGAGAGCACTAGGACAAAATTTTTTGTTTTCAAGATCATTTCCCAAATGATGAATAATTATTGAATTAAAATAAATACTTTCTTGATTTTGGTACAATCTCAATGGTGCTCATGCCTCGAACAATTTACACTTCATATCTTAATGAAATGAAGTTGAATTTGTCTTTCATGAAGTGTTAATAGATCATGTGATAGAATGATGGGTCATTCCATCTGTCTCAAAGAAAATGTTAGCAAAAGTTATCAAATATACATAAGTCCATCTATGGTGAGGTTAATCGTATATGATTCCAATAATGGACTTATACATCATCTATCATAATACTTAAAATAAAACGAGTTTCTACTAACTTGGGACTTCTTGTTGGCCAGTGGTACGCGATAAAGTCCTGTTGCACTTTGGTTGGGGGTTCGATTCCCAGAGCATTGTCCGACATGACGGGTTGTTGCCCGTCCTGTAGGATATCCTTTTTCTAAAACTATATTATTATAACATCCCATCAATAATATTGAAAACAAGTTCAATCATTAAATAATACAATCTAATGTCCGACATAATCCATTCCAATCTTTAGACTTATCCAAAATACATCTACCCAATCTCATAGTATAAAGAAAATGATTACTGGAAAGGTTAAATAACAACCACGTGAATAAAATCATTTATCACTCATATATCACAAGATATATCTTGTTGGTAACATTCCAAACATGTGAATACCATAATCATGTATTCTCTTGAAAAATGAATACCCATTGAACCTTAGTGAAAACATGAATTATGTTAAAAGATAACTCTTTCCACATAACAAAATCCCAAAATTTCTATACACTCAAACCATGATATTAATTTGTATTAATATTAGTCATGATCTCATGAATAATATCAAACAATTTATTTTCTTCTTATCCCTTCATTATGCGCATATCATCTGCATTCCAAAATATTTGAATCACTTTTCATGGTTATCGGTACCATATTCTTATAGAAAACCACAATGGACCAATACACATATATTTCAATATACTATAAAAGTACCTCAATAACATTATTATTGAATTCCAATACATAAGCCCTTTAATCCAACCTCTTCAATTATTGGCATGGAATAGGTCCTTCCTCGATTTAGAAGTAACTTTTTAGGTCAGGGCATTGAGTTGGGAAATGCCCATGTTCTCCACAGATAAGTCATTGGACTCCATAACAGTCTTTCACTCTATGACCTTTTTCTCCACGTAGATAACATCTTCCCCTATATTTGGGGTATTAATCAAGGTTCCTCTTCCCTTCTTTAGAAATATCAATCTTCCTTTCCTTATGCTCCTCACCATGTGAACATTCATAAAATTCTATCTTCCTCTTATTTGATGACTTAGGAATACAACAAATGTTCACCTTGTTAATCATAAATCAATATGTCTAATTTGGAATAATCAAAATATATTTCTCTCCAGGTGTTACATAATTTCTTTGATCATATTCACAAATTTTCCCAATGGAATCAATGTTAACTGAATTCCTTCTCGTTCCCTCCATTGACTATGACTAGAAACCATAGTGTAAGAAACAGTTAAAATAATGAGGAACCAGATAATCATAAAAAGTCACTTATGGGATATCTAACTTATCAAAAATTCATTAATCCATGACACCTTAGGTTCATCCAAGGTTATTAATGATCGTCAAAATAATTCTAGGACTCTATCCTATACATATACTTAACATTAGGGACATCCGTACACATACCTTAGAAATATCTCTAGGGATTTCACTAAAGTTTCCGCACACTAGTTTCAAATGGATAACTATACCTTTCCTCTAATACCAACAGTAGATACCCCAAAACTAATTTACATGTACATTACATTACTTTTACGGAATACTTAATACATAACAAAAACAAAAACCAAAGGGCCGTAATATTTTAGTGTCTTTGGAAACTCGATATATAATCTTCTAATTGTGGTAAAAGATCTTCACCGTCTCCAATAAAGATCTTCCCCTTTTGTTTTATTACCTTAATCCCTTCTTTATATCATGTAGAAAAGAAAACATAAAAAGGGTGAGCTCAAATGCTCAGTAAGGGTAAACATAGAGAACGTAAAGAAATCCATAAACACTTGAATGCAAAAAAAAAACTTGAACATAAAATCTAAACATCAAAATCTTGAGCAAAGACATAAATCTTCTAAGTATGTAGGCATGTATCATAAAGGAACATCAATCCTGATAAAATAGCATGGGAATAAAACATGTAATTGAGGTAAACCATTAAGCACCTGATATGATTTCCATAGTATCCAAGGCATTGCTGCAAAGACCATCTTAGTGGACAAAGTACCTTTCTGAATCGAGTTCACTCCTCATTCCAGTCCTATATCACTGAACCGGATTAACATACCATTCCATCCATGTATATCTCATGAGATATAAATATTTACCTAATGTGGTGGAGGTAGATATATGTCCCACCCATCTCATAATAAAATCATTTTTACTTTTTCCACAACATAAACATAAATAATTCATCATAACCCAAAAAATAAAAATGGGTTTCATAAGCATCATCCCATCATAACATAATACATATAAAACAAATGGATATATTTTCATCATATGAAAAGTGAAACCATGTAAATCATAGATATTTTATACTTGAAACACACACATATGAAATAATTTTATCTTCGATGGAAAGTGTTTTTGAAAAAACACTTGAAAATAATTCTTGAGTAAAATATCATTTCTTCTTAAAAATCATTTTTTTTCACAAAATTCCATGAAATTTTAAAAGAAAATAATTTTATAGAAAATAACCATGAAATATTGTAAAGTAACCTTCATGAAAATAAGGCATTATGAAACTGTAAAAACCCATTCATGTTGTATAAGTTAAAAAACATTCTCCTCATACTTTTAACGGAAAAGTCAAAAAGTACCACATATGGTAAACAAAAGAAAGATTCCTTCCATAACACCAAGTAAAAATCAAAGAGGGGTAAAAATGACTTTAAAAATACATGGAATAATATTAAACACTTTATGGGAAAAATTTTTTATGGAAATGGATGAAAAATATGACCCCAGTAAATACTTAAGAATAAACAATCTCGGATAAGAACGAGATTGGAATAGTTATCCCTTACCTTAGGTTCGATATGCTTCGTAGGTATCCAAACATCCTGTATAATGATTTAAATAAATTCATTGACTTATTAATGAATCATATTCATGTTTATTATATCATATATGGTTCATTTATGACTTTATATTACCCTTTCTTTTTTAAATTCCATGTTAAAGTAGGGTTTTGGGTAAAATCGTTTTATTTATCGTACGTGTTTCGACTTTTTGTTCATGATATTATTATTACTTATATCATTATTTACTTAATTCCAGAATGTAAATCAGGATTTATATATAATATATATTCAATATATATATATATATAATTTATAGATAAATAAAATTAAATACATCGTTCATGGAGACGGTAGGTCGTATGTATGCATGAAGGTTGTTTTCATTTCCTTGTTAACTTGAATGGAATTAAGTAGATGAAACAGATATATATATACATAAATCCAGTAGCTTTATAATGTCATATATTTCACTATTATTCATTATAAATACTTTATAATCATTCTGAGTGGTTAACATGGAAAATGAATCTCATCGCATCGTGGAGATGGTAATTCATACGTACGCACGAGGGATGATATTGTTCTTATAATTATTGAATATAATAGGAGTGAATAAAATCTCAGAATAAATATGATGTTATAATAACCATATATAGTAATTCTTTACACCATTATACTCATCCAAGTAAGGTCGTGGTGGAAAAACTAATTAAACCACGACCTAGAGAAGGTATTTTGTACGTACGCATGTGCGGTGTTTTCATTTTCTGTAAGATGGATAGAAGGTGAAATATGGTTGTTCAATATTTATAATATCATATTAGTATATGATTGATACTGATGTTATTACATTATAATGAAACAACTAAATAAGAGGAAGTAGAAGAAGGAAGAAACTTGAAAGAATCGGTAGAATAAATTACCTCTTCCTGGACGTGCCTCCTATAAACATCCACTTAAGGGAATAGAGTTGGTATTTTGAGAAGGCCAAAACCTATAATATGTTTCTAGGGATGTTTATAAGGTAAATGGGTAGGGGTTGGACGATCATGAAGGCTCAAAGTTTTGTAAAGAGGAGAGGGAGGAGGTTCCCGTTTATATGGGAGGAGAGGGGCACCTTTGGAAAGTGTGAAAATATTATTTTATTATAATCTTTTCATCATTTTAAAAAGGTCAAAAAATAATTAACGATGAAGATAATATGACTCATGGTCGAAATAAAATCATCTGATCAGAATTGGACATGTTTTGGATAATATTTTAATCATTATAATCTTATTTATTTAAATCATTTATTAATGAGGTAAATATTTCATCATTATTGTGTCATAAATAATTTAATTAATTTGATGTCTAAAAACTATAAAAAAAACCAACATGTGGGAAATATTTTTATATTTACAATGAAGAGTTATAGTCGAAAATATAATTTATATAACCCCTTATAAAAATTAATTACTAAAAGATTTTTGTTAATGTCAATTTTGTCTGTACATTAAATTAATTTATCCAAATTGTCATTATCTCTACTAAGTGGCTCAATGGGGTCCTAAAATCGACCCAAATATGACCATGGTCGTCCACTACTCATCCAATAAGGTTAGTAAAAGTGTTAATGTAATTTTTAATTATTATAATATTCTTTTAACCTTGAATTACCCTATTTACCTTTAATCACGGTAAATAAAAGTCAAAAGTTACTATTAACCAAAAATTATTTTCATCTTATTGAACCATATTTTACCTCTTAATAACAACCATGTATGTTGGATTTTTGAAATTCAATTCAAATAAGTGGTAAAATTTCATTTAATTGAAAGAGTCGGTTTTTTTAACTACAACTAATTGTTTCACTATTCATCAAAAATTGATGATTTTCAGAAAAATACAATAAATTCAGCCTAAGATATATTTAATATTCTGAATTCAAAATTAATGACTATTTTTTCAAATTCAAAACATATCATTGTCAGTAATTAATTTTAAAAACTAATTCCCATTATCAAAAAAATAGTGTGTTTTTAAGAAACAGTAACTATCAAAAGATCAACACTTGTTTATGTCCAATTTCAAAGTAAATTAATTACAATGACCAAAATTGTATTAAATGGTAAAAATATATTCTAACTAAAATTTAAAACAAATTAAAAATATAATCTAACCATAAAAATTATTTCGATGAAAAAAGTTGTTTTTAATTAAAATTTAGCGTGTTTTTACAGTTCATTAAAATCTGAAAGTTATCAGAATAATATGAAAAAATTATCCAAATTAAATTTTTATATCATGATTCCAGATAAGAATTTTATGTTTTGAAATTGAACTTATAAAGATTTACAAAACTATATTTAATGTGGGTGTGCCATCAAAAGGTGAGAAAACTGCATTTTTTTAAAAATACTTATTTTACCCGAAAACATTTAGTTTGTTCTCATACCATGTTCTAGAAAATGTGTAAGATAAATAATAATGTTATAAAATTCGAAATTTAGTTGATAATATTCATAACATCTAGTTCATATTAATTTTATAACCATATATCATTGTTTAGTGAAACCTGGTATTCCGTACGACACACGCTATCGAGGAAGGTCGTGATTGCGTGTAATGCAAGCCAAGTCAGGGTTGCATGTTGTCCAAACTCCTTCGTTGTTTATTATAACATAATAAAAGCATATTTCATTTATAAATTGAATATATATATATATACTCAATGTTGTGTAGAATAACTACTATCAAACAAACTTGAAATTGTGTGTAACATGATCCATGAATAGTGTTGTGTATACTGCAAGCTAATATGGTGTTGTGTATAGCGCAAGGTAATCTTGGTGTAGCGTACAACAGAAGATATGAAAATAATATATCTCCTAAAATCTCAGGGTGTTACAATTAATGTAAAATGGGTATCATGTGTGTATTTCTTCCTCCATGACTAAAAAACTGATCAGTCCTTTAGGATTTGAACTTCTCATTAAGGTGTTTAATAATATTTCATATTTTATTCAAAACCATCCTCTCAATATAACTTGATTCAATAAAATATTATTTTACAAGAAAATCCCATTTTATTTATTTTTTTAATCAGGTATATTTATATTTAATCTCTATATAGCTGAACATGAAGAATCTATAAGTAAATATTTAGTGGTATGAATTAGATTATTAGATATCATTAGAAAAAAATATAATTAGATTGATATAGAGAAAATTTGAGATCTGATTCATATTTATATCTATATAAATTTATAACTGTGGATTAAAACAACAAATCATAGATGGAGGATTATAAAGGATATTAAATTATTGATGTAACTATGTGTAGAAAATTAAGATTCACTAATATTTAATAACAATATTTTGACATCCAAGGATTATTATGCTGATATATATTATAATCATGTTTCATGTAAAGGATATAAAATGTGAACAATGGGAGTAAGTTCTAAAAGGTGCTATAACATTAATGGGTAAAACAATAGTGGATATTGTAATAATTATGAGTTATTAAATATTAGGAAGATATTTTTTATTGAATAGATAAAAATGATATTTAAAAGTGATTTGGTATCTCAGTGATTAAATATATTTTTATGGAATATTATTTTCTATGATGATATTTCATTTTATGGATAATTATTTATTTAATATATTGAATCATATTTTTTTAGTGGTTTTATGGAGATTAAAGTTCGTTTTGTAAACTCTTAGTATACTCTAGAGAATATATGATCATGTTATCAAAATTATTGGCCTAGGAAATTATGCGATAATTTATGGTTTATAAGGATAAATGTTTTCTCAAATATATTTTATTTTTTGGGTTTTTAATTATATGATAAATATTATAAAGGATTCATAAGTTCAACTATTTAAGGAGTGGGTTGTGATACAGTTTGAGGATAATTTTTGAGGTCTAAGAGATTAATGTCATATATTTTTCCTATATGTTATAACATGTGTTAACCATATTGGTTTTCCAAATTATTTATAGAATTATGGAATAAATTTTCATTCTCTTATGTATTTTATGACCCATTAAATATTAATATTACTTCTTTGGGAATGAAATATGCATCATTAATATTCACTTCATTGAATAATAGATTAAGTATATATTTATGGAAGAACCCCAAATGGGTGAAATTTTTATTATGAAATAGAAAAATATAAATTATGTATTTTTATTATTTTCTCTATATTGATAAAAAATTAATCTGTGAAACATTTGAAAAATGATATTGAAATTAAAATTTTATCCTTTTACAATTATTTTTGATGAATTTAGGGCCTTTTCACCCCGCATAATTTTACATTTTTTGGTCATTATATTTCTCATGAACATGTTCTCTATCAAACACCATTAGTCTTTTAAATATATAAAATTTAGATTCCCACCAATGTTCTTGTAAATTAATAACTCAATTATATGTCATCTCATATAACCATTATAATTCCAATTTTAACTTTTTAAAAGTTGTTTTTATCCTTGTAAGACACCAATATTTTCTAGTGGGAAATATTCATTGAATTAATTTTTAATACTCATTTTTTACAAAAATAAATGTACCTAAGGGATTAATGAAGGATTATGATGTTTTTGGGAATTTTTTAGAGATCAAACATTAATATTTAGGAGAAATATATTGTGGCACACAATTAGTGCATTGTTTGTAGTAACTGTGCGACTCAACCATGTGACCCAATTAAACTGCAAAATGATTTGGAAAGACATTCAGGGGAGGATGAATAACAACGAGAATTGGTGTATTTTATTTTTAGAGGTGATTCATGCAGATTTAACATGATTTGTCTAACTAGTCACAAACCGTATAAGGTATTGTGGATTTTTTGAAGAAATGTAGCATTGTTGGTGAAGGGTTTGGCCAACCAAGTGGCCAAACCGTGCTACCATTAATAAGATTAAATTACCATTTTTACCTACTTTGTATTTAATATTCTCACTTCCTTTTATTTTCACTTCCATGCAAAATATTCCTCATGCGTTTGAGTACTCCTCCACCTCCTCTTCTAGGTTTTGAGCCAACTTCTTAATCTAATATCTGAAAAAATAATTATTTGTCATCTTGGATCCATATGAGTAAGTGAATAAATCATATTTCTTCTATTATTCACTTCATTATAAATATTAATTGTTATATCCATGAAAGTTCATATTCTTTATTTTTAGGTTAATTGGCTATTTCTCTGATTTCACTCACTCTATCCCATATTAAATGCTAATAAGGGATGAGGAATCATCACCCACTATAAGGTAGGTGGTATAGTACTTCTACCAAAATATCTAGTTTTCATATATCAACTACCAATGTTCCTCACACTATTGTTCCTATGTCTGACCTTAAAAAGTGAAAATATATTATATAAATTGATATTTCATGTAAAAGAAACTCTATTTTAGACCTTTTTATTTTTGAAGATCATCCAACATGAAATGTTCCACCCCATAGGCTAGATTAATTGAATGAAAATAATTTATAAATTAGATTTTAATCAAAACACCATCTATTTGGATTTGGAATAATAACCAATTTCAATTGAATAATGTAATTAATTGAAAAGTGTGTTGCGTGACCACATCACAAGATTATTTTATATTATAAGGATTATTCCTAAGGATAAATGAAGTATGAAAGGGTTGAGAACTATTTTTTGGACTATTCTATTGTAATTATTATGATTTTACTATTGTTAATATTTTAACATGTATATTGGTCATTGTGATAAGGTCAATGTACATTTTTGACATGATGCTTCACAGTTTCCTGGCGTGCGATGTTAGACCTAGTGTTTTACATTGTTTATTGGATGTTGGATGATGGACATTAAACTTCATGTTCTATTATATAAGATATTGGACATGGAATTTTACAATGTTGGTTGGGTTTTGTGGGTAAGAAGACACTCGTACACCCAGACCGAGCATATTTTTCTAATGTCCCTCAATAACTACGAGACCATTATGATAATGCATAGACTCATTGGTTTCAGGCACCGGGTCCTAGATCATACTATAAATATATTTAATTATCTACATATGTTTCACATATAATATATGTATACATATATACATACACAAATACATATATATATATATATTTATTTATTTATTTATTATGACACCTATTAAGAGACATTTTGTCTTGTACAGAAGTTAGTAGAGTTAGTCAGGTGGACCTTAATAACCCTATCCAACATTATTTTATTTTCATCACTACTTTATATTATTATAGAATCATACTTCCAATTTTATATAAAATGATAGGGTTATATTAGCTGTTGTTTGTAGTGTCCTATTAAGTTGTACTCCCAAACTATTCGGGAAACTGATTGGCACCTGAACAGGACTCATGGCTGCAAGAAGGGTCAAATGGAAGCTTCTAGATACAGATGAAGGATTTTATGTACTAGTATAATGTGTAAGAGAAGAGGAAAAATCTTGATTTCATGATTCCATTAGATATAGTACTCTATTTCATTAATTTGTTTATTTTGTGTCATATATTCCTTCCACACTTCTTCCCCTTTATTTCATGTTTTTAATATCATACTAACATGAAATCATTTTGTATATGGAAATTTTTAATACTATTTCAATCTATTGTATTCATCTAGATGTTCATTTCTTCTTTTTTTATTATTATTCATATGTTTTTTTATTTGTTATTGTACAACTGTTCTCTAATATGATAAATATGTTATAGTTTCCCACCATTCCATTATAGTCCCTCATTGTAATTCTACTTCTTATGAAGTATAGAAATGAGTTATTGATGCCATGTGGCCAACCAATTAATTTTTCTTATAAGTGAACTAGGTTCAGAAGATCAAAAATTTGTATCGTAGGCTATATTTTCTTACAAAACTATTTTTGGATTTTAGAGAGGAGATTATGAATTGAAAATTTTTGGTAACGAGCCTATGCCTGAGTTTAACTAAATCACATAGATGAAAAATTCAATTTTATCTATGGTGGGACATTATGTTATGAAATTATCCAATTATAGTTGTATTTATTACATGGGTGGGTGATACACATGATATTTGACCTTTATTATTATTATGGATATTATCTTGACCCGTATCGTGGTATGGAAAGAACATATTATCTCAAGCATCTGTATAGGCACATATGGATTTATCTTTCATGCAAATATCATTTCATATTTATATTATTTTTAACCTTTCATAATATATTTTTTCAGTTTATTTAAGGTTATATTTGGAAATGTGATATCATTTATGATAGGTGTAAATTAATAGTATTATTTATTTTTTCTGTATCAAGATTAATAATGATTTTACCCATAGATTGATAAGGGAATATTAATTATTCGATAGTTTCATTTTTCCTCCATGGAACATTATTCACATTAGCTGAAATTTTAGTTGTTAAAAATTAATTGGATTCTAGAATTAATTTATAAAGTGTGATTATACATCTATTAATTTGGATTAGTGATCCATATAACAAAAACCATCATTAAAATCTAGTTCATGATATATGTAGTATTGATTTTTACTTATAAAGAATAGGACTATATATCTTTGGAATGGACTAACATCTAACTAAGAAAATGTATATAAAAACAATTGAATTTTAATTCTTAAGTGAAATGGTTGCCACTAAATTGTGATTCCAATTACATAAAGGATGTTTTCCTCTATAACATAAAACTGACACTCCATATATAGGAATATCAATTATGAGATATTAGACCGAGAACCTTACCCTACCTTTTTAGTGGATGGTAGTGAGTACCTCTTATGACCCATAAATTTTATATATCACATAGAACTATATTTAAGAGGAATAAATACGGTTTTGAATCCTACATGGGAAGGGCTGTACATTTCTTATTCATTTATCTATCACAGTTATAGTTATCAAATCCAATTCAGATAATTTCATTGGGCATTTAATAAATATTCCACTACAATATATTTGATTTGTACACTAAGAGGGAGATGATGAACATGATCCAAATGTGGTGGGATATATTCCACTAGTTATAAATTCTATTTTTCAAATTGCTAAAACTACTAATATTCATGATATGGGATGCCACACTCATTTTTAGGCATGTTTCTTATGGATCATGCATAAAATTCACGGAGCCCCTTGACTTAAACCTATAACAGAATATTATATATGAGAATTTAGTAGTACCATTCAGCTATGTTATCATAGAATAGTGACTCCCATGATACTGAGTCACTAATTAAGGCCACACTATCTATATTATAGCATTTGAAAGAAACTATAGAATGAAGGGTGATTATTAAAACCCATATCCTTCAAGGTTATTTGAAGTGGTGTAAATATGTTATCACCTAGGTTGATTGTCATCAGGATATGGTCTGGATGGACTTCCATACACTCTTTTATGATCACTTTTTTCCTTCTTGTGATAAATAATTTCAATGATATAGTTTTTATGCATATATTGTAGTGATCTATCTCCATGATGGAGTATTTATCTTATTTCACTAAGCTTCAATGTTTCCCACCAACTCATACTATCAAAAAGATGATAACAATGAGATGGTTCTAGGATGGGATTGTATACACTATCCCATATTAGGTTAACATCATTCAATTGACTATTGTTTAATGGGTATTGATCTAGGCCTTTTTGAACAATAAAAATTTAAAGGAATCTAATGTTTTTTTATAGGTTATATTTTTACCTAGACATAAGAGTATTATATCTAGAATATAAAAGTGATTATTAGACTTTAATCATGGGGTTTGTTGTTTTGAGATAGAATGAACTAATAGTTATGTAATATTTTGAATGTTTGGGATGTCGAGACACAAGAAACATGAGTTTAATTCTGGCCAAGATGAGATCCAATCTTGTTATTGGTTTTTTTAAAACAACCTTTCTATAGAAATTTTCCTCCACTACCGGGTGAGAGGGGATCATCACTGAATCCATGTTCAAAAATGAGGTCAATAGCTCCTCACCAGGTAGCTAGCTGGGGTACATCCAATTGTATAGGATGAAGAGGAGGATGACGCTGAGGTATTTAGACTTTTGATAAGTAATTCTAGTAGAGTAGTTAAGATCGGGGTAGTCTGTCTTTATCACAACATCATAGATCAAGCCAATCATATTCATAACTTCTCATAATAGAGAATCGGATTGCCAGGACTTGTAAAATACGAGATATTATCCCAATATCCTCTAAATTAGTATCTATTTATTTGTTATACGTGGTTTACATTCATTTATACCTATTTAAATTATATGATATTTGGTCCTTGAGATAGAGTATTTAAATAGTTTAATAACCCATGATACTTCCTTTGGGTTCCAGTCAAAAAGAGTATACCGGTGTTAGGAATTATCCCTTGTGATAGGTAGTTATATCTATATATGGAATATCTTTGTTCTCAGCATGATAGGTTATGATGTAATCCTTGGGATGGATTGGTTAGTTCCATTTTAGGCCAATTTTCTTAATTACCAAAAGAGGGTGACTTTATTATTTATTAGGGGAGATCCCTACATTCTCAAGAGATAATGAGATTCCTAAGAGATTTGTGTTACATCAATGAATCGTGGGCTAAAAAGAGTTACCAACAAAAATTATAGCCTCTCTAAAGATGACTAGAAAAGAAAATTTAATGATTTCTAACTCGTTGTGGATCATTTTAGGGAAATCATTTCAAAGTACTTATCTAGTGTACCTCCTGATATAGATGATGAATTTATAAATGAGCTAGTTCCACAAGACACTCTGTATTATTTTCTTCCAAACAATAAATATACTTTTGTGCTTCTCGAACTCACAATAGAGTCGGAGGAACTAGAAGTTATGGAGGATGGAACCATTAGGCTCTTTATAGATTATTATAAATGAAATCATCTTAATGTTCTGAACTGGCATCCATTTCCATTCATAAACTTTCTCATCAATAATATCTATGGAGATCGGGGATTCTCAATGATATATTTGATGTTAGACTATCATCAAGTGCGGGTTAGTCCGTTAGATATAACTCATACAAAAGTTTGAAGAATATATGTCCTTTATATGTACTTGGAATCATTTTTCGGTCCAATGAATGAACAAACTATTTTTATTGCCTTGTTGAATTTTGGTTTACACATGCATCTGTATTCATTTGTGGTTGTTTTCATGGAAGAAATCTTGGTATACTGTCATTATATACATGATCATTACAAACACCTTGATATCTCATTGAGTACTGAAATGTAGAACTAGCTATATTCTAATATCACAAAGATCTAATTTTAGATTTATAATGTTCACTAATTTGGTCACATCATATCTGAAATAGGGATATCCATAGACCTTGAGAATGTGAGAGTTGTTGTATCATTGGAATATCCCATGAAAATTTGGTATATTTTGGATAACTGGTTATTATAGGACTTAATTTAGAAATTATATACCTAGAAGAACCTATCATATGAATAACTAAGAAGGTTACTTTGATTACATAATTATAAGTGTTTGAGAAATCCTTTTAGAACCTAAAAGTATGAGTAACATAAAAAATGATACTAATTCTTATAGAGATAGGAATAATCTATAAATATTATTATTACACATCGGGCATCAGAATGGGAGTAGTTATAATGTAGTATGAGTTAGTCATGGTGTATGGGTGTCATCAATTTTGACTTAATGATCATAATTACATGATGCTTGATCTTGGGTTAGAATATGCGGTTCATATATTTAATTTGTGGATGTATTATTTTATTAAAGTGTGTTTTATTGTATACAAAGACAAAAAACAATAAAATACATATTTTCCCAGCCTGACATGATCCCATGATATTGAATATAGGATGAATACTTACAGGCCTTCAATTTTGAGTATTTTTATATGTGTGGAAAATGAAATATAGTAGAAGATGATCTATATAGGAAGACTCATAAATAAGATATTTAGTGGAACAATAGTGAATGTTAGTTGATGTCCTTGAAAAATGAGATGACTCTCAAGGTTTAGTAGAGTAATGATCAGTATTTACTTACATCATATTCAGTGAATTCATCACTTCTTGATATAGTGAGGATGAGACAACTCGCTAATCCCAATAGAATATTCTAAAGGGAGAGCATTGAAAGTAGGGACTCACTGCCTAGTTGGGTCATTGTTGGGGATGAGATATGAACATTCATTGATGCATCTGGGTTCATGATGATGTGTAAGAGGAATTGATGTGAGATCCTTATGCATACACATGGGTAGTGAACCATATTCTTACTATGATGTATGATGCTTTTTGACAATATTATTAGTTCCCAATATGAAAAGTAGGATCGATAGTTTTGTTATCAGGTATTATAATTGTATGTAGCTAAAGGTAGAAAACCATCAATTAGTGGGACATTTATATCCCTTATCCTTTCCCATGTGGAAATTGGATGAAATCACCATATATTTCATGAAAACGTTTCCGAGATCCCCTCAAGGAAGTGACAATATATGATTTTTTATTGATAGATTTCCAATGGTAACCAACTTAATGACAAATTGAGAGAAACATTCAATGGAAGAGATGTGGAGTCCATATGTTAAGGAGATTATATGTCATCATGGAGTTCCACCTAACAATATTTCACATAGGGACTCTCATTTTACATCACATTTGTAGAATGGTTTTTTGAAGTCTCTAGGTTCACTGTAATATTGACTAAAACCTATCACCCACACATCGATGGTTAATAATATTATACTATTCAATTATTAAATGAATTTCTATGTGAATGTTTCTTCGATTTTTTAGGATCGTAATTTTTTACCCCTTTCTGAATTTTCTTATATTAACTACTTTCATGTGATCATACTAATGGATCCTTACAAGGACCTATATGGTTGGTCAATCCAGTTAACCATATAAAAATTATTGGCTAGAGGGGAAGTGATAATGGGACCTCATCCCAATAAAGAAAAATTAGAGTAGGTAAAACTTATCATAATGTTCATGGATATAGCTCAATATAGAAAGTATTATTATTACATTCTGCAGTGATGACCTCTAGAGTTTGAGGTCAATGATTGGGTCTTTCTATGTGTCTCCCAAAGATTAGGGCAGCAACAGATTTAGTGTATGGTTAATTTATATCCATAATTGATCAAAACATATATGATTATTGGGTGGCTCAAACTAGTAGTGTACTGGATAGAACTCCCTCTATGATATAGTGATACACATGACATTTTTTACATTTCACAGTTACTTCATTATCATTCAAATCCATCTCATGTATTTCAGCCTACACAATTTTAGTAGATAATTGATTCCTATATTAAGGACTATCCAATATGTATCATTGAACAGATCATGAAATATCATTGAGGAAGTTCAATTCCCCTAGTACAGGTTCTATAGAAGTACAATCTCGTATATAATGATACATGGGAGAAAGAGGTTGATATATGTGCTAAGTGGATGGAATTATTCTAAGATTATACTAAAACATCCTCATTTGGGAAACTCACAGACTAGTTTTTTTAAGAGGGGATATTGTAAGATACTATATTTTTATATTTTGACAGATTTATTTTATTACGCTGTAAACATATTTTTTATATAAAAAATGTTCTTATATATTTAAGGATACAATTTTGAGTGTATTGACCTTGTTAAATTCTAGAGATTTTGTTTTTTGAGAAATTTATTGAGGATAAAATTTTGTACACATTTTTTGTAACCATTCATATCATATGTGCATCCCAAATTTATAAGAGCACGGTTTGGAAATTTATGTGTGGGAGGACACACGATGATGAGAAATGGTGAAGGTCGGTTATATAGGTTATTGACATGGTGTACACATGGTTTGTCTAACCCATATAAAAATTGGTCATGGGGGTGTGCCATATTTTAAGTGATAGAGAATTTATGGTACATTGTTCGTCCAACCGTATATCAAAACAATGGGACCCCTAAAAATTGGTGAAATTCCCATTCACCCTTCTTTATATGTAACATTCCTCCTCCCTTTTTATTATTCATAAAAAAAATGCTCTTGAATTGGAGAGATCCTCCATATCCTCTCATATCCTTTGAGCCATCTTCTTCATCGAATGTCCTAATAAATCATAATTTATAACATTATATATATCATAGTATGGTCTTCTATCCACTTCCATACCTTATTAATTTCTTTTTCCATATAAAATTCAATATATATATGTGTGTGTTTATATTCCCAATTTTTAGTGTAATCTTCTATATATTATTTACTCCATTTTATTCTGAATTAAAACCAATAATAGATTATGGTTAATTGAATTAAATACCGTATGTTGTCAAATAAATTTCCCTAAAATTATAGTTGAAATATATCATGCATCATTGTTCAGCATGTTGTGATTCAATCATTTTTCCTTAAAAATGAAAATCTCTTAGTTAAATTAATATCCCTTAATAGAGAAACTCTAATTTAAACATTTTTATATCATAGGTAATAAAAATAAAAAAGTTCCACCCCTTTAGGTGGGTTTATTTAATGTTATAACCTTTTAAATGTTTTTTTTTCAAACCACTTTCAATGTGGATTTAGATTATTTTCCAATTGAAATGGATTGATTGAATTAAAAAAAGTTGGTGGCATGACCATGTCATGTCACTATTATATAAAATAGGGATTTTTACAATGAGTAAATGAATTGTAAGATGGTTGAAAACCATTTAGTATACTATGGTAATGTATTACATGAAAGTTTAGTATTATTTATATTAGTCCATGTACATTGTTCAATAAGAAATGGTCAATAAATGTGTTGTATATGATGATTCATGCTTCCTAGACGTGTGATATTAGACTTAGTGTTTCAAATTCTTTATTGGTTGTCTGACATGATGTTTCACATCATTTATAAGACTTTGAAAATGTGATTTCATGTTCAATTTTAGAGGAAATTATAAATTCTATTTCACATCATTAGTTGGGTCTAACAGGAAAAGTGAAAGTAGAATACCAAGACTGAGAATAATAAGTTATTTTCCCTTAATGAGTATTATAAATTTATGATTATACATGGACACCATAGTTTCAAGCCTCAGTTCCTAGTAATTACTATATATATATCTTACCCATACATATAATATATATTTATATACATAATCACATATATATATATATAGTGATACCTATTAAGAGACATTATAGATTGGTAAAAAGATAGTGGAATCAGTCAACTATCATTCTGGAACCAATATAGCTTGGTTTCATTTACATCACTTAATTATTATTTTATAATCAATAAATATTCATTTTATATGAAATGTATAGATTATAATAGATGTCGTTGGGGGTGGCCTACTGTATTTTATTCAAATCCAATTCGGGCCCCCGATTTCTACATGAAAAGATGTCATGGATGCAGGTAGTGACAAAGGGAAGCATCTAACAATGGATGTAATATTCCCTATAGAATGATAGAGTATGGGAGAAGAGGACTATGTTTGAGCTCAGGATGATATTGGAGGTAGATTTATATTTTTCTCTATTTTTGTATAGAATGTTATATATTCCTTCCATGATAATTAACCTATATTTTATATTTTGAATTGAATACTGACATGAAATAAATTTTTATATAAATATGGTTATTTATATTTCTATCTTTTCAATTTATATGGATTTTCACAACTGATTTTATTTATTATTATGTTACTCTTGATTTATTTGTTCTCATTCTGTTATGCTCTACACTAATAAAGAGGGTATAGTCTCCCCACCATACCATCATAGAACCTTTATTCTATTCAATAGCCACTAGAATAAGAGGAGTTCTTGAGGCCATGTTCCCAACCAAATAAGGTTTTATATGAGTGTACTTGGATCGATACATCATAATCAATATGTACAATGTGGATTTTAAATAATGGTATTTTTACAAAATGAACCTTTGATGACCCAAATAAAATTTCGAGGCCAAAATATATAAAATGGGGGATAATTTAAGACCCCTAGAAATTAATTTAAACGAATAATAACCTAGATAGATTTTCTATCATGAAACACTGAGCTTTAAGAGAAATAAGATATATTATAAAAATATTATTCTTTAAACATGACAATTCCATGGAATTTGAGAGTTTGAATCTAAGTAAAAGAACTATGAACAACATTTATATAATGATCCAACTCAAAAAAACATTATTGATTAATTATTAGGAAAGAACACTCGTGTTTTAAAAAATTTATTTAATGCTTCAAAAATGAATATTTATTAAAAATTGAATTTATTTCATTTTATGAATTGATGTCATAATTATTTTCTATGGATTTTGAAAATATTTATTTCAAAAAATTAACATATTTTTTGAAATCATAAAATGAAAATTATCTATGGTGAAATTTTTTAATTTTTTAAAAATGATTGATTTTTTAGTAAATAGGAATAAATGATGATTATCCAAATACTATCAGTTATTTTCAATAAATTCTGTATTTTAAAAATACATCTATATTTTGTATTTTTTTTATTAAGGTGATATATGATCTATTAGATTTAATTTATTTCATACCAAAATTCATGATTTTTATTTAACATTATTTTATTTTGTAAATTGAATGATTTCGATGACCAAGATATTATTTCATTTTACACGTTTATATTAAATATTATGTCTTTAACATCTAGAGATTGGATCTTGGAAATGGATAAAATAGTTTTAATTATAAAAATATTTTTTTTAAATAGTTTTTTTTATTTTTGGTCATTAATAATAATAAATGTGATACATATTTATCACATTGGTAAGGATAAAATGGGTAAAACATGGTTAAAACTATGATATAATGCCTCAAAATAAAACAAAAACATGAGTTCTTTTATTTTTTTTGGGTGGAATTATTCCATAGAGATCCCAAAGTCTAATATATGGTATTTTGGTTCCATTATCTAATTATATTATCATTTATATAGTTTTAATTAATGAAAATTTAAAAATATCACTCTTAAATTTAGATTTCATATAAATTTAAAAATAGGCATAAAAGAATGTTCTGAATGAAAATAAATGTTCATTATTAATAGAATTATTTTTTATTATTCTTATTTATTCTTATTTTATTATTTATTATATAATTATAATAAAATCATACATGATGTGGATAAAATTCTTGTGAAAGATATATAAAAATAAAAGAAATGATTTTAAAAACATAAATAAGTAATATTTTTTTAGATTAATTTTGACATTACATGAATTTAATTATTAATAATAATGAATAATTTATTTTTAAATAATTTATACTTGAAATAATTTTTTATCTTGATGTAATTAAATTTAAATTTAATAAATTGTGTCAAAAATGACATTAATGATATTTTATGAAATGTAATATTTTTTTAAATTATTTAAAAATCATATAAATGTTGAAATAGGTCCATTAGGATGAGAAGTGGACTAAAATATCATCCCTTGGACATTTATGACCCAGTTTTTACCTTATATGAAAAATTAAAACCCTTTAAGATTGTTTTTTTACCCCGGTTAAGGTCAAAATGGGTTTTCCTAGGGTTAATCTGAAAAGATAACGTTAAACATAACCTAAAAACTATCCAAAACCACATTAGATGGTTTGATTTCTATATAACTGTTATCTAAATTGAATATGAATCATTTTGGATCAATTTTGTTTCTTCATAAAGTGGTCTAATAAAATTTTAGAACATTGTAAAATTACCACTGTGCCACTCATATAAATTATAAAAGGTCTATGCACCCTCACTCCTTTACACCACATTAAGTAACTAAGATAGATCAAACATATAAAAATTTTATTTTAATATTCATTTTCCATGGATTATATGTTCTGTTAATCTAAAATGGCCATTCTAAAGTTCATTAAGAATGATCTAAAGGATTTATAATTGAGATGAGGTAATCATCATTACTGACCCTATTAATTTTATTTCTTATTTTACATATATTAATTAAATTGTAACCATACTAAAATATTTACCCCAGAATCAAAAATATATTTTGGATTTATAATGATTACAAGAAAACCATTTTACACCTCTTTTTCATTCAATCGAAAGATAAAACATTACTCATGCCTACGTACAACATATAATCCACATAGTTTAGTAATTCATGTTTCATAACCATTTTACCCAGATCATTATAAATAGGTAAATAATGAGAATATATTATATATTTGACGTAACTATGATAATTTAAAAATAATGTTTTATTTACCATCATTTCTTTCCATTTCATCAAAAAAGATAATTTTACTAATGTGTACGTATAGACTACATCCTCTATGAAATGATGTGATTTTTTTCATTAAAATTAATAGTATACTATAATAATGACATATTTAATGAATATATATAATAAACATGAAATATTTTATAATTTTTATTTATTTATTACTGTTCTCTTTTACATAGGTCAAAAAGTAATTACATTATTCATGTTAATATATGGCATATGATCTCTATAAATGATGTAATTCATTTTTTAATCTTCTCCATTTGGGATTGATTCAAAAAATGTATCTATTAAAACAATTATATTTATCGAATTAGTATAATTCAATAGATGATGATATTCTAACCTATTCAGAAGAATGATAACATCTCCAATGAAACATATATGGGGAAATAAAGTAGTTCACACCCGAAGAAATGATAATAACAAATTATTGTTGACAAATGTATAATAAGATGTTATAAGTGGTCATATATGATAATATAAATATGAATAATGTTCAGTTATAAATAAATAAAATGTTTAAAACCATTATAATGGTGGTTAAATAATTATAAAAAAATAAAACACTGAGGTAAAGAGTTTCTTAACTCAATTTAAATTCGCTGGGTTATACTTCAAATTCCTTGGCCATGTAGTTACAAGGTTATGTGTGAAATAATTTCAAAATGAATTATTTTATATATCCAATTTTTAGGATTTTATTTAATCATACAAAATCAAATAATTAAGTAATTCTCTCCTCAATTATATGGTCATTATAAGGGATCTCATATTAATTTCCATTCCATTGAGAAATATTTGATTTTATCCTCCTATTTAGTTTTATGTAGGTAATATACTGTATTATTGGTGTATTTAACAAGAATTTATATTAATTCATGATGATTAATTACAAAATTCATGTTTTCACCTCCAAGGCATCATAAGTTAATTGTTACTTAAGAGGTAATAATTTATTTTACAATATCATTTCAGTGAGATTGACTGTCTTATTATAATATATTCATCATAAAATTTGACTATTTTTATATCCTATTAATATTTTAAGAGTTCCATTTTTTCTTTTTAATCTTCCACTATTTGTAACATTAATGAACTAATGAAATTATTTATACAAATTTCGATCTTATTTCTCATCTTCATCAGGAAAAAGTTTCATCCATGTTAATATATTTTTCCAAATTGTTCTAAAGTTCCCTTTTTTATTTACTAAAAATATATTTCCACAGAAATATGAAGTTATAAATGAGTCTTTAAATGGTTTTAAACCAATATTTAAAATGTTTTCTAAAAGTATCAACTTTATCTTTCATTATAAAATGTCAAAAGAAATATTTATTTCTAACATATATGAAATTAATGAATTTCCCCACCATTACAACATAATTATTTTATTTATCTTCTTCTAAAGGTTTTCAATGTGTTTAAATATAAAACTCATTAATAAAATCAAATTTTAATGCCCCACTTCTATTTTCTTTTATTCTTCAAACTACATTAATCTACTATAAAGGAAATATTTATGATGAATTGGTACAAATATTTTATCATTTAATATTTTTTTCATTATCTTTATCTTAAAAAATTAACCTTCTTATAATCATAATTTAGTAAACATCACGTTTCACATAAATATCCATCTAGTATATTTCATTTACATGTTTTTAGATTATTTTTATACCATTTGTACTTATGGAGTTTTGCTATGAAAAATAATTTCTTATCATGGGACCTTGATTTTATGATTAAGATTTCCTATATTATGAATTACATCACTACACAAAAATTATTGATTTTAATAAGATTATTTGAGTAGTTATGATATCTATGGATATTTTTCAATCTTATGTGTCTTTTATATAGAATATTTAATCATCATTTATTCCTTCCATATAAATATTGATGTTAAATTTATTGAGTGAATAAATTGTGTTTTTTACTAATTTATCATTCCAAATGTAAAATTACTTTTTTTTTCTTATGATATATTCCACTATACATAACCCTTAATGAGAATATGATCTCACCCATATTAATTTCCTTTTTATAGTACATAAATAGGTAGTCTTTTACTAACCTCACAGATGAAAAATATTTTTAATTTATCTATGATTTTATATTTTATTTCCAATGTAACAAGAGAATAATGTTTGTATCAAGTTCTTAAAGACTACTAAACATTTTGATTCCTTGGGATTAGATTTATTTTATATATTTACAATTTAATAATGTAACCAATTATTTGAGGATACCAACGGTGGGGTATTTACACATGATGTAGTTCAAAATTATTGTACCACATTGCTAATCCATAGGTTTCTCCACTTGAGAATGGTTATTGTTAATATCCTGAGTATGCTTCCCCTCTATATTCATAATTTTTCTACTCTAAATCCTATTTTAATTATATATGTAGATTAATTGTCTTGACTAGCAGTTAATTCCTTATATATATTACATGAATTGATACTATTTTTATTCCATGCACTAGGTTCCATTTCCAAATAATTTAATTCGCTATATTAAAATATAAAATTTTGAATCATAATGTGTAATTCAAAAAATATTGAAACACATGAAATAAAATGAATAATATATTTATAGATAATCATATAATCATAAGCTTAGTATCATTTGGAATATTCTCAAATAATAAAAACACATTCAAATAATTCATAATGGGTTGTAATGAAAATATTAATTATCCCAAGAATATCCCCCTAGAGGGGAAAACTAGGTGAGTAGTAAGGGCACAATCACTATGTAGTAGAATGGTAGAAAAATTATAATCAACCATTTCTTTTTAAGGTTATTACACATAGATGAATCTGTGATAAATTCAGATCCATTTTTGTAACCCAAATAGTGATTTGTCATTAAGAAATACATATAATCATTTCTTTATGATAAAAAATGTAGTATAATTTAGTAATTAGATATATCATCATGGTTTTTTATAGTGTTATTTTCCTAAATCGTTGTTTTTCTAGATCTAGTTCCCAAGAATTTTACTAAAAATTATATTATTTTGAATGTAACAACCCAAATCTATTATCATAGAGCTGATAGATATTTTAATAAATTGAAATAAAATAAAAGGGATCCCAACCTGAAGGGTTATACAATTTAGCAGTATTGGGAGACTAGATAGCTACATGAGTCTCACATTACATCTAAAAATATGAAATACAATGTAATATTTTTAAAAAAATTATGTCTTTAAATATATAGTTAAATTAATTCGTTGTTCCCTTATTAATATCCTATGGAATATAAATAATAATAAAGGGTGAGAAAAGTTTCCTAATAAGGGAAAGAGTAAAATAGAAGTTATCAATAAATTAAAAAAAAGAATAATATGGATGACATAAAAAATAAAAAAAATATTACATATAACTAAACCATAAAAGGGTAACAGATAAATCGGTAATAAAACTATTTAAATAATCACATGGATACCAAAAAATATTTTCATAATGATATAATTCTTATATCTGGATAACATAATATTACCATTAAGGAATTATTCCAAGAAAACATATGTAAACAGGTAAGGAATACATTAAATAGACAAAGTATTTTTTCTCATGAAACCTACTGATGAATTGATGGGCTATAATAGGCCCTTCCCATCACTTACCAAGACTAATACATTCATAAAATGAATGGGATGATACCTAATAAACATAATCATTCGTACTAAAAAATTAAAATTAAACATTACTGGCTTTTTTCAATCAATAAGTATAGCATAATTATAATACATATAGAGTAATATGGTGGATAATTTCAAAATTTTATATCCCTATTAAATTACAATATTTACCGTAGAAATTTTAGGGTGGGATGGCTAAGGTGAATACACAAGAGGGGGTGAATTGTGTACATTTAAAAATCGTTAAAAATGTAAAATTTCCCTCTGGAAATAAATAAATCATTTATTTCTCTTTTAAAGTATAGAGATAAGAGGAAATGAATAAAGGAGAAGAACACAATGATGTATAGTGATTTAGGGAACAAATATCCTTTAATCCACTGCACCAATTCTCAAATGCACAAGATTTATGAATTCACTATCAGGTCATATTATCCTAAGACCATTAAATTCATAACTAAATATAGGCAGTTGAAACTTTATAAAAAAACATAACAAAAACTTCTAATTATTTTACAAGGAATAATAAATCCCCAACTCAATAAAAGAATCTCACACTTAACTACATATGAGTATGATTAGTTGAGACTCTGATAAATCATAAGATTTTGATTTGTTGTATGATATTAGTTGAAATTAACAGTTTCATCAACAAATAACCAAAGAAGTAAAATACTTAATATAGCATTATAGAAAATAGATCTTCAACATTGCATAGGATTTATTCACACAACAGCGAGGACAGAACAAATAAAATTAAACTTGTATGTCTATGAAGTGTATCTTCTCCAACTAATTTTGCATTCTTATAAAAAATGATATAATAGAAAAGTGTAGTAATAGTAATACAAAACCGAGTTAGTAGTAGTGAGTAGATAGATCAATATATTTGTGTCTCTAAAGTGTATCTTCTAAGGGAACAACCCACATCTATTCTTTGTGAATGTCTCCTCTGTATATTTTTCTATATTTTTTACTCTATGTATATACATCCAATAATCTATATTCTTCATGAAGTTCATCTTGATATTTATACAACAGGTCGAACAGATCATGGATAAAACAACTTTAGAAATATCACATATTAAATCATTAAGATTTGAATTCAAATTCTATCAAGAGATTCTAAAATTTCCATAAGAATATAAAAAAATTACATCGTTGAATATGAATATTTAGAAAAATAATAATGATCCTTTGAATAGGCCATAAAATAGATTTTATACGATATCATCTCCAATTATGTCTGTTTTATAAATCACAAATGTAAATCTCTTTTATTGAATAGTCAAATGTACGGTTTCATTATGTGATAAAAAATATCAAATGTAGGGCTGACAATATAGGGTTTCATACAAAAGTAGGGTTGATGTGTGGTGTGTTTGTTTCCTCAAGCCTAGGGTTGATTCCAAATATCGGGTTGCTTATCTATACTTTCCATTTTATCAATCACAGGGTTCCATCCAAATGTTTAGTTTCTGAATCATAAACACTATTTTAAAACGTACGGTTTATTCTTTATATTACACTTGCACATGTACGATATGAATAGTGTTTCCAAAATATGGTAAATCACATTCCAATAACTTTAAATAATATTTTTATTTGGTCAAAGAAATGAAAATAATTATGAAATAAACATTCTGATGAATAATAATTTCTTGAAAATTCACATAAATTAAATTCATTAAAAACCTAACTTTCAGCAATTGTGAACATAAAAACCAAAAATAAATTACCAAATTTTTTGAAACAACATGTTCTCCATAATATCACTCATTTTAAAGATCACAAAACCTATGATAAAACATAACCCATGATAAATATATATATATAATAATTTTCAAAATAAATCTCTTCCTCTTAATAAAATTTCCTAAAAAATGAAAAAAATATCCCCAATTTATACTAATTAAAACTTGTGTCATTTAAATTAAATATAGAAAACTTTTATACCCCATGTAAAATATATAAATGTAAACTATGAAAACAAACTATAAAATTATCCACCATTATAAAATTCTACCCTTATGACAAGAAGAATTATAGAAATAAAACATATAAGATTCTCAATGCTATTAAAACATATAAACTTATTCCCCCTTTTGTGACATAAAAATTTTAATAGTGGAAAATTTAAATCTCCAAAAATTATAAAAACAAGGATTATAGGATTTATAAATAATTTCTTAAAAACTCCCCATGGATAATAGAATATATTGTTTTTTGAAATAGTTAAACTATTAATTCATAAGTAAAAAAAATTAACTAATTATTTTGATAAATAAATATCATATTTATGCATCTATAAGACAAATAATAAAAACTAACAATAAATTACAAATTAACACATAACATTATTTTCACTAAATAGTACATATATCAAATTTAATAAAAATAATTGATGTGTTACTAATTAGACCATTCATCTTTATTTTATAAACATTGAAATTTTCCACTCCAATCACATAAAACTCTAGCGAGTTCTTCGAATCTATTTTGAATAAAAACTATTCTTTGATTTTAATAATATAAAAATTTTTCAAGAAGAAAACACATCACTTTATCAATATCTATCTTGGTAACAACATCATTTAATAGAATATGTATATGATTTGGCAATTGTTTTTTGAATGCTTCAATTTTTTAATTTAAGATTGAACTATTTTTCATATTCTAAAATTCCATCTTGAATGAGTCAAAAACTATTTTTAATACATATTATTTATATAGATAATCATAGGATTTTTTAGATGCATATAAATCAATATGTAGCTTCACTTATTCTTCATTAATGATATTTAATTTCATAATAATCATTTTATAAGTCACTTGGGATGATTAATCTTATGGTTATTCAACATAATTAACATAATCACGTCCTTGAGAAGAATATTCATGCGAATCAATAACAAATTATCCTAATTTTATCTAACAAAAAAAGGCTTAGTTTTTGTCCCTTTGAAAGAATTATTTTCATCTGAACCTATTGATATTTTTCATTCCATCTCTCAGTATACTAGTTTTCCAAAAAAATCAAAAAATATAATCCAAAGAAGTATAAAGATAAGTAAAATATAATGAAAAATATGATTAATTTTATTTAGACATAATGTAGAAAATATTTTATATTTACTAGCTGAAAAAAAGAATAAACATTACTTATTTAACATATAAAGAGGCATGTTATGTAATAAATTTATTCATGATTCATTTAAATATTTCAAAATAATTTAAAAACATAAACGTTTTATCATTTTAATAACAACTATATTTTCCAAAACAAATTGTCACAAGGTTCAACAATTATACTTTCAAAAAAGGATTTATGTCATTAAATAATAAGGACGGGTTCATTATCAAAATTTTATTTATATGTTTCTCTGATGTATATAAATAACTAATGAAAAAAATTAATAAAATATAATAATAAAATACTTCTTTAATAAATATGTTTTGTACTGATGTTTTTTTATAATGAACTATTTCAAAGTAGATCTCATTCTATATAGACATTATAAATCAATTAATCAATCAATCACATATTTAAAAAATATAGATTGGTGGTGTAATCCTATAGGAAATCAAAATAATTTTTCTTTTGGTACCCATATCCTTTTAGGTACAGTAGTGTTAGCAATTAAATTTATAGGTAGCTAAACATTTTCTAGTTTGAGTATAAATTCTACTATTCAAGTTAAATAATTATTTTCAACAATAATGATTATTAATAATAGAAATTTTAGGTTATATAAAATAGAAATAATTTTCATAATGACCATATATTCTAAAATAAAAACATTTAATATTTGAAATTTTTTATTATTCATACCAGGATCAAAAGAATTCATAATTATTTTTGGATTCTCGCAAATGAATCTTATTCCAAGTTTTCCTTTCTGAATTTTATTTTTAACAATGATTTGATTTAAATATTTTACTCATTTTATTAGTATACTTGATGTTTTTAAATCATCAACCTTATAAAATAATTCATTAATCTTAATATCATGTAAATAAAATGAATATATGGATGAATTTGATCTCAAATCTGAAATCTTTTTTGATATAATTTCATCATCAATTGAAATATCATGATAATTTTATATAATTTTTCTATGATCATTATATACAGATTCATATTAATCTTATATCATAAATGTAATGTCTCAAATTTTTCCTTTTATTTTTTTAAATATTATATGGAATTATTTTGAGACCGGACGTGAAGACGGCACATCGTTCCGAGTTCCAGTGAGCCCGGAATGGTGGTTTGAACTTTTTTTTAATGTGAGTCGGCACTTGTGCGTGGCTGAGGCAGTCTCCAAAATAGATGCCTGGATTAAAAATCTGAGTTCACTGTTGCGTCTGGGATGATGACTTTACTTAAGAATGAGGCCAACCTTGATCGGTGCGGGTCGAGGGAAAAAGTTATTTTTCGGATGTTTTAACTAAAATAAAAATAAAATAAATTAACAAGTTTGTTTTATTTTCATTTAAGGAATCATCCGTTGCAGCACAGCAACGACACAACTGTTTCCTGAATTGATGGAGTGTCATAATAACTTCAAAATGGCGAGTCAATGTCATTAATGCTTCCATGTAATTAAATTACAACATGTTTCCCTTTTTAATGGGTTAAGAAATTGTTGATCGTTGGAAACAGCTGAGAGGAACCTCTGCCGAATCCACGAGGCATTGGAGGAAATTCTCGGTGACAAACGACAACGGATCGAAATCGAGAATCGCTATGCCAACAATGTTGAAGGTTCCTGACGACAACGGCAGTGCGACACCTTCGTCAATGATCGATTCTTTCAAAAGGTAGGGGTTATTATTTCAATTTCTTTTCCTCATATTTAAGTTTAAACAAAGAACGCAGATCAACCAAAAACAAGTTGATCCACATACTCGAACGTTTTTACAGGAGGGATTTTCTTCGGGAATATTATGGGGAATTGATCCATGATTATTTTTTTGTTGATTCTTGCTCCATTTAAGCCTATTAATGGGAGGGGATCAATGTCGTGACGAATGACGACAGACGTTCGTTCCTTAATTTGTTTATTTGGATTTTCTTCCTCCTTTTTCCCCGCGCGTTCTTCATGTTGTTCGCAGGGTGACGAACAACGGATCGTTGTGCATCTCTTCTGCGACGCAATGATCCCAAACTGAAGGTTCGACTTCGCAATGACCTTGTGGAGGTGCGGCGACGATGGAAGATGATGAATTCGACCGGATCAGAAAGAGCGTTCTTCAAGAATTCTTCATGAGAAAAGATCGAAACACTTTTTTGGAGTCGATCAAATGCCCGAAAATGTCAGAAGTGGATTCGTGGTGTCGGGGCGACCAGAACCTGGAAGTTTTGCGGTGATCGGACTGTAACGACCCGAGTCCAGAGCCCCACCACGGGTGCCCCGTACCCGGTTCTCCACATGACCTCAAGCATGTTTCCCCAAATGCCAGAGGATTCTGACTAGCAGCGAGGGCATTGGTAAGTTATAGGGGAAACTATGCCCTCATTCGGTAAGGTATGCAAGACAAGAAAACAACAATTAACAACAAAAATAGTAAACAACATGCACAACAACAGAAACCAAACAGAGGAAGCAATGTAAATATATAACTATGATGAAAAATATGCAGTAGGTACAAGTGTCTATGGAAAGCAGCAAACACAACTACGTGCTGGAATAAAACTGAAGACAAGTGAAAAAGAAAAACAAAAATAAACTCCTCAGCATCACGAGCCACGGGTCGATACCATGCCCCCCAGCTCCTGATGCAGTCAAGATCCTGATGTAGAAGGGCGCTTTCCCTTATCTATACCTGTAGCAACATAGTCTGCTTGGGCCCAAAAGTATGGCCCAAACAGGTTGTGAGATACAATCCCAGTAGGAAATCACCCAAAGATTTTAGACTAACAGTCAATGAATACAAGGTATGTAATAAAACAAGAAATAGTGGACAGGAAAGCACAAGCAGCTACAATCCACAGTTCTAACAAAAGAAGTGCACAAGTAAACAACCAGTAATAAAGGAAAAAAGGTAACCCTCTAGGTATCTCTCATAGCCTAACCCCTATGGTTCAACCTATAAGTACAAGTAGCCCTCTAGGTGGCACACACAGTCACACCCCTCTTGTTCAGTTATGTAATTAAGCAGACTCTCTGGGGAAGCACTCACTGTCAATTCCCCATATAGTCTCGTATCGTGCTAAAGGCTCTCTAGGGAATCACTCAACGTCAATTCCCCCTGTGGCCCATGTCGTGGATATACAGACTCTCTAGGGAAGCACTCAACGTCAATTCCCCCTATAGTCTCACATCGTAATTAAAAGACACTCTAGAGAATCCCATCTGTCAATTCTCCCTTTGGTCTACTGCTCTAGGTTCTCACAGTCCTGAGTATAACTAAACATGCTCAGCGCATGTAAATAATCCAATTAAACCACAAGAACTACATGGCTATCATTCTACGGCTCAACAGCAATAACAAAACAACAGTTCCGCTATCCTACAACTAGGCATGGGAACTGGTAAACTCCCAACAAGAAAAACAAGCATGGAAAAGCAATCTGAGCACAAAATGAATTACTCTACTCAAAAGAAATAACCTCTACTAAAGAAAAAAAATCAAAGCAGGAAAATAGTAGGGGAAAAACAAGAAACACGCAATACCCCATTCATGGGTATTGGTGGAATTTGTACATAATATTCATCAACATTCTATAGAAAGGCACAAACCGCCTACCTCGATCCGAGGAGATCGATATACATAAACCTCGATGACAGATTCCTATTATAACAATGTAGATCTGGGAAAACGCACAAAACATTCATCCCATGATAACATGGAAACGAGGAAGAATCAAGATACAAGGCTAAAGCAGAAGGAATAACTCACCGCTGCTCTTCCAACATAATCGACCGTACTCGAATCGGAGAACGGACGGCGAGGCAGGATCTCGGAGAAGATTTGGTCGTACGGTCACTTCCGGGCGGACGAAATTTGGAGAAGAGTATGATTTTGGGGGTTAGGCGTGACCCCGGTCCGTTTAATGAAAAAAAAAAGAAAGTACACGGCATGTACTTCTTGAGTACATGTCATGTAATTCAATTTTTTTGTACTCTGAATTAACTGGACTCTACCTCAGCCTTACACACCTCGTGTGTGGCCTGGGCATGACCAGCACACAGCTTCGAGACGGGTGGAGTACATAGCGTGTACTCAGAAAGTACACGGCGTGTACTTCTGAAATTTCCAGAAAATTTATTTTCCTTAAAAACGCCAGAAAAAGGGAAAACATACCTGAAAATAGATCCCGGTTCTTACAAACTTACCCCATTAAAGAAATGCTTCCCTGAATTTCCCTAATGAGGCGGAGAAAGAGAAACACCGAAAAGCTCTGGCCACTATGATTGTATATCAGTCTCCCTCTCTCAAGTCTCATCCTGTACTCGCCCGTGCTGCCATAGCACTCGCACCAAAGGAACAGACCGCCCATGGAGAACCTTCGTACTGTGATTGACAATCCAGATAGTATGCTCCTCGAATGAGGCATCTTCTTCAAGCTCGACTTCCTCATGCTAAAAGATGTGATATGGGTCTGAAAATTAACGTCGGAGTTGGGAGATGTGGAAGATGTCGTGCATGGCCCGATACCTCTGAGGTAGCTGCAACCGGTAGGCGACTGGCCCCACTCGCTCCAAGACTTCAAATGGCCTGACGTACTACAGTTAAAGATTACCCTATCTCTGAATCCTCTTGTGTCCCAACCTCAGTGTGACATGCAGGAAAACCTGATCACCGACCTCGAACTCCAGAGGTCATCTCCGCTAATCAGCATAAGACTTCTATCGAGACTGCGTTGTATCCATCCTCTTCTGAATCAGCTCTATCTGCTCTGAAGTCTCCTGAACAAGACGAGGTCCCAGCAAAGCTGCCTCTCTTGCCTCCAGCCAGCATAAGGGCGATCGGCATGGCCTACCGTACAAAGCCTCGTATGGAACCATCTGAATGGTCGCCTGAAAACTGTTATTGTAGGTGAACTCCACCAAAGGGATATGCTTTTCCCAAGAACTTCCAAAGTCAGGGATGCAAGCTCAGAGCATATCCTCAAGCACCTAGATCATGCGCTTAGACTGGCCATCAGTTTGGGGATGGTATGTTGTACTCAATAGTACCTGTGTACCCAAGCACTTCTGATGTCCCTGCCAGAACCGAGAGGTAAAGCGCGCATCTCTGTCTGAAACAATAGAGCGTGGAACTCCATGAAAATGAACAATCTCTCTGTGGTAAATTTTTCCCAGATCATCGACACTAAATGTATCCTTGATCGGAAAGAAGTGAGCAACCGTCATGTTCCTGTCGACGACTACCCAAATAGCATCATTTCCCAGAGGTGACCTCGGTAACCCAGTCACGAAGTCCATTGCAACATTGTTCCACTTCCACTCTAGAATGGGTAACTGCTGTAAAAGGCATGTTGGTCGCTGATACTCTACTTTCACCTAATGAAAAGTAGGACATCTCATTACAAAACCAGCGACATCCTTCTTCATACCTGGACACCAGTACTGACAATGAAGATCCTGATACATCTTGGTGATGCTAGGATGAACTTCCCAAACCGAGGAATGGAAATCCAACATCATCTCCTCATGTATGTCTACTGGCACCCACACACGTCCTTGGAAACACAAGATCTCACCCTTGCCCACTGTCTATCCAGGAGGAGGGTCCCCTCCTGACACACTCTCCCACAAGACTAAGCCTTCCAAGTCTGATAGCTGCCTCATCCGTACCTGATCAAGTAGCGTAGAGGTAACACCTACAAAAGATAGAAAGGTATGTCCCCGTCTGTCGTGCACCACCATATGCATCTCAGAGAATAGAGTCATCAGCTGCCACTCACTGCTGGCCTCCTGAACTGCCTGAATCTGAGTTCTCCTGCTCAATGCGTCTTCCACGGTATTGCCCTTTCTCGGCGTATAGGCAAGCTCGAAGTCAAAAAGAATGAAGATATTCAACCCACCTGCGTTGCCTCATATTCAGATCATGTTGAGTGAAGATATATTTGAGACTCTTGTGTTCGGTGAAGACCACAAAGTGCTCTCCCAGTAGATAGTGTCTCCAACAACGTAATGCATGAACAACAGCTACCGACTCCAGATCATGCATAGGGTAGTTCCTCTCATGTGGCCTCAACTTCTGAGACCCGTATGCAATGACTCCATCTCCCTACATAAGCACAGTTCCTAGCCCGACATCTGAAGAATCAAAATAAATGGTGTAGCTCTTTCCTAGCTATGGTAAGACTAGTATCGGTGCTGGCGTCTACCTCCCTTTCAGCTCCTGAAAGACTAACTCACATGAATCTGACCATAAGATCTTTCCCCCCTTCTTGCTCAGACCTGTCAAAGTTGCTTCTAGGTGCGAAAAGTCCCAAATGAAGCGTCTGTAGTATCCAGCGAGCCCTAGGAAACTCCATACCTCAAAGACGTTCTTCGGCTGCTCCCAGGAAACCACAGCTCTCACTTTCTCTGGGTCCATAGATACTCTTACCTTTGATATGATGTGACCCAAGAAGTGAATCTGATCCATCCAGAAGTGGAACTTCGAGAGTTTAGCATAAATCTGATGCTCTCTCAGTGTACTCAGAACAATCTCAAGATGTGTGGCATGGTCGTGTCGAGTGTGAGAGTACACCAAGATATCGCCCACGAAGACCATGAAGAAGGAATCCAAGTAAGAATGGAACACTCGGTTCATCAGTGCCATGAAAACTGTAGGTGCATTCGTGAGTCCAAAAGGCATTACTGTATACTCGTAGAGACCGTACCTGCTCCTAAAGGATGTCAGAGGTACATCTGATGGTCTAACGCACAACTGATGATAACCGGACCTCAATTCAATATTCGAGAACACCCAGGCTCCTCGAAGCTGATTGAAAAGGTCATCAATCCGTGGTAAGGGATATCGGTTCTTGACTGTCAACTAGTTCAGCGTCCGATAATCCACACAAATCCGAAGGGTAACATCTTTCTTCTTCGCAAAAAGAAAAGGAGAACCCCAAAAAGAAGTACTGGGTCAGATGAAACCCTTAGCATGTAGCTCCTCCAACTGCTTCTTGAGCTCCTGCAACTCAGGTGTGTCCATCCTCTATGGAGGATTGGACACTAGTGCCACTCCTGGCACGACCTCAATGGGGAATTCTACCTCACGCTCCGGAGGCAAACCCTAAAATTCATCTGGAAAGACATCCCTGAAGCGATCCACCACTGGAGGAAAGTCCAACCATGGAGTCCCATGATCATACAGATAAATACTACCAATCTGGGATGTCACCCCTCCTAGACCAAGATTCTTAAGTCCCAACCGACTCGGACGAACGTCCCATTCGCCTCTTTGAAGGAAAGATTCACCCTCTGGTGAAATTAAACTGACTCTGCGGCGATAACAGTTACCGACTACCTGGGAGGGAATCAACTAGTCCATGCCGAGAATGACATCATAGCCTGTCATATATAGGGAAAAGAGATCCCATGAGAAGTGATACCATGCCACCTCAAGAGGAAAATCTCTACACTGACGTACACTAGATTTCCTCATTCCCAAAGGTGTGTCTAGTGTCAATGAGTCGGCAGAAGAAAAGACGCAGAGTCCAAGGCTCTCCACAACAGCAACAGAGATAAAGATATGTGTAACACCGGTATCAAAAAGTGCTGAAGATAAAACTGAGGCTAATAAATCGTACCTCGAACAGTAGAAGTGTCGGGATCCTTCTAATGATAAGTCTCCTCCACGGCGAAAGACTGGCCTATACCGCGACCTTGCACCCCTGGATTACCATTCTGAGCTGAACCTCCCTGGTGGTGCTGAGGAACTAGTGGCTGATTGCCACGACCTCGACCTCCACCTCGGCCCGAACGGCTAGAAGAACTGTAATTTCCTGACTGGTGAGAAACCGGTGGGGCAGCTCCTGAACGAGGAGTCATGGAAGAACCCCGGACACCAGCTGTTGGTGAGAAAACCTGGCAGAAACGCTGAAGGTGACCCATCTTGCCGCAAGATCGGCACTTCACAGGGTCTCTCTGGCATTGCGGCCTTGTGTGACCTGTCTGACCACACTGGTAGCATGTCACCTGGCTGCCCAATGATCAGTCTTGCTTCCTCGAATCACCGCTTGTAGGATCCCTACAACACTTCTTGCAGTCATCTGGAGAATGGCTAACTCTGGAAGCAGAACCGCCCTGGCTCACAGCTCCAGAGTCTCTCAGATTGCGCTCTTCAATCAATGCCTAATTGACGATGGAAGTAATGGAAGTCAGCTGGAAGATTCTCACCTACGAGAGGATCTCCCGCTTGAGTCCATCCTCAAACTTCCTCGCCAAGAACACCCCACTCCCATCTCGAAGGGTTTAAAACACTACTGCTCAACGAAATGAGAGGAATACTCCATGACAAGTAGAGTACCCTTATCTAAGATCATGAACTCTTGGGCTCGATCGGCCCTCCGGGTCTCTGGATAGAATTAGACGTAGAACACACGCTGGAAATCCTCCCAAGTCATAGCCTGTTGTTGACCCACATGTGAGATCACGTCCCACAACCTCTTGGCGGAGTCTCGGAGCATGTAGGTGGAGAGCTTGACCCGCTTCTCTGGAGGCATCTCCAGATGCTCGAAGACAGTCAGCATGGCTTCCAGCCATGACTCTGCAGGCTAAGGTCCTCCCTCCCCCGAGAACGTTAGAGGATCCTGCTGCTGAAAGACCCGCGTCGAGTCTTCCATGGACGAGGTAGGAGACGGTGCCCCCTGGAAGGACTGCATCATCCTTATAAAACCTTCCCTGAACTGCACATTAGTGCCCGCGACTGGTAAAACAACCGGTGCCAAGGCTGGCTCGGCTGGTGGATCGGTATGAAGTCCCTGATCAGCCCTGTCTGGCATCTAGTCACTGCCTGAAGACAGACGTACGATCGGAGGACGTCTCGGAGGCATAACTCTGAAAGATCGAAAGCACACCTTAGATCAAGAAAACAATGACAAGGAACACAAGAGCACAAAATAGAAACAGGGGAAGGAAAACACACAAGATTACAAACCTCGACTACACGACGTGTATAAAACTACACAGCGTGTCATCTTAAACCACTGACATGGCATGTACTCCTACCCTACAAGTCATGTACACTTCAAACTACACGACGTGTGGACCCCCACACATGGCGTGTACTTGGAAACTATTCCCCTGCCCGAGTCTCCTTACATGTCTAACCCACACGGTCCGACTCAACCCGAGACTACACGGCGTGTTCAAAAGAAACACGGCGTGCACTAGACGAGGCTTAGACGGTCCGTGTTGTTGAGTACACGGCCATCTACACGGCTGTAACATACACAGTGTGCTCTGAATAAGCACAACGTGCATAGGCGAAGGCGAAACCATCCTGTGTTTTTCATGAAACGGTTGGGTACCTGGTCAAGATTACATAGCATGTTCCAAACGAACACGACATGTGGAAAGAATGGTTACGCCGGCCCATGTTGTTCGTGACCTGGCCGGGTACCTGGACAAGACTACACGACGTATTCCCTATGGACACGGCGTGTTCTACCCGAGGTTCCTCAACCCGTTTTGTTAGTGACACGGCCGGGTACATGGCTCTTAACTCACACGGCGTGTACCAATGGTGCACAGCGTGTTCCCGAAGTTACTCCCACGACACCGTGTTCTTCTCACACGGTCAGTGACACGGCCTAAAAACTACACGGCGTGTTCCCAAAAAGTACACGCCGTGTATTCTGGGTTTTCCTGGGCAGTAGCACAGAAACTGCACAGAATTCCAGAAACACTAAAAACAAGGCGAAAAAGTGCCAAACTATGATCCGTGAGGGCCCATAACACCTCAAAAACCAAAATTTGGTGTTCACTTTATGCAAAGAACACAAGAAATAGTTTTCTAACATAACAACATTGATTCTATCAAGCGTCTATCACAACAGCATACATAATCTTCTGGCAGTGGTGGATAGGGTTTCGGGGTCAGAGAAGAATCACACAGCGTGTGACCCTAGTCACATGGCGTGTTGGACCTTCCCCGAAGCTCGACATGTACTTTGGGTAGTACACGGACACAGGATGATCTACATGGATTCAGGCGGCACAAAGTGTAAATCTTGGTAGAGGCGGAAATGTGGAACTCGGAGTGTATCCCGGGGAGACACGGACACGGGATGGAGTACACGACCGTGTACTCCATCACACGGCCAGTCAAGGCCAGCTGTGCGGGTCACCCCGTGTGCAGTTTACACAGGTCGGAGTACACGGGTTGGTGACCATGTACGAGCACATGGCCAGAGTACAGGAAGCCAACCCAGTTACCCAGACTCGACATGTACTCCATACTACATGTCTTGTAGTACTTTTTTCTACACGACCAGCCTCATGACACGTGTTGTTGTACACGGGCAGTACCCAGGGTCGGACAACACGGCGTGTATCATTTATAAATGTCGTGTACTTTTTGGAAAATGGCTTGGTCCTTTTTTCAACGTGCCTTGAACATCTTTCATTTGGGTTAGTGCCCCTTCTTCTTGTTTCCCTGAGGGTCTGGCATCTTTCCCTCACGCGGGATAATGATCCCTTCAGCAGGACTTTCTGTGATAGAGTTAGTCATCCATCCAAGAGGCCCAGATCGAGATCCTCTATCCATTCCAGACCCCAGGTAGAGTCAGGCATCGACGTGACCTACTCTACCGGGCGTTCATCCTCAACCTAGTAGGTGAATTCCGAATGATTTGCAGTATCCACCATGGCCCTGGAAGAGATTCTCATCTGTGTATCGATATATTTCCCAATCATGAGTGTGTCTCCTGTAATGAGTGCTTCTATCTACCATAACATTTCCACTCAGGAGTGTGTCTCCCATATTGAGTGTAGTTATCTCACGTGAAAGTTTCTGACGAACAACACTTCTCAGAAGGACGTCATCAGAGCTATAGGACTCATGGAGTGTGTTCTCCCGGAACAAGCGCATCACGAAATCTTTGAACAGAATCCCTTATGGGGGTATGTGGTTGCATGAATTGTCTCTGGACCACGGGTCTGGGTTTTGAGTATATCTGGTTTTGTTTTATATGTTCTGTAAACATATACAATACATAGCTGACTGTACCTTTACATTATATTGCTTTGTGGTTTTCGGGGTCCTCTACTGAGTATTGTTATACTCACCCCTGCACGGGATTTTCCCACACATCTAGTGTCTTGTGTATATGAGAATCCTTTTTATAGAGTCCAGGGTGGACCAGGACAAGATTGAGCTTTCTGATTTCCCTATAGGCCAAGGCGTTCCTACGACTACGAGCTGCAGTCCTAGTACATTTTGTGCTTACAGTTTGGACTTTTCATTTTCAGAGTCTTGTTTGTTTGTTTTTGGTGGGCTTGTATTTTTGGCCCAATTTACTTTTATAGTACTCTACCTTTCGTTGTACTCTGTTGGTTGGGGTTTATTTTGATGCATAAATTTTGATCCTTAGTGTTTTAATTTTCAGCATTTGTGTGCTTGGGGATGTGTGTTTGTGTACAGGTACTTAGGCAATGCCTCCCATGTTAGTGATATGCCTACTCGGTGCTAGTCACTAGCCCCTGGCCTATTGGAGGTGGGCTTGGGGAGTCACAGTGTGGGCCCCACTGGTACGGGTCATGATAGAGTGGTATCAGAGGGGGTCTGTTCTACCTTAGGAACAAGAGTCTGTGAGTTTGGTTTGTGGCAACAATGTTGAGTGCTTCAGGTTCGGTTTTTAGGCCAGAGACCCCAGTGTTGGTGCGGCGGCCGATGTATCTATACACCAGGACTCTGATAACCTGCTTTTTGACCCGGTTCATGAAAACAATGTTTGTGGGGAAATAAAAGGTTCATGCATCATATTGGAATGGGTTCTGTTTTCCATGTCCTTGGTGTCAGCTATCCAGATATACTCATTGACTGCGACACATCTTGTTTCTTTACAGGATTCCTCCTCGACGCATACCCACAAGGATTCAGTATCACAATCACAAGGATGACCCCCTCAGGGACGAGGCTTCGATAAAGGGACCATCTCCCCAGGCGTTGCCACCAGGTGGTGAACCTACTATACCACCACCAGTAGTGCAGCCAGTGGTACCTGTGGTACTGACCGGAGAGGATCACAGGTTCAGCACGATCCATGAGTTTTAGAGACAGAGGCCCCTTAGGTTCCGAGGAGAGCCCGACCCTCAGGAATCTAAGGACTGGCTTGAAGCGGTGACCAGAGTTTTCCATAATGTGAGGACACTAGAAGACCAGATGGTGATCCTAGGAGTGAGCCTTCTTCAGGGTTCGGCCGAACGATGGTGGAGTCTAACCGTGTAGACTCACGGCGAGGAGACTCTTTTATGGACGGAGTTTGAGTGAATCTTCAGGGAGGAGTTCTCTATGGTTATTCTGAGAGTTGTGCGCATCCAGGAGCTTCTTCATCTCTAACAGGGCAGTATGGAAGTGGATGACTATTCATCAAGGTTCACCAACCTCACCAGGTACTCGATGGATATGGTCAGGGATCAGTACTTCAGATCTTGGACCTTCAAGAGAGGTCTACGGCGTGACATCCGAGATAGTGTCGTGCCTTTATGAATTTCGACTTATGCTGGAGTGCTCGAGTGGAACTTGGTGATCGAGAGCTTCTTGGAGAAGCAGAGATAGCCACCGGCAGTCAGCAGCAGGCAGACAGGTGCAGAAACACCGACACCAGGGAGCCGATGTCAGGCACAGGGATCTGGATGTGGGAGACAACATAGAAGGACCCATGGTAGGGGATCGATAGTCCAGGGCTATCAGGCTGGATCTAGTCAGCCTAGGGAGAAGCGATGCTACACATGTGACGATAGGGGGCATCTCGCTATAGATTGCCCGACACGTCGAGCTGTTGACAGGGATGTTGGGGATGAACCACATAGGCAGAGGCAGAGAATGGAGTTGGTAAATCTGTCAGGCGGCGGACGTGTCAGAGGAGTAGGGAGAGCTACTGGTGGTGGAAGACGCTTCTACTTACTTCCACCACCACCCCCAGGAGGTCCGCACCAGGCTCTAGAAGATGGGGGACAGGGATGGGGACAACTGCATGCGATCGAGGCATACGACCCAGGGGCTCCAGGGATGATTCGAGGTACGATCTGTATCTTTTCTACCTTAGCTGTCATACCCATATACACATGTTCCAATCATTCCCTTATAGCCACTTATCTTGCACAAAACCTCAAGATTCCAGTAGAACCGTTGACTCGATCCTTACGCTTGGAGACACCTACGGGAGGAGACTTGATGATCACGCACCTTTGAAGACAGTGTGATCTTACCCTTGGAGGCGAGAGTTTCGATTGGAACCTCTTGGTGGTAGTGTCGAGGCCTTACGATGCCATTATTGGTATGGATTGGTTATCTTCAATCCATGCCCAAATTGACTATTTTAGGTGAAGGGTGCGGTGTGTCCGCCGTGATGGAATGAGGTTTTCCTTTGTCAGAGAAAGGGAAACCCAGGCAACATAGAATGGGCTCATACATAGGAGGGTGCTTCCGATCACGCATGAGTTGGCTAGCCTTACCCTCGGGATAGTAGATGTTGTGATCTCTTGGTTTCCAGCAGTGGTGGCGGAGTATGAGGACATATTTCCCGAAGATGTTCCAGGACTACCTCCCCGCCGGGAGATTTACATCTACATTGACTTACATCCTGGGACGAATCCTATTTCCTTGTCTTCATATTGGATGGCTCTTGTAGAGATTCATGAGATGATGGTGCAGTTGGAGGATTTGCAGAGCAAGGGTTTTGTGAGACCCAGCGTTTCACCCTAGGCAGCCCCGGTCTTGTTTGACAAGAAGGCTAACGGGAGTTTAAGACTGTTCGTGTATTACTGGCGCCTGAACCGGGTACCATTGAAGAACAAGTATCCACTACCAAGAATCGATGACCTCATTGATCAGCTAAGAGGGGCACATTGGTTCTCGAATGTTGACCTTCGATCAGGCTATCACCATCTACGAGTGCGGGATGAGGATATACCGAAGACGGATTTCATATGCCTCTACGGTCACTATGAGTACTTGGTGATGCCTTTTGGCATGACGAACACCCCCTTAGTGTTCATGGGGTTGATTAAATAGATCTTCCAGTCGTACTTGGACCGGTTCGTAGTGGTTTTCATCGATGACATCCTTGTGTACTCGGCGTCAGAGGAGGAGCACATGAGACACCTACGGATGGTTCTGTACTTACTTTGGGAGCACCAGCTTTATGGGAAGCTCTCAAAGTGCTAGTTCTAGATTCATGAGGTCCACTTTCTGGGACATGTAATCTCAGCAGATGGAGTAGCTGTGGACCCAGCCAAGGTGGAGGTTGTGTTAGCATGGGAGCCACCTCGGAGCATGACGGAGGTGCGGAGCTTCCTTGGGTTGGCAGGGTATTACTGGAGATTCATTCCTGACTTCTCCCGGATATCATCACCGATGAATTCCTTGACCGGGAAGGGGAAACCCTTCGTGTGGATAGAAAAGTGCTAGCAGGCTTTCGAGAATTTGAGACCGAGTTTGAAGAGCACCCCAGTTTTGAGATTGCCTGAGGAGGGTATCGAGTACGTAGTTTTCTACGATGCATCAGGGACTAGGCTCGGCTGTGTCCTAATGCAGTGGCATGTAGTGATTGCTTATGGTTCGCGCCAGCTTAGGCCACATGAGAAGAACTATGCAACCCATGATCTCGATTTGGCAGCGGTAGTCTTCAGATTGAGATGTGGAAACACTACCTATGGGCGAGTGGTTTATTATCTACTCTGACCACAAGAGCCTCAAGTACATCTTCTCACAGATGGATCTAAATCTAAGGTAGAGGCATTGGTTAGAGTTCCTACAAGACTATTATTTTGATATTATCTATACTCCTGGAAAGGGTAACAAGGTAGAAGATTCCCTCAACAGAATGTCAAGATCACAACTTTTGGGTGAGGCGACATAGCACTTAGTCGCGTTATAGTTATCCTTCGTGGATGGAGAGGATACAGCTTACCTACAGTCGATGGTTGTCACCCCTCCACTCTTACAGTGACTTAGGGAGGCATATCTTGGGGATGTCGACTGTATGGATTTACATGCTCAGTTATCCATAGGACATGCTCCCAATGGATATTTGCATGGTGGATATCATGTACTTCTTTTCAGAGGATGCACTGTTGTACCAGTGGAATTCCAGGACGAGGTCCTGAGAGAGTTTCATATATCCCCTTTGGCGGTACATCCAAGAGTGGCAAAGATGTACCAGGATCTCCAACGACAGCTCTGGTGGTCAGGCATGAAGAAGGCAGTAGTAGAGTTCGTTTCTCGATGCCTCACATGCCAGTAGGTGAAGGCTGAGCACCGGGTTCAAGTGGGATTAGCTCACCCCTGGATGTACAAAAGTGAAAGTGGGATGGAATATTGATGGACTTCATGATGAGCTTACCACGGACGTCCAAAGGGAATGATTTCATATGGGTGATCGTTGACCGACTCACCAAGATGGCCCACTTCCTAGCTATCAGGGAGCAGAGTTATGTATAGAGATTGGGGTGCCTCTACATGCAAGAGATATTTTGGCTTCATGGAATACCCTTGACTATAGTCTCATACCTAGATGGCGGCTTCACATCCCAGTTATGGAAGTAATTGCATGAGGCTTTTGGGACTCAGCTACGCTTGAGTACAACATTTCATCCCCAGACGGATGGTCAGACGGAGAGGACCATTCAGGTTCTGGAGGACATGTTGCGGGCCTGTATCTTGGACTTTGGTCGTAGATGGGAGGACCACCTACCACTGGTGGAGTTTGCGTACAACAACATCTACCACTCCACCATTGGTATGGCATCGTTCGAGGTTTTATATGGGAGACCCTTCTGGTCACCGCTTTGCTGGACCGACCCTGTAGAGTCATCCCTCATAGGTCCAGAGTTAGTGCGAGCTACCAAAGAGAAGGTGCAGGTCATCCGAGAGCGGATGAAGACTGCCCAGATCCAGCAGAAGTCTTATGCTGATAGGTGACAGAGACCTATAGAGTTCGAGGAGGGAGACCACGTATTTCTTTGCGTCTCACCTCGATGAGGGTTGCAGAGATTTGGATGAGGCGGCAAGCTATCTCCGAGGTTCATCGAACCTTTCTAGATTCTGTGCAGAGTTGGCAAGGTGGCATACCGCCTAGCTCTACCGCCACAGTTGCATCGAGTACATGATGTCTTCCATGTGTCTTAGTTGAGGAGGTATGTGCATGACCCATCGCATAGCATCTACTGGGGCGAGCTAGACATCGAAGATGAAGTGACCTTTGCTGAGTACCTGGTGGATATCGAGGATCGGTAGGAGAGGATCCTTTGTGGGCGATTGATTTTTTTGGTGCACCTTTGGTGGCAGCACGGGAATATTCAGGAGAGCACGTGGGAGCAGGAGGCCTAGATCCATACCAAGTACCCTCATCTATTTGAGTAGACTTTATTTTGGATTTTCTAGGATGTAAATACCCAAGGTGGGGAGAATGTAATGTCTAGGATTTTTTTGTTTATTATTATAAATATTATATGGAATTATTTCAAGACTGTGCGTGAAGATGGAACATCGTTCCGAGGTCCAGTGAGCCCGGAATGGTCATTTGAACTTTTTTTTAAAAGTGAGTCGGCACTTGTGCGCAGCTGAAGCAGTTTCCAAAACGGATTCCTGGATTAAAAATATAAGTGCACCATTGCATCCGGGATGACAACATTACCAAAAAATGAGGCCAACCTCGACCGGCTTGGGTCGAGGGAAAAAGTTAATTTTTAGATGTTTTAACTAAAATAAAAATAAAATAAATTAACAAGTTTATTTTATTTTCATTTAAGGAAACATCCACTGTAGTGCGGAAACGGTGCAACTGTTTCCTAAATTGATGGCGCGTCATAATAACTTCAAAATGGAGAGCCAATGTCATTAATTCTGCCATGTAATTAAATGAGAACATGTTTCCCTTTTTAATGGGTTAAGGAATTGTTGATAGTTGGCAACGGCTGAGAGAAACCTCTGCCGAATCCACGAGGCGTTGGAGGAAATTATCGGCAACAAATGACAACAGATCAAAATCAAGAATCGCTACACCAAGAACATTGAAGGATCCTGATGACAACAGTAGTGTGATACCTTTTTCAACGATTGATCCTTTCGAAAGGTAGGGGTTGTTATTTTGGTTTCTTTTCCCCATATTTAAGTTTAAACGACGAAGGAGGATCAACCACGAACAAGTTCATCCGCAGATTCGTACATTTTTGCGGGAGGGATTTTCTTTGTGAAGATTATGGGGAATTGATCCATGCTTATGTGGTTGTTGATTCTTTCTCCGTTTAAGCCTATTAACGGGAGCGGGTCAATGTTGTGACGAACGACGGTGGAGGTTCGTTCTTCAATTAGTTAATTTGGATTTTCTTCCTCCATTTTCCCTGCGCGTTCTTCGCGTTATTCATGGGGCGATGAACAACGGATCGTTGTGCATCTGTTCAGAGATGAAACGATCCAAAACAGAAGGTTCTACTTCACAATGACCTTTTGGTGGTGCGGCGATGATGGCAGACGATGAATCACACCGGATCAGAAAGAGCGTTCTTCGAGCATTCTTTGTGCGGGAAGATCGGAACACGTTTTCAGAGCCGATCGGAGGCCCAAAAACATCAGAAGAAGCTTCGTGGTGTCAAGGCGACCAGAACCTGGAAGTTTGTGGTGATCGGATGTCCAGGTTGATGATCAGAGCAGCATGGGAGGCACACCGGGGAAGATTTTCATTTCTGGAAATTTCCAGAATACACGGCGTGTACTTTCGAAGAACACGCCGGGTAGTACTGGCAGTGGCGGCTAGGGTTTCGGGGTCAGAGAAGAATCACACGGTGTGTGGCCCTGGTCACACAGTGTGTTGGACCTTCCCCGAAGCTCGGAATGTACTTTGGGTAGTACACGGACATGGGATGATCTACACGGCTTCAGGCGGCACGGCGTGTACAGCTTGGCAGAGGCGGCTACGCGGAACTCGGTGTGAATCCCGAGGAGATAAGGACACATGATGGAGTACATGACCATGTACTCCATCACACGACCAGTCAAGGCTAGCAGCGCGGGTCACCCCATGTGCAGTTTACACAGGTCGGAGTACACGGGTTGGTGACCGTGTACGGGCACATGGCCAGAGTACACGAAGAAAACCCCAGTTACCCAAACACGGCGTGTACTCCATACTACATGCCGTGTACTGAGTTTTTCTACACGACCAGCCTCATGACATGGTCCGTTGTACACGGGCAGTACCCGAGGTCAGACAACAGGGCGTGTATTATTTCTACACGCCGTGTACTTTTTGGAAAACGGCTTGGTCCTTTTGTTCACCATGCCTTGAACATCTTTGGTTTGGGTTAGTGCCCCTTCTTCTTGTTTCCCTGAGGGTCAGGCATCTTTCCCCCATGCAGGATAATGATCCCTTCAGCATGACTTTCTATGATAGAGTCAGGCATCCATCCGAGAGGCCCGAATCAAGATCCTTTATCCATTCCAGACCCTAAGTAGAGTCATCGATGTGACCAACTCAACCTGGCATTGATCCTCTACCTAGAGGGTGAATTCCGAATGAGTCGCGGTATCCACCATGGCCCTGGTAGAGATCCTCATCTATGTATCGAGATCTTTCCCACTCAGGAGTGTGTCTCCCGTAATGAGTTCTTATATCTACCGTAACTTTTCCAGTCAAGAGTGTGTCTCCTGTATTGAGTGTATCTATCTCTCATGATGGTTTCCAACGAACAGAACTTTTCGGACAGACGTCATCATAGCTGTTGGACTCGTGGAGTGTGTTCTCCTGGAATGAGCACATCATGAAATCTTCGAACAGAATCCATTACAGGGGTATGGGGTTGCATGACTTGTCTCTAGACCATAGTTCTGCGTTTTGAGTATATCTAGTTTTGTTTTATATGTTCTTTAAACATATTCTATGCATAGATGACGGTACCTTTACTTCATATTTCTTTGTAGTTTTCGGGGTCCTCTACTGAATATTGTTATACTCACCCCTGCACGGGCTTTGTCCGCATGTCCGGTGTCTTGTGCGGACGAGCAGCCTTTTGACAGAGTCCAGGGCGGACCAAGATAGGACCGAGATTTCTGAGTTTCCTATAGGCCATGGCATTACTACGGCTACGAGAAGCAGTCCCAGTACCTTTTGTGCTTACAGGTTAGACTTTTCAGTTTCAGACTCTTGTTTGTTTGATTTTGGTGGGCTTGTATTTTTGTCGCAGTTTACTTTTACAGTTCTCTACCTTTCGTTGTACTCTATAGGTTGGGGTTTAGTTGTATGCATGCATTTTGTTCCTTAGTGTTTTACTTTTCAGCATTTGTAGGCTTGGATATGTGTGCATGTGTACAGGTACTTAGGCAATGCCTCCCATGTTAGTGATATGCCTACTCGGTGCTAGTCACCAACCCCTGGCCTATTGGTGGCGGGATTGGGGAGTCATGGCGCAGGCCCCACTGTGACGGGTCATGACAATAAATCAATACACATTTAGTTCATAATAAGATATTTGTTCATAACTAGAATATTGAGAATAAGAGTATTGTATTTCATTATGATTGTGATCCATAATACACACGATTTTTCTTTTATGCTCATCCTAAAAATCTATAAAAGATTCATTATGTGAACCAGAAGTTTTATTCCAAGTACTTGTTTTCATTTTTCTTTCCTTTTAACTTTTCATTTTCCTTCCTCTATTCTATAATTGAAAGACAATTTTCATTTATATGAAATTTTTTCTTACACTCACCGCATCTGTTTTCTCTAGTACGTTTATTATAATTTTTAGAAATATTTTAAAATTTCAAGGTTGGATATAACAAATATTTATCAAAATATTGATGACATGAATAATTTGATTCATCCATAGTAAATTTTGGAGTATATTTTTTTATGTTTTGTATGATTCTCAGTTTCATCTAGCATCTCAGCTTCATACATCATTAAAGACCCAATAAATTATTTCATAATTAAATTTGTCACAAGTGTAGATTGACATATAAATACGGATATTCCATTACACATTGAGTGTAATACTCTAAGTTGTTTTACCTTTTGATCTAATTGTTAAATTGAATCTCTTAAATCCAAAATGCTATTCAAAATCTATTTCAATGTTAAATTAATTTGAGTGATAGTTTCATCCTCATTCATTTTGATTGTATAAAACCATAGTTTTTCAGTACATTACCTTAACTATCTGATATGTTCAGGATGTTCATAGGAAAACACAATAGTCTTCCACATCTCATATTCAGTAAGAGATTGTGATACTCTATTGAATTAATCAGGTCAGGAACCACACAAAATAGAATTCATAGCTTTGCAATTGAGATCATATTCACTTTCTAGATCATTATTCCTACATTTCAATTCCTCTTTAAGAAAATCATAAGTCTTAATAGCCTTTAAATAAATCCTTATTCGAATAATTTTTAAATAGATGATCATACATGCTTTCTAGAATCCATAATTTCCATTATTAACATAAAGAGCACATAACATAGACATACCTTCTCTGGAATCAACCATTTCAAGTTGTATTTGAGTTAGTCATTAACTCATGTTTATTACAGCTAGTAAAATCATTTGATATAATTTATTGATAAGAGATTCAAAAAGTATTTTAAGATATAAAATATACCAAAAAGAACATCATTTGATACCAATTGTTAGGTTGATATGGCTCTGACAAATATATAATAGAGGGTGAATTATTTAGTTTTAATAATATTTTAAAAATGTAAAACGTCTCTCTTGAAATAAAGCAGTCTTTTCCTTATCTCGTAAAGTTGAGTGAGTAGCGTAAATAAATAAAATAAAAGAACACAATGAGGTATAGTGGTTTAGGGTACAATGATACAATAGTCCAATCAACCAATTCTCAACTCTATGAGATTTGATATTTCACTACCTGTTTTTCATATACTAAGAACATTAAATCCAAAATAGAATATTGGAATTTTACACCTTCAAATAAGACTTAACAAACCCTTCTAGTTATTTTACAGGGAACAATAAATCCAATGTTTAGTGAACGAAGCTGAATCTTAACCACAACTAAGTATAAAAAATGGAAACTCTAATAAATAAAAAGTGTTTAATTTTTTGTATGGTACCAGTTGAACTTCATAGATTCCTAATCAACTGAAAAAAGAAATAATATCATCCATAAATCTCAATAAAAAATTGATTTTCAATGTTGCATAGGCTTTCTCCACATATCAAAAAAGAAAACAATAGATATATGATACATATTTATGTCTCTATAGTGTATCTTTACTAACTAAATTTTTATTCTTTTAGAAAATGGTATAATATTAAAGTGTAGTAATAGTAATACAAAACTGCATTAGTAGTAGTGATTCAATAAATCAAAACATGTATATCTCCAAAGTGTATCTATAAAGGTAGAACCGCACAACTATTCCTTACAAATATATCCTCTATATATTTCTCTATATTTATTTCTCTATGTATAAACATCCAACTTTCTACATTCTTGATGAATAGTGTCATTATATTTATTAAGTAGGTTAGAAAAATCTAGGTCAAACTTGCTCTAGAAATATTATAAAATAAATCATGAATATTGGATTTAAATTTTTTTTCAAGAGAATCATAACATCCTATAAGAATGAAAACAATTTACTCCATAGAATAAATGGATTTAAAATAATCATCACAATATTGTGAATCCATCCTAAAATAGCTTTGATACTATATATTATCCTATTAAGACCATTTCATAAATCACAGATAAAATCAAGAATTTAAATCTACATCATTGAATAGTCAAACATAGTGTTCCTTAATCTAACGAAAAAACATAAAATGTAGCGTTAAAAATGTAGGATTTTATACAAAAGTGGGTTTTATGTATTTTATGTTTGTTACCTCAAATATAGGGTTGATTTCGAACGTAGGGTTTGTTATCCATAGTTTCCTTTTTCTCAAATGTAGGGTTCCATCCAAACCTAGATTTTATGAACCATACACACTATTTTCAAATGTATGGTTTGTTCATTACATTATGCTTCCACACGTATGATATGAAATTGTGTATAGAATATGGTAAAACTTGTTTTGAACACTTCATGAAATATTCCTCAAGGATCAAAGTTGTGAATATAACTCTAAAATTATTATTTTAACAAATGTTAATTACTTGGAACATCTTTTAACATCAATTCAATAGAATCATAAATGTGGGTGTTTATGGACTTAAAAAAATGAGTTTATGAAATTGTTGAAACAACATATGCTCAACAAGAATTTTTACATAGATGAATGTACTTTAAAAAATTAATAGATAATGTCTTAAAGAAAATAATATTTTCATTTTAAAATCACTTATATTAAAAATTAAATAATTTATAATATTATGAAAATAAATTTCTTTTAATATAAATAGGTAAACGTTTAAAGGAATAATAAAAGTAGAAAAGAATTCATGATGTCAGAAAATCCATTCATGTAGTGTTACAATAATTATTTCATTTTTAATCAAGATAAAAAATGAATAATTTAAAAAAATGAATGATGATTCCTTTTAATCTATTTTCATGTAAATAAAACTTGGGTAAAACTACGTTTAATAAATAATTGTTTATTAGTAAAAATATTCTTAAAATCAATTTAATATAAATATAAACATATAATTAAAAGACTGATTATAAAATTAAAAAATAATTTTGGTGTTCCTTAAAAACATTATTTTAGTATTTTTTATTTCCCAAGAATGTAAAAAAGGAACTAATATGATAAATAATATAAATAACCATTGGAATGTAAAATTTAGGGTGTTGAAGAAAAAATGATTGTATAATTCTTCTAATGAAAAATTATACATTGACGTTCATAAATAAGGATGAGAATTTTAAAGAAACCCTTACATTAGATTTGACATGCCTTGTAAGTACATTTATCATATTATATAATAAATTTAAATTTCCTATTACCCTATCCCATAACAATATAAATTTTTATAACATCATATATTACCCTATTATAACATTTAAATATCCCATTATTACTAATTCATTATTAAAATCCTCATTTCTGATTGTCAACTATTTCTCTTTTCATGTTTGTTTTAGTATGGTAGCTTTGTTTCATTCATATTTCCCTAGGTTTCATCATCTATAGAATTTTAATTCTAATATAATATCATATAAATTCATCATCATAAAATTTTGAATCAACCTTGAAATATAGAGATTGAAAAATGAATAACATCATTTATCGATATTCCATGTCGTACGTATGCATGAACAATATTTTCACTTTTAGATGGATTTAATGAATGAATGTTATATAATAACTTACCTTTACATGATCATTATTATATAATATATATAATATATATTTATTATATTTATCCTTATTACCATATATATAAATAAAAATTTACAAAATAAAACACATCCCTTCATGGAGGGGGTATGGTACATATGTACGCACGAGCCAAATTATGATTTTCCCATAGATTGAATGGTAAGAAGCTAAGTATGATATTACAATTATAGAGGAATAATTATTTCATAAATATCATATATAAACATTTAACCCACTTTAACAACTATACCTGAATGATGTTGATAAAAAATGAATAGTATCACTACGTGATGGTTGTGCTCCACACATACGCACATTCTATATTTTAACTCCCCATTTGACATAGAAGAAGATGGATAAATATTATGACATGAAAATAATAAAATAATAGAATATCAGGGATACTTGGGTTATTTTATTTGAAGTTTTATGTGTAACATATCAAATAAATAAGGAATAAAACACTTTTATATTTATTAATATTTGTGAATTAAATATTAATTTTACATTAACAGGGATGCTATGTTTGATAGCATACCTGATACGCAACAACATGTTTCTTTGAAATCATACGCTACACACTAATAATATAATTTTATTATTCTAAATGGTCATTAACTCCTGGCCATTGTATTGGTGGGAATGAAAACAATTACTACAATCTGATTATACATGTTTTTTAAATGTATTTACATTTATCTAATAAATGTTAGATTCTTAAAATGTGAATGAATCTAATTTTAAGCATAATTTACATTGAAAGGTCAATTTACCTCCTTTAAATGGAGAACCCTATTTAAATATAGTTTTGGTCACTTTAATTAATTATATTTGACCAAAGAAAATCATTCTTTAGAATGGGGAAATCAAAATTTACTTTTTGTAAATTTTTGGATTTTTTCTGATAAAGTTCATTTTTTAATGAATAGTATAAATATATTATTTTAATTCAAAACTATGTTTTAATCTAATTTATTTATATGGTTAGATTATATTTTTAATTGGTTTTAAAGTGTAATTAGAATATATTTTTACCATTTAATCCAATGTTGGTCATTATAATTAATTTCACTTTGAAATTAGACATAAACAAGTGTCAATCTTTTGATAGTTATTGTTTCTTAAAAGTACACTATTTGTTTTAACAACAAGAATTAATTTTAAAATTAATTAATGAGACTTTTATGATTTTAATTTGGAAAAATTAACACCATTCTTGAATTTGGAATATCAAATAAAGCATAGGCTGAATGTTTTGTATTTTTCTGAAAAACTTCAATTTTTAATGAATAGTGAAACCACTTAGTAGTAGTTAAAAAAACTGACTTTTTGATTTAAAGAAAATTTTACCTCTTCTGTGAATTGAATTTCAAAAATCCAACATAAATGGTTGTTATCAAGAAGTAAAATGTGGTTCAATAAGATGAAAATATTTTTTTGTGAATAGTACCTTTTGACTTTTATTTACCGCAATTAAAGGTAAATTGGGTAATTCAAGGTAAAAAAATATTATAATAATTAAAACTTTCCTTAACACTTTCCCAACCATTATTGGTTGAGTCATTAATGAACATGGGAATCTTTGGGTCGATTTGGGGACCCATTGAGTCACTTGGTAGTGATAATGAAAATTTAGATTAATTAACTTAAAGTAAAGGCAAAAATGACAAATGCAAATATCATTTAGTAAATTAATTTTTAGAAGGGGTTATATAAATTATCTTTTCAACAATAAATATATTCATTGGAAAGATAAAAATATTTCCTATATCATGGTATTTGTTTTATAATTTTTAGACATCAAATAATTTAAATTATTTATGACACAATAATGATGTAGTGTTTGCCTCAATAATAAATCATTTAAATAAATAAGATTATTATGTTTAAAAAATTATCCACAACCTGTCCAATTCCTATTGGATGATTTTATTTCGACCATGAGACATCTTATCTTTGCCGATAATTATTTTGCGACCATTATAAACCTAGTATCATTATATAATAAAATAATGTTTTCACACTTTCCTAAAAAGCCCATCCTCCCCCATATAAAAGGAGTCAAATTCTAACCAATTCCTCACACCTCTTAAGGGATTTGGCTTGTCCAACCTCTACCCAATTAATCTAACTACATCCCTCTCCTCCCACTAGAAGCCTTATCTTATGTATATGTCACTTCAAGAACTCCTTTGGTTCAAACCAAAGGGAGTTACCCAAATTAAAGGTAACAGTTTCTCTTCAACTATTTTCTATTATTTTACTTCTCCAACCCCTAAAATATTTTTATTACTTTCTTTTGAAAGAACACCAGTATATTAAATATACTAGGATTTTTTTATGAAAAGTATTCTAAATAAACTAACACATACCTCTATCTAATGGATGAAGAACATAATTTTTCTGTGGATGGAAAACTAACGCCTCACGAAACGATGATTGTTCAAATATCTCCAACCACCTCCCATGGTGGCCATTATGATGAACTGTATTTATATATGATATATATTATTTTTATGTTTCATTTAATCTTCTGTAATTTCCATTTATATCATGCCTTTATGGTTTCCATTATGGGTAAACAGGATAATCTCATTAGAGGAAGTGTGGACTACTATCCCATCAAAGTGATATGAGTCGTTAATTTCATATGAGGGACATATAAAGTATGGAGTTAATGATATTATATATGATATTAAATATTGAATTATACTGTAATTATAATATACCTATGTATAATTATGTTTTAATTCCATTAAAATAAGAAATAGAAATGAAAGTAGCGTTCATGTGTACGTACGACTTACCATCTCCATGAACGGTGCATTTCATTTTTTACCTCTAAATATTATGTACTATTATAAATACATTAATATACTGGATATATATGATATATAAGATATCTAAATAATGAATATCATTCTGGATATAATGAACCTTTGACCACATGAAGAACATGTAATTATAAGAAGTCCAATTTTGACTCAAGTACCAAATATCGACAAAACGAACATTATTAGCTTAAATGATTACATAATGTCTATAACATGGTAATAAGTGATATAAAATGAATAATAAACTTGAAAAATGTTATTAATAATTTATAAATTATCTTTATTTTATTATTCAGGAGATTAAAGAACGATTGAGTCAAGTCGGACATGAGGTAAGGGATTTTCTTATCTCACTTTTAATTCCGTGAGATTTCCATTTTTTGCCACTTATTCATTGCATGTGGTGTATTTTTTATTGAAATTTGATATATATTATCATGATTTTCATTATAATAATTGTATTCTGTGATTCATATAGTGGTTATTAAATTTTAGTCAAACAACTCAGTTGATTACAACATTGTAAAGGGTTTCATCTCACTTTTATTCCCGTGAAAATCATGCTATATTTTCCACTATTTCCTTTTGTGTGGTGTATGTACTTCCCATGATTGTAATATTTTTGTAATATACTTTCATTTATGATTATTTACATATTAATTGTATGAACCTTCTTTCATGTGGCATATGTTTTGTAAGTTACCAAATCGGTAAGAGAACCTTTCACCCTCCTTTTTTAAAGACTTCTTTTTGTTATGTCTTTTAATTTACATCTTATTATGTTTGGATATGTTCTTCTATATTGATCTAAACATTATGTACAAATGTTGAAGTACCCTTTTTATCTCATGAAATCGTTTTATGAATTTTAAAGAGACGCCGTTAGGCTGTAAAATTTTTATAGGGGAACTTCTTAACCCAATTTCGATTCTTTGGGTTCAACTTCTACTTATTGAATATGTCATCCTATGAATATGTGTGAATGACCTCTGATTGTTTTAAACATAATATCCACTTATATTGGGTGTATTTATATTTTTCAGACATAAGTATGAAATTTATTTATCCTTATTTTAAGGATACCATATTTATAAGTGATTTCATCTCAATTTACATTTCCATTGAAACTTCATTTTTGTTATGCACAAATTCCCTCTTATATGGTTTATATACTTTCATTTGACATATTATATCATTAATACCATTATTATCATGATATTATAGAGTTATGATGAAATGTTATTCTGAAAATATTTGTATTCAAGCGTCTCTCATTTTGTTAAATTCTCTTTAACTAAAATATCGTTTTAAATTTTTTAAAGATTTATTCTTCTAAATATTTATCATTAATGTCCATGTTATAAAATTGGTTTTAAGGATTTATTTATGTGGACATTATGCTTTTAAAATTTAAATTCCATTAAAGTCTTCAATGTGGTATGGGACACTTTGATTCAAAAAAATGTCTTTATTAAATTTTTTTGAAAATAGTTTGATAAGGCATTGATTTTTCCAATATCTTGAAATGATATTTTGTGATTGAAAATGAAATACTAATAGTGAAATGTTTATATTTGAAATATTTTATGTGCTATGATTTTATAATGGTACATGGAAATTTGACGGGTGGTTACATGATTAACCAAATGACGGGTGGTGTCGTGAATACCAGGATGAGTGGTTACGTTATAACCTCCAATGCATTGGGTATGGAAGTTGGTCGTATGGCTATTCAATTTAGTGATATGTGTGGAGGTCGACTGTAATGTTATTACACTTAAGAATTTTTATGTGCCAAGTTACCTTTATATGTTATGTGTTCTTTATATAGTTTTTATGGTAATATTTTGGTTACAAAAGGATAAGTAATGACATTTTATTCTGTGAAGAGTATTTACTACTTCATAAAGGTGAAAAGTATTACTTATGATAAAGTATTCATGGTTTACATGATGTCTTGAAAAACTAATATTTTTCCTTATTTTTGTATCCCTTACTGTGCATTTTATGCCCATGAGAGGTTTTTGAAATGTTTTTCACAGGTTATAAGGAAGGGTAAGATAAAGGAAGTATTCAGGAAGATTTTTATCAGGAAAAGAAATCTGGTTTTATTTAAGGAGTTTTTTTTTGTGAAACATTAGATAGAGTATAAGTTTCTTCTTTGTAATCTTATGAGATGTAATAGTTATTCCCAAATTATCTCAAACTCTAAACCTGAAAAGATCCTCATTGGAAATTATTCATTTAATTCAATATTATGAATGGTTTAAGGCCGAGTCCTTACATTTGGTATCAGAGGTCGGTTTAGACAACATTAGGGATTAGAAGTTTTCGTTGAAGACATGGTTAGTCCCTTTGTCTATTATTTCAGTTAGATCCTAATATTACAACGTTTTTAGATCAAGGAAAGTCAGTTACAAATGGAAGGAGGAGGATCTAAAATGACACTCTTATCTCTTCCTGATGAAATTCTTGCAATAATTATTGCAAAGTGATTTTCAGATGATTGTGAAACTTTTTCTAGCGTACAACTCACTTGCAAGCAGTTGTTTGAGATATCAAACACCTCCAATATACCTCGTTATCATAGCAGATCATGGGTTGTATTTAGGAAAATATTATTTTCACAATATTCTCATTTTTTCAAGAAAGGTAAATATTATCAAGGAATTTTCAAATATTTTACCTTATCACAAGATTTTGAAGGATATTATAATTTTAAAAAACGTGCTGAAGAAGGAGACACTTGCACAACCTATTTATATTTCATTTTAAAATGTAGTCTCTCAGCACATACCTATGGTATATTAAAAGGACCATTAATTTAAAGTTTCAACTCAAATTCGGTTCGACTGTTTTATAAAAAACATGGTTTATCATATGTTTTTAAATTATATGTCATGTATGATTATTTTCTAAAACTATTTCTTTGTGAACACCCATATGACCCATATTGAACAAAGTATATTTGGATGGAGGAAGCAAAGTATTTTTAAGGATATCTAAATCATTTTTGAAATGTATGGACCTTCTACCTATGTGAACAAGATGAAAATGAAACCAAATGGACACCATGGTCAAGGTATTATGTTGTTAATTTTGGGGATCATTTTATTTTATCATATATTGGTGAAATAAGACTTCAAGTATTAAGATGTTGAGATCATAATGAATTTGGATGAAAATGAGAGGTATAAAGAAACCTTTGAGGTTAAAACATGTTATAGTTATTTTTGCGTTTTATAAAAAGGAAAACCCGTAGGATGGGTGACAACTCGCTGCATCTGGTAAGGTCGTAGGAATCGAACCCACAACTAAAGGGCGACAAGGGGTCATATCCTACAACTATCCTACATGAATTCCCTGGTTAGTATGACTTATTAATTTAGTGAAATGTTTTAATGAAACAAGAATAAGTTGATTTTTGATACTTATGTTTTATAAAATAGATATACTTAGTATAGAAAAATGATTTAGAGATTAAGTGATAAAGGTTGTTTGGGAAGACGTTCTATCTTTTGAGAAAACACTATATGCCTAAGAACGATATAATACTATGGGATTTCAATTGTGAAATAGTGGTTGAAATTTTAGTTTGAAAGAATCTCTGTTTTTATTATCGACACGTGATGATTTGATTTATTTATGAAAATGATTAACCTATCACGGAGAATATGTGATTAGGTTAATTACATTTCAATATGAGCTTTTATGAGTAACTGGTGTTACTTGGAGATAAATGTTAAGATGTATCTTGGAAGTCTATGAAATTAAATCCTTATGAGATTTACACTAGTACAAAAACATTTTTTTACGTCACCATTTTTCACGTCGGTTTTTTAGAACCGACGTGAAAATATCTAAAAATAGATTTTTCACGTCGGTTATTATATAACCGACGTAAAAATACATTTTCTCCGATTTTTCACGTCGGTTATATAAGAACCGGTGTCAAAAATCCATTTTATTTGATTTTTCACGTCGGTTATTATATAACCGACGTTAAAAATAAATGTACATCACTTTTCCACGTCGGTTATTAAATAACCGACGTGAAAAATCCTTTTCCAGGATAATATATTCAAATTTTAACTTATTTTTCACGTCGGTTATTAAATAACCGACGTGAAAAATCAATTTTCGTGACTTTTTCACGTCGGTTATTTAATAACTGACGTTAAAAATGTTTAAAAAAATGTAGTTCATTTCTCAGGCTTTAATTTGACAGGTCACGGAGCTCAAACGGAGTTACGGATTAAAAGTTATGGCCTTCAGAAGTTGATCATCTCTAAACGATGTCTTAAGGATGTCAAACTTCGGAAGGCCATAACTTTTAACCCGTAACTCCGTGTGAGCTCTGTGACCTGTGAAATTAAAGCTTGAGAAATGAACTACATTTGTGAAAACATTTTTCACGTCGGTTATGAAATAACCGACGTGAAAAATACCTTTTAACGTCGGTTCTTAAATAACCGACGTGAAAAAGTCATGAAAATTGATTTTTCACGTCGGTTATTTAATAACCGACATGAAAGAGTGATGAAGATTGATTTTTTACGTCGGTTTTATAATAACCGACGTGAAAAATAAGTGAAAATTTTAATATCTTTTCACGTCGGTTATCATAAAACCGACGTGAATGAAAATTTTAATATCCCGCGAACGCGAAATTTCAATTTTTTTACAGCGCGGCATCGAAATTTTGAATTGCCGCTTAAAATTTTTAATACCGCGTTTTCTCATAGAATATCAATTTTATGTTTCCATTATACACCCATCTTAATTTTACGATCATTTATTTCAACCATTATCGTTCCCCCAAATCGACTCTTTTTCTCTCAAACGCGAATCAATTCTTTCTTCTTTCCGCGATCTCGTCAAGGTATATTTAATCATACATCCATGGTTTATGGTTTTTATGATTTGTTTTCTTAAATGACATACCATTTTACGATTATTTCATTCAACCATCATCGTTCCACCGAATCAACTTGTTTTATCTTCAACGTGAATCAACAATTTCTTATTTCTGCGACCTCATCAAGGTATTTGTAATTATTTTACCATGATTTATATTTTCTATGAGTAGTTTTCTTAATTGATATACCATTTAACGATTGTTAATTTATTATAATGATGGATGATTCTTTATATCATGATAAAACTACAAATACTCCTACGGATTCAAAAATTCTTTCTAATATGAAGCTACGGTTGGCTCATTCAATCTTTCCTCGAAAAAAATATCAAACTTCTGATGGTCATAACTTTTGATATGTAAATTCGTTTGAGCTCTATGACCTGTCAAATGAAAGCTTAGCAAATTTTCTACAATACTGTAAACATTTTTTACGTCGGTTATTAAATAACCGACGTAAAAAATGACTTATAACGTCGGTTTTTTCAAAAACCGACGTAAAAAATGGCTTCTTATCGCCATTTCCAGAATGTATTTCATGTCGGTTTTTTTAAAAACCGACGTTAAAAACTATATTAGCCCATTTTTTACGTCGGTTATTAAATAACCGACGTAAAAAATCATATTTTTAACGTCGCTCGCAATAACGTCGCCTAAAAACCGACGTTAAAAAGCAAAACAAACCGACGTAAAAAATGGTTTTTGTACTAGTGTTAGGTTTCAATCACAGTTTGGATTACATTTGGATAACTCTAGGGACAATTGTTTATTGAATATTCTTTGTTGAACATTCAGTTTTGTTAGAACAATTTTGGAGATTAAGAGTACATTCTCTTTATGTGAATGTTTCTCCTTTTTTGGGATTAACTGATCTTGTACTAAATTCTTTGGTTTTAGTTAATATCTAAAGACAAGGGAAATATATAGTTCATCTTTTGTGGATTATTTTATTCTCTCGAAGTTGATTATATCAATTTTAATCCTCATCATATAGAGTAAATATGAGTTTGTGGTACAAATCTAGTGAAGGATAAAAGTCTACATGAAAATTAATTGTGTTTCCTTATGTTTTTAGTTAAAATCATAAATAGTTTCCTCAAAGAAAAGTAACTTAAAACAAAAACTTTGTCTGTTAACTTTTCCTACTGGGGAATCAAGAACTGTTGAATCCATCACATGTTTGTGATTTTCTGGTGGTTAACTTTCTCTCAATCATGTTTTCAATCACTCTCCATACGAACTTGACCCTTTTTTCTCTTCAATATCCATGTTTTCATACATGGAATACTAGTATGGGTTATCTTGGGTCACCTTTTTGCTTCACTTTCTTTCTTTTAAAGTGATAGTTTTACATACTCTTTTTCTGATGTGGGACTTTCAATTAAGTTTCCAAGCCCAATTTTAAAATTTTGAGGACGCAATTCCCAAAAGGGGTGAAGGATGTAGCATCCAAGATAAATAAGGAATAAGAAACTTTTCATATTTATTAATATTTTTGAATTAAATAATAATTTTAGATTAAAGGGGATTATATGTTCGATAGCGTACCTGATACGCAACAACATGTTTCTTTGAAATCTTACGTTTCACACTAATAATAAAATATTGTTGTTGTAAATGGTCATTAACTCCTGGTCGTTTTTTTGGTGGGAATGAACAAAACTAACTACAATATAATTATACATGTTTGTAAAATGTATTTACATTTATCCAATAAATGTTAGAGGCTTAAAATGTGAATGAATCTAATTTTAAGCATAATTTACATTAAAAAGGTCAATTTACCACCTTTTAAATGGAGAACCCTCTTTAAATATAGTTTTGGTCACTTTAATACATTATATTTGACAAAATAAGATCCTTCTTCAGAATGTGGACATCAAAATTTACTTTGTAAATTTTTGGATTTCTTCTGATAAAGTTCATTTTTAATGAAGTGTAAATATTTTATTTTAATTCAAAACAATGTTTTAATCTAATTTATTTATATAGTAATATTATATTTTTAATTGGTTTTAAAGTTTATTTAGAATATATTTTTACCATTTGATCCAATGTTGGTCATTGGAATTAATTTCACTTTGAAATTGGATATAAACAAGTGTTAATCTTTTGATAGTTATTGTTTCTTAAAAACATGCTATTTGTTTTGACAATGGGAATTAATTTTAAAATATATTAATGAAACTTTTATGTTTTTAATTCGGAAAAATAAACAAAATTTTTTAATTCAGAATATCAACTAAATCGTAGGCTGAATTTTTGGTATTTTTCTGAAAAACTTCAATTTTTGATAAATAGTGAAACCACTTAGTAGTAGTTAAAAAAACTGACTTTTTGATTTAAATGAATTTTTACTACTTCTATGAATTTAATTTCGAAAATAAAATATACGTGGTTGTTATAAAGAAGTAAAATGTGGTTCAATAAGATGAAAATAATTTTTTGTGAATAGTAATTTTTGAATTTTATTTACCGCGGTTAAAGGTAAAGAGGGTAATTCAAGGTAAAAACAATATTATAGTAATTCAAAATTACCTTAACACGTTTACAAACTATATTGGTTGAGTCATTAACGACCTTGACATATTTGGGGTGATTTTGGGACCCCATTGAGCAACTTGGGAGTGATAATGACAATTTAGTTTAATTAACTTGAAGGAAAGACAAAAATGACAAAATCAAATATCTTTTCGTAAATTAATTTTTATATGGGGTTATATAAATTATCTTTTTGACTCTATATATTCATTGGAAATATAAAATGATTTCCTATATTAGGGTATTTTTTCTATAATTTTTAGACATCAAATAATTTAAATTATTTATGACACAATAATGATGTTATGTTTCCTCATTAATAAATTATTTAAATAAATAAGATTATAATGATTAAAATATTATCCAAAACCTATACAATTCCTATTTGATGGTTTTATTTCCACCATTAGTCATCATATCTTTAACTATAATGATTTTTGGACCATTATAAACTTAAAATCATTATATAATAAATTAATGTTTTCACACTTTCTTAAAAATCCCCTCCTCCCCCTTATGCAAGTAGACCACTTATAACCAATTCCTCACACCTCTCAAGGAATTTGGCTCACCCATAATCTGCCCAATTAATCTCACTAATCCCTCTCCTCCCCCTAGAAGCCATACCTTAGGCATAATACACTTCAAGAAGTCCTTTTGTTCAAACAAAAACGAGTTACCCAAATTAAAGGTAATAGTTTCTCTTAAATTGGTTTCTTTTTTTTTTACTTCTCCAACCCCTAAAATCTTTTTATTCCTTTATTTTGTAAAAAAATCAGTATCCTCAATATAAAATTATGTTTTTATGAGATTTATTTTAACTACACTTACACATACCTCCATCCAATGGATGAAGAACATAATTTTTCTGTGGAAGGAAAACTAACACCTAACGAAACGATGATTGTTCAAATATCTCCAACGGCCTCTTATGGTGTCCATTATGATGGAACTGTATTTATATATGATATATATTATTTTTATGTTTCCTTTATTCTTCTATAATTTCCATTTATATCATGTATTTATGGTTTCCATTATGGGTAAACATGATAATCTCATTAGAGGAAGTGCGGACTACCGCCCCCTCAAAGTGATATGACATGTTAATTCCATATGTGAGACGTATAAAGGATGGAGTTAATGATATTATATATGATATTATATATTAAATTATACTGTAATTATAATATACCTATGTATCATTAAGTTTTAATTCCATTAAAATAAGAAATAGAAATGAAAGTAGCGTTCATGCGTACGTACGACTTCCGTCTCCTTGAACGGTGCATTACATTTCTTACCTCTAAATGTTATGTACTATTATAAATACATGAATATACTGGATATATATGATATATATGATATCTATTTCATGAATATCAATCTATATATATTTAAACTTTGAACACATGATCAACATGTAATTATAAGAAGTCCATTTTTAACTCAAGTAACAAATATCGACAAAAAGAACATTATTAACTTAAACAATTACATAATTTTTATAACATGGTAATAAGTGATATAAAAGGAATATAAACTTGAAAGAGTTTCTTAAGTAGGTATAAATTAACTTTAGTTTATTATTCATGATATTAAATAACGATCGAGTCAAGTTGGACATGAGGTAAGGGGTTTTCTTATCTCACTTTTAATTCCATGAGATTTCCATTGTTCGCCACTTATCCATTGCATGTGGTGTATTGTGTACTGAAATTTGATATATATTATCATGATTTTCATTATATTCATGTTATTCTGTGATTCATTTTGTGGTTATTATCTTTTGGTCAAATGACTCAGTTGATTACAACGTGGTAAAGGGTTTCATCTCAATTTTATTCCCGTGAGATTCCTGCTATATTTTCCACTATTTCCTTTCATGTGGGGTATGTACTGCCCATGATTGTACTCTTTGTGTAATACACTTTAATTTATGAGTATTTACATATTCATTTTATGATCCTTCTTTAATGTGGTATATGTTTTGTAATTTACCAAATCGGTAAGGGAAACTTTCACCCTCTTTTTTTTAAAGGACTTCTTTTTGTTATGTCTTTTAATTTATATCTTATTATGTTGGGATATGTTCTTATATATTGATGTAAACATTATTTTAAAGTGTTGAGGTACCCTTTTTGTCTCATCAACTCATTTTCTAAATTTTAAAGAAACGTTGTTCTGCAGTCTAATTTTTACTGGGGAACTTTTTAACCCAATTTCGATTCTTTGGGTTCAACTTGTACTTATTGAGTATGTCATCCTATGAATATGTGTGAATGACCTAGGATTGTTTTACACTTAATATCCACTTATATTGGGTGTATTCATATTTGTCACACATAATTTTGAGATTTATTTATCCTTAATTTAAGGATATCATCTTTATAAGAGATTTCAACTCAATTTACATTTTCACTGAGACTTCATTTTTTTATGCACCAATTCCCTCTTATATGGTGTATATGCTATCCTTTGACATATTATATCATGAATTCATTTATTCTGAATATTTTATAATTTTCTGATTAAAATTTATTCCTCAATTATTTGAATTGAAGCATCTCTCATTTTGTTAAAAAATCATTAACTAAAATATCATTTTAAATGTATAAAAGATTAATTCTTATAAAAATTTATCATTAATGTCCATGTTTTAATTTTTTTTAAGGATTTATTTATATGGAAATTATTTTTTAAAAATAAAAAATCCTTTAAAAGTTCAAATTGGTATGGAACACTTTGATTCAAAAAAATCTCTTTATTGAATGGTTTTGAAAATGGTTTGATAAAGCATTGATTTTTCCAATATCTTGAAATGAAATTTGGTGATTGCAAATGAAATTTTAATAGTGAAATGTATATATTTTGAATATTTTATGTGCTATGATTTTATAATGGTACTTGGACATTTGACGGGTGGTTACGTGATTAACCAAATGGCGGGTGGTGTCATGAATACCAGGACGGGTGGTTACGTTATAGCCTCCAATGTATTGAGTATGTATGTCGGCCGTATGGCTATTCCATTTAGTGATATGTGTTGAAGTTGACTGTATGGTTATTCCACTTAAGAATTTTTTTGTCCCAACTTACCTTTATATTTTATGTGTTCTTTATATGGGTTTTATGGTAATATTTTGTTTACAAAAGGGTAAGTAATGATCTTTTATTCAGTGAGGAGTATTTACTAATTCATAAAGGTGAAAAGTATTACTTATGATAATGTATTCATGGTTTACCTGATGTCTTGAGAAACTAACTGTTTTCCTTATTTATGTATCCCTTACTGAGATTTTTGTGCTCATCCCAAGTTTTTGAAATATTTTTCAATGGTTATAAGGAAGGGTAAGATAAAGGAATTATTCAAGAAGATTCGTATCAGGAAAAGAACTCTGGTTTTATTTAAGGAGTTTTTTTTAAAACATTGGATTGAGTAGAAGTTTCTTCATTGTAATATTTTGAGATGTAATAGTTATGTCCTAATTCTCAAAAACTCTAAACCTGAAAATATCTTCAATGGTAATTATTCATTTAATTCAAAATTATGTAAGGTTTAAGGTCGGGTCCTTACGTTATAACATAATTTAAGGTGATAAAATTAATAAATAAAAAAATAAACATATTGGTTAACAAAACTAACATCTTTTCCTGAAACCTTCATTCGATGTAATTTTATGACCCTATGGTCGGTATTTGTGAAAGAACACAACCACTATAATGTGTTTAAGGATGTTAGGTATTTCATTTTTTTGTTTTGGTCCATATAAATTGATAATGATGTGTCAATAAGTAAGGTAAGAAGGTTTCATTTTTATTTTTTGTGAGTGGAACACTTGATACTTTTAAATGTCAGGAAATATTATAAATTCACTTCATTGGAAGCATTTTTCCAAAATGACTCATATTGGTAGGTGAAAAGATTATGTTCAATATAATACATACAAATGACGAATAAGAATGTGTTTATGTTCTTCTTACCATTATATTTTTTTATCCCATTTGTTAGCCATTTTTTATTGTAAACAAGTTAACAAAATTTTTAATCATGAAGGGTTATAGTTTTAATTATAAGTTAAAAATTACATCATAAATGACCAGGGGATAAAATTTAATACCATTTTGAAACTTGTTTGTCATTTGTTTTATGATTTCTAAATAATTTAATAGAATATAATTATTCACAAAATATCTTTAATGTCATTTTTTAAACTATTCATTTAATTTTGAATTAATGACAACAATATAGAAGTTGAATTAAAATATAAAAAATTAAAACAATTATAATATGTTATACTAATCAATAAAATTTTTGTTCCACTATTATTCACCCAAAAAAATTTATATATATAGTTTTATAAATTATTTAGTTGATTTTATTTTTTCTTTCAAAAGGATTGTGATAGTGTCCTACAAGAATTTAAAGTTATTATTTCATTACAAAAAAACTAAAAATGAGCTAATACAATAAAAGATTATTTCCTTTTTCAAATAGAAATCTAAAACTGATCATATCCTCCATTTATCATTTTGTAACAATATTAGAAATATTAAATCCATGTGGGTGACTTTTGTTTTTGAATTTTCATTACATAAAATAATATAAATTGAATTATTAATGGAAAATGGAACAAAAATGACTTATATTAGAATATATGATAGATACAGTTGAATTTTATTAAAAAACAGAAATTGTTTAATGTTTTGGGTGGATTTTGAGTTTTTATTTCGTGGTTTTAACTTGGTTTTATAAATTTGACCTTTATATAGGAGACAAATATTTACCACAATTACTATTTATAATACAAAAATTGAAAGGGAAATATTTAAAATATTTGATCCTCATGATTCCAAATATAGTGTCAATTTTTAAATATTCAATTTTAAGATATGTAAGAACATGATTTTAATATAAATAAATAAAACAAAACAAAATCTAGTTTAAAAACGTGTTTTTAAGCATAAAAATTAACTTATATAAAAATCATGAAAATTGATGGAATGAAATATATTATTAAAAAACAGATCAAATGAAACTTTGAGAAAATTCCGAAAACATAATGGTATTATTATAATTTAATTGAAATAAATGATATTATTTGAAAAATCTATATCTTTTTACTGTTCATTATAAAAATCTTTTACCTCAGAAAGATAACAAAATTTAAACCTATGTTATATTTGATGTGATGATTTAAAAAATGGAATTAATTAATGAAAATTTATTTTATAAAATATGATAATTCCTATTTTAATCTAATTATTTAATTAAACTATATATATTTTAATATTTGTTTATTTATAATGAAATTCTTAATATAATTGATGCTTCGGTGTTACACATGTTCTCTATTTGAATGACCTAGAAATTCACTTTTCTACTATTTTAGAGTTATTTATCAGATGGAAATTGAAAATTTTAATATTTTATTTAATAATTAAATCAATGATACTCTAATACACATTAGGTAACACTTGATAAATGACCTCATATCATTTAACGCTCAACTGATTGAACATGATATTACTGAATTTTTTAAACACAATGTTTGGACGATTGTTCAATATAGATGAGGCTCTAAAACATTTATACATCTTAATTTAATATTTTAACTTATATATTCATCATTTAAAATTAAATATACAATAAAAACTATTTATTTAGTTAGTTTTTTAGATATAACACTCATTGAAATTTTTTTTCATGATTAATACCAAATAAGAGAAGTAATATACATGAATCCACATGAAACATTTTTATTCATATATCTCATCCATATTTTCTTTCCTATTTTTTACATATCATCATTTAGTACTCTCAAACCATGAATCGTATCTCTCTAATAATTATAAACCTTTTCTAACTAATTTTAAAATAATTTAAATATATGGGAGGATAGAAAAAATTAATATCTTCTAAGTTGAGATTTTGGTTAGACTTGAGGGACCAACCTATAATTTAAAAATTATTTGAAATTCTTATTAGTTATATCACATTTAATAACACCACATATTAAAAATATCATTCAAAATATTTAAATTATAGTTTCTTATATTCTTCAGATTCTATTTAAAGAGGTTTTCTTCCATCGTGTAACATAACTCACTTGTGGTTGTTTCTCCTTTTAATGAAATATTAGTGCATATATTTTTATTATTCCACTTCCATTAATGTAATATTAATCTAATCATTTTTACTATCATTAGGTCATGATTTTTGAAACCCCTAAGTATTTCATTGGTTCCATCAACTTGAATATTTATAAGTTTCACATAGTACATGTTTTTCCTAGATGAATCATACATATGTTCAATTCATTCATTCTAATTTCTCTAATATATTCACTCTTTTTTATCGATATTTTGTTTATTCATTTTTTAGGGAGCTAATTTAAATGTATCATTATTAGTTATTGCTGAAGGTTTTATTGAAAACCACTATTTCTATCCGAATAAGAAATTCTATTTTCAATAAAAACATATTTTACTTAGTGTATAATAACATAATTTTTTTATAGGATGGAGGAATTGATTATGAAATCCCTGGATTTATCTATTTTTCAATTTCATTATTAGTGGAATTGGATATATAATGTAAAAAACATGTCATAAAAATAGAACATATTTTTGTTACTTCTTGATTTATATGTTTTTTCAGTAGATTACCATTTCCATTAACACCGTGATCTTCTATACACATACTCATGATGTTCTCTAATCGTCAAAAATAGAAACATATTATAACTACATTACTTTTTGAGATTTATCCCAAGGGTTTTTCAAGTACCATCGTTTTGTTAACTAATTTATTTTTTTATTTTTTGTATTGTACTATTTTAGATACTAACCAAGAGGAGTAATTTAATTTTATAATTATATATCTGAGCATTGACTCATGGTGCATCATATTCTCATATTCCTCCCTTCATTTTATAAGCAATATTTTCCATATACAAGCTTGATTATCTTAGATAATGTTTCCTATCTTCTTGTTGTGTACTCATATGGATAATTCTAGTATTCAAATATATTTTAATCACCATTTTTTATATATATCTTTTAAATTTTTAGCATTAAAATCCCTTATTATTTCTTATATGTTGGATTCTTTTTTATTTTTAAATAAAAGGCCACCTCTACTCTGTAAAACTATTTGTTAACCTTGGAAATACAGTTTTGAATTCTTGGTCCAATAAATGCAGAAATCCCCATTGATCCATGTTTTCAAGTATGGACTGATTCTTTTCTGGGTTAATTCATCAATAAACTCTATATTTAAAACATGATTTAGTTTCCATGGGATCATCTGAATACACCATTCTATCAAACTCCCAGAGAAATTATGAAATTTTTGATTAAAAACACCTTCCATAACATTATTAGAGTCTGATTTGACAACATGTTTCTAATTTATCAACACAATTTGAGAGTTCGAAGTCTTGAGATTCATATTCATATTATTCTGTTTATTATTTCTCTTTTCCAAAAGTCATACTTCTCCATATTAGTAATAACATTTCTATTTATGAATAGTTCAAGAATTGTTTTACACATAAGGGTTTGATAATTTATTTATTGATGATATTCGATAAGTGATTTTTATGGACGTGTTGACATGATGGAATGTTATTATTTTCTGGTTATTCTTTTAGGATTCATACATATTCATTATATTGATAATATTTGAAGAATAATGTTACATAATGAAAGAATTAAATATTTTTAGATGGATGAATCAATAAAGTAATACCTTTATATGTGACATAAGATAGGTTTTTGTTAGTGTGGATTCTTTGTATGATTAATGTTTTTCACTTAGTATCATGACACTCTACTTGAGAACCTTTTTCACACAAAAAAATCTTAAGAGTTAAAATGTATACATCATAGAATAATTATCTACCTCATTATTGAATGTCCTGTAAAAACAATTGTCCAGGAATTGGATTGTGATATTTTATCATCCAACCATTATGAAAGTATCCATCAGACTTCAAAAAATCCTAATATATGAGGTAATTTTTCTTTCCACTAACACTTCTCAAAACATGTGAATGTAAAAGGAAGACATTGAAATTTGGTAGAAGTGTAGATGTTTATTGAGAATGTGTTGGTAGACACATGACCCTTATTATTATATAGATTCATGTGGGATTTAAAATACGCTCATTGATGAATCCTTGTTTGTATAGAAGTTTAATTTAAAAAGAATGACTCTTTTGGGGTAAAAAAATGCTAAAAAACACCATAATACCCATAAAAATTCCATTAAATATATATGATTTACATCCCAATGTAAAGTCAATGACACACACCATATCATAAAGAACTATGTTGTATAGGTGTGTAAGAGATTTACTATGTCATATAAGTTTCCTGGTTTATTAATCTATGGATAATAGGTTATTCCATAATCATTTTAATTAAGAGTAATCAACTATATGAGAACTATATATTATGCAGGGGGTGTTATTTATGATATCTAGATGAAGTTATTATTTTCTAAATATATAGGTTTCCATGCTATATAAATGTTTGATGTCATAAGAATATTATTGTTCAGAGGATTTTGAGAAGATCATTGTTTTGATCATTAGATCAAAATATGGAAGTTAAATAGCGAGGGAATATTAAATGTATTCAATAGGAGTCTATTCCATAGAGAGGTATACCATATTTCTATATTTTAATGAACTCTCTTTCTATAATACTATATAATTTTATTTGAAATTGTAAATTCGTAGATGTATATGAAAATTCTATATTAATGGGGAGCACACCAAACCAAGAAGTTAAATAAAATCCTAAAATTAAAAAATAAACAAAAATAGACTGATATTGATGGGGAATTTCTCACTTTACTTGGATTTATTATCACTAAATAAACACACTAAATGTGAGGTAATATTGTAGAAAATCTAAAGAATAGGGGGAGTTTAATTAATTATAACTATCAAATTAATGGATATAGGATTATAAATATAATTTTCTATGTTCATCAAAGAAAGTATACGATATTGAAGAACTGAACTAAAATAGATTAAAATAAAGAGATTATTGAAAATCAAAATCTCTGAAATTAAATGAAATTGCTCCTCTAAAATAATTAAATATGAGATAAAATCATTTGGAACCCACTGATGATCCCTACAAATAGAAAAAGTGATCATTAATGTTTAAGAAAGTATGAATTTCATGTCAATTATAGATAGTGTATAAATGTGTTCACAATACTTTTTAGGGAATGTTGATATAGCTCTAGGTTATGTTCAAATTAGGTCCTTAAAAGTGAAACTATAGATTTAAAGGAATATAAATATTATATTTAATTAATATTAAAATAATTGATATTATATATTATTAGGCATTATGTACTTATTTTCCCCATTTTAATTAGTGAGTGAATGAGGGAATTTAAAGGAATGTGACCCTTAAGAGATATTATATCTTCCCTAAACCTTGGTAAACTAATTTATCCTATAAATTACAAATCTTCCCTAATTCCCACAAGAAGTTATATTATTTATTCATTCAAATAACATATTATTGATTAAATGCTCTTTAGATTAGTAAATATATCTTAAAAAACTAAAAATATAAGTTTCCTATGTGCCTTCATTTTGTTACTTTATAGATGATATCATTTTTAAATGATGATAATGATAATCATATGCAAAATGATAAAAGTGATAATTCATGAAATTTTATCAACATAAGAATAAAGAGTAAATTATTTGAACCATAAGGTTATTAGGTTAGGATCCATTAAGGTAGTGATATTTTAGTGGAGAAGAATAAATTTTGGGAAAATAACTAACTGCGTAATTCACCCCACCCACTCATGTAAGTATCGCCTAATCCCCTATGGGATATAGAATTAGTATCAAATAATATGATATCTTATATATTCAATTGTATTAATCCTATTGGTTTGGATTTTTATGTTTTATAATGTTATCATATTATATGTTACATTATAAATTGAAGGAAAATTGAAGAAGAAAAAGTCTTGTTGTAGAACTACTCTAAAAAATTGTGAGATACTATTGAATGGGATTGACATCCTTAAGAAGTGAGAAATTTAAAACAAATACTGTGAATATATTACTTAATTTATTGATATTTTATGAATGATTAAAGAGGATATTAATCCAATTAATTTTGTATCCAGTGATAATGAATAGATTTCAAGAAGACCAAAAACATAATATTCCCTCTTATCAAAAAAAATGGAAGTGTATTTTGAATAATAGAATATTAATTCGAATGAGTGAAAAAGTATCACGATATTAGAATCAATATTCTAAATATTTATATTGACTAGTTTAAGATCCTGAAAAAGGGATGATGAGGTGGCCTCTAATCTAATAGTGAATAATTATTACCAAGATGAAGAATTAAGGTGATTCCTAGAATAGTAAAAAACACAAATCTAGTATTAAGGGGATAAATGAAAATATAGAAGAGGATTATGATATGAAATAAAAGAAAGTTAAACACGAGTCAAATCAATCACAACCTATTGATAAGAAACAAATATTATTATAATATGAGCTTCTTAAAAAAATATATTGAGTAGATTATTTCAAATATGGAGGAGCATAGTGATCTTTTGGAAAATATAGCCAAATAATTGAATGAATATTTTTATAGTGGAAATATATTAAATAATAATATAAATTTTTATGATGAGAACAAAATAATAAAGATTCAAAAATTAGTTGATGGGTTAGTTTTTTCCAAGAAAGTGAAAGGAAAATCTAATGATTGGGTTATGTGAAATATTAATGATTCTTTGAATTTAAAATTCCATTATCCTTTAGTTACTGATATTGAAATAAAAGATAATAATTTCACATCATAGGGAAATAATGAAATTATAAGGATGTATCCATGACCATACTATATGGGTAAATATTTAATTTATTATGATTAATCTGTTATGAGGAATGGGAAGAGATGATCCCCATATATTCCTATGAAAAGAAAACCAATATAAATTCTTGGAACATATATTGAAGAATTATTATCCGAGAAAATGAAATTTATATGAGAATTTTAATTAGGATTAAAAATATAATCTATTTTTTAGTGATGCATGGATACCTTTCTAGTATCTTATCTAAGGAATTGAAATAAATAAAATTGTAATGAACTAGTGGAATAATTTAATAACAAAGATACCAAGTGAAACTGATAATAAATGTATATTATTTTAACAATTATTACAATGTTAACCATGTATATATTAAATATTTATATACTAACAAAACTCATGTTAAATATAAAATCAACCTGATTCATCCCATTATGGTGGTGATGTGAAAAAATATAATGTAAAAAAGTATCATATCATGAAAAATAAGACATAAAACCATAGTAAAAAACTGAAGAAAGTGATACTTCTATGATCGTTACAATCCATTCCAGAACATCTAAAATAAATTGTATTAGTCAAAATCACTATGATGTCTCCATGTGACCAACTATAAACTCCAAACCATAATTCCAACAAAATAATGAAGGAAATGATGAAAAGGGCATACCACATGGTATATAATTCCCTTCCATTTACCTATGTAATGTAAAAAACTTCTTAAACCACCCAATAGAAAAATTATAATGTGAGAACAAAGCTTAGAAGGATACCACCACAAAGACTATAAAAGGAATCATAAAAAATTCAATAGTAATAGATTTTAAATAAAAAATATTTTTTAAAATATTTTTCAAAAATACAAACTCATATATAAATCAATTTGTTATGTTTTCTTAAAATCCTTCCAAATTCACAAAACTAAGATTGGGAAAATTATAAGTGATAAAACAGGATAGAATATCCACACATATTATTGTATTAATGTTACTAAATATCCATTAAATCACCCATCATAATTAAACCATGTGATACAACCTAAGTTGAAAAACATGTGAGAAAAAATACATAAAAAATTCTATCATGCAATAAACAAATTGTAAGTAAAAAAACACTATATTGGGCCCTAAAATATAAAAATATATACTTGACATATCATAATTCTAAATCATGAATACATAGGTATCAAATAATATCGAGTCCTGGCATAGTATATCAATTTTAAAAAAATAAACCCTAGTAGTTCTACCCACACTAGGGTCACCAATATCCCTTTCCTAATGGCCCAAGGTTCCTAATGTGCCTTGTTTGTCAAAATAAAATTCAAAATCATGCTCAAAATTTCTAAACAAAATAAAATCTACCTCATTCTAATTTAGTGTTTAAAACCCAATTTTGAATCAAAACCACCATTTATGAATTTAACAAAATACTTAGTGTGAATTTTTTTTATAATCCCCTTAAAAACATGAATCTTCCCAAGAAATAATTTCATACCAAAAATAAATCCAATCCAATGAATAAACCAAAGTAATTCTACAATCATGAAAATAAATTCCTAGAATTAAACCATTATATAGAAACACATACCTTAAAATAGATGTAGAAAAAAACATCCAAAATGGAGATCAGGGAAGAGTGGATCTAGTCATCATGATCCTAGATATATATTGAAATAATGAAAATTATCAATCAAACTGAAAATATATATAGTCAAATCCCAATATGGATCCAATAAGATGATAGGAGAACTCAACTAGAATAGATCTTTAAATAATAGGGGGAACCAATTTAAAAACACAATATACCTAAATTTTAAACATCAAGAATGATGGAATTCCACCTTGGATCCTAGGGGAGAGACCTACAATGAACTAAGGAAGTATTAGGGTGAGACAAAATGTGATTACAGTGTGATTATACATAAACCCAACCATGGAAGAAAGGGTAAAATCCATGTTTTTATGACATTATAAGGAGAGAATGGTTTCCTGGAGGAGGCCAAATGATTAAAATAAATGTGTCCATTATTCAGGCACACATATTGTATATTATATATGGGGGTCTAAGTTTGAACAAGATGACATCATGTTTGGTGAAAACTATTGTAACACTATGTAACAACCAAATAAAACAACTAAACACCCCCAGATGATTCACAAGGCATGATATACCGTCTGAATAAAGATCCTAACACTCTGAAAAATTCCACTATAACATCAAAATGGAATACTAGATGTTTATCACACAATTAAACTAACAATGAACTTTAACTGTGTAACTGTCCATTTTCTCTCAGAATCATATTTTTATTAATCTATGATTAAAAAAATCTTTTCAGGCCCCAAATGAGAGAGGCCAACGCTCATCTATGTTATACCTATAACCTAGAGTGAAACACAATTACCCCCACCATAAGAACATTATAACCCTTAAAATACCTGAAGATCATGAACTGGTAAAGATATAAGGGTAATGTTTCCTCATCATAGAATCCCACTCCCACACCTCTTGGTTATCCCATATTCACTTAAAAATTACTTGGAATGAGGTAATCATATTACCATGTAGTACCTTACCCTAGAGATCCATAATCAAAACATGTATCTCAATGATAGTTGTTTTGAGCCATAGATTAACATTGTCCCATTCAATCACATGTGAAGGACCTGAGGGATTCCTCCTCTACTATGAATCATGATACACATCATGGATAAAGGTAAAATGAGATGGAAATTTCAATTGATAAGCCTCATTTTCGAGTCGCTCCATGTTCTCAGTGGGGCCAACAATCCTTAGTGAAAACCTAACCTACTTTCCCAAAAAATTATTTCTCAAGTGAGGTAAAACTATGAGAAAAAAATAATCAATAACATCAAACTATATTGGCTGACTAATATGGTCCACATAAGATTTAAAATGGCTCTATGAAGTGAAAAATATCTTCTGGATCAACATCACCTTTATTGTCATCTCTTGAATGAGACTCTACCCAAACAAGTAACGCTCTCCTTAATCTACCCAGCACAATAGAGATATAGCTATTTTCATTTTTTTTAATTCTTCAAATGGAATCATATTTATCAAATGATGATAAAAAATGGTTGTATGATAATTTGACCATAAGAAAGTACTTTTCAACAGATCCTCCAATACCAAACATGCTAGTTCAGATTATATCATCATAAACCTGGATAGCTTCCTCTATCTGTCAGTCCGTCTGTTGATAATAATCCATCCTAAATTTTAACTGGGAACCCATCACCTTATGTATACTATTACAAAACCTATATGTGAAACTTTTGTCCCTATTTGAATAAAATATAATGTAAACCCCATAAACTCTCACAATATCTCAGATAAAAAATCCTCTGGGATATTATACCTTCTTCATCTCCATAATAGGTATGAAATGAGATGGTTTTGTAAGTTTACCAATGATCACCCAAATGACATAATTCACACTTGGATTATGTGTGAACTAATTATGAAGTCCATGGAACTCTCATCCTATTTCCAAACCTAAGTAGTTAATGTTTTCCACACACCACCAAGTATCAGGTGTTTCACTATAATTTTTTGAAAAGTGAGACACCGCGAAACAAATTTTTCAATGTACCAACTCTTCCCTGACACCAAAACTAAAGCCTCGTGTTTTTAAACATGTTATTATCCCCAAGATATACGGAGAAAGATGAGTAGTTTGAACTTTCCAATAACACTTTCCACATAAAAGATATAACTATCCTTATATAGAAGCAGAAAGATACATTGGGAGATTGAGACCTCTCACCTATGGTCTCCCAACAATAAAATATTTTACCCAAAAATTAAAACTCAATGTATTCCACTTTAATGAGATAAAATATCCCATAAAGATATGAATAATATTTTATAGAATATATTTAAACTTATCCACTAATCTATTGCACTACAAATATCAACTTAGGAAACAAATTCATTAGAGACTACTCAACAAATGATTCCTTCAATGATTTTGTTGGTAAATTTTAAATCAATTCATCTGAAAACACATTCCCTTTCATAAAACTGTATGAAATATCAATATCAAAATTATAAAGATACTCCACCTAGATTATTTGTCATAAAATCATATCCCTTTGGGAAAATATATATTTAATGCTCTAATGATCAGTATACATTGTAAACTGCTCCCCAAAAAGATAGTGGAACTGCATTTTGGGGGCATGGATAACTGCTGCCAACTCAAGATCATGGGTACATTCATTCATTAATGAGAGACATAGGCCAACACATGTTTCCCTTAAATGAAGACACATCCCAAATCCATACCATAAGCTTTAAAGAAATCATCGTAACCCAAACATGGTTTTTAACGAATCAAAAAATATTATGAAGTCAGCCATACCATTATATCCTCAAAATATCAAAAAAATTATTCTATTAAAACTTTATACCCTTAATGGTTAAATATGTCATCTATAATTCTAGATGTGAGAAATCATTAACAAAAAATATATAGTAACTTGGAAAACCCAAGAATCATCACATCTCAAACACATTAATAGGATACTCCAAGGACATAAAAGTTGATATCCATTCAAGATCCACTAAGATGCCCATATTATATATCAAATTACATATAAAAATATCTTCCATGATCCAAAAATAACATTTGTAGATATTATTAGAAATAATATTTTTTATTAATTTTAGATGATTAATATCTAAATTGTCCATATACTCCTCCACTATTTTGGAGTACACCAAATTATATTCCATGAACACCAAAATATAGTTTTCATAAATCGATGAAAGATTCATTTCATCAATTACATAAATACTGATGGAGCATTAGTGAGACCAAATGGAATAAGCAGAAACATGAAATTCATATACCAGGTCCTAATTGTTGTCTTAAATAATTCTACTTCTCAGACTATCAACTATGAGTACCCTAACCTTAGGTAAATCTTCAAAAACCAACATAACCCTATAATCTAGTAAAAATCATCAATATTATGGAAATTATATTTTTTCCTACGAGTACCAAGATTCATATTTTGGTAATCAATGAAATTTATGAGACTCTTATCTTCATTCCTAGAGAAGAGGACATTTGAAGTCAGTAGTTATACAAATATGATGAAAAAAAATTATTTATCATATAGATCCTCTAGATAGAAATCATGCTTCACTAAAACAGAAGGTTCTATTTGATTTTATCTAATAGTAATGTGAATTAAACACTGGATCAGTTCAATAATAAACTGAATATTTTTATATGGTGTAAACCTAGGAAAATAATTCAGTAGACCTTAAGGTATACATACACCATTAAAGTAAGTGGACTACCAAAATAATGGTCAATGGAATTAAGAAAAATTTCAAATAACTAGAATGATATTACCACAATATAAGGAATAACATGCCCAATGATTCCAAATCTAGATTTCTAATCACCGTAAAAAATATGGGTGAACCCATTAGAATATGAAAAAAGAACCTAATTATGATTACAATCTATCCGGGTCTTAGTGTTAATCGTTAAATCAATTCCATATGTCATGTCAAATATGTCAATATCAATATCTAAAATGTCTAACATAACCAAATATTTAGCTAACACCACCCAACATGTGGGACACTAGAAACCCTATTTAGAACTCTTTCCCAAAGGTATGGAAAGATCCAAAAATATGGAATAAGTTCTAAACGTAAGCCCAACATGTCAACTGAATTTGACTATATAAAACAATTAATATCACTTTATCCAAAAAACCTAGCATGGTAGATGATGAAATTATCATTGTAACTATAACAATACATAATGGTCATACTCAATCACATAAATCCATCTAGTATTTTCCATATAAACATACCCCATAGCATAAGGATTAAACCAAACACCCTTGGAAGCATTTTTATGAACATGAATACCCATAGTGTGAGTGGATCCTACCTTACTACAATGGGATATCCTTTAAAAAAATAGTTTAAATGGAAATATAATCTTCCAAGATGACAACTATTAAGACCATATTTATAGTTACACATTGTATGACCACACATTCCACTCTAATATTAGAAAAACTTATGTTGTCTCTATGATTCCCCTAAATGTAATCCCAAAGAAAACTGAGCACCCATGCAGTTCCATTTTTGGTCAAAATTCATACTCTGGATAACAACTACTCCAAATGAAGCTCCACCTAAACTTGGATTTCTGGATATTTCACCCTTCACCAAAGATTCATTGTTGAATAAATCCTTTAAGGATATAAGGAAAAGAAGAATAAACATTGACTAAATAACCGAGCATAGTCCCAAATTAAACCTATAAGAATTAATATACTCATTGATGATAAGATTTGGTGCCAGATTCAATAGCTCAGAAAAATGGGTTGAATAATTCTGAATGGTACACTACCCTTTATCAATGGCCATAAATTTAGGGGTCTTTCCCACACGTAATGTTTCAGGGTAAATCCAGTGATTGAATAATTTCATGAAAGAAGCTTAGGTAATGTACTTGTGTAAATTAAATTATATGATGGGGTCCCACCAACTAATTCTCAGACCTTTAAGAATATTCATGGATAAACACAACTTTTTTTCCACATGGGTCTGTAAAATGTATAGGATTCCCTAAATCTTTTCAATACACTCCTCATATTCATAGGGTACCTTTTCACTATGGAATTTAGGTGGATGCTTCTTAGTGAATCCAGAGCCAGGATCCACCACATGTATTGTGTTCCCAAATCCCACTTAACCAAGAGTCTAATTTGTATGGTTTATATCTTCAAAGAAGTAAGGTTACACTGGAGTATTATCATACGGATCTTGTATCATGTCATCCTAAACTATATTTGGATGAGATTATATCATATTAATTTTCAATTAAGAATGAGAAAATGACAAACCATCTTTTGATCATGCTTCAAAATATTATGGCCAATTTAAGAATTTTATTTCATGATTTAAAAAATTAAGAATATAAAATCACGAATTAAAAAAATTAAAAACAATTCTTTAAAAAGGAACATGTCCATTAAAATAAAATACACTTTTCAGTTAATTCATATGACCTCAAACTCTATGTCTAAATCATCATATTAATTTACTATCCTCCCATGGCTATTTGAGTCATGAAATTGAAGTGAGCATGCCCAAAATACACTCCCTCGTAATACCTAAATTATGATGGCCCGAACACATTTATACCCATTAAACAGAATCATAATAATTCATTTTTAACACACTTATGGTTGATAATCCTATTGATATCATTCTATCACAAACCAACCCATGTCAACTCGACAAGACACCCAAGACGTCTCATCACAATATGTTGAGGTTCAAAACATATTTAAAAGGAAAAACCCATGAAAACATGAATTATTCAAATAATTCCCTTTAAAACATAAATACATTCAATTCAATTAATAAACCAAATTAATTTTACCATGAAGATAATAAATTCATAGAATTAATTCATTGTATAAAAATACCTACCTCAAAACATAGGTAGAACAAAATGACTTAAAAATTGAGACTGAGGAAGTGTATATCTATTCATAATGATACTATTTACAAAATAAACAAAATTTATTATTCAAAAATCTCATTATATCCATCATCACAAACCAATTGGATTAAAAAAGATAAAAGGAGAAGATATCTAGAATTGATCCTCAAAGAATCGGGGAAACTGGATAAAAAAATGAAACATACCTCAATGTGATATATCAAGAATGAACAAATTATAGATATAATCAAAGGAGAGTGACCTATAAAGAACTAAAAACTATTAAGATGATCCAAAATGATATTATGGGAGATTATACTTGAATTTACAATGTAAGAATGGTAAAATAACACTTTCTAATAGTTTAAAGGGGTGGGAGAACATTTTCTTGGATAAGGCCACACAGTTAAACAATGTACATAAACTATAAAACCCTATTTTATATTTTACCTTATAGGGAAAGGTTTTCACTAGAGGTATCTATGGTTTAGTAAAACCATTATCAAACTATGTTACACCCCTAGACAACCACTAGGCACTCCACAGGGTTCAAAAAACATGTTGCATGGTTTGACTAACCATGCTCAAACTGTGTCAAGCACCACTAAGTTCTCGTAGATTTACAACACGTGGTTTTCTCATGGTCAATATAAATTTTCACTATAACAATGTCCCTTCATGTTTCTATAAAATTCTATTTTTCTAATCTTTGATCCCCCTAATCACTGAATTCCCTAAAAGAGAAATACCAAATCTCATCTAAGGTATACCTATGGCCTGGAGGTCATAAAAATTTCATGATATGTTCTATTTGTGTTAACAAGGAATACTGACCCCCATACCATGATAGATCAGTATACATATATATTTACATTTATATTTAATATGATTTTTTTTATGCATAAATATTATCTCCTTAGTAAAGATATCTTAGTGAAGAGTTTAAAATTTATATTATAATCTAAAATATCATTAAAATCCAACAAGAATATTTCGAATAGATAATTAAATTTACATGTTGTAAAAAAATAAAGAGTTCTTTTGAAACAAGTGTACAAAAGAAAAAAATATGTGAAAAATAAAACAAATCCTATATGGATAGTCCAAACACCCTATCTATTTGGTAAAAATGATTTACTTGTCATAAGAAGTGGAATATTTGATATCGGGGTTGCCAATGTAAAATAATATATAGTTAGTTGGGTTATGTAGAAGCTGAGAAACACAATAAAGTAGATAAGATATCATATTACAAAAAATCTCATTCAATTATTAAAATGGACTCTAAATTTGATTAATATGGAAAAATGGTCATCCCTAGTAAATCAACATCTACTAAACCATGAGGAAAGTGGAGGAAATTTTCTCTCTAAATATTATAAGTATTTATAATTTTTTGGAAATGTATTATTTTTTCTATATATAATAGATAATATAATTTTTATCAAAAAGAATAGTAAATAAGATCAATGTAATATTATTTTAGGATGAAAATTTTATACACCAAAGGTATTTAGTGATGTTTCACATCTTATTTTGGTATCAGGATGAAATAGGTGTATGATAGAAAATAAAATCTCTAATAAAGATTTCAAGAAATCGATAACTAATGTAGTATGTCTCTTAATTTAATGAAAATGATAACTAAATTAGTAATATCTATGTATGTGGGTGTAAATTAGGAATCAATTTATGTAAAAACTATTCACGAAACATAATAAATTATTATGATAAAAATGTTATATAATAGTTTTTGTCAAGATAAATTTTAAATGGAATAAGTAATCTTATAAAATTTAGTATGGAATGATAAATTAATGATGGTATAAAGATGAAAAAGATGTTAATTTTTTAATTTTTATCATACTATTGGTATCAACGAATTATATTATTGGATACTAAATGATTCTATTCATTGAAAACGATTTTTAAAAAAGTGGTGTCAAGAGATCATTTTACATTTCGATGGAATAATGTTTTTTCATTTTTCAATGGTTTCGTATATTTATCGATGAATAAATATTCATATAAAGTAATTTAGGTTCATGTGATATCACTATTTCATTTTTAATAATGTTCCATCTATTGATTCATCGTGTTTTATGTTTCCCGCACAATATAATTTCTTTTTTATCTACTATTGGTTTATGTGATAATTTGTTGAGATAATATGGTTTTTCCCTTTATAATGTGGGATAAATAATATATTACAGTTTTTTGTATCTAATATGTGTCATAGTTATCTCTTTGGAGGTTAATATAAATATTAGTTTCTTACATTGGGTCCATGATCCATAAGTTTTGATGTTGTTTTTGAGAGGTGAAATTCTATGCTCTAAATATACTCAATGGACGTACTTGAGCTAATTACATTGTCATTGGGTTTTTAGTATAAAAATATATAGTTGGATAGACCAAAATAAATTTTTTAATAGTTGTTAAAAATGAATTGATTATTTAATATGTTATTAAATCCAAAAGTAGATGTGTTTTGATATTCTAAGATATTTTATAAATCTTACTAAAATATGGCAGTTGATTCTAGGTAGGGTACCATTTTATATATTGAGTGAAGGAGATAAAATTTTTTTACAATGATATTATTTCCAAAGGGATATTATAAAATTAATTTATGTCCTTTTAAATTATTCAAAAAAAAAATAGAGCACAATTAAAGTTAAGTCTCATATTTTTTATTATAAAAGTGTGGAATTGTTTGAAGAAATATGTTTATAAATTTCAATCATAAGATTGATGAATGTTTTATGATTTATATCTAAATTATAATTTAATATTTTTATTGACACGTATAATTTCATTTCTAGTGAGGGGGGAGAGATAATCAACCTTAAATTAATCAATATTTTTTGTGGATATTCATTTCATTCGGTCATGATTATATCAAATTGAACATAAGGGGATATTATCAAAAAATATATTAAGGGGGTGATAGGTGAACCCCTAAGTGTTTGTATTTTCTTACTTAATAATATGTGGTGATTTACTATTATTAAATTATTGAAAACATATAATGTTTGATTTGGTAGTTAGGATTAGTTGGTTGTTATTGATTAACTAAAATGATCAATAATCAAAGAAGAAGGAAACAATTATTGGAGATAAATATATCTGAAAGAAATATTTTACCACAAAATAAATTTGGTTAATAGATATGATATATTTGGTAGGATTAGCCTCGTTATTTTATTAGAGTTTCAAATTATATGTAAAAATAGTAGACTAAATCACGTCCATTTTCACTGAGAAATATTAAGATCTGGAAAATATATATTATAATGTATTGTTATATTCCCTAAATCAAGTGAAGGAAAAATATAAAATGGCCCCCCATTATCTAAGGCTATTCGATCCTCTATCCACGGAGGAGATGGTTAGGTGAGGTAAAATAAATCCCACCTTTAGTGATAGTGAATGTAAGAACTAACGCATATTGATAGTGGTCATTGTGAAATTGATCCAAAATTATAAGGAACCACCAAAAAGGATTAAAGAGAACAAATGGGGATACATATGACCCACATGGATAAATTAGGATAGAAGGTATTTAATTTTCTTTCTATAGTGAATCCTATTTTATATAAAATTTTAATTTCATAGGAATTTCTGTTGTTGTTTAACAATAGATTCAGATCAAAATATAATACCAACCACAATGTTGTAGAAAGATAAAGAAAAAACTAATTACATAATTTTAATAGAACATTCAATTTCAAAATAAAAAATTCTTCAGAGGTGATCATGTGACTTATTATGTCAGTATTTTATCAAGGTTTCCGACATAATGGAAAATATGCTATAGAATAACCATACGAAATGAGATGTGTGGAAATTACATAAACTCCTTGTGAAGTAGAATTTTTTATTTATGTAAAATAAATTATTTTAATATTATTCAAACAAGTATCCAAAGACATTATAGATAGATTATTCTATATGAAGTTCAGTGTTTGATGGAGTTTAAGGAGTTCATGTTGTGATTTGGGGTGAGTAAAAATGATGTAAATTATTATTATATTTTTTTGTATTAGTATAAAAGGATGTCGTGTGGAAGAGAGGATTTCTATTTTATAATTATTTATTGATTTCTCATTCAATTTCAAATATTAAGGTGTAATTCAAGTGTAATGAAGTGAAATAAGATGAATACAAAAACCCCGTGTGTTTTTCATATAGGATCTCTAGTGGTTTGGGATTTTGTTGGTTTCATCGCATAACATCTCTTCCCTAGTGGCACATTCATCCTCTACTTCTCTTACTACCAATTCCATTATACTAGATTACTTATCGGGTTGGTAAGAAGTTATATGTGGTGACTTGGGATGGTGTTGGGGGATAATTATAGTGTCGTAGGTTCATTTATGTAGTTGTCATCCATCACATTGGTATCCAGTTGAATCAGATAGTCTTGAAGTGGTGTGGTGTTCTATTCTCATCAATGAAATTTTCTATTGGTTTGTTTCCTTCATTTATATTTCATAAAATGGGGTAATATTTTATGGATTTTTGTGGTGTAGATTAAATTTCTTCAATATCACTATTTTTATGCTTTAGCTTGATGGTTTCTATATTCTTCTTAGTGGTACTGAAGAAAGCGGTTAGGTGTAGTAAAAGATTGCAACCCAAAATTACGGCCTTCCCACATAACAAAATAATCTATCATAATTTGTTTCATCCCATAATTTTTAATTATACTATAATGGTTCTTAATATTGGCTTGTAATGGTGTTTTTTGAGTAGTAGTTGACATTCAAGAGGAGAAACCTTGATAATGGTGTACATGTTGGTCCTCGATTGGTGGATATTATGGTCCACCCATGATTTCATGGTTGGTTCCATTTTTTATGGTGGATTTATTAATGATGGAGATCCATGGAATATGGGTATCTCTATTGTTTTTTTTCAATAAAAATGGTGATAGAGTTTATTGGATTTCATGTTTATGTCTGTATTTGGCTAATGGTTGTGTACAATGATGTTGATGAGCTTTAGTTGGGTCCTCATCGGTGCAGGGGTGTGGGTGAAGGTGATGATGACTAGTGCATCATGATTTTTAGCTTAAGGAGCTCGTAGCCCATGGTGATGATGTGTGATATTTTTATTTTCAATTTGAATTTTATGCGGTCGGTATTTTTTCCCTCGTTTTACCTTTTTTGGAATTATGGAGTCTATTCATGTTTTCAATTTTTTTATTCTGATACCAAGTATGAATGAATGTCCAAATGTAACTATAAAATTTATTTATTTAGAAAATAAAAAAAAATGTCTTTGGATTAAATGAATATGATTAAACCATTGATGTAGGTTCCACACTAAATCAGGGATGTTATAGATAGTCAATAAATTATAATAGTAATAGAATGAAGAAGTTATGGATTGAGAATTTAGGGAATTAATTGGGATTTAATTGCACTAAAATGAAACAATAAATGTTTTGTAATCCAATATAAATATCAAAGTGGTTAGAGGAAGGTAAATTAATTCATACAATTATATAAAGGGATATTGGACTATAAAATTTCTTTTAGAAATACTTCAGACAATGTATAGGATATTGAACATCCAAATTGAATATTACCTAAAGAGCGAAAATATTGAAAATTATGATCTCATTAAGAATATAGAATTATTAATATGTAACAATGAAGGAAGGGAAAAAATATTTTGGAACTCACTAAAAATACTATAATTAAATAAAGAGTGATTTTTGTAGTGTATTGAAGAAGATTAATTCCATGTTTTTCATTGAATGTGAAGAAATGTGGTTCAAGGAAATAAAATCAAATGTAAAAGCTTATCACTATGATATTGATATTAGGTATGTAAAACATTAGGTCAAGGTTGATAGTCACCTAGATCTATATGGTGTACCACCAAAAAATAGGTAATATAGTAATTTTTCATATATTCTGACTTTGTAATTCCCTTTTGATGTAGTTATTGAAAGGTGTAATTCTGATGGATGTGATCCTAGAGAGATATTAAATTTTCGATAAACCATAATAAAGGTAGTTATTCTAAGTGAAATAACATAAAATACCAAGTTGGTTATAGTGATTATCTCAAGAGTGGGTGAATTGAGTACCCAATAATGTTTTTTGTCTAAAAATGGATTATTTTGAAATAACCCGAATATTTAGAAAACAACCTTGTTTATCAAAATTAGTAGTAGGATATAGATCTTAATATTTTTAAATATTTCTCTAAATATTGATTACCTATCAGTTGAATAATATAAAATATTATTTTATCCTTTGAAATTATTTTACTTTATAAAAATTATATATGAACATTAAATAAGATAAACTATCAAAGTAAATATATTCTGTTTATAGTTAAAAAATAATCAGATTCAAAGAAGAAATAAAGTAAAACAAATTTAAAATTCAAACTAGAATGAATGAATAAAATATGTTCATTCTCAAGTTGAGACATAGTTCTTTACACATGGTAATCACCGGCCACCAAGTAGTTTATATGATATAAACAAAATGATCCATAATCTGGATTATGTTTTACAATAGTTAACACTTTCTAGGTCACACATAACCTATTCCACAATTATTCATGGGATTAAAAATAAAAATACCACATAGGGACCTTAAAAACTCTTAAACATGGGAGAAACAAATAAGAAAAGGGATTGAGAAGATATCGAGTATCATCTAGTTTATCATCGGAGATTGTGTGCATATAAAAAATAGAGTATTGAAAGAAATTCTCAAAAAAGTAATAAATATAAATAGAATATAGAAATATATAAAATTAGATTTTTTAAATTTTAAGTCTTTTATAATGAATCATCTAACTATTTAATTTATTAATAAATGATTCCTGAGTTGGGTTCTCTTGAAGACTTCATGAAAATAGAGTGTCTCAGACTCTTTATTCTTTTACTTTAGGAATTTACAGGAATTGATGATGCAGTTCAGATTCTAGGTCAAATGTTTTAAGATGGTGCGCTCTTTAGGTTTGAAATAGGTTCAACTCTATGTATGTTCATGAAGATTTATCATCATTTAATGCTATTAGTTTTCAAATATTTCTATTTCATCGCCTTTTTTATATATGTCATGTTCTATGTAAAATTGTTCTGTAAATTGATTAGCAGTAACAATGAGGAGGAAATTCATGTCAAGTTCTTCCTCATACTACATTCTTTCACTATCTTCAATGATTTATATCAATAATTTAAGGGACAACTGTTAAAATAATAAATTTAATTAATATCAATAAATATATTCATTAGAATAATATAATTGAAAAATAAGTTGAGAAAACAATAGAGGTTTCTCATACTAGTTGCGTCTGATGTTCTGGCATGTATTGATTTCTGGTGTTGTCTCCAGTTCCAGTGGTCTATTAACCTGAAATTATGCCACTAGAAGTGTCTTAGAAATAGAAAAAAATATACTATTATAGAGTCATCTCAAATAGTGTTCCTGGTCTAGTGGTGTGAGGTATGAAATTGTCTTATAATATGGTGAAATTTTATGTTAACAGTATGACATCCTGATGGTGTATCATACTTTTTCAATGTTTCAGATCAGTGGTACAATATTCTAGCAATGAAATATCATTACTATATCTCATAAATAGTGATATTTTCATCTTGAGAGTTTTTTTCTCAACGTTTCTCATACTTAGAGAAATGTTTCATGAGGATTAAAATACATATTACTTACAGAAAAACACAAAACACATTAATAACATGAGAATCATTATTTTGTGATCAATAAAAATAATATTTCAACAATCTCCCCTTTTTTATGATCACAAATCATGGCATTAAGGAATATTATAAATGTAAAAAAAGACATGTCATCAGTGAATTTAAAAAAGTTTAAATATGATATCAAGGGTAGTATAAAGTAGAAAATGGAATTGTCAATAATTGTAGAGGTTATCAAGGTAAATTATAAAAAAAATAAGTATAAAAGTTAAGAATCATAAATAGAAATATTACTATCACATTATATCAATGAAAACAACTCCAAAATAGATATTCCATGACATACTAAATTATTCCAATTTTTGGATTATAAAAAAGTCAATAAGTAATAGAATAAAAATAGAAGAAAGGTTGAGTAAGATATAATAGAGGCATGAAAAATAATTACCAAAAACCTATTAAATTCAAAAAAACCCACCAATGACAAATAGTTCAAGAAAAAAATGAAAGGGGTAAGGTTAAGTAGAGGGATCCATCTGTTACTTTCCTTTAGACTTGGATTTCTCTTAATCCTTACTCGAGGTAGTAGGATTAGCCTAATGAAGAGTAGAGGGATCAATAGGATAAAAACCAGTGAGATCTTGAAGGGGAAGATATTCAAAAACAAAAACTAGTCTGAGATGATGCATAGCCAACATATTATTCATAGGAAAAGGAAGAAAACATGATACTATAGGTACAAGGGAAACACTAGTAACTCTAGGACTAAAATAGAACTGATGAGTAATCAAAATGTATTATTAATCTACAATTACATGTACTATATCATAAATAAAAGGCTTAATGTGATTTATGAAATCCATTTTGATTTTCCACCCCTTTCTATGTAACGAAATAAGTGACCATTATATTTCATAAACCGGTTCAATATAGAGGTCATCTCCTTGAGCTGGATGACTTATTCTTTGAAATCCTAAGTCACAAGCATCATCCTTATATTTTCAACTAGGAATTTAAAATTTTCAGGAATTTCATTCTTGGTATAAATTCAAGAGAGGCAGTACTTAATGAACTTAGTATTATTCTCTCTTTAATGTTTCATGTACTTGGTATACTTCCTCATCATCATATTATAATTATTAGCTCCTTTCTCAAATTCCTATATAATTTCCAAAAAAATAACATTTTCTACACTTAAGGGATAATTGGAGTCAGCTAAAACATCTTGTTTCACAAATTTCTTTAACTGATCAACATCCATTACCATTTGAGAAGGAATAGAAGCATTTGAGAAAGTATCCTCAATAATTTTAAGAATTCTAGCCAAGAATGATTTAAACTAAAATCTTATTTCATAAATATAATACATGAGGGAGCCTATTTCTATACTTGTTTAATTATTCAAAATTTCCACCTCATTAATGTGTTGCATCATCTCTGGTTAGATATTCTAAATAACCAACTCAAATATGTACTTTTCACCCTCCTTAAAAATTAAATTCTCTTATGCTGGCATATTATTTAATATAAAAGAAAAATTAGACATTATCAACTTTTCAAAATCATCTAAGTCACTTTTATTGACTATATATAATATAATTGAAAATGGTTCTAGTTCATTTTTATGAGTTCGAGACATAAAAAAAAGTGAATTTTTTAAAAATACCATCAAAATTTACTTGAGATATCATGGATCCCTTAGGATCTCATTCACTTTGATCTATAGTTCTATCAGTCATTAGTGAACTCCTACAAAATTTTACCCATTCTTGAAACATGGGATCAACCCATCTCTCAAGAACTTTACCAACATGAAGTTCTATAATAGATAAAACACTTAACTATTCCTTTATAGAAAAATCATAAACTGTATGATAAGTGACAACTGAACTAGCCTCATTATCATCAATATCTTGAGATTTATGAAAAATTTCAACAAATATGGATTACTATCTCTCAAAAATGTATCCTAAAGCTCTGGATTAATTTTAACTTCTTTTCTTTTGATTCTTCCACTAGCACCATTTGGGTCAGAATCATTATCACTTTCATCATCTATATAATTTTTATCTTTATTATCATTCTCACCTTCATCATTATTTTCCTATTCCTCGTTATCATCATCATCATCATCTACTTTGGGGGATTTGGAAATTTTATATTTATCTTATTCAGTTACATCAGCCTCTTCTTCATTACTATAAACCAATTTCTCATTTTTTATAAACCTACTAGGAGGACTAGAAGATCCAAAGGAAATAGGAGAAGCTTTGGGAAAAAAATTAGGTCATTCCCAACATCTATAGATGGTTTCTTTTCCTCCCCAAAAATACCTAATTCTTCTTGTCATCAGAGTATTCCACAATTTAATTAGGTTCAAAACATGGATAAAAATCATCCTTAGGTATTGTGGGATGATCATATGGATTATACTTATAATATAACTTCTCATAATCTCTAACCCATTTTCTTTTCTAAGGGTTCCCACTTATGTTCATTCTTGAACAAGTAGTACTAATAAGATAGAAACCTCCATAGTCAATACTAGACTCCTTATCTTCATCGACTAGGCCTTTGACCTCCAACATGGCAGAAATCATTTTTGGGTTTATATGGAATTAGATCTAGAGGATGACTTGGTCATCTCGCACATATCCACCATGAGATATATTCAATGATTTATCATGTGACCTTATATCACTAAATAAATAAGATACACATCTTGGTATCTTATTGTAGAAAAATCACCATTCTTTGGGAAATGAATATGCTAAAAAAACTTTAAAAGAAGCCTATAATCTCTAGGAATATTATTTGAAACATGACTTCTTGTTTCACCATATCTGTTTAGAATCGCAATAGAATCCTCATAAATGAACAGATCACTGGATTCAAGAATATTTTCTTGATGGTTATCATAAATTCCATCATGAGGAACACCTTAACACTTACAATATTTTCCTGAATAAAATAAAAACACATGTCCTTTGACATAGATTAGGATCTAATTAAAACCATCTTGATTGAACAAAAATACCACATTCTGAAAAAACTCATACACTAGTTGACATCAACTACTTTGAATCACCTTCCTTTTATGCAACAACAACTTCTTTGCCAGTCTCGGGATTGATAGGAGCAACTAGAGCAAGTGCACTCAGTTCATTCCTCTACTGCATATAGGGTCTCAACTTATAAGGGGAAACCATAAATGGACGCTTCGTTATAGGCATCCAGATTATTTTTGCAGGCTTGGTTGGAGGTAGGTAGATGGTTTGAAATGCAGAATGAAAAGGGTTTCACTATTCTTGTGAGAGATGAAAGTTTTGTGTAGGGTTCAAGATATGTTGGAAATCAATATTATTCCACTTTATTATCATTTCGGATATTAGGTATTCTAAAATCAAAATAAAACATCAAATTGAAATTGAAATTTGAGTAAAAAATGCATTGGTTTTACATAAAAAACATATACCATGAGAAAGAAATCAGTGGTTTAGAAATATCAAGAAACAAAAAAAAATTCCAAGGAATGAAAGTAATAGTATAAATGTACAATGGTATGTTATAGGAACGACATGATAATAAATGGTATGAAAATACAATGGTGTGACAAACCAATGGTATGAAATGACAATAAAATGAAATACCAACAACATAACAGACCAATGACATGTTATACCAATGACCTGATAGAACAATGGAATACAACACAAAAATTGTGAAAATAAAATGGTGTTTCAACCACAATGGTGTGTCAACTAAAAATTTAACTTAACAAAAAATTATCATTCCTAGCTGATGTTTTATATAGTTATTTCTCTCTAAAATAAAATAATTAGTGAATATATCATCTAATTGGTGTTCTGTTCCAATAAACCCATGAGTGATATCTCCATTTTGAAAATTTTATCTAAAGAGTGTTGAATTATATCAATATTTTTTTCATAGAATGAGAAACAAGATTTTTATAAATATTAAGATCACTTGTGTTTTCATTGTTTATGGGGACATGTCATAAATGATATCCATTTTGTTAGTAGAGTGTGTTTCATCCAAAAAATTTGGACATAATAACAGCCTATAACAATGTACTCATCTTCCATATTAAACAATGAAAAAAAATTGTTTTTTTACTACACCATGAAACTAGAGACTTTTGTAAAAATTAACATGTTTCATAAGTGTTTTTTCTATCTAATTTACATCCATAAAATCCAGTATCATAATATCTTACTAAATAAAATTCTTGTCCTCTTGGGTAAAAGAGTCCTAAATTGGTAGTATACTTGAAGAATTAAAAAAACATTATCGTAATTATGTGTGATTTTTTTTCTTGAAAATGAGAACACATACAGACACTAAACATAATATATGGTTGAATAGTAGTCATGTAGAGAAAATATCCAATGATTCCTATATAACTTGTTTGAAAAACTCTTTTCTCATCATCATCAATACCTAATTTATAGTTGGTACGCATTGGAGTATGAATAATCTTAATTATATACAAGTTAAAATGTTTTAGAAGATATTTTTTGCATTTACATTGATTTTTATTAATTCATTCTTTGATTTAAATGTTCTGAAAAATAGGTAGGGATTTATATTAACCCATTACACTCATTTAAATTTCATTTATCCAAATTTTAGAAAAAACATTATAAACATATTTTGTGAAGATCTGAAGATAATATCTTCAACATAGATTGGAACTACTAATGCATCTTTTGAAATTTGTTTTATATTAAGGGTAGGATCATATATTCCTTTTGAAAATCCTTTTAAAATAATAAAATTGTATAGACTATCATACAAAGCTCTAGGATCTTGTTTTGAACCATATAATGATATGGTTAAACTAAAAACTTGATTTGAAAAATGATAATTTTGAAACCAGGGGTTTTAAAACAAAAACATCCTCACTAATATAACCATATAATAATACACACTTGACATCCATTTTATAAATATTGAAATATTGATGTGATTCATATGAAAGAAGTATTATTGTAGATTCATGTGTGTCCAATGGTGAAAAGGTTTTCTCTTAATGAATACCTTCTTCTTAATTATAACCTTGTGCAACAAGTTTATCCTTGTTTCAAACTACATTTTTGGAAACATAAAATTTATTCCTCAACACCCATTTAGTTAAAATGGTAGAGGATCAATTGGTTTCATCTATAATTTCCCACACATTGTTTCATTCAAATGGATTTAATTCCTCTTGTATATTTATTGCCAAGAATACATCATTAATGGCTTGACTGATGTTCATAGGTTTAAGATGAGACAAGAAAGATTGAATTTTAACTGTATTTATTATAGAGGTTCTATTTTGTGTTCCTATATTGATATCACCTACAATCGAATCTGAATGATTGTACATAATGGTTTAAATATCTCTAGAGGAGGGAATAGTCACTATAGGAATTTCAGTTTCAGGTTGTGGAAGTTATAGAAAATGTTCGTAACTAGATGATTTTTTTGATTTTTTATATAGTAGAATCTAATGATTTGGAATTTATGTTCAGAGAGGATAAATAATCCTAAAGATTTCATAGAGAGGTCTTAGGATCTTTTTTATTAATCTCAACAAATTTGACATTAACTGATTCTTCCACATTTTTTGTATTCTTATTGAACACACTGTAGGTTTTTCTAGATATTTAATCACCAATAAATATTCCTTTATCACTCTTGGAAGAAAAAATTTCAACATTATTGTTATTGTTAAGAATGATGTATTTAGAAAAAAACTCTAAAGTAATTAACCTTAGGTTTCTTATTATTCCATATATCAGAAGGTATTTTCTTATGTATGGGTATAATTAAAACATTATTGGTTATATAACAAGTTTTATTAATAGATTATACCCAAAATAATTGACATGCAGGTCATACCTATCAAATATGGTTTACACCATATCTTGTAAAGTTCTATTTATTCTTATAAAATATTTATTCAGCTAGGGATTCATTGGAATAGAGAATTTTGAGTGTATCCATTTTGTGAGTGAAATGATTCAAAATATTGATTTTCAAAATCACATCCATGATCACATCTTAAGTTCATGATCCTAAGTCAACTAAGATATTATTCAAACAAAAAATACTTGGTTAAATAGGTGCATGCATCAATTTTGTGAGATAGAAAATATACCCAAATATACCAAGAGAAATCATCTTCATGAACATAAACATAATGCTTCTCATTAACATTTGACACCCTATAAGGTCTAAGAAAATGCATCTGAACCAACTCAAGAGGTAGAGAATTTTATATTTCATTCTTTAATTTAAAATAAAATTTTTATTTTTTTCTATTTTAATAGGGGTTACAGACTTTATCAGTTAGTAATCATGCTTAAGTATATCCTAAACTAACCCTTCCCTAGTTATCTTCCTCAGTGAGTCAATTTTTCAATGTCCTAGTCTCTAATTCCAAATCCATGACTCTTTGTGAAAAAAACTTATGTTAATTGTTTTTTGAGAAATAAAATTATTTAAATCTACAACATAAAAATTTACATTTCTCAAGGAAGAAAAAATTGAAGCATTTTTAGAATCATAAACACTAAAATAATCATTCTCAAACATAAAATAAAAACCTAATCACCAAGATATGAAATGATAAGAAAATTATACTATAATTCATTAACATGTAAAACAATAGAAATTAAAATGTATTTTTTATTACCAATCTGGACTAGGGTGATGATATTTCCTTTAGAATTATCATTAAAGGTTACATGTCCTCTATCCACCTTAATTTGGATCTTAATAGATGAATAATTTCCCTTCACATGTCTTGAAAAACCACTATCCATGTACTATAGACTTTTACTAGAGGCCTTTAAGCATTTTTCTTATGAAACCAATTTTAAATAAGAAATTATATTTGTACCCAAGTATGTTTGGGTCAAGAAATCTTATAAATTAGAGCTTTGTGAACCCACCCTTTCTTTATGGGTTTCTTATAAATAGAATGATTTTTTTTTTGAAATAAAATCTTTTGAAAAATGATTAGTATTATAACTTTTAGGTCTAGATTCAGGATTGAAGGTGCTCTTATATATCCTTCTTTTTCCAGGTTCATATCATCTTCTAGTGACATATTTGGGTGAAACGTTTTAACCCAATATTGGCGTGAGTGTCTCTCTACAATTTGTACACTTTTTAATATCTTTCTTCAATTTCTCCTTTGAATTACTGAGTTCATTTTTTTGAGTAGTTGTGAATTTTTCACTTTTTCTTTAGATTGTTCAGACAATACATTTACTGTTAGAGCGTGATATCTTTTAAGACTTTTATACTTATCCTTTAACTATTTAAATGTATTCTCTAGCATGTTTCAATATTCAAATAATTCATCATTTGAAATATTATCATCATATTGTTCATTGTATTAATTATTATACTCATGAAAAAGAAAAATAATAGAAACAATAACTTAATCAAGTACCTCATAGACTTTTTTCATAAAACACATGTTTTCACTATTCATTCTATCTTTAGGTGATGTATCAGTGTCACTAGAACTATCTTCATAAGTAATCTAGGTATCTATCATAGCCTTCTTTTATCTCTTATCCTTATCTTCATATTTATTTTTCTAATTAATCAATGTCTAGTTAGACATTATATTCCATTTCCATTTAAATTATCATCACACAATATCATTTGAATTATAATCATTATTCTAATATTTCATACAATTTTCAATAATTTCATACATTCATTTATATTTTGATTTTGGGAATAAAATCTTACTTTAGTAAAATTTCATGATTTTTCTGGCTAGCTCATCCATCTCCTCATCACTGTTAGAGGGTGATTCACAATCACTAGAATAGGAAGCTTGTACATTCTCTTTATCCTTTTCTTTCTTTGTCCAGGGGAAGTAGTCTTGAAAGATATTAAATTTCTTCTAGGTTATTCACCTTCTTCAAAATTTACCTTTAATTTTTCTTCATACATAATAATATTTCCAATCAACACTTTCACTGGAATCTTACTTATATTGCATGATTATCTGATTGAAATTTTTGTGCCACTCCATCTTTCTGGTAGGCATCTTACCAATATCATAATATGATCATTGTCATATATTGGGTTTCCAAGTGATCTAATAGTTTTAAAAATATCATTAAACTCATGATACATGTTAGAAATGGGTTCACCATGCTTCATTTTTAAATTTTCCTATTTAATAATATAATTATTATGCAACATTTATTTAACATTTGAAGTTCCCTCATGGGAAATAAACAAGTATCCCACATCTCAAAACCCATTTTACATGAAGTTATTCTATTAAATTATTCATCTCCTAAATCATATTACAAAGCATTCATTGAAGTACAATTATTATGTTATGAAGCTTTAGTATCTTTAGAAAAAGTTTCTATAGTAGTATCAGATAACTCATCATTAGCTTCTACAGTAGTCCAAATTTCAAAACTCATAATTTCTATATGCATTTTCTTTTTAATTTTCCACTTAAAATAATTTGTTCCATTAAATAAAGGAGGTCTGTTTGTAGCAGAAACTTCTTCAAGAATATCCATTTTAAGGAATAATATTAGGAAATAACCGGAAATGATATCTTTAAAGAACAATAAAAATCATAGTTGAAAAACTTTTGAAAACATTAATACTAACGAAATAATACTTTGATATGAAATGTTGGAAGGAATGATTATATTAAGAGTGGTGGGGGTGAATTAATTATAAAATAATTTTTTTTTCAAAAAATTTATTATCTTCAAATCCACCATATATTTAAAAAACAACATAGTTTATCAAAATAATTAGTTTGATATATATCATAATCTTTCTATATATTTTTATAAAGATTTATTTGGTATGAGATGAATAATATAAAATATTACTAGATCCTTTGAAATTAGTTTACATGATAAAAATACTTTATAAACAAAAATTAATATTAACTATCAATGTATACATTTTTTTATAGTTAAAACAATTTTCGGTTTCAAAGATGAAATTATGTAATGAAAAATTAAAATGCATAGTGGAAATAACGAATACAAATGGTGTACCATCAAGAAGATACATATTCCTCTCCCCTTGGTGATCACCAGCCACCAAGATATTTATATGAAATAAACATGATGATCCACAACTTAGATTGGGTTTTACAGTAGTTAAAACTATCCATGTCACACATGACCTCTTCCATAGTTATTCATGGGAGTAAAAATAAACAGGCCACACGAGGATCTATTAAAATTTTATCCATTAGATTAACAAATAAAAAAAGTTATTAAGAAGATATATTGTATCCTATAGTTCAGAACAGAAGACATTGTGTGTGTATAATATTGAGTATAGAACACACTGCTCAAAAAGTAAAAAATATAAACAGAATAAAGAAATGGATAAAAGTATAGTTTAGAAATCCTTGATCTATTGTAATGCATCATTTAACATTGTATTTTATTTAGAAATGAAGCTTATGTTAGGTTCTCTTGAATACTTTAGGAAACCAGATTGTCGTAGACTCCTATTTCTTTGACTGGAGGAAGTCACTGGATGTGATAATAAAATTCAGCTTCCCAGATGAATAATTTCCTTAGGTGAGAACTTATAGTTTGTAACATGTTCAAATATATACATTTCAAGTAGTTTAAGATTATATACATGATATTAGTTTTCTACTCTTTATATTGCATCTCATTTTTTATATATATACTATTATACATGGGAGTGTACAGTACTTTTATATGTAGCATCAACAAGGAGGAAATTCGGATCAGCTTCTTCCTCATATTTCATTCTGACATTATAGTCAATTGTTTATATCAATAATTTGAGGTAAAATCATTAAAATAGTAAATGGAATTAACATAAAAAATATCTATTATAATAATTTAATTCAAAAAATAAGTTGAGAAAATAGTGGTCGTGTCTCAGATTACCGGCGTCTCATGTTTTGGCGATGTCTTGATTTCTGTAAATGTCTCACCCTAATGGTATGACACTAGATATGTTATGGACATATAAAAATTTCCACTGTGTTGGTAAAATCCCAACTAATGGTGTGTGGTCAGGATGTTTGAGGTCTCACTGTGTATCAAACATAGGTGAAATTCTGTGTTGCTGTTTTGAAATCTTGATGGTATGACTTCCTGATAGTTTCTCATACTTTTTCAGAGTTTTAGATTAGTAGTGTGACATTCTGGTGATGCGATATCTTGGAGGTATCTCAAAATTAGCAACATTTTCATGTCGTTGGTGTCTGTCTCAACGTTTTCACATACTTAGATAATTTTTTCACATAGATATTAATACAAATTACTTATAGAAAAACATGAAACTCTTTAGTAACATTAGAATCATGGTTTTTTATACTAAAACTTGGAGTTCAGCATACCACAATAATTTTCATAGTGATTCATTTCATCAAATTTTTTCCCATTCTCCATTAATAATCTTGTAATGGGGAACCATGTGAAAAAATATATACCAGATGTTCTCTCATTGCATTAATTTCTATATGATGTCATTTGAAAATGTGAGTAAACATAATCACATTGAAAACAAATAGGATATGTATTTCATGGAATTGGATCAAAATAATAAAAATTAGAAACATAGAGACCCTTAAGGTTAATATGCCTTGATCGATTATAATAGTGAGAGTTTTATGAAAACATTATAAATTTACAAAAACAATGTGTACCCTTCCTCATCCAAAAGATATCTCTAACATATTCCCCTTTGATTCATAAATCAACCATCCATTATATAAGATATCAAAACCACTTTTGATTCTATTGATTTTATATTCATTTCATCCAACAAAATCTATATATAAATATAACAATCACAATGAAAAACCTTCTTATATAGATTTATTGATATAACTAATTTAATATTATCATGTCACTCTTCATCACAATATCATTCACTATTCTCTTTAGAAATAAATAATGAAATATTCACCAAAGGATTTAGAAACCAATACATACACATTTTGTTGATAATTGATAATACCACTGGTAAATGGTGCATTTTTTAATGAATTTTAGTTTCTAAAAAAATAGATTTAGATATTGAACAATAATTCAATAACATTTTTCTCTAATAATACTTTCTGAAACTAGAAAAAACCTTTTAGGGGTTTATTTCAAGTGTATCCAAAATTAAAATTTATATCATTACAAATTTATCCTCCCACTTTTATTTTATACTAACATTTTAAAAAATTATTTTTTACAATTTACATTAATTAATAATTTTACTAAAAATAGAACCAATTTGAAGGAATGTAAATCATAAAATAGGTAATAATATTTTAATTTACTTTCCCAAAGGGTAAAAATACAAGAGTCACACTCTGATGATGTATTTATGTTTTAAATGTGCTAATGTAGTTATTTTTGGGATATAATTTCAGTTAGAGTCACTCCATGAAATTTATCAATTCTATAAAATATTTTTTGTTAGGAAACACTATATCATATTTGAAATACCTTTTCACATTTCTAGAAAGATTCAATAATAATAAATGTTTTATTTTCTTTTCTTATTCCTTAGACAACATATTTTTTGATGTTTATTAGTAGTTTATAGACATGTTGGTCTCTTCATGATCAACATTATAAGCATATGTCCATAAATAGTCAAATTAAAGAAGATGTAATCATATCACCCTTTATTAATAATCCATAATTTATCCCCAAGATATATGATAGGAAACTCCTTTTTCAAGGAATTACTCTATATCATCCACAAAATATAAAAGTTTAGATTCTCCTCCTAATGAAGATAATTCCACTATTGAATTATCATGTTTCACATCATTTAAAAGGACTATATGTTAATAAGAGACTCATACATTCCTCAATAAATATTCATCGGTCATGAATAGATTTTTAAATAGTAGTACTCCATGTATCTCTAACTTCCCTCTTTCACCGAACTATATTTAGTTTTACGCTCAACCATCCATCAACAATTTTCTAAAATATATTTCCATCGTTATCTCTTCTCTTACACCTAATATTCTATGATATTCTTCTTCCTTCATTTTAGGATATTTTTTTCTACTCTTTAAAATTACTGAAATAATCTTTCAGACATTATATAAATATTAAATTTACAAAAACTTCCCCTAATAAATATATTGAGAGTTGTCTTATTAATTTTTAAATAATTCTTTGTCCAAATTTTTTTTATCAATATTACATGGGATGGTTTCATTATTTTAAATATAGAATAATTGTGAAAATGTGAAGTGATAATCACTCGAATTCCATTTTTATTTTCCTAATTAATATATTTAGTATATTATTTATGTAATCTACCAATAATATTTGGCACCATGATTTTATTAATATTATACTTTTCAATCTATACCTATGAATTAAACCCCCAAAATTTGTGGTTCATTTTTTTTTCAAAAATACTCTACAAAAATCAAATATTATTTTCCTCGTGATATTTCTTAAATATCCTAGCATTTAATCCTACAAAAAATCTACAATATTAATTAACATCACTTGATTTTATTATGAATCATATATAATGATTAATAATGTGACATATATTTCATTAACTGTCTAAACTCATTTGGAGTGCTTCAAAAAAATTTAGCATTATATTTTCGATACAACATAAGTATTTATATCTGAATATTCAATTAAATAAATTGAACTTAAAATAAAATAATGGTATTATCCTTATAAATGGATTATATTCTCTTGTATTATTGTAACATCCCCATAATTTAATACAACATTATGTTTGATTGCATATACGCCACACAACACCAAGCCAAAATGTACCACTGAATATTATTACTTAAATATTACCATTATAGAATGGCCATTAATTTTTTTTGGATGGAATAAGAATAAAAACATTATGAAACATATTTTAGGTTCATACTGAATACAAATATACTAATTAAATATTATTATATAATCACTTAATTTTAAGAAAATTCATTTCATCTATCAAAAATATTTTTCCTTTAAATCGTATTTTTATTAATTTCTTTGAGAAAATAATATAAATAATATTTTACACTTTTATAAAATGTATTTAATGAAATAAAAATCATTTTTTAAATAACCATATAAATATTATATTATAGTTAATTTATAGTATTTTTCATATAACATTAATTATTTTAAATAGTGAAAGTTAATGATTTTTGTAAAGCTTCGATTTTATTTTCATTAAAATGTACCATTATTAATTAATCATAGATTATCATAATTTTTATGTAATTAGTTTTTTTTAATTAGCATCATTTTAATCATAATTATACAAGATTTTGATATAAGTACATTTTTTGGCTGGAAAAAATCATTTGTCTACAAATTATTTTTCATTATGTTTTACTAATTTATTTTAAAAGTATTTTATTAAAAATATAAAATTGAATCATGAAAAATGGATATTGTATTTGGAATTTTTTTGTCATAATTTTCCAAAAAGGTCCCTTTTAATTTTATGATATTATTACTAATAACTTTATTAATATTTTTTTGGAATGTTAAAGGGTAAATCATATAGATAAGGTCAAAAACATAATTCATATGGGTTAAATAATGACACTAAAACATTCCATAATTAAAGTGGATGAGTATATCTAACCAATAATCATACAAAATTCAATTATAAGGCCTTTTATTTTCATTATGACATTAATTTTCACATTTAAATTATTTTCTATAATTAAAAGTCAAAAATAAAATTCTCTATATTTTAGCAGCCTTAGATTTTTGAAAAACATATAATCAGAGGATATGTTATGTTCCAAATATTAATTTTAAATTTTAAATAATTTTTTCATCATTGTAAATTACTTTTAACTTTTAGTGAGAAAATAATTTCCTTAAAATCTTACGAAACACTAATACATTTATTTTGAAAGAAGTGAAAATTAATAAAGTTATTTATAAACTCTATAAATAATATAATGTGATTAAATGTTTATGTCCCATGATTTTGTTTCTAATATAAAAATTAAGGATGATTGAAGGTATTTTATTTTAATTACATTATTGTTCCATTGTTTTAAAATTAAAATAAAATGAGTAGTTCCAAAATTTTCATTTGTAATATCCCAACCCAATAGACCACTAAACTAGTAGCCAGCCCAGTTTCGGAGTGTCCTTAATCAAACCCCCCCCCCCCCCACCCAATACTCTAGAGGCTTCCAACTAGCATCTTGGTTCTAAGGAGGTGAAAGTGGGCAGATTATACCATCATGATCATAGTAACACAATATTATATCAAGAAATAAATAACAGAAAATAGAAGAAGAAGTAATAAAATAAATATAGTGAAGTAAGAGAATACTACCAACTAAATATAAGTGTCCAATACTGACATTCAATAATTCATGCATATACAATTGATGATACATAAAACAAAATAGTATACAAAGAACATGTATCATGATACATTGAAATACATGAATAAAATAAATAATAAAAATCCTCAAGGGTGAACTCCATGATAATCCTAAGCTTTAACTCAGTCATGTGCTCCGAAATCCTAGTTACAATAACAACAACATAAGAAGTAGTCCCTAATTCTTCGAACATGAGATCTGATCTGGTACCACAATGCAATGGTATCATGAGTAGGTTGTGAGATAATATCCTAGTAGGCCACCACCAATGGTGTCTACAGGTAAATCTAGTATGTAAATATAAGGTAAAGAAGTGTGCATGTAAGAATAATTATAAATAAGCTAAATAAATGAAAATTTTCACGCTCTAGTTCTTAAAGGCTAGCTGGAGGCTCTTCATACTCTGGCTCATGGCTAGAATGAGTGTCTGATTAGTAACTATATAAATATTGTAAAAATATATATACTATATTTGTATATTGAATCCACTAATATTGAACAAGTATGTGGAGAAGTAAGTTGACATATACCTATAATACTAGGTTTTGGCTTGATCGGGGAATAACTAAGACATTCATTACCCGTAAAAATGAGCCTATAATCTCATGAAATGGGTACAAGACCTACATATCATAATGAATGTGATACATCATGATCAACACTCGATATGGTGAGTATTCTTTCATGAAAACAGTCAAAATAGATGGTGTTCTATCCTTCCAACACTTGTAACAATAGACGTGGTGTATCATGACCACCATCCAAATAGTTTCAATGGTGTGAGACATCATGCTCAACACCTGATACAAGGGAGTATGAATATTTATACCCATATAACCCTTACCATAATTCAACATTCTATGTTAAAGATGTAATTAAAATAAAAAATAATCATTAACTATTAAGCATAGGTAATCTATAAGCCCAATATAACAAATGGAATCATAATTAAATTAAATCAAGTAGATATTGGTGTGGACATGTGACCATTTATAATTAATTTATAATAAACCATTTAATTCAATCGGGGATTTTAAACTATCATGAAGCATTTAATTCAACATAATGAAATCATTTCATTAAATACAATTCACATTTATAAAGCTTATTTAAATATATAAAGTGTTGTGGTTATACCACTCAATTCAAATCCATTTATGATATCCATTATAGTCCCTTTTCAAATCATTAAAAATATCTAAAAAACATAAAGGCATAGGAAAACACTAATGCTATTTAGCCAAGAATGATTAAAATCACAAATCACCACCTTTTAGTTTAGAATATAGTGAACACCATCTAAGGTATTTTATTATAAAACATGACATTGTTTAACAAACAATTAATATATCACACCCTGGATTTACATAAAAAGGAATATCCTAATTCATCGAAGAAGAATCATTTTAGAAGGCCAAAAAAACATGGAAAAATTTACAAGGTTTAAAATGATTCTTAATATGTGATAATATCAATTGGTTAATTACCTAAAAGTGTAGACTCCATTTAAAATCAATACCAAACGCTTAGAATGAATTCCAAGTATTTAATCAAATATTTATAAAAGGGAAATTCAAGCCAAGTCACCCAAGGGGTTTCCATGATCGAGGTCAGAATCATAAAATTACTAAAAAATGATCAATGAGAGTAAATCAAGGTGTGTATAATAATTTTTATTTAGGAAATCAATTTTAGGGCAAGACACGTTGAGGACAAACACACAGTAGAATGGAAATGTTAATAAAATGATTGAATCATTATGAAATATCTATAGAACACATACCTCTTTCTTAGGATATTCCACTAATCTAATAACGATGCATAATTCATTAAATTTTTAAAGAAATCAAATAAATGAACATCCTACCTAAAAATGGGTATAATGAGATCACACCAAAATAGAACAACATTTTGGAATAAAAGTTTAAAAAGGAAGAAAGTGGGATCGAGAACGTACTGATATATCCATAACTAAGAGTAGTGTAGAGAGGTTATCAAGTGGGATCCTTTTAATTCACATGATATTGTAAATAAAAGGGAGGAATGAATATTAGGTTGAAAATTTTATTAAGGGAATTTTGGTAATTTCATTCTCAGAAATTAGGTCGCACAGTTTGGCAGCATTGTTGGCCAAACCACTCACCCACCTTGAAACTCCCACTACATAGGATACATACCCTGCACTAGTTATACCACATGATTTTTTTCAAACCTGAACCAAATAGTTCACAAACACTACTTAAGTGGAACTAAGCAAAAAATCTATGTGCATGGTCTAGGAAAACTATACGCAACTCATGAACACCCTCTAAAAAACTGTATAACCTTGCACAACCATGAACTCCCCCCTGAATGGTTTTACAAACCATGCCTAGGGATATTTGAGGGTCACACCATTACTCCATGGATGAAACATGGTTAAATATATTAGTGTTCCTAAGTTTTAATTATTCAAAAATAGGGCCTCTGACGCACGTGAAACCCAACAAAAACTAATAGGTAACCCTCAGGACATTAAAAAACCTAAAAACATCACATTCAAAAATATAAACACTAATAATTACATTATTACAACATAATTAAATTAATGTACCATCCATAAAATGTAAAAAATTTAAATTCAATTAGAATTATAGCTTTTCTCAAAGCACAGGTCATCACAACCACCCCACCTTAGAACTTATCGTCCTCAAGAGGCCTTTGGGAAAACCACAAAAATTTCACTCTACCCACATGGGTCATGAAGTCTCATTAAAATGATTGTTTTAGATTCAAAAACACCCAAAAAGACTAAAATAATTACATAAACATATGAAACATTAGCCATGAAAACTTGATCAAACACTCATTATTCAATAGAGACACTAAACTTGGGCTTACTCGAGCATATTTTTCTCGAGGCATGATAATGTCAACTTCTATTTAACCACCTAGCTGATGGTTCTCCCCAACATAAGTTTTAACTTAGAAAATGGGAAAATTCCAAGCCTTGGTACAACCATCATTATAATGGACCACAAAGAATTACATAAGCATTCTAACAAAAGTCCTAGCATGATTGAATTTACTCAGAAAATAGTTGATGCCCCACCAAACTAATTTATATAGGTCAATACATCATCACATAAAGATCACTTTCCAACACATACTACACTCATCTCCACTATATGATATTCTAAAAACCATCCTTCGCCGGCCATAAGTATCTAACAAGATATATAATAAGTTGATCCACATCTAATAACTTATGTTGAAAACATTGTCTTTGATGACCAATGTATTCAATTAATAACTAAAAACCTTCTTCTAGTGAATCTGACGTTTACCATCATCACATTCAATGAATCCCATACTTGACTACTGGTGATGTTTCCTGATCAAACCATTACCAACCCATTTAATCTCTCATGATACAACACAGAAAAGGGTGTAACCTATATCTAGACCACAATAATCATTATCCTTTAAAAATCATATTTGGACCCATAAAAAAGTCTAAGATAACCATAAAATCAACAAAATAGAGTCCAAGGAGCTATCTCAAGGTAATACATACGTCATGTTTACAAGTGAGAGGTCAATACTAGAAAAATATGTCCATGTTAGATCATTGACTTATCCAAGAGTGGAATCCTCTTAGTAGAAAATTCCTATGAAAATGGATGGTGTACAAGAGTTTGTTCAAGGAATTATGACATGAGAACCTAGGTATTAGTCAATATTATCCTTTCCTCATATAAAACCAAGCATCAATCACACAACTCTGTTATAGACCACTCAATAGATTTTAAATTTAGCATCGTGTAAAACCAACTCTCTCTCAATGTACCATGAAAATGTTATGATAGGGGACATGCATGTAGTTTAACAAGAGAACACTAAGTGGCTACCATGGACTCCAAAAAAGTTCTAGAAACTTCTATTATATAAATAATTAAGAGCTCAGTACACTTCCAGAGCAATTGCACTCCAAATATTGGAAAAAGATCAGTCTAACAACCACTGTTCATCTTCTTGGAAGAAGTTTGGCTTCACCTGTTGATGAATCATCACTAACTAATCACAAATAAATTACCTCAAGAGGCATCCCATGATCGTTTAAACTTATCAACCAAAGTCCATCCATGAACAATGGTGTTTCTGGTGGGTTGCGTATAGAACCAACTACATAAACTTCATTCTTCTGAGTAACCACAAACATGTTATGAGACTCATCAGCCTCATTGGCATTCAAAAAATTCATTTGACCATTTTTAAATGGTACTCCTTTTTTGTGATCCTTTTTTTAAGGGACTATCATTCACTAGAACTGATTTGATTCTCCCCAATCTAGGAGTGTCTTAGTCATTGAAAGGAGAGATAAATGATCCATTCATCAACATGATAATTCATATTCACCTTAAACAGACACATGAAACTTCTTCGAGTCATGATCAAAAAATTATTAACATTTATCTTGAAGACCAAATCAATCCTTTACATCATATAAAAACATTCAGTGCTCTTGGAACACCTTCCTGAGAATTGTGTTGAATTTGATTCCATGTGTCCAAGGTCACTCTACTCCAGAGATGACCTGAGAATGTAATCAACTTCTCAAGGCTCAACGATTCCACTGAGCTCAACCAGCTCATTATATCATTTGGAAACCCAAAAAGTACCGCATACATGAATGAACACAATCCCAAGATTTCTATTGAAAAATGGAATTCCCTATAAACTATCTATATTATTCTTTCTCTATGCATCAATGTATCAATACTTCCATACAAAAAATTTATCTGAGATCCATATTGACACAAACAACCATTAACTTGGAAGATGTTATATTATTTCCTCCATCACTAAGAAGAAGATAGGGTCACACAACCAACTAATTGGACGACCATGCCCTAGGAATGTCCAACCTAGTGAAACATATCATTACATGATGGTCACACTTATAATAAGGGTCAAGGATACCATGACCACCCATCCAAACAAGGGTATCATTGAGATTTTAAGAGTCTTACTAGGGACAAAGACACCAAAATGGAACTATAAATCCAAAAATCCATAGTATTTATCAAATAATTTTAGCTCTAAGGGTGTTACCTCCCTAGGGATAGCCCGTTATCAAAGAATAAATAATCAACACATAAGGAAGTCATGCTCACGAAAATTAACAAGGCTGGAGAGCCTACCATTTAATCCAATGTTAATAAAGATAAATGCATACAAAAAAGTCATATTTCTATTCCAACACTACTCAATGTTAAATTTTAATCTCCCTAACACAAGGTTTTAAACGAAAGATACAACCTAAGGCACATTTTAAGTCATTACATTGATTCAAATTAGATATCTCAACATATAAAATATTTAAATCATGAAATAAAGAACCAATTATTACAAAAATAACTTAGTAAATGATTAGGTAACCTACAGGGGGTCCCACTACGCCAACCTGGGTTCATCCGAATAAACCCAATAGAATTTATTTAATTATAAATTTTTCAAAAAACCCATAATGGTATATATCATAAGAAACATTCCCCAACTATACTACTTTGTAAAAGTAGTACATTTTATATTTTAATCATATAGATCATCATTCTCGCGTGATAGGGTCATAAGACTTTATAGAGGCAACCAATTCATTTTAGATAAAAATTAAACATCATTCACATTTATAAACATTTACATACATATCATGGTCATATATAGCGTTTTAATTATTGGGGTTTCCCTCTCCAATCAATAAAGGTACCATACACTTAATATATTGGAGTTTGTCACTAAACAGTTGCAACCAAGTCCCTTTAAAATAAAAACTTCATCCACTTTTACATTTTAACAATGATCTATATATATATAAATCTCAAATATGGTTCTAGTACATGGGTTAACATTGCCCTATTTGTAAGGCAACAATATAGTTTACATTTGATAAATGGGACCTTCGTAATTGCAACCAATATTTTCATACCATGAAACCAATTATATATCAAAAATCATAACTAGGAATGTTATCATAGACAAAAAAACACATAGGAAAATGCTAATAAGCATCGAAATATGATACATAGGCAAGATATGAAAAATAATCTAGAATCATGAAATATAAACACCTAATCATGGCATAAAATTACATTTATAAATTAATACATGATATGGTATTTTATATCCATGATAATAACTATATAATTCACATTATCACAACCAACATGCATCCTAAAAATGAAATTATAGGGCATGGAATATACATGACAAGTGAATTTATATATTCTTATAATGATTCTTGTAATGACACTTCTTTTCCATTCCATTCCAAGGGGAAAGTGCCATAAATTTCATAAATCAATAAGTAGTGGGATGAACATCAGTGACTCAAGGGTAAATCAAAATCATTTGTAATAACAAACATCATGAACAATAATCCCAACCCAAGAAAATTGGACTTTTCCCTGAGGGTGGGTTGATTAAACCCTTAAATGGATATTTACTAAGTTCTTACACAATCCATGTCTCCTGTATAACATCTTCAAATAGTAAGACAAAAGAAAAAATAAAGCTCTGATAACACTTTGTAAGATCCCGATCCAAATGACCACTAAATTGGGGGGTAGACTGGTCACCACATGGCCTCATGCCCACCACCTCATATTCCAGAGTTTGTGGACTAGTAGCGAGGTTCTATGTAGGTGATATTGGAGAAAATGTACCCTTGTGATCTGGGTGTAAAAAGATTATGTCAAAAAATAAATAAAATACAATAACAAAATAATAATTATAGGAAAGACATAGTAGTGTATGTATAATATCAACTAAATATAAATGGACGACACTTGTAATAGAATAAAAAAATCCCCAAGGGTGAACTCCCTGAGAATACTAAGCTCTAGCTCATTTGTGTGCTCCAAAATCCTAGGTACAAGAATAATAGGTCAAGAAATAATAAATAATCCTAAAAAAAAGAGATCTAATTGTATATAACAATCTAATGGAATCCCAAGAAGGGAGTGCAATTAATTCCCAGTAGGCTACCACCAATGGTTTCTATAGATAAATCTAGTCTATAAACATAAAATAAATTAATTTTTTAGTATAAATAATTATAAACAAGAGGAATAAATGAAAACCAGTCAGATCAAGATCCTGAAGGATACCTGGTGGCTTTACCTATTTTGCCTCACGACCAGAATGAGTGTCTGATCAGTATCTATAAATATAGTTATAATATATATAGAATATTTTTATATTTTATCAACCTACATGGACAAAGTACGTGCAGATATAGGTGGACATATACCTAGAATACTAGGTGGTGGATGGACCATGGCCTAACTTAGATATCCATAACTAGTCTGGATGATACTATATGATCAAGAACGGGGTACAAGCCCTATATCTTGTAATGAATGTGAAACATCATGCACAACATTAGTAATGGTGACTTTTTATTTATTAAAACATGCAAAATAGAGGGTGTTCTATCATGCCAACACCTGTAACAATGTACATGGTGCATCATGCCCACCGTCTAAATTGTTTCAATGGTGTGAGTCATTTCCATGAACCATATTTGGTAACCACCAAAACTGGTACTTGACCTAGACCATGGAATGGCCCGAAGGGCGTTTCCTATCCCCAAAAGTTGGCACAAGTTCCTAGGTATCATAAAAAATGGATTTACCCAAATATAGAAACATTAAACAACCAAAAATATTAAATAAAATGAATCTGAAAATTCATACCAAACAAGACTTAAATAAATATCTAAAATGAGTTACATTATTATAATAAAAACCCAAGTGGGACACAACTCAAAAGGGGAATCAAATCCAACTCAATAACCACCACATGGCAATGGGTCATCTCCCCCAATCCTTATCTACAACTCCGCACTCGGAAGAGAATCTAAGAACCCAAACCGCCATCTCCAAGGATATTTCCCTTACATATGTCAAACATTATCAAGTATACTTACACCCAAAGTCATATGTTGGGTGTGACCCTAATACCAATAGGATTCCACCCAAAAGATTCCATGTGATAAAATCATAATATTAAAACCTTGTAAGAATTTATAAAAAAGAAATGCTAGTAACAATTTCTAAAATACGAAACTTTAAATGAAAACAGTTTTCAAGAGGGAAATTTTGAAGAATGGGAACTTTTAAATGAAACACACATGATAATAAAATTTCCAACCAAACCAACTGTATGCCTATTGTAAGTACAATATAGAAAATGAGAATGAGTCATGGGAACACCCCTTTGCACTAGGTAGCTGGGGGCCCTAGTTACATTTTATCTCAGTATATAAGTAAAAATAATTAATATTCTTCTCATGCACTATCCACTAGGAGGGGAACCCCCAATTACCTAGTTCTCCCCAAACATAATCAATGTTTACTTAGGGATGTCATTGTAAAACATTATATGTGAAACAGGAATGATACCACTATTGGATCACTAACATACTAGTCATTATCCTCCCACCTAGATACCTGGGTTTCCCTCTTTGTGCTCAATCAAGTTCGACATGTCATCAAATACCATTTTCACATGAAAATTCAATTTTGAAATAATTCACAAACCGAAAAACCCACACACATATCACATAATACCCTTTTTAAATTGAAATAAATTTTAACATTATACACACACCAAAATAGCCCACAAACATGTCTCTTAGCTTTCTCTCTATTTAATAAACCATCTCAACAAATTATAAAGACATTCTCAAAAAATTTGACATCAAAAACCATCAATTTATCTTTCAAACCCCATTTTAAGAACATACACCCACAAAAATTGTACCCAAACATATTTTTCATCCTTTGGGAAACTCTAAAAAACAAGGCATTGCACACAAATTCCATTAAAAAACACTCTCTTAAGGCCAAATTCACCACAATACCATAAAAATATAATATTCAGCCCTATAAAAATTTAATAAACAACTTTAATATATTATAAATTTCCTCAAATAGTACCACATGAGTTAAAAATTAAAAAAAACAAAATTTCAAGAAAAAATGTATCTTTAAAATAAAACACATACTAATTCTATCAAAAATAATTTTTTCAACAAATAATATAAGTAAGAAACATTCTAGGAAGGTAAATAAAGCAATATAATACATCGAATAATTATTACACATGGAATAACCTACCTTATATGTGAAAAACCCCCAAAATCATTGTGTGAACCATCAACCACACCACTGCCACACCATAAGGGAATTAAAACAAACCATAATCCACAATATTAAACCAATAAACACAAAATAAAAAACTAGGTATGAAACCCTAGTTTATGTAAATTTTGTACCTTCTATGAGGAGGGTAGAAATCCAATGGAATTGGAAGAAATAAGAGATAATTTCACTTACTCAAAATAGATTTAAGATTCGCCACCAAAAACCCCTTCATAAATGGGTTCCTATAGAGATTTAGGGAGCTTGGGAGCCTTCCAAGGCATCTAGGGTCGAATGGGGGGAATAATTAGGAGAGATAGGTTTAATAAAAGAAATTAAAAAATATAATAACATTAAAAAATTATGACCTAGATACTGTGAATGTTTTGTCCGCACAGTTTAGTACACAGTGCAGCCAAACTATGTAGCCTATTCTAGACAACCAAAACTTGTCCATTTTCTAAAATATTCTAGGGGGACATATGGGGAACCTAGGGGAAAATTATAGGCCAAAAATAGAAGATATATAATGGCCCAATATTTGAAATCTATCACACCTAGATCCAGAGAAAATGACAAAGAACCCAACCCAAACCAGGATGAAGTGAAGCTTAAAAACCCGGGTGTGACAATTTCCCCCCAATATTTCGTTATGTCCCTGAAAAGCCACAACAAAGCCATATGAAAAAAATAAAACATAATACTATTTCCATGTTCAAAGGGTATTCCCAATGAAAAGATATCAAAGACACTACAAGTAAGAAAATAGGGCTATTAGAGGAATTCAGAGGCCAAGATGGACTCCCCCACTAAGGGTCACCTTCCCATAAAGCCAAAACACCTTCAGTTGACCAAATAAAGGAAAAGGTTCTTTCTCCAATCAAAATTTACACCACTCTCTAGAAATGGAAATATTAATCAAACCAAATCGTATGAAAAAACACCTTAAATAGTACCAGATAAAGATCAATAAATTTAACTGAAACAATCAACACATTTGAACGAGGGTACCATAGAATTAATTAAAGAAAACCATTGGCCATGCTCTAATCCCAAAGTTTTCCCAAGAAGGATGTTGGTGGTCAGATAGATATGAATGAGAATACCTACCGCAAATCCATCACTATGGAAAAAATCAAATTATTGATACAAGGAGACCCAAATGTACTTCCCACCATAGAAACGAACTAACACCAGAGACTAAACTGGAAGACCAATAGGGGGAGGTCCGAATAGACTCCCCACCAAAAGAGAAAACTTAATTTTCTACTAAAGAAATGGGACACCATTATAGGGAGGCCCTAATAAACTCCCCATTATAAGGGGTAGACTAACATTGGCCTTATTCTTAAAGAACATATATGAAACCCATAGTGGGTCTCCCCACAAAAATAACAAACTATATTAACAAACTATAATGGGATGACATGAAAAAGACAGCATAAGACCCAATTCCCTCTACAGGGGGGGGGCGATCAACAAAACTCTAAAACAAAAAAGACACTATGTGGCTCACCACTCCAATGAACATTACCATCCATGGATGAGTCCAACAACAACTGAGATAGAAAAGAGCATACAAGTTTATTCATACATGAACAACCATATAAAGAGTTTCACCTACAAGGGTTCAAGAAGTGGGGTTTGAGAAAGAAATCACCATGTTTCCCTATAACCATGGTGGGACTCTTCCACCAACTCAGATCAAAACCATGAGAAAAAGGGTCCCCACATCCCTTTGCACCGCATAAAAACCTCAAACTATTTCCTCTTCCAGAAATGGAGATAGAAGATAACCCATGATCCCTTACACCCCTAGTGTTTCCAGACTATGCTCCAGCTTCACTCGGTGACCTACAGCCGGAGAATAGATGATTGAAGCATCTCCTTCTTTGTAGTTAGGCACTGAATTCCCCTAAACGTAACTTCGTCCTCTAGTACCACAAGGAACTACACCATGATCCAACGACATCAATAGAACACAACAGATCCTATGAACTGCTTACCTTTTCATGAAACCTTCACCAAGATATGGGTTTATAATATTCACATACATCACCCCTTTCACCCTGAACAATAAATAAAAAAAATAAAGGATACAAGGAAAACATGTTCACTTTGAAAAAAGAATTCAGAAATTCACAAAAGAGTAATATACATTCATTTAAGCATAAACCGTTGAAAGGCTCCACAACATCCAAATTTCCCTTAAAATCAAACCCAACACAACAAGAGACCACCAAACATGAAACCCAACATGTGAAAGATACATTACCAAGAGTGGACCCTTGAATAGAGTTCCAATTAACATGACATTACCACAAGCAACCATAACAGCTTCGAATGACCAGATTTACCCAAACTTGTTTCCAAACACGAACACATGCTTCAAAAAGACTAAAAAAAGACCTAGAGGCCCTTTAAGTCATCATCTTTCACTGAAAACCCCAGAAAAATTTCACCTTCCTCACTAGAATTCCCCTTCACTTCTCCCAAGAAGGACATTATGGTTTATAGATGCCAATATTTACCTTTAAAGATTCAAGCAACTTAAGAAACTAAGGTCACATTCAACCTTCGATGACCACTCTTCTGCTACAAGAGGATACACTTAATGAAAAAAGAATATAGATAAAATCAACCCTAAAACATGACAGCAAAGTCAGTACTTTGATTAAATGGAGGACCTTCCAATGGTGAATCACCTGTTCCTGCACATAAATCGTGCCTTAAATCATTAGGGGGGTATACCTTAACCAACAAGAATACCCAAAGACCCCACCATGCTGATCCATTGGTCAAAACAATACCACTAACCAAAACCTAACACATGATGGTGAGAACAAAAAAGGCTTCCCAAAACATTTATAATAAAATACCACTAACAAAAAATTCAAACAAACTTACCGATAAACAAAAACCTAACAATATCATTAAAACAAGGGGGGTTCTAGAACTTAAAACACACCACTACAATAATCCCAAAACCCAAGAAGACTCACCATGTGACTAATTGTCACCACAACACTCCATCCATTCTTTAAAATCACTTTTGAAAATAAAACTGGGAGGGTGGAATGCACATTCACCAATGGTATCCCACTAAGCCTTTTACAAGAATTATCCTCATTCCAAATTAGGAACCCATTCACATTCTACATATATCATATGCATGTGACCTCTCATGGAAATACCAAAGGATAAAACAAAATTTCTATTCTTTTTTTAAAAAAATAATCAAGCCACACCCCCTCTTATTAAATCCACTAGTCACAAATTTAACCCCATTCCAAATTTCAGAAAAATATTTTATGGAAAAACACTGACCCTTCAAATAAATCCCTATTTGAATATCATAAAACATTTTATACAAGAATTAATAACACAAACAAAATATCATTCTAAAACATTAAACGTAAATTTCAAAAAAAAATCATTCCACTGAAAAAAAATATATATAACCCCATTTAAAAGAATCCTTTCTTTCAAAACCATGGAGTTTGGGAATCCACAAGTATTGATTATAAAAATCCAATATTATCATAAAAAATACCATTTCATGAAAATCCACCTATTAAAACCATTGTTCAAAATAGTTCCGAAAACCCATTTTCAATCCCTTTGAGAATCACACCATTCCCACTTCAAAATCCCATTTAAACAGATTTCCAAAACTCAATTTAACACAACTCACTCTTTTCGAACAATTAATTTTAGTAAACCAAAAGTTTAAATAATGAAAATACAGTATATATAAACTAAACGCATCCACTCAAAACCATTTTCATTTTAATGTCTCATTTCCAAAATTTTCAAACAAGAGTTTTGAAAATGATTTTCCAAGACCCATATTAATTCTGAATAAATCATGGAAAAACTACTATGGATCGGTCACTCATAAATATGGTTGTTTTCCATATAAGATTCACTTCACCATCATTGAGTGTGTTCTGGGAAAACATATTTGTATCCATATGGCTTTCCAGTACCTATGATCACACTGAGACCATTTTCCTTACTCCCATTTCATTTCCCAAATAGTAAACAAACACAAGGAACAAAATACATAGGTGGAACCTGACTTCCCTAGGTAACTCATGTCCAACTACAGGGTGTGTTATCCAGGAACCTTACTTGAAACCATACCATCATGTTCTGAAAATTCTAGCTCCAGTCTACTCAAACTCTTTCCCAAAATAACATGACCCAAAAAGATAACCTACTCTCATAACATTTTTTTTAAAAACTAGATATTTCCTTTCCATGGACCAGGTCGGGTTCCAATTTGGATGGTGACTAAATCTAGTTCATGACAGACATCCTTCCAAACACGTTTTGTAAGGGAGCATGAATCATCATACCCAATAGAAAACATTCCATCATTACAAATCATGTACCAAAGGAATAATTATAATAAAAATATAAAATTACCTCTTAACAATATTCAATCCATAAGTCTAATAAAACAAAGGTAAAAATAAATTAAATAAAGCATCCACTGATCAATTTTTCCTTTCCTGTGATTATTATCCATTTCAATTAAAATATTCAATTCATTCATGGTAAGAAAACCTTCATGATGTAAGGCATTAAATATATTCAAGTCATATCATTTAATAAAATTCACATAATGTAGGAAACAAGGATGGTCTTTTTTGTAAATGGAATGCAGTTTGTATTTTCTCTAAATCATTAGTGTAAGATCATGCAGTTTACAAAGGAAGATATCTTACAGTTCAAGAAGACTACAATATAAAATGTGGTGTCATTTCCCAGTGTTTTTAAAATTATTGGGGTCCATGATTTGGAGAAAGGAATTATTTAAAAAATGTGGGTTTTGTTAATGTAATTATGAAAATATATAAAATACATGAGTTTTGAAAAGATGGGCTATGTGAGAGGTGTTTCTTTAAGGATTAATTAATTCTGATGGTGTGATCTGTGATTAGATTGAGAATCATGAATGATAGGTAATTGGACCATCACAATCAGTGAAGGTGATATCCATTATTACAAGAAATTTTGCATCGTGAAGGAACATAGGGTATGACTGAGAGCAACACAATAACATCAAATCCCAATGGTGGTTTGCGAAAGGCGGTTCACTACGAATTTTTTTTGACAGATCTAAAAAATTCTCTAGAGGTGGAGTTTCACAAATAACTGATTTTATAAATAAGAGGATACCCATATCCACTTATGAGAAATTTTACCATGGAGAATATGGAATCTCTTTGATTTCATGAAGCTAAGGGAGCTCTAAAAAATTGATATTCCCTAAAATCATGAGAATAAGGAAAAAGATATTAAAACTATTTACTGATTCAAATAATTTTAAGAAAATGGTGCTTTTTTATGATAGGGTTTACTATATTGAATTTGTGAGATTCATGAAGGATGTTGTTTCATGAAGGAAGGGGTGCCTCTCGAATGCAGTTTGTTCTATGAAGGAATGGGAGCTTCATGAAGGGAGCTTCACAAAAGGCAATTTTGAACATTTGGTTTTAAGTGAACATTGATTTCAATTGCATCAATTCAGGACATCAATTCAAGCAGTGTATTCTGCTGGACAAAGAGAAATACTTCAATTCCAATCCACTGAATATATCTTTATGTCGATAAACTAAGTAAGAATTCACTTATAGCAATCAGAAAGGGGGAGTCAACATAATTTTTTTGAGTGATGTAGTGTTTTATCCCTAAAGTCATTGTAAATGAAGTGTGTCTAGAACAAAGATACTATGTCTGAAATCTTGTACTCCACAACTAGTGAATACTAGTGGACTTTTGTATGATATACAACATATCAACGTATGATCCTTGGACTATCCATTAGTGTTAAACCAATTAAAATTGTTGTGGAATCTCTTGGCATGTAATTAATTTTTTTCTACACATTATCATCATACATGTTTAATAGGTTCTTACCAACGTGAGAACAATATCCATAAATTTAAAAGAAAATTGATACCCCAATTCCCCCCTCCCCTCCTAGGGTTTTCCAGTGTCCTAAAATTGGTATCACAACCTGGGTGCTGGTGTTAAATATGTCCATATTTTCAATCATAGATAATATAGTAAATATAAGGGGAGTGCCCCTATTGGTTGGAAGAAACTTTCATGTATAGAATAATAAAATGAGATATCATATAAAATATCTTGGAATGGAAGTCCTTTTTTCTACTTCATTGGGAATACATGTCACTGATTGTACAGGGATTTCTATGATTGATTCGGATAGAATTTTTTTTGATGTAGATGAAAAAGTGAAAAATTCCATTACAGTTTCTCTTTCTGATAAAATATATCTAATGGAGATGAGTTACACCTCAGTAAAATCTATGTTGGAAAACCTAAAAAATATTTATGAAAGAGAAAATAATGTTAAAGAGAAGAATTCATATGTTTTTTACCATAGGTTTGTGGATCTAAAGATTCATCTTAAGTAAAATGCATTTTCCTTTAACTGAAATACTTAATTTTTAGGAGCAGTTCGAGGGCATAGTGAAAAGATAAAAAATGTCAATATTATGAAGAATATTTTTATAATTCTTCCAAATATATACTATCAAAAAGTGTCATCTCTCAGGAAATGGAATTGTATAAACATTCTCTGGATGATCTGTTAAGTATTTTGATCTCGTATAAAATTATAGTCAAGCTAGATGATGAGATGAAACATGTTGGTGAGGAAATAGAATTCAAATCCATGGAAAATAAATATTTTAAGAGATTGTGTTAATAAAGACAATGAGGAAGTTGAAATCATTTACCTATTTTCCAATAAGTTTAAGATAAGAAAAGGTATATTTGAATAAAATCTACCCTTGACATGTTTTCTTTGTGGTAGGGTTGATCACATTACTTATCAGTGTTTAAGGATGTTCGATGATGATGAAGGTGAAGATGGAAACTCACAGAATCCTCATAAAGGGTTTACTCAAAAGGGAAACTTCAAATTTAGAAAGAAACTATAGAGAAAGATTTTTTCCTATAAATAATAAGATGATGGTGGTGAATTCATTGAGGACGAAGAACCAGAGATTAAATAAAAAATTCAAGAATCTATAATGGTTACCATTAAGAAGTCATAGCCATCAAAAGATAAATATTGATATCATCAGTTGAGTAATGATTCTAATATAAAGGTGCATCTTAAGGATGTTGTTGGTAAGATTGAGAATCAAAGAAACATATGAAAAAAGTGGAAAGAATTTTTGTTAGAATCATCAGAATATGTTGATCAGCATGAGAATGAAATTGAACGACTGGAAGAAGTATTTAAATTATAATAATCCACCCTTTAAAGAAAAAAATATGTAGTGGAACTAAATCAGAGAATTGAAAAAGAGACAAATTTCATCAATGAACTTACCTTCAGACTAGAGGATAAGTTCAAGACTGTTAATGGACATGAAGAATAATTTGTAAATCTTAAGAGTAAACTTAATATTTAATAAAATTCAAAAGAGGAAAATAAGAAAATATAGTTTGTAAAATCTTCAGATTCTGAGCTATTGGAGAGAGCTCATCATGGTTCTGATACAGTTGAAATGATTATTAATGATTAATGACCCACATTGATGGGAAATAGTGCAATTAGTTATAATGATAAAGCATAAAATATTGAAAATAAAATGTGTCAATATAATGGAAATATGAATGTTATACATGTTTAAAATTCGCATAAAGTGCTGATGAAGTGCCCAGATCAGTGTGAATCACTGAGAGGGGGAGGGGTTGAATCAGTGATCCTTTAAAACTTTTTACTAATTGATTCTTTATCAATTAAACCTCTATGGCTGGTTAAAGCCTCGATCCACTCTTCTTGTATCTCTCAACCTTTCCTCGAGTAATGCAGTAAATGTAAAGGCACAGGACACAAGGATTTACAAGGTTCGGCACCAAAGGCCTACGTCCTTGCCATGTTGGTTATACACCCCAACATGGTTTCTCCATTATAATCGGTTAGTATTACAATGGTCGATACAGAGTCCCACTGTATCTCTCCTGAGTCCCATAGGAGGGTCTTTATACTGCGTCCCACAGTGTTACCAGAGTCCCACTGGCCTGCTCCAGAATCCCACTGAAGACTTCTTCTCCCTGAGTCCCACAGGGTCTTCTCCTGACTCCTCGAGTCACACGAGTAGCTCTTCTTCTCTTTAAGCTTCTTCAAGTATCTTCAGCAGTCTGGGATAAAGACTGCTGGCCTTGCTCTGTACCTCTGATCACTTGTGATGATCAGGTCTTCTCATCTTGATCAGGCTTTATCACCTTCTTCTAAGGATAACCTGGCTTCTCTCTTCAACTACTCAATACTCAAACAACTGATATCTTTAACTTCAGTCTGGTCCAGTCTCAAAGTTCAGTTCAACTTCATGCACTGAGTGCATGGAATCTCTGGTTCCTCATGCACTGATTGCATGGCTTCTCAAATCTCTTCAAGATCTTCAAGTCTTGGACTCCTCAAATGCACACAACCGGATTTGGCTTTGTTCACGTGTGCATGTGCGTGCATGCATGCATGCACTCCCCTTCTTCTCTTCTTGGTGCAGTAAACCCTCATAAGGTATATTCTCTTTAAGCACACACCTTCTTCACTCACACACTTTGTTCAATTTGTTCACACACTTAATGTGTGTTATACTTTAGTGTGGATGTCCTCTTCTTTCTTCTTCTAAATGTGTACACTTTGCACACACCTAGGTTCCGGCCTCTTCTTGTCTAGCACACACAACTTGTTTCTTCCTCTTGCACACACACACAAAATGTGTTCTTGTTGTGGTCTACACTCTTTATGCACACACACGGCTTCACCTTCTTCCTCTTCTTGTTTTGCACACACACAAAATATGTTCTTTTATTTGTTCTTCAAAGTGTGCACCCACAAGGCTACGACCTTCCTTGCTTCTTTGCACACACTAAGTGTTCTTCACTTTTCACACACAAGAGTTCAATCCTTGGCCTCCCAATTCTTCTTGCACACACACACAAAATGTGTTTTGTGCAACCGGCCGCGCAAGCCCTCAGGTGTGAGGGCACCCCGGACGCGCAGGGTGCAAGAGCAACCTCTGCCACGCAAGTACCTCCTGCCACGCAAGTCCGCGGGCAGAGAGGGTGGGCAAGTTCCGCGCAAGTAATGCGCTTCTCCTGCCTTCTTCCTGTCACGCAAGTGGTGCGCGCATGGGACTTCCCCTTTCTTCTTTCGCGCAAGGAGTGCGCAAAAGGAACCAAACAGAGCTAGGGGAGCTCCGGGCTGTACTGCCGCGCAAGTGTGCGCGCAGGCTCTTCTTCGCGAGGAAAAGGTGCTCTCATGAGACTTCTTTCTTCAAAAACTCAGCAAGCAACTACAAGGGCAAGGCCTCTGTTTATATAGGCGAGAGATGCCTCTGTCCATCCGAGTCTTAAATCTTGAATCACCGAAGATTTTGGATCTTCAAAATCTTTCCAAATTTTTGCGTTTTCTCTTCGGTGCATGCGGGTTCATTTATTTATTATTTATTTTTTATTCCTCTTCATGCACGTGCATGGAACAACATGCAGAGCCTCATTAAAATCCACTCCATGCAAAATACGAACCAACATAGCCTCGACACTTCGTTTGCCTTCGGTCGAAACTCGAAAATCTTCATTTGTTGCATGAAAACTCATTTTCATACATGGTCATGTTCAGTAGGTCCAAACGAGCTCGAGGGTGACTTTAGCTCGTTCGGAGGTGGCTGGTAACTCGAAATACGCCGTCGGGGAGGCCTCTGGTTCGAATGGGGCTCACGGGTGGCTTCGGGCGAGCTCAAGGAAGAGGACGGTCTTTTAGCCGTCGGATCAGATGTTTGAAATACATCGGACGGCCGCGATTAGAAGATCTCGCGCGGGATCGATCGTGCGGTCGAGATCTGGCGCGCGATCGATCGGGCGGCCAGGATCGCTTACGCGGCAAAATCCGCCATCCCACATCGAAACGCCGTGGGATTTTCTCACGGCTTATCAAAGTACCGCAGCCGCCTTATGCTCAATTGGTTCTCTTCCCCCCTCCATGGTGCCGCCCCGCACCGTGCCTCTGCGGGCGCGTTCTGCGTCCACCCTGGTCACTCGGGCGATCAAATGCGCCCGCCATGCGTGCCTTCGGGCACGCGCGCTGCGCGGGCTTCACCACCGCGTAGCTCGGGGCTTATACACGGACCCGCCCTTCTGCCTCAGGGAGCGCCTTGGCCTTGAGGGTTCCCCATGGGCGTGGCTCCTTAGGCCCATATGTGCCTTGGGTGATCCCTCGGATGGCCTCCTTGGTGGCCATATTTTTGGATAGTGTAAAACACTAAGTAACTTTGTATAAAAACAAAGTACCAAGTGTAATATGCCAAATGCCACTTCTCCCTTCTTCATTTCTTCTCTTATCTTCTTCTTAAGAATTCCACCAATTCCTCTTCAACATATATTCATCACTTAGGAATGGAAATTCTTGAAAGTTCTTCATCTTCAACCAAACTCCTGAATCAACATGAATTCTCCAATGTGCTTCATTGATCTAATTAGAGATCAATTGGATCAACTTCAAATTCACATGCACTCAGTGATAGTGCATGGACTTCATTAAACCACTTCATCCACTTAGAACTTGTGGATGGATCATCTTCATCTCCTCATGCATTGTCTTAACAATGCATGGTCTTCTAACATTGTTGTGACTTTGTATCATCAGGATACAAGTTCTATGAACTTAAAGATCAGCTCAACAATCGTCAGATATAATGATGCTCCATCATCATTCATTCTTCAAGTGTTGTAACTTAGTATCATCTTCATACAAGTATTGAAACATTAAGATCAGTTCTACAATCGTCTGATATTCATGGAGAATGTTTCAACCACATCTCCTATGTCACTTAGTGAATCTCCTAAGTGACATGCATCTTAGTACCATGTCCATTCTCCTTCATCACCATCACCATCACATCCTTTGTCATTCACATCTTGACATTCCTTGACATCCATTCATTCCATGACAACATCATGCCTCATTGACAAAAAATGCAACACAGTGCATTTCAATATCCCCCTTTGTATTTGTTGTCAATACACTACTTCTGCACATATGAATGGGTCAATATGTGTGCCAATATTTTCTCCCCCTTATTGGAAATCAAATTCAAAGATGTGGTGTGGTTCTCTTCCAAAAATATCTTCCTCCCTTTGAATAGTATTTTCTGGAAAATCACTAAGAGAGGGATGATGTCACATGTTCTTCTTTAGAAAAGAACCTTTAGTAAATCATCTCTAAGTCTACTTGGGCTAACCCGGTGTAGAAAAAAAGAGTGATGTAACCAAGGAACTCAATGCTATCCATCATTCACTGTACATGTGAGATCATGCTTTAGGGGTTTGAAATTTTTCAGATATAACAATGAATTTGCTAAATCCTACACAACTTCACAAAACTCATTAGAAAGTTTAGGTGAAAAGATAAAGCTCCCCCTTTTATCCATTTGTCTTCAATCAATACTCCCCCTTAATTGTCCTGATGAATACAATTAAGAAACAAGGGATGAAAGTATGATTGGAATACCTTCACTTTTCTCAAGATGGTATTAAATCTCAGAATCCCATCTTCTCCAGATTGGCTCCCCCTCAAGGGGTGCACTCCATTCTGTCCAAACCATCCTCCAGTTGAGAATGATCATCATCTTCAATTCCCTGTAATGTTAGCACATGTAAATACAAGTGATCAGGGAATAAGATGGAACCTCCTTGGTTCATCAATGTGAACAACAAGGTTGAGAAGATTCTCTCAACCGAGATGTCCCATTTTCACCATTCTTCACACTTGCACATTTGATCTTCAATGATGATTGTGCTGGTGTGTATCTCAATACATCTTCATGTGAAATATTTTGTTTCCTTTTTGCCTTAGCAATTTCCAGTGCTTCATCTTCATCTCTTTGCAGTTCTCTGGAAAGTTGCAACTGATTAGGCCATATGACTAACAAGTCATTTGGAAGTGAGGCCTCAGTTTTGGAAATTCCACATAGTTCTTTTGATACTGTTAAGCCACCTTTCTTAGGCAACTTATTTTCAACCAATCCCTTCTGCTTCTTCTGGATTGATTGTCTATTTGAGTCCAGTCTGCCTCTATTGAATTTCATGGCTTTTTTACAAAGATCCATGGTATGGCCTTTCTTTCCACAGTAGAAGCATGTTTTCTTCTTGGTGGTCCTTCTGGATGCATCACCCTTCTTGGATTTCAAATCCAAGGACTTCTCTTCCTTTTTCAACATCTTCTTGGGAGCATTGTCACCTTTCTTCTATTTTCTTCCCAAGGTTTCTATTTTATCCAGGTTCAGTGATCTTATCTTCTTTTTAGCTCTGGATACAGTTGGAGATTGACATGTATCTTTTTGACCACTTTTTCAATCATCCCAGATGTTGTCAAGTAATCCAAATCTATTTTCAGTAAACAGATGTCTCTGGACCTGTGGATGCTGCTTCTTTTCCTCTGGCTTGCTCCCCCTTGGCATGGGCTTCCTCTGTGATTTGGCATTCAGTGGATTGTACCAACAATCCTTTGCACAATTCCCATACTTCTTACAACACCAACATTGACCCACAAATCGTGACGTTTTGATTCCTTCTGATTGTAGGGTACTTGTCTTGAATTGTTGTGCTGCTTCAGGAGAGCTTTCTTTCTTCATTGTCTTCATCCATACTTGTTTGGAATTATTCTTCCATCCTGCACTTTTTGTGGAAACACAATTAGAAGCATTAGTACAAGATGGGATGGATGGTACCTTCCTTTTAGAAGATGTTGCCCTTTTATTAGAGGATTTCTTTCTTTTAGAATCATCCTGCTCAATGCATACTTGAGTAGAAACATTTCTTCTTTCAGCTGACTGGGAGGATTCAGCTTTGGGTGATTGCAGATTTTTCAATATCACCTCCAGTTCTAAGCATTTCATGTTGAGGGAGTTCATCTCATCCTCAATAGTTCTTAGCCTTCCTTCCCAATTTTCTTTCAGCTGTTCTAACTGGTCTTCATGGGCCTTCTTCATTTCTTGTAATGAATTGTCAAGCTCCATTACCCTGTTTACTTTGTCTTCAAGTTGAGAATCTCTGACATTCATTGAAACTTTATGCCTCTTTTCCAGTGCATGGAAAACATATTTGACCACAGTCTTAAAGAATTCTTTCTCAGAAAGGCTTCTTTGCAATTCTTCAGTAGTGTCTTCATATCTTTCATTGCAAAGAGATACTGTTTCATCATTAGCCTTCACCAGCTTTCTGAGAGTGTTGGTTATGCCAACCCTTTTAGCCAATTGATCTTCCATTGCATTGGCTTCTTCTTCTAACTGTGATTTTTCTTCTTGAAGATCAAGGATGCATGTAGCTATACACATTGCCACTTCCTTAGGGACTGTCTTCTGAAGATATTCGATTGCATTTTGAAGATCATTCATTATTCCAACTTCATCACAGCTAGGACAGGCTTTCTTCATCTTCTTGGCATGTTTCTTCTTTTTATTTTTCTGAGTCTTGGCAGATTTCTCCATTTGAGGCTGGTTGCTCATTTCCTCAAATCTGCACTCCATAAAGACTCTCTTGGATCTTTTAGAGGTAACCTTCCCTCTGATTCCAATTGAAGTGCCCAGATCAGTGTGAATCACTGAGAGGGGGATGGGGTGAATCAGTGATCCTTTAAAACTTTTTACTAATTGATTCTTTATCAATTAAACCTCTATGGCTGGTTAAAGCCTCGATCCACTCTTCTTGTATCTCTCAGCCTTTCCTCGAGTAATGCAGTAAATGTAAAGGCACAGGACACAAGGATTTACAAGGTTCGGCACCAAAGGCCTACGTCCTTGCCATGTTGGTTATACACCCCAACATGGTTTCTCCATTATAATCGGTTAGTATTACAATGGTTGATACAGAGTCCCACTGTATCTCTCCTGAGTCCCACAAGAGGGTCTTTATACTGCATCCCACAGTGTTACCAGAGTCCCACTGGCCTGCTCCAGAATCCCACTAAAGACTTCTTCTCCCTGAGTCCCACAGGGTCTTCTCCTGGCTCCTCGAGTCACACGAGTAGCTCTTCTTCTCTTTAAGCTTCTTCAAGTATCTTCAGCAGTCTGGGATAAAGACTGCTGGCCTTGCTCTGTACCTCTGATCACTTGTGATGATCAGGTCTTCTCGTCTTGCTCATGCTTTATCACCTTCTTCTAAGGATAACCTGGCATCTCTCTTCAACTACTGAATACTCAGACAACTGATATCTTTAACTTCAGTCTGGTCCAGTCTCACAGTTCAGTTCAACTTCATGCACTGAGTGCATGGAATCTCTGTTTCCTCATGCACTGATTGCATGGCTTCTCAAATCTCTTCAAGATCTTCAAGTCTTGGACTCCTCAAATTCACACAACCGGATTTGGCTTTGTTCACGTGTTCATGTGCATGCATGCATGCATGCACTCCCCTTCTTTTCTTCTTGGTGCAGTAAACCCTCAGAGGGTATATTCTCTTTAAGCACACACCTTCTTCACTCACACACTTTGTTCAATTTGTTCACACACTTAATGTGTGTTATACTTTAGTGTAGATGTCCTCTTCTTTCTTCTTCTAAATGTGTACACTTTGCACACACCTAGGTTCCGGCCTCTTCTTGTCTAGCACACACAACTTGTTTCTTCCTCTTGCACACACACACAAAATGTGTTCTTGTTGTGGTCTACACTCTTTATGCACACACACAGCTTGGCCTTCTTCCTCTTCTTGTTTTGCACACACACAAAATATGTTCTTTTATTTGTTCTTCAAAGTGTGCACCCACAAGGATACAGCCTTCCTTGCTTCTTTGCACACACTAAGTGTTCTTCACTTTTCACACACAAGATTTCAATCCTTGGCCACCTACTTCTTCTTGCACACACACACAAAATGTGTTTTTTGCCACTGGCCGCGCAAGCCCTCAGGTGTGAGGGCACCTCGGACGTGCAGGGTGCAAGAGCAACCTCTGCCACGCAAGTACCTCCTGCCACGCAAGTCCGCGGGCAGAGAGGGTGGGCAAGTGTCGTGCAAGTAATGTGCTTGGCCTGCCTTCTTCCTGTCGCGCAAGTGGTGCACGCAGGGGACTTCCCCTTTCTTCTTTTGCGAAAGGAGTGCGCAAAAGGAACCAAATAGAGCTAGGGGAGCTCCGGGCTGTACTGCCGTGAAAGTGTGCGCGCAGGCTCTTCATCGCGAGGCAAAGGTGCTCTCACGGGACTTCTTTCTTCAAAAACTCAGCAAGCAACTACAAGGGCAAGGCCTCTGTTTATATAGGCGAGAGATGCCTCTATCCATCCGCGTGTTAAATCTTGAATCACCGAAGATTTCGGATCTTCAAAATCTTTCCAAATTTTTGCGTTTTCTCTTCGGTGCACGCGGGTTCTTTTATTTATTATTTATTTTTTATTCCTCTTCATGCACGTGCATGGAACAACATGCAGAGCCTCATTAAAATCCACTCCATGCAAAATACGAACCAACATAGCCTCGGCACTTCGTTTTCCTTCGGTCGAAACTCAAAAATCTTCATTTGTTGCATGCAAACTCATTTTCATACATGTTCATGTTCGGTAGGTCCAGACGAGCTCGAGGGTGACTTTAGCTCGTTCGGAGGTGGCTGGTAACTCGAAATACGTCGTCGGGGAGGCCTCTGGTTCGAATGGGGCTCACGGGTGGCTTCGGGCAAGCTCAAGGAAGAGGACGGTCTCTTAGCCATCGGATCAGATGTTTTAAATACATCGAACTGCCGCGATCAGAAGATCTCGCGCGGGATCGATCGTGCGATCGAGATCTAGCGCGCGATCGATCGGACGGCCAGGATCGCTTCCGCGGAAAAATCTGTCATCCCACATAGAAACGCCGCGGGGTTTTCTCACGGCTTATCAAAGTACCGCAGCCGCCTTATGCTCAATTGGTTCTCTTCCCCCTCCACGGTGCCACCCCGCACCTTGCCTCTGCGGGCGCATTCTGCGTCCACCCTTGTCACTCGGGCGATCAAATGTGCCCACCATGTGTGCCTTCGGGCGCGCGCGCTGCGCGGGCTTCACCACCGCGTAGCTCGGGGCTTATTCACGGCCCCGCCCTTCTGCCTCAGGGAGCGCCTTGTCCTTGAGGGTTCCCCATGGGCGTGGCACCTTAGTCCCATATGTGCCTTGGGTGATCCCTCGGCTGGCCTCCTTGGTGGCCATATTTTTGGCTAGTGTAAAACACTAAGTAACTTTTCATAAAAACAAAGTACCAAGTGTAATATGCCAAATGCCACTTCTACCTTCTTCATTTCTTCTCTTCTCTTCTTCTTAAGAATTCCACCAATTCCTCTTCAACATATATTCATCACTTAGGAATGGAAATTCTTGAAGGTTCTTCATCTTCAACTGAACTCCTGAATCAACATGAATTCTCCAATGTGCTTCATTGATCTAATCAGAGATCAATTGGATCAACTTCAAATTCACTTGCACTAAGTGATAGTGCATGGACTTCATTAAACCACTTCATCCACTTAGAACTTGTGGATGGATCATCTTCATCTCCTCATGCATTGTCTTAACAATGCATGGTCTTCTAACATTGTTGTGACTTTGTATCATCAGGATACAAGTTCTATGAACTTAAAGATCAGCTCAACAATCGTCAGATATAATGATGCTCCATCATCATTCATTCTTCAAGTGTTGTAACTTAGTATCATCTTCATACAATTATTGAAACATTAAGATCAGTTCTACAATTGTCTGATATTCATGGAGAATGTTTCAACCACATCTCCTATGTCACTTAGTGAATCTCCTAAGTGACATGCATCTTAGTACCATGGCCATTCTCCTTCATCACCATCACCATCACATCCTTTGTCATTCACATCTTGACATTTCTTGACATCCATTCATTCCATGACAACATCATGCCTCATTGACAACAAATGCAACACAGTGCATTTCAGCTGAAAAAGAAACCCTCAATTAAAAGGAAAAAGAGAACAGAAAACTATCCTCAGGTATAAAAAAATGTATGGAAGAAAAACTAACTTCCTAAGGAAGGATTCATGAGGAGTAATAGATATGGGAAGATATTTACACTTATAAAATATCAATTATGTGTCTATTTGGGCTATACCATATCATACTTTGAAGAATAGAGGATCTATTTGAATGGGGAGGATCTATGAAGTCAAAAAAGGAAAAACAATTATTATCATACTTCATATAGAAGAAATAATTTCTATGTATATTTTTTTTTTGTTCTATCTTTGGCCATAAATATGTTTATTCAAGGTAGAGTAAATCCATGAATAATTCATATAAAACTCATTACATGTGAATACTCATCAACCATATGGTGTTTCCCTTACAAAAAGGCTTTATCCTCTCGAAAAATATTATGAGTGTGAAGACCCTATCCATATAGAAGATAGATCTAAAATTACATCTTCATCCTTCACCCAATGGAATATTTAATGGAAGGAAAAGTATAAAATTGAAAAGTAAAACATTGCAGATGTAGGTCTCAAAGTTACAAAGAGAAACAACACCTGGATCCTTATCAGCTGATGTTCACCCCACATGATGGGTAATGATAAATTATTAACAAATTTTATGGAAAGGGTGTATGGAATGGTAAGGTTTGGTAATTATGGTGCGTTAAAGATCAAAGGAATTAGAAGTATTGAATTTACTAATAACGAGATGAAGAAAACTAATGTTCATAATGTGGACATTTTGCATCACAATCTTCTCAGTGTGAGTCAACACTATAAATCAAGACTTATAGTGACTTTCAGTCAAAAATACTACACTATAAAGGGAAAGATAGAGAATTCATTCATGAAAGGATGTATAACTAATGAATACTTATATCAAGGGGACTATAAAGAGAACATTTTCTATCTAATATTTGAAAAAGAAAACATAATGTGGCATCGATGTTTGGAACACATCAATCAACAAGACATAGAAAATATTTCAAATATGAAGATAGCAATGGACACCCACAATATGAAGTGTGAATAGGAAAATACCTATGATTCTTGTGTATGAGGGAAGTTGGTCTAGAGTTGTTATCATCCCGAGAAGAAAATAGAATCAAATATTCTTGATATCATCCATACAGACATATGTGGTCTAATAAATTTTGTTGAAACACATGGAGAATGAAAATTCATCCTTTCATTAATGATTATAGTATAATGGTTTGTGTGATAGTAATACATTGGAAATGAAAAATTCCTAACTACAAGAAAAATTTTCTCTAAATCCTCGAGAATGATATTGGATGGACAATCAATGTTATGCGATCAGAAAATGTCGGGGAATACACATCCATTGATTTTTAAAATGACCTAGATAATGATGGAATACAACATGAGGTTGTTGTCATGAGAACCCCATAGAAAAATGGATTCATTTTGCATAGTAATCAATATGTGAACAATTTGGAAAAAAAATGTTGATTGATAGTCATATCACTTGATATTACTTGAAAGAAAACATTTAAGATTTAGTGTATATTAAAAATCGAACATGGCTTTATGTGGGTGAATGAAAGATATAATATGAGTGGTGGCCTAGAAGGATACCCTTATTGAAGTATTTCTATGTTTTCAGAAGTAAATGATTTGTCATAAATAAATAATGAAATCAATTCATGTTTGGTGATGTGGCGGATGATGGAATATTTTTTGGATATTCAATGAATAGAAAATCTTACAAGTGTTTCAATAAGTCTCTCAGAAAAATTAAGGAAATCAGTGATGTAAAGTTAATTGATGGTAATACAATAGATACCATGATGGGTTCATATTCTGATTTTATTGAATATGAATATGATAGTGGACATGATATAGATTGAAATTTAGAATTATAGGACGGAGTGCAAGACATTCTGAGGTCACCACACAATGTGGATTCAGAGGAAGAATCCGAAGAGGAAATTGTGGCTGAAGAAAATTCTTGTAGACCTCATATTAGATATATATGTCAAGAAATTTATTATTCTAAAATCATTGGGGATTGTATTCTATCTACACAGACAAATAGACTGTGGAATAATTAAAAAATTTACTTTCTATTAGTTGTAGAAGTATCCTCATTTGATGAATTTGCAAAGGATGAGTAATTGGTTAAAGTAATGAATGATGAGTTGGACCATATTAATAATAACCAAACATGGGATCTAGTCAAGAGTCCCAACAGTCACAATGTTATTAGTATGAAGTGGTTTTTAAAGAATAATTATGATTATCATGGTAATGTGATGAAAAAAATTGAGATATTTGCATATAAAAGATATTCACATATTGAAGGTTTTGATGTTGTAAAAACATTTAGTCTAGTTGAAAGACTGGAACCAATCAAAATTCTTATTTCCATGTAAATTCATAGAGGATACAGAGTGTATCAAATGGATTTCAAAACAGATTTCATAAATTTTTTTCTTGAAGAATAAATTTACATAGAAGAATTATTGGTGTTTTTTCTTAGCAATGATGAAATGAAGGTGTGAAGATTAAAGAATACATTCTATAGCTTAAAGTAGGAAAAACGAGTGTGGTATTACTGACTAGATTCATATATAATGAATATGGAGTTTAAAATAGGAGGAGTTGGTTACAATAACTAAGTTAAGAATTCTTAGAAATATTGTTTTATAATCTTGGTGTACCTAGATGATATTATATTTGGTTGCAGTAGACATGGATCAGTGGATGAATTCAACAATCACATGAAATCAGAATTTGAAATGTCTATGACTGGGGAACTCATGTATTTCATAAGAATGAATATGATTCAGAGGAAATACTTCACATTTTTCCTAATGAAAATTATTCAAAAGTGTTACTGGACAAATTCAATATGCATGACTCCAAACCATTGTCAACTCTGATTTAGGTAGGGACAAAACTAGGAAATCATGAAAATGTGACATATGTAGATCCAATGATGTATAAGAGAATCATTGGAAGATTACTATAAATGAAAATAACACAGCCAAATTTTGTCTTTACAACAAGCTTAGAGGATATCTTTCAAGGTAATCTAGAAGAAGAGCATATGACTGCAGTGAAAAAAATCATGAGGTACATTCAAGGTACTCAAAATTATGGCATATAATTTGCTGAAAGAAGTGATAGTGAACTATCATCATTTTATGAAGCTGACTGGGCTAGAAATATTTTTTATAAAAAGTCCACATGTGGTGGAGCTTTCATTATTTGCATGAAATGTGTGGTTGGGTTAAGTAGGAAGCAAGAAAGTACTTCTCTTAGTACTACTAAGGCTATGTATATTTCGTCTACAAAATAGTCCACACAACTACATTGGATGAAAAAACAACTAACTGATATTGGTGATGAGTTAAAATAGATAATGCTAATTCACTATTATAAAAAGAGCGCAATTGACCTTATGAATAATCCTATTCAATATTCTCATACGAAAAAAATTATAATCAGATATAACATTATCACGAAAAATGTTTAACAAGGAATGATTAGGATGAATCATGTAGTAACTGATGATGAAGTGGCTGATATACTGACCAGTTCATTGTCAGCACATGTGTTCGAGAAGAATTAGTTGAACCTCGGTGTTCATAAACCTCCCAATGCATGATGAGGTTACAAAAAACCCATCTCCCCTATTGTGTTAACTATTTTAATCTGTTTGTGGAAGTGATTTAGGTTTTTTGGGGGAGATATCATCCAATAGGAGTGTGATTTGAGCTCTACAAGCCAAATTTAGGATCTTTTGGTTTATTACCAATGGGAGATAATGTATAAATTCAATGAGAATGTAATATATTCAGTTTGGTTTCAAAAAGATGGAGAATAGATAAATTCAAAAATGTTACAATGGGGGCGACTGATGAGTTACACAATTGAGAACCCAATTCATGCTTCCCATCTTGTTTTCTACACTGATAATTTCTCACAAAGACATAGTGTTCTATATGAGATGATTCTTACATATCATGTTTTGATAGTGGATGGTGATCTGTTGAATTTATCTTCAGATTTTAATAAACCCAAGGGAAATATTTTTGGAACCAAAGATAGTATTTTTTGTAAATGGAGTGTGGTTTTTTTTGTCAGTAATCCTCAATGGGAGATCAGGTAGTTTACAAATTAATAGATATTATAGTTCATGAAGAAAATAGCATTGAAGGTGGTGTCACTTCCTAGTGTTTTCCAAATTTTTTGGGTCCAATATTTGGAAAATGGAAAGAATTTCAAAAGGTGTTTTTTTATTGAAGTTCTTATGAAAATATGGAAAAGACATAAGTTTCGTGAAGATGGGCTATATGAGTGGTGTTTTGAGAAGGAATAATGAATTCTGATGGTGTGCTTCACAATTATAACGATCATCGCAGATGAAGAAGAATTGGATCATCACAATCAGTTACAGTGGTCTCTCTGAATACGAGAATGGTAGAATTGCAGTTGCATGAAAGTTTTGAAAGATATCATCATGGAAACATCAAATATTAACGGTTCTTTGTAAAAGGAGGTGTGCTAAAAATATGATTTTGATAGATCCTGAAAATGTTCGGGAAGTGGTGGAACTTCACAAATGGATGAGCCTATAAATAATAGGATACCCCTCTTCAGATATGATGAATTTTTCCATGGATAATCTGGAATCACTCTGATTTAGTGAAGAAAAGGGAGCTTTCAAACACTAACATTCCATGCGATCATGAGCATCATGAAAAGACTTGTAATGTCATGATTGATGCCAATGATTTTGAGAAAAGGGTGCCATATGATGATATAGTTTACCACATTGACTTTGGGATCTTTGTGAAGAGGTTTGTTCCTAGAAGGCAATGATTCTTTTCAAATTAACGTTGTTCCGTGAAGTCAGATGATCTCTGTGAAGAGATATTTGTGAAGAAGCTTCGCTAAAGACAGTTTTGGACATTTGGTTTTAATAGAACGGTGCATTGAAGTGCATCAATTTATGACTTTGATGCAAGTAGTGTCCCATGCTGGATAGAGACAAAGAGTTCAATGCCAATCTATTGAAGATACCTTTAGGTCGATAAATTATGTAAGACTTCACCCACATTAGTGAGAAAGGGGGAGTCAATAGAAATGTTATGAGGAATATAGTGTATTATACAAAAAATAATTATAATGGTAGTGTTCCTAGAATAGAGTGACTATGTATGAACTCTTATACTCCACAAATAGTTAAGATTAATGGAATTTGTTATGACTTAAAATCAGTCATTGTGTTCTTATTAGACTATCCCTTAGTGGCGAACTAAGTAAAATTTTTTGTCATCTCTTAGCATGTGATTTTGTTTTCTACACATTCTCATCAGGCATGTTTAATAGGTTCCAACCAATGTGGTAAAAATATCTATCAGTTTATAATAAAATGTTGGCATCCTAAATCAACCCTCCCCTCTTAGGGTGTTTTGGGGTCCTACACATAATATGATCTTATTTAAATATTGAAAGTGGTATGGGGTTACGCATTAATTCAAATCCTTTTAATAATACTACTATATTCCATGAACTAAGAATTTTAAATATATAGAAAAAACATAATGGAATAGTAAAAAATTACAATATGGCCAAACCTTATTTAAATAAAAAATCACCAATTTTTATTTTAGAAGTAAATTCACCTCATCTAGTGGGTTTTATTATGAAACAAGACATTGTTTAACAATAAATTCATTTAGCATAGCATTGCTTCAAATAACAAGTCATGTCTCAATTAATCAAAAATATGAACTCTATATGGAATCCAAACATGTAAAAACAATTACAAGGTTCAACATGTTACTTAAGAGGTGCTGGAATCAATTTTAAAATTACTTATGAGGGGGAATTCCATTTAGAATCCAAGACAAATTCTTAAAAGGCAATCCAAGTTTTAATTAATTATTTATAAAAAGGAAATACAAAATGTCACACCCAAGGGGTGTCCATATTTTATGTTGGAATCATCAAATTACAAAACAATGATCAAATGGATTTTATCAAAGTGTGTATAATAATTTATATTAATGAAATAAATTTTAGGGTGATCCATGACAAGGGCTATTACACGGAACATTGAAAAAATTTATAAAATGAAGGAATCATTGGGAAAGAGTTATATACCACCTACCTCCTACTGAGGGTGCTTTTGTCATCCAATATATGGGATTGGTTCGATGAGGTTTGGCTGGAATCGAAGAAACAAACTTCCTCCCTAAAAATAGGGTTAATGATCTTGCACCAAAATAATGAAACATATTAGAAGATAAATGTGATGTCCTAGACCTAGATTCCACTCAATGGGTTCCCTGAGCCCAGTGGGCCACATGGCGTCAAGCACATCTCCTTGAACTCCTGAGGTTACCAACTAGTAGTGAGGGCCTAGGGTGTTTCCCGTGGGAGACTATTCCATCATTACCATAGTGTCAAAAAACGGAAGGAAGTAAACATAGGTAAATAGCTTAAGAGATATAAGTAAATAGAAGGAAAAATAGAAAATAGAGACAACAATAAGAGTAACTAAAAACATGGAATAGAATTCAACAACTAATGAAATGTCATGTCACTAGAAAACTGGAAAACATGGGTACAAGACAGAAGACATAACATGTTCCACAATAGTATAAAGTAGATAAAATACTATACCAATCATCCCAAGATCTAACTCGATCATATGATATCAAGCTCCGTAATAAATATCATGAAATAATGTTCTTCAAGCCATATTCATCTCATTATTAACACATGCAACCATTAATCCTACCCTGGATACCAAACGACCCCTGGAGAGGGTGTGAGATAAATCACACTGGGCCACCACCAACTGTGTCTATAACATCCAACCATGTAATGGAAATGATACAATGTGAAAGAGTATATATATAATGTAAAGTAGTTCAAAGTAACTAAATACCCAAGTACATGCTTCAGCCCTTAGCTGGTGTCTGAACATGTAACATGTTCATTTAATTAAGTAATTACCAATTTTAGATTTATAGGTATCACGATCCATAACTAACACTGACATCACCTCGTGATAATATAAATAATTAAGGTTGAAAGATATAATAAGGCAACAAGTAATGAACATTAATAGTGAAGTCCAAAGTTATTAACCAAGGCAATGTAGACCTCAAGGGTCCCTAACTCAGCAATAACTATAGCCAGACAAGGGTTGGAGTGTAATCTAAGGAGCACGTTACATGAAATATTAGAATAAGGTGCCTACTGAAACCAAGGTGATCACCCAAGGTAAAGTGGGCATACGCATAGATAGGTCCATGTGGGATGTAACAATGTCACCTACTTTTCAATGATGGATCCAAGGTGTGAATATGAGGAATCTTGAGAAAATTTTAAGGGAAACTATAGTGTCATACCAGATATCAAAGAACATACAAGGATTGAGATCTAGGTGGGTTTCTTCCTAAGAATGTATTATCCTTGAATCAGAAAGGGGTTCTCGAGTGCTCATGGAATTCTATGATCAGAATGAATGGTGATCTTGATTCATGCAATTTCTATTTAATTATTATGTCTTGTAATATTTCATTCGGTTCTGGCCTTACCTTTTATTAGATTGATAAGGTCACATAGAATGAAACCTTTTAATCCAGTCATTTAGTTCAATCATTTCATTTCATTAGTGTGATAAGTTCAAAGAACATTATACCATTCATTTAATCCATTTAATAAATTTTCTGTATTTGAGGTTCATTATTCTACATTCCATTAATGTGGAAATAGGTGCTACATATATGCTATCTACTACACATTTGAATTTAATGCCAAGTCATATACTTAGTATACATGCCAATTCACATTTCACATTTAATTATAAATTGAAGAACTTACCTTATGAAAGTCACATGGTATACATTAATGGTACTCGTCATTATAGAATTCACAATATAAATCATGATAATTAATATAGAAAATATTACCCTAAGATAGGTCAAGCCAAGGCATACCCGAACAGTGGCTCAAACATGTCAAAACACTAAACATCAAATATGGAATAACCTTTGACATGGAAATTATATATTTGTGGGTGTAACCACTAAAAAATAATCACATATTTGGAAAGAGAAAAACCATATGGTTATAATGATTATAAACATGGAAGATAAATACCATAATTAGAACGGGATCAAATTTGTGGTCCCCACACGACAAATCCAAAATCAACAAACTTAATGGATGAGTTATAGACCACCTACCTTAGGGTTGTTAGACTCTCCTCTTCTAGTATTGGAATTTTATTTGGCTTTAATTATAGTAGATATATGAAAAATGGAAAAACTCTCATACCTCGATATCTCAGTCGAGATAAAAAGAGAAGGAGAATGTCTCAAAAGGACGTGAGTACTTATCATTGTGTATCAAATTTTATGAATGGAAGCTTGATCAAATCCCAGGTGAAATAGATCTTTGAAACCCAAAAATTGATCTAAAAAAATCTCCAAATTGAGAGAAAAATTGGTTAATCTCACTGGTTCCTTTATTAGGAAGAAGTAGGAGGATTAACAGATCATTAAGGAAAAAATTTATATTTACCCATAAAATTATCCTGTTTACAGTTTTCCTGCACAGTTTGATAAACCATGGGCAATTTGCATAAGGCTTTCTGGGTATAAGGGCCACATTTCACAGTTAGGACACATGACCATGTGTAAACTATGAAAAGTGGTTCTGTTTAGAAATTTCAATCTGCACGGTTATCCAAATTGTGCACCAATTGTGCGGTAGTAGTGTGACCTATCCAGTTTTCCCAAATGATGGTTTTCAGTCTCTAAACTTTCCTTGGGCACCCCTAAGACCTTTACCAAATAAAAAGGAATACACAAATGTTCCAAATTAGATATTTAGACAAAAATTTAAAGGATTCATACTTTAGTAAAAAAAACATGTTCTTACAATATTCCCCCTTAAAAAAACTCATCCCTGATTTCACTTTCCATGGTTGGACAAACATTATCTATGAACAACTTCGGCCATTGGGCACATACATCAGTTTCCCTCTCCCAAGTCTCTTCTTGTACTCGACTATGCTGATATAGCTTTTATACTAGATGGACACAGCGACCTCAGAGAGCCTCCGTGCTCTTGTCAATGATATGTACTAGATACTCCTCAAAGGTAGAATCGACATCTAACTCACCTTCCTTAGGATCTAATGTATGAGATGGATTAGCATGATACTAGAAAAGCTATGAAACATGAAAGACATCGTGCATGGAACAATACCTATGAGGTACTAGAAACTGATATCCTACTGAATCTAATCTCTCTAGAATTTCAAAATTCCCTAAATAATTAGGTGATAGCTTCCCCTACATTCATAATTGTCTATTCCCAAACCTGGGTGATACCTGAAGGAAAACAAGATCCCTGACCTCAAACTCAAGAGGTCATCGATAGCGAGGGGAATAAGATCTTTGTCTATAAGGAGAAGTAGTCATTAACTTTTTGATTAGTTAAACCTAATCTGAAGTCTCTTGAACAAGACAAGGACCTATTAGGACTACCGCACCTACCTCTAGATAAAACATGGGTGAATGACATGGCCTGCCATATAAGTCCTAAAAATGATCCCTTTTAATTTTCTCCTAAAAAAGATGTTACTACAAGATAACTTTACAAGAGGGATATGATTCTTCTTAAAACCATTGAAATCAAGGACACATGCTCGATGCATATTCTGTAGAACCTGTATTGTCCATTCTAATTTTCCATCAGTCTGAGGGTGAAAAGGTGTTCTTAGAAGAACATGTACTCCCATATCCTTATACAATACCTTCCAGAACTATGATGTAAAATGAGAATCCCTATCTGAAATGATAGTACGTGGAACCTCGTTTTGTCATATGATCTGAGGGAAATATTGTATTCCCTTATCATCAACTGAGAAAGTCTAAAAAATAGGAATGAATTGGGTTGATTTTATTAGTCGGTCAATGAATACCTAGATAGCATCGCTAGCTCTTGGAGACTTAGGTAATATAAATAAAAAATTCAAAGAAAAATTTTCCCATTTATAATATAAGACTAGAAGTGGCTGTAGAAAGTATACAGGTCTCTGGTGCTCCAACTTCAACTTCTAACAAGTGGAACACCAATTGATAAATCTTGTTATCTAACACTTCATCTCTGACCACCAATACTGGAGTTGGATGTATCGATAAATCTTCGAGAAGCCTGGATGAACTGCCCATTGAGAAGCATGGGAATCATGCATCAGATTCTCTCTCATGTCTGTAGGAACCTTGATACATTCACATAGACATATGAAATCATCTCTTTCTACAGACCAATCTAGAGGTGTGTTATCTCATTAAATACTCTCACAGAGTACCATACATTCAGGATCTGAAAACTATCTACCCGTCACATTCCCAAGGACGGAAGTGGTAACTATTAAGGGTAAGAGGTAATAATACTAGTGACTATCATGAAACCATAGATTCATCTTAGAAAAGAGTTCCATTAACTTCCATTCATCACTGGACTCTCATATGGCATGTGCATGAGTTTTCCGACTCAATGCATCTGCAACTACATTGCACTTTCTATGAATCTATGCAAGCTCAAAATAAAATTATTGTAGATATTTTACCATATCCTCAATGTGAGGTTCAAGTAACATTGATAAAATATATATTTGAGGTTTTTGTGGTCTGTGAAGGCCATAAATCTCTCACCCAATAGATAATGTGTCCAGTAATGTAATGAATGGAAAACTACTAATAGGTCAGGGTCATGTGTTGGGTAATTTCTCTAATGAGGCATTAACTGCTGAGATCCATGGGCAATGAATCTATCTTCTTTCATTAGTAATAATCCTTGGACAACGCATGTTGCATCATAAAAGATTTTATAACCTATACAGGGCTCTGGAAGAGTAATAATAGGTGTCGATACAAGCCCCCCATTCAACACCTAAAAGTATTTATCAAATGCTTCTAACGATATGAATGTGGAAACCTTCATTTTATGAGCATTACGAGGTGAAGCAAGACAAGATTTGTATTCTATGAAATGACATTAATATCCAGCAAGCCCCAAGAAACTCTGTATATCAAACACGTTCTTGATATGCTCCTAGTAAAATACAACTCTAACCTTTTCAGGGTCAAGAGATACTCCTAATTATAGGATGATATGAACCAAGAAGTGAACTTTGTCAATATAGAGGTAGCACTTAGGAATATTGGCATAAAGATGATGCTTTCTCAGTGTACTCAGAATGATTTGAATATTTTTAGCAAGGTTTCTATGAGTGTTAGAATACACTAAGATTTCTTTCATAAGGACTTTGACAAAAGAGTATGAATATGGGTGGAAAACCCTATTCATTAATGTCATGAAAATGGAAGGTGTATTTGTTTGACCGAATGACATAACAAGGTACTCATATAGACCATACCTACTACAAAATGTTGTACAAGGTATGTCTGATGGTCGGGCTCTCATATAATGATAACCAGATCTTATGTCCATCTTGGAGAAGGCCTTGGATCCTCGGAGTGGGTCGAAGGGATCATCTATTCTTGTTAGTGGATACTACTTCATGATTTTAAGTTGGTTCATCCTTCTCTAATCAATGTATAGACTTAAGGTTCTATCAACCTTATTGGTGAAATGAATGGGAGAAACCCAAGAGGATATATTGGTCCTTATAAAACCTTTGGCCACTAAATCATATAACTACTGCTTGAACTCCAGAATCTCTGTAGGTGTCATCCTATATAGAGTATTACACACTGGAGATTATTTTTGAACAATATCAATTGTAAAATCTAATTCTCATTGAAGAGGTAATATATATAAATAATTAGGAAAGACATCCCTAAAATGATCCACTACTGGAGGGAAAATAGATTGACATAATCTCTAATCCTCCATGAAGATATTTTCAATCTAGGCAATTACTCCACCTATTACATGATACTCTAGTCCTTATCTACCATCCTGGACATCCCATTAACCCTTATGTAGATAACTGTTTACCTCTGGTGATGTTAAAGATACCATACCGTGATGGTAGTCTACAAAAGAATGATAGTGAACCACCCAGTCGTTCCTGATTATGATATCGAATCTTGTAATCTCAAGAACAAATAGGTTCAATAATAAATGGTAACTGCCTACATAAAGGGGATAGTCCCTACACTGTCATATAGCCTTTGTTCGTACCTTTAACGGTGTATCCAGGGTAATTACACCATAGGGATACCGTATCTATAGTTTGAGACATTCCACGATAGATACAGAGATAAAAGAGTTCTAAGAACCTGTATGAAATAAATTATATACTATAATAGAGGCTACTAGAATAGTACCTCATACTGTAGATGGTCCTACAACCTGATCCTCAGGTATCGGCTGTAGTGTTTTCAACTTTCTTGATCCATGACCCTATGAAACAGATGTACTACCACAATCATAAATTCTCTACTGGCAATGCTAGTGATCAAGGGTCTGGCTATAATAGACATGAAATCCTCCTCTGTGAGACCTACCAATGTTATCCCAATTCACTACCTGACGCAACATAAAAGAACATGCTCTTAAAGGAGGAGCTGGAACATATCCTTTTCCACTTGAAGCTGGTGTAAAGGTCCTAAAAACTCTGGAGATGCCCCATACTGCTGCAAGAACATCATTTAATTAAATCTCTATCACATTGATCATTTTTTTTACACCATCATCCATACTGATGAAACTCTAAATAGATATCGAAACGAGCACTATGGTTGTATTTTACCTGAGGAGACACCTCAAGAGAACATTTCCTACCACTGAAAGAACTATGGTTCTACCTCGACATTGGTCCTCTATGTCTTGTACTAGTGTCATCCCTCAGGTTACACTCAGTGATAAGAGCCTGATTAACTATTTAAGAAAAATTAGGCAGGTGATAGACATTGACCTACGTATAAATGGCATATTGGAGCCTATCCTCGAAACATTTAGAATATGAAATCTCAACACTGGATATAAGTGGTGCAAAGTGGTTCAATGAGCTATAACACTATGAAATGAACTAAAAAATAAATAAATTACATATAACCTTGATCGATATGAATAAACTTTCTAGATCTATTAGCTCTTAGTGTTTGAGGAAAGAACTGATCATAGTAGTAAGTCTCGAAATCAACCCATAGAATTCCCTGATGGAAAGCAAGAATCACATCCCACCAATGCTTGGACGATTTCTGATTCATGTATGTAGAAAGAATAAATCTATAACCTAGAGGCATCTACAGATGCTCAATGATATATATGGTGGCTTAAATCCAAGATTCAATAGCACGTGGACCAACATACCCTAAAAATATAGGAGGTTTCTGATGTTCGAACATGTGAGTCAGATTATCCATCGTAGGTGAAATCTGTAGAGCCCCATCTAGGGAATGCATTAGATGTAGGATAATATCATGAAGTTGTAAATTAGTGCGCAAATTAGGTATAGTAGGTGGGGAATCAAAAGAACTCATAGAGATAATACCGGTGGCTCAGGGCCCACCACTACTGTGGTCGTCATCACCCTCCTGGCGTACAACATGAATATGTCTTGATGGAATTGATATATACATTCAAAACACATGACTCAAAACAACCTTTGTAAAAAATAATGCATCACTAGTAGAAGATAAATGTAATAAAACTCAATACCCAAGGAATAATACCCCAACTACATGCTTACAGAACCAGGAACCGGTAAGTGCTCAAGAATAAGTTTCATTTCATTTAACATTTAATTACTCTGTTCAATCCGTTACCTTTAAAAAACATGAAATGGATGGATAAGGATGTTAAACAATTTCATATTATATTTCATGATTCACTACATAAGGGATATTAATTTCCAATGAATCAGTTCCCATACACAGATCAATAGAAACGAAACCCATTTATTTATAGCAAAATGGCTCAACATGGTAAATTTCTCATCCTAACCCATGAGGGACCACACACATCATAAATTGAGATATGAAATCACACAATTGCAACCAAGAGTATTACAAGCATAATATAACTATCCCAACATTACTCAATAGTCACTTGAATATCAAGAAATACAAAGTAGTGAAATGAATCTATATGACATGGAAATATGCTTTACATGTGCAATCTATGTGCCTTATATGATTGGTGTAACAATTCTACTTTACCTCATATCATCTGGCCACAGATGAAAGAAAATACTCAATCAGAGTAATAATCAAAAACTCCACACAGTATGTGTGTCACCTAATACTGAAATAATAACAACTGTAATAGGAAGAAGAAGAAGAACAATTATATTTTTGGGTAACATCGAATTTACCCCGAACAATGGTTCACAATGCCCAAGAATGGATTATGACCAAGTACCAAGCATTCCTAGTCTTTAACATATTGTTTCAAAATAGTAAGAAAACAAGCCCCTCAGATACTACATTGTGATGTCCCAGGCCCGTATGCCACTCTATGGGTGCCCCTAGCTCAGTGGGCCACATGGCCTCAAGAACATATCCCTGAATGCTAGAGGTTGTCGACTAGCAACGTGGGCCTAGGGTGTGTTTGTGGGGAGACTATTACCTCATTACCGTAGTGTATCACATCATATGGAAGTAAACATAGGTAAATAGTGGAATAAATACAATTAATATGATGGAACAATAGAAAATAGTGAAAAAATAACAATAACTGAAACAAATGGAATAGCATTCCAAAATTGTTAATTTTTCATGTTACTAGAAAATTGGAAAACACGTATACAAGACAAGATGCATAATATGTTCTGTAATAGTTTAAAGAAAATAAAATAATATCCCAAGCATTATGAGCTCCAACTCAGTAATATGTTATCAAGATCTATACTAAAGAGAAAGCAATCAAGTGTTTGAACTAGTATGCTTCCCTTTTTCAACGCTTACAACCATGCAATCTGCCCAGGTTACCAAATATCGCTCGAAGATAGAGTGATATAAATCTTAGTGGGCCAACACCAATGCTGTATATAACATACGGATCATGTAATAGAAATGTAAAAGTGCACAAGCATGAGTATATAAAGTAAAGAAATACTATTTAACAAAATAATCAATTACCTGCTTCTTCCAACATCTAGTGTCTGAACGGATAACCAATTAATTTAATTAATTTACTTCAAATTTTTGTTTGATAGGTCTCATGAGGAATATCCAACATAGACATCACCTCGTGATAGTATAAATAATGATGGTTATGGGATGTAATAAGGAAAACAGTAATGATATTTCACAGTGAAGTCCAAATGTAATCACTAAGTTGAGAATAAACTCAAAGGTTTCCAACTTAATAAAAACTATAGCCTAGATAGGGGAACATAGTAGTCTAAATAGAATGTTCTAAGGAATTACAAAATAATTTTCTCATTGAAACCAAGGTGACAATCCAATGTAAAATCGGGCTAAGCAGAGATTGGGCCTTATGAGCTGTAACCATGAAACCAACTTATCAATGATGGATATAAGGACTGTATCTGAGGAATCCAGTTATAATATAAAGGGATCATATAGTGTGATACTGGAAAACCAATAATAGAAAAGGATTAGGATGTAGGTGGGTTTCAACCTAAGAAACCTATATCCTTGAATCAGAATGGTGATTCCTGAGTGCTCATGGAATTCACCAATTATAATCCAAGGGGTGATCGAGTCATTCCATTTGTGTTTAATTGTAAATTCATGTTTTATTTCATTTGGTTCATGCCTTTCCTTTCATTAGTTTTATACGGTCAAGTAGTGTACAACCTTTTAATCAAGTCATTTGGTTCAAGCCTTGCCTTTCATTAGTGTTATAGGGTCGAGTAACATGAAATCATTATTTTAATCAATTTAAATCATCTTCCATATTATAGGTTCATTCTTATACCTTCCAATAATGTGGCATGTGTTTCTATAGATATGAAAAAAAAACTATTCATTTACATTTATGGAGAAGTCATATACTTAGTATACATACCAATTTTCATTTCACATTTAATAATCAGTTGAAGCACTTGACTTAGGCCGTTCAAGTAGTATGTATACATGGTACTTTCCATTATTCAATTAATAATATAAATCAAGAAAATTATTATAGAAAATCTTTCCACTAGTGTGGTCAGACCAAGGAACGCCCGAACGACACCTCAAACGTGTTAAAACACTAAACATAAAATATAGAATAACCTTTGACATAGACTGTATAGAGATGTGGATGTAACCACCAGAAACTAATCACATATTTAAAAATATCATAACCATATGTTTCTAATGATTATAAACATGGAAAATAAATTCCATAAATGACACTATATGAAATCAGTGGGCCTCACATGAAAAAATCTAAAAATCAATGAACTTTATGGATGAGTTATAGACCACCCACCTTAGGATATACAACTATAATCATCTGGTATTGGCCCTTGATATGACATGGAATGGAGTATATCTATGAAAATGGGAAAAACTCATACCCTGATAACTTGTTCAATAGAAAAAGAGAAGGAGAACAGCTCAAGAGGACTCCAGTAGTTACCATTGCACATCCAACGTGATGAACCAAAGCTAAATCAAATCTAGGATGAAGAAGAACTTTCAATCCCAAACATTGATCATAACAATGATCCAAATTGATAGATAAAGGCTTTAATCCCACTGGTTCTCATATTTTTAGTAAGATGGAGGATTAATATATCATTAAGGGAAAATTGTAAATTTACCCATAAAACTATCATGTGAAATGTTTGAAAAACTATGTGAAAACCATGTGAGGATTTTTGGGTAAAAGGGTCACATTGCATGGTTAGGCCCCATAACTATGCGCAAACCTTATGAAGTGGTTCTGTCCAAAAATATCAATCTTTATGGTTATCCAATATGTGGACCAATCGTGTGTTAACCCTGTGACCTATCCAGTTTTCCCAAAATATGGGCACTGAAAAACCATGAATCCTTTACTAACTAAAAAGGAGTAAAAATAAGGTCCAATGTAGAGATTTATACCATAATTTAAAGGATCCACATCTAAGTGAAAAACTAGGTTCTAAAAATAAAATTAGAAAGGATGCACGAGGAATTAAGATCATACCAATGTAGATCTATTGTGACTGACAATGTTCGAATCTGACATCAGATGAGGGATATATCTCCATACCTAAGAAGAGGTAAGAGAAGAGATCAAGAAGGATCTCTATGGTGTGTGCAGAGGAGTATACAAAAGGGATAAAATAATATTGGTTTTAAATATTCATTAAGACCATTTAATTGATTTCGCCTTACAAATTGGGTCGCTTGGTTTGGTTTCACTGTTGGTCAAACCATGCACTAACCATTAGGATCCCACTGCTATGGAGCCATACCCTAAATGGTTGTCCCATGTAGGGTTTTCCAACCATTTTCCAAATAGTATATACACACTACCTATGTAGAACTAAGCATGATCACTAGGCGCCTGGATTTTGAAAACTATGCATAGCCTGGGCGCACCCTCTACTAAAAACTATAGAACCTTACAATACTATATGAACCCTCATTTCCTATTTTAAAAACCATTCCCAGTGATGTTTTAGGGTCACATATTTACTCCTAGGAGGTCTCATGGTAAAATCCAAATATGCACCTTATTATGCATTTTTCTAAAATGGGGCATTTGGGCCTCGATCCACCTAATACCCAACGGAAACCTAGAGGGACCCATAAATCCTTTAACCATGTATACAAATCACATTAAATCATTATCAATCTCTTAATTATGTTTTAATCTTGAAAACAAAAATCGACTTCCACCAAACCTCAACGATTGAACACCCTTGTAATTATACATTGTCTCAAAACACAGGTCATTAAAACATTACAGATATTTTATAATAAAAAATATTATATTAAATGAGTTAAAATTAATAAAAATCATAAATTCATAAAAATGAATTGTATAATTTTATAAACATAAACTATGGTCCAATTAATTTTCTCTTATCATTTTATAGTATTGACTCATAAAGAGTAGAAAACATTAGTAACAAGCTAATTTTTATAAGGGTTAACGAGGTGTTAAAATTGAATGACAGGGATAAAAAGACCACTAAAACTAGTAATGATTTTAATTAGATGATAGTATTTTGACTCATCCTCATATTATATTCAAATAACAAATGCTTGGAACCAATTTTTACATGAAATATAATTTATATTAACTTAATACGTTATGAAATTCCCAGCATTCCCATCCTCTCTCTTATAAAAGAACACGTCATCTAACACTTTTTCATCCACATAGATTCATATAGCTAAACAAAAACTACCCAATTTGAATATCAATATCCTTAACTATTTTTTATATTTTTTGTTCATTCCAAATGACTAATCCTAGGTTCCTTAAGAGGGGATATAAAGTAAGTCTACCAATGAAGTGGTAACCATCTATACTGAGTCATTCAAGTGCATTTATTCATAAAATTCCTCATAATGTATTGTTCCCATGAAAAGATAATAAATAAGGTGTAAAAATATTCTTATATTTTATTATTATTACAGAAAAACCATATTCCAACTCTTTTTTTGGGACCATGTTGGATGGATAAAGAAGTAAGAATATTTTTCTGTCTTCGAGTGTTGTCTTTTTTTGTCAATGAAGATTAATCAATTCACTTTGTAAAGTACTTGAGAAACAAGATGATACTTTTATGATTTATATTTTCCAAATATCATAATTTTGGAGAACTTTTGATTCAATCCTCATAATAGAATTTGGGAGAAAATTTTATTCCAATCATATTCAGTTTTGATTGGAAGGGATGATGTTTCTGTAAGACCGAGAAGTTGCAGTACTTTTCGCTGAAAATCTGACAATGCTAAAGGAATTCGATAAAAGGATACATATCACGATAGTGGATTTCATGATGAATGTAGGAGAATGGTTATATAATTTAGTGAAGATAATCATGAAAAAGTAATAGAATACTTAGAGGTGACACAAAATAATGATTAAAGGTGGTGCTGTTTTCTAGTGTTTACCAAATTTTTGGGGGTGAAAATTTGGAGATGTGGAAATGTGATTTTGGAAAAGGATATTGCACGCAAGTTTGAAGATGGAATTTTATATTATGTGCAAGGAATGATTCAATGTAATATCTTTGAAAAATGGAAAAGTAACAAAGTGCATCAAATATTGAAGAAGTGCGTGAAAGATGTGGTTGGTGCGAAATAGACTTATGTGTCCAATATGATGTCAAATGGGTTTTGCACGATGCATCGGGATCTTTTATGACGTGTTAGGGTTTTTTCACGTAGGTGTTAGAGATGCCAAAAAAATGAGAGGTGACCCCCTCTCATTTCATATGCTCAACACTTAGAGAAATCCTGATATTTGAAGTATGGAATAATTTTATGTAAAGGGAGGTGCGAGAAATAAATAGAGTTTCATGTAAGAATAAGAACTTTCATGCAATAAGGGAGTTACACGCAAGATTGAAGTTTTGTGCAAGAGGTGTTTCGTGAAAAATGTCAAATCTTGCATGTGTGGCATAAAATTTGCATGGAAGACACCTAAAACGGTGTGTGAAATATTTGAGTTCATCATAAGAAGTAAGTTGTGTGCAAGGTGGTTACTACCATCTTCTTGGTAGGAAAGCGAAGAATTGTTTTGAATGATCAAACTATGAAAGATGATTAAGAATTGTTCAAACTTTGTTTTTCCTTATTTGTGCTAAGAGGGTGCACACATGCTTATAGATTTTTTCCATGTGCTACATGAGTTTAAGGGAATATCCTACTCATTTTGTTCCACATCAATGAATTGTTTTCTAGAGGATTGTTTGGTACTGGATTGTTTTCATACTATACAATGGATGTAGCTACTCTTGTTGAGTAGTGAAACTTGTACATCTTATGTTCTTGTGGTTGTACGTGTTCAGTAGGGAATAACCTCTTTAATAAAAATGTTTGTTTTAAAAAAAGAAACATAACAATAAAATTATATCACTAATTCAACCATACCCCTCTCAGTGATACTTGGATCCTAACTGGGAACATCATTTTCTAACCTATAAAAAGTGATTACATCACTCGTGCATTTATACAACTTACCATCTCCACATAGAGCTGTAATCGATTTTCATTACCATTTCATATGGATTATTTTAAATATGGTACTAATAAATATAAATATATATATAATCACATAAATATACTTCTGTAATTATAATTTCTTATATAACTTCTTACATTTCAATCCTTTGGAAAATGATAACTTCACTCTTATGTATTTGTAGACTACCACATCCATGAAGTGTTGTGATTCAGTTCTAATTTATTATTTAAATGGGTGATAATAAAGTTATATTAAATTATTATATATGATATATATGATATAATAATGATTATGTGAATATTAAAAAAAATTAACCCTTCTTTCACTACATCTATTGAAAAGTAAAAACAACATTCCTCTGCACGTATGACCCTCTGTCTTCATGAAAGGTTTAATTAATTTTTTCTAGCCTAATATTTTTCATATGAATTTAAATATATTAATATTGAATATATATGATTTTAATAAAATTCATCACATTCAGTAATAAATTTATAAGTAATAGAACTACCAAATAAAAACATACATACCAAAATAAGATGTTAAGACCAAAAATATTGATAACAATTAAATATTGTCAACAAAAAAGTGATAAAATGTTATAAATGAATCATATATTATATTATAGATATTTATATGGTTATGGTATGTAATTATAATAAATATAAATTTATCATAAATGAGGTTAAATCATGTTCAACTATAGGGAAACATGATGTAAAGAATATCATCTCAATTTATAATTCATTGAGACATATTAGTATTTAAGAACCTGTTTATTTTTATGAGGTCTATATAATAAAAATTTGAGGTATATTAAAAGAATACAAATTTATTCATGATTATTAATGATCCAGTTCATGTTCCTATTTCAAGTGTTATATTTTATAGAAAAGTTAATCTTATTCCTCTCTATGATCGAGTATATTTTTCTTCCATATCCAAACTTTTCACCATTATTTTAAAAAAATAATTTTTATTACAAAATTTTTTTATAAAGTGTATTTTAAATTATCCTTGATTTTTCATAATATATTAAAGGAATCTATAAAATTTTTCATGAGAGGTTAATTTGTATCCCTCTTAACAAAAATAAAAACAAAAGGTTTTTCTAACTTATACGATGTTAACAGACATCCATGTTTCTAGAACAATTTTTGGCCCTTTATATTTATCGATATATATTCAATGTTTTAAAAAGGAAAAAATGTTTTAAAAATATATATTAAAAGTTTCATTTTAATTTTTCTTCTATTATGCATGATAGTTTATTTTACTTGACAATGTACATTTTTACAGTCATCCCTCATCTCTTGATAAATCTCAAAGAGATTAACATTACTTTGTAACATTCACCTTCTTGAGATCATTGAACATTAAATTTGTGCTTAATATATGTATTCCTTTTTATAATGGATATTCTTATTTCATAAAATGTATATCATATATATTTTTGGGGCATTACATTGAAAGTTATTTAATTGAAAATTGAATTATTGAAAATATATATTATTTTCATGAAATGAAAATTTGTTGATAAGGCATATTTTTAATTATTTAAATATATAATTAAATATAAGAGGAACACAATGGATATATAGATAATGTTCGGTCTTAAATATATACATCCCCTCAATGCATCAATAGTTCTTATGAGACTAATCGGTTCGATAAATTAAATAGGTCCATACCCATTGTTTTAAACTCTCTGGGTGCAAGGTCATGGTGGTAGATATATTTGGATGTTTGAGTACATGACCTAGAAAATTATATGTTTCCTTAATTGTGGTTTAAATAATTATTATACATGATATTATATCAATTAATATTTCCATTTATTATTTTTGTACTCAACTAATTGATTAAATGGCATATGTTATCAGCTATTTACCTTACCATATTGAATATTCATTATTTATTAAAGATATATTTAGTTTCACATATCACTTATTGAGAACTTTATCTAACCCTTATTTATTTTACATTAATTAGGTTATATAGAATATATCTTTTAATGTATTTCAAGGATTGAAAAAATTTATTTTTTATAATTTATATATTTAATTTCAAATGAAAAATGGATATCATGACTATATCTAGTTCTCTAAAACTAGTAAATTGATCTATAATTTAAGATTATAATTCTTGAATATATACCAATGTAAAATTTAGTTGCCAACTATAGGTTATTGGAGTTGGGTCTGTTATAGTAGGTATCGTAGAATATTTAGTAGTAACCTTGTGAAATTGATTTTGAATGAATATTTTTGTCATGAGAATTATAAAAATCTCTAAATTTATATAAGAACATTTTAGTTTAATTTTTATTCTATTTCAAAATACTATTAATGTGTATGATCAAACTAAATCTATTCTATTATTTATTGTGGGTCCCTAATGTATAAAAGAGATTCAATACACATAGTTAATGTAGGTATTTACCCACTATGTAAGCCAATATAGTTAGTATTGGAGTTGAAGAGATTAAAACCATATTAGAGAAGCTAACCCTAGTTATGTATAATAACCTTGAATATATGGAGAAACGTGATGTTCCAAATTATGAAAAAACTACATTAGATTTTTTTCATGTGATATAAGTCTCCATCATTTAGTGTAAATACTAATCTAATGGTAGCTAAATAATGGATCATGTCCATGTAAAATATATTTCTCCCCGTAGGATGAAATGAAAGGGAAAAGGTTATTTTGGATCTGTATTTTCTTAGATGAAATTAAAATTAATCATAATAATCTGTCCAAAATACTAGGGGGATGAATAAATATAACATATGGAGTGGAGATATTTTAATGTAATATTATTAAATAAATATTTCCCTCATGAGTAATGAAATTAAATGAAAAAAAGATCCTCAACTTAATGAAAAGTGATGAAGAAAGTGTTGTAAAGTATAATTCTACCTTGACAAGAATATAAACACAATAAATATATTATATATATAATTCAGAGAGAGATAGTGGCCCTTTTATTGAAGTACATATTCGAAATATTTGAAGGGAACTAGTTTCTCAGTCATTTTCATCATATGAAGGAATAATATTTTATAACGTCAAACAATTAATGGATTTTTCTAGATCTTATGTCTTCATGTAAAATCAAGAAAATAAGATGTTGGAAGAGATTCATGAAAAAAGTAAATCATCAAAAAGGATGATGAGAATAGTGAAATTTCTATTATGTGAAAATTATTGAAAGATACATATTGGAAAATGCTAAAGGGGGGAGGGAGTTTGTTACAAGTGTGGATAAAGGTGTAATATGGATAATTAATGAAATGATAAGAAAAACATAAATGATATTCAGTGCTCTACTCATAAATAAATGGGGAACTACTCATACAAATTCCTTAAGAATCAAGGAAACATACCACAAAAAGTGGTTGAGGGGAGAAATCCATGATTATGCAATCACTACAACAAAATTTTATTTTCCAAATGATATGGTGGGAGGTAATTTAATCATCTAAAAAAATTTATCCAATTCGGTATTTGATTCTGTATCTTCACACACTTTTATATATACCCTAATTTCCATGATAATTTTATATTTCACTAAAACCTTAATATCAGATTTTTAGTTGAAACTATTAATGGAAGTCATAATATAACAAGGACATGTTAATCAGTTCCTATTATGAGTAATAAATTTTAACTATTTGTAGACTTGATTATTATACCAATAGATAATTTTAATATAACAATTATTAATGATTAGATTTCAAAATATAACTAAAAAATAAATTTCATAGTGAAAGAAATTACAATTCATGATGATGATGTGGAATTACTTATCATTATAGTACAGAAATCATCACCCAATTCATTTTTAGATCCACCTTAAGTATAACATTTTAATTAGTTTCTTAGAGAAGAAGAGTAGACCCAATCAATTGATAAAAGATGAAATATTATAATTTATTATGTGCCTATTTTAGAGAAATACTTTGATGTATTTCAAGATATATTGCTTATACATCCACCAGAATGTGAAGTTGAGTTTTATATTAATTTAATAAATGATATACTGCCTATATAAAAGACTCCCTTTAAAGTGGCCATGTTGGAATTCCAAAAGATGATGAAATAAATACTAGAGTTTTTTTAAAATAGATTTATATTCCCTAGTGATTCAAAATGGGGAGCCCATGTTCTATTCATTGATAGAAAGATTAATCTGTTATATTTTTCTTTGATTATATAGAAATTAGTGTTATTGTGATAAAATAAGGTTTCTTATTCATAGAATTGATGTTGTATCCAACCAAAATCATATATATCAATATTATTCAATGATTGACCTTCATTATAGGTATCATCAATTGTGAGTAATGAATAAAGATATTTCAAAGATAGTATTTCAAAATATTTATGAACATTAGAAGTGTTTAGAAATGCTAATTGGTTTGGATAATGCCCCATCTATTTTTATTGATCTAATGATAAAATAATTCAAGAATATCATGATATTTTAGTTGGTATTTATTGATTATATCATGGTGTACTCTAAAATATATAATGATCATGAGAATAATTTGTGTATAATTAGTGAGACTCTTAGAATAAAATTTTTTAATGGGAAATTTATTAAAAGTGAATGCTGGATTCATAATTATTCTTTTCATGTCCATAATATCTATGATGATGGAACCTTAGTTGATCCGATAACAAAAATAGTAGTCAAATTAGGGTCTAAAAAATCAACCATTATTTATTTATATAGATTAATCGGTATGGTAGGTAACTATAATCAATTTTCTTAAAACATATCCTGGTTCTCCAACTCATTAACTAAGATTACTCAGAAAGGGGTTAGGTCTATATATATAATTGAATTTGAATATTTTTTCCAAAATTGAATAAGATATTTATGGATGATATAATTTTTAATCTACCATTAAAAAAATGATGTTTTCTTCTTTTGTTGATATATGATGTTATTTCCTATGAATCAAGGTAGTTAAATAATCCATAGTAGAACTATCTAAATATATATCTTGAGTTAGTAGCCATAAAAATTTCATTTAACATATGAAGAAATATCTATATGGTTAAATATCTGAACTATACACAAACCATAAGAGTTTGGTAGACCTATGTTCAAAGAATTATCTCAACATGATTTTAAGGCGATGGATTGGGCTACTCCATGATTATGATTTCTTAATAAAACACAATCCATGGAAGGAAAATAAATTAAAAGATGCATTTATCATGATTATTCATGGATTATTATCCAATATAACGATTTAGAGGGATCCTTTTTTCTTAGATTTTGTAAAAATAGATCTGGAAATTACTAAAAAAAGGGAACATCACTCAATTTTCATTTTATTGAAAACCATGTCTTTTAAATATGGTAAACATTTTCCAAACCGATAATGAGAATATTAAAACAAAATCCATGAATTATGGGAAATTTGAAAACATTGTATATGTATATGGTGTTCTGAAAATTGGAATGAGGTTATGTATACAATTTATACCACAGATAGAAAGATAATTATTATATTATTCTTTAGCTAGAATTTCTCCATAAACCCTGGTATCACCAATATTTATAGATATTTTATGGAAATTTTTTTGGGGATAATATAAATATGGAAATTTTTTATTATGTTTCATGATGTTTGGTTTGTCAACAAGAAAAGGATGAGAGATGTGATTCTTGATGATTCATGAATCCTCTACCAATTCCTACATGGAAATGGGTTGATATTGTAATTATCTTTCTCATTATATTACAATATTCTCCCAAAAATAATGATGAAATATTTTATATTGTTGAAATACATAGTAAATATAAAATTTTTCATTCTATAAGAGAAGTTATTTTTTCATCCCCACCTCAACAGGATCTATATGAATGATTTTGTAAGCCTTGATGGTGTATAACTCTCAATTGTTTCTGATATTTATCCATGATTTAGTTCTAAATTCTTGAAAATTATTCAAAAGGTTTTGGATACTAAGAATAATTTGAGAACTTGTTATTTCCCTGAGAATAATGGGAAACCTGAAAGGACTATTTAATCTTTATAAGTCATGTTTTGGTAATTCTAACTTGAAATTCAAGGTATATGATATTAGTACTTATATGTAGTAGTGTTTAATCATAATAATAGTTTAAATTCATATATTCAAATAGAACCATTTGATGTTTTACGTGAACGAAATTCCTTACTGTAAATTAATGGGAAGAAATTGGTAAATGAAAGCATGTGATCCCAAATCTGGTTGAGGAGACAACATAAACAGTAAAATATAATTAAACTCGTATTGAAATACCAAAAATCTTAAAAAATAGTGTATTGTTAACCAAAGGAAGTATGTGAAATTTGAATTGGGAGATAATGTTTTATTATAGGTATATTAATGGATGGTTTTCCTAAGGTTTAGTAAGTATATATTTTTAAGCCCTAGGTATATCGAACATTTTGAAATATTAGAAATAATTAGGGTCATGAATTACCAAGTAAAAATTACACCAATACTCTATAAAGTAGATGATGCGTTTCATATATTATTGTTAAAGTATAGGTCAGACCAAACACATGTTCTCACCACTAGATAAATAGAAATAGTACTTGCTCTATTATACTCTGAGGATCCTATCTTGTTTATTGATGTTGGAGAGCTGGTGTTGAAGAATTTTATGACACAACTAGTAATGTTACTTTGGAGAAACATTAAAATAGATGAATCAATGTTCAAACCCAAGGATAATATCAGGAAGAACCACAAAAAATTCTTTTGAAGGTAGTATTCATTAAAAGATTTGGATAATATTTTCATAGGAGTAAATAATGTAATTTCCATATATTTTAAAATATCACTAGGATCGATATCATATACAACAAGAAACTCTAAGTTGAAACAAACAAAAAATTATTATTATTTAAATATGAAATTTAGAACCAAAATTTTAATTTAGAGGGTATGAATATGACTAACCAAATTATGAAATATATATGATGGTAATAATAAATAAAAATATATTTCTGAATTAATTAGAAATAAAATATTTTTTTAATAAATCCATTTTAATTTTGGAAAATATATTTTCTTCAAAAATTGATTTTATTTTATTATATGATAATATACTATGAATATTTTATTAACACTTTATAAAATTAGATTAATGAAATGAAATTAATTTTTTAAATTAGCATATGAAAATTATATTATTTTTAATTATTTAATTTTTCTGAAAACTTTAATTTTATAATGAATAGTGAAAATATAGATTTTGAAAAACTATCAATTTATGATAATTTGGCTATCAAATTATTCATTGATCTCAAATTAAAATAATTACTATTTATTTTGATGTTATAGATTTTATAACATTTAAATAATCCTTAAAATTAATTTTGTTATAAGTGCATTTTTTATCTTAAAAATGCTTATTTCTAAGAACTATTTTCAATGTGTTTATACATTTACCATAAAATTAATTTCATCAACTTCTAGAAATTGAATGATTTAAATTGGATTCCATATTTAAAATTACTGGTTCCATATCTCATAAGTAGTTTGATTTTTTTTACATAATGATTTTTAACATTAGTAATTTTTTACCACGATAAAGGGAAAATCAGATAATTATGGTGAAAAAATGATAAGAACTAAATAATGAACCTATAATATTTATGGATTCATATTTATCCATATATATTGTCCATAATAATACAATTATTTAATATATGGCATTTTAATTCAATTTGGACATCATTTTTACCATTTATATATTTTTTATAACGAAAAGTCTAAGATTCCATTCTCTATATTTTATTATAACTAATTTTTTTTTACATTAGGATAAAAAAATAAATTTTCTTTTATAAAAATTAATATGAAATCTATTTTTTTCATAATGGAAATTTATTTTTTAATTTTATTGAATAAATAATTTCTTTATATGTTTAGGAAACACTGACACAGTTCTTGTGCATATAATAAAAAATGGAATAAAATTATAATTAAAGCACTAAAAAGAATGATATTAATTAATATTTTTTGTCACATGTTTTTTTTAGATAAACATAACATATTATAGGGTTTTTGATGAATTTTATTTTATTTTATTTATTGTGGTGTACTTTTAAAACACAAACTAAATTAAAAGTTCCAAAATTGATGTAAATGATATTTTATAATAAACTATAGTATATTAAATGATTAAAATTTTAATAAAAAAATTTGATTCATAATAATGAATTTTATAAGTTATTAAAAATCATATATATTCCATTTAGAGGCCATTTTTATTTTATTGTGACATTATTTACCCTTAAAGGTTATAAATATTTAATATTACGGTAAATATCAGAAGGGTAAAAGAGTGGATAAAACTAAAGGATAAGTTTCAAAACACAACTAAAACCTATTTAAATCTTATTTTTTGTTATTATTTATAACCATTCTCAGACTATAAAAAAATTATTTCAATTTTTTTCCATTTCGAGATGAATATAATTTATATTCATTTATTACTTTATGAAATTATAAGAATGGTCTTCCCCTCTCTTATAAGAGGTTACCCTTCTCTCAATTAATCACACCACTGTATTCCATTGATCTCAATAAAACCATGAAAATATATTTTATAATTATAATTTATTTTGTTTGATATGTTTTGTTCATTTAAAAACACTAACCCTAGGTCTCATAGAAAGATATATAATTGAATTATACCAAATAAATGTAATCATCATGGTGGAGTCCTTCAATTCTATTTATTCTACTACTTTCTACTTTCAACCATCATGAGATAATAAATATAAAATCATAAATACAATTATATTTTATTATTATTATTATGAAATAACATTCCATATCCTTTTCATCCTATAATAATAGAAAACATTTCTTGGGCATACATATGACTTATTATCTCCATGTTGTAGTGTAATTCGTATTTTCATACCATTTCACATGGATAGTTATATATATGGAATTAATAAATATATATGATATATATGAAATAAATTCTATTTTTAAATTATAATTCCATATATAATTTCTTAACTTCCAATCTATTTGAAATATGATACTATCACTCATGTGTACGTGTGGACTACACATCCACAGAGCAATGTGATACATTTTTCGTTTATGTTTTACACATATGATAATAAAGACTAATTTAATGAAAATATAGGATATATTTTATAAAATAATGTCTTTTTGGATTGATTAATTATTATTCACATATCTTTAATTACATTCATCAAAAAGTGAAACAACGTTCATGCGTACATACATCCTACCATCTCCAAGGATAATGTGATTTAGTTTTTTTAGTCTATCATTTATGGAAGATAGTAAATATAAAAATATTTAATATATATTATATTTTTAGTTTGAAAATGTTTCTATAGATTATGTAAACATAATAATAGTAAATGTATATAAACTACCGAATCAAAACATACATGAAAAACTATGAACATAACCCCGAAAATATTATTAATTATAAAATACTGTAAAAAATGGTTGATAAAATGATTTAAATGAATCATATATTATAATATAGATATGGTTTTGGTTATGTAATTTAATTATAATAAATCTAAATTTATTATAAATTATTTGTATTCGTGGTAATCTAATGGGAAACATGATATAAATGATTTCATCCCAATTTCAATTTTTTGAGACATATTTTTCAGTATACACCTGTTTCTTATAATTATTTATACATAAATAAAATTGAGTTATTTAACATTAATATACATTTACTCATGTTTATAAATGATTCAATTCACATTACTCAATAAAGGGTATGCTTAAAATAAATTCTGTTCATTTTCCTCTTTTAGATCTGGAATATTTTTCTCCAATATACATATTTTCAAAATAATTTTATTTACACAAATTATTTATAATATTTTTTAAATTATCCTTTAATTTTAAACTATTATGAAATGAATATATAAAATTTATTTCTAAAAGGGTTTCTTTTCATCCTTCTTTTCAAAAACTTGGAAGGAACGTTTTTTAACTTATTCCATGTTTATAGACATTCCCTCCACCATAATTGTTTTATTTCATTTATAAAATTATAAATGTTTTTATTAAATTTTGAAAATAAAAATCATTAATTGAAAATTAATTTAAATGGTTCATATCATTTATCAATTATTCTTAAAAAACAAATATTATTACAAAATCCATTTCTTGATGATATTCTCTCATCTCTCGGTTAACCTCATGAAAATTGACATTATTTTCAATCATTCAATTTATTATTATCTTTTGAAATTTCATTTCATTTTAATATCCTCATTATTTTTATCATGAATTTTATTAATTCTATAATCATATTCCATTTATTCAAAAGTTGTTTCACTTTGAATGTCATTTGATTCAGTGGGGAATTATTGTTAGTTTGTATTCTTTACGCGATATGGAAATTATTTAATAGGTTACGTTATTGATATATTAAATCAATCATTTTATTCAAGAGGAACACATTTGAAATACAATTATGGTTGGGTCCCATAGTTATATATCTCCAATATGCATCAATATGTATCATGAGAAAAATTATTTGGACAAATTAAATGGTAATTTATCCATAGTTTTAAATTTTATTAGTGCAATTTATTTATAGCATAGATATCATGATATCAAAGATAATGATGTAATACTATTTTCACTTATTTCATTGATAATTATGTTATTATTATATGTTTAGTTACTAAAATGATATTATCCATGGATTTGCTGACGCCGAATTTCGGATAGGGCCATGAGGGGGCTCTATTGAAGAAACCAATGGTGTCTTGTGACTAAACGAGTAATTCTGCAACGTGAGAGGGAGGTGCATGCAAGAATAATGGTGTGTGTGAAAGATTACCCTCAGCACGCAAACCCTTGTGCACCCAATGAGATGTCAAAGGGACCCTTTTGTTTCCACCTTCTCAAAAAAACACGAAAGGGTGCGAAGGAAGAGAGTATGGCGCACAAGTTTCCCCTACGTGTGTAAACCCTTGTGCACCCAATACGAAGTCAACTGGTCATTTTTACATAGCCCCTATTTCGCTCCACCTCCGGGGGGTTCAGATATAAAATAAAGCATACCCCTCACCCTTCAGGGGAGGTTACAAAAGACGAAGTGATGATCTACTTTGCAAAAGGCACCTCTTCTGTGACTGTGAGAAAAAACACTATGGCCTCAAGGTATTGGCTCTTGGGTAACAGGTCCCCCAAGGGTCCTCCTTCGGGTGGTCCCTCTTAGGATTGATCCTTACCTATTTCCTTTTACCCAAAGTTATTTGTGTGCAAAATAACACTCTTATGTGTAATTCCCCCTACATTAGACCTATTTTGCGCACATCCATCCGGTTTGTGCGTAGCCATTCCTTCTTGTGTGAAACCTCTCGTCTTGTATGTGTCTCTCCTTGTGCGCTGCATGTTCTTCTTTAACTAAGGCGCCGCGTCCGAGACCTTATTATGTGAAACATATATGTTGTACACATGCTCCACCTATACAGCCCTCCAGGTTTGTAAAATGTGATTTCTAGGTCACTTGGGTTGTGCTTCACGTTGCATTGCTTCTCCTTATGCTTATTTGCATAGGCACACAAATGGATATTTCTTCTTCTCATAGCCACACCACTGTAGACCCTCAGTGAATCACTCCCCAAAAACCCTTCACCATGGCATTGTCGGTTCCTTCCCTTCACAAGGGGTTAAATTATGCCGGTTATGTAAGTCTTAGGGGTGCATATTAATCCCACCTTGTCCGAGCTGCAGGACGTTAAACTAGAAATCACAATTGTCCTCAGTACGTGAAGTTAAACTATGTACTCTCCTCGTGAAATGAATGTGGGGTTCCCCATCTTGAACATTTTTTTCGCCCGGTTTTCTCCATAGGAGTGAAATCTTCCTCACAAGGAATGATATCCTCTTTGTTGGAGTGGCACCTGTCTGCGGGGTAGGGAAACCATCTTTTTATAATCCCCTATAATTTCTTCTAGGAGCTAGCACCCCTTCTCCTCATTTCTTCTTCGGTGCCAAAGACAAGAGGAGAGATGGGAACCTAGACATCTGTTATCCCATCCCTCTCCCTCTGGGATTTGTTTCCATCGGGCCACCATCATGTAGTAAGTCTAAATCTTCATCTCCTTAGGCTGCTAAACATGTGTAAGACATTGTTTTCTATTTGGGACACTAACCACGTGTAATCCCTACCCCACATCCCACGAACGCACCTTTCACGATGTGATTGTCAACTAATTGCTACCTCTTGTTTCTCACACGAGGCATGACTCTTGTGGGATTAGAGTAATCGTTGAAAATGATATCCTCTCTTGTCTGCCTTAGTGTTTAAGACACAAATCCTTACAAACTACATGGACTTTAATCCTTTCCAAGGAAAGGTATGTAGGAAGCCAACATGAGGCTCAATCCCAACACCTACTAATCCTGACCCCTTCATGTTGGTTCACCTTCATCCTGGAAGATGGTAAAATGTGTCCAGCCATTCGAACTAAATAAAATTTGATTCCTTCCATGGAAAGGTACGTAGGAAGCCTCCCTAAGGTTCAATCCAAAAACTTATATGTCCCAACCCCTTAATGTCGGTTCACCTTTTTCCTGCATGAAATTAAACGATTTCCGCCCTTCCGAACTACATTGAATTTGATCCTTACCAAGGAAAGGAATGTAGGAATCCTTATTGAGGTTCAAGCCCAACACCCATCATCCCGGACCATTTCACATCGGCCCATCCTCATCCTCTATGATGTTAAAATGCATGAACCCTTTCATCCCATAAGACGTTAAACTATACACATTCGAACTATGTGGGCTTTGATCCTTGTCCCCAGGATAGGTCACATAGGAAGCCTCCCTGAGGTCCAACCCCAATCAACAATAAGTTATTGGACCCCATCCAGCAGTAAGTCGTTGTACCCCAATTGACGGTAAGTCATTGTACCCCATACAACAGTAAGTTGTTGTACCCCAATATACTGTTAGCAATTGTACCCCATCCAGTAGTAAGTCGTTGTACCCAAATTGATGGTAAGTCATTGTACCCCAATTGACAGAAATTCATTGTACCCCAATCGACAGTAACCTGTTTTACCCCATCCAGTGGTAATCTGTTGTACCCCAATTGACGGTAATTCGTTGTACACCATCTAGTGGTAAACTGTTGTACCAAAATCAACGGTAAGCCATTCTGGTCCCTAACCAATGTTAATCCATTATGGTCCCCTGTCAACGGTAAGCTGTTGGAACTCCAACTAGTGGTAATCTTTTGTAGTCTAAAATCGACGTTAACCCATTGTAGTCTCCTTTGCTAGGACCCACATCTCTAATCCACCCCAATGGAATCAGACCATCTCAGGCTGCTAACCATGTGTAATACCTATTATATCACCAGGTTTTTGTCTTATGCATACAGCCAGATTCTATACCCCCATCATGAAATATGTGGACTTTGATTCCCTGCCTCGGGGATATGTAGGAAGCCTTCCCAAGGTACAATCTCATCACCCATGTCTCATCCTGGTCTCACCCATGAGCCTATGTGTTTTTAAAAGGTCATTTCCCAACCTAGAGGATCCACTTCCTCTAGGCCCCATCCATGCTTCCATTCTCACTGGCTGCCTCCTTTGGTGTCCCATCACCCTGCTAAACAATACAGACTTTGATTCCCTGCCATAGAGATATGTAGGAAGTCCCTTCAAGGCATAATCCCAACAACATTATCGCCCTTTCATCGGCTCCATCTCACTCTACATCCTCTCTCAACTATCCATATCAATACTGATTCTTACTCGGGATGCATCATCTTAGTGAGATCATGTCACCAAGTTTATTGCTGCTCCATGTAGTAATTGGGTAACTAACCACATGTTATCCCTAGCATCAGCAATCCCTCCTGGGTTTTCACCCATCTGATCCACTCTCTTCATTGTTCTGATCAGTCTAATCTGTCTCCGCTAGAAGTTAAACTCACGAAATACCCTATGTTAAACATGGGAAGTTGAGTAAAACCGTAGAGACAAGCAAATGGCATATAATTCCCTGCATTCGACCTGGGAAGCCTCAGGATTCCACTCCCTCAAGAAGCCATGTCATTAGGGGAAGAAACTCAGATGCATCAGTGTTCCATCATCTATATATTCCAGTGATATCCAAAATGAATACTCCACCAAATGAAGGTTTCCACCTTGATTGGACCCCTTCCAATGTACTGATAGAAGCAGCATAATTAAACATCATCCATGAAGACCTGGAACTAGGAAGAGTTTCACGAGAAACGTCTTAAGTCTATGAGGAAAACACGGACTAGGTAACGAGTTCTGAGAAGGAATCCATTGAAGGAGGAACCGACATCCCATCATCCCATTTTGATCAAGGAGCAGACGTCCCTGAATAAGAGACGGATACCACCTGCCTTTGTAATGCGGGAATGTTGGGCAACAGTTATGTGTCCTCTGAAAGAGATGGATCCACACCCCAACGAAAGTGTCAGAAACAAAAACGGTGAACCTAGTGTGGAATTATTATCCTTAATATAGATATTAGTATCATTCATTACATCAGTGGATTGATGCGTCACCAAATCCATGAATCTAGCACCAGGTCCTACCGAGATATAATGGTACTAGTGTGAAACTCACCCGAAATTGGGGTAGTTGAATGTTGGAAAACCTGTTCAGTGATGTTGTTAGTATGGATCCTTATTATTAACCATTGAAGAGAAAATGGAATTGGGATAGTGGACATTACTTTCCTTCTTTCAGCACTAATTGTTAAATCTCCCTGCTTTGCAGGACACAAGCCGTCATGACAGGAAACCAATCACTTCCTACCCACCAATGAAGGGGCATGGGCAACATCAACATGGAAATCCTGCATGGCCTCATCTCCACCAAGGAAGCCTCCAAGTCCATGACTATTGGGTTCCCATGAACCATCTCCCCTTATGAAATCATGTAGATAAGGTTGATTAATGACCACGTTTGATGATACGAGGAGGAGGGGGTTATCCTAACCCATGATATACCCAACAAGACTTAGAGGATTTTGTTAATCATCACCACTACCTCCCCGAAGGGCTGCAGTGGGAGCCACTTCTCCCCACTCCAATGTACAGTCGTTTTGGGAGCCTCTCCCTAGAACGCTTTGATGACTCCCCCCCCCCCTACGCCAATGAGGTAAGTGATGTCTGGGCCAGTCCAGTTGAAATCTTGTTCTAGGGGCTCCCAAGGAGGGATCTCACTAGGCCGCGTCAGTGCCACCACCCATCCCGATAGGCTGAGAAGCCGGTGATCTATGCACCTATGCCAGTGGCGCTAGTCTGATTAACTTGACGCCATCGTCGAGTGCAGGTCGAGGAGGACACCAACTGAGGGGTGTCAACATGAACAGCTACTGTGGCCCGTGCCACCACTGTCACATACCATCATCCCCCTATTCATGCTTAGTTTGGGAACTCATACGCCCAACTCGGATCAAGGTCACAACCACCCCACGGGTAGGCTGGGATGAATCTCTTGGTTACTAGAGTAGGTGGCGTTCGTTGCGGGCTGACCCACAGTGATGACATCCAGTATAGAGGTCATCCTCGTACCATCACCAATGAGAGTGTGGGACCTCCCCTCTCCCAAGATCATTGTAGAGGTATTACCAATGCCACCTTCAATTCAAATGAGGTTCCTCCCCACTACATTGACACACAATACGTAAGCCTCTTCTGCAAACCATGACCTCAGGTATGGAGTCGCTCCTCCTGTCACAAGTCACTGATGTGAAGTTGCTACCCTTCTAATCAACCTTCAACATGGGGGTCTGCCCCATGTCCTTACAGAAACTGACATAGGTCCTCCTCATCACAGTAATTAGAGAATTTTAGGTTTTCCTCACTTCATGGGTACCCAACACGGAGTTCCTACCCTTGTTATTCTCAACCAGTATGAAGACCCTCGTCACACCATGATGCTAAATGAAATAAACACGGAGGCCTTACCCATGCTCCAACTAGCTCTAGCAGAGATCCTACCCACTCCAGAACCTCCCACAAAGATTCCCTCCTCACATCATACTGTGGACGCAGTGTTCCTCCCCATGTTCTCTTTGATATTTGTCCAGGTTATCCTCACACCCCAGCTCACCCAGGAAGAAGTACTCTCTTACCCCGCATCAATTAGGCTGAAGGTCTACCTCATTCCAAAAATCTACCATGTCCCAAAGATCCATCCTAGTGTAAGAGGGTGGGTCATCAATGTCATAAGAATAATTCCATGTATATTTAGATAGCAATTTAGCATGTCTACTTCTTAGATTCTGAGGAAGAATGTTATTCTGGAATGGAACCCTCACCTCAATCCTTTGTGTCAGGGGTTGGGGTAGGAACACGACATATCATATTCATCCTTACAGAATGTAAGGTTCACCAAATTTACACCACCATCTTTAGAGATGTCCATGAGGAATAATATTTTCATCCTTCCTAGGGAATGGCCATGAAATCCTCCTTATCTTCAACCGGGTCATTCTCTAACTCAACTAGAGATCAAGGAGAGTTATTCTAGGTACTGGTAAAGGATGAAAAATAGCATAGCCCACCATTACTGACCACATCCCCTACAATTAAAGTCATGGTCTCTATCCTGTCTTACCGAGATATAGTGGCTCATTCATCACATTCATCACAGGATAGCCCAAGATGTTTTGGCTTGTGAGCTCATTCGCTGTATTCTTCAATGGATAGTCTACCATCTCAACGGTCTGCTACAGTGCCGCTACCGGTCCCCCAGCCTCCCCCAGTCGATGAGTGGGGAAAACAATGGCCAGATCCTGAGTCTGATCCAATGATCTTTTGGGACATTCTCATAGTGGATCATTTCCTAAAAATGTTCTAGCCGATTGCATCCACAAACTTCAACATGCCAGAATCACTTACCTAGGAGGAAGTCGTGTGATTTTTCCAAACCCTTTGGGGGATGCACTTCCATCTCCGTTATCAGTGAATGGATTATCCTAAGTGTCAAGAACTCTTTGAGGATATTGGCCATCAATGTCGTATGGTTTACTTGGCTGCACTCCCTATGGCCCAGTGCCCTGAGTTTCCCGGTCGCCACCAGACCCTCGAGCAACAATGCGTTCAAAGCATTAAAGTGCTCTGTGTAATTTTCAAGGAGGCATCCCCTCACATTCAAGTCTATGGTTGGGGGAAGTACGTTGTCCTCTATTTTAGTTCTATTCAAATCTTGCCTAACCTTTTAGTGGATATTGAGTATATGCCTTTAGATAGATTCATGGTTAACATAACAAATCTATCGGAGGGGGAGAATGAGATAAAACTTCTTAATGAGATCTTAGCCCCAAGGGGAGTTCCACAAACATTGGATTCATTAGGAAGGGTTACTTTCCAACGGAGAAATCTACTGGGTCTTCCCTCTCCCACTAAGGAATTAGTCTTCAAGCGGAATCCTAATAAGGGTAGGGAGAACCTTGGGGACGTCAAACCCTCTGACCTATCTGGATCAGTTTAGAAGACAAAAGATGATCCTAAAAAGGTCGTGTTGTTACAACAGCTTATGGAACAAAAAACGATGGTCGATGAACTCCTTTCTGAATGTGACATGGAGCAGCAGTCAAAATACGGTGTTCCTCGGCCAAGGCCAATGGGTAGGTGCAAATCCCCCCAACGAGGTGCCCTCATGTGACCATGACCATCCTTCCCATGTAGATGGATAGATGTTGTGACTTATGGGAATATGGAGCGTTATTTGTCACCAAATCCACCTGAGCGACATGATAATCCCCGAGACCCATCCCAAGTTCCCCTTGCCTCTCCACAGGTCATCCCACCAGCTCCTCCATTAGTTTCCAACCCTGCTTTCATGTTGAGAACCTGCCAACGCACTAGTGGTCAGAGATCATCATAAAGACAGGAACCCCCTCCCAGATGATCTGATGGTGGAACTCATTTCTCGTCTCAAGGTGTTGAAAACTTGACAGGTGGAAATCATGCCCGATGGCATGACATACTCGGCGTGGGTGGATGATATGCCAGCACCCTTGGGTTTCGAAAGTCCCAACTTCTCCCCCTTAAATGGGATGATCGACGCACTTCAACATCTATCCCACTTCATCTCAAGGTGTGGATCCATGTATGGAACTCTGGCGCAGCAGGAGGCCTCTAAAAATTGGTGTTTCATCCAAATATTGGAATGTCCTGTATTTGTCTGGTACAACCAGCTACCCATCGGGTCAGTCACCAGATGGGAATATCTTCGTTGGTGGTTTCTTTACCATTTAAAATATATCACTTAGAAGTCAAATATTGAAAACCACTTCATGTGTAAGTAAAGTCTTGAAGCATGCCTCACAGACTTTGTCTCCTAGTTGAAAGGCCTCACCTACTCCTTGGATATGCTTCTAACTCAGGAACAACTATTGACGATGTGTGTGAAGAATATATTTACCAAACTGGTCCCCTATCTAATTACCCATAATTACCCAATAGGATTCTAATACTTCTCTAATAAGGCCCAGTATCTTGAGGAAGCCTTACAGTAGGCCAATCAGGCATGCCCATTGTTTCTTGCAATTCCTATGAGAAGAGATTCTAAGGCTGATCCCGTCGTGGTTTCCCAAATAGAGGCCCCCATGAAACTGGATTTTTTTACCATTAGAACCACCTCCACAGACTTTCAGAGGCACACCACCTCAGGCACAGCCTCAGGCCCAGCAACGCCCACCCCAGAATCGGCAGGTGCCCCCGCATAACACACTGCCACCACCCAGGAAAGATAAATTGGTTCCACCTCTTAGAAAGGATCCTCCAACACCTTGTCAAGTCTAGGATCTCAGATCCCTCTTTCTAGACAAGGGAAACTAGAATTACTCATTCAATGATGCTCAAGTCCCTAGTTTTTTTCAAAGAACCTTGGAACAAGGACTTCTATATTATCCTGAATATCGGAGGCCCGAAGAGGCAGATCTCACTGACCGCCCCAATTACATCCCATACCACCGGATCCTGGGATATACCATCAAATAGTTAAATGTATTTAAATACTAGATTAAATACTAGTTTTATAACAACATATTATGGTAAGGCCTAGCCCCAACACTGGTGGCATGTGTATTCGTGAATCCCGAGAGCGACAGTGACATCAAAGGTGAGGGGTATCAGGTCCTTAACTGCAGGTCCTAGAAGTATAAAGACTAGATGTCTCATAAGACAGTCAACTATGACCATGGAATTATCTATGAATGTTTGAATCAACCTGAGTCTTCAAGAGACACCACATCACTCGTAACCAGTACGTCTGCATCAATGACTCCGCCTTCCTCTTCCTAGAAGAGAAAACATCGGAGACGCAAGGGAAAAAAAGTCCCCCACAAATGTATTCGTCATCCCATACTCACAAAAACATCATTTCACAGAGATGACCCCCCCCCCCCCAATTCATCCATTAGTGGAGGATTTTTTAGGTGATGATCAAGGGTACACCCTGGTTAACGCTGCAGATCTGGTAAACCCCTACATGAATTCTGACAGGGAAGAGTGCCAGAAGGACCCTCCCAATGTTCCCAACCATCTCCAGCGTCGATGGGGGAATGTCTATATGGTAAATTAGAGTGTCTCGATCAGTAATTGCAACCTATTTGTGCTTTCCACTGAAACCAGACAGTAGGTCCAGCACAGAGCTCAGCACACACAGCCTTCTCATCCAGTGTCATCAAGACTACCTTCATCGTTGTTTGTGTTACTTGATCAGGAGGTGCTACCTTGACCATGTCGTTATCAGCCACAAACTACTACAAACCTTACATAGTAATATGAGACACATCCAATAGTCACTCCATGATTTTTGACATGAAAGCAGTTGGACATTACCAGCACCAGTCAGCCGCTGATCCCGGCAGAAGGGTCCATCATACCCACTTCCATAGAATGACCTCTTTTAAGCAGAAGTTAATGCTTGGAATGTAAGTTTGATATCCTTAATCATATCTCCATAATTCCTATGACGATATCTATCCTTATGGCCCTTTTCATGTTAGTGGATATGGATAAAGCGTCGTCGAATCTTTCAGAATCCCCCTCCAGTTTGAGATAGAGGTAGCAGCTACAGAACCCTTCCATACTGACGCAGTTGAGAGTGCTGAATGACAGACCGTTATCTCTTTCCCTAGAGAAGATGAAGGCTCTCCAATATAGGGGAAAATTCTCCCACTATATATCACTCACAATTTCAATGGCGTGGAAATTTTTCATTGTATTGTCGACAAAGGATCTGGGATCAACCTAATCCTTACCCAGACACTCGAAAAGATGGGGCTATCTGAGGATGAACTGAGTCCCTATGACCTGAAATTACAAGGTTATGATAGGAAAGAATAGAGATTGGTCAGCAGGATACACCTGAATACATAGTTTGGTGGCCTGGTATCCAGCACTAAGCTCATGGTTGTCTCCTATGACACTACTTACAATGCGTTGATGGGTAAGCCATGGCCTCATCTGCATGCAGCGGTTCCTTCAACATATCTCTAATGTCTTAAATACTTCCTTAATAGTAGAGTGGAAATATAAGGCCTAGGCATTAAACCTTACTTAATCTTGAGTTATTATAAGATTACACATTGATGATCTTTTCATGTTTATATTTTTAGAGAATTAGATCATAAAACTTGCATTACATTTCATATTTAAGAAAAGTGGTTACATAAAAGATAGTATTCATTTTTCCCATCAACGGAAACATATTTAAAATAAAACATGGATTCTTTCTTGACACTTCCTTGAAACTATAATCATATCATGTACCATTCCCTTGACCTACGAAAAACATTTCAAAAACATGGGATGAGCATAAAAAAGCACAGTAACGGTTATAAAAATATGGAAAGGAAACATGAGTTCATATATACATAAGAATAAAATCATACATTACCCATAAAACATAATCACTTTAACATAACTCATCAAATCATGAATAAATCATAGAAATCATAAGACATAAAGTTATCTTTAGGCCTTCATAACATTCTTACGTAGGGAGTTACCCTTTTGGTTACGTTTGGAATACCCATCATAGTATATTCCCTAAATCTCTTTGGGGAAACCATAACGTTTAACTCATTCATGTTACCCAATGCATTGGAGAGCTATATCGGGCTCACCTGCCCTTATTTTATCACGGAACCACCTGTCTTGATAATAATGCCCAATAACCACAACATAATCGTATCACATAAAACATGCATAAAGGAAACATAGCATTTCCACTTTTCAATCACAAGATATCAATACAACACATTGATATAAAAACATTATGAAAACCATTTTCAATACCAAAATAAAATAAAATTAAAACATGGTATTTATTTTTTATTCAAAAAAGGTTATGGCTTGTAGAGGAAGCTGAAACTGAAATAATGGACACGACAGCGGAGAAGTCATTATCGCCGCATACGTACGACAAAAAAAACATTCCCTTTTTTCATTTAGTAAATGCTTCATATAAAAAAATATTCCTTTTGAATAAGCGTAAAAGTCAAATGGGTTTTTACACTATATAAAAGAAAGTTGTGTATAAAACAAAATATGCCTCAATGAATGGAGATTGAGACGAAGCCCCTTACCAAGATAATTTTGTAAATAAAATAGATCAACTATTTGTATTCACTATAATTACACATTAAGAAATTATAAATGAAATATAGGATATCAAAATTCATTTCTCACCTAATAATATCATGAAATAAACAAGAAGTATAAGATCAACCCAAAGAAAGGAATTTGGGTTAAGAAGTTCCCTTACCTCGGGTCCGACTTGACTCGATCGTTCTTTAACCTCCTGAATAATAAACATGAGTTAATTTCTACTTTCTTAAGAACCTTTTTAAAGTTCATTATTCTTTTATATAACTTATTACCATGTTATGAACACTATTTAATTATTTAATCTAATAATGGTCGTTTTGTAGATCATTGCTACTTGAGTAAAAAATAAACTCTTTATAATTACAAGTTGTTCATGTGGTAAAATATATAATATATCCAGAATTATATTCATTATGTAGATATCATATATATCATATATATCAATTATATTCATGCATTTATAATATTACATAACATTATGAGGTACGAAATGAAATACACCGTACATGGAGACGGTAAGCCGTACGTACGCATGAAAGCTACTTCAATTTATATTTCTTATTTAATGGAATTAAAACATAATAAAACATAATAGTATTATAATTCCAGTATGTTATCATATATAATATCATTAAATATATCCTTTATATGTACCACATATGGTATTAACGAATCAAATCACTTTGAGGCGGTGGTAGTCCGCACTTCCTAAAATGAAGATATCACATTTACCCATAATGGAAACCGTAAAGATATGCTATAAATAAAAAATAAAGAATCTTAAGTAAAAAATAAACATATTATATATCATATATAAATATAGTGACATCTTAATGGCCACCTTTTAAGGTGTTAAAAGAATATTGAACAATCATCATTTCGTGAGGCAGAAATTCACCATCCATAGAAACAGTATGTTATTTAACCATTAGATGAAGGTGTGTGTAAGTGTAGCTCTAATACTTCTTATAAAAACATCCAAGTATATTTAAGATACTGGATTTGTTATAAAAGAAATTAATAAAAAGAGTTTAGGGTGTTGGAGAAGCAAAATAAAACAAATGAGCATTAGAGAAGACTTTACCTTTTAATTGGGTAACTCCCTTTGGTTTGAACCAAAAGGGTTTCTTGAAGAGATTCCTACCTAAGGTAAGGCTTCTTGGGTGAGGATAGGGATGTTGAGAGACAAAAGTATCAGGGATTGGCCGAACCAAAGGCTGGATAAGGGTGGGTAAAGAGGTAGAGGTGGGGGCCTTTTATAAGAAGAGAGGAGGGGCACTCTTGGAAAGTTACAAAATGTTACTTTATTTTCAATTGTGTTTCGGATATTAAAGGTCCCACATTGATTTATTTAGAGGATAAGGTGATAAGGGTTCGAAATATACTCATCCAATAGGTATTTGACAAGTGTAGGTCTTAGATTTTAAATTATCTTTTTATTTTATTGAAATCGTTAAATAATAAGGTAATCACTGCATCATCATGATGTCATAAAACATTTAATTTAATTAATGTCTAAAAATTATAAAAAAATACTATGATGTAGGAAATATTTTTAGCTTTAAAATTACTATTTATAGTCCAAGATATCATTTATGTAGACAAAACTAAAAATTATTTACTCAGGTGATACATTCTTTGTTATATTTAACTTTCTTTAAAAATATAAATATAAAAAGTCAATTTCACACAAAAGTGATTCCATGGGGTCCCCAGGTATTTCACAAGGAATTCCATGGTCTGCCATGAGACAAATAGTAGAATTAGGACACATTTTGGGGTCATTTTTTATTATTATGATATTATTTTATCATCCTTAACTACCTGATTACTCATTAATCAAGATAATTAGAGATAATTATCGTTGTTACTATTCATAATGTCCAAAAACAACAGATTCTTAATTACATATTTTGGACCTTAGAATTCCAAATATGGAATCCATTTTACCAAATTCCAAACATATAAATTGCAATAATTAATTTAAAAATAATTCATGTTGTCAAAACAAATAGCGGGTTTTTTTGAAATAATATCTATGAAATGTTTGTCATTTTTTATGCCCAATTCCAAAGTGAAATTAATCCCAATGACCATAATTGGATTACATGGTAAAAATATATTCTATTTTCACTTTAAAACAAAATAAAAATATGATCTAACCATATAATTAAATTTGATGAAAAAGCAGTTTTGTTGTAAAATGCAGTGTTTTTCACTATTCATTAAAAAATGAACATTGTCAGAAAAATACCAAAAAATTATCCAATGTAATTTTCAATGTCCCAATCATAAATAATAACTTTATTTTTAAAAATAAATATTATAAAATTGTCAAAAGTTTGATTTAAAAATGGTTTGTCATTAAAAGGCAGTAAAACAATCTTTTTAAAATATTAGTGTATTTCATGCTTAAGATTGGATTTATTCTCATTTTAAGCCTATAAAACACTATCTAATTCATAAATATACATAGATAAGAATATCTATTTTTCATTACATACTTGGGATGTTAAATCCTTCCCCCGTTTAGAAAATTATGTCCCGTCAATTTATTTACTTACCGAATAAGTGGGGGTATTTATCCCTCATTGCATTTTCAGATTCCCATGTTGCCTCTTCAATCATGTTGTTTTTTCCACAAAACCTTTACCTGATGAATCAACTTATTCCGTAACACTTTCTCCCTATGGTCAAGAATCTAGACTGGTTGTTCCTCAAAAGAGAGGTTCTCTTCCAGTTGAACAACCTCTGGACTCAAAACATGAGATGGATCTGGCATGTACTTCCTTAACATTGAAACATGAAAAACATTGTGTACCTGAGATAAACTTAGAGCTAAATCCACTCGGTATGCAACTAATCCAACTCTCTCCATAATGTCATATGGTCTAATGAAACTTGGACTCAGCTTTCCTTTCTTACCAAATCGCATCACACTTTTCCATGGTGAGACTTTGAGAAAAAAATGATCACCTACCTCAAAAGAGAGATCCTTCCTCGTGTTGTCCGCATAACTCTTCTGCCTACTCTGAGCTATTCTCATGTGTCTCTGTATCAGCTGAACTTTTTCTACCAACTCTACTACCAATTCTGGTCCCATCAACTTCCTTTCACCCACTTCATCCCAGAAAGATGGAGTTCGACATCACTTCCCATATAACACCTCAAATGGTGACATCTGTATACTGGAATGACAACTGTTATTATATGAAAAATCGACAAAAGAAAGATGTTGGTCCCAAATTCCCTGATAATCCATCGAACAAGCATGTAGAATATCCTCCAAAGTCTGAATTGTTCATTATGACTTCCCATCTGATTGAGGATGAAAATCTGTACTAAAATTTAATTCAGTACCCAATGACTTCTAAAGGCCTTTCCAAAAGATAGAAGTGAACCAAGAATCATGATCAGATACAATGGAGAAATGAACTCCATGTAACCTTACTATCTATTTAAGATACAAACGGAAAAGTTGATCTAGGGAAAATGTATCTCGTATAGCAAGGAAATGAGAAGATTTAGTCAAGCGATCAACAATAACCCAGATTGCATTATTACCTCGAGGTGTCTTCGGCAATCCCACCACGATGTCCGTGGATATATTCTCTCATTTCCACTCTGGTACTGGTAAAGGCTGAATCATTCCTTTCAGTAACTGCCGCTCTGCTTTTACCTATTGACAAGTCAAACACTTCACATTAAAATAAAAAATATCTCTTTTTATTCCATCCCACAAGTAATACTCCCGAACATCTCTATACATCTTAGTACTTCCTGGATGAACTAAAAACGGAGAACTAGGAGCTTCACATAACAACTCTCTCTTCAACTTTGAATCACAAGGCACACATTATCTCTTACCAAATCTCAAAACACAATCATTATCAATGTTGAATTCAGGAAACTTACCCTTCTGAACCAGCTCTACCTTTTTCTGCAACTCACTGTATTGCTTCTGTGCTTGCTTGATTCTGTCTGATAGAGAAGATTTCACTGATACCTAAAACAAAAGAGAAGGACATCCTGCACCAACAACTTCTATGCCAAAGTTCATCAAATCCTTAACCAAAGTATCACGTTCCAAACACAACATTGTTAATGAATCATTACTTTTTCGACTCAAAGCATCAGCCACTTTATTTGCTTTTCCTGGATGGTAATGAATTGTACAATCATAATCCTTTATTAATTCCCGACATCTCCTCTGTCTCATGTTCAATTATTTTTGAGTGAATATATACTTCAAACTTTTTTGATCGGTATATATTTCACACTTTACTCCATACAAATTATGCCTCCAAATTTTCAAAGCTAAACAATAGCATCTAATTCCAAATCACGAGTAGGGTAATTTACCTCATGATTTTTCAACTGACGTGAAGCATAAGAAATTACCTGATCATTCTGCACTAGGACACAACCAAATCCTTTCAATGAATCGTCATTGTAGATAACAAACTCCTCATTCCTAGAAGGTAATGCCAAAATTGGAGCATTCACCAATCTTCTTTTCAACTCCTGAAAACAATCATCACATTATTTTGTCCAGATAAAATTAACACCCTTCCGAGTTAGCTTAGTCATTGGACTAGATAACCGTGAAAAATTTCTAACAAACCTTCGGTAATAGCCTGCCAAAACAGGGAAGCTACGAATCTCAGTTACATTTATGAGTCTTTTCCATTCTTCAACAACTCTTGTTTTTGCAGAATCCACAGTTATTCCATCTTTAGAAACAATATGATGAAGGAAATAAATTTGTTGCAACCAAAACTCACACTTTCTGAATTTTCCATACATTTTCTTTTCTTTTAAGGTTTGAAAGATCACCCTTAAATGAATTTCATACTCCTCTTTACCTTTAGAAAACACCAAAATATCATCAGTAAACACAACCAAGTTTTATCACCTGAATCAACTAAGCCATCACGGCAACAAACTGTTCAATTCCAATTCCGACCATCTCAGGATGCCAATTTAGAAGTTCATTTCCATCTGTATACCTTCCTAGAACAACTTCCATGTTTCCTCATTGAAAAAAAATTCTAAACACATAAATATCTTGGGAAAAGCAACATGACAATCTGTAAATTCTATACCAATTAAATTTTACCATAAAAAAATATTTTTGGATAATCATTTAATAGAATTCTAACTCCTAAAGTTATCTAAACCGACCTCTGATACCAACTATAAGGCCCCGACCTTAAAACTTACTTAATCTTGAGTTATTACAAGATTACTCATTGAGGATCTTTTCAGGTTTAGAGTTTTAGATAATTAGATCATAAAACTTTCATTACATTCAACATTTAAGCAAAGTGGTTACATAAAAGACAGTATTCATTTTTCCCATCAACAGAAACATATTTAAAATAAAACATGGATTCTTTATTTACACTTCCTTGACACTATCATCATATCATGTACCATTCCCTTGACCTGTCAAAAACATTTCAAAAACTTGGGATGAGCATAAAAAGCTTAGTTAGGGTTATAAAAATATGGAAATGAAACATGAGTTCATATATACATAAGAATGAAATCATACTTTACCAATAAAACATAATAACTTTAACATACCTCATCAAATGATGAATAAATCATAGAAATCATAAGACATAAAGGTAACTTGAGGCATTCATAATATTCTTACGTAGGGAGTAACCCTTTTGGTTACGTTTGAAATACCCATCACAGTATATTCCCTTAATCTCTTTGGAGAAACCTTAACGTTTAACTCCTTCACATTACCCAATGAATTGGAGAGTTATATCGAGCTCACCCGCCCTTAGTTTATCATAGAACCACCCATCTTCATAACAATTCCCAAGAACCATAACACAATCGTATCACATAAAACATGAATAAAGGAAACATAACATTTCCACTTTTCAATCACAAGATATCAATACAACACATTGATATAAAAACATTATGAAAATCATTTTAAATACCAAAATAAAAGAAAAGTAAAACATGGTATTTATTTTTCATTCCAAAAAGGTTATGGCTTGTAGAGGAAGCCGAAACTCAAATAATGGTCACGGCGGCGGAGATGTCGTTGCCGCCACATACGTACGACAAAAAAACAATTCCCTTTTGTCATTTAGTAAATGATTCATATAAAAAAATATTCCTTTTTAATAAGTGTAATTGTCAAATGGGTTTATACATCGTATAAAAGAAATTTGTGTATAAAACAAAATATGCCTCAATGAATGGAGATTGAGACGAAGTCCCTTACCATGATCATTTTGTAAATAAAATAGATCAATTATGTGTATTCACTATATGTACACATAAAGAAATTATAAATGAAATATAGGATATAAAAATTCATTTCTCACATAATCACATCATGAAATAAACAAGAAGTATAAGATCAACCCAAAGAAAGGAATTTGGGTTAAGAAGTTCCCTTACCTCGGGTCTGACTTACCTCGATCATTCTTTAACCTCATGAATAATAAACTTGAGTTAATTTCTACTTTCTTAAGAACCTCTTTCAAGTTCATTATTCTTTTTATATCACTTATTACCATTTTATGGACACTATGTATTTATTTAAGTTAATAATGGTCGTTTTGTAGATCATTGCTACTTGAGTCAAAAATAAACTCTTTATAATTACAAGTTGTTAATGTGGTAAAATATATATTATATCCAAAATTATATTCATTATGTAGATATCATAAATATCATATATATCCATTATATACATGAATTTATAATATTACATAACATTTAGAGGTAAGAAATGGAATGCATCGTTCATGGAGATGGTAAGTCGTACATACGCATAAACGCTACTTCCATTTCTATTTCTTATTTAATGGAATTAAAACATAATGATACATAATAGTATTATAATTCCAGTATGGTATCATATATAATATCATTAAATCTATCCTTTATATGTGCCACATATGGTATTAACGAATCAAATCACTTTGAGGGGGCGGTAGTCCGCACTTCCTAAAATGATGATATCACGTTTACCCATAATGGAAACCATAAATTTATGCCATAAATAAAAAATAAATAATCTTAAGTAAAACATAAACATATTATATATCATATATAAATATAGTGACATCTTAATGTCCACCATTTAAGATGTTAAAAGAATATTGAACAATCATCGTTTCGTGAGGCAGAAATTCACCATCCATAGAAACAATATGTTATTTAACCATCAGATGAATGTTTTTGTAAGTTTAGCTCGAATCCTTATTATAAAAACATCCTAGTATATTGAAGATACTATAGTAGTTACAAAATAAATTAATAAAAAGATTTTAGGGGGTTGGAGAAGCAAAATAAAACAAAAGATCATTAGAGAAGACTTTACCTTTTAATCGGGTAACTCCCTTTGGTTTGAACCAAAAGGGTTTCTTGAAGAGATTCCTGCCTAAGGTAAGGCTTCTAGGGTGAGTAGAGGGATGTTGAGAGACAAAATGAGCAGGTATTGGCCGAACCAAAGGCTGGAAAAGTGTGGGTAAGGAGGTAGAGGTGGGGGCCTTTTATAAGAGCAGAGGAGGGGCACTCTTGGAAAGATACAAAATGTTACATTATTTTCAATTGAGTTTCGTATTTTAAAGGTCCCAAATTGATGTAGTTTTGAGGATAAGGTGATAAGGGTTATAAATATACTTATCCAATAGGTCTTTGACAAGTGTAGGCCTTATCTTTTACATCATATTTTTATTTTATTTAAATCATTAAATAATGAGGTAATCGCTGCATCATCATGATGTCATAAATAATTTAATTTACTTCATGTATAAAAATTATAAATAAATACTATGATGTAGGAATTATTTTTATCTTTCCAATGACTATTTATAGTCCAATAGATCATTTATGTAGTCAAAATTAAAAATGTTTTACTCAGGTGATACATTCTTTGTTATATTTAACTTTCTTTAAAAATAAAAAGATAAAAAGTCACTTTCACACAAAAGTGATTACATGGGGTCCCAATGTTTTTCACAAGGAATCCCATGGTCGGCCATGAGACAACCAGTAGAATTGGGAAACATGTTGGGTCATTTTTTATTATTATGATATTATTTTATTATCCTTAACTAAACGATTACTCATTAATCAAGATAATTAAAGATAATTACCGTCGTTACTATTCATAATGTCCAAAAACAACAGAGTCATAATTAAATATTTTAGATCTTATGATTCCAAATATGGAATCCATTTTACCAAATTCCAAACATATAAATTTCAATAATTAATTTAAAAACAATTCCCGTTGTCAGAACAAATAGCGGGTTGTTTTGAAACAATATCTATGAAACGTTTGGCATTAGTTAATGCCCAATTCCAAAGTGAAATTAATCCCAATGACCACCATTGGATTACATGGTAAAAATATATTCTATTTTCACTTTAAAACAAATTAAAAAGATAATCTAACCATATAATTAAATTAGATGAAAAAGCAGTTTTGATGTAAAATGCAGTATTTTCACTATTCATTAAAAAACAAACATTGTAAGAAAAATACCAAAAAATTATCCAATGTAAATTTCAATGTCCCAATCATAAATAATAAGTTTATTTTAAAAAATGCAGCTTATAAAATTGTCAAAAGTTTTATTTAAAAATTGTTTTCCATCAAAAGGCAGTAAAACGATCTTTTAAAAATATTAGTGTATTTCATGCTTAAGATTGGATTTATTCTCATTTTAAGCCTCTAAAAAACTATCTAATTCGTAAAAAGACATAGATAAGAATATATATTATTCATTACTTAATTGGGATGTTACATCCTTCCCCCCTTTAGAAAATTGCATCCCCGTAATTTATTTACTTATCGAATAAGTGGGGGTATTTATCCCTCATTGCATTTTCAGATTCCCATGTTGCCTCTTCAATCATGTGGTTTTTCCACAAAACCTTTACCTGATGAATCAACTTATTTTGTAACACTTTCTCCCTGTGGTCAAGAATCTGGACCAGTTGTTCCTCATAAGATAGGTCCTCTTCCAACTGAACTACCTCTGGACTCATAACATGAGATGGATCTGACATGTACTTCCTTAACATTGAAACATGAAAAACATTGTGTACCTGAGATAAACTCGGAGGTAAAGCCACTCGGTATGCAACTAATCCAACTCTCTTCAGAATTTCATATGGTCTAATGAACCTTGGACTCATCTTTACTTTCTTACCAAATCACATCACACTTTTTCATGTTGAGACTTTGAGAAAAACATGATCACATACCTCAAAAGAGAGATCCTTCCTCATGTTGTTCGCATAAAGCTTCTGCCTACTCTGAGTTGTTCTCATGTGTCTCTATATCAGCTGAACTGTTTCTTCCAACTCTTCTACCAATTCTGGTCCCATCAACTTTCTTTCACCCACTTCATCCCATAAATCTGGAGTTCGACATCGCTTCCCATATAACGCCTCAAATGGTTCTATCTATATACTAGAATGAAAACTCTTATTATATGAAAATTCAACCAAAGAAAGATGTTGGTCCCAACATCCCTGATAATCCATCGAACAAGCACATAGAATATCCTCCAAATCTGAATAGTTCATTCTGACTTCCCATCTGATTGAGGATGAAAAGTTGTACTAAAATTTAATTCGGTACCCAAGAACTTCTGAAGGCCTTTCCAAAAGACAGAACTGAACCTGGAATCACGATAAAATACAATGGAGAGAGGAACTCCATGTAACATTGATATCTCTTTAAGATACAAATGGGAAATTTGATCTAGGGAAAAAGTATCTCGTATAGCAAGGAAATGAGCAGATTTAGTCAAGCCGTCAACAATAACCCAGATTGCATTATTACCTCAAGGTTTATTTGGCAATCCCACCACGAAGTCCATGGATATATTCTCACATTTCTACTCTGGTATTGTTAAATGATGAAGCATTCATTTCGGTGACTGCCTCTCCACTTTTACCTGTTGACAAGTCAAACACTTCATAGTAAAATCAGCAATATCTCTTTTTATTCCATCTCACCAGTAATACTCTCAAAGATCTCTATACATCTTAGTACTTCTTGGATGAACTGAAAATGGAGAACTATGTGCTTCACATAACAACTCTATCTTCAACTGTGAATCAAAAGTCACACATAAACTCTTCCCAAATCTCAAAACACAATCATTATCAATTTTGAATTCGGGCAACTTACCCTTATGAACCAGCTCTAACTTTTTCTGCAACTCACTGTCTTGCTTCTGTGCTTGCTTGATTCTGTCTGATAGAGAAGATTTCACTGATACCTGAAACAAAACAAAAGGACATCCTTCCCCAACAACTTCTATGACAAAGTTCATCAAATACTTAACAAAAGGATCATGTTCCAAACACAACATTGTTAATGAAGCATTACTTTTTTGAATCAAAACAACTGCCACTTTATTTTCTTTTCCTGGATGGTAATGAATTGTACAATCATAATCCTTGATTAATTCCATCCATCTCCTCTGTCTCATGTTCAATTATTTCTGAGTTAATATATACTTTAAACTTTTGTGATCGGTATATATTTCACACCTTACTCCATACAAATGATGCCTCTAAATTTTCAAAGCGAAAACAACAGTAGCTAATTCCAAATCACGAGTAGGTTAATTTACCTCATGAGTTTTCAACTGATGTGAAGCATAAGAAATTACCTGATCATTCTGCATTAGGATGCAACCAAGTCCTTTCAATGAAGCATCATTGTAGATAATAAACTCCCCATTCCTGGAAGGTAGTGCCAAAATTGGAGCATTCACCAATCTTATTTTCAACTCCTGAAAACAATAATAACATTATTTTGTCCAGATAAACATAACACCCTTCCGAGTTATCTTAGTCATTGGACTAGATAACCGTGAAAACTTTATAAAAAACCTTTGGTAATATCCTGCCAAACCAAGGAAGCTACGAATTTCAGTTACTTTTGTGGGTCTTGGAAATTCATCAACAACTCTTGTTTTTGTAGGATCCACAGTTATTCCATATTTAGAAACAATATGACCAAGGAAAGAAATTTGTTGCAACTAAAACTCACACTTTCTGAATTTTCCATACAGTTTCATTTCTTTTAAGGTTTGCAAGATCACCCTTAAATGATTTTCATGCTCCTCTTTACCTTTAGAAAACACCAAAATATCATCAGTAAACACAACCACTGTTTATCACCTCAGTCAACCAAGCCATCACTACAACAAACTGTTCAATTCCAATTCCGACCATCTCAGGATGCCGATTTAGAAGTTAATTTCCATCTATATACCTTCCCAGAACAACTTCCATGTTTCATCTTCGAAAAAACAATTCTAAACATAAATATCTTAGGTGAAGCAACATGGTAATCTGTAACTTCTATACCAATTAAATTTGACCATAAAAAAATATTTTTGGATAATCATTTAATAGAATTATAACTCCTAAAGTTATCTAAACTGACCTCTGATACCAACTATAAGGCCCTGACCTTAAACCTTACTTAATCTTAAGTTATTTCAAGATTACACATTAAGAATCTTTTCAGGTTTAGAGTTTTAGAGAATTAGATCATAAAACTTGCATTACTTTTCACATTTAAGCAAATTGGTTTCATAAAAGATAGTATTCATTTTTTCCATGAACGGAAACATATTTAAAATAAAACATGGATTATTTCTTTACACTTCCTTGACACTATCATCATATCATGTACCATTCCCTTGACCTATGAAAAACATTTCAAAAACTTGGGATGAGCATAAAAATCTTAGTAAGGGTTATAAAAATATGGAAAGGAAACTTGAGTTCATATATACATAAGAATGAAATCATACTTTACCCATAAAACATAAGCACTTTAACATACCTCATCAAATCATGAATACATAAAAGAAATCATAAAACATAAAGTTATCTTGAGGAATTCATAATATTCTTATGTTGGTAGTAACCCTTTTGGTTACATTTCGAATACCCATCAAAGTATATTACCTAAATCTATTCGGAGAAACCTTAACGTTTAACTCCATCACATTACACAATGCATTGGAGGGCTATATCGGGCTCACCCGCCCATAGTTTATCATGGAACCACCAGTCTTCATAACAATACCCATGAACCATAACATAATTGTATCACATAAAACATGCATAAAGGAAACATAACATTTCCACTCTTCAATCAAAAGATATCAATACAACACATTGATATAAAAACATTATGAAAAACATTTTCAATACCAAAATAAAATAAAAGTAAAACATGGTATTTATTTTTCATTCAAAAAGGTTATGGCTTGTAGAGGAAGCCGAAACTCAAATAATGGTCACGGCGGCGGAGAAGTCATTGTCACCGCATACGTATGACAAAAAACATTCCATTTTATCATTTATTAAACACTTCTTATAAAAAAATATTACTTTTTAATAATCTTAAAAGTCAAAGGGTTTTATACACCGTATAAAAGAAAGTTGTGTATAAAACAAAATATGCCTCAATGAATGGAGATTGAGACGCAGTCCCTCACCAAGATCATTTTGTAAATAAAATAGATCAATTTTGTGTATTCACTATAAGTACAGATAAAGAAATTATAAATGAAATATAGGATATCAAAATTCATTGCTCACATAATCATATCATGAAATAAACAAGAAGTATAAGATCAACCCAAAGAAAGGAATTTGGGTTAAGAAGTTCCCTTACCTCGGGTCCGACTTGACTCGATCGTTCTTTAACCTCCTGAATAATAAACTTGAGTAAATTTCTACTTTCTTAAGAACCTTTTTCAAGTTCATTATTCCTTTTATATCACGTATTACCATGTTATGAACACTATGTAATTATTTAAGTTAATAATGGTCATTTTGTAGATCATTGCCACTTGAGTGAAAATTAAACGCTTTATAATTACAAGTTTTTCATGTGGTAAAATATATATTATATACAGAATTATATTAATTATGTAGATATAATATATATCATATATATCCACTATATACATGAATTTATAATATTATATAACATTTAGAGGTAAGAAATGAAATGTACAGTTCATGGAGACGGTAAGCTGTACGTACGCTTGAACGCTACTTCCATTTCTATTTATTATTTAATGGAATTAAAACATAATGATACATAATATTATTATAATTATAGTATGGTATCATATATAATATCATTAAATATATACTTTATATGTACCACATATGGTATTAATGAATCAAATCACTTTGTGGGGGAGGTAGTCCGCACTTCATAAATTGAAGATATCGCGTTTACCCATAATGGAAACCATAAAGGTATGCCATAAATGAAAAATAAATAAGCTTAAGTAAAACATAAACATATTATATATCATATATAAATATATTGACATCTTAATGTCCACCTGTGAAGGTGTTAAAGGAATATTGAACAATCATCGTTTCGTGAGGCAAAAATTCACCATCCATAGAAATAGTAGGTTCATTAACCATTAGATGAATGTGTGTGTAAGTGTATCTCAAATACATCTTATAAAAACATCCCATTATATTTAATATACTGTATTTGTTACAAAAGAAATTAATAAAATGAGTTTAGGGGGTTGGAGAAGCAAAATAAAACAAAAGATCATTAGAGAAGATTTTACCTTTTAATCTGGTAACTCCCTTTGGTTTGAACCAAAAGGGTTTATTGGAGAGCTTCCTAACTAAGGTAAGAATTATAGGGTGAGGAGAGGGATTTTTAGAGACAAAAGGAGTAGGTCTTGGCCAAACCAAAGGATGGAGAAGTGTGGGTAAGGAGGTAGAGGTGGGGGCCTTTTATAAGAGGAGCGGAGGGGCACTCTTGGAAAGTTACAAAATGTTACTTTATTATCAATTGAGTTTCGAATTTTAAAGGTCCCACATTGATGTATTTCGAGGATAAGGTGATAAGGGTTCAAAATATACTCATCTGATAGGTCTTTTACAAGTATAGTTCTTAGATTTTACATTATCGTTTTATTTTATTTAAATCGTTAAATAATGAGGTAATCGATGCATCATCATGATGTCATAAATAATTTAATTTACTTAATATCTAAAAATTATAAAAAAAATACTATGATGTAGGAAATATTTTAATATTTCCAATTACTATTTATAGTCCAAGATATCATTTATGTAGACAATATTAAAAAAAGTTTACTCAGGTGATACATTCTTTGTTATATTTAACTTTCTTTAAAAATAAAAAGATAAAACTCACGTTCACACAAAAGTGATTCCATGGGGTCCCCAAGTTTTTCACAAGGCATGCCATGGTCGTCCATGATACAACCAGTAGCATTAGGACATATGTTGGGGTCATTTTATATTATTATGATATTATTTTATTATCCTTAACTACCCGATTACTCATTAATCAAGATCATTAAAGATAATTACAGTTGTTACTATTCATAATGTCCAAAAACAACAGTCTTAATTAAATATTTTGGACCTTATGATTACAAATATGGAATCAATTTTACCAAATTCCAAACATATAAATTGCAATAATTAATTTAAAAATAATTCCCGTTGTCAAAACAAATAGTGGGTTTTTTTGAAACAATATCTATGAAAAGTTTGGCATTAGTTTATGCTCAATTCCAAAGTGAAGTTAATCCCAATGACCAACATTGGATTACATGGTAAAAATATATTCTATTTGAACTTTAAAAACAATTAAAAAGATAATCTAACCATATAATTAAATTAGATTAAAAAGCATTTTGGATGTAAAATGCAGTATTTTTCACTATTCATTAAAAAAATGAACATTGTAAGAAAAATACCAAAAAATTATCCAATTTAAATTTCAATGTCCCAATAATAAATAATAAGTTTATTTTGAAAAATACATCTTATAAAATTTTCAACTGTCTGATTTAAAAATGATTTTCCATCAAAAGGCAGTAAAACAATCTTTTAAAAATATTAGTGTATTCTATGCTTAAGATTGGATTTATTCTCATTATAATCCTCTAAAACACTATCTAATTAATAAATAGACATAGATAAGAATATCTATTATGCATTACATACTTGGGATGTTACATGGAATACTTAAAGGTGATGTGTCTCCCTTTGCCTCTTGTGAAGCCCTCTATCTAGATGCAGACTATTACAAGAAGCAAGGACAAGAAGATTCAGGCTAATGAGGTTGAACACGCTATGGTTGTGACTGACCCATGGACAAACCTTGATGATGCCTATGTCTTTCTAATCGATCGATTGGAGGATACAACCCCATATATGGTACAATGCTTTGTTGTTTATTGAGTGAGGGGGATCACATTCCCAAGTCTAAGTGACATCAGAAGATCACCTCGTATTCCTGCAAAAATTAGGCTTGGGTGGTCCCAGAGCCCCCTACCCCATACATTATCGGGATGTCTCCCCCATGGAAATGTCAATACGCCATACTTTATTGTTCCGTTGGGATGGGTTAAATCTTCTCAAGCCGACATGCCACTATTGCTTCGATATCATCAAGCATGGCCCCTTGGGCCAAAGACCAGATGATATCGGATCGAAAACATTCATTTCTATGGTTTTGACAGCATAGGATACCCCCGATGCAATGTCTATTGCCACTCAGGCTGGCACCAGTCTCCCATCGGGATCTGTTGACTTAGAGGAAACTCCTCCCATAGAGGATCCCTCCTACTTAAGTGAAAAAGAAGATTTAAAGGATGATCCTCTTACTTTTGAAGATGGTGTATCCACCACAGTTGATGAATTGTTACCGGTGAACCTCGGTAGCGATACAGATCTAAAATCCACATTGATCAGTGATTTTATTCTTGTCGAGGTGCTACAACAGTACATGGACTTCTTGAAGTAGCACCATGATATATTTGCCTGTAGTTATGACAAAATTCCAAGACTAGATCCTCAGGTTAGCGTACACTGCCTCAGTCCTTCGGCAAATCATCATTTGTTCAAACAGCCTCCCAAGAAGATGCACCCTTCTCATAGTTCCATGGTTGAGGATGATGTTGATAAGATCATCAGAGCCATCTTCATAAAGTATTTACAGTACCCCAGATGTCTTGAAAACATTATGCCCATCAGGAAGAATAATGGACAAATTAGAGTTTGCATCGACTTCCAGGATCTCAATCGTCACTATCTGAAGGATGATTTTCCCCTTTCCCATGATGAAGTTGTTGAATGATGCCATCACTAGGTTCCAAACCCTCTCCTTCATGTATGGGTATTACGGGTATAACCAGATCATAATGGCTCCTAAGGATGAGTATTATAGAGACTTCGTGGGACCACAATGTACATTATGCTACTAGGTAATGTCTTTCAGTCTAAAGAATGTAGGTTCCACCTATCAGCTTGCCATGTATTACATATTTAAGGCGATCCTTGGGAAATTGGTGGAATGTTACATGGATGATCTATTGGTCAGATACAGGGGAATCAAGATTGAATAAGAGAAGATCAAGGCTATCAACCAGATGTCTCCTCTGATCAACATTTGGGAGCTTTGAGGATTTCAAGGCTACATGTACTACATAAATTGATTCATCGTGAATTTGGATGGAAAGTGTAAGCCCTTTTCTCAGCTCATGAAGAAAGGCATTATCTATCAGTGAGATGAATAATTTCAGATTACTTTTGAGGAAATCAAGCAGCATCTACTCCAACCTCTGGTCTTGATACCACCCATTTTTGAAAATATGTAAGTCCATTATGGGACTAACCTAGAAAAATATCTCGACACCCTTCTTTCCCAGAATAACAATGAGGGAAAATAGAACAGTCTTTACTATCTCAATCGCATGATCCTCGATACAGAGACTAGATACTCCCCTATCGAGAAGAGATACCTTGAACTGCTATTCGTACTACAAAAATGGTGAAATTACTTGTAGCACCATAAGGTATAGCTAGCGTACTAAGTGGATATGACGAAGTACATCCTAAACAGCCCCATGTTGATAGGTCGTCTAGCACGGTGGGCAGTGATCCTCCAATAGTTCAACATCAGGTTTTCCATCAGAAGGATATTAGGGGGAATGCATTGGCTGACTTCCTTTCTGCCCATCCATCTACTGCAGACTAGCCTCTGGACATTGATATTACAGATGAGGCAATCCTCTCAGTAGACCAAGATATTCTGTGTTGGAAATTTTACATTGATGGTGCTTGCCAAAAACCAAGCAGCAGTAGTCTCAATGACCCCAAACATAACAATGTAGGCCTGCGTATCATCTTCATTATGCCAACATAGGTCGTTCTACCATATTCATTTATGATATTAGAAGGTTGTACCAACAATGAGGCAGAGTATCAGGCCCTCATTACTATCCTCATGTTGGCCCTCGAGATTGATGTTCCCCACTTGCATGTGAAAGAGGACTCTGAACTATTCATCAAATAGATCAATGGTGACTATGTCGTGAGAATGATAGAGCTCGTACTACTGTAAGAATACAACCTCGAGCCGGTGTCCTAGTTCCCATATCGTCTAGAGGTTACCCATGTCCCTTGATCCTTGAACGGTCGAGGCAATTCCTTGGCCAGCCTGGCTGCATCTCTTGTGGAGCATGATCAAGATTATTTGACTGTCCACATGCAACACCAGAGAGTCATCACCCCCATCACTCAAGACGACAATGACATCCCATAGGTATGTCATCTTACCATTGGCGCCTCCACATCAGTACCTCCATGACCCCATAATTTAGTGATGGAAGTGAGTCCCAATTAGAGGAACCCCTTTATTGAGTACTTCCAATATAGTATCCTCCATACAGATCGAGCCAAGCATGAGATAATCTAACATCGCATGTTGTGGTTTACCCTCCAGAGCAGTCTCAACCTCGAGTAGATCCTCTAAAAGCACGGGTTTGATAGGGTTCTCCTATGTTTCATTTAAGGAGGTGAGATTTCTCAGGTCATACAAAAGGTTCACGCCAGTTTCTGTGGGGCTCATCAGACTGGGCTGAAGCTATGTCACCAGATTTAGAGGTTGGGGTATCCTTGGCCCTCCATGATCCATGACTGTATCATGTTTTCCAAGAGGTGTCATGATTTCCAAATCTATGATAACTTTGTGCATCGTCCACGAGTGCCTCACCACACTAACAATTACTCTTGGACCTTTGTGATATGGGGACTTGATGTCATGGGGCCATATCCACCAGTGACAGATCGGCAATGCAGGTTCATCCTGACCATTACAAATTACTTTTCCAAGTGGGAAAAAGCATTTCCACTCAAGGATGTCAAGGCCCATTCTATTTTTGAATTTGTGAGCTCCAACATCATCTACTGATTTGGATTCCCTCACACTATCTGCACCAATAATGGCACCAACTTCTAGGAAGCCAAGTTGAATAAATTGTACGCCAAGTACAATATATGTTCTAACTATACCTCCTACTATCACACGCAAAAAATGGGCAGATCAAGGTGTTCAGCCAAACCCTCTCTAAAATTATTTAATAAAATGGATGGTTAAAAGTAGAAGAGTTGGTTGGAAAAACACCCTAATGTCGTTTGGGATTATCAGACAATGACTCACAATTCCACACAAGTGACCTCATAGTCCATAGTGTATGGAACGAGGGTCTTCCTGACCATCATGATTCCATTTCCTTTATTACACACAAATGACTATGATCAAAAAGCACCAGATAAGGTAGCTAAAATACATATGGTTAAATTGGAAGTGCTCGACGATAACAGGATTCATGCCATGCACAGTTTGGAGAGGCATCAGAACAAGATATCCAGATGTTTGAACAAGAGAGTTTACCTCCTCTCTTTCTTACAAGGTGACCTAGTGTTGTCCCTAAGAACACCAATGATACCTGGTAAAAAACCAAAGAAGATGGAGCCCAAATGGGAAGTACCTTTCATCATTCACGAGTTTTACCCCAATGGCACATAATCCTTGGTTACCATGGATGAGATCATATAACTCCTCCCACTAATTCCAAATTCCGCAAGAAGTACTTTACTTGAGTCTGAGATGGTCCTACAAGACCTTAAACTGTTACATCCTGTATGAAATTAAAATTATTTTCCATCCCACGTGATGATAAAATGATAAACAGTCCAAGCTCTATAAGAATAAACTAAGATCTATATGGCCTCGCATAACCTTAAGTTGTTCCGTATTCTCCACGTGATGTTAAAACGTGTGATTCATTCGAACTGAATGATATAAAATTACTCAGCACACGTCCTCACTGCGTGATGTTAAACTTCATGGACCTTTCAATAACTATGTATGGCTTGATTCCCATTCTCATGGGATATGTAGGAAACCTCGGACACCTTGTCCTGAGTCCATCCCCCAAACTCTTTTCTTTGACTATCCCCCTAGGTGTAGTTTCTTTGGAGGGTCCCACATGGTGTAGTGTGGGATTCTTTATCCCCTCATGTTGGGATTACGATAATCACACCATGTTCCCATACTCATTCTTCTACCTTCCAACATTATCACCACATGATGTTAAACTGCATGGCCCTTTCAGAACTACATATGGCTTGATTCCCATCCTCATGGGATACGTAGGAACGCTTGGAAATTTCTTCTACAGGCCCAGCCCCAAATACAGGGTCTCCCCTTGGGTAGAAACACATGGAGTGGTGCAGGATTCCTCCCCCCCCCCCACCTTCATGTTGAGTTCATCATGACCGTACCATGTATCCCTCTCCCTGGAGATCTCCACCTCTTTCATCCTTACTTCAAGACATTAAACTATGTGCTGGTTGAGACTTGCTGTCTTATATACGTAAAGGTTTTTGTCCCCATAGACCATGTTATTATTTGGGATTTTATGGTGTGTTATGAGATTTTGTTTTCATTCACGTTTTGTTACATGATGTGTCGTACACATCCCTCGTTGAGATACCATACCCCTATCTGTGTCCTTTCTGCATGACATAAAACAGAACAACATCCCCCAGAACTATGTATGGCCTGATTCTCATCCTCATAGGATACGTAGGACTACCTGAACATTTAGCCTTCAGGTCTAGGCCCATTTCATAGAAAGCTTCTTATCATCCTGGACCCCTGTCCTGAGTTCTCATAGGAGAGGGGCATGTTGTGTGGTATGGGCTTATGTCCTCATTCACGTCGGCTTTGTAACAACCACACCACGTACCTCTTTATTTGTAGATATTCTCATCCCCTTGTTATATAGAAATATTTTCAAGTGGTTTGCTCTTAAGTTTTCCCCCTCAACATTCTTTGTCAGTTCACCAATGTGCCCAGGAGAACTCTAGTTCAGCACCTGGAGTGTTGAATCTTACATGGAAATTTTATATCTCATCCTCAAGATTTATGATCCCCTTCATTTGGGATTCCATCATATTTCAATTTCAGAAGGACCCCTGAATGATACGGATTGCTTTGCCTCAACTCCCTCCTACAATCTTGGGAAAACATCCTCAAAAATTTTGAATGCCAAATTGATACAAATCCCGCATTGTAAATATGGTTAGTAGTTTACACTCATTTTTTATTTCCATTTCAGGTCACATGATATCGATGTTGTGTTTTGAACACGGTCAAAAGTTATCCTCCATTGTCACACTACTGCTATCAAGCCTTAAATATTGGATGCATGATTCACATAATATTCCACTCCATCATGTCCAAGTGGAATATTGATACTTTTGATACTATCCCGCAGTGCACATTTTCACGTTAGAAGGACAAATCCATGGTGAGGTGTCATTTGGGGCCCCGCACTAATTTCCCCTTTTCATGTATTCCATGTGTTTCAAATACCTTCTCTACCCTTATTTCCCACATCGATCATAAATCACATGGGATTAGGGATTCAGTTAAGATTTTCACCCATTTGGAAGAGTCATTATTGTTTATGGTCTCAGATCTAATAACTTAAACTAAGATCTCTCTACATCCTTCCCACAATACATAAAATTGCACAAAATTCCTAGAACTATGTAAAGCTTGATTCACATCCTTATGGGATACGTAGTAATGCAAAGGCATCTCGTTGTCGGCTCTAGCTCTGGTTCCCCATAATTAACTTGTTTGTTCGACCTTTTGGCCCTAAATTTCATAGGATTATCTGGTGTGGTGTGGTAACACGTCCTCATTCATGTTTGATTTTCAATAGTCATAACACATAATCCCTTTCAAGGAGCTATTATCTCCTACCTCTCATCTCGTATGACATTAAACTGCACTCTCAGAACTACGTATGGATTGATTCTCATCCTCACGAGATATACAGGAACAAATAGGCATCTCATCTTCATGTATATCCCTGTATTCTTTGACCTTTTATGGCCCCTCGACCTGAGGATTCTTCCCTAAAATTGTGCGTGGTGTGGTATGGGTTTATTACCTAATTCACATCAGGTATGCTTTATCCCGCAATGTGCATTCCCCCCTAAAACCATATTTTTTCGGTATGTTTCCAATCCATATGATGATATACTATGCTTCTTAGTCCCACATGACACTAAACTATTGCGCCTTTATGGCACAACATTAAACTTAATTGGTTGGTCTTATCATATGACCCTAAACTATGAAATTAACATCCTAGGCGCATGATGAAAAATGGCACTGCATTGTGATGTCCTCACTTCAGGGGACATCATGTTTGGTAGTGGTTATCCACAATATTATTTTTCAATGACTTAATATGGATTTATTCCTTTAGACACACCTAGACTCTCCATAATAGGTTTATTAATTCATAAAAAACACACATCCATCTTAAAGAACAAAAAAGATCTATCGAATGTTTCTTCTTTTGGTGCGTGGGCCAGACACGCATGACAGTATTTTACCTGGAATTGATATCCTACCATTCCACTTCTAGAACTATGTATAGCTTTATTCCCATCATTATGGGATATACAGGAACACCCAGGCACTTTGCCTTAAGGCCATCCTAATTTTCATTTGTGGTCCCTCGACCTAAAACATCCTTAGATAGCACATGGTGTGATATAGGATTATGTACTCATTCACGTCATGTTTTTCAATGTCGCAAAATGTGTATCCATCCCTCCTTTCTATCTATGGTCTTATAAATAAGACGTTTAAACTAAGATCTTTTCGTCTTTGTCACAGGACAGAAAACTACACGGCATTTTCTATAACTACGTATGGCTTGATCCTTGTCATAATGGGGTATATATGAACGCCCAAACATTCCATCTATAGGTCTATCCCTAGGAATCTTAAGTACTACCCACCTTTTTTCCCCTTGGACCGAACTCCTTTGGAATCATTTCATGTGATGAGCACCTGTTGGATTCTTATTCATTTATATTTTTTTGAAAATCGCACCAAGATTCTTCCTTGCCTCTCCCCATCTTGGTCTGAGTTCTATAACCCTAAATTAATATCTCCCTATAGGAACTATGCATTGGGTTCTACTACTTCACCACCTTGTGAGCATTTCACTAAATTGGGTCCCCTCTTAATGGTCCACTTTCCAGCCTTAATTTAGGACCATGTGACACCATGACCCTTGTCCTTGGAAAGGGATTCGACTCCCTCTTTCTGATGCATCTTATTGTCGCACTCAAATGTGTCATGACAAAGATCCCAAAGTGCTTAATTTTCACATGGGCATTCCCTCATTTCATTTACAAGCTTCATCAGCCCTTTATTTGGATCGCCATCCTCTTAAATGTCTAAAGGGACCCCCTTTATGACCTGTTCTCATGACACATTGGCTCACATACCGTCTTGGGCCAACTCCCCTGAAGACCATAGACATAATTTGTGACAGGTAACGTGTTTTGAACATGGTCATTGGTCAACCCTCATCTGTTTTTCCCCATTCCAGGATAATGTGAAGTAGATATTGTGTTTCAAACATGGTTAGTAGTTATCCATTATCATCACACCACATTCACTATGATCTAGATCACAGACGTCATGATTCACATATTTCCACTCCCTTATGTTCAAGTGGTATTCCATCACACAGTTTTACACCTTTGCGCATCTATGTGTGTTAATCAGGTGGGTTAATAATTTTGGGATGCCATTCACCTATAATTCCACTGCCCCTAATGTGTTCCTCCCTATACCAGGAAAATCTCACCACTACTCCTTGTTTCCCACATCGAGCATGACCCAATTGGGATTAGTAGTTTTGGTATCATGTGTACTGGTGCAGCTGAACCATGCATGCCTCTCATACTGTATGACATTAAACTACAATATGAGAACTATGTGTGGCTTGATTTCCATCCTAAGGGTATATGTAAGAACGCCCAACCACTTTGCCTCCAGCCCATCCTAACTTAAATATTTGATCTCTTAACATAACAAACTTCTCCTGGGATGCATGGTGTGGTGTAGACTCCTAATGTCCTCATTCACGTCGGGTTTTAGCTAATGAATCATGTGCTCCCTTGGAGAGATCTCCCTTTGACTACCCATCCTACCATATTATGTTAAACTATATGAGTCCATGTGTCCTCGATGAATTCCATTAGACTGTGGTTCTACCATGAACTAGTTTAGGATGACCCATTAAACCTATGGGATGTGTCAGCTTCCTCACTAAAGAGGATTCCCCCCACCAGTGTTGGTCTCTAACCGCACTACTTTTAAGAACAATGTTTGGCTAGATTCTCATCCATATGGGATACGTATTGATACCCGGGTCTTTCGCCTCAGGCCCAGCCCTATGGTCATTAACCCTTCAGGCCCCTCAGCCCCAATATTGGTCCAGGCAGTATGACCTTAAAACTATGTATATTGTCCTTACCATGTGATGTTTAAACTATGTGTTTATCATCCTTATTGGTATGAGAAAAAAAATAAAATTCACTCAATGACCTTATCAGAAAGGTACTATTCAAAAGTAAGTTTGATCCTAGATCAGACTGATGCGTCTATGTAACGTGTTTTCTCCACAACGGCATATTTTCAAGAGTGTTGGACTCTAGCTAAAAAACTCATCACTCCACTCTCCATGCTTTGCGTGTCCTTTATTCGGATCATCATATTATTCAACGTCTAAAAGAACCCCCTAACAGTAAGGATACTCGGCCTATGGCTCACCTACTATCCTGGACTAATGTTTTGGAAGACTAAAATATGCCATTTTGAGTCAATCCCTATGTTTAGAATGTGGTCAGTAGTCAGCCCTCATTTTCCATACCCATTTTTGGCTAAGCAATTGGGATACCCTATTTTGAATATGATCATCAGTTCTTCTAATTGTCACACAACCCCCATAGTGTTCTGAATTTTTTGAATTATGATTCAAACATTCCATTACCCTATGTTCGGATTGATTCTAATGCCTCAGGAATTACTCCACTCATGCACTAGAGAACATTAGAAAAATAGATCTTCCACTATTTTGATATCTTAATTATCCAATCAAGCCTCCCTATTTCTTCCTGTAAGTTCAGATTGGTCACCTATACCCTGGATTCCCAAAGATTGGTTGGCACTCTCATGATCATATGAAGTAATGGTGCAACCATCTCTTGTTTCTCACATTGGGCACGTCCCACATGAGCTTAGGGATTGATTTCTAGTTACTCCATAGTTATGGTTGAGATGCGATAATCAAAATAAACAAGAAATGGATAATAAATATGGGCACGAAGTTTGAGATAAGAAAAAAAGGGGTAAAGGTTCATGAGTTTGGCCAAATCAGTGCCCTTAAAGATTAGCGTCTTTGATAGATTTCCCTAGTGTTTCCACCTTCTATCTTGTGGCCACCAAGACTGCCTCCCTCCCCCTTAGATCCCTCTATTCATCAGCACCCATAGAGCATAACTCATTATCCCTAGCCTGCACTTGAGCTCGTTCAGTTTTGAGCTCAATCATTTGGTGACTCGCCTCCAATACATGCTCCTGAGCATCCTCCAGCTGGGCCCTCAACTGTTTAATGATCTAATAGTGGGTTTCTATGAATGTATTCCTTTATTTTACCTGATCGTCAAGGTGTCATACTTCTTGATCAAACTTAAGATATTTCTTCGTATTCTCTGACTCTTTATGGCATCGGTTAATGTCAGAGCATTGGATATTCTCCCATATTTTCTCAGCCAGGTAATCACGGATCATTGTATGGAGACGATGAGGATCTACCGCTCCAGTGCAAAGAAAGTGTATCCAGGAGAAAAGATACCCCATCCGGTTTATCCATTATACCTCTGGCTAACTGGAAAAGTGGTTGGTGCACTTCCACCACTTGCGCCACATCATGTGACTTTCCTCATCCAAGTATCGGTCATAATCGTCTATCTCCTTAGGGTCCACAAGAATGTACTCAGGAAAAGAAGCCATGAGTTCAACAGTAGGGTCCTCTTCTAGAATTATTTCTTCTTCAGTGGCTTTAACCTTGCTGTATTGGTGATCTATCCTGGAAGCATTATATTCCATGATTGTATCCTTCGGCTCACCGAGTTCTAGGTTGGGGCCAGCTCAAATAGTTGGCTCTATAAGAGCCGATGTAATCACTAGCGAGGCTCCTACAGATGTTATAGACTCGATGGTTTTCTGATCCTCCAACCTTGTGATCACCACATTGGGGATTAGTGTCTTGGTTTTCTGATTTCCCTAAAATAAAAAAAATATATCCAATAAAGATAATGAATTATAGGATCTATTTTCAATAGTATCCAGTTCCTATTTCACTGTGGGATTTTCCACCATAGGAGATCCATTGACACATATTAACTCGATCACTAGCGCTGAATGCTCCAGAATGATGGGAACGATGGGAAACTCAGATGCTTCCATTTCATCCATTTCTTCCAGCTCATTGTTTCCTAATCCAACAATAGTCGGTTCCCCACCTTGCTGAGTCTTGAGGACAGGTTCCTAAGGATGTCCTCTAGCATCCATGGGCACATCTTCATCCCCCGTAGGGAAGGCTTCCTAGGATCCATTGTCCATGTGTCCCTAAATATGATGCAATTTGGTTGATAAGTTAGAATTATGAGAGGGTAAAGGCCAACAGAGACAAGATTTAAACTCACCTCGAGCTGCTCAGCCAGTTCTACATTAGAGCCTGAAATCTTTCCACTCTCATAGGGGCTTTGCTAGAAAGTAGTTGGTCCTAAAGGTCCTTAATATTCGAGGCCTTAAACTAATTCCTCCTCTTCCTCTTCATCATACGTTTCTTCTTCATCTTCTCCCCGTCTTCTTCTTCCTATTATTCTTCCTCTATATCATCATCATCAAATGGTATATTTTTTGGGTCATGTTCCTGGACAAGAATCACATTCACCATGAGGGGTGGCTCTTTATACCACCCCCACTTGCATGCATACAGGTCCATGGCTACCAGGTATGCATGTTGGTGGTGAAAGATTACCATATCTGGCACCTGGATGCGCCATATGTATACAAAGTCAATCCCGGTATGCACCAGCCTCCACCACAGCTCATTAGTGGACATAGATTGTCGCAAATTCCTTTAGGCAGACCATAGATACAAGAAGATAGCATTGGAATTTGGCTTTAGGAGGTTCCTGAGTTTTTTACAAGGAAGTTCCCTAGCTAGCCCATGAGGTTTCCCATGGGACCACCCCTCCTCGAAAAGTGGAGGCTCGTTCTCATATTTCGATGCTCCTACCAATGAAGTGTCATCCTGATCCATGCTAGCTACCAAGCCCATTCTTCATATCACCTCTCCCATGAAACATCATCAACCTCCCCGCTCTTTGGGCTCCACACTAGTTGCCTTGATTTTCCAGATGTGTTTCCTAAAATCACCCTGGGATACGTTTTTGTACAGTGTTTTTCATACACCGTTGATAGGCCAACACTGACATCGTTGGGGGGGAGTGATTATTTTACCCATGCATGTAGTCGTGAGTATAATCCATAGTTGGAAAAGAATTTTGGGATGTCTCTCTTCCCAAACCTTTGTACAAAAATTCTTTGGTATCCTTTTCATGCACGCGAACTGCCTAGTGAACTTGGTCGAAACCTACTATTCGCAAAAGATATTCCGATCGATCTAGGATACCAGTACACCACTTGTGATTCTTTGCAGGTATTACCTCTACTCCCACAGTCCCTAACTTTCATCTACAATCTAACCAACTAGGGTCCAGAATGGGTGAAAGTCGAAATGGGTGTGTCTTCCAATCTTGAGATTGATCTCTTCTTCTCTGAGCATCAGTGGGTGGATTCTAGAAATGTTCAAGGGAGATGGATACATACTAACACCTGGAGGTCAAATGGCATTTGAGAAGTTGTATCCACCGCAGTGGGCTACAACCCAGCCATGAAGGCTATAAAATGGTCTGCATATCCTTCTGTGCATACTTCCCCTCGAGATACGCCCTAGAATGTTGTATATCATAGCTAGTACTGGTACCCCAAGGTTAACCTTGTTCTTCGCTTCCATGATTCCAGCCATCAGAAGAGTCCCTGAGAGCACCCCCATCCTCATATCCCTAACTGGTAATAGCCACCCTCTTAAGAATTTAGTATGGAACCCTGCATATCACACTTCTAGGTCCTGAATTTTGTTTATGCCAAATCCCCATGATTGGTACTCTCCTACCTCCAGGACGATCCAAAATGATCCACCTTTCCCCTCTGGGATGTGTTCGGACATTTCTTCCATCATCCAGGAATCCTTACAGCCTTATCCTGCATTAGAAAAAGTCTAAACCATCCCAGATAAGATATGTCCTTTAGAACATATTTTATTCTCAAATTCTCCTTGGCCAGCGCCAGTAGATGCCATGTCAGGATGGGGGTAATCATTCTATCCCCCTAGACCTTCTCTGTTGGGAGAAACTCATCATATAGGTACTCCTCCAAGTGGATTCCCCCAATGAAATGAATTTCCCATATCCTGATACCTACCTCCCAATGGTGGATGTGGAAGGTTTTGGTATCAAGAGACTGTCGACTAAATAACTCTGATACCAGGTACTGCTGCTGGTAGAAGTGAAATTGGGATGTCCAAACAGCTTCGAAAAGCTCGATAGACCGCATCTTTGGTATGAACTCCTCAAATGTTTGGAGTACCCAGTAATCCCATTACCATTCACTTATGAAGTAACCCCTAGACCTGAAGTTCCATTCCTTACAACCCTTCATCTCATCAATAATTTTACGTCTGAAGGTGCTCATGTAAAGAGCGGGAGATTCCTAGGGAACTAGATCACTCCTAAAAATAGTCCTATTCTTTGGATTCAGATCGTACATGGTTGTGTTCTGTGTTTCCCTAGAAGTATGGAAGTTTTTCACAATGTGGAACTATAAGAGTCTATCTTCACACGTAACCCATGAATGTGGTGTATCAGTTTCAAAGAAAGGCATCTACACCTCCTCCAAAATGCCAAAGTTCCATAACAGTAGGCTATCACTCAAGATATAATATTTTTGAACTTGTGTAAGCATTCCAAAAAGCATTTTATTATTAGAAATGACCCTCCTTTCATGTTGAATCCAAGGATCTATGATAATCTGAGTCCTCCTTATAGCTATATTAGCCTCCCTCTTGGAATCGATCATTTAGGAAGACATTTTTTGAAATTTTATAGAAATACCAAGGGATGTGAATTAAATAATGGATATTTGGCATGTAGAATAGCAATTGGTGTGCAAGAATGTTGTCCTGTGTGAAAACGGCTGGCAGCGCGAAAGTGACCGGGGTGAGAAAAAAACTCAGAATCGGCCACAGAAACATGCATGTGGATTTTGAACTTTTGCGCACATGAGAGATAAATCCTTTCATATAGAAAAGTCAAGGTGGGGACATAAGGGGGCCCTCATCATATTTATAGGCTCAAATTGCACCTTGCGCGCAGGTGGAAGTGGTTTCGCAGCCAAGCACCATTTTTGCACACGCTGACCGGCCTCTTATCTATCTTTCAACGTGACCCTCAGTATCCAACCATTGGGTCCCCCTTACGCTCTAATTCTAAGGGGGTGGGGTAATATTTTACACCTAATTTCATATAGGGCCATGGGAGGTCTCTTTTAAAGATACCAAATGTATCTTGTGACTAAACGGATAATTCCACGATGCTAGAGGGAGGTGATCACAAGAATGATGGTGTGCACAAATGATTCCCCTAGGCATGCAAACCCTTGTGTGGCCAATGTGACGTTAATGGGACCCTTTCATGGACACCTTCTCAAGAACCCTCCAAGGTAAGGGTGCAAAATAAGAGAGTCTGGCGTGCAAGTTTCTCCTAGTCACGCAAACCATTGCGCACCCAATGCGACATAAAACGGCAGTTTTCACGCAGGCCCTCTTGCACGTTGATTCTGAGGGTTTCAGATATAAAATTAAGCATACCCTTCACCATTATAGGATGGTTATAGAGACGATTTGATGCTTTGCTGCATGAAATACTCCTCTTCTATGACCGTGTGAATAACACTATGGCCTCACTGTATTAGATCTTGCGTGACAGGTCCCCCAAGGGACCTTTTTTAGTTGGTACCTCTTGGGATTGATCCTCATCCATTTCCTTTTACCCTAAGTCATTTCTGCGCAAATGATCCCTCTTTCATGCAAGTCCCCCTACACCAGACCTATTTTTCATGCATCCATCTAATTTGTACAGAACCATTCAATATTGTGCACAACCTCTCATCTTGTGTGCGTCCCTCTTTGTGCACTCCATGTGCTTTCCATTCCCTAAGGTGAAGTTTATGAGCCCCTCTTATGTGAGACACTTCTTTCGTACTCACTCTTCTCCCATACATCCCTCAAGGTTCATACAAAGTGATTTCAAGGTCCCTTGGCCGGTTATTCACATTGTGTTGCTTAGCCTTATGCTTCTTTGAATATGCACACTAATGGCTACTTATTCTTCTCATAACCATGCTAATGTGAGCCCCTTAGTGGATCACTAAACAAAAACCCTTCACCACGGCATTGTCGGTGCCATCCCTTCACCAGGGGCTAAAGAGTTTCGGATATTTATGTCCTAGGGGTGCAGAGTGTGTTGGGACCAAGTTGGATGGATAAGTAAGTAAGAAAAGTTTGTTATTATAGAGTGTTTCCTTTTGTTTTCAAAAAGCTAAATCAATTCACTTTGTAAAGAACTTGAAAATCAGATGATGCTTTTCTGATTTTTATTTTACAATCATCTCATGTTTGGAGAACTTGTGGTGAAATCCATATAAAGGAAAAATAGAATAATGAAGTTCTTTTCACAAAACACAATTCAACATCATACTATCCAAAAAATGAAAAAGGCATGAAGGTGGCGCGCAGGTGGCGACGCGTAGGTGGGGGCGCGCAAGTGGCGGCATGCAAGTAGAATCACACAAGTGCTGTAGAGGTGCGCAAGAAATATTTCAAAAATAGCATCATTTTAGAAATATGGAGAAGGAAAGAAAGTTGTGTGCAGGTGGTGGCACGTAGGTTGTGGCACGCAGGTGGTGGCGCGTAGGTTGTGGCGCAAAAGTACAGGTCGCAGAAGTCATCAAAATGCCTATAAATAGACAACTAGCCTCCTCATTTCATAAGGATCAACACTTGAGAATTATCTTTGAGCTCTGGGTGTGCAGATAGAGAGTTGGGCATGCAGGTTGATAGTTTTTAGAAGGAACGCAGGTTGGGGACACACAGGTTGGAGGTGCACATGTGTTGGCGCGTATGTTGCATGAAGGTAGCACGTCTGAAGGGCAGCATGCAGGAAGAGGCGCGCAGGTTCCCAGCATGCAGGTCTTGGTCGCGCAGGTCAAAGTGGGTGCGCAGGCTACTTTGATCCAGGTTTTCCTCTCAGCTTCTGTGTAGGAAAGAAGAAGAATAGGCATGCATGTATAAGGTGCACAGGTATAGGTCGTGCAGGTCCAAGTGTGTGTGCAGGCTCTTTTGCTCCAGGGGTTCCTTCCAGCATCTAGGTAGTAAAGTGATGAATTTCTTTGAAAGATTTGATTTGTATAAGCTCATTAAGAAGCAATGATCCATTGTGTTACTCTATTTGTGCTAAGTGGGAGCACACGCACTATTGGATTGTTTTCAAAGTGTTGCACGAGTGTGAGGGTATATCATACTCGTTGTATTCCACATCAAAGGATTGTTTTATAGTGGATTGTGTGGTACTATATTGTTTTCTTACCATACCAATGATTTAGCTACTCTTGTTGAGTAGTTATCCTTTCAAATCTTTTGTTCTTGTGGTTGTGTGTGTTCAGCAGGGAAGAAAATATTTAACAGGAGGTGAAGGTTGTTTCAAAAAGGGGAGACTTAAAAAGAAAAAGATATCATTGATTCAACCCCTCCCCGTATCAGTGAAACTTGGATCCTAACTGGGAACTTTAATGTGTATTAGAGGGACAGGTTCCCTTCGTTTACACTTTGCTGAAGTGGTTGAAGAGAAGTTGTGACGGAGAATCTAAATTGTGTGAATAGTAAGGGGATCCCGATTTTGGATAGAAAGAACTATCACATATTGAAGGACAGAATGATTCCTTAACTTATGTCTCTTGGATATGAAGTTATTGAAACTACAAGAGATAGATTTCCTACTATTGATGACAAGGTTCCTCATACTCCCGTCGATAAGAAGAACCTTGAGAATAATGGAAGAGCTAAAAATGTGTTACTCTCATCTCTTTTTGAGAGTGAATTTATACGAGTGAATGGTTTTTCTATAGATAAAGGAATCCTGGATAAGTTGAAGAACATATATGAAGGAAATAAAAAAGTGATGAAGGGAAAACTTCAATTCTAGAGGGTGAAGTATGAAGACTTGAAAATGTGAGAATCTGAATCTGTTGGGGAATTCTTTACCAGGATTAATGACATTGTCAGTACAATCAGATGTCTTGGTAAAATGTTGGAGGATTCTACAGTTGTTGAAAAGATCTTGATAATTATTCCAGACAAATTTGATGCTAAAGTGTCTTCATTGGAAGATAGAGTCCCTAAAACATTATATCTGGATGACTTTGATAGCACTCTCATTACTAATGAAATGAGAAGGTGGAAGACTATGAAGACCAAAACAAAATCAGATAGAGAAATGTCATTCAAGGCTTCAAAGAGAGAGAATTCAAAGAAGAAAATTATTGAAAATGATTCTGGTGAATCTGATTCTGAAGATGAGGTATGTAAAAATTTTGATGAAATTTTATCCTTGTTTTCTAAAATTGTGAAAAGAGGTACAGGGAAATACAACGGGAAACTTCCCTTGAAATGGTTTCAAGGTGGATTTTTTGGTCACATTATGGATAAATATCCTCAAAAGAATAAATAAGAAGATTGTGATGATGATGAGATATGGCCAAGAAGGCCATGGAAGAAACAAAATGACAGAGATAAATATTTTTCAAAGGGTAAGGATAAAAAATTCATCAAATCAAAAAGAAGAATCTTTTTATCTAAAGATGAAGAAGAAGATAGAAAAGAGGAATATAAGAAATCATTTACTGAGAAATATAGAGAGAATACCTTTATTGCAGCAGTGAATAATGAAGATTACAGGAGAAACAGTTCAGAAGAAGAAGATACTCAACTTGAATATCATCTGAAAGAAGAGTTGAATGAATGTTTGAGGAAGATCAGAAGTCTTGAGAAGGAAAACAAAAAGTTGAAAAATGAAATTTCTACATTAAACAATAAACAAGGTTTTCCTAAGGTGAAAATCAATATGGAAAAAGAGATTGATGATCTGAAATTTTTCTTGAGAATGCAAAGAATCATAATGATCATCTTGAAATAAATATGAAAGTAAAAGAAGAAGAGTTTGAACTGTTCAATCATAAACTATCCAAAGCTAAAGAAATGAATGTTAGTTTTAAACATTCTAACTTAGAAGTTAGTGAATGTTCCTGTAATAATGAAAAATTGAAGGGTCCATAGAATTTACCTTCAAAAGTTGAGAGGAAAGATGGAACTGGTTCAAATAGGAACAATTTTGGAAAGGCTATGTATGAGGCCAAAGTCTGTAATGTTGAAAAATTAAAAGAACATAAAAATCCTGTGTCCAGAAAGATTTCTAATACTTTTGGTACTGATATGTTTGAACAGAAATCTGAGCTGAAAAGGAAAGTTACGATTGAAAATAAAAAGGTTTATGGTCATCAGAGTTCTATTAAGAAGGCCATTGAGAAGCATGTTCACAACTCTGGTTAGTATAGATGTTTCAAAGGAAAATATTCATTCTATGGTTATTATTGGTATTGTGGTGGATTCTGACACACTGCAAACATGTGTTGGTTTAATCAACAACATTACAACTATTCCACAAGTTTTTAAAGACAAGGATTGAGGGTGATTCAATCCATTCAAAATAGAAAGTCTCTAAATAAATTTCAGAATATATCTGAGAAGACTGGTGTGAAAGTTGAGAACATGTTCCAATCACTGGAAACTGTTTTTGAAAGATGTGACCGACCTAGACATCTTTCCAAGGACTACCTTAGTGTGTTACCATAGCAACAAAATATTATTAATAATTCTCAAAAGCCATAGTTTTTAAAAGCTAAAAGGGAAAAGTATGATAAGTCTGAAAAGAAAGAGTGCATGTTTGTTTGTCCAGAACACATTGAATTGGCTAGGAAATTGGAGGAATCACAACAGAATGTGAAGGAAAATAAAGAACAAAAATCTCTTGTTTTCGAAACATCTTTGAAAGATATAAAAGGATAACGTCCATGGATTCATGATAGTGGATGTTCCTCTCATATGACAGAAGAATTAAAGCTACTGAACAATGTGAAAGACTTAAAATAAGGAACAATGACATTTGGAAATGATGAATCTCTAAGGATCAAAGGTGTCGGGTCGGCCATTATTGGAAAAGAAAAGATGAAATCCAGGAAAACACTATATGTTGATGGGATGAAACATAACCTGTTAAGTGTGTTACAACTCTGTGATGAGGGAAACAAAGTAATATTCAAAAAATATGGATTTTTTTGTGAAAAGTGAAAATGATGGAAATATAGTTACAAGAGGCCAACGTACAAGAGGGAATCTATTCCAAGTTTGTGATGTGAAGAAATATTTTTACATGAGTGTTGTGGATGAAAATAAATTATTGCATAAAACTTTGGGGCACATGTGTTAGAGAAATAAGTGCAAGTTATCAAATAAAGATATTGTTCGGGATATACCTAATTTATCAAGAGAAAGAGATTGGTGTTCTAATATTTGTGAGAAAGGGAATATTACTAATTCTATACACAAAAGAGTTCAAATTCACTCAAAAAGTCCCTTGGAACTCATACACTCAGATATATGTGGACCAATGAGAAAGAAATATTAAAATGTATATAATTACTTCATTACTTTCATTGATGTCTTTACTCACATTACATGTGTTATATTCATGAGACATAAGTCAGATGCTCTGACAATGTTTAAGAGTTTCAGAAGGAAAGAATAAAAGGAATTTGTGTATCCAATGAAGAAGTTGAGAACTGATAATTGTGGTTAGTATAAGAATGAAGAGTTTGAAATTTATTTTGAAAAAATGGAATTCGGCATGAGTTCAGTTCACCATACCCACCTCAACAAAATGGGGTGGCTGAAAGAAAGAATCGAAGTCTGGTGGAAATGGGGAGAACTATGTTACTTGAACATAGTCTTCCTCATTATTATTAGAGGAAATCCATGAGTACTGATGTGTATATTTAAAACAGATTTTTCTATAGGCCAACCTCAAATATGACTCCATATGTAATGTTCTATGGAAAAAATCCAGGTTTCAAACACTTGAGAGTCTTTGGGAGTCCATTTATTATAAAGAAGAACGGTAGAAACCTAGGAAAGTTTGATCAAAGAGGAGATGACGAAATTTTTCTAGGCTATGCTCTGGAAGGAAGAGGATATAGATGCCTAAATAAAGAAATAGGAAGAATTATTGATTCTTCAGATGTAAAATTTGTTGAGAATGCTGAGAAAGTAAAGTAGTCATATGTTGATGTTGAAGTCGAGCAGGATAGAGAAGATTTTGTTAACAATTCTGATAATTCTTCAGACTGTGTTAATCCTACTCAAGAAGAGGAATATGTCTCAGAGATCTCAGGTGATGAGGATGGAGTTCAAACAACTGATCCTAGGGTGGGGAAGTAATTGGAGGCTCAAAACATTATTGGAGATAAAAATCAGAGTGTCAAAACAAGAAAAACAACAAATGCTATATCACAAACTTCTCTTTATTCAAAAGTTGAAACGAATGATGTAAATGAACCATTTGAGCATCTGGAATGGGTTCATGCTATGAATGAAGATCTTTATTGGATAGATAAAAATGATACTTGGGAACTTGTACCCAAGACGAACAACAAGAACATTATTGGTACGAAGTGGGTTTTTTGGAACAAGCTGAATGAAAAAGGTAAAGTAATAAGAAATGAAGAAATATTGATCTGAAAAGGGTACTCACAAATTGAAGGCATTGATTTTGATGAAAACTTTTCTCCAGTGGAAATATTATTAACAATCAGAATCTCTCATGTTATTGCTGCATAGTGAAGCTACAAAATCTTTCAAATGGATGAAAAATCCGCATTCTTGAATGGTGACCTTGACGAGGAAGTTTACATAGATCAACCTTGTGGAATTGTTTTTGGAAAGGATGAATGTTATTTGTTAAGGATGAAGAAGGATTTATATGGGCTAAAATAGGCTCTGAGAGCTTGGTATTCTAAATTAGATACTTGCTTAAAGAATATGAACTTTAATAAAGGGAGAGTTGAAAACAATCTCTACATCAAGGAATGTTGGGAGTTTTCACTGATCGATATTGTTTATGTCAATGACATTATATTTGCTGGAAATGATGAAATATCATGTGAAAACTTTTCTGAGGAGATGAAGAAGTTATTTGAGATGTCCATGCTGGGAGAAATGAAGTTCTTTCTTGGGCAACAAATTTCATAAAAGAAGAATCACGTTTTCTGTCTCAAGAAAAGTATGCTAAGGAAGGGCTGAAGAAGTTTGGCATGGAAATTTATAAACCAATTTCCACACCGATTTCAGTGGGAACGAAGTTTTCTAAAGATGGATAAGTCAAGGAAGTTGATCAGAAAGAGTTTTGAAAGCTGATTGGAAGTCTGATGTATTTGAATTCCTCAAGAACTGACATCGTCTATGCTGTCACTTTATGTGCAAGATTTCAGTGTGCTCTTAATGAATCGCATTTGATTTCTGGAAAAACAATTCTCAGATATATCAAAGGAACAACAAATTTTTGAATCTCGTATGACGGATCTGAAAATATTGATCTATTTAGGTATTCTGATGATTATTGGGTAGGAAATGTTGATGATTGAAGATCCACATCTAGTGGAGTTTTCTTTCTAGGGAAAAGTTGTGATAGTTGGAATACCATGAAACAAAATTCAGTAACTCTTAGCACAGCAGAAGCTGAGTATGTTGTTGAAACTCAAGCTGCAACACAACTAATGTGGATGAAGACTCAGTTAGAAGATCAACTTATCGAAGTAAAGCTACCATTTTTCTTGGGTTGTGATAATTAGAGTGAAATAAAACTTAAAATAAATCATGTACAACATTCTCTCTCAAAACACATTGATATAAAGTACCACTCCATTAAATAGCATGTGGATAATAATGAATTGAAGCTAGATTATGTTCCTACATCTGAACAAGTTGCTGATATATTCACCAAACTATTACCAAAGGAACCATTTTCAAAATTGAGGTTGAACATGGGTGTCCAACCTCTTTCTCATCAAGGTTAAGGTACGTGTTTCTGTACCCTCCCTCATCTTACCTTTGGATAGTGTTTTCAAGGGAGATAATTGCTTCATAAATATATCCTTATGGAAGCATGCATAAAGGGGGAGTTTTGGGTAAGCTGTGAATCCAGCATGTATGTGTGTGAACTATTCTAACTATTTGTTGGGGTAGTTGTAGGAAACAATGTTGTTTTCCAGGAAAGTCAATGAAGTGAAGAATGCTCAGGTAGAAGCTTGAAAGATGATCTGAAGAAGGCTGAGGAGGTACGCTCATGAGATTTCATAGTCACTGCTTTTGGACAACATGGATTTGGCTATCAATAATTCTTGTTTCCTATAATGAGTTATCTCACGTAGGCTTAGAATTGTTAATAAGTAATACATTTCTTAAGGTTACAAAGTTCAGTTATTTATGATTCATGGTTGACAACAAAATCCAAAGGGGGAGATTGTTGGGACCAATTTAGATGGATAAAGCAGTAAGAAAGGCTTGTTGTTACATAGTGTTGTCTTTTGTTGTCAAAAAGCTAAATCAATTCACTTTGTAAAGAACATGAAAATCAGATGATGATTTGATGATTTGTATTTTACAATCATCTCATGTTTGGAGAACTTGTGGTGCAAGCCATATGAAGGATAAATAGAGTAAATAAGTGTTTTGGGAAAAACAAAATTCAACATCATACTATCCAAAAAATGATAAAGGCAAGAAGGTGGCGCGCAGGTGGCGACAGGCAGGTGTTGGCGCGAAAGTGGCAGTGCACAAGTGATGTAGAGGTGCACAAGTCATATTTAAAAAATATCATTATTTCAGAAATATGGAAAAAGAAAGAAAGTGGCGCGCATGTGGTGTCGCGCAGGTGGTGGCGCGCAGGTTGTGGCGCGCAGGTTGTGGCGCGTAGGTGGGGGCGCGCAAGTCCAAGTTGTACAAGTCATCAAAATGCCTATAAATAGATGACTAGCCTCCTCATTTTTTAAGGATCAACACTTGAGAATTATCTTTGAGCTCTGGGAACATAGGTAGAGAGTTGGGCATTCAGGTTGATAGTTGTAAGAAGGCACACAAGTTGGGGGCACGTAGGTTGGAGGCGCGCAGGTGTTGGCACGCAGGTTGTACGAAGGCAGCATGTCTGAAGGGTAGTGCGTAAGAAGAGGTGTGCAGGTTCCCGGTGCGCAGGTCTTGGTCGCGTAGGTCAAAGTGGGTAGGCATGTTACTTTTCTCCAAGGGTTACTCCCATCTTCTGGGTAGGAAATAAGAATAAGAGGCGCACAAGTATAAGGCGCGCAGGTATAGGTCGTGCAGGTCCAACTGGGCACGCAGGCTATTTTGCTCCATGGGTTCCTGCCAGCTTCTGGGTAGGAAAGTGAACAATTTATTTGAAAGATTTTATTTCTATAAGATCATTAAGAATCCCAGATCCATTTTGTTACCCTATTTGTGCTAAGAGGGAGAACAAGCACTATTGGATTGTTTTCAATGTGTTGCACGAGTGTAAGGGTATATCCTACTCGTTGTATTCCATATCAAAGGATTGTTTTATAGTGGATTGTGTGGTACTGGATTGTTTCTGTACCATTACTAGGATGTAGCTACTCTTGTCGAGTAGTGAAACTTTTAAATATTGTGTTCATGTGGTTGTGTGTGTTCATCATGGAATAAACTCTTTAACAAAAGGCGAAGGATGTTTCAAAAAGGGGAATCATAAAAAAGAAAAAGATATCACTGATTCACCCCCTCCCCCTCTCAACGATACTTGGATCATAACTAGGAACATTAGTGTGAACCCTCCTCGTTTGAGCTGCAAGATGTTAAAATTTCAAGCATCATCATTCTCATCACATAATGTTAAAATGTTACCTCTCCCCATGCAATACACATGGGGTGCCCTTTATTGGACATTCTCTATGGCCGATCATCTCTATGGGGGTGAGATCTTCCTCACATGGAATGAGATCCTATTTACTGGAGCGGCACCTATCTGTGAGGAAGGGAAACCATCTTGGTGTAATCCCTTAGCCTTTCTTGTAGGATGTAACACCCCTGCTCCTTTTTTCATCAGTGCAAAAGACCAGAGGATAAATGGGAACCTGGACATTCGTTATCCCATCCCTCTCCCTCTAGGCTTTGTTGCCATCGGGCCTCCATCATGTAGTAAGTCTGAATCTCCATCTCCCTAGGCTGCTAACCATTTGTAAGACATTATTTTCTCTTTGGGCCACTAACCACGTGTAAGCCCCACCTAACATCCCAAGGATGCACCTCTCATAACGTGATCGTCGGGTCTTTGATTCCTCTTGTTTCTCACACCGAGCATGACTCACGTGGTTTTAGAGTAAGCATCGACCATGAAATCCTCTCTAGGCATTCTTAGCATGTCAGCCCAAAACCATTCTGATCTATATGTAATTTGATCCTTTCCAAGGAAAGGTACGTAGGAAGCCTCCCTAAGATTCAAGCCCAACACCTACTTCTACCTACCCCTTCACATAGGTTCAACTTCATCCTTTATGACATTAAACTATGTCCAATGATCCAAACTACATGGACCTTGTTCTTTGCCAAGGAAATGTATGTAGGAAGCATCACACAGATTTAAGACAAGAACCTACTTATACGGACCCCTTCACGTTGGTTAACCTTTGTCATGAATGATGTTAAACTGTTTTCACCCTTCCAAACTACGTGGAAATTGATCCTTGTCGAGGCAAGGTATGTAGGAAGCCCCACTGAGGTTCAATCCCAACATCAATTGGCCCCGACCACTTCATGTCGGTCAATCCTCATCATACATGATGTTAAACTACATGCCCCTTTTCATCCTGCATGATGTTAAACTCTACCCATTCGAACTATATGGGATTTGATCCTTGTCCCCTGGATAGGATACATTGGAAGCCACTCTAAGGTCAAACCCCAATCGATGGTAAGTCATTGTACCTCATCTAGTGGTAATCCATTGTACCCCAATTGACGGTAAGCCATTGTACCACATCCAGTGCTAAGCCATTGGGCCCCAATCGATGGTAATCTATTATAACCCATCTAGTGGTAAGCTGTTGTCCCCTAATCGATGGTAATTAGTTGAACCCCATTCAGTGGTAAGCCATTGTACCTCAATTGATGGTAATCCATTATTCCACATCCAGTGGTAAGCTCTTGTAACCCAATCGACGGTAATCCATTGTGGTCCCCAACCAATGGTAAGCCGTTGTGATCCCAAACCAACGGTAAGCCATTGGAACTCTAACTAGTAGTAAGTAGTTGGAACTGCAACCAGTATTAAGCCATTGTATTCATGGTAATTTGTTGTAGTCCCCTTAGCTGGAAACCACATCTCTAGTCCACGCCCGTGGTGTCAGACCAACCCGGACAGCTAACCACGCATAAGCCCCAGTATATCGTCGGGTCGTGTTCCTATGAATACACCCTGATTTTATACCCCATACTAAATTATATGGACTTTGATTCCCCTCCTCGGGGATATGTAGGAAGACTCCCTAAAATTCAATACCATCACTCAAGTCTCATCCTGGCCTCTCCCATGAGCCTATGTGTTTCGGGAAGGTCATGTACAAACCAAGAGGTTCCACTTCCTCTAGGTCTCATACATACATCCATTCTCCCTAGCTTCCTCGTCAGGTGTCCCATCACCTCGCTAAACTATGCTGACATTGATTCCCTACAACGTGGATACATAGGAAGTCTCTTCGAGGCTCAAGCCCAACATAATTGTCACCCTTGTGTCGGCTCCATCTCACTCTACATCAACTCTCAAAAATTAATATCCATCCTGATTCTTACTCAGGATGACACATCCCGATGAGATCATGTCACGCACATTAACGCTACTCCTAGCAGTAATCGGGTAACTAACCCCTAGTTAACCCCAACATCAGTGATCCCTTCTAGGGTTGCACACATATGATCCACTCCTATCAGTGTTCATATCAGTATGATCCATCTTCTCTATATATTGAACTCGAAACATACCTTGTGTTAAACATGGGAAGTTAAGGAACACATTAGAGACATGTCTATGGCATATAATTCCCCACATTCAACGTGGGATGGCTCGGGCTTCTGAACCCTTGAGAATCCATATAATAAGGAGAAGAAACCCATAAACATCAGTGTTCCAACATCTAGACATGCCAGCGATGTCCAACGTGTCTACCCCCCCTACAGAAGATTGTCGCCTTGACTAGACCCCTTAGAATGTCCTAATAGAAGCAACATAATTAACTATTGTCCATGAATACATGGCACTGGTAAGAGTTTCATGAGCAATGTCTTAAGTCTATAAGGGATACCTGGACTAGGTAATGAGTTCTGAGGAGGAATAAATTGAAGGAAGAACCGACATCCCATCATCCTGTATCGATGAAGGAGATAACTTCCATGAATAAGCAACATATTCCACCCACATTTGGAAAGCAGGAATGTGGGTAAACAACTACACGTCCTCCGAAAGAGATGGATGTGCGCCCCAATGAAAGTGTCGGAAATATGATTCTTTTTGTACTCAAGTTATTGATTAAATGTAATGTGTTTTCAGTTATTTACCTTTACATTGTGTTTTTTTCATATTTAATCATTATAACATCCATTTTATGTAACCCTGTAATATAATTTCAGATCAGCCTTATTTCATTTCATTCCCCAGGTTATGAAGAAGAAATTTGTAAAAAAAAATTAATGAGATAGAAGATTTTTTATGTTTATATCTTATTACAAACGTAAAAAAGTTTATATTTTATATATATATGGTTCATGAAGACTTCTAATTAGATGAATTATTTGGGATTATACTACATGTATCGATTCCAATTTAACAATGTGGACACAGACTCTAGGTTATTGGAGTTGGGGATGTTAAAATTACCCTACGTTTAATCATTTGGTGACCATTACAAAATACCCCTCCCTTAATTATTTTTCATTCATATGCTATATATGATAATATTAAAACTCAATGATTCAAATCCATTACTCGTAAAATAATCCATAAACTCCACCTTTTAAGCCATACGTGTGGGTATAGATTACCGTTAGATTTTCTACATGGGCTTCTGAGATCACCACAATGAATTTCTATATTGACCCTTAAAAAAGATAAACCGTATGAAATTTTGATCTAAAACTTAAAAAATTGAAATAACCTATAGTATCTACTTTATTTACATTATAGAATTATTCTTAATACAATCACAAACTCTATTAGTTTTTATTAGATATATATCTAGTTAACTGTATATTTTGAGAGTCGTGTTTACTCTGCCATTTAAATCCACAAGCCTCTAATAAATATGTTTTAGTAAATTTTTAATAAAGTAAACCAATATGACTTTTTACCTTATAATATAGATTAATATCTTATGTAATTGGAAAATCATCAGGTATTTTACAATCCATACTCCTTCAAACAATTATGACTTATGAAGTACTCCATATTACCCACACACAATCTATGTTTTTTCATTCTGTAGCTTGATTTCAATTGATTTATTTCAAAATTAATCTAAATGTCATGAATCCATTATGAATTATATCATTTATTCCAAAATAAAAAATAAACATGTAAGTACTTCAAGTTCACCCACAACCATCAAAAAAAGAAATTATACGTATCTTAATTCATTAAAAATAATGCATTTCATGATTAAACATAAACTCTCCCATCATCAAAACATCTTTCGAACATCTATTACTCCTATTCCTATATTACATCTAGAATACCATTAAAAATTAAAATCATTGTTATATCTGTATTAATGCATTATTAACATCATCTATATGTCGTTTCTATGTATATGGTTACCATATTATCCTTTTCCCCTTAATCTAATATGGAATTTCAAATAAATATAACTTGTATATATTATAAAAAAGTCCAAAACACTTACACATTATAAAAAAGAATCCAAAATGAAACCTTCTTATTATAAAACTAAATGATATCATATTTTATGGGAATAATGATCATTCAATAATAAGGATCACTTAAACTCATTCTTCAAGTGAAATTTATTGTTTTCTCTACAATCCAACATGATACCAAATAAGAATTCATCAAAATAAGAGATAAAATTGGTAGGAACTTATTCTATAAATAAGGACTACATCAATGGAGTCTATTTAATTATCACGTTGGATGGGGGAATATCACACCTTCCACTAATGATAGTTTCTTCATGAATTAAATCTCATATATTTATTTTGAGTTTATATAGTCCTCATTTCATGACTCTAAATTGAATAAGATGTTTCCATTGGTGTATGACATTATAATGCTTAACAGAAAGGAAATTTTCATACTTATATTAAACTCAATGATAGTAAATTCCACACTACATGACTATAAATGATATAACACCTAGTACATGTAATACGATGATATACATCATTTCATATGATATATCCCATGTGACCATAAAATTCAAAGAATATTCTATTTTATATTACTTAAAATGGATTGATTCCCTTAATAAATGATATTGTTCTATATAAAGGATCTATTTACTCATTGGTTATTGTTTTCATACAAATATAGTAGAAATCATGATGTTCATGGTTCGTCTACTCTTTGATAAAAACTCACCATATCAAAACTATGTGTGAGCTGATTCGTGATCACCTGATGTATTTTATGATTCCTAGATCTAAACTCTTAGTTCCATTCATAAATTTTATTTATTTACCTATTATTTTCCTTTTATTGAAACTTCATTCAATATAGGTTTATTCATTTATCAAACAATGATAATAATCAATTTTCTCCCACCTAGAAATGTATTATATTTTTTTAGAGGAATCTTTCTCATTAAATATGTGTGTTGTGAATATGGTTATTCAAGGATATATATTGACTCATGGGACTCCTAAACTAGGAAATTATTTTAAATCCCACAAAAATTGATCCTCTTTACATCTAGTATTTGGGATCCAAAATTCATGGTACTTTTCATAATAACCACACATTAAAAAGATATTGTTTTCATTTTTCACTACTCAAGTGGTTGGTCTTTGTAGAGGCTACCAAAAAAGTACTATATGTGGATTAATTCTTGTATATCCAAGGTAAGTATTTATTTTTTTTACATAATATAATTGATCCATCAATGAAATATAACATTCATCAAAATCCCCATAGTATATAGTCTCATTATTCTTGGTGGATTTTCCACATCATCCATAAATAGTTACACCAAAAATGGAGACTCAGGTGTCCTTTCAAAGACAGAATCAGAGAGATTCCACTGGTTCCAACCCTATAAAAGTGAAATAATTTACCTCATGAAATACATTTTTTTCTTTTTTATTCCAAATAATCAACTAAACTTGTTGACATTATAATTTATTATAGGGTACTAACCACAAATTTCTAACAATTTTTTCTCCCTCTTCAAGAGTGATTTTCACCACTACCATGATCCATATTTTTATATTAGAACCTATGTTGGTATGACCTAGTAATATATACATGTACATAAACCATATCCCTCCATGTTATAAATTTCATAAACATAAACTTTAGTTTAATAGAAAACTAAGGTATTATCAGGTTGAACACCCATAAAGGCCAACTATGAATAAGTCAATTATAAACCCAAAAATTGATTTAATATAATTATTTAGGAAACTATTATAGTGAAAAATGGAAAAAAATAATATGAGGAACATTGTATTACCATTTAAAATTTATATATACTGTGACATGACCTACTAATCTGGAAAAAAGATATAATAGAACTTTGTTTCCCCTTTTACGTATATGAACTATGCCATGGGTACATTGTAACTAAAAAAGGACATTTCTTCATTGAATAATTTTCTTCAATTATGGTTGTTATATACTCATTCCATTATCTTCTCTATCCCTTAACCAAGAGATTAGGTTTGATAAGATGTGGAATAAACTTTATGGTTCTTCTACCCTCTGTGAATTTTCCCTTTCTATATAAACCCCACATAATTTTTTGAGAATTTTAATTAGCAGGAAAAGTTAATAGATATTTGTATCTATTTAATATAAGTCTAAAAGTAATACAATTCATATAAATTATATTTTTTCTATCATATATGTTGATACCAACCATATGTACATGTCAACCCAATAAGAAGTTCCAGTAACTCCATGCACCTGTGAAATGCACTTCCATGGAACCCATGCTTTGAGTATTGTTCAGCAGCCATCCATGGTATATATTATACCTCCCAAAAATTAAAAATTAAAATTTTCCAACAATCAATAATCTATCTATTCATGTGTATTAAAATACACTCAATTCTATAAAAAAGTGCAACATACCAACATTTAATGTAATGTTTTGACATCTTGTTGTTGTTACCCACCTCCATATCAGTGTAATGATTATCCTTATCTAATTCCATATATTATTTTATATCATTAAAAATAACATAACAATTTTAGTTTTCCATTAATATGAGATGTATATGAAAAACAACCCCTAAATAGATTACATTGTAATAAAAACATAAATTGAATAGTTCAATTTGATCATTGATCCAATTTATTATTATTTTTAATAATTGTAGTAATTATAATTTATCATACATTGTGATACTTTAATTCTTATAGTCTTTACATATTATAGGAAAACCACCAATTGACCATGTAAAATGATCTCATGAGAAGTAAAAATGAGTCAAAATTTGACAATGTCTGGAAGTGACCATGACTGATGTAAACATGAGTGAAATTGTTTCAATGTTTGTTTGTGACCTTGATTGAAGTAACTAAGAGATAAAATTTAAAAATATATTTATGTGACCTCGAATGGTTTTATAATAATTGAAAATATAAAAATGTATAGAAGTGACTCCAATAAAGTGACATTGGGTGAATATTTGAATAATTGAGGTGACCTGGAGTGAGGTGACCACGAGTGAAAATTTGATGAAGTATAGAAGTGAACTTGAGTGCAGTAACCATGAGTTAAAATTTGAAAAGATTTGGAACTGACCATGAGTGAGGTGATCCTGAGTGATAATTTGAAAAAATATACAAGTGACCTAGAGTGAATTGACCATGATTGAAAAATTGATAGTGTTTTGAAGTGAGCATGAGTTATGTGATCATGGATAAAAATTTAAAAATTAATAAAGGTGACCTTGAGTGAAGTTACTATAAATAATGAGGCTAAAAATTCAAGGACATTACCTCATTTTAGATGAATATTCATCACATTAATAAAAGGAATGATGACCACAAAAATTTAGTGTCTTTGGAAACCTGTAATAAAATATTGTAACTTGGTGGATGATCTTTACTGTTTCCCACTAAGACCTTCCCATTTATTACTCATACTCAAAACCATTCTTCATAACATGGGGATAGGAAACATATGAAAGGTTGAGATAATATGTTCAGTAAGGGTAATTAAAGGATATATGTAATCATAACATGAACACAAGGGTATGAAAATATGGGTATAACATTTTGAGATCATACTTGACATGTCAAAGAGTATACACATGATTCATGGTATAAATATTGACAGAATGTAAGGCATGAACCATAAGGGAATCAAAATCATGATCCATGAGAGAATATTTTATATATAAGGTATATAATTTGCATGATACACATAAAAATATAATATAATTTTATATAAGTCAAGGTTCAATTAAAAAATTATTAGGGAATTTCATGAGTGCTACACCTACATGATGGGATAAACCACCATCCACTATTGATGAAATTTCTATATGGTGAAATGGGTTCACTCCCAAAACCATCATAGTAGTTAATGATCACTCCCAATACCATTTTAGTCATCAAGGTTCACTCCAAAGTCCATATTAGTATATAAGATTCTCTCCCAAGACCATTGGAACACACCTATCATGGGTTGTGGGAAGAGAAAAGTATTTTCCTAGTACAGCACGGTGGATAGACATAGTCGTCTCTATTGAGGATCCTCTTAGTTTGTTTACTCACTTATTTTAAATCACCTAAGATACTTATTTTTGGGGTTATTTTATTTAAATAAATAAATGAAGAATGTTTTTCTATTTTTATTATTTAAAATAATGACATTTTAAGTAATAACTCTAAATTTAAACTAAGATGAAAATCTAAAAAAATTACTTAAGGAAGAAAAGAACTGGTTTTAGGATTAGCCTTGGAATAAATAATTATTCTCTTTAATTTTTCTTATTTTGGTTTGATAATGGAATCATGAAATTAATGTTTATATTACTAATCTTTATTTAGAAATAGTGGAATATTTGAGAGCCTATGAAATATAAATTCAACATCCTCCTATAATCAAGATTGATGACACACCTTGGTCTAGGATGTTCAATCTTCTAGGACCTAGCTCTATCGATTTTGTTTTATCAATTGATTAGCTCAAATCATTCATATTAAGATTTAACATATGGATTGGGGGAAAGATATTTAAATAAGATAATAGAAATAGATTGAGTTGCATGTTATTGGTGGTCAGTCCCCACATCAGGGACATTATCCTCACAATGAATGCTACTCAAATGTACCAAAAACATAAAATTAACATTAAGTAAAATTCAAGACCACCTTGACATCCCCCTAGGCCAAGGCTTTGGGCATACCTCTCTTTTTTCATAGTAAGAGACCACTTAGTGGATATATGGAAAAAGAAAAGGATAAATACAACAAAATAAAATTAAAAAATAATAAATTTAAAAGAATGAGGATATGAAAATAAAAGATTAAAATAAAATAGAATTGGAATTAAAGAGAGATAGATTAATTAAAATTTAAATTAATGAAATTAAATGAAAACATCAAAATAATAAAATAAAGTAACGAAATTAGAATGAAAAGAAATTGATATATTATATAAATAATGTTAAAATACTACTAATAAAAATAATAGTTTTCTGTTATTATTTTTATTAACATATGATGAGTAAAATTAGAAAATATAGAAAATAAAATTTAGAATGTTAAAATGATAATACTTAATAATAATAATTAAAATAATAATATAAAAAATTATCGGAAGTAGAAGAAAAGAAGAAGAGGTCAAAAGTTTTTGATGGTGGATAAAAATTAATCAAAGGAATGGATTTATTTTAATTTAAGAGAAATTTAAACTAAATTTTAATAAAAATAAAAAAATTAAATAAAAACAAAACAAAATAAATAAGAAGAATTAAAAGAAGGAGAAGCAGCATTGCGACCCAAACTCTGGTGGATTCCCTCCTTGGCCTTTGGGTTTCGAGTGATGGCTCCCAGTGGGATGCAAGACCTCCCTTATATAGGTAGAAGGGGGGGTCTTTGGCCTCATTTAGTCATGGTTGAGACCATGTGGGATTTAAATCCCCCAAATACATGAGGTTAAAATAGGAAACACCCATGGTTCACATGTGTGTAAGGATTTCAATGGAAGAGATCAACATGGGAAGCTGCATGTAGGGATTAGAATTTGGATGCCTAGCTTCATAGGAGTCACATGGAATTGGTAATAGGGAGATCTTTTTCCTTTTATAGAGGTTTCTTTGCATGCATCAGAGGTGAGCAGTGGTAGTGAAGGTGGCATGTGACGATGAGCAAGACACTCTCTTCTTCCCCTCCGACCTTCAAAATGGCTGGAGGAAATTTGAAATGCTTTAATGGGTTTCTCTGGTGTGATGTGGGTGATGTCGGCATTAGGAATAGTGGTGGAGAGTTTGGCCATAGTGGTGGTGAGAGGGGCTCAAGATGGTAGTAGAGATGGTATGATATTGATGTAAAGAAGCAGTGGAGGCAATCTCTCTAGGGGCGGCTGGTGATGTGATGGTGTGCTAGAATGGAGGAGAAGTTGGGAAGAATTGCGAGGTTACTGAGATTAAAGGTGAAGAAATGGAGTTACAGTGATCATGGAGGAGCGCGACAAATATGGGGCAGAGCTGCAGTGCTAGATTAAAATGGGATAGCTTCGTATAAGGATTTATAAGCCTGGGAGAGGGATCCACTCAGTAGTGAAGTCAACTGGGTGCCATAGGACTCCCCTAACCATTGCGGTCCACCATGACCTAGCGATCTGCTCCCACTATACACCCATGCTATCACCCTGCGGTAGTTATGTGGGACTGTAGATTTTATCCCCGTGGGCCCTATGCATGGGCCTCATGCCCCCTTGCACTGGATTAAAATCGTCTCAGGTTGGGCACCAGAACCTGACCCTCAGGTTGAGTTTTTGGACGAAAATTCCCATGTTATGAACTTTTGAGGTTTTTTTAAGCTTCCAGTGCTGTAAATTCTAATCAAAATTCCCACTAGAAATTCCTTTATAAATTTCTACTTGAAATTATTTTGTAAATTATCACTATCTTGATGTAAATTTACATAAAAAATTTCCTATGAAAATTTCCACATAAAATTTACACTTCAAATTTTCACTAAACATTACAATGAAAATATATTAATATATAGGAAAAAAATCCAAACTTTTATTGAATATTTTCATTAAAAAAAATTGGTGTAAAATTTATGGATCTCAAAAAGTTTGTAAACACTTCATAAATCATGTATAAGTAAAATATTTTATTCCTAAGATTCTCATTCTTCACATATCCAGCGCAACCATCGAATGGAAAATTCTAGTTCAAATTCACACATTAAATTACAAAGAAGATATGTTAATACACAAATAAAAAATATAAATTTTCACCAGAAATTTACATTGATAATTTACACTAGAATCCTATTGTATAAATTTCTTCCGGAAACATTTAGTGAAAGGATTGATTCAAATTTCCAATTGAATTTTTTAATGTGCATTTATCACTAGATATTTTCATTTAAAATTCAGTGCAAATTTTCACTGAAAATTTCCAATAAAAATTCAATGTATGATAAAATTTTCAATGCAAACTAAAAATACACAAAGAAACACACACAAATACAATATACATGATAATATTAAATTATATATTTCAAATTGAAATTATATTGTATAAATTTTCAAGACCTATATACAAACATCCAAGTTAATATTCATTGACATTTGGGGTTTTATATTTACATTGTAAATATCCACTGATATAAATCTATACTAAAAATATTCATTTCAAATTCATGGTTCAATATAAATTTTCAATTTGTATTTACACATAAATTACAAGTAAAAATTGATTAATACATAAATAAATAATGCAAATTTGCACTCGAAAATTATAGTGGAAATTTGAAAAGAAAATTGTCATCTTAAATTTCTAATTTGGATTTCCAATTAAATTATAATTGAGAATATATCAATACAAAAATAAATAATTCAAAATTCTAGTGAAAATTTCCACTAAAAATTTACAATTCAAATTTATACTTAAAATTACAATGCAAATGAATTAATATAGATCTTTTTAAAATTTTCACTGGAAATTTACATTTAAAATTTGAATTGAAAACTTTTAGTGCAGATTTACAATTGAATATTGTAGTTCATATTTCCATTTAAGATTCCAGTTAATATTTCCACTTAATATTTATAATAATTATACTGGAATTTTAATTAAATAAAATCTAATATACATACATGTTTACATTTTTAGTGCAGCTATATTAATACATGAATAATTTAATTTATGGTGAAAATTTTTAATATAAATTTCTTTTAGAAATTCCCAATACAAACTTCAATAGGAAATTTACAGTTATAATTTTCACAAAAAATAAAATTGAAAATATATTAATATATAAATAAGAAAGTAAATTTTCACTAAAAATTAATTTAATTATTATTATTATATTTTCTATACTTATAATAAATAAAAATTTCCAAGAAATAATCTTTTAAAAAAATGATCTTATTAGTTTTCCTGTAAAATAATGAAAAAAATAGCTATAAATTTTAATATCTCGAAACCTTTGTTTTATTTTTAAACAATGGAAAATTTTCTATATAAAACAATTTATATAAAGCATATATGAATTTTAAATTTTCACTGAAATTTTATACTATAAATTTGTACTGTAAAATTGATTATGAAAAATCTAAAATAAACATTTTTTATATATTTATTAGTATTATTAAACAATTTTTATTTATCTATATTATTAATGGTTTATAATAACAGATTTTATTTTTTTTCATTTTATAGTTATTAAAATGGTTTACACAACAGGTAGTATTATCGTTTAACTATTTCAAATGGAATGGTTTGAATTTTAAAAAAAAATTAAATCAAAAATCAGATCTGGTGCCACAACACGTTTTTGTCCAGGTGGAATTCATCCTGCGGTGAACCTAACCCTCAGGTCTAATATCTGACTTGAGATGATAATTTTCACCATGCACCACTGGCCTACGCTATCCCTTTTGTGGGTCTCACAACTGGATGACCCCATGGGCTGGAAATGTTGGGTAGAGCCCATGGTTGAAGGCTAAACTATACGTGCTTTTGATGGATAAAATCCAATAAAAGAGTTATAAAAAATATGAGGAGATTCAAATAAAATTAAATATCTATAAATAAAATTTTCAAATTGATAATTCATCAAACTTAAATGCAACTAAATCCAATTTCATTTCATATTTATAATTAACCAATATTTAATTAAAACATTTAAAGTCATGGTATAATTCAATAATTAAATAATTAAAACCATTGACATTTGAATAAAAATATTCACAAAATTTTTATTTTTCAAGTAACCCCACACAAAAACCATGCTGTAATTCCGACATAAAATCTCAACAAGGAATAAAATAAGACACCAATGTTATCAATATTCAAGTATCAAAGTCTTAAAATCAAATAAATATCAATGTAAAATTAAACATTCGAAAATCAGATGAAAATTTAATTTAATTTCTAATTTTTCAATAAAATAATTAAATCAATAATTTTATTTTCCCACTTTTAAAAAATGATTGAACTTCTATTTTCATTAATTAATGTTCCTTATGTCATAATTACTAGACATGAAAAATCATAATTTTCCTCACTTTTGAATATCTTCACTCATCTCTCATGATACAATGCAAGTATATTTATTCTCATATCATGAGAACATCCTCTTTATCCATAATATAATAAATAAAATACATTCTCTATTTTGTAAAGACAAAAAACACATAAAATTATTATGGATTGCAATTAAGTTTTAGATGTCTCTGAGGCTTAAGGATGGTAGTGTTTACTGTCTTAAAAGTTATGTCTCAAGGAGGAGGTTTATCTCTTAATGAATAAATAATGATATTCAAAGTAAATTTTTAATGATATTATTCCTTTCAAATTATATCAAATCCCAACGTCCCCAAAACTCAAAGTCACGTTCATCATCAAATTAATCATAATGAAAGATTTGTTCTCCCGTATGAAATTTTGTATACTCCTATACCCCATTTATCTTTGTCAAATAATGATTTCATTTATTTCCATTTTCACAATTTATGGTTAGAATAAACCACACATCCACCATTTATCCACATGTGATAAAACAAACATAGGTTTTATAATGGTGATTTTTTGTTTTCCCAAATGAAACACCATTTTTTCATTTTTTTGGTTCTTCTTGTTATTAACACCTTTTTTAATCAAGAGGGGAGAAATAATAAAGTACAATGTCTAAGTAAAAAAATAATTTATTCCCATAATGAGCACCCCAAAAATCTTCCTTAAAATTTAATTCATCCCTTCCACCATGATTCCCTTCTCCCACACAATTCAATATAAAAATATCATAAAAATACTAAGAGGAAGGTATACATGGATAAAAATGGGTTGAAATAAGTCTTATTACTATAATTCTTATTCATGGCCTCTATGGAATTAAATAATGATATATCTAAAGGTGTAATTTTAAGGATAAGTGGTTTTCCAAAAGATATGTCAACGATTTAAATGTGTTTTTTCACAGTCATAGCTTTGACAAGTTCAAATTCATGTTCTAGCATGTGGAATGTCCCAAGATCACTCAAGAAATAAAATAAAGAATAAATAGGTATTGCTTGGTCTAGAAATACATTTTGGAATGGGACATTTGATATTGGACAATCACTCAAGGTATGATTAACAATAACATATCAATTCACATGAATTTCATAAATTTGAATCACTAAAAGTGTTTGGGAAATTTCATTTACATGATTTAATAAATTACCTCAAATCATGAGTCCTCATTTTAATATCCATGATTCACATTAATCATCCGACTATCTATTTTAATCATTCAATATCATTTACCTTGAAATATAAAAAGATTCATCACATGATTTCAAAGAAACTCTTGTCTCCAGGATAAATTAAGTAAAACACAAATTCACGTGTGGGCATGGGATCTCATCTTTAAAGCTCAAAACATGTTTTAGAAAAAAAAATTGCAAGGAATTTAAAATGAAAACAATAAAAAATGAACTCCCTTTACTATGAAGCTTTGTCCTCTTTCCTCCTCTGGTTGAGGATGCATTCTGCTATAAATGATCATACAAATAGATTTATTAATTAAGCACATGTATCATGTCTTTATAGATAAATAATTTAATAGGTAGTAGTTATAATGTTGTAATACTATATAAGAAATGAAATTGTAATCTATATTCTTATTTATAAAGTGAAAGGGATAAGGGTTGGTAAAATCCCATTGTGGGACCATAATTTTTACTACCTAAAGAGGGAAATACTGGTTGAAATCTAAATTTTTATGGTGGATGAATTTGCTATGATTTGAACCACCACATGTTGATTTTCCTAGATTATGCTTTATCCTTTTTGGTGAGGAATGACCCATTTATAGAGTATAATAGACCCCCTAAAAATTAGTTATAACATTTATGGTGGGGTGGGATGAATTATGAATAATCCTCTATTATGTTTTCTCCATGTGTAACACTATCGTTTTTCTTATAGTACTTGATTCTCATAGTCTACATGAATTAAATGTTCCAAGGGGATTTAAACATGTATTTTAACTTGAATAAAATTTTATTTCTTAATAAGTATTTTCTACCCTCCAATAAAAGAAGCCTATTTTCTAATTTCTTCAGGCTCATCAACATGGATATCCTAATGGGGATCCTCAAATGTATGTTCATTAAAATCAAGGAGCTCTATGTGTTTCTTAACATGTTCATTTCCAGTTTCTTCACATTCCTCCTAGGCATAGAAATGATTATCTAAATCTATATAATCAAAATAGTGGGCCGTGATGCAGAATTTAGGGAAACTATATTCATAAGATATATATTAAAATATATATTCAACTCTCTGAGTTGGTTCAGTTTCAATATCTGCATTCGTGGATAGAGGCTGGTAGTCGGGCACATCTATTATTTACTTCAAATTCAACCATTGTACAGTGTCTTCTTTTAATATTTTTGGATCTTATTCATTGAATTGTTTGGGGGTATCAAGTTTTTCCTCACATCTATTCAAAAATTCATCAATTTATTGTTGATCTCCCACAAGTTTCTTAGTAATAAAGACTTCCCCCTTGGTCTCCTCAGTTGAATCGGGGAAGAAAAGTGGATCATTTTGTGGTTCAGGTACATGTTTCTCCAATGATTCTTCGCAATATAAAGTAATCCAATCAATATTTCCTTAGAGTTCTTACATCATCTCTCCAAGATCTTGAATACTTTTAGTTTCTTTATTTCCACTTTCATCTAGAAATCTTCTAGGGGTACTTCTTCAAATGTGTTTGGAGGAAATGAGGAGAACTATTCTGCTGTCTTGGACACTTTTTGATAAAATAATGAGAAGTAATACCGGAATTCAGTAAGTACTCTGGAAAATATTTCAACTACTAGTTTACCAAGTGTCTCCTTGATCTCCTAGATAAGGACATTTAATTACACCTCTTTAAATATTTAGCTTTGAGATCCCCTGATCTATATAGTCCGCATTAAAACATGTTCTTCTACAGACCAGGTTTCTTGACCTATGGGTTCATGCACATGTCAGTAATAAATCAATGCAGAATAATAATCATTTTAATTCATCATAGAAAAGAATTTTTTAATTTTTTTTCTATAAAATACATGAAATCTATTTAAATTATAAAAATTAAAAGGGTGAATGAGCTGTTGATTGGATCAATAGAAATGATGCATGATTTTTGGTCATTTCTATCATGGGACACAGAAAAAAAATATTTACCTATTATGGCACAATGGATTACCAAGGTTGTCTTACATGATGATCATCTTAGTTTGTTTAATATATTATTCTAAATCAAATGTGCTACATTTTTCTATTTTTTTATAATTTAAAGAAAAAATGAATATTTTTTTCTTTTATTATTTAAAACAATGACATGTAAAATAAGAATTCTAAATCTATACTAAGATGAAAATAAAAATAGAATGAGTTATTGAAGAAAGGAATTTGTTTTGGTTCAGCCTTGGATTCATCATTATTCTACTTTAGATATTTCATTTTGGTTTGTTAATCTAAACATTAAATATCATATTTCATTTACTATTATTCATTTTGAAATTGTGGAATGTTTGAGAAGCTAAGAAATCTTCATTCTATCCCCTCTTATAATCAAGTTTAATGACACACTTTGGTCTAAGTGTTCCATCTTCCAGGAACCAGCGCTTTATATGTTGTTTCATTCATTAATTAGCTCATATCCTTCCTATGAAGAGTTAAACAATGGAGAGATGGAAATATATTTAAATAAAAGAATAAAAATATATTTAGTTTGGTGTTATTAGTCATAATTCACCACATCAGGGACATTCAAATCACCATTCATGACACTCAAATATACCAAAAACATAACATAAACTCTATGGAATATTAAATAATACCTAGACCTCCCCCTGGGCCTTATATTAGTGTCAAAATCTAATTTTGTATTATAATAGATCAAATAATTGGTATATGTATAAATATAATTAAAAACACAGTCAAATTAAAGAAATACTAAATCAAAAAAT